>CM066627.1:10000000-12535000 GCA_033884665.1 Argynnis bischoffii washingtonia | reverse complement strand
ACAATTCTCATTTTACTTATTTTCTTAGTTCACAATACTCATTGTATATAAACATGAGAACAACAAGAATGGATGCCTCCTTAGGAAGGTTTTAAACATATAGAAAAATGTACTCAAATAATCCATACTAATATAAAAATGTGAAAGTTTGTGAGGATGTATGGATGGATGTTTGTTACTCTTTCAAGCCAGATCGGCTCAACGGATTTGGATGAAATTTGACACAAATATAGATTATACTCTGGAATAGCACATAGGTTACTTTTTATCCCAGAAAAATAAACGGTTCCCGAGGGATAGACTTTGTTTTTGTCTAGGGATGAACTCGAGGCGAAGCGAGGGTGAGTTGCTAGCAAAAAATATAATTTAAATTCCAAACTACTATTCAATAAAACCGTACCTACATTTTATAGTTCGGATTTACTTACCAATTACATAGGTTTTAATTTTTTTGAGCAGAACCCTAATTCTAAAATAAAAATAACCTAATTTATTCTTTATATAACATCAGCTAACTGCCAATGAAAGTTCCATCAATATCGGTCCAGTCATTTAAGAGATTAGTCGGAACAAACAGACAGACAGACATTTTTAAAAATCTAAGTACCGTATGTACGCATAGGTAAACTACAAATTAAAAGAAAACATTCCAATTATGTAAATGTGATCAGACCGCGATATGGAAATTAATGGCCGCGTTAAGAAATATATATGTAAAGTACTTTAATTACAACATCGAACTTCGTTATTATAAAAAGACGTTTTTGTGAATTTGTGTTTTTTTATATTTTTACTTAACAATGATAAGAGAAAAAGTAAGGGTATTTACAAATCTAAGACCGCCATCTTTAATTCACACTTTTAAAAAAAAAAATTACACTTCCAATTCTTTTAATACTGTCCGACACCTATAATTTTCGAGTCGACACTGTCTCCAAATCTTAAATAATATAAAGTAATTATGTTATTAGGGGTTCTAGTTTTGAAATAAAAAAGGGCCTAACTAGAAGGCGAGCTAACGAGCGGGAGCAAAGCATAGTGTAATTCCCTCCTTAGCGTTCTCAACCTACGTTATCCAAGTTGGGTCTGAGACGTAGTCAACAATTAAAACTTACAAATAAGTACTCTTATAACCAGATGTTTTAAATTTAAATTAAAAAAAAAAAACTGGACAAATAATTATAAATTAGTTGTACAGTCAATGGATTTAATAGTTACTTTGAAATATTATATTAGATTTTGAATTATTTAATCATATGTATTTAAGTGTAATATTTAAAAAAAAAAAAAATAATGTGTGTGTGTACTTATGTACGCACGTAAGAAGTTATACTTCTTTGGTGTAACAGAACAAAAATAGCTAAAGATATCATCCCGTATGTCACAACTCTCTGTTTATAAAAGGAATACAGCTAACTTCATCATGTCGCTTTTTGGCTGTCTTACTATCTAATCCTACTCTCATAATTTTTTACAAACGTGCCAAAAGAAGCAAAATTTCAAAAATATATGTTCTTAACATTACAATAAAATTATGAAACATTATTATAACTTTCACAGTCCCCGATACTCACCTGCAAGGGTCTATAAACATTTGGACTGTTAATACATGGCTGCTTAGTCCTTCTTAATAATGCAGTTGCTATTGTAAGAGCCATTGCTCGGGCTCCAGGAGGTCTGTCTGTGACTGCGATCGCTACTAACGCATCCAATAAGCCTATGGATCTTTGAACTATTGCTTCTAAACACGGCCCCACCGTGCCACCTTGTTGTTCCTTCTCTTCATCTACAATTAACTAAACAGAGTTTTTGGATTTACTAATTAATTGTATTTATACATTAACAGCATTGTCTATATTAAATTGAGTTCATTCAAAAATTAATTCTTATAGACGAAAAAGTCTTCAAGATGAATATAAATAAACATTTTTTTAAATGAAAAGAAAGGAGTAAGAAATGTTTAAAATTAAAACTAGTTAAAAAAACATGTATGCCTTATCATTATATCAGTAATTTGTGCATGAATTAGCATACAATAAATAGTTAATATTGTTTGTCAACCTTCACTTTTCATATGATAATACTATATTTACAACATTGAATAATCTACACATAATACAAATATAACAAAAAATATCTTCAATAAATTATTGATTGATTGTGATTATAGTGGAGTAATTTAACAGATCGACACAGACCTTAATAGGCTAAAAATCCTATGTTTATTTTCCACAAGAGACGAATGGAAATTTTTATCATGGTTCACTGAGAATGATAAAATTAAAGTGAAATGTGTACATGTAAAAAGACCTTTATATATACCTCATATTGTATCAGTGAAAGTTGTTGTTTCACTATAATTTCATTTTTGAATACATTAATAATTATAATTTAAAATTAAAATTATCTTATTAAGTCCATCTCTACCTAGAATTTTACAGTTATTAATGCATTTAAAACATGGTATTTGTTCCCATTAACTATTTTTTTGCAATTTATATAGCTAGTGCTTATCACATTTTGATATCAGTTATATTATGTTAGGCATACAGACACTTGTTAACAAGAATAACAGAGTTATATAAATAATGTACTACTTTATTTTACTTTTTTACTTTCATGTTATATACATATATAATATAATAAAAATAGATACAAAATGCTTAACTTAATATTTTAATTGTCATATCAACCTCTAAATTCTTCAGACTTTAAAGCCAGACTATACAATTATTAGACTAATTTTATGTTATTTGCTACATATTTAGTTGTTACTAGAAGTGGGTTATATGAATGATAAATAAAAGAAAAATATACCTGCAGCATCTGGTGTAAGTGATGGGGTACTCTTGTATCTTCAACATGTATTTTCGTGGTCTCATCATAATTCTGATAGAAATTAACTACCATTTTCCAATGATACTCAAAGTCTTCTAATTTAGTAGCAGGCGGGGCCAACTAAATATGATGAATTACTTATTATTTAAAAAACTAATTGGTTTAATAATTATCTATTATTTTATTCTGACATTTAAATATTTATGTTAACCATTTTTGCGATTAATTAATTTAAATATATATTAACTAATTATGCCTATTAAATATCTTAATATATCTTTTGAATTGCTCTAAAAATAATTATTATACTTACTACGTCCGCAGCGGTCTGCAAAACGTCTGAAAATCGGCTTAGCATTTTTACAGCTATTTAAATTCCAATCATGTCACTAATTAAAATTATGCAAATCCCGATATAACAGAATGTTTTACAACTCAAAACTGTTTAAAAATCATTTTTATTGTTTACGTAAAGGCCTTGGAAATACAAAACAGCAAGAATATTTACTTTGGAAATGTCATTTCACATTTGTCAATTTTCCATTTTTTTTTTTTTGCAATAAGCGCCATACAGATAAAATAAATTACCAATCGATTCCACATAATATGATTATAGAATCGTAAAAACAAACTGGGGTCGTCACTATGTAAATATGTACTTTTTATATATCTATGCTGTCTATGGTCCATAAAATATAATCTGTTACAAGATAAAGTGTTTAAATGACATTTGACAATTGACACTGAACAGTTGTATAAAAAATCACAACTAGAATCTGGAGGTTTAATAAATATTTCTATATAATCCAGTCTTTTTTAGTGGAATAATTCAAAATATCACCGGCCAAACTTCAACGTGACTTCTTCATTTAACCTGATATTAGCAAAATTATACTCAACTGGCACGCATTAAAATATTTATAATTTCTAAAATGGATAATAGATAATTTTAGATTTAAGAATATCTTATATTATAATTGTTTATTGCGATAATCTAAGTAAGAAAAAGTGAAAATGTCTGACGACGAAGTTATACGTTTTGAAATTACTGATTATGATTTAGATAATGAATTTAATCCTAATAGAAGTCGAAGAGCCAAGAAAGAACAACAAATATATGGTAATAATATTAATTTTGTCTTAACATGTAGGTAAATATTGCTTTTACAAGTCAATATTTCATACAATTAATCTAACATTTTCCTGTAAATATCCACAGGTGTATGGGCAAAAGACAGTGATGAGGAAGACAATGAAGATAATATTAGGCAAAGAACTCGAAAACCTAAAGATTTCTCAGCACCAATCGGATTTGTTGCTGGGGGAGTACAGCAGGCTGGCAAGAAGAAAGAAGAAAAAAAAGGTAAATATAAATTAAATTACTTTTGGAATTACTTGGATTACTATAAAATTTATATAATCTATAAAAAATGATAAGATGATTATTGCTATTTATTTTAGAACTATTGGAAAAATCTGAAGCATCAACTTCAAGAGCTAAATATATAGACAGTTCAGATGAAGAAATGCCTGCACCAGATGAGAGTGAAACAGCTGGCATTCGCAAAGCTGGTCAAGGCATGAGAGGAACCAATCTGGGTGGAAATGTTGGTGCATGGGAAAAACATACCAAGGGTATTGGGGCCAAATTGTTATTACAGGTAAGGTTGTAGGTAGTAATAAATATTATTATGAAATTATTGTGTAATTAGTAAAAAATATTTTAATTAAATTAGTTGTGTCTGAAAAAAATAGTATAGTTGTATTTAAAATATTTCATTAAATTTTTTTTTAGATGGGTTACCAACCAGGAAAGGGTCTGGGCAAAGACTTGCAAGGTATTTCAGCGCCAGTGGAAGCTACATTGAGAAAAGGAAGGGGAGCTATCGGAGCTTATGGTCCAGAAAAATCAGCAGTAATAATTTTGTTATACATAGTGTTAGAATCAATTCCATATTCATTGATAAGAATTAATATATTAAATATTTGCAGTTCACTTATTAAATAGTTAAATGAAGCTTAAAAAAAGCTTTTATTTGTAGGTACTTTGGATATTAGAATTATGTACTGCTTCAAGTATCATTGCTTTTAATTTACTACAAACAAAAATAAAAGTTCAAAATTTCATAATTAATTACTGCAACACAATTTATTGTAATGTGAAAATGTTATAATAATTCACTTTTAACACATTTTCAGCAAAAAGCTAAAAAGGAAGAAGAAAAAAGATTGAAAGAGAAAGAAGAAGAAACAAAAGGGACAAAAGAAAAAAATTATAACTGGAAGAAGTCACATAAAGGAAGATATTTTTATAAAGATGCTGCTGATGTCATACAAGAGGGAAAACCCACAACCCATACTATTAGCAGGTACCTTTCAATATTATTCTTTGTTTTGAATTTGAATGCAAAAAAATATATTTTTAGTTTGGTTAAAAGTATAAACGTGCCATTATTCTAAATATCAGTGATTACTCGGGGAATGGTTTCACAGCTTTATTTTTGTTCAAGTCACATTTACTAAGCAGGTTTTATCTATTTTTGTCTATATCAAAGAAACTCATGATGGAATTGAAGGATATGATATTTTATTCTAACAAATGAATGAAACCAGTAGACCATTTAAAACTTATGTACATACATAAGTTTTAAATGGTCTATGATTGATATCAGTTTGGGAAATACAATAATATGTAATAATAGTGAATCACCCTCGCTTTGCTCGGGTTTGCCCCTACATGATTCTTTAAATTGATATAACTTTTTTACTTATGAACCGATTGAAATAAAATAATAATTATTAATTATACTAAACGTTAAGTGAAGCTTACCACAATACATTAGTGAAAACCGCACCCAAATTGGTTAAGTCGGTTTGGAGATTAATGTGCAAAGACAAACAGACAAATCAATAAACAGATAAAAATTCTATAAATCATTGTTTTGGGTTCTATTGTGTTAAGAAAGACCCCCAATAATAGTTTTTCTCAAATATCTTCCATGAAGAGATGGCAATCAGTTATACTTTTATTTATATGTGTAGATTACACAATCTGCATTCAACTATAATACAAATTTATTTGAATGTATTGAGTTTTCTTGGCATAAATATCCCATATATTTTTGGGCTATGTTCTGAGTTTCAGAAATTCTTGGTAAACACAAACGCCTACTTCCCACAATGATAAGTCATTATTCACCAGTTAACTAGAGGAACAAAAACATTTTTTTTATAATTAAACAAAACTTGCCCTAGTGTGGTTCTGGCGCGTCTAGGTACTTAATAATAACCTATGTGTCACTTTAGATCATAGAGTTTTATCTAATTCCAGCTGTTACAGCATATTCAAACTTTGGCAATTATAATACTACTCAAATTTTTAATAAAATTATTTTTATTAAGGTTTACATTACTTAAAATGTCAAAATTTGGCTTAAGTGTAAGAAATTAGTGGGATTATAATTGGAGCAAACATGTATTACCCCAGCAGCGAGCTGTCCCGCGTGCCCGTGATCGACCTGACGGGGCGCGAGCGCAAGGTGCTGAGCGGCTACCACGCGCTGCGCGCCGCCGCGCCGCGCTACGAGCACGAGCCGCGCCGCGCCTGCACGCGCTTCCACCTGCCCGAGCTCGCGCACAACCTCGCGCTCGTGCTGGACTGCTGCGAGCAGGTATGCACTAGCACTGCACTCGCGTTACACTCACTACACATTACATGTACACTACACTCATATTACACTCACACTATACATACATTGTGAACTACAGCGTACAGGTATGAGTACTCTTCCACAGTGCACTACAATATTTAGAATATGACAATTAATAAGCGAAAGAACAGAAAGCAAATTTTATATCTTCTATACAAGCTGCATGTGACAACAAGTTTTCGACATATGAATTTGCCCATATACAAATATATAAATATAGTAAAAAAGAATTTCTTTTATAACTCAGCTGAACTTACAGTCTTGTCATGTGTAAATTTGTTTGTGATCTTTTATAAAAGTTCGGTTGAAAAAGAACTTATAGTATAATTTTCCGGGTAACTTTTCCAATTATATTAAAAACTTAAAACCTTATTCGAACCATTATGAGAATATTACAATGAAAATCATGAAATCAGTCATGGTATTCCGAGGGGATGAGCTTACAGATGAACAGCTTTTTGAAGTAAAACTTCTTTACGCACGCTTGACTTGGTGGGTAAGCTGGTGAATTCGTTGCCATGGTAACCGTTGTTATTGTCTGACAAATGATATATAATATTATATTCTCTCATCAAATGATACTCTATAAATATATGATTATAATATGCTTAATATGCGTTATTTTTAGTATCTCATCTATCCTAATTAATGTTCTCCTGACCGATTCCGGCCACGGCGGCCAGTCTCATTGAGACTAGTTAACTGCGCAGGAGATGTTATAGTGCAGCGCGTGTACGCGCAGACACAAATGCACTCTATTCCTGTCACTCTCATACTCCGGTGGGACGACACGAGACACGACCGGTGAGAGTTAAGGCGCAGGACCGACGGCTTTAAGTGCTCTGCCTCGGCACGGGGGTGAAACACCGCCAACTTCCCAACTCCGGGCTGTTACTGAAGCTTACTATACAGAAAGACTCAATAACTAGACTTGGCCCAACCCGGGACTCGAACCTAGGACCTCAGGATGTGCAACCGTACATGCTAGCCACTTCACCACCGAGGCAGTTAATCTTAAGTTAATAAGTTATCCTAATTACATAAATTGAATTTCATAATAAGTACCGATAACTTACAGAAGTTTTACTTCTTACGCGTGTACACATTCATACACGCACTCTATAATATTTTTTTTACTTACATAGATAATATCTAATTCTGGTAGTATGTCATTATTTAAACGCATGTTTCTGGTTACAGGATATAATTCAAAATGCTCGTGAACTGCAACAGGCGGAAGATGAAATAGTTGTTCTTGAACGAGATATGGATGAATGTAACGAAAAGGTGAAGAATGAAGATGAAGTCATTGAGAAAATGCAAGAGATAATCATGAGAGTTGAAAAATTAAATGAGCCAGACATATCCCTAGACAATGCATTTGAAGTTCTAACTGACTTAAAGGTTTGTTTTTTTTTTTAATTAATATTGTTGTTTGCGTTAAGGTTGATTTTTCCTTCCGATAGCTTAATGAAATAAAAATGCATGTGCTCTGTATGTCTTTATTTTTGCAACTATTTATATATACTTATTACATTAAGATTTGAGAGCGGACAACAAGTGTTTATAACAAATACAATGTAAGTTTGATTTAAAGCGTATTAGACTTAACAAATATATTTTTTTTTAATAGAACCATCTTTTCGGATTTTTCGCAGATTTATTTTGATTAAATGAAATAAATAATTAGAAGAAAGAGAAAAAAAATGTGTATTTTCGTTTGTAGTTAATTATAACATATATAATTTAAAATTAAAAACCCACTGAATCGATTCAGATGAAATTTAGTATGTAGATAGTTTGAGAGCTTGGGAAGGATATAGGATAGTTTTTATTCAAAATTATATCAATTATATCTCGAGTAAGGAATATAAAACTCATCATGGAATAGATAAACTATATATGTATATATAGTTTATTTCATACTAAGTGTCAAAACGTACTTGCCACCTGGTAAAACAAAAACTAGTGCATAGTTTGTAATAAAAAAAGTGTGTGTACTTATGTACGCATGTAAGAAGTTATACATCTTTGGTGTAACAGAACAAAAATAGCTAAAGATTTCATCCCGTATGTCACAACTCTCTGTTTGTAAAAGGAATGCAGCTAACTTCATCATGTCGCTTTTTGGCTGTCGGTGTGTGCGTGCATTGTAAAAATTTGACTCTTATAATTTTTTCCAAACGTACCAAAAGAAGTAAAACTTTAAATAACGCTGTAACCCCACGTTCCAGGAGCGCTTCCCCGTGGAGTACGAGGTGTTCGGGCTGGGCAGCGTGGGCGGCGCGGCGCTGTCGCCGCTGCTGAGCGCGCTGCTGGCGGCCGGCGCCGAGCGGCCGCCGCCCGCCTTCCTGCGCGCGCGCGAGCTGCTGCCCGACCAGGCCTACCACTCGCTGCTGTGGCAGCACTTCGTGCCCAGCGTCGCCGCCGCCGCTGAGTACTCTATATTACTTATTGCTTCATTTTGTAGGTCTGGAGCTCCCGGGTTCGAGTCCCCGGTTTGTTCATGTCATTATTGGATTTTCTAAACATTCTCAGCGACGTCCCTGTGCTGAGGCAGAGCATATGTCTCGTGAAGCTAAATTCTAATTATTTATTGTTTTAAAAGTTCAGTTCTTTTAGTGGTTTACTTGTGACAAAAAATAAAGACTAAATTAATTGTATAGCAAAATATAAATAATTTATTTGATATGCCTAACACAATAAGAAGTAACACAATATTTGACACACTCGCAGGTCGTGGAACCCCCGCAGCCCGGAGCCGATGCTGGCGCTGGTGCGGGCGTGGAGCGCGGCGTGCCCGGGCTGGGTGGTGCGCGCGTGCGTGGCGCGCCACGTGCTGCCGGCGCTGCTGGCGGCGCTGCGCGCCTGGGACCCCACGCGCGACACGCTGCCCGTGCACCACTGGGTGCTGCCCTGGCACGACCTGGCCGGTGAGGGGATCCCGACTCTCATACGTCCTTGCATATCACACTATAAATGTCATTTGTCGCGAGATGGCATTAAGGCGCTTTTATTTAAAACTGTTTCACATGAGAATTGGTATTTTTGACAACTCTTTCATTTAACAGATTTTAGTTAAAATTAGAAGCTATCGATAACTAAAATTAGTCGACAATTCGAATATATCTGATACAACAAGTTAGCTGCAAAAACTACTTAAAAATTGAAGAGGATTCATTCACGCTTCCTCTATAAGACTGAACGTTTTGTAGTTTTTTAATTATTTTTTTTTAATGGACATATTTCTGATCAAATAGAAACGAAAGAACGTAGCCCTTTTCTATTTTGTCAAGTAAAAACAAAATTATATTAATCTATACTAATATTATATAGAGCCAGAGTTTGTTTTTTTATTTGAATGTGCTAATCTCAAGAAATACTAATCCGATTTGAAAAATCCTTTTTGCATTAGATAGCCCGTTTATTGAGGAAGGCTATATTATATCATCATGCTGTCTAAGGGAGCGGAGCAGTAATATAATATATAGTCTGTCTATTCACAATTAACCGTTAAAACGTACGAAAAACAAACCCGAGCGAAGCGAGGTTGAGTCGCTAGTAAAATATAAAAAGAACAAGATTTCAATTATTTAAAAGTTTCGAACAAAATGGACATATTTACTAAATAAAGTGTATTTTCGTCTGGTGACAAATGAATACCGCGTCGAAGCCGACTTACAAAAACCCTCTCCCTAAAGGCCAGTATCCGGCTCGAAGGACCACAAATGTACTTTCACTTACAGCTCCCGAAACACCATTATTTTTCACCAAACAATTGTCAGTTAAAAATTATGCTTAAAATTAAAAGTGGCCCGATTTTTTTATATACCAGTGTATATACTTATATTGTCTATTTATTCCATTGTAACCAGCGGAGGAGCTGAACGCGTCCGCGTACCCGCTGATCCGGTCGCGGCTGGCGGCGGCGCTGGCGGCCTGGCACCCCGCCGACGCGTCGGCGCGGCCGCTGCTGGCGGCCTGGCGCCGCGCCTGGGGGCCCGCGCTGGCGCCGCTGCTGCAGCACCACGTCGTGCCCAAGCTGGAGCACTGCCTGCAGCTCTCCGGCGTCGACCTGCTGGGCGGCGACAACGGTCGGTACTCGGTATACGCCCGACTCTCTCCGACTGCTCAACGATTAAGGTCGATTCACACATATCAGTGAAGCCACAGTTCCGTCATCGTGTCTGTTCAGTATCAGTGCTACAGTGTTGCGTCAATGATTCAATTCACACACGTCAGTACTCAGTTCACAGAGCTTCAGTGAAAACGTGTCCGTCGTCAAGTATTGTGATTGTTGCCGTGGCTCTGTTCAATACTATGGAGCTAGCAACGATAGCTATTGCTTTAGACGAAGAAGAAGAGCAGCATCAAGGAAAAAGGAGGAAATGAGTGCATGAAGCATGGAAATTAAGAGAGACAGAAGGAGAATTCGTGACATCATACTTTGCATGAGACAAATCATACAAAACCCTATTTTCACGAACTAATTCTATCAATCGCTTGTCCTTCATTTTGTTTCCGTGTCCGTGATCCGACAAAAAATATTGTTGTCAACGAATACGGCCGTGGTTGCCAATGTCGGCACTGACAGAGAGCACTGTGTCGTCACTGACACTGACAAGTGGGGATGCGTTCATACAGAATGTATGAAAGAATATTTCGCACTGTGTCGGTACTGTGTCGGAACTGTGGCTTCACTGATATGTGTGAATTGGCCATTACCTATATATTAACCCAGGTATAAGTCTATCTATAAATAAATAAATATGCTGGAACATTAACACACAGCACCATCTAGTTCCATGGTAAGCTACAAAGCCTGTGTTATGGATACCAGATAGTTGATATACTACACATACATAACTTTAAATACATACATATTATAAATATAAACAACCATGACTGGAGTACAAACATTCGTGCTCATCACACAAAAGAATGCCCCCAGCGGTTTCGAACCCGCGACCACTGGCGCAGAAAGTAGGGTCACTACAAACTGAGCCAAACGTGCCGTCAAAATCTATAGTACTAAGTTGCATCAAAATCCGTCACGTCACATTCAACTTCTTATTCTTCTTTTTTCTTAGCCCTAAGGTTTAAGTTTACGCTTATAAAAACATTTTTTTTTACTCATCTTTTTGAAGAATGCCCCACTAATTTTTAAAATAAATAATCAATTTAAATTTTTGGTTTGAATGGTTTTTTTCTATTGATCATTTTTGAAAACATTCAAGAAATGACGAATATAGTCATTTTTTACTTAACTTTTATTGTAATTAAAAAAACTTTTTGTAATTGTAATTAAAAACACTTTTATTTTAGAAAAAGAATTAGGGTTTCGCTCATAAAGATAAAACGTACCTAGGGACGCTAGTCAGTAAATATATTCGTACTTGTGTGTACAGCGGCGTGGCGCTGGTGCGTGGAGTGGCAGGAGCTGCTGGGCGCGGCGGCGCTGGGCGCGCTGGCGGCGCGCGCGCTGCTGCCGCGCTGGCTGGCGGCGCTGGCGGCCTGGCTCAACGCCGCGCCGCCGCACGCCACCGTGCTCGCCGCCTACACGCACTTCAAGGTACCGCCCACACGCCTTCGAAAACTTCAGGGTTCAGACCTTCGACCTTCAAGGAAGCCTTTAGTTTTCGATCTATACTTAATATTATAAAGAGGCAAAGTTTGTTTGTTTATTTAAACGCACTAATCTCAGAAACTGGTAGTCCGATTTGAAAAATTCTTTTTGCATTAGATAGCCCGTTTATTGAGGAAAGCTATAGGCTACATTGGATTGGTATTTGTTCCAAGTGAAGTATATCATTAAAAAAAAAAAAAAGTTGAGTCAATGGGTGTAAAAAAAAAAAGGACAAAGTCAACTATAATATTACTACATAAGAAAGGGGACAAGAATAAAATTGACAATTACAGGCCAATAAGTTTGATGACAAACCTCTACAAGGTATTCTCAAAAGTACTACTGGGAAGGATATCAAAGTGCCTAGATGAACAACAACCTATCGAGCAAGCTGGCTTTAGAAGCGATTACTCCACAGTAGACCACATACATGTTGTAAAACAGGTAATAGAAAAGTATAATGAGCACCAAAAATCATATTACATATGCTTCATAGATTATAATAAAGCCTTCGACTCAATCTATCATCACTCTATATATAAAACACTGGAAAAACAGGGAGTACAGAGAAAATATATAAACATTATAAAAGAAATATACAAAGCATGCACAGCCAGAATTCAGTTGGAGACAATAGGAGAAGAATTTGCAATCAAGAAAGGAGTGAGACAGGGAGATCCGTTGTCTCCAAAGCTATTCTCCGCTGTCCTAGAAAATGTCTTCAGAGAACTAGATTGGAACAAGTTGGGAATAAATATTAATGGTAAAAAACTCAGCCATCTTAGGTTTGCAGATGATGTTGTGGTGCTTGCCGAGGAACCTGAAGCATTAGAAAATATGTTGCAACAGTTAGCACATAAAAGCAAGGAAGTAGGCCTAACAATGAATCTATCTAAAACCAAGGTAATTACCAATAACTCAAAGGTCAGAATATGTGTAGGAGACCAAAATATTGAATACGTTGAGGAATATATATACCTTGGTCACTTAATATCCCCACATCAACTTATGTCTAAAGAGATTCAGAGAAGAATTACCAACAGTTGGTCTAGATACTGGTCCCTTAAAGAAATTGTAAAGAGTACATCACTACCTATATCTGACAAAAGAAAAGTGTTCAATACATGCATACTACCTGTACTTACTTACGGATGCCAAACATGGTCCCTAACAAAATTGAATATGGACAGATTAAAAGTATGTCAACAGAAAATGGAGAGAAGTATGTTGGGTATCCAGCTAAGAGATAGATGGCGACTGTCAGAAATACGGAAGGCAACAGGAGTAGCGGACGTAATACGCAAAATAAAATTATTAAAATGGCGATGGATTGGTCACATTATGAGATCGTCAAAGGAAAAATGGACAAAAAGTATAATCGAATGGTACCCCCGAGATAGAAAAAGACGAAGAGGAAGGCAATACAAAAGATGGGAAGATGATCTTCCAAAAGGGTGGAGAAGATTGGCAAGGTGCCGCACAGATTGGCTAAAGTTGGAGGAGGCCTATGTCCAAGACAACCTGACATCATAGCTGCCAATGTCAATTTCTACATACATGCAAATTTTATTTTATTAGTTATTAACTAATACTGGCATAATTAATTAGTTCCAAAAATGTTACATTAAGTCAAGCTTGTCTTTTAAATCAAAATATATATATGTATACTACTTAATAATTGCAATTAGTTATAAGCTCAATATTTAAAGATATGTAACTAGGAAATAGGTATAAGGTAAACATTGGTCAGAGAATTAAAGGCTATTTTTATTTTATTTTTATTTTATTTTATTTATTTATTTATTTATAGGCTACATATCATCCCAAAAAAATGTACGATTCCCATGGGATAGATTTGTTTTTGTCTAAGGTCGAAACCGAAATAAAGCGATGGCGAGTCGTTAATTTGAGATAAATCCCCTACACTTGCCTTCATAAACTTACAAGGTAACCTCAGCTACCTTCGGTCCCTGACTTTGAAAGTTAGAATTTTTGATTTTGTTTATTGTTTTAGTAAACAGAAATTACCACAGATTATTAACTAATCGAATTAAAATATACTTTATTCAAATAGACTTTTACAAGCACTTTTGAATCGTCAATTTTACATTTCAAATTTAAATTGAATATCAGTGTAGTCAGTCCGTGAGAAATCTACCACCAGCTCGGAAAGCAGTTCTGCTGAGAAGAGCCGGCGAGAAACTCAACAGTTGCTCTTTTAAAATAATAATTGTGTACAATATTGTAATACAATAATTATTACATATTTATCCTACGTGAGATCCAACCAGATATTAGTTCCACACATTGATATCTCCGAAGTATTCCGTGACTGTATAATTAGCTTTATTCACTAATACTTTTTTTATTTTAGATTTAAATTGTTTAAATCAGAATTATTACAGTTAAATAAAAAAAAATTGTTAGCTTTTGTCTAAATTCCGATAACAGTTGCTAAGGAAATCTAATCAGCGTCATTACCCGGTCGTTTTAGTGTTCCGTACTCGAAAATGTGCCAACAGAACCCTATTTTAGTAATAAATAGCCTCCGCTCTCCCTCCCTCTGTAAACGGGCTGTATCTTATGAACCATACCAGATAGTTGAAATTTTCACACAGTATGTATTTCTATTGAAACTATGACAATAAATAATAAAAAACCAAGATGGCAAATTTAAAATGACCGCAATTCAAATTGAAAAGAATGATTAGTACATACTGCTATATCTTGTACGATGGTACGGAACTCTTCGTATGCGTTCTGCTGCCCGACTCGCACTTGACCGGTGTTTTTTAACCAAACATACATTAAAATTGAAATTGAATTTACCAAAAAACCTAATAACTTTTGTTTTTCTTCAAGCCGCATAGGCTTTGAGATATTATTTTTATGATTTATTTGTATTTATTCATGTTTATTTAAAATAATACTACATTTTTTCACTAGCTTTCCAAATTCCATGCCTGTATTAATAATATAATAAAGACGCCCACGACGTCAATTTCACCTGATATATATATTCAAAATTTTATTACAGAAAATGTTTCCAGAAGAAGTCCTAAAAGAGCCAGCGGTTCGTGACGCCTTCAGGAAGGCCCTAGATATGATGAACCGAAGCACCGACATCGATTCCGTAGACCCGCCCCCACCCCCGCGCATCACCCTCGCGGATCCAAAAGAAACCTCCAAAATCGACATCCTAGCCTCCATTTCCCAGCAAAAAAGTTTTTCAGAGCTTTTAGAATCGAGATGTATCGAAAAAGGTATAACTTTCGTCCCGATAGCAGGCAAGACCAGGGAAGGCCGGCCGTTATACAAAATAGGCGAGATGCAGTGTTATGTGATAAGAAATGTTATCATGTACTCGGATAATGGGGGCAGGACGTTTGTGCCAATCGGTCTAGAAAAATTATTGAGTTTGGTTGAAGAATGAAATAGTGTTTGAAATATTGTTTTTTTTTTATTTCCTTGTTACTTCCTTTTACGATTATAGTGGCGAATATACTAGAATGTTGGCCTCAAATTGTTTTTAAGGTTTCATAGCCAAAGGGTGCTTACGGAAGCCTATTACTAATCCTCCGCTGTCTGTCCGTCTGTAATGGGTAGAAGAGTTGAAATTTTTACAGTGTGTATTTCTATTGCCGCTATAACAAAAAATAAATAACCCAGATAGCTACTATCAAAAAGGCTGCCATGCAAATAAAAAAAACGATTATGGTATGGATCCCTTCGTGTGAGAGTCCGACTCGCATTTTTATTACTTCCTGCTATGATGACAGTAGCGAATATAGTAGAATGTAGACCTAAAATTGTATTTTTTTTTAATTTACAGAAATTTTTTGCTGTGATAGTTGGGATGTTTAACTATGTGTAGTTCTCGAGAAAGATGCGCACATACAGACAGACAGACGCTCAATGGCGACTTTTATATGGATTTAGAATACGGTGGGACACTAATATAATATTATATTACAATTTATTATGCCACCATGTACGGACGAAGATCCGGAGGTCTTGGATTCGAGTTCCGAGTCGTTCAAGTTTACAACCTACTACGTACTACATAACCATATTCTAACATATCTATTTTAACGATGGCGATAAGAATATTAAATTTTATTACTGACATACGTACAAATAAAACACATGCACATAAACGGTTAAATAATTTATTCATATAACAATAATAACATGAAATAACAAAAATATATCTATAGCTATTTTAATATACAAAAATAATATAATGGAGAAGTTTCCCATTTTTATTATTAATTATTAAAAATTTAAATAAAATATAACAAAAATATGAAAGAATTATTAAAATCTCTCAAAATATGAAAAAGTTATTAAACTTTAAAAGTTGCGCTTGCAATAATATTGTCGTGACGTCACGAACGACTGACATATTAATTTCCCAGTCATTTATTGATAGATTTCAAAAAATCTTTCACTGATTTATTAGTTTTGACCTATACTATAATTCCATTGTGTTAAATATGATATTAACACTAGGAAACTTCTCTATTGTAATAATGTCACTTATAGGTAATATGTTTTTATAAGGCAATAATTTTTATATATATAGGTAGTAAAATAATAATTTGCGTTTTAATAATTTTCTTCTGTAGGTATATTAATTTAAAAAGAAGCCATTTTCGCTTTAAAGCTTATTAAAAAAATTAATATAATTTACGTTTATTAATAAGTTTACGTTTTAATTTGTTTTACTATACCAATGAAATGCTTTACTCAAAGGTAGTGGTTACGATTCTTGCTGGAGGCAAATACGTATATTAAGTCATGCAAATATTTCTTATAGTTTGGCACAAAAAAAAATACCTGAATAGCTATTTTATACATATTAGTGATCGCCCTGTGGTTGATAATAAGCCATAATTCATTTAGTTTGATCGATATTGAGGTTCTGTTTTTTAAATTATAGCTTATAAGATCCATAAAAATTTGTAAAACGAGCTCATAGATTAATAGATTTGCACGTACAGACCAACTTTTCATCTTTGTTTTAGGTAAGTACTCTTTCTTTCTGCAGGCTTTCTGTAGTCTTACTTTATATGTATAAAAACTATGACTAAGCTCATACTCCTCCGTACATGCAAAATGCTTAAAAAGGGGTTCAAAGTTTTCTCTTCACGTATTAATGTATACATGTATATGTACATATATATATATATACCTACCTCAAGCAAAAATCGAATCTGCGACTAGATCTTTTAGTTTGAATTCTTGAACTCTTGGAAAAAAACTCAAATTTTAGATTTTTTACGCATATCGTACTTATATTAGTTAAAATATGTGACTTGTGAGTAAATTCTTATAATATTTTATACTGTAAATATGTATACTGTTAAATACTGGTTTTATTCGATTCGTTTTTTATAAATTACTTACCTTTCTACAGATTTGTTAATTAACTATTTCAGGTATTTTATTTAATAGTCAAAAAGGATTTGAAAGCGATTTAGTGATTAAGATCACGGAATAGGTAAAATTTCATCAATTCTGTGATTAAGATTCATCTAATAAATATGGCACCAATTTGTGACTCTTGAAAAATTTTTACTTCCAAACCTATCTAATATTAAGGGGTACCAAAATTAAGGTAGTACATCTTGAATAATAATTTAGAATATCAAATTGTTAAATAAAACACCAAATGTATATCTAATTGTTGGATTAATCATAATAAAACTAAAAGCTCAATTAAATCTGAACCTTATAGCATGTAATGTTAAAAATCAAATTACAATAACAGATACTTTATATGTATATATTTTTTTATTATTTGGCAAATCCTGATGTCTTAAGGTACCTAAGTATTCAAAATTCAGTATTAAATAATTATTATTTTATCTACAAATCTGGAGAAAGGCAAATAATTAAAATATATTCGAGATAACACTCTCCTTCCTTTTTCTTGCAAACGACATTTATAATTTATCCACTTTACTAGATGTTTAAAATTTTAAAACTATAAACCACTGTAAAAATATCAATATTATAAACAGTTTTTTTTAATTATATAGAAAAAAAATCTATATATTATTATTATTTAATTATATTCATAATATTATTTGCAAAAATTCATTACATTTTAACCAGAGCAATAAATTCGGGTAAATATTATATACATATATGTATTAAAATTTAAACAATCCTTAAATCTAATTTTAGCAAAAAAATAATTATTATAAAATTAATAATTTGCTACGAGTTATATGATTTGGCACAAAATGGCTTATAATACGACCAAATTGACAAGTTCATAAATTCGTTAATTGCATTATCTTTTCATATCATAATATTATTTCATATTGGCAAAGTTCATTAAATTTTAACCAAAGCAATAAATTCGAGTAAATATTTGATATATTAAAATTTAAACACTCCTTAAATCTAATTTTGGCAAAAAAATAAAATGATTGTAAAATCAATAGTTTGGTACGAGTTGTATGATTTGGCACACAGTGGCAACTGGCAATTATAATATGACTAAAGTGGCAAGTTCATAAATTCGTTAATTATTTTTAATACATTATTTAATTTTATCATAATATTATTTGCAAAATTCATTAAATTTTAACCAAAGCAACAAATTCGAGTAAATATTCGATATATTTAAATTTAAACAAACCTTAAATCTATTTTTGGCCAAAAAGTAATTTATAATTATAAAATCAATAATTTGGTTCGAGTTGCATGATTTGGCACACAATGGCTTAGGTATAATAATTAATATGTCTAAAATTGGCAAGTTTATAAATTCGTTAACTGCATTACATAAGTTATAGGTGCCTGCTTAAAGTTTTGATATACTAGCTGCTATTTTAATCAGAGCGCTTTTATGAGTCTCATTTAAAGAAAATCCAGTAAAATTTAGCCATAGCCGGCGAAAAGATATTAATGGTTAGCATACCTATGGCTTACTACATTAAACATACATACAACATGCCTACGACATTTATAAATGATTATATGTATAATAAAAATTACTGCTATATATTAATATATGTACTGTTAGGTAAATATAGGACTAGTTAGTTTCGGTTATTGTTTAAACAGGTAAAGTATTAGTAAGTTTAAAGTTTTTTTTTAAATATTAGTTTTGTGTAAATATATCGTGTCTGCCTTTTTTATATATCGGTCTCGATTTCCTCGTTCTTTTGGTTCACGATATTATGCTTTTGTTGATAATTATAAGCTCTAAAACATTGTATAGCATTTGCTAAGCCTAAAGCAAAGTTACACAGAGATAATGAGTAGTTTATCGGACGTATAACAAGGCAGTACCGAGTCCAGATAAAACCGGTGGCAGCCAACGTAGCTGACTGCGTCGTCGACACTTTGGCGAGGTCTCGACGGTAGTCGTCTATCGACGCCATAACTAATGCCTGTAATATGTAATGTTACAAACAAGAGGAATTAATGAGAATTAATTATTACAATGAAAAAATAGATACTTATATTAAGTAGACAAATATTGCTATCAAATCTCAAGACATTTTTTAACTACATACTAAAACTTGTTATATCATCTTTTATTCTGAGAATTGCATTTAATGTATATATAGATAAATAAAATTGAAGTGTCTGTTTGCAATGACAAAATACCTATAAGAAAAACAAAGCTTTTAAAATTTTTGTATGTCTATCTGTTTGTTCCGGCTAATCTCCGAAATTGTTGGACTGATTGACAGGAATTGTACTGGCAGATAGCTGATGTTATAAAGAGTAACTTAGGCTACTTTTATTTGACAAAAAGAATTAGGGTTCCGCTCAAAAAAATTAAAACGGTTAACGGTTAGTATAGATTTCAGAGATGAGACATTTTCCCGCAGTAAAAAGTATCCTGTAAGTATGTTGATCCGGATAACCAGCATCATCATACCAAATTTCATCAAAATCAGTCAATTGGTTTTCTCGTGATACGTTTCCAGACAGACAAAAATTCTAAGAACTATAGATTCGGCCTCTGTATTGATAATAATGATTGTATAAATAAGATTTTCTAAATAATATTTAAACATTTTCAGTTAGAATTTTATTGTAAGCAAAGACTAGGTACATTTTAATATCTTTCATCATAAAAAAATTAAAAAAAATTATTTCATTTTTCAGCCAATCAAGTCTATTCGAACAGACGAAAGCTTCGTAATATTTATTTAATTAAATATATCATGCTGAGTTTTATTTATCTTTTAATACTATAATATTATATCCCATGATAAAAGTAAATTTTAAACAAGCTTAAAACTTAATACTAATCGAGCCGTAAACCCATATAATATCATTCATGCCAGAGTACATAATTTTCCTCTAACTTTTATCCAAAATTATTTTTCCCAATAGGTACTTACAAAATCATAGGCATCATCAGTAAAAAAAACTAGAAGGGAATGTTATATATTATTATTATTATTGCTGTAATTAATAAATAAATATTTCATATTTTGTTTGATTTGGTAGCGTTAGAACTACAAAAATTTAAGGATATGAGAAGCGAATTTTATTACTAACTAGCGACTCACCCCCGCTTCGCTTCGGGTTCGTCCCTAGGTAAAATTAAATTTATCAAACGGGCATTGTACATTTTTCCGGGATGATTTATAGCCTATAGCCTTCCTCAGTTAACGGGCTATCCAATGCAAAAAGAATTTTTCAAATCGGATCAGTAGTTCCTGAGATTAGCGCGTTTAACTAAACAAACAAACAAACCTTCAGCTTTATAATATTAGTATAGATAACATTGTGAAAGTTTGTTTGTTTGTTCTCCTTAATCATGCTTAAATAAATTAATTAATAATTTCATATACTAATACAGTAATTAAGGCTGAATTGTTTTATTACTAATAAATATGGATGTAAAAAATTATTATTACATTATTAAACAACTTACGGACGGATTTGAAGCTAGTTTATTATAGATAACTTTCTTAGATTTACGTTTACTAAACATTTGACATTTTAAATAGTTTTATCTTTTCGGATTTTTCCGCGGGGAACCAAAAAATCGATATAAATCCGTGAAACAAATCCTTAAAGATAGTTTTATTTAGTACACAGTAAATAAATAAAGAAGTTAACATTTTTGTATAAAAAAAATGTCACAAATACATTTAGAAATGCACCCGAGTGAAGCATGGATAAATCACTAGTATGTAATATATAATATAAACTTTTAGTTATTATATCTTAATATACCCATCACCATGTGCTAGAAAGAGAAACATTAAAAAGCATGAAATATTGGAAAATAAAGAAAAGAAGTATGAAAAATAAACATATATTTTGTAAAAGGTTATTACAAAAATAGTCGATGTTTCTATCAAAAATTTAATGTTTTTTAAACATTTCATGTACATATTATATATTTTTAGTCCAACAACATATATATATTATTATCACAAAACAGGCAGTGAGCCTTATTACGACATAACTATATTTAATTTATATACGTGATCATGAATATGTTAATTTTTTTGCCCAGGTTTGTATTCAAATAATGTTTTTGTTAATAAATATTTAAATAATTAATGTATGGTTCAGACAAACATTTCATAAAAAATAACTATCAAATTATTTATCACAGTCCATCTGTTGTGTAATTTTGTTAGGGACTTGTCTATAAAACTTATGAATATTGGTCAATTAACAAATTCTATAAAAAAAAAAGAACCTCAAATTCAGCTATGAGGTACATAATTAAAAAATAAATGATAAAAAAACAATATTTTATAGAAAATATAATGATCTACCTATGAATATTACCCATGTGAAGTTCAAGTCAAAATAAACAAAAAATAAATAAATTAGGTCACCCCACTGAGACATACTAAAACTATCTACAATTGTCGTTATCATAGACTAATTATCTACATCACTTTTCCTTATTTTTGAGAGATTGTTGATGTTTCACGGCCCTGCCTAATTGATACAAATTAGTTATAGCAACAAACACATTGACAGCAAAGAGACTATAGTTTTTTGGTATGATCACAAGTGAGTATCGAGACCAGATAAGCCCAGTCGCTGCAAGCGAGACAGACTGAGGTATAGACAAAGACTCAACCGGCCGATTCAAGTCACCCAACCCTGCCATCACCAAACCCTGAAATGAATAATGAAACATTCAAAATGGGTTTTAATGATTAACTGAATGCCTTGTTTAGTGTCAATTTTAGAGGATTTAAATGTATCACCCGTAATAATATAATTATATAACAAACCAATCTTTTTCATGTCTTCTCCATTTTACATGACAATGGTGAAGTAATCTGTGCTCAACTGGCATGCTTTGAAGCCATTAACAAGAGAACTGAATTGAATAATTATATATTTAAATAATAAAGTAATAACATACACGTAACAATCTTAATTGAAATGTATCATTATGAAGCGATAATTGACATATTTTGTCACATTCAAAAGGCAATGGTAGGTGGTTGATAATTCTATTGGTTCATTCAGATGAAACCCGAGTAGCTCAAATGTACCTCTTTAAGATTTTCTTGTGTAAATCCTTTTACATGAAATACTAGTTGCTGATGTCTAAGAGACCATAATTTAATAATTTGGTACAATAGACTTTTAATCTTTATACATCCAAATGTTGAAAGTGAATGAACATTGCACATACAAATGTAAGATGAAATACCCTTCCACAAATAAATTTATTATTTATTAGGTCCATGTCATTTGAATAACATAGGAACACTCATATTCTAATTGTTCACAATTTTGCAGCATGTAAAACTAATTACTATTGGCTATCAATTCAATAACATTGGCACTGTAACATGCTGACCTTGAAAAATGTTACTTACCCATTTAAATGCTGGTGCCCAGAAGAAAATAGTTTTTGGACCTAAAAAGTAATAAACATTTTAATATTTATTACGTCTTGCGTAACTCATGAATATATAAAATAATAATTTACCAGCTTCATGTTCCCAGAGAGGACGTAATTTTGATGGCACGAATTTGTCTGCAGCGGTAACTATTACTCTGTATACTTTAGACATTTTTAATATATTTTTTTACGTTTTAATAAATTAATATTCACAATTTTACAAATATGCGAACAACTTGAATCGGCCGTGATTGAGGAGACCTTGAAGATTAAATTTTTAGATTGACATTTTAGAGTACCATGTGTCATGTAGTGTGATAAGCTATCTTTTGACACAAACGTTTCAACTTTCGATAATATTATGGAGGGTAGGAGAACCATCTTATATGGGAGACAAGTTGAAAAAGTGTCCACCGATAAGCCTAAATAATTTAGTAAATATAATCGAAAAAATGTGGTGATATAAAGTTATAGAGCGATTAATTTTTTTTGAAATTTTAATAATACTTTTGTCGCTTTCTTCAAAATGTAGCCACTTGTTACCGTGGCGCCACCTTAATTTACGCATTTCGACGGACACTTTTTCATCACAGAGATATTTCTCCTTACCTCTATCCTCTATAGACAATGCGTATTATATATTTATTTTATATTTTTATTTATTATCGTTTAAAAAATTATACTTATTATAATTTGCTATCTTGGTATTCATACAAAAAATATTTGTATTGAATTTTGTTTATTCAGCGACATAACAAAGCTTAAAACGAAAAGCTACGTTCCAATTTTTATTTGTCAAAAAAATCTTACAAAATATTTTAATATTTATTTTTAAATAATATTCTTTTAAGAATAAGTACTGTAAATCCCGCTATGTGTAAAATAATACGTAGCAAATTTTTTTTTTTTGTAAATACAAGAATTATAAGTAAGCTTTAACGAAGCGACGATATACATATAATTATTTAATTTTATTCAAATCTAAAAGAGATGTAAACATATTTTAAAAGTAAAAATAATGTTTATATTTATTTAATCTTTATCTAGGGAATAAATTTTTAATTTTATAAAATAATAATTATATGTTCTGATCGATGTTAACTGACTGAACGCAGCGATTTAGTCAAAAACATGGGTGCGGGCTTGTGCGTGTGAATGTGTCAGTGGTGAACTATCTAATATTTTCCTTTGTTTATTTTAATTTTGGTTGCTTTCTATTACTTTCTTTGTTAATTTCGCGTTTCTGTTTTCGAACTTATGTTATTTACGTTGTTCTTTAAGTTTTGAACATGGGTACAAGCACAATGGGTAGTGATTTACATTCCGATAAGCAGGACAAAATGCTGAAACTACAAGCTCGAAAGAAAGAATTGGAACAAATGCTAGCTTCAAAAAATGAGGAATTATATAAATTATGCGTACAAGAAGTACAATTAACTGGTGTAATGCCACCGGAAGCCCCACTAAGCCCGGAAATTCCGAGAGAAAGACTGGGCAGTATCCGTAGTGTCGATAGGTCCACTGATGGCGCTGATGTTCAAGACGGTGCCGATAATACATCAAGGCGGCTGCGATCTAATATTGACCGTGTTCACGATTCCGATCCCAACTTACGTAAGAACCTTTCACATAGACTGTCAACGCCCTCAATATCAGGTATATCATCTAAAAGTACACACTCTCGGCATGTTCGACGACCGGAAACTAGTTGCTCGAACTTCTTTCCGTCGCCGCCTCAGGAACGCAACCCTGAAACATTTTCAATACATACATCTCACACTTACCCTGCTTTGGCTGGCCGTCATGACTCCATTCCTATGGAAAATATACACAATGAGCTTCAACAAGGCCCGGTTTACCGTCATCATACTCTCACAACTGAATATACAAATAAAATTTATTACAATAACCCAGCAGAGGCTCATAATGTTTCACGCTTAAGAGAAACACATTTCAGCTCTAGTCATCCTGATATAACTACTCATTATACTCATGGATCTATTATGCCTCAGTCAGTAGCACCCCAGAATGGTATGCGCAATACACCCTTATTATATCAATATGCTTCTCACTTAAAATCGCAAAATCAACACCTTGGTGCATTAAATCATCATCATCAAATGCAAATGCAATCAAAGAGAAGAACCGATGGGGTTCGACGAAACACTTTACAAAGAACTCAAACTTATCACTTGACTTCACACAGTGATTATAACCACCACTTGGAGAATATGAGTGATGGATATAGGCCACCAATGCCAGTTTATCAGCACAGGTCTCAACCAGATATACAAGACCAACCAGATAGACGACAAATACCCATGGAAAGAAATATTCCAGTACCTAATACTTTGCCTCTCAGAGAACGTAATTCAATCAGAAATCCGCTTCACATGCAATTGCAAGTTTCAACTGATGATTTCATGGATGACAGACTAAATTTTCCAGATGCCATGAGCCCAGTTAGTCAGATGTCAGGATATTCACAAAGTAACTTTGATTCTGTTAGCATGAACAAGTTCTCACCTCTTTCTCAGGATACAAAAATGAAAGAAAAGCAGTGGTACGAAACATCACTAGATTCTCCCACAAAATGTGAACCACTGCTAAAGAAAAGTGCCAGTTTGAAACGAACACCAAGTATAGGTAATTCTCAAGCATATGAAATAATGATTTCATCAGGGCGGCATTCTGCAATGCAGAGTCCTAACCACATACCGAATAGTCCACCGGTGCTATCTCCTAGTGCTGTGTCATTGGAATCACCTAAAAACCTGACAGTAATAGAACAAGGGAAATGTATACCGTATAGAGAGGAAACAAAGCCATTTGAAATGTCTGATTTCTATAAATACTCAACTAAATTTAGACAAGCTAATGCTCAGAAGTCTGTGCCGAATTCTGCCCATAATAATACAATGTATAATAAAATGCCAATGGAGTTGCCACAATTCAGTCAAGATCATTGGCATGGACATGGTAACTAATACAGTAAGTAAAACATTATTACTTTTAGATAATTAATATTTATATAGTTTTAGCATTTGATTAGTTTTAAGGTAGTACTTAATAAAGTAAAATATGAAAAGATCTCTAGCTTACATTATATAGGCATAGCTTAATCAATTTGGCTAATATGATTTCAAAAATGTCTGTATATTTATAGAAAAAAAAACAAGTATTTGAATGACAATAAGTGCTATAACTTATTCATATTAAGACAAATTATAATTACATCTTCTAAGATGTGAATCTGTGATATATTGTTGAAAATATTGATTGAAGTGGTTAAATAGTCCTTTGTGATGGATTTTTGATAAATTATATTCGCCTTTATTCACACAAATCATTGTTAGCCTTACAAACATATAACTAAATATAAGAAAAATATTCTAAATTATCAGTAGTTGAAATATATTTTTTGATAGAATAATATAATAGTTCAAAAAATAGGTAAGACTCCTAATTTAATTGCATTATAGTTATAAAATTTAAAATATGTGCTTCTCTTGTCAATTTAATATGTACAAAAAAGCCCACCGCTTTAGTCACAGAACGACAGACCTGACTGACGGCTGACCATGACCAATAAGTGTTGTTCATTTGTTTGCTACACCATACTCCTATTATGTATAAAGTTGCCGTAATTAAAGAGTGTTGCCTGAAAGATATAATGATTTATTTAAAATATGATTGCTTTTTTTATTTGCTTTTCTATTTTGTTTTGAATACCAGGGTAAGATTGTTTTTGTAAGCTTAGAAATGTAAAATAATTATTTTTTTATTCATGTCAAGCATAGACAAAATTTATTGATAAATTTAATTTTCATTTTCATAATAATACAATTGAAAAAGGTTTAACTCATTAATCAGATATAAAATATCTATAGTACAAGTATATTATAAAAAATACTTCTTGAATAGATTGGGATAATACACGATGTGTAAATTGATTAATAACAGATTGAGATAATATAATGATTTCCTAACAAAAAAATCTGACAGTATCTATTTAAAGTTAGTTTCTTACAAATTATAATAATAAATGCCAAATAGTTAAAATGACTGGCATTGTTTTAATTCAATAAAATAAGTTTAATACTTGCCAATTTTTATCCTTGAGAAGTCTGAATTGCCAGAAAGTCTCAGTTAATTTTAATACTATTTTCCCTTTTGAATTTAAAATACAAAAAATATTAAATACCTTTTCATAATAATTTATAATTGGGTACAATTGAAAAAAGTGGGGAATCATTAGAATTTAAATTATATAATAAAGCACGGTTGCATTTAAGTTTATTTGTATTGTATAATATTAGAACATCCATAGTTATAAAGGCGTTAGCTAGCACATACATTTTGATCTTTCGTTTGTGACATACTTTAAATTTATTAGTCATATGTCCGATTCTATGTTATGTAAAGGAAATTGATATTTTATGCTGTTAATTTAGTTACTTATGAAAAAAACACTTCTAAGAAATAAGGTGCAGAAAAGATTTGAATGGATGAATATATTATTTGTCCTATTATTAATCCAATTAACTCTAAACTATTTGAAATTCAATTCTCTGTTATGTGGCTTTTAGGTGTGCCAGTTGGGTATACTATTTTTATTGTAGCATGGTGCGGGTGACACATGTCAGTATCCATATGAATAAAATGACAACATTCAATATTTTCAAGTAAAACTTGAACTTTTGAAGTAAAACTTGTTTATGGTGGTGAATGCGTTACGAAAACATGTACGTACGTTTGTTGCCATGGTAACCGTTGTTATTGTCTGACAAATGATATATCTATACTAATATTATAAAGCTGAAGAGTTTGTTTGTTTGTTTGGTTGAACGCGCTAATCTCAGGAACTACTGATCCGATTTGAAAAATTCTTTTTGCATTTGATAGCCCATTTACTGAGGAAGGCTACAGGCTATATATCATCCCGGAAAAGTGTACTGGTCCCGTGGGATAGATTTGTTTTTGTCTAGGGACGAACCCGAAGCGAAGCGAGGGTGAGTCGCTAGTAATATTATATTCTCTTGTATTGTAATATGCCTAATATGCGTATTTTTTGTATCTCACCTATCCTAATTGTTTAAAATATGAATTGAATTTCATAAAGAGTACCGATAACCTACAGAAGTTTTACTTCTTGCGCGTGTACACATTCATACACGCACTCTTTAATTTTTTTTTATATTTTCAATAACTTTAAAAGTAGTTTGTATACATGGTGTAGGAAAAATTTCTTTGATTTTTTGCAGTTATCAATGATTCTAATACCTTACACTCATAATATATACATTAAAACAAAAAATCATTAGTGATAAGAAATGGTTTGGTCTGATGTCACCTGCATCATGTTACAATGAAAATAGTATAATTACATATTATGTCTGCCATTTGTCCAGTTCTTAAGAGTGTTTTGATATCAGTGAAATATCTTTGTACAATATTAAATGAAATCTTTGCTGATTACATTGTGTTTGTTATATACATCGATCAAAAAAGTACTAGATACACAATCCCATACAAAAGTTCTCTTATATTTGTCACCAATTGTGTTTAGGTAATTATTCTAGTTAAAATAAATATACAACAATGTAAATTGAACCTTAAAAACATTTTTTAAAGTTGTTTTCACAAAAAAAATAAGTTATTAGGTAAAATAAGTTCAAATGAGCGCTCATTTTCTGTCGCTGATAGTGTATCTAGTACTTTTTTGATCGATGGTTATATATAATGATTGTCTCATGCTATCGCAGCAAAATCAGAAAATGTTTGGTTTCTCCCACATACAAGTGAAATATAAAATCTTTCAATCTAATATACAATGTTGAGACAATTTATGTATTCAGCTAATTTTTTTCATCAAATTCACATTGGGTATACTGGTGCCATACCACTCTTAGATTTAGTATAAAATAAAAATCCAAATGCATATTACATTGAAAAAACAACATGTTATATTAAAAAATTAGATAGAAAATTGAATTTTATACTTGGTAGAACATGTAAAGAATTATAATATATTTGTCTGGTGACTAAATCATTACTTTTGATAGCTTATTAATTATATTTACTTTTCCAAGTCGCTGGACCTATCAAGCAAAAATTTCAGTTTTCTCCTATAATGAGATAGGTTCGCTTTCTGAGTTTAATATTTAAAAAAGAACAATCCACAGCAAGATGTTAATTTTATATGATATATAGTCACCAAGTGAAAAAACAACATGATTATAACAAATTCAATATAGAAATATTTGCATTTTTGCAGCTACATATTTAAATAAATATTGTGTATATATTCTTTAATTATAATGATTGTTAGAAAGGTGTTCAGCAATTGTAAATTGCTTTTTCTAAATTGACAAATTATAATATTTTTGTAACTTGTTTCTTACTCAATAGTGCAGAGAGCACTGATTATATTTAAATATAAGGTTTTTAATAGTTATTTAATGTGGTTTTACTTTTTCTTGAAATGAAAAATTTGTTTTAAAGATAATACACAGTTTTTTTAGTCCATATACTTTTATCCATAAACAAGGTCCTGGATATGTTATGATACCTTCAATGAAGTTAAAATATAATTTTTATTATACTAAATTCAACAGAAGTATTTTAAGAATAGCTATAATAAGGTTTATGGAAAATATGTAATAGACATTTTAATAGTAGTTCTATAGTAAAAAGAGGTTTTGTTTAAATAAAATTTGTTTTACAATCAAAAAAAAAAAAGAACTTTATTATATAGGCATAGATATCATCGGTCTAGATGTGACAGCTTGTATATGCAGGTTGACCAACTTTCCAGGAAAGACAAAAAACAACTTCCATACTCGAGTTTACTACAAATCTTGAATATTTTACTAATTTAGATTTAAAATACTATAATATGGTTTGTATGTATTCAGCCCTTTTTAACGTCCCACTGCTGGGCACGGGCCTCCCTTCAATACGAGGGGAATCAGGCCATAGTCCACCACGCTGGCCAAGTGCGGGTTGGCGGACTTCACATGTCTTTCGAAAACTTGCTAGGTTCTCTCAGACATGCAGGTTTCCTCACGATGTTTTCCTTCACCGTAAGGCAAGTGGTAATCATGTTAGAAATGATTCGCACATGAAAATATCAGAGGTGCGAGACCCGGGATTTGAACCCGCTTCACTCGGTTTCCCAAGCGAGGGCGTTACCATTGGGCTACCACTGCTTTATAATATGGTTTATTAAGAATAATCAGAAAAAATATATTTTCACTTTTCAAATTACTAATTTGCATTTACAAGGTAACACTTCTATGTTTCTTAATATTACATTAATTCTTTTTGGTATAAATGCTGTTTTAGTATATCTTAGGTATATTATGGCACTTTAACACTTAGATTCTAAAAGACGTATCTGTATAATTTTTTTTTGAGGTAGGTATATAGTTTTACTCAGAAAGTAAGTGGTACACTTATTAATAATGGCAGTTGAAACTTATTTATTACTTATTAGGTATTCTAATCATTGAGATACACATATTTATTCAATAAAGTTATACTTATGAGACTTATAACATTTAGGAACATTGTTAGATTATCAAAATAACTGACTTTTCCGTCAATAACAATTTTTTCATTAAAATTAAGGCTTTAGACTAAAATTAAAGTTTTGTACTTGTAGCTTATTTGGTACCAGTTATTAAGTTATTTAGTTATTACTTACTAAATCATGAATAGTCACACCTAACTTTTAGAAAGTGAAACTCTAGCTACCTACCTATAAGCCTTGAGCAAAACAAATAATAATCAATTTTTAGTTAACAAACAAAACTTAATCTTACATTACAGTCTCATAATTTTATGACTTGAGTCTCAGATATAGCTTTATTTATGAGGCAAATTATCATAAAAGGAATGACAGTCTCTCGGGATCACTTTTTTTAATTGCTGCAAATGTAACCATTTCTCTTTCTTGATTGGAATTCTCTGTTTATGAAACTGGGTTAAGGACTCTAAGGCTTTAACAGCCGTTTTTTTAACTTTTTTTTTAGGAATGTCTTGAAACTCTTCATCAAAACTCGTTTTCAGCGATATAATACCATCAGGTGTATATTTTATTACAACTATATCTGTCACCTGAGGATCACCTGCAGAATTTCCAGCTCTGATAGAAGGGTACACCATGTCAACTCCATAATTACTAACAAAAAGTAAAGTCAAGGCTTTTAACTTCATATAGTTCGAGATCACGTCTTGCTTCAGAAGTAAATCGGGTGTAATCGCTTGGTAAATATATAGGTTTATTTTTTATTTTTCTTTCTATAGTAGCGTGCACCGAATCGGCTTCCATTTGGGTATGGGCCATTAGTCAAATATTTTTGGTAAATCGTTATACCTTTGTTAACACTGAATGACAGAAGAGCATTCAAAAGAATCGCATTTCTGTTCTGATAGGTACATCCGTCACTCCAAATTATTACTACAGATAGGTACCTGTCTACTATTGCAAATAATAATCGATCAGACAGCTTGCAAAGGTATTTGCTGTTAAATCGGCTTCAGTCACGTCAAACCAATAGCATCGGGAGTGGTGAGTATTAATGTTATAAACTGTAAAATTGTAAACACAGAGTTTGGTTTTATAATACAAAGCTGATGCATTCAAATTTGGGCAAATTTTAACAGCCTGCAAGTCCATTGTAAGAACGTCACAATTTTCTTCTTCTGCGGCAATTTTGTCTTTGTTCTTTTCCTCGCGTGCTCTTTTCTTTTCTGCAATAGGATTTTTATATACTTTTTCATCGGCATTTCCTGTTTCATAACTGATCCATAGGTCACATCGATCTTTTTTTGGAGGTTGAAACTCAATGTTTTTCTCCCTTACTACAATGTCAAATGTAAAGCGTACACCTGATACATCACTTTCTGCATCTGTTACATCAGTGTCACTTGCAGTTTTATCATCGTTTTCAGATACCCATTCATGAGCAGCAGTTTCATCCGGAGTAGTTGGTCTATTAATTAATATTGACATTCTATTATTTGAGTTATGAGATTCATCTACAACGAATTCAAAGCTTTTCTCATATTTTACTGCAGATTGTTCATGAGTTTCTTCCGAAATAGAAACTGGGTTTGAAATTGAATTATGTCCATTATATGTTTCTAGGTCAGTCCTATCATTTTGATTATATTGTTGCAATGTTTCTTGAGTGAATTCTGTTATTATACTAGACGGTGAAATAGTTGTATTATCTAGATTATTGGTTACTTCATCTATTACCCCCCGCTTGGTGTAAGTTGCTTAATAAATAAAATTTGAAAAAATGTTCAGTGGTGTACTTTTTTTTTCACTTAATAAGTAAAATTTGTCTATAGGTCTTATTTAATGTATTTGTAAACCATTAATTATTCCTAATTTGTTCTAACTTGCACAAAGTGTAGTTGAAAGACCAAGAAGGCTTATCGCCATCCAATGAGATTGTAAGAAATACAAGAACAATGGATAATTACGGTCCAAACGACGCGTACGCAGCTCACACACACACATAATTACCCACACCTAGGCATCGATTCGCGAAAATGTTGCCATAAAAATGGAGTGGTTACAGAAAGATATGGCAAATAAGTAGAGTCATTATCATATTGGAGATTTTCTTCTATTTCAAGGTGTGTACCATTATTCTGCTCATTTTTTTGTGTAAAGTTTGTTTTTTTCAATGTTACTAACGTAGAATTTACTGTGGATGATTCATTTGTTGTATCTTGCCTCATGGCAAGTAGAGCATTGAACAAGGTTGCTTTTTTTATAGATTCTTGCGATGATATAATTTGATATTCCTTAGAATTAGAAATCTGTAAATCATTACCGGTTACTACTTTGTTAATAGTTTACACTGAATTTTGGTTTAAATCAACATCCGAATAAATACCCTCCTCATATACAGATTCCTTTTGGATTGATGAAATTATTTTAAATAGCTCCGGATCATCCACAGGAATTAATAAAATATCATCGGACCACACTGGCATTTTATTACTCGAATTAGTCCCTGGATGCGTATTGGAAAACCCACTTTTTTCTGTTGGTAAGCAATCATCGGTTTTTTGTTGTGTATCTTGAGGACATGGCGTAGAAATATCATAGTTGCCGTTTTTTGGTAGATGTTTCTTATTTAGCTTCTGTTTACTTTGTTACCATATTTTATTCGCAGATTGATGATATTCTTTTGAACTATTATATACAACATCTCGCTGACTGAGATATACCAAAAGACAATCTCGACCCTGAAAAAAAAAATATCCCTTAAAACGGCAAACCAAGTATAAAACATTATTTTTGATTAAAAACCTACTTTTATGTATTATTAGGGATATAATATAAAAGTTTTGATATGAAAAATATAAAATAATTAATAATTAGGTTTTTCTTAATGTCCCACAAAACGGACAGCATTGCATACGTAACAATTCAGTTACCTAATTTAGCGTCCGAGAAAACGGACAATGCTGGATATTATATAAATTAAGAATATTAAAATAATAATTATAAAAAATAACAATTATTTTAATATTATTCTTTAAAAATGCGGTTATAATAAAACAAATTGGCAAAAAGATATTTAATTTAAAAAGGTCATAATTATATTTATTGAACATAATAAGCAATTATTTTTGTGTATGAAACAGCAAAAAGAAATTCTTTTTTTGCGTCAAACATATAATCTGACGTCACATTTTATCATCGTTTTCCCTTTCGTGCAGAGACGGCAATGACCTTGTGTTTCGATATTGGGTAGATGGTTGAACTCGGTCTCGGAACTATTGATTTAGTAATTTCAGCGGGAATTTCTGAATCTATTACAATTTTTATACATATGTCTGATGTTATTAGTGCATCTGCAATTTGGTTTCGTAATCTTTTCAGTGGGATAAACTTATCACCCATTTCCTGCATTTCATGTTTGTACAAAACCATGCATTATTCAGAGAAATGTCGATGAGGTGGTTGAATATGTTCATATACCATTTCTGCTTTTCAAAGCAATCCTATATAAAGCAATCAACATATCGGCTTTATCTATTCCACCCATTTTTTGTTGTATTCCTTGATAATGTGTGGACATGTAACTGGCCGCTTTTCATGCACGACTTTTTTATAACGTAAAATGCTGGTGACGGGTTCTTCTCCGCAATACGGACTCACTAGATTCACACAGTCATTGTCAACCCACTTTACAATCGATAGTTTATTTTTATTATCTGAAATCATTTCATAGCTTCCTCTTTCCCTTTTTTTCAGCACTTTATCTTCGATTATAGATTGCCCTCTAAGTTTGTCCTTTCTTATAGTTCCCAAAGAAAGAATTCCATATTCATTTCGTAAGTGAAATATCAGCTCCAGAGACGTGAACCAGTTGTCAAAATAAACAGTTGATAAAGGTTGATCCTTGATGGTCTTACACAGTTTTACAACTGTTCTCCGCCAATTCCCAGATAATTATTTTCCTATCCTGTAAATTCAACATCATCAAAACTGTTGCCACCGTCGTATGCAAAAAAATCATATATTATCCCGGAATTTCCAGCTCGAACAAAAAATTTAAAACCCGATTTCGTGGGTGTTTTTGGCATATATTGACGCCTACATCCAGCCTTTTTTCCTTTAGATGGTACCATCAACACTTCAATGGAATATGACTTTTCCTCTTTAATGGACAAACAATTTTGCCGTATGTGTTCAATTACTGGTCTTACTTTGAAATAACGGTCTGTACGATCGTCCTCTGCATTATTACTGAAGTGTAAATTCCTTCTACGTATGTATTCAGCCCTTTTTAACGTCCCAGTGCTGGGCACGGCCCTTCAATACGAGGCTAAGTGGTAACTTATAAATGTTAATTAAAATCAGTAAATGAAGATTACATAAATAAAAACAATAAAAAACTTACATATAAATAAATTCTGATTTAAGAATTATATAATTTTACAATTACTCTCCTTAACCATATACCCCAGACTTCTTGGTTAATCTTGATGATTTGGTCTTTCTTCTATTTAAATGAGTTGCCTCTTCTATTTTATCTTCTCCTTTCTCTATAATATGTTTAATTAATTTAAAAATAGACGGTATTAATAATGCAATGAAAATCCCTACAACAGCTGTTGTAACAATATCTTTACCCCAAGATGCCCATGGACTAAAAGAACCTTTCTCTATTTCATTTATAGGACTAGTCGTTCTATACATTTGAAATTCTTCGGAAGATCCTGTTAATTCAGACATGCTATATAATGATTTAGAAGAAAATGCCTCAGATTGTTTAATTGTATCAAGATGCTCAATAGTAGTTTCCGGAAGTAAAACTTTTCCTGTGGTAGGAACAACTCCTGAACCATTTTTGCCTGGGAGCCAAGCTGCACTCATAGAGAAATGAGTCAATACTGGGTCTTTGAATATAATCCCAGTTACAGGTTCTGCCCAAAAATAAGCATTACTTTCATTGGATACGATCTGGTACATTCCATATTTTATGACAATTGGAAATACCAGTTCATAGAAATGAAGACTGATACTTGTATGTTGAACCTTATATACCCCCATATTGATATCCCCTAATGAATAAATGTCACCTGTTATATAATTAGCAACCTTTCTAGCAAGATGAGGAGGTTGTAACATTATGCATTTCATAAGTTGTGATTCACAAATTGTCTTTTGTAGAAGTCCAAAATTTCGATTAATTTGTCGAATAACGAAATCCTGTTCATATCTTAATTGTGCATATTCTGTGGACGTTCTTAAATAAGAACTAAACTCCCATTCTACAACTCCTCTCTTCGGTCTTGAAAGATTTTGTTCTTCTACAAATCTTTTAAATCTTATGGTGGTAATATCTAAAATGAAAGGATTAGTTGATCTTGTAGACCTTTCTTTACCCCAAGGACCTCTCCAATTTCCACCTCTAGTATCTAAAGAAAGAAGATAACCACCCAAACTCTGAACTATATCATATGTTGCATCACCAAAGATACATTTGGTTTCATTGGCCTTAGGTGAAACAGCAAATTGTAAATTTATTGTGGGAATAGAAACGATAACATTATCTTTCATTGATTTTGATAATACTCCGGCTCTGACACTATAAACAGTCAGTGGACAATGATGACTCTCTCCTTTTCTTATAACATATAAGAATTTGAGGTTGTAATGATAAAGATGTGAAGTTCCTACAATCCAAGATCCAGGTGGATGTTTAATAGAACCATCAGGGAATCTAACTATTCTGACATATTTAACATATCTCATGTTGTACCATCCATCCACTTCATATTTACAGTACCAACAATTATACTTTGTTTTATAATCTACATTATCAACTTCTAAAACTTCATTTTCGGCCATAGTATTACTGAAGGTCTTTATTTGTTCAGGAGTTAACAATGTAGTGGTATCAACAACAATCCTTCCAATTTCTGATCCTTTATAGTTACCCCAAAAACCAAAAGAACATCTAGTATGAATCTTTTCAGTCCATAGGACAAGTCCCCATTCTAATGTTGATTCTTGGTCCACTTTCCATATCGTAACAGTTGCAGGATGTTGTTCTTCATGGACATCTAATATATTTGAACAATCAGGCATTACTGCAAAATGTTGATATGATACAGATGAATTTTCTCGAAAAACATATAAATTAGATAACGGATGTTTAGCGGTGATATTAACTTGTTCTAGAATTTCATCAATATAAGGAACAGGTGATGAATTTGAATTATTAAAACACCAAGAGAATGATACAATATATAATAACAAAATCATTTTAAATTTTATAATCCATCAAATAAGTTCAACTTTTAGTATACTTTAATGTATAAATTTTTCATCATAAGCTATCGGCCGTTCGCCGTCGAGAGTACTGTGTGATATGACGGCGCCTACCCCTACGCCGCTCGCGTCTGCCGTCAGTATTAGCGGTAAGTCGCTCGAGTAATGCACCAATACTTCGCTCGAACTTAATTTTTCCTTAATTATACGGAAGGCCCTTTCACATTCTTTACCCCATATGAATTTAACATTAGCCTGAAGTAAATTGTATAGCGATGATAAGATAGTGCTTATGTTTTTTATAAATTTAGCGTAATACACTTCACAATATTTGGAACTGAAATCATTGAAATGAAAGTTATTATTTGTCATACAGTTCACTGTATCAACTTCCAGTTTAGGTAATTTTATGTTCAATTCCAATAGCTATTGCCTACCCAATAAAGCCGACTTAGCATCGCGCACCACGTACAAATCCAAATATTTTTCTTGCCCGCGGTATCTAACTAGAGGTCTAATGACCCCACACGGGGCGCACTGTCTCCCCCGTATAGTATTTTAAAATTAATCTACACTCTTCTAATTTTAAATCATATAAATATTTTTTATAAAATTCATTACTTATGCATGACACTGCACTACCCGTATCACATTCCATCGAGATAGCTTTATTTTGAACATCTAATGTCACCATGAATGGTTTACAAAGTTTTAAGGCTAATTGGTTAAGTTCAACTACTATTACCTCGTCACTCTCTTCGCTGTCTTCGTACTCCCCGTCTCGATGTTATAAGCTCCCTTCACATTAGGACAGACGCGCTGCAGATGACCTTGTTGCTTGCACACTCTAACCCGACTACGATAATTAACGTTGAAACTTTTAGTTCGTTTGCTATTAACAATAAAATACTGTTCTAGACGCTCAACATATAACCGCCAATTGTCCGTTCGTATATTAAATTCCGCTTTTTTTCCCAATCGACATTTTTTTTTTTAATTTATAATATGCACAGTGCACACGTAAGTTCACTCGCCGCCACTGAAAGATATTTGGCTTCCTACGGGAACTGTATTACTAATACAGAGAACGCAGCCGGGAACAAAGGAAACACACGTACTTCGTTGACCGTTTATTCAATGAATCGCTGTACAAGTTAATTACACCCGCCATCTAATCGACATAAAAATACAACTACCTACATATATCACAGTCTTATAAAATTAATTACGAGAACAAATTATTTTTTCTTGTCTTACCATTTTTTTTTAACCATAGCACATATTTTATACAACTCATCATCATATGATGGATCGAAAGTCAGATTTTTGATTTGCTTCAATTTCATCACAGAGTTTAACTAAATCTCAGTCTTCACAGATTTCTTTTAATTCTCTAAGTCCAAACGTTTCCAAGTCTTCAGTGTTAACTAAGAAAGCACTCGTAATACATTCTATTTTCGTTAATGTATAGGTGATATTAACAGAGCATGAATTAATGAGTGGTTCATTTCAAGTTACATGGCTTCTTATACTTAAAGAAATATATATACTAAGGGTCTTTTTCAAAAACTAAAGTCATTATAACTGTAATTAAATATTTTGATCACTATAGATAATTCCTGGAGCTCTAAGCGCTTGAATGTTCTTTGTTACTAATTACCACTTAAATACCTAATCATTATTATACGAATTGTTTCATTTGTTACTATTGTTGAACGACATATTTTTGTATGACTCTCTTGAAGATATTTCTTTGCTTATATTATATATCGATTTTTTTATGTTGCAATAACTTGAGTTGGCTTCATTTGACCCTTTGCATTTTTCCAAATTTCTTCATTAGGCACTTTGTCTATCGCTTTTAGCCATTAATTTCGATCTTTATTAAATGAGGTTATGATAATGAATTATCAACATTTGTTGTCATATATGCTGTAATTTGGTTTCGTATGTGAGACAGATGAACTTTTGAGCACTTTTTTCTTTTTATGACTAAATGTAAAATGTCTGTGTGTGTAATTGTCTCTCAGTTTCTGATTGAAGACCATTGTCGATGCGAGAAAACGATCTCGGATTCTTGGGCTAGCAAACTTTATGAGAACAGAGCGTGGTTTGGAGCTATTTTTATCTATTTTTGTAATTTTAGTGCATAAGTGAATATCTGAAGTTAGAAATATTAGATTTAATTCCATGAAAGAATGTATTAAACACTAAGTCTTCTATTGCTGCTACACGACCTGCTGTTAATTGTAATTTCTTTCTATTTGATAGAGTAACTTCAGTAAGTAGTTTAGACAAGCAGGTTTCTAAATGAAAAGAAAACTGAGTAACAGAGTCATTAGGTAACTAATGGCATTCTTGAAGATCTAAAAGCAAATGAGCATATTGTTTGGTTTCGCCAAACTGACTTGTAAGAAATTCACTAAGTTGTTTCCAATCCTCAAATTCTTTGATAGAACATGCTGTTTCCGCTTTATCATCTAATTATGAAAGGATATATGTATGTAAGTAAAATTAGCTTCTGAGTGGCTGTCGTTAAACCATATGCACTTTGGCATACTGAAATAAAGGAATTTTATTTTTCCCAGGGCTTAATAAATTTAAATAATGTTCCGATAGCAAGGGATTCGCCGTTCTGTTCCGCTTTAGTTGAAATTTTATTTATTAATTGAATTATACAAAAAAAAGCTAACTATAATATTGAACGATAAAAGAATCAAGTTAATGTTTATTCAAAACGGTGTAAATAGCATGACATAAACGTTATAAAGTTATTGGATACTTAATAGTACTGTAATTAAGTAATAACACCTGCGTCCTCACGTCGAGTAGGGTAATGTGATATGAGCTTTAGTTGCAAATAGCGTTACATGTAAATGTTTTTAACTTACAGTCCGTCGAATAACACCAACATGATGCTTAGCTATTTCAGGAACTTAGATTTATACTTCGAAATGAATTTCTTAAAATGGACTTGGAGATATCTTCACGACACAGAGAGATATTTTCACGACACAGAGAGATATTTTCACGACACAGAGTTTATATTCTTCTTCACGACACAGAGTACATATAAAATTTCAGAAATTGAAAATTATGACGGAGACGACCGAGGTCAATACTTATCCCACCGCTGCCACTAAATTTATTATTATTACAATTAATTAAAAATAAACTATGGGCAAGTATCGCCGAACGTGATTGGAATAAAACTACCTTAGAAACAAAAGGTGTAACCTTATAATTATCCAGCGGCTCTTGCAATTTACCTTACATAAAACAGATAGAACGTTGCTTCTTTTATATAAGATGGTAATTTTTCGCCATTCATCGTCCAGTGTTTGTAAGTCTTCTATCGATTCAGGAGGTACTTGTATTTGCGGTAAAAGTTGAAAAAGATTTGCCAGTGTCTCTTCCGTAGTCTGATACATATTTTTAAGGACTTAGTTTAGAGATAGCTCCTAGGACTCTGTCATTAACAGAGTTTGAATTCCCACACATGCTTGTACAGTAGTTTTATCTCACGAGCGCAGGTAAGCCATACTTGTAGTTGTAAAGTGTATAGACACGTGCCCTTGTGTGCGTAACTGCAGGTAACGTTAGCAAGCTTATCGAACAAAAATATATTTTTTTTTATTACTTCTAATAGATAAATTGCGATGAAATAAAATGTAAATGTATATTTAAAAACATTTATTTTAAATTAAATTTTGACATTGGTTTTAAATAAAAATTCAAGCAGAACCATAACTAGAGTCTTCTTCAGAGTCAATTTCGTCGTCACTGTCATCTTGAAAATTTATAATTATTTCGAAATCACTGTCAAAATATTTCATGTATTCATTTTATTTTTCAATTACATTTTTGCATGTATTACGCCATGTCTCACTAGTTATTTTTGCAATACTTTCTTGAATAAGTTTTTCGGTGCTAGTCATATTTTGTTCTACGTTTCTTAGAGCAATGTTGTTTTCAAGGACTCCCCAGATGTTCTCTATGGCATTAAGCTCAGGAAGGTAAGGAGGTAGGCATAATATTCAAATCCTTTGCTTTTGATGTATTCATCGATTTTTTACGTGATAAAATCATTTTTATGTTTTTTTATTAGGTCATATAACTCCACTTTGCGCAAATTTGAGTCAAACTGTATACCCTTAGAAGTAAACCATTCTTGCATCTCAGATTTTTTTGAATTTGTTGTCGGCAATTTTTCAGCACGTCTATTGTTACCACAATACGATGCGTTATCTAGAACTATTACGGAACGATCTGGCAAATTTGGTGTAACTTTTCATTCAGCCATTTGACGGAATTTTCAAAACTCATGTTCGAATGGTAGTCTCTAAATTACGTAGCGTTGCTAGACATCCATCAAATCTAAATTTAACATTTAAAACTGACCTTATTTTGCCGACGTTGGAATTTGTTTTTGTACAATGTGAAAATCTTGTATTGTGCTTCGAACAACATCAGCTGTAAATACATCAATGTCTACTTTATTTTCTCTTTTTCTTCTGTTTTTCATCGGTGAAATAAAATTTGAGGACGTACTAGGGAGATTTTCTTTTGACATATCTCTTTCTTCTTTAAATATTTTTTGCAGTGTTCGTTCCTTTACTCCCGTCGCTTCTGCAGTGCGCTTTGTAATATTACGCAAATGTGATATATCACAATTTTGTTCTCTATGAAGTTCCGTGAACTCAACATTTGCAATAATTTGACGATCCTAAAATAAAAATATATTCTTTAAATTACGTTTAACGTGTCATTAATACATTAAAACTCATATTAATCGTTTACACATAAGAAAAACAAACACCAAAATATTAATAGTAATTTGCCTTACCTCACTGCGTATAACTTTCTCCGTTTATTGGCACTTTCCATACTGACCGTACTTGGTGAATAATTTTAGCGGGAACAAAGGGAAACTACTGACTCAAGCGACGACTCGGCCGAAACTAAGCGCTCCCGAACTTACGCACTGTAATGTGGTGCCCTGAGAGAGGAATGAAAGGCGAGACTGCTGAGTAGATACTGACTTTATTTCCAATAGATCGTACATTAAATAGGTACAAAAGTAGGTTACATAGTATATAATGGTTAATAAGTATGTTTAGTTAATATAATCTATTCACTACATCTCAGCACACTCAGACAATGTGCATGTATGTATATTTACACAAGTACGGCTCACCCGCGATCGTGAAATGAAACATCTGTACTACCTAAGTACCTACCTAGTAACTAAAGTTACTTTTGCATTCCTAAGCCAAGATACATATCTTCTATATTCCTGTAAATGGCATCGTCAGTTGGGTTGATTGTTTTGCTTGGAACCGAATTCAGATATGATCTGGGCATTTAAATCAGTAGTAGTTCTTGTTAAAATCACTAGGATCTGACTTTATGCCTTCAGCAATAACTCCGTGTGCTAAGTATAGTAATTTCTTTAAAAAAAAAAATGGATTTAACTTTTAGTTAAATTGTCTAAGTCCAGTAAAAGCATTCATAAAGTTTTTATTATGCATACTTAAATTCCTTCCAAAAACTACGAGGTTATCTAAGTACACAAAATACTTTTCGTAATTCAAACCCGATAGAGTAACGTTCATAGCTCTAGAAAAAGCACTTGGACTGGTCTTGAGCCCCATCGGCATGCGTTTCATCTTGCGGAGGTTTGTGCTGCCACCGCTGCCGGCTATGCTCCGGCAGAAAATAAAGGACTCCGTTCTGCCGTCCTGTGGACCAGTCGAAATGAAACTTATTTCGACTGATTTAGTAGTTGAACTGACTATTTATTATTGCCTAACCCTTTGCAACCGGGGAAAATGAATTTGTTTTTTTTTTTTACTTTTATTATAAAATATTATTTTCGGGAGTATAAAGTACATGGGAAAAATATTTATAAAAATCGGAAAAACACAGTTTTCCGGAAAATCGCTTGCATGTACGTGCATCTCAGAAATAATTTGATATATGCATTTATGCATAACCAGCACCTTCTAATAAAATTTCTTTTTAAATTTTTAAATGCCCGTTCATTACTTTTGTCTATTTTAGTAACAACATTCAGTTTTTCTCATAACTGCCTTTCATTCATGTCAGATGTTTCATATACTGCTTCCTTATAATAGCCCCATAGAAAGTAATCCAACGGATTAAGATTAGGTGAGCGAGCTGGTCATGAAATTGTACCTCTGCGTCCAATCCATCTATTTGGGTACGAATCGTTTAAATAATCAGTCACTTGTTTTGAATAGTGAGCGGGTGCACCATCGTGCTGTATCCACATCCTCTCGCAAACTTCTTGTGGTATGTCTACTAATAAATAAGATAGGTCATTCCTTAAAAATTGTAGGTAACGAGTACCGTTAAGCCTCGGTGGGAGCTCAAATGGGCATCGGCCCATGCCAGATGGCAAACTTATCGAAGTTTGCCATCTAAGATTCCAGTCCACAAATTAACTCCAAACTGGTGCTGGAATCTGTCTTCTCTTACGATTCGTGGATTAACTACAGCCCATTCATGTAGATTATGAATGTTAAACACTCCAATCCTTTTAAAACATGATTCATCGCTCCATAATCTGGAATTAAAAAAGAGTGGATCTTGTCGACATCGGCGAAGCATCTCTTGACAAAAATCTATCCTCCGTTAATAATCGGCAGGTACCAGTGCTTGCACTCGTTGTATGTGGTAAGGGTATAAATTGTTTCACTTTAAAATGCGATGTACAGTAGCTTTTGCGACACCAGTACGTCTTGAAATATGGCGAATACTGGTAGAAGGTTCTTTTGTCACTTCGGCCAGTACTTGCTGTTCATCAACTAGTCTAGGCCTTCCCGAAGTATTCATAGCCCCGGGAATTCTGCCTTCCAAATACGCGTTATTCACGCGGAGAAAAAATCGGTGATCAGGATATCGATCTATCGGTTAGGATAAGGCTTATGATACGTACGGGCAGCTTGCCGAGCGTTGCCATTACACAGACCGTAAATGAAATACATTTCAGCATACTCGCGAGGAGTGTAGGTATGAGGCATTTTAAAATAACCGGGCAAACAATATCCGAATCACAAGCACGTACAAGGTCCAATTCAAGCGTAAGTCAACAATAAATAATTCGTTGTGGGAGCGAATTAAAAACACGTGTGTAGCTACGAGCTGTAAGCAAGTCTCTGAACAATACATCTAATGAGTTGAAACATAATGGCCAGGGGTAATAAAATAGGTATCGACCAATAGGAAATCATAAACAAACAAGCGACATGAGCAAGTAAAGAACAAAACATTTCTCAGAACCACTAGCATGAGTCCATGGTGTGGTCACTGGAATGCGATCTAATTGCCTATTGTCTTTATTATACTTAAAATTTATATTTTTATCAAGTGCTATGTTCTGGGTGGCTTGACTGTCCCCCTCCAAATTCGAAGTCCATGGTTTCAAACAGACCTTGGATAGGAGAATTTTAATCAAAATAATAATAATAATTATTAAAATCAAGATACTAATCCAACTATATTGTATAATATTATGGTTTCCTTCTTCAAAATTAAAATTCTCTATTTGCTTTAATTGCTTTAATTTAGAGTTAATTTTTGAAGCGTCATAATTTAATTCTATTTTAGTAAAAGTCTCAATGTTCTGAGTATCAATATTTGCAATAATTATCTTCTCATTTGATTCCTTTGTCTGAAATATATTTAATCCAGATACTTTAAGTTCACAATTTTCACCATAAAGAATATTAGATTGCTTAGTCCAATACATATAAATTGCTTTAGGAGAAATTTGGAGAATCTCTTGATTAGGACATTTAATATTTACTGTTTGACATTTATTGCTTTCCTTCTTATACAAAATCTCTGTTTCACAAGAATCTATTTTTATTAAATTTCCTTTGCAGATTAAATTATTTAATTTCATGCAATCAAAAACTTCATATATGTCTTCGTTATCAAATGCAAGAGTTACCTTTCGCATAATAGGATAGGAACAGGATGGGTAATTATGGATAACGGGTACAATATTTCGACTATTAAATATCTTACTCTTAACTAAAGGAATATTAATCATAAAATAAACAATTTCATTTATAATTCTACTCTTTACAGTTAACAAAGGCTCTAAATCAATTATGTTACTAGAAATAAGTAATTCTTTTGGAATATTATGTAAAGTTTCTAATAATAAATGCGATTGTAATATACTATAGTGATACATACTGTGTTCTGCAAAGGTAATCACAGTTGTTAATCTTTCAGCTATATCTTGCAAAGTTTGAGCTTGTAACAATAAAGAGATTGCAACCTTTTGCTGCGCCTTACTATTTAATACATTGTTTAATTGGTTATTTATTTCTATCTGAATATTCGTAATATTTAAAATTTGTTTATTATATTCTTCTAAAGAACTATCAGTTATAGAAATCTGTTTATTATAAGCTACTCTTAAAGTCTCTAAATTATTTTGAATATTAATTAAATCATTATCAATCTAAATTTCCAGTAATTAATTTAATAATTGAACCTAATCCATTAATTAATCCTCGTTTACTGCGAATATTTCATTGAATATTTAAATGTTTACATATCTCTTTAACATGATCTAAAATAATATTAATTCTTTGATAAATATATTTAACATCTTCTATTTTAGATTTACTTAATGCGTAATTAACAGAATTTTGTAAATTATCTAAATTATACCTAATAGGTTTTATATCTAATTCATGTATAATAGTCCACCGTCCTTCTATTATCCGAGTAGGACTTAATTCAATGATAATTACATTTTCATCGGGTTCTAATTGTCTGAACTTGTATCCGAAGACACAGAGTGCTTTGTAACAACAAGTTCTTCTATATGATATATTTTACCATTACTTAATTTATATTTATTATGAGGTTCAATACTAATAATTTTATATGGACCCAAAAATCGACTTTTTGTTTTATGACGTTCCGCCATACTATTTTTAAGATACGCGGTGTCACCTATCTTAAATAATTTCGGGGCCCTAATATTTTTATTAATTCGTTCATTTCTTTGCTCTTTTTGTTGTTTAAGTATATTATGTATATTTTTATTCAGTTCTTTAACAAAATCGCGTTGCAGTGCCGTATACTGCTGAATTGCAACTCTTAAATTATCGAACCTACGCAACTTAGGTTTTCTACCGAAATGAACTTCAAATGGAGTTAAATTTATAGAACTATGTGTAGTATTATTATATGAATGCGTAATAAAATATATTTTTTGATTTTGGTCTAAATCGGACTCTCTTTGTAAACGATATAATTCTTGTAATGTACTACGAAGTCTTTCTACATCTGCATTAGATTAATGATATTGTGGGGAAGTTATATGATCCTTTATATTATAAATTTTAAATAATTCTTTAATAATTTCACAACAAAATGATCGTTCACCATCATGAATAATTTTATTAGGTGCTCCTATAAATGCAAATATTTCAGATAAAGTATCATAAACTTTACTTTTTTCTGTGGGTTTTACAATAGCATATTTAGAGAATTTATCAATAATTGTTAAGTACCATTGTCGTTCTAAAAACACAAAATCAATGTGCCATACATGCATAGGTTCAAAAGGGGTTTCCGGATCTAAAAATATAGTTCTATAAGGGTGCCTATTATAAATAAATAAATAAATATATTGGGACATTAACACAGAGATGATGGCAGTGGTAGCCCAGTGGTAACGCGCTCGCTTGGACAACCGAGTGAAGCGGGTTCAAATCCCGGGTCTCGCACCTCTGATATGTTCATGTGCGAATCATTTCTAACATGATTACCACTTGCCTTACGGTGAAGGAAAACATCGTGAGGAAACCTGCATGTCTGAGAGAACCTAGCAAGTTTTCGAAAGACATGTGAAGTCCGCCAACCCGCACTTGGCCAGCGCGGTGGACTATGGCCTGATCCCCCTCGTATTGAAGGGAGGCCCGTGCCCAGCAGTGGGACGTTAAAAAGGGCTGAATACATAACACAGAGCACCATCTAGTTCCATGGTAAGCTATAAAGCCTGTATTATGGATACCAGATAGTTGATACACTACACATATATAATAGGGTGGCCCAAAAAAACCGACTATTTTTTTTTTTCGAGTCTCGTACCAAAATATGAAAGTTTATAATGTTTTAAGAGTCCCCTCCAAACGGCAGGTCAAAAAAAAATTTTTTAAGGGTCACTCCAAATTTTTAAAAATTTCCAAAATCATCAAAAATCGATTTTTTTTTGTTATTAATCATTTTTCTCATTATTTCATTTTTTTCTACAAGAAAAATAATAAAGATCCTGAAAATCTCAAGTCGAAATTTTAATATTTAAAGGTCGCTCCAAATTTTTTAAAGTTTCCAAGACAAGTACTTTATATCTTTTCGAGCTACTTCTGAATATGAATATTAACGAACTTAATATTTTTTTTCTTTAATTTGACATACCAAAGAATGGAATTAAAGCACGAGAAACGAAAAAAAAATTAAATAAATTTTTTTCACTATTTTAGTGTAATTACCAAATTCATAATTTTTTAAATTCTTTAAATTTATTTATTTTTCAAAAATAAACATTCTAATAAAATTTTAAAATTTTTTATAACATATTCATAAACTTTCAACACAATAATAGTCAATTATTAGTTATGTTCAAATTATTTTTAGTTCAATTTATTGACGTTAAGCGCGCCCGTTAAGTATTAGCTGTCTTCGTCTTAGATTGTTGTTTTTATTTATCGTCAGCGTTGGCTTATGTACTGAGGGTATTTTATACGTAATTCAACAATTCAAGTTATTTACAAGTGATCAAGTTGAAATAAAAGCAGGAATATTTATCATTGTTTTTAAAATTACTATCAAAGGTAACTATTTTATTTTTTTTTTTAAATATTTTTTATATCTAAAAATTTTTCTAACCTAAACACTTTTTCTTGAAATCATTGCATATACTCAAATATATTGTCAATAATTTAGAGTTTTATTTTAATTTATTTACTTTATTAATCTAGCAATTGTTGCTAATAATAATACTAATTAATATACTTTTTTTACAGTTTTAAAATGAGCTCTCGGCAAAGATTACGATCAGAAAAGTCGCAACTCGGTGAATGGTTGCTGGGACAATATATTACTGAATTGAATTACTCTCAACTGCCAACAAAACGTTCAGTACTTAGTTTTTTTTATATTATCACTATGAGCATCAAGAAACAGTGAACGAAAGTTTAAATAGAACAACAAAAGAAGTTTTAAATATTTGGAATGATGAAAACGTAATAAAGGATTTTCATGTTAAAGAAAAAATAAATAAGTTATTTACAGTTTGGAAAAGCTTAAAAAAAAATCGATTGAGGTCATCTAAGACTCAGAAGCAGAATGAAGTTAAATTTTTAAATTCCCTCGAAGAATTATTTGATATTTCACTAAAATGCTCATTGCCTAATAACCAAATTCACGATTCGGCTGTTACGTCAACTGCAGTGACTTTAAACAATAACAATGAATTAAGTAAATCTCTTTCTCAAAAAAGTAATTTATCTCAATCAAGCACATCTTCCCACGAACTTTATGCTTCTCCTCCTAAAAAAAAGCCCAAGTACAAGATTTCTCCAGAGCTGTCATCAATGTTTGATCGTACTAAAACATCTCATCGAAACGGTGTACTTTTGATGTCGGCAGTTTCAGCAGCTTTAGAACGTAAAGTCTCAGATGTCACGGTGAGCAAAGAAACTATTAGACGCACACGACAGAAGCACCGAGCTGAAACAGCATCAAGTTTGAAATCGACTTTTTGTCCAAAAGTTCCTCTGACAGTGCATTGGGATACAAAAATTTTTAAAGCCTATAAATCTACTGAATCAGAAGACCGTTTAGCAGTGGTAGTATCTGGTCAGGGAGTTTCAAAAGTGCTTGGTGTCATAATAATTGAAAACTCAACAGGTTTAAGTCAGTCAAATGGTGTTTACAATGTAATTAAAGAATGGAATCTTGAAAGTAACATCATGTCGATGGGATTCGATACGACTGCAAGTAATACTGGCAATAAAGTTGGAGCTTGTACTTTGCTGGAAAAAAAATTTCAAAAACAGTTACTTCATCTTGCTTGCAGACATCACATCTTGGAATTAATTTTAACTGCAACATTTGGATTATTGCTAGAACCAGTATCCAGTGGCCCTAATATTAAACTGTTCGAACGTTTCAAGAATCAGTGGAAAAATTTCGACAAATTTGATTTTGTAAGTGGAGCAGTTGATGATGAATCTGATACGGTTAAATTTATTATTAATCAGCTAAAAACACAACAACCTCGCGATGATTACAGAGAATTTTTGAAATTATCTTTGTTGTTCTTCGGAAAAACGACTGATCATAATGGCCAAATGATACGTATTAACATTCCCGGAGCTTATCACAGAGCCAGATGGATGGCAAAAATTATTTATTGCCTGAAAATATATTTTTTCCGCAATCAATTCACATTATCGCCAACAGAACTATCAGGCCTTGAAAAATTTAACAAATTTGTAACACACATTTATTTAAAAGCTTGGTTTCTTTCTTCTAACGCTATATCGGCACCACGAAATGATTTGCAAATGCTAAAAAATTTGGTAAACTATAAAAATCAAGATGAATCCGTAGCAGCTATTGCATTAAAGGTATTTTCTCGACATCTTTGGTACTTGAATGAACATTTGGTTGGACTGTCTTTCTTCGATGATCAAATTTCCGTTACGACTAAAATAAAGATGGTTTCAGCTTTAAACAGAAAATCTTCAAAAAAAACAGTTGAAAACCGAATAATTATTGATCCAAATCAAATATTGAACAAAGATATTAGTGACTTCGTAACGGAAAATACTAAATATTTTTTCGAGTCCCTGAAACTTGATGATTCCTTTTTAAAACTACATCCTCGTTTCTGGAAAACAAATAAAGTTTATTTAGAAGGATTGAAGATTGTTCAGGAGCTAGAAGTTGTAAATGATTCAGCTGAACGTGGGATTGCTTTAATGCAATCGTATCATGATACTTTGACTGACGAAAAACAAAAACAATACTTATTGCAAGTGATTGAAGAAAATAGAAAAATGTTTCCAAACGCTACAAAAAGAAGTTTGATGAATCATTTTGATACGGCCACAAAGTACAATTAACTATACTTAATATATTTAACAATACTTTAACATTGTTGGAGTAAATTTTTGATTCTGTTTTTAATTTAGTTAAGTGTTAAACTATAGTAAAATTTTGATAAGCGTTAATTAATATATAAAAAATACTTTGTTAAAAAATGTTGTTATTCTAAATAATGTTAATAATTTACTATTGTTATGTTTAAAGTTTATAAAAATTTGATTAAAATGTTTATTTTTGAAAAATAAATAAATTTAAAGAATTTAAAAAATTATGATTTTTGGTAATTACACTAAAATAGTGAAAAAAAATTATTTAATTTTTTTTTGTTTCTCGTGCTTTAATTCCATTCTTTGGTATGTCAAATTAAAGAAAAAAAATATTAAGTTCGTTAATATTCATATTCAGAAGTAGCTCGAAAAGATATAAAGTACTTGTCTTGGAAACTTTAAAAAATTTGGAGCGACCTTTAAATATTAAAATTTCGACTTGAGATTTTCAGGATCTTTATTATTTTTCTTGTAGAAAAAAATGAAATAATGAGAAAATGATTAAAAAAAAAAAAATCGATTTTTGACGATTTTGGAAATTTTTAAAAATTTGGAGTGACCCTTAAAAAATTTTTTTTTGACCTGCCGTTTGGAGGGGACTCTTAAAACATTATAAACTTTCATATTTTGGTACGAGACTCGAAAAAAAAAAATAGTCGGTTTTTTTGGGCCACCCTAATATATAATTTTAAATACATACATATTATAAATATAAACACCCATGACTGGAGTACAAACACCTGTGCTCATCACACAAATGAATGCCCCCAGCGGGACTCGTACCCGCGACCGCTGGCGCAGCAAGTAGTTTCACTGCAAACTGAGCCAAGCGTGTCGTCCTATTATAATTTTCCTTTTTACATATTTCGCAATTCGTAATATATTTTTTAATTAATTTTCTCATATTTTCAAACTAATATTTATCGCGAAGCTATTTATATACACTTTCTACACCAGCGTGCCTATTTTCTAATAAATGATACTCCTTAATTAAATTTAATTGTTCCTCTTTATCATCTATTTCTACTAAATTTTTCGTATATCTAATTGGCTTAAACTTAGTGTGATCGAAATATTTTCTATAAACTTCCGAAACTTTATAATATAATTCGTCATTAGGGATAATAAATGCGTATTTCTCTTTACTTAAATATTCTAACATAAATTCCTTGATTATTTCTTCTTCATTATCGGGTGGAATATAAAAATAATACATACTGTTTTTACGTTGCGCGTCTTTATAAGGTGCAACTTCGAACACTACACGTCTTAATCTCTTAGGTGGATAAGTATTACTAATGGGAATACCTTCATCGCTGTCTTGTTGACAAGAATGCACTGTATTTAACGATTCATTGTTTTCAGGAGAAGAATGGACTATACCACTACCGCATTGTGTTGAATTGTTATCACTATGTGGAGTACTATCTAATGATATTTGTTCACCACATTGTGCTTGTAATGATTCTATACTAGTATGATGCAATTTTATTCTACTTAATGCATCTGCTACATAATTTTCTTTACCTTTTACATGTTCAATAACATAATCATAATCTTGTAATTTTAATTTCCAACGTGTTAATCGTTGATTTGGTTCCTTTAACTTAGATAACCATATTAATGCCTTATGATCCGTTCTTAAAATAAACTTTCTTCCATATATATAGGGTCTAAACTGAGTTACAGCCCATAAAATACCTAATAATTCTTTTTCAGTAGTATTATATTTTTGCTCACAATTACTTAATGTCCTAGAAGCATACGCTATAGGATGATAATCCTGACTTAAAATTGCGCCTATAAAATAAAATGCTATATCAGAAGCATCGGTTGTAATAACGAACGTTTTGTTAAAATCTGGGAACGCTAAGATTGGTGCGTTAGTTAATAAGTGTTTACATGTCTCAAACGCTTCTATATACTTTTTATTCGTTATATCTATAGTCGCATTTTTCTTAGTAGCTTCAGTTAATGGCTTTATAATTTTACTTAAATTAGGAATAAATTTTCTATAATAACCTATTAATCCTAGAAAACCTCTTATTTCCTTTAACGTTTTTGGAATAGGAAATCTTTGTATTGCTTCTATTTTATTTTGGTTTGGTTTTAAACCATCTTTATTTAAAACGTGTCGTAGAAACTCTATTTCCTCGGACATAAAAATACATTTATTTTTATTTAACTTTAAATTCGCTTTTCTAAGTGCTTCGAAAACTTGTTGTAACTTATTAATATGATCTTGTTTGCTTTTTGAATATATTATTATATCATCTAAATATACTAAACATATATTTCGAGAAATCTGTGTTTTTAAAACGTTATTATATCATACGTTGAAATGTTGCGGGTGCGTTCTTTAAACCAAAAGGCATTCTAAGAAATTCGTAATGACCATTAGGGGTACTAAACGCCGTTTTTTCTATTGAATCTCTATCCATTAATATTTGATGATATCCTGACGTTAAGTCAAGAGTACTAAAATAATTATTACCTTGTAATTTAGAAAATAATTCTTCTATATTTGGTAAGGGATCCGATTTAGTTTTCTCATTTAATCGCCTATAATCTATAACCATACGCCATTTCTTTCTTCCTGACTGATCTAATTTTTTAGGAACAATGTGCACAGGGGATGACCATGGGGGATTCTTAGGGTCTCATCATATTTTCATTTAATAATTTATTTATTTGTTTATCTACTTCTTCCTGTTGTATTTGAGGTAACCTAAATGGTCTTTGATAAATAGGTTCTACACTAATTAAATTAATTCTATGTTTAATACTTGTAGTCGCGCTATTAGTAACGTCTTCGGTAAATAAGTCTTTATACGTTTCACAAAGGTATTTAATATTTAATGAATCTTCATCGGCCATATGATATATCAAAATTTATTTTTGGGGTAAAATTAATTTCCTTTCTTTTAAATCGATTTTCGCGTTTTTTTGTTCGATCATGTCTGTTCCTATTAAAATATCATATTTATTACTATTAAATATATAAAATTTCATTGAACTATCACCTTCACCAAAATATTTATTCCAATAAGGTGTTTCTATTAAACCTACATGCCTAGTGATACCATGAGAGGTTCTAACCGTAAAATGTTCTGGTTTATAATAATCTAAGAAATATCTAGAAGCTCTAGTAGTTATAAAAGATCTTTGACTACCAGTGTCAATTAATATTTTTAAATATGGTTCATCTATCTCAAAATAGGGCAAATAAGATTTAACATAATTAAATTCTAATATGTTTTCGTTTTGATCTGAACGCTCGCGAAAATTCTGTTCTGTATTTTTTGAGTTATCATTTTCAAAATCATTATCATGATGAAAAACTTCTTCAGCAGCCATTCCTTTTCCTAAATTAATTTGACCTTCCCTTATATTCGGAGCGGTTCTCATTGAAACATCATTTGAATTTTGTTTATTCATTGGTTTGATGTTGTGATTTATTAAAAACATTATTATTATAATTAGGGTGCCAAGTACAATCTCCTAAACCACTTATAGTTGATTCACAATAAAACAACTGTATGAGAGCGAAGACAATTTATTTACGAAACAAAATTAACTTATAGTAATTAGCAGAATGAAACGATAGCGTGATTCAGAGAACCAGTAACGCCATCTAGTTAAAAAACATATAAACTATTTTTATTCTTATACTAAACATTCCGCCCACCATGGACGAAAGTTCATCTTAACATAACAAAATCAACAATTTTTTTTTTAAACAAAAAATAAACAAAACAATATAAAAATAACAATGTAACTCAACATTTCTAATGGACTGTAAACTTAAACAAGCATGTTAGATAACTATGAACTTATTAACTATATACATTTAATATTTATCAATATTTAAACAAGCACTATAGATTTTACTATAACTTATAATTATTTATGTAGCAATAGGTAAAATAATGAGCTTAGAAATAGGTCTCTTAATTACATTATTTTTACAACGAAGACTCACTACACGCGTAAATTTGTCCAAACCAGGATGTTTTTCTACTATTAAACCGTACAACCATCGAGAAGGAGGAAGATCGTCCTCCTTAACTAGGACTACGTCTCCAACTTTCGGTTCATTAGTGATATTTTTCCATTTATAACGATGTTGAAGCTGAGTCAGATATTCGTGTGACCATCTACGCCAGAAGTCTTGGACCATTCGCTGGGTCAAATGCCAACGAGTAAGATTACTCATAGATGCCTCTTCAAAATTAACTTCAGGTACAAGAACCAGAGGTTCACCGACTAAAAAATGTCCGGGTGTGAGCGGCCTTGGATCTTCTGGATAGTTGCTTATTTGAGAAATCGGTCTCGAATTAAGGCAAGCTTCTATCTGAGACAGTACTGTTGTCATTTCTTCAAATGTCAAAGTACTATTGCCCACAACTCGTTTCAGATGGTGCTTGGTGGATTTTATTCCGGCTTCCCATAATCCTCCAAAATTTGGAGAATGAGGAGGAATAAAATGCCACTTAGTGCTATTATTTTCTAGCCATTCCACAATTTCTGGTATTATGCTTGATCTTTCTTTATCAAAAAGCATCTTTAGTTCCTTTGCACTGCCAACAAATGTCGTACCATTATCACTCCATATTTCGGAGACATGGCCTCTCCTAGCTACAAATCGTTTAAATTCAGCTAAAAATGCTTGAGACGTCATGTCGCTAACAATTTCTAAATGCACAGCCTTCGTTGCCATGCAAATAAAAAGACATATGTATCCCTTGGTGGTATGATAACCTCGGCCTTTGGTTGGCCTAACGCTGATGGGACCTGCATAATCTACACCACATCGTAGAAAAGGTCTACAAGCCTTGACTCGAGCCTCTGGCAGCTGACCCATCAATTGATTGGATGGCTGTGCAGCATGACGTACACAAGTTATACATTTCTGTATGAATAGCCTTACAGCGCTTCTTGCATTAAGAATCCAATATTTACTTCTTAGACAGTTAAGTGTCGTTTGAGGTCCTCCATGAAGGGTTAAAAGGTGAGCTTCCCCTATGATAAGGTTAGTAAAGTGAGATTTATGTGGTATAAGAATTGGGTGCATCATATCGTGATTCATAGAAGAGCGATGCAATCTTCCGCCAACTCTCAGTATGCCATCACTATCTATCATGGGATTCAACGAGGTAAGTTTGCTATTCTTTTTAATCTGTCTTTTTTCTTTCAGGCATATTATTTCATCCTCAAAGTGCTCAATCTGACATAGACGAATGCAGGTAAGTAATGCTTTATTTATTTCTTCTGTCGTTAGAGACGCTGTAGCTTTAGAATTATCCTTGCCCTTTATTTTCAAAAACCTTTTGCAATATGCTACGACTCTAGTTAACCTTCTTAATGATGAAAATTTTTACAAAATATTATTTTCTTCATTATGTGTAGTAACATGACATGCTATTTTAGATATTTTCATTTCTAACGTAGTTTCTTTAATTTTGCTCCTATCGTAGTTAATTCTTACTTCTTTTAACCAGTCCGGACCTCTTTTCCAGAGTTCTAGTTTGCTGTAATCATCCGGTTGGACTCCCCTGGATGCGCAGTCAGCGGGATTTTCTTCAGAAGGTACAAATGACCACTGGGTACTGTCCAAAATGGTAAGTATATCTGCCACTCTATTCCCGACAAATGTTTTCCATTTACTGGGATGACTGCTTATCCATGCCAGTACTACGAGTGAATCAGACCAAGCATAAAGACACTGTTTTGGGATTTTCAGAGTTACTGCAACCTCGTCGAGAAGCTTCGCGAGCAACACAGCCCCGCATAGTTCAAGGCGTGGGATGGAAATTTGCTTTATCGGTGCAACCCGTGATTTTGAGGTAAGTAAACTAACATGTATTCGTCCTTCACTATCTTCTATACGTGCATATACGACTGCAGCGTATGCTTCACTGGAAGCATCGGAGAAACCATGCAACTGAATACATTTATCATCACGCTTCGCATTTATCCAACGCGGTAGCCGAAAGTTGGTAAGTTCTTTCAAGGCTGCACGATATGACATCCAATCCTTCAACAATTGCGGTGGAAGTTCTTCATCCCAATCGATACCTGAGAGCCAAGTCCTTTGTATGAACACCTTAGCTTTAATTATAACAGGAGTCAGCCAGCCAAGTGGATCAAATAATCTGGCTATATCCGAGATGATCTTCCTTTTAGTTATTGGTTGATTCAGTGGAGGTAGTTGGACTTTATATTCAAACTCATCGGTTTTTCTGTTCCATACCAAACCTAAAATTTTAAAAATTTCATCAATATTAAATTCCAAATTATCTTTCGAAGCATTGGTTTGTCTTAACTGTTCCAGTAATTCTGCACTATTGCTAGACCACTTTTGTAACTGAAACCCTCCACGGCCAAGTAACTCATTCATCTCTTTATATATTTTTAAACCTTCACTTACGTTTTCACAACCGCTCATTAAATCATCCATATAAAAATCGTTTAGAATTCGTTCGGCAGCTAAAGGATATTCTTGACCATCATCATGAACCAACTGTTGCATGCTTTTTACAGCCAAATAAGGAGCTGCAGATGTACCAAAGGTAACTCTTAAAAGTCTATAGTGTTTGAGCTCTGAATTTGGGTTCTTGCGCCAAAGAATACGTTGAAAATCAACGTGTTCTTCCGAAATTTTTATTTGTCGGTACATTTTGATAATATCTGCGATTAGGCATATTGGATGACAACGCCATCGCATGATTAAATGTCTTAATTCTGGTTGCAAAGATGGACCGACTAATAATTCATCATTTAACGAGACTCCATTGCTACCCTTACATGACGCATTGAAGACCACCCGGACCTTAGTGGTGCTTTTATCTTCCCTGACAACGGCATGATGTGGAAGGTAAACTGCATCTTTATTTCTTCCAGATTTTACTTCTTCCATGTGACCCAAACTTAAATACTCATCCATTACCAGTGAATACTTTTCCTTCAAATCGAGATTTTTTAAGAGACGTCTTTCTAGGCTTAAAAATTGTCGTTGACAGATTTCTTTTGAATCACCATACTTGCAGCTTGGATCTTCATTTCTAAAAGGTAGGTTTACAATATAACGTCCTGTGTCGTCCCTTCTGGTAGTTTTCTGAAAAATGGATTCACATTTCTCTTCTTCCTTCGTAAGTGCTTCAAGTTCCCAAAACTTCTTAAGTGATTCATTAACATCACTCAATTTGTTATGCATGCTGATAATGCGACACCCGTTTTGAATATTTCTATTAAGAACTTGGCCTGATAAGATCCAACCGAACTGAGTTCTTTGCGCTATAGGAGTGCCCGGGGGACCTTTGAGTATTCCTTCTAACAATATCTGGCCATAAACATCTGCCCCTAGTAGCAAATCTATCTTATTTGGAATATTAAAGGACGGATCTGCTAGCTCTGTAGACGGAAGTGTCGTAATCATTTCCACAGTGACATTTTTCTCTGGGAGAAGAGCAGTCAATTTGCTCAGAACATGAGCCTTAACAGTGACAATAAAATTAGGATTAGTGCGGGACTGTATATTTATTATCACCATTGCCTTCGAAGAAAGTTTAGATTCTTCATCCCCACCTATCCCTGATATGATACTCCTATTAGGTATTTTTCTTAATCCTAACATTTGTACTGCAGATTCAGTAATAAATGATGCCTGTGACCCTTGATCTAATAAAGATCTAAACAATATAAAACTACCTTTCCTCGCCTTAATTTTTACCATAGCAGTTGCAAGTAAAACTTGACTAAAATTGTTTGAGTGGCAAGAAATTACCTTATTGGTCTCGCTTTGTGAGGAGGTTGATGAAACTTCGCTTACTGACTTATCAGCTTTGATCTCCTCATCTGATTTAGAAGATTCAGTAGTATGCAGAAGAGAATGGTGTTTTCTCTTACATATACGACATCTGGTAGACTGCCGACACGAATACACAGAGTGATTTAATCCGAGACAGTTAAAACATAACCTTTTAAGTTGGACAAAATTACGACGTGAGTGAACATCCTCATTAGCAAACCTTTTACAATTATATAATTTATGGTCTCCAGAACAATAACCACAAGAGACTGCATTAGAGACATGAAGTGCCTTTATATCATTATTACGAGTGTATTGTTTATTAATTCTTGGATCTATAAACTCTAATGCCCTATATCTATGTTCCAAAAAATCATTAAATTGAATTAATTTGGGTAATTCTTGTGAAACATCTCCTATGTAGAGTTCCCACTCTTTTCTGGACTGTGGATCGAGTTTTTGGCTAATCATATAAATAATAATAACATCCCAACTACTAACATCTATATCCAAGTTTTTCAATGCATTTAAACATTCGTTAGTGGTGTCTAATAATTCCTTAATAGCATTAGAAGTTTCTACTGTAATGTTCTTTTGATTAATAAGTCTTCTCAAAATACAATTTGCTAGGTACCTTTTGTTATTGTATCTATGTTCTAGCTGTGTCCAGCAAGTACTGTAATTATCGGATGTTATAGGCACATAACGTAATAATTTTTCAGCTTCGCCTGTGAGATGGCCTTTTAAATATTGTAATCTTTGAACATCATCTAAATTTTTATTGTTATGAATAAGAGACAAAAATATGTCACGAAAACTAATCCACTCATTATAGTTACCAGAAAATATAGGTAATGATATTTTTGGTAATTTAACATTGCATATTTGTTCTTCTTTTTTAGCTAATTTTAATGTACACTCTTCTTTATGCACTAAACTCTTTAACGCATCCTTTAATTCAGACTTATAATCAAAATATAATTCCTCCGTAATTTGAAACACATCACTCTTATAATAATCCGTATTATCCAAATCATAGTCTGCAATAAGTTTGTTATTATTCTCCACAAATACGGACCACTGTGATTCCAAAGCCTCAAGTCGTGTTTCAATATATTAAGGAGTTAAACGTTCCTTAGGTGATTTTTTGAAATTGATTTTTGCTTTAGTTATGGTTTTGTTACAATTATATTGCACCTTTATCAATGATTCCATTTTAATTTTATTTTATGATGCTTTAAGAAAATCAAAAGTCCAAAAATTTTTTAAATTTTTTACAAGTCTTTGGTATCACTTTTGCACCGCACTAAAATCGGGCATAGGTTCCCCGTATTGTCACTTTTCTTAAAAATATTCTAAGTCCAACCTTTAACTTAAACTTATTTTTGCAAATTTTAGAGGAGTTTAATTTTTTAAGAGTCTATTATCACTGAGTTTAATATAAAATAAAAGTACTTACAGTTTCCATGCACTTAACTCACACCACTAATCTGTTGTATACACGTCACTTCGATAGTTGTCCACTAAAGATTTCAGGACCGAAGAATGTCGCCACCTGGTTACTCCGTGCTGAAGGATTTTCAGGGCTGCTGCTTGGTCACCAGACACCTTTGCTTCTTCACCTTAGGAGCTCCGGCTTCGCCCTTGACAACAATCCGTTGCCTGTGGGTGCGAACACTCGGTACTTCTCCTTTACTGACACTCGGTCGTGCGTCGTACGTCCGTCTCGATAGGACCATGTACAATCTCCTAAACCACTTATAGTTGATTCACAATAAAACAACTGTATGAGAGCGAAGACAATTTATTTACGAAACAAAATTAACTTATAGTAATTAGCAGAACCAAACGATAGCGTGATTCAGAGAACCAGTAACGCCATCTAGTTAAAAAACATATAAACTATTTTTATTCTTATACTAAACATGCCATGATTGCTTATTATAATTAAAATTAGGCCTCATTTGAAATCTTTGATTATTAGAACGTTGTGGATTAAAAGTATTTTTAGGATTGAAAGTATTTTGGGGATACATTGGTGTACTATATTGAGGATAGGAATTTATTACTCGCGGAGGTGGTAATAAATTCGAAAACTTTTGTTTAATATTATCAAATCTACCTTCGGCCTCTAAATGCAATATTTTTGTTGCAGTTTCATTAAAATTACAATTTGAAACATAAATTTGATCGTGATAAGGTAAACTATTTCTCAAAGTATTTTGCACGGTATTTATATAAGGTTCTATAACTTCTTTGACTAACATTTTATCAGTATATTTATCTAATAATTTACTCTTAATAAAAAATAATTTTTGTTTTAACTCGAAAATTAAATCCTTGAAAGGCGAACAGGGCCTTCACCAGAATTCATTTTATTATTAAAATGCAGGTTGGCAAAATGGGCGTGGTAGAATAATTTACCAAATCCAAGTCCTAATTGACGTAATTTAATCAATATGCACAGAAATATTACGATGGCTATGCGATTAGGGAACACTTCGAAATAAAATCAACTCTAAATAATCAAATAGCGGTGTGATGGCGGCAGTATCCAGCGATTCGTCACAAGCGTGGTGCGCGGACGCCGTCTCGTCCGAAAGTGTCGTTCAAGATGGCTGCCCGCCCTGCCATCGACAGTGACGCTTCGCTAGGTTGACAGCTTGTCAACCTGACATCTGACGGAAACGCCGTCACGGCCGGACTGACATTCGACCGTCCCCGGGCGATTTATCTGAAACAAGTTGAGTTAACTGCGTAGTCCGTTCGCTCATCCTGACTTAATAATTATTATCAGCCTGACACTAAGATCATTTTGATGACATGGACTAACCAGCTAAGTGAACCGCTTCAGTCAACCTGATGAGGTATGACTAGGACTACACTTCAGCTAGACCAGTCAACTAGAAATATGAACTAAGATTATAATATTCTATCCAAAATTTGACTATGACTATACTTCATATTTTTAACCATCTAGACAAGTCAATCCCAACCAAGATGTGGCCTGGACGACACCTTTCGTCATTGCATACAGCCAGACAAGCCAATCTTAGTCGAAATGTGACCCGGACGACACATTTCGTCTCTATTACAGCGCGACAAGCCAATCCTTGGCCGGATATGACTCGGACGACACATTTCGTCTCTATTACAGCGGGACAAGCCAATCCTTAGCCGGATATGACCCGGACGACACGTTTCGTCTCACTTATAGCTAGCAATCATCCAGGACAAGTCAGCCCTCCGAACGGACCCGACTCGGACGACAATTTTCGTCGGATGATGCTAAGTACATCACTGTGACAAGCCAACCCACTGCATGGGTGTGGCTCGGACGACAAATTTCGTCTACCCTCTGGGACTCAGACGTGTGCCCACCACCTAATCACTCTGGAATAGTTAGGACGACACTCTTCGCCCAGGGTCAACCATTTAGCAACAATTTCAAACCATTCACCATATACGTCACACACTAAGTACCTAGCAGAAAGTCCAGTAAGCAAGCAGTACCTTCAGCTTGGGCCCCATCGTATCCCACTTCTGATGAAAGGCGAACAGGGCCTTCACCAGAATTCATTTTATTATTAAAATGCAGGTAGATGGGCGTGGTAGAATAATTTACCAAATCCAAGTCCTAATTGACGTAATTTAATCAATATGCACAGAAATATTACGATGGCTATGCGATTAGGGAACACTTCGAAATAAAATCAACTCTAAATAATCAAATAGCGGTGTGATGGCGGCAGTATCCAGCGATTCGTCACAAGCGTGGTGCGCGGACGCCGTCTCGTCCGAAAGTGTCGTTCAAGATGGCTGCCCGCCCTGCCATCGACAGTGACGCTTCGCTAGGTTGACAGCTTGTCAACCTGACATCTGACGGAAACGCCGTCATCCTTATAAGTAGTTTTCTTTTTAACATTCGCTAATTAATACTTTTACTAATGTATTAAATTCCCTATTATCGCCACATTCTTGTTTTAAAACCGATTCTATATTAAACCATTGAAAATCGTGATCAACCATACTAATTGTAATAGCCGCTTTACCCTCTAATTTACTTAATAATAACATTACATTTTGAGGTGTTTCTGCTCCCGCAATTGACAACCATTGTTTAGCACAATTAATGTAATTATATAATGTAAATGCATCGCCGTTGTATGACGGGACGAAACTAATTAAAGTTTTTGGATCCATGATTTTATTTAATGTCTGTTCTACGGAGACTTGTTATAAATTAGGGACTCTACTGTCGTTGGATAGACTACCTATCGAACTTTCACTGCCTTCGATACTAGAAGGAGGGTGATTCACATCACCTAATAGCTTAGATTTAAATACAAATTTCGAGGGTTTGAGGTGGAAAGGAATTTTGAAGGATTTATGCAAAAAGGTACTCACATAAATTGCAGAGCGATTACCGCCTTCAGCATGTCCTTCTCCTTATGTCCAGGTCCTCTCCCGTTTATTTTATTTGACTTATTTGTTTTAGTAGGTCGCTAGCTGAAGTCTTGAGAGACACCGAGTAACTTGGCCGGAAAGGTCACTCGATTTTGAATTTTATCGCGACGGAATAACGGCGAGTTTCGCGTGCTAGGCCCCATGTTGGGCGCCAGTCAAAATATTTGAAAGATAGACTTTTTAAAAAAAATATTTAATTAAATCCTTTCTTACAATTTAAAACTAAGTCTATCTTACTCTAAAAACTGTGGTGATGTGAACACTGTCGCGTCGTCGTCGTGGTCATCTCACATCCCCGCAAGGGGAGTGGGGAAACAGTTTCAGGGCATAGCCAGGCATGGCTTCTATCGCCGCCCACGAATATGGGCGCGTCCCCGGGAGAGTCCTGGCTTGGACTCGTAGCGGAGTCGGACAGGGGAGTGCCTTATGCGTCACGGGCGGTCAGCCCAGCCGGCTTAAACCCGCTTGTGGGAGGGCCAGCTAGGCGACCAGCGACCGCGACAGCGGCACCTTACCCTGTCGGTCTCCTATCCGGTGGGCGGGCGTGTAGAGGGGCTATGCCCCTGATGAGATCGAATTCCGAAGCGTCTGCGTGGTCGAAAGCGCCGGCCGCGAGGCGGCGCACGAAGTCATCGATGTCCTCGATACGTAAGTCGCGCTGTATGGTAGCGTTCCTTACGTATCGAGGGGCCCTGGAGATCTTGCGCAGGGCGATGGCCTGCACGGTGTGCAGCCTCCTCCGTTGGTTCGGGGACAGCAGGGACTTCCAAGCGGGTGCTGCGTACGTTAGCCGGGAGCGTACGTAAGTCTTGTAAATCCCGACCTTCGTACGCAGCGGCAGCGAAGTCGAGACGACAGAACCCTTGCGGCGTTGGTGACCTGGGTCACTTGCGGGACCATCGTGAGTCTTCGGTCAATTGTGACCCCTAGGTATTTCGCCCTAGAGAATTGTATTGGGTTTTTCTTTATAAATCACAGTTCCCTCTTTAGAGTCATATCCAATAAACTGTTCTAATTCCAATCCATCCATCCTTATAGCTGAGTTAAAGTTTCCTGTCCACTATTTCATCCTTAACAAGAATAAACAGATGCTGAAAGTCATCAACCAAAAGATCACAGATATAGTTATCATAGCTGCAATAGCTAAAATTTCCTCTTTACTTGTTTTTTCAATCTTACAACCCCCTATAAGATACCCAAATTTAATAGCTTCAGCACAATTTAACAAACTGATTAATTGTTGCCTACATCTTTCATTTTTTAATAAAATTGGACCAAATACAGTTAGTCCATTGACTTTCCGGCAACTTAATTTTTCAGCTGAAACTAGAGTGATTACTATTAATTTCCCAGGACAATGCATCAATTGTATTTTCCCATCTTCAATTCTAGCTCCACAATCTGGTGTTTGTTCATCTTTTGTCATTTTTGCGATTGTTGATGCTCGGAATTCTGATACAACTGAAGATTCCATCTTATTGTTGAAAGTTGGTTGTGACATATTATCTATCTTCTTTAAGAAATAATACAAGTCTTCATTAAAATATTCAGTTTGCAGAGAAGAATAGTGTTTTTTGGCCAATTGATTAGGAGTCAATAGCAGTTTTGCCCCTATGTTATGTTTGTTCATTATCAAAGGTGTTGGTATTCCTTGCCAAAAGACCTCTGGACCCTCTCCATTATTCTCACCATCTATAACATATGAATCAGTGAGATGCAATGAAAATGCCCACATCATTAAAAGAAATGAAACTCTCATTTCTACTATTGTGATTTCCTGATTGTCAAATGTGATACAACTATGTAAATTTCGCCTGACAATGTGTGGATAGTGCAGCTTACGCTGGTGTAGTGTACCTCAGAGTTTTAGACGAGGACAATGTAGTAGTTCGTTTGATTGGAGCGCGTACAAAGGTAGCACCTATAAAACAAATATCTATCCCTCGTCTGGAACTCTCTGGCGCAGTCTTATTAGCTAATTTGTTAAATAATATAAAAAATAGTTTGAATATACCTAATAATTGTATTTTTGCTTGGACCGATTCTACCATAGTTCTAGCCTGGTTGCGAAAGGCGCCTAATACTTGGAAAACTTTTGTTGGTAATCGCACTACGGAAATCCTCAATATCCTTAATAGCAGTCAATGGCGACATGTGAATTCTCACGACAACCCAGCTGATTGCGCTTCACGTGGCATAACTCCTAAACAATTAGAAAATTCTGAACTATGGTGGAATGGCCCAGCTTTCCTAAAAAGATCAGAAATTCCTGAACAAACTAATAATATACCTGATGTCATCTTAGAACGTAGACATTTACCAGTCACGGTTTATGCAAATAATGTAATAGAAAATAGTTCAGAACTCTATTTAAAAAGGTACTCCCGCTTACCTAAATTGATTCGAGTAACAGTGTGGCGGACGGAGGATAAATAAATAAGGCTTTAATAATAAGCGTTTATTTATATGCGTGGTGCACTAGCGAGACCCAGTGAGAGACTGTCGTACAATACGTATACATCCATAATAATCTATTCTAATATCTATAATTATTAATTATACTATACACATTCTCGTTACATAATCCTTATATTACAATAGGTACAATATTCCCCCCTTTTTAAAAAAAATAAAAAATAAAGAAAATAATAATATAAAAAATTAGTTATAAACAATGTATAAAAGTGTATAAATTTAAAAAAGTTAAAAATGTAAAATGTGTAAAAAAATATATAAAATTAAATTCTAAACAAATATTGCTTGACTAAAATATTGTTACTATTAATACAAAGTCTGCTTACATCTATCACGAATTATTATTTTACGAACTTGGAACTGTTTACCTATTTAGTAAAATTATTTGCACTACTCGAAATTATGCCAATACATATACACTTGCACTTTTTTATTAAGACGTACACTGACACTTAAAACGTTATACTGCAGCACTTAAATCTGGCATACTCTGCATTTCCTTCTTTATGATATTTCTAAGTTTACTTCGGCAATATCTATATATTCCAAGCATAATCACGATGAAGACTATTAAAAATAATAATCCGAAATATATATCCATTTTATCATCAGAAATTCGCGAAGATGCCATAGTATTTCCTCCCATTTGGACGATTATAACCTCTTCCTTTTTTTCTTCCTTGCTCTGATTATATCCCATTATTATAAATTATTGTTAATATAATTAGAGAATGTGAATGTGTATAACTTCACCAAGATGCAGATTTTAAATAAATTGATCTCGGAATCTTACTACCGGCTTGCTGATTCGGCCGGATCGCGTTACTTTATTATTTACATGTGCGTCCTTGTTTGGAATTTCAAAACTAGTGCTATCCCGCGTATCGAACTCTTCATTATAATCGTTTAATAAGAATGCTGACTTTAATCTATCAATAGAAATTGTAGATTCTTTGTCTTCTACTAATATTTTAAAATATTTTTCTTTACGCTCTAATACTTTGTATGGTCCTTGTAGTGATCACCACCCCACAGGGAAACTTCACTACTGATATTTATTTGCACTGGCTCACCACTACCCCCAGATCCAAGCGCAAACGCACGTCCTACTCGTACCGCGTCTAACGGCAGACCGCCCGGTCGGGTGACGTTGACAGTTACGCCCTCTCTCGGGGTACATGAGACAATGTATTATATCTACTTAATAGATACAAACACTACATCCCTTCCTTTTTAACAAATTTTATTTATTTTAATGTAAGTACCTAATCAACTTGACAATCATTTTCTTTTACTATTATTTTTTAATTGACTTGTATAATCACTCAACTTTAGTAACATAATTAAACATTAATTTACAATGTTTTATTTTCTTTAGTTTATTTGATCCTCATTTCTATCTGTCTCATCTTCTACCGTTTTCCAGTGTCCTTCTACACGCTTTAGATGAATCACATTCCTTCGTAGTCTTTGTCCGGTTTCTTCGTTCCTTATTGTAATATCACCTCCCACTGATTCTTCAACTACATGTGGTGTGGGGTTGAATGTAGTCGAAAGCTTATTAGTGTTTTCTAGTTCTTTTACATACACTTTATCACCTACTGTCAATTCTGGGTTTTCTGCTCTTCTCTTCCGGTCTCCATATTCCTTTCCTTTTTCTTTTTGCAACTTGTCTCTATCTCTAACCTCAGTTTCATTATCCGTTTGATATATATTCTTTAACATGGGGATTTTATCCCTGTTCATCCTTTTGAAGAAAAGTTCTGACGGCGTTTTCCCCGTAACTGAATGAGGAGTGGAGTTATACATCATAAGGTATTCATACAACGTCTCTTTTATATCTCGATTTTCACTAGATCCTATTTTGAGACGTTTTACGATGTCTCTATTTTGTCGCTCCACTTCTCCGTTCATTTGTGGCCAATATGGCACAGTATTAAAAAGTTTAATGTTACAGTCATTGCAAAAGTTCTTAAATTCTTTGCTAATAAATTGCCGTCCATTATCAGCCGTAATCGATAGTGGATAGCCTAGTCGACTAAAGAGTTCTCTTAGAATTTTAATAATTTGTGAGCTCGTTATAGCTCTAGTAATCTTAATTTCTTTATAGCGACTATAATAGTCGATGATTACTAAAATATAATCATTGTTGGGCAACGGACCCAGTAAGTCCATCGCGATGTCAACCCAGGGCTCGGATGGAAGTTCTCGACGTTTCATTGGTGCTGGAGGATCTGGTAAGCTAACTAGGGTGCATCCTTTGCAGCTCTTTACCATTGACTCGACATCTTTATCAATTCTAGACCACCAGACCTTAGAACGAAGGCGACTCTTCATTGCAACTACACCTGGATGACCCTCATGAGCTGCTAGTAAAACCTGCTTCCTAAGGTTCCGTGGAATAACTATCCTGTTTCCTCTCAACAGAACATTCTCATAAAAACACAATTCATCAGAAAATATTTTATATGATTTTACGGACTCATCCCACTGGTGACTGTAAATTCCATTTTTAATTTTTTTGATTTCTTGATCGCTTTCGGATTCTTTTACTATCTGTTGCATTGATATTGCACAAGGTCTTGCGAGTTCAACTATTTGATGAACATAATTCTCTTCTGATGAATGAATTGGCTGATCGAAATCTATACATAGCCTCGATAATGGGTCCGCAATGTTCGTTTTGCCTGGTTTATATTTTATTTTATAACGATACGCCTGAAGTCGCAAAACCCATCTTTCGACTCGAGCGCATGGTTTTGATCTTGGACTAAACAGGAATTCCAATGGCTTGTGATCCGTTATCAATTCAAATTCTTTACCTAATAGGAAAATATTAAAATGTTCAATAGCCCATACTAGAGCAAGGGCCTCCTTTTCTGTCTGGCTATATTTTCTTTCACATTGACTGAGTGTCCGATTACCATATGTCTTGTCTTTTATATCATAATATCCCAAAGTTTCTATTTTAGATAACATTCTTTTTAATTTTTCAAATGCTTCATTCTGATCGTTTTTCCAGTATTCTTCAATATTAGATTTCTTTCCTAGTTTCTGTCTCAGTATTTGTTTCAGAGGTTCTGTCGTCGTGGCTAAATTTGGAATCCATTTGTTAATGTAGTTTACCTTCTTGATTTTGTACAAGTTTACGTTTCTGCTGAAATAACTTAGTCCTGCAACATCGTTGGAAATGGCCTAATTTACCACAGCCATTAATTTTTTGTCTTTTGCTGGACAAAGTAAACCTTGAAACATATGTCTTGAATTCCCACATCTTGTACACTTCGGTATCTTTTCTTCTTTATTGGGCTCATTTTCTTGTTTCTTCCATCTAAAATTATACTTTTTTCCTTGTTTACTTGTTATTGCATTAACTTCATTTGTCTTATTCTTGTCTTTTTGTTCATAATTATCTAATTGGTAATTCACAATTTCTAAAGTAGTAGCGGTTGTGATAACTTTGTCTAAGGTGATGTCATCACCCATGGTTAACATTTTTTTCCTCAACTCCGATGATAAAGACTTTTCTAAGATCTGGTCAATTATATGGTCATCAGGTTTATCGAATTTACACCTTGCTGCTTGTCCCCTAAGCTTAATAAGAAATTTTTCGAAACTTTCACCTTCATCTTGTTGTATTAGCCTGAAGACATGTCGTTCAAAAGTCGTATTTTGCTTAGGAAGGAAATACTCATCCAGTTTACTGATAGCTACTTCAAAAACATTTACATCCTTTTCAGGTTCTACATTTGCTCCAGGCAAATTGTAAAATATTTCTTGCAGTGCACTTCCACCTAGGACTAGCAGTGTAGCTCTCTGTTTTGCTGGAGTCGTAATATCAGCGGCTTCGAGATATATAAGAAGAGACCGCTTCCATTGTTTCCACTTCAGGCCGACTGACGTACTGTCACCTTCGATATCAAATTTCTCAGGTGGCGGTAGCTGACTTGCCATGATTGATCGTAATGGGGTGACCTGAAAATACATCCAATTAAATGGACGTCAAGAAACTTTTTATTCTATAGATCTCAATACTTTTGACACATACCAGCGTCCAGCACTGGCATACGTACAGTACCTCTTATTTAAAAGAAGTCCAAAGTCTCAAGGCCCCTTAAATTCAATTTAATGAACTTCTTACAAATACATGATAATACTTCCAATTTAATGAAAGTCCAGTATTAAATCTTATTTTCAATTTAATGAAAAACACTTTTTTTCATATTTCCAATTTAACGGAAATCGCATTTCAATATAATACTTCCAATTAAATGAAAGTCAATTAGTTTTAATAAAATTGTAGTACTTGAATATATTTTGACAACATAAGTAACAGTAATAATAGTATAAACCGAACAAGGAAGCTAGATAGGTATACTATTACTTATAGTTATTCACTATAACAGGACGTATGCTCCGTTAACACGTTAGCATGTATTTATTAGAATACAGGTAAAAACATAAAAACTGATTTATATCTCTATATTATTATATTTTAACAAAAACAACTCGCTAATAAATAGATGTTCAAAACATTCTTATAGGTACATAATTATAGATAGGTATAAAAGTATTAAAAGATTAAATTTAAAAGTTTGTATAAAAAAAAATTAACTAAACAATATGTCGTTTGATGTGGCCTCCTTGCAACTTTGTTGTATAACAATGGTGACTCATTCGATCAGATATTACTTGTTGTTAGCAAGAAGGTATAATAATTACTTATTCGGATTGATATAAGCAATAGGAGCAATTTCTATTCTATTTGTTAAAAGATAAGAAGGATATTTAACCTGAGCACTGTTTGTTACATTTTTATTTTAGTGGAATGACCTAGTTACTCATCGAAATTATTTACGTAAATAATATTCCATACCAATCTAACAGGCTATTTTTCGTATAACTATTTCATTAGAAGTTTTAATACCTATCTATAATGTGACATACAACACTCAGTACACTCTGCAGAAACTCAGAACTTCACACTGTCACCCACCTTCCTTTTTTTTTTAGATATTTTGTTGTTTTACTGACCTTTATCCTCGTTGCCACTTGTAGTGATCACCACCCCACAGGGAAACTTCACTACTGATATTTATTTGCACTGGCTCACCACTACCCCCAGATCCAAGCGCAAACGCACGTCCTACTCGTACCGCGTCTAACGGCAGACCGCCCGGTCGGGTGACGTTGACAGTTACGCCCTCTCTCGGGGTACATGAGACAATGTATTATATCTACGTAATAGATACAAACACTACAGTCCTGAATATGGTGGATTTAAAGACTTGCATAATTTATCACACCTTATAAATACATGAGAACATTTTTGCAATTCAGGGTGAACAAATATATTTTTTTGTGATTTCTCTCGTTTTGGCACTGAACAAATATTGCGTATATGTTCTCTCAGTTGCTTTAAAAATATCTCGCTACCGGAATTAAGTGGCGTTGTAGGCTCAAAAAAATCTCCGGGTAGCTTAATCGGAATGCCATAAACCATCTCCGCTGCACTGATTTGCGTGCAATCTTTTAGGCTTACTCTTAAGCCTAGTAGCACAGTTGGTAACTCCTGGACCCAATTATTGTTTCCTCTAGTCATTACCGATGCCTTAAGAGATCGATGCCAACGTTCGACAGCACCGTTTGCCTGTAGATGGTAGGCAGTTGTTCGAGCTTTCATAATGCCAAGGCGCTTAGATAATTGATTGATGAGATTCGACTCAAACTGTTTCCTTGGTCAGTCGTAATTCGCAAAGGACAACCAAAACGTGAAATCCATCCTGAATATATTTTCTCCGCAACAGCCTCAGCTGTTATGTCTCTTAAGGGAAAGGCTTCCGGCCAACCCGTGGCTCGATCTAACATCGTAATTAAATATCTATATCCTTTGTAAAGTGGTAATGGACCAACAATATCAACATGTATGTGTTCAAAACGATTGCTTGTGGGAAATTTACCAAAAGATGATATTGTATGTCTATGTATTTTACATTTTTGACAATCTATACATGCTCGAGCCCAGTTAGCAACATCTTTGTTCATAGAATGCCAAAAGAATTTATCGCATATCATCTTTCTAGTTGATCTTATACTCGGATGACTCAATCCATGTACGGCGTTGAAAGCCTGCACTCGGAATTCTTTAGTCAAATATGGTCGTGCGATTTGTTTTGAAATTTCACAGTAAATTGATTCTTGACTGTTATGAAGTTGAAACTTTTTAAAACATGAATTTTTAGATTTTAATAAATCTTGTAATTCTTCATCTTTTTCCTGAGCCTCGCTAAGAGCATTATAATCGATGTATGACGGCATGCTAATTTCAGAAATTCGTGATAATGTGTCAGCAACAATATTTTAAGATCCACTAATGTGTTCAATATTCGAACAAAATTGCATTATGAAATCAAAATGTCTCAATCGACGCGGTGTATCGTTTTCTGTATAAGAATTTTTTTTTAAAGCATAAACGAGTGGTTTATGATCTGTGTAGACTGTCAAGGGACGTCCTTCAATTAAATATCTGAAATGCTTTATAGACATATAGATAGCAAGTAACTCTCTATCGAAAGCACTATATCGCAATTGAGCTTCGCTCAGCTTAGTGGAGAAAAATCCTAAGGGCTTCCATGTGTCGCCTTCACGTTGCTGTAATACTGCGCCAACGCAAGTCTTAGATGCATCCGTCATAAGAGCTATAATCGCGTCTGCAGCTGGGTGTGATAGTGTGTTACACTATCACACCCAGCTGCACCAGCTGCCTAACCAGCGCCGTTAGGCGCTGATTAGGCTCTCCTTACACTGTTCAAAAGCTGCAATTGACTCGTCTGTCCACCTGACTTCTGTCTTATCATTTTTTTAGAATTATGTAAAAATGTATTTAACTTTGACTGTATCTCTGCTGCTTGAGGAAGATGTTTTCTGTAAAAATTAACCATGCCTAAAAAACGTCTCAGTTCCTCGATTGTTTTAGGCCTAGGAAAATTAATTATAGAGCTAACTCGTTGTTCTAAGAGTTTAATACCATCTTTCGAAACATGGTATCCCAAAAATTCTATTTCGTTCTGCCCGAAACTGCATTTTGAAATATTAATAGTTAAGCCATACTTATTAAATCGGTCAAATACTAGTCTGAGATGTTCCTTATGTTCGGATTCAGATGTCGACGCTACTATTACATCGTCGATATATACAAAAATAAAATCGAGATTTTGAAGTACGACGTTATTCAAAAATCTCTGAAATGTTTGAGCTGCGTTTCTTAACCCAAATGTCATCCTTGGGAACTCAAAAAGACCAAAAGGGGTAGTGATGGCTGTCTTCTCTATGTCTTCACTATTGATGGGAATGAAATGATAGGCACGTGTAATATCTATCTTCGAAAATATATTTTTACCAGACAGTAGATACGTAAAATCTTGTAGACGTGGAATCGGATACCTGTCAGGCTTGGTGATGGCGTTTAATTGCCTGTAATCACCACATGGTCTAATACCACCATCCTTTTTCGGGACTACGTGGAGAGGACTTGCCCAACAGCTCTTCGATGGTCTACATATGCCCACATCTTGCATGATTTCAAATTCCGATTTTACCTTCTGATACTTGTCCGGAGCTAAAGGTCTGGGTCGCGCGAATACAGGACGACCTGTAGTCTCAATATAATGAACAACAGAGTGTTTTGGAGTCTCCTTGAAACAAATTGGCTTCGTTATATCGGGATACTCTAACATTAAGTCATAATATTTATTATTTATATCCAACGTAGTGATTGATGACTCATCGTGTTGCACTATCGATGTTATAGTATCTATATTTGTTATTTGATCAATAAGTCGACGACGATATAAATCTACTATAAGCTTATGATAGGTTAAAAAATCTGCGCCTAATATTGGCTGTTTAACGTCCGCTAACACAAAAGTCCACCGAAAAGGTCGACGTAAATTTAAATTTAAAACGAACGATTTAACACCATATGTCTTTATTTCACTGCCATTAGCTGCATAAAGTTTATATTTATCACTAACTACATTGTCATAGAGTCGTTTTTTGTACGGTAACACTGAAATATTTGCACCTGTGTCCACAAGAAAACGTAAACCACTTTTGCGGTCGGTTACGCATAAACGGTGGGACGGCGATATGGTGCAGACATCCACCCTTGGCTGCACCTTGTCTAGTTTTCCGGCTGCTTCTTCCAAGCACATGGCTCAACACATTTCTTTGCTTTAACACCGAAACGGTGATGATAAAAACATAGCCATTTCGATGATTCGAACCTGGGGCGTCGTTGTTCAGATACCGAACGTCCGCGTGATATAGTACGCCGCCTCCAATTACCTCGAGCACTACGATACCTTGGTCTCGATCTCTCAAGTTCCATGACCTTCACACTTAACTTGGCTATTTGTGACATTAGAAATGAAGTATCATCCGATTTTTCAGCTTGACAATTTACTTCAGCGGCCTGTAAAGGTCTCGTGGTCTCCATAATTTTGTCAGCAATAGCTGCAAGGTTATCTAGATCCTTTACCTCGCTAACTGCTAACACCGCTCGGACCGACGTGGGTAAATGCCCTTGCCACATGATACAGAGTGTTTCATCGGGTATCTTATTACGAGCCAAATCTCGCATTCGCCTAAGAAGCTGAGAAGGCTTCTGATCACCAAGTTCCATTTCCCCCAGCAACTTCTGGAACTGTCGGTTCTCCGACTCTTCGTAAACAGCGAGCAATCGATTTTTCAAGGTCTCATACTTATGTGTTCCTGGTGGATTAAACACAATATCGCTAATCTGCTCGATGACTTGCTTGCCCAATTTCGGAAGCAACAAGTTGAACTTCGCTTCATCGCCTAATTTTTGTGAGGATAGCACCGCCTCACACTGAGCGAACCATAATCGCGGCTGGTCGCACCAAAATTCCGGTATGCGCGATGATACGCTGATTGTTGCCAATTCTGAGTCTTCTCGTAAATTTTCTTTTGGTTGCACAACTGGTTTAGAATTGGTAGCCATTCTGTATTTGTTCTTTAGTCGAGCGCTGTTTTTCAGTCGGGGTCACCAATATGTGGCGGACGGAGGATAAATAAATAAGGCTTTAATAATAAGCGTTTATTTATATGCGTGGTGCACTAGCGAGACCCAGTGAGAGACTGTCGTACAATACGTATACATCCATAATAATCTATTCTAATATCTATAATTATTAATTATACTATACACATTCTCGTTACATAATCCTTATATTACAATAGGTACAAACAGCATTACTTTTAAGATTCGTGAAAACCTGTAAAGCTAAAATTAATATTAAGAAAAACTTAATGGAACCTGCGTCTTTTCCTCAATATTTAACTGTTGATGAACTGAAACGAGCTCTTCATGTATGTATCCGACTTTCACAAAGAGTATGTTTTGAAAAGGAAATTAAATTACTGAGACAAGTACAACAGATTCCAAATAATAATACTTTAAAGTCACTGGTACCGTTTATTGATGATGAAGGTGTATTGCGCGTGACTGGGCGCCTTAAAAATGCTTTAATCAAATCTGATCAATAAACACCGATTCTACTTGCACATAATTGTCATTTTACTTTGTTATTAGTCCAAGATATTCATATTCAAGCATTGCATGGAGGCCCGCAATTAACACTTAATATCTTACGTAATAAATATTGGGTAATTGGGGCAAAAACTCTAATCAAAAGGGTTATCCGCAATTGCCTTACTTGCTTTAAGCACTCTGCCTCACCGGTCAACCAGTTAATGGGGCAGTTACCTCCTTCTCGCGTCAGACCGGGTAAACCCTTTCGTTGTAGCGGCGTCGACTACGCTGGTCCAGTTATTCTAAAGTTATATCCTGGGCGGTGCCAAAAAACATGCAAGGCCTATATATGCTTGTTTGTTTGTACAGTCACTAAAGCGATACATCTCGAATTGGTCAGCGATCTCTCCACTAACTCTTTCCTTGCTGCCTTTCGCAGATTTACATCAAGGCGTGGCCATTGTAGTGATCTCTGGAGTGACTGTGCTACCAATTTTGTTGGTGCTTCTGCTGAGCTTGACCGCATGTTTAAAAATAGAAATTCCAGGGTGATTGGAGAAATAGTTAAAGTGTTAGCTAATGATCATACTAATTGGCATTTTATACCACCTGGTTCTCCCCATTTTGGTGGATTATGGGAGGCAGGTGTCAGATCGGTTAAGAATCATCTTAAACGCGTGATTGGCGAAACTCGTCTGACATTCGAAGAATATATGACTCTCTTGACCTAGGTTGAGGCTTGTGTTAACTCTCGACCGTTGACTTTGCTTTCCAGTTCCATTGATGATGCTTCTCCAATCACTCCTGGGCACTTCTTGATCGGAGAAGCCCCTATAACTGTTCCTGAGATTAGTTTAGAGGAAGTCTCTTCATCTCATTTGGATCGTTGGCAATTGCTTCAGAAAATGCTCCAACATTTATGGTCTCGTTGGAGTTCAGAATATTTATGTACTTTACAAAACCGATATAAATGGTCGCAGATAAAAAATGATGATGAAATTGGCACTATTGTTTTGGTTAAAGATGAGAGACTTCCTCCTAGAAAGTGGCTTTTGGCTAGAATAATTAAAAAATATCCAGGTAAAGACGATCTCACTAGAGTAGTGACTTTAAGAATGAAAGATAAGATTTTTCAACGCCCTATAACAAAAATTTGCCCTTTACCATTAGACGATAATATTCATAATTAAGCTTCATATATTTGTAAAACGTAGTTTGTTTAATTTTATTTGTATTTTTTTTTTCTCTTAAGGACTTTAATTCGTCCTTGGGGGCCGGAATGTTTAATCGTTTAAGTTAATTTAGCTGCATGTACAAGACATAGATGGCGTTGCCTGTCTTCTACATCGCGCTATCGTTTCGTTATATGTTGCATGTACAAGACATAGATGGCGTTACCTGTCTTCTACATCGCGCTATCGTTTCGTTATATCTCAAACTATAAGATAGTCTAATTTTTGTTGAATAAACATGGTTAAAAATCGAGTGCAGTTTAATTCTATACTCTATAGTGACAAGTGACAACTAGTGAAAAGTGGTGAGTGTACAAACAACGGCATTGCGCCTGATCTGCCTCGCTCGCGTTTCGTCCGCGTCTGTTCCGCGTCTGTGTCAAATCTCAATCTATCCTATCGAACTCTTTTCGTACTACCCTCACGTTAATGACAAATAATAATTTGAATAATTAAACATTTATTTCGCGATTACCCTACGGTATTCGCGACAAGAGGTAATCATGTTAGAAATGATTCGCACATGAAAATATCAGAGGTGCGAGACCCGGGATTTGAACCCACTTCATTCAGTTAGTTACTTACTTCATTCAGTCCAAGCGAGCGCGTTACCACTGGGCTACCATTACAAACGAAAAATAATAAACAATTAAAACATACTTACGTGGTGGTTAATCACGGCCAAATAATTATTTTCGGGAGCACACTAATCGTGTTACATTTTTCTCACTGTCGTAGCAAATACGCGCTCTTTCTTCCAACTTCAGGCCTCCTACTATTCCGCGGTGTTGTTTCGATAGCACAACTGACGTTTATCATGCATAATATAAATCAGGTGAAGTCTAGTATAGGCCAATAGGCGTTTAGAATCGGCTAGTATGATATTTGAATTTTGCGCGTTTTGCTGTTACGCGGTATTTATAAACTGCTCTTGACGCGGTTTCGTACGCGCAGCGACAATATGTGTGTATTTATATGAAAATAAAAAAATGTGATGTGATATGTTAAAACAAAGCTTATAAATGGAATATGTAGGTTAAGATTTATATATTATGGCGGGAGAAGTGGGGTGGCGCGCCTTCATGTTAAAACCACAAACGGCGCATGAGATCAAGGTTAAGCTCGTCAAGCTCCTCAGTCAGCTCTTTAGCAGGAAGCGAAGATAGTTCCCACCGTTTATTGTTTGGGTTAGAAAACAAGTTCCAATTATTTTGTCCCACAGAACGTATATACTCCTCGCGGAGAATAATGACAAGTTCATGCAAAAAAAAAAGGAAAACGCTTCTCACTAGCGCCATCTATCGTCGCCACGAAACCTTGCGGTGTTGAGCGCGATGGCGGGAGATTTAGAATTATTACAGGAATGTGTATGGTACTACCTATCCAAAATTTAGTAATTTTATTTTGGAACAGGCATTTTTACTAGGTACTAGTAAGAAATCTCAAGTAGACGTAAGTTTTCGTATTGTCTAAAATGCCTGCCTTGAACAATATAATAAATAAAACAAATAAAATTACAGGTCTTTTATTTTACAATAAAACGGTAAATTCGATTTTTAATTACGTCTGAAAATATAATCTATATAATTAAAATAGACATTTATGTTATACTAGGTATAAATTCATATTGTTTGCCATTCCATTCAATAAAATATAAAAGTTCCAAAAGCAGCTAGGGTACAGTGGAAGCTACTGAACTAACAATAAGAGCAGTGTCAAGGAGTTTTGCCTTTTATATCAAGTCCATGGTCTAGCCGCTGAATAAGAGCCATAACTTAAATTGACATTGATGCAATATGAATATTATAAAGGGTATAGCGGGATAAGCATGGCCAAATGGCCCCTTCTCTAGATCTTGGGTCTAACTAACGTTATTTATTGGGTGAGTGGAACTGTGCAATAATATACTGTTTTTATCCCTTTATCATTAATAGTTTTGAAGATAATTATAAAAATATTTCTAACTGAGGGGTCGGAAAATTTTTTTTTCTTGGGATCTACTGCATCAAATCGAATGGAGCCAAAGGGAATATATAGAGGGAAAAAGGTATTATAATATATATTTTTTTGAGATTTTTCGAGCCATAAAAAGTATTGGAAAAATTGAAAGTTTCAATAAAAAATGGTATTTCTCAAAGTTCTGTTAGAGTGACACCTCTAAAAAAATTACAATAATTATTTATTAAGCCTAGTTACATATTATATATTAGATAGCATCCGCTTCCGGTTGCCGAACAGTAAACATTACCTTGTAACTCGACCGTCGAAATTAATTGTAAAATACTAGTTTATTAACGCTATTGTGACAACTGCCGCATTAATAATAAACATCAAGTGACACGACACACTTTGGTGAATAAAAGTAGTGAAGATAACAACATAAAAGAAAAACAAACATTATTTTGTACCACAATTTAACGACATTATACGAACAGGAAGACAGTGACATTCCACTCAAGTGTCATCCAACGTCATCTGCACAGTGTCACCGCTCAGTGTTGCCACTCTGTACAAAGAAAAAAGTACCAAAATGGAGGGACAATTTAAATTACTTTTCGACCAAATGAAAATAGAAATGGAAAAACAAACAAATATTATATTCGAAAAAATGAATGAAAAATTAGAACCATTGATAGAAGACAACAAAATTTTAAAAAATAAAATACAAATATTGGAAAAGAAGATTGATTATTTAGAAAAGGAAAAGAAAAGAAACAACATTTTATTTTTTGGTTTGGAAGAAAAAGAGAAATCTTCAACGGAGCTACTCCAGAGAATACAGGAAATTTTTAAGTCCGACCTGAAAATCACTTTGGAAGCAAACGATGTATCAAAGATTCACCGTATCGGTCTCAACAAAGAAAACAAAATAAGACCGGTTCTCATCACCTTTGCAAACAGCTGGAAAAGAAGTGAAATACTAAAAGAGAGGAAGAACCTAAAAGACGTATACGTTACTGAGGATTTTCCTAAGGAAGTATTAGAAAAAAGAAGAGAATTGAAACCGAAACTAATAGAAGAACGTGCAAAAGGTAATATTGCTTACATAAAATACGATCAATTGATAGTGAAAGATGCAAATCCAAACAAAGAAAAAAGAAAAAGAGATCAATCAACTTCGCCAGAAAATCAGAAACAGACCAAGAAGTCAACAGGATTTAAAGATAATTCAACGATTAAAGAAAACAGGAGAAATGCTTTCGATTTGATGAGACCAAAATCAAGCTCATTTTCTAATTTTTCAAACAAATCTAAGTAGCAACCAAATATCAGCAACCAGAGGCAGGACGACCCCAATCCGGCTGGTCCCCGTGGGGTTGCTAGACCACCACCCCCTAGATATAAATTCTCACGCCAAAAAAGAAAACAAAACAGAAATAATAAAATATACCTAGATACGTTAAACGTCAGAACACTAATGACAGATAACAGATTAGAAGAATTAGAAGAAGCCATAAGACTTATACAATGGGATGTCATTGGTCTTTGCGAAGTAAGAAAAACAGGAGAAGAGATAAGAGAATATAACGATTACATTTTCTACTTCTATGGCGAAAAACAAGGTATATACGGAATGGGATTCCTAATAAAAAAGTATTTGAAAGATAAAATAAAAAGTTTCCAAGGAATATCAGACAGAATCGCAGTGCTTAATATACAGTTACCAAAATTTAAACAACCATCGTCTATTATCCAAGTACATGCACCCACAGAACAAGACACAAAAACAGCGAAAGATAAATTCTACAAAGATCTGACACAACTGATGCAAACGAAGAAAAGAAATACAATTCTTATGGGAGATTTTAATGCGAAAGTAGGCAGCAAAACAAATAAAGACGAATTTGTTCTAGGAGATTATAGTAGTGGCGACAGAAATGACAATGGACACAGACTTATAGATTTTTCTTTTGCAAACAATCTTAAAATAATGAATACTTTCTTCAAAAAAAGAAATTCAAGAAAGTGGACATGGATGTCTCCAAATGGTAGAGATAGAAACGAAATTGATTTTATACTTACGAGAGAAAAACAGATTTTCAGTGATGTCGATGTAGTGAATAAGTTAAATTTTAATACGGACCATAGAATGGTAAGAGGAGTTATACAACATACAAATAGCAAATCAAGAAAACATATTATCTCCTCAACCAAAAACATAACAATAAAATCTCCTATACCACAAGATATATTAAACAACTTAAAAAACGCATTATATGAAATTGAAAAACACAAAACATTACAAGAAAAGTACGACTTTTTAGAGAAAGAACTAAGAAACATAAATAAATCGAGATCGAAACAAGAAAAGAAAAATAAATTAGGAGAAGAAACGCTAAAGCTAATGGAAGAGAGGAGCATAATGCTAGAGAAACGAAAAGACAACAGGAAAAACATAGCAAAAATTAGCAAAAAAATTCAAGCATCAATAAAGAAACACAGGAAAACGGATAGACTGAAGGTCCTAACAGAACAAATAGAGAAAACAGGCGGAATAAAAAAAGGTTTAAAACAGCTAAGAGAATACACTCAATGGATACCTAATGTGAAAATTAATATTAAGAAGAAAAATGAGAAATTGACAACAAAAAGATTATCAATAGCTAAAGCAGCGACAGAATTCTATAAAAGCTTATACACAGAGACAGACAAAACAACCCCAGAAGAGACAAGGATTGATACTTCTGAAGAAGAAATACCTTACATATTAGAGACCGAAGTCATAAGAGCTATAAAAACACAAAAAAATGGAAAAGCATCTGGAGACGATAAAATTTCAAACGAACTACTGAAAGAATCCCTGACCGTAATATCCAAACATGTAACGAATCTATTTAACGAAATAATCGCTACCGAAGAGATACCAACGAAATGGACGAAGTCCACTATTGTTCTGCTACACAAAAAAGGAGATAAAAATGAAATAAATAATTACAGACCTATATGTCTAATGTCCAATCTGTATAAAGTGTTCTCTAAAATAATACTTGGCCGAATAATGAACCACCTAGAAGAAAACCAACCAAGAGAGCAAGCGGGATTTCGCACTGATTATTCTACCATCGATCATATACATGTCGTGAAACAAGTAATAGAAAAATTTAACGAATATGGGCTACGCTACTACATGGCATTCGTAGATTACAATAAGGCTTTTGATTCCTTGAAACATACCTATATCTGGAAAACACTGGAAAACCAAGGCGTAGAAAGTAAATACATAAGAATCATAAAAGAAATCTATAAAAATACCACAGCCTCAGTCCAACTGGAACAGCAAGGAGAAGAATTTAGTATACAGAAAGGTGTCAGGCAAGGAGATCCACTTTCTCCAAAACTATTCACGGCAGTGCTAGAAAACATATTCAGAAATATAGACTGGGAAGATCTGGGAATAAACATTAACGGATCAAATCTAAATCATCTAAGATTCGCTGATGACATTGTGTTATTCGCCGAAAGACCAGACACATTACAACGTATGCTACAAAAATTAGATTATGAAAGCAGAAAAGCAGGTCTATCCATGAACCCAACGAAGACTAAATTAATGACAAATGCGCTTAAAGAAAACATAGAATTAGGACAAGAGATTATCGAATATGTAGATGAATATATATATTTAGGACAGATAATATCGATAAAAGACCAATACTCAAAAGAGATTAATAGAAGAATAAGCAACACCTGGAAACGGTACTGGTCATTAAAAGAGATAGTTAAGAATGATATGATACCAATGTCAGTAAAAAGTAAACTTTATAATACATGTATTCTCCCATGTCTAACTTATGGGTGTCAAACTTGGCCTTCTACTAACATAAACAACCATAAACTTATAGTATGCCAACGAAACATGGAACGAAGCATGCTAAACATACGGTTACGGGACAGGTGGACCACTTCAAAAATAAGGAAAAGAACAAAGGTGAACGATGTTTTACAAACAATAAGAAAACTTAAGTGGAACTGGACCGGTCACATAATGAGAACGAACACAGAAAAATGGACGAAAGACGTAATGGAATGGTATCCCAGAAATGGGAAAAGGCAAAAAGGACGTCAAATTAAAAGATGGGAAGATGACTTACCAAAAGGATGGAGAAGGTTAGCTCGGAACAGAGATGAATGGAAGAAAATAGGGGAGGCCTATGTCGAAGGACAACCTGATCAACAAACTGGTTGCTGAATAAATTATTTATACATCAGATTTTAAATATTGTTATGTTTTTAAGTACCACACATTATGTAAGTCAAAACTGTACAAATGGTCAGCGAATAAAGGCTTTTATTATTATTATTATTATTTAGTTACATATTATTTAATCATCATTTAAATAAATATACTCGAACACTTCGAAAAAAAAATAAGTATGAAAGTTGTCATTCAAAATCCACAGCCGAATATCGGTTATTTTACGTACACATATGTTGTAAAATCTTCCACGAAACATGTGAATTCTATGTGAATCTATTTTACGCAGATCATGTAGCCGTCATCACTAGTCATCACCACTATCTTGGTTAATAGCCGCGTACTGACTGAGCGAGCAGCCTCGCGAGGCAGCCTCGGACGTTTGCTTCGCAACGTTTGCCGCGCGAGGCAGCCTCGGTCTGTAAGTTTTCTAATCCGAGGCTGCCTCGCGCGGCAAGTCCGAGCCATCGTGAGCATCGACGCTCAGTTTAACTTGAAGTCGAATAGAGACCGCGCGTGCGTATAGTTTGCCCGAGACCACCATGAGGCCGCACATTCGGAAAGCTGTCGCTACCACTGCCTTTTTAATAATTCTAAGGCTTGCAAAAAAAAGAAAACAGAAAACTAAACGTTTTTGGATTAAACTCTTATACAAAAATAGATTACAGGCTGGGAATAGATTGTTTGAAGAGTTGTGCTTCGATGACGAAGAAAAAAATTTCACTCGAATGAGTAAAATCGAATTTGACAATGTGTATTCTCTCATAAACGCCAAAATAAGCAAGAAGGACACAAATTTTCGAGAAGCAATATCCGCTAGGGAAAGATTATTAGTGACGTTGAGATTTTTGGCCACAGGAGATTCTTATACCAGTCTACAGTATCTATTTCGTATATCAAAACAAAGGATATCGGTTATAGTTCCTGAAGTCTGTGATGCTATAATTGAGGTGTTAAAGGATTATGTTAAGGTAAAATAAAATTACATATTTTTATTATTTATTAATCTAATTAGAAAATCGGACAAATAATATAAGAAAATTAAACAAACAAATATTTAATGATGAGGAGCTGGAGAAGGAGGAGGGGGAGGCATCGAAATTGGTGAGGTAGGATTCATCGGTGAGGCAGCAGGCATCGGTGAAGTAGGAGGCATCGATGAGGCAGGAGGCATCGGTGAAGTAGGAGGCATCGGTGAGGTAGGAGGCATCAGTGAGGTAGAAGGCATTGGTGAGGCAGCAGGCATCGAATATGTAGATGGCGTCGATGAGGAAGAGGGATGAGACATATATCTTAAGTTGTCGTGTTCACCATATGATTGAGTATAATAACCATAACCACTGTATGCTCCCATGTCTGCATCAAAGATAATTTTATTTATTGCATTTTTTACGTATGCTAATGTAATTTTATCATACTTTCTCAACTCATTTCCTATATATTGGCCATACACATTATAGGGATCATTTTTTTCTGATATATTATCGCTTGCACACTGTTGTAAGAGTGTTAATGCTTCAGATATGGCGTTATCAGTAAGATCATCACTTTCGTTCATTTTGGATCTCTTTTTAGGTCTAGTTGACTTCTGTTTAGGTCCTTCCGTTATCGTCGAGTTGGAAGTTTCATTTTTTTCTTCGTTATAACCGTCATCATTTCGAGTATTATCCAGACTTGCATTCTGTAAAAATAGAAATTATTACTTAATTTTATTTACAGATACCATCATCCGAAGAAGAGTGGCTTACCATAGCGAAAGAGTTTGAGAGCAAATGGAATTTCCCACATGTCATAGGAGCAATGGATGGGAAGCATGTTATATTACAGTCGCCGATAAATAGTGGCAATGATTATGACTGTTACAAAATGTTTCCAAGTATAGTGCTGTTTGCTTTAGTTGACGCTGACTATAAATTTCTGTACGTAGACGTTGGCAGCAAAGGACGTATATCAGATGGCGGTGTGTTTAAAAATACCAATTTATATAAAAAGGTCGAAAAGAAGGAATTGAACATTCCTCCACCAGAAATATTACAAATACCGTATAAAATTGCAGTGCCCTATTTTATTCTAGGCGATAAAGCTTTTGCTCTCAATGATTACACATTGAAACCTTATGAAGGTACTCCAGAAAGAGGTTCAATGGAAAGGATTTTCAATTACAGGCTGTCCAGAGCAAGAAGAGTTGTGGTGAATGCCTTTGGCATTTTAAGCTCCGTTTTTAGAGTACTGAGGAAGCCGCTACTATTAGAACCAGAAAAAGCTACGAAAGTCGTATTGACTACCATATGCTTATATAACTACTTGCGTAGAGATCAAGCTTCCTCACATAGGTTCACTCCCCCAGGATCATTCGATGCCGAAGTTGAAGGGACAGTAATACCCGGCCGATGGCGACAGGATACAGAAATGTCATCAATGCTATCTATTCAAGCCATACCACGGCGAGGATCAACAAATATAAAAGAAATACGTTCACATTTAGGGAGACATTTCATAACAAACGGAGCAATTTCTTGGCAGAATAATTATCAGTAAATAATAGGTACTCACTTCTTCACCTAAAGTATCTTGTGTATTTCCTGGGTGATTTCTATCTCCTAGAAAACTGAAGGCTTCATAGGCATACCAATTCGAAACATATATTTCACCACGACCTGCAGTATAAAATAAAAAAAAAAATATTAGAAATTATATAAAAACCGATGTAACTTTGGATATAATAAAATGAATGTTGTTAACCCTAATCATAAACATTAAATAATAAATACCTGATCCTGTGATTCGGCTTTTTTTTTCTCTCGACTTTTCCCTCCTGTAAGACCCTAGTAAAGAGTCCATTTTTTTCTTTAATTCAGCTATTGGAAGGTTCATTTCCTGGCTTATTTTTCTCCATGCATCTTCCCTTAGTCCTCTATTTGTGTAATCAGGACATTGCGCATCCCAAAGTCGTCTATATTCACCATATAGTCGTATTAATTTAAGACACTGTTCTTTATCCATGACGCACAACTAACACGCAACGAATAAGCGAGGCAAAACACTACCGTCTTGAGTGAGCGCGGCAAACGTACTGAGGCGCCTTTGAGCATCGACAAAAACCGACAACGTTCGGCTCGGGCCGCGGCACGCTCGGGCGAGGCAGCGCGTGCGTTTGCCTCGGGCGAGGCACGTCTTGACCGACCGAGGATTTGCCTCGCGAGGCAGCCTCGCGAGGCTGCTCGCTCAATCAGTACGCGGCTATTTACTACTGGAATTTTGTCCGTGGCAAATATACTTGATAATATTTCTGCAGGTCGTATTATGCGTGACAAATATCTCGCAAATGATAAATAATAGATGATAGCAGCTACATGAGAACAGCAACCCACTGTACGGTTGCCATTGGGACAGTCACAACAATAACGTTGAATGCTTTGAGATCCTATGTTGTTAGGAACATAGTCTATGCATATATAGTAGGCTTTGCGAATTATATGCAGTGATTTGACTTCATTATTATATCTTATCTTTATTATATTTGGTGTTTGCTTAACATATTGTACATATAGGTTGCCCTGATCATACATTATCTCAGCTAAGTATGAAATACCTTGTGAAAACTGGTAACTCCCTGTTAATAAAATTTTAAGTTCTTGCTCAGATAAATGTGGAAAATCTAGAAATTCATCAGTATTGATATTTTGTAGATTCGACTTTCGTATATTCCAATGTTGATCTTTATCTTCTTCAGCTAAACTATTTACTGCATTCATCTTACTCTCCATATATTCAACAATTATTTCGGTGAATTCGCCGTCTGAACGGTCAAGAAAAATACAAAATTACGTTGGGCAGTCGGGGTAGTCCATGGTATGACAGCTCAGAAATATCGTCTATTTTTTTTTATAGTTATATTACATCCACAGGCTTTAATTGCCCGTGCTCTTTTTATACATTGACATTTTTTTTCTTATGTTTGGCGATTACATTTTTTTTACTTAGAACTAGCAGTACTTAAGGCTATAGATTGAATGACGTGGTCCGACACTGACTGGTTTTAATTGATGAACATGCTTTTTTTTTAATAATTTTGTTTTGTTTCTTTTTTGTTTTGTTGAGGTGATTGTTAGTGTTTTTTTTTGGTGTTTAACTTATTATCTAGTGCTTATATCTAGGTACATATATGAGTACATATCTTACTAGCATATAATTTTAGTTTGCTTATATGAACTATGAATTAATATCTAAATACTGTTTATGTTAGGGTCCTGGTGGACGTTAAAATAAAAAGTGGACTGTATAATATCTTTAATGCTGGTTATCTTCGTCCGTATAATACGCATTTACATATATATATATATATATATATATATATATATATATATATATATATATATATATATATATATATATATAAAAAAAAGAGGGGAATAGCAAATTAATTATTAATGTCCTGTCGGCCACGGCTCCGAGATGTAAGTGGGCCTCCGTCACGCAATGGCTGCTCGCCCTGGCTCTCGATGGTGGGGCTGCGCCCGCGACGCCGGCGGCATCTACCGTTGCGTATAATGGAGCGCAACAGTTTATATATATTTTTTTTGTGTTAGTTTCCCGAGGACCCTGCCCCACTCCGCAGTTGTGCTAGCACCGCCTCGGTGACTTTAGTGTCACGTTTCAGGGTGGACATTTTTAGGTTGTATTCCAGGATGGTTTTGGTTGAGGCCCCCCTCGCTCGTCCAATAAACCTACCGATCGCTTACTAGGGGATCAGTCTCAATGCCAACTTGCTGACAGGCTATTCTTTCTTAAGAAACATCATGCTGCTTGTCTATAAATTTTATTTGTGCAGCATTATATTCATTTTGGGCCTAAGTGCAGCAGCTGATGCTTCTTCGGAAAATGTGTGATTTTTGACAACGCAGAATCGTTTCGTACTGTTATGAGTCCCTGGATAAGACCCTTTTTAAAAAAAAGATTTATTTATCACTGAAAACACTTTAATTACTTTTACAATAATTATGGGATTTGAAGAGCTAGTGCTCTGGACCGACGATACTCTCGAACTAAACTAACTTTTAATTACAGGGCTTATATATAGAGTACAAATGACAATAGTTCATAATAATACATATAGAATAAGATGAACAAGCAATAACCCATACAGCCAAGGGGTATAACACCTCCCCCGTTAAAATAAACTTCGGGCTTTCCTAAACCGAAGTTTATGAAAATTAAATGTTACATCTGATTGATGGATAAGAGGGTTGTTCCTCTAAGTTAATATTATCAGGGTTATTTTCTTCTTTTAATTCTATATTAAGGCCCAATGATTTATTACATTTTTTATAATAGTATATAATCTTAATACTAATAAAATAAGCTAAGACAAAAATAATAATAACCAATATCATTATAGTTAATATAGAATAATGTGTCCCATATTTAATTATATGAGGCATATCTGTATCTATTTCAGTTTCTAATAATTTTCTTTTTAAAGATTCTTTTTGAACTGTTAAATTATCCAAATCTATTTTTTCTAAATTAATAGGAGACACATTGTACTTAGCCTTATCTAACTTATACTTATTACAACAAGTGTCATTAATAATATTATAATCAAAGGTAATTATTTCCGAATGTATACTCTTATTAATTTTTCCTATCAATACTGTGTTTTTATTATAGCCAACGCAGGATTGGGGTAGGCTCAAAACACCTGTTCCCAGTAATATATTTTCATGATGTATTTTCAATTTTTGACACTCTATTATTATTTTACTACTTTCAGACTGAATAAATATCCATTTATTATTATTTAAGTTTTTCCAAATATCAACTTTACCATATATAAATTTTGTTTCACACTGGTCGGGAAGTTTATTAATAACCTTTGATAATAATTCACTTTCACAAGTAATCTTAGCATCAGTTGAATATACATTAGGAACGTCGCATATAAAATGTTCATGATTTACAATTAAACAATTATTCAAACTGTCCAGATCAAAATAATGATTTTTATCAATCGTTATTGCGATATATTTAGCACTAGGGATTATCAGACTGAAGGTCTCTGGATTTTGGATATTATGCGGTGTAGGTAAAGGTATATTATGATATAATTTATATAATTTATTAGTCACTAGCGGTACTAGTCGTGGTTTCGTAAAATAAGATGATACTTTGGAAATATTCATAATAATATGCATCATATTAATTTCAAGAGGGACTGGTAGTTCGAGTCCTTGTGGTAAATATCGAAAGGAATCGACTAGCTCTTTATGAAGCTGTGTCGGTGTCATTATTGCCGGGTGCAGTTTATTGAGACTGCTGAACATTATGGCATTTATAATATCTTCTAACTGAAACGATAAAGTAAGAAGGGACATTTCAAGGTTGCTAAATAACTCATTTATACTTAACTGTAACTGAATTTTGTCGGTAGCAATAGATATATTTTCTACTACTGAAGAAAATTTATTAATCGCTTCATTTAAGTGATATTCATTTAATTGGACCCTTAAAATTGTTTCATTAAAACGGGTAATTATAGAATTCGTTACTAAGACATTTTCTTTAATTAATGATGACATTTTCTCCTCGTTTTTTAATACAGACTCTATTGCATTATTGAAAGCTAGACAATCGTCCTCGTCTAGAGTTTCGAAAATATGTTTCATCACTGAACCAATGCCGGCAAACCAGGCACTACGTTTACTTTTTGTATCTAATAGATGAGAAACAGCAGAAAATTGTTTTAAAATATTATTGTAACGAAATATTAATGGTTCAAATATATTATAACATTCTATGCTATCTGGGGTTTGGTTACAGTTGTTTCTAGCTGTATTAATTACTGAATTTATGTTTTCAATATGTGGTTTTATAAAAGATGTATCTATTGGAATTAGAACATTTAATTGTCCTTCAATTATTTTTGCATTTCCTAAGTAATCAAAATAAATGCCAGAGCTTGCGGAAATTCGTTGGATGAATTCCTGTTCCAGTTGGGCGGATACACTGAAAATATTATAATATGTTAATTATTTTTAATTTACGTAATTAACCCGATGCTAAAATTATTTAACCCTTAACTTGAATATAATCAAAATAAAAATAAAAGTGAATGTAAATAAACTGTAAAAATTAAAACTTATATCTAACTAGTTTAATTAGTAGTATTACTAGATGTATCAGCTAGTTTTATTTGATCATAATGGTGAGTAACATGTCGTCTATTAATTAATAGTGATAACGTATTGTTACCAAGGATTTTCACGATCTTATAAGGTCCCTTCCATACAGGAGATAAGGCCTTCCGCATTCTTAAGTGGTTCTTTAGGTAAACATAATCACCTACTTTATATTGCTGTGGTTTACTGTGAGAGTCATAATAGCTTTTTGAATTGATTTTTGAATTTTGTATATTTTGAATTGCCTTTTCTCTTGAGTATTTAAGACGGTTTTGCAGCATCTTTACATATTCTGGGTAGGTTGCTCCAGGTGATTCTTCGAAAATAGAATTTGGAATAAAAGGCTTGTGAGCAAACATTAGCTCATAGGGTGTATAATGAGTAGTGCAATGCACACTGGTATTATAAGCTAACATTGCAGTATAGACGTAACGAGGCCAATCAGTTTGTCCTTCGTTGACATATGATTTCAGATATTCCTTCAGGGTGGATTGACTTCTTTCCAGCGCTCCTTGCGTTTGTGGGTGGTAAGGCGACGACCACAACTGTTTAATTTTTAAAAATTTGCAAGTTGTTTTGAATAATTCTGCTGTAAAATTTGTTCCTTGATCGGTAAGGATCATTTTAGGAATTCCGAACATAGCAATAAAATGAAGAAGACATTCGCTTGTCTCTTCTGCAGTTGTACTGCGAATTGGGTAAGCCACAGAAAATTTAGTAAGATCGTCTTGAAGTGTGAGAATGTATTTTAATTTAGCTGTTCCAGATTCTGGAAGTGGTCCTACTATATCTAAGCTAAGACGTTGCCAGGGAGCAGTAGAAGTACTGGTTATTTGCATTGGCGCTCTGTTTATTTTCCTTAGGGCTTTATTTTCTTGACATGATTTGCAGGCTTTAACATATGTCTCTATATCTTTTCGCATACCTTTCCAATAATACATATCTTTTATTCTATTATGCATGCGGACAGAACCAAGATGTCCTGCAATGGGTATATCGTGATTATCCCGTAATATCTTTCTTATTTCGGTAGGTGAAGGATAAATTATGTTATTATGATATATATTTATTTTTATGTCAGTATTATGGAAAAGATACATCAGCATATTATATATCTTAGTATATGAATGTTTTTCGAAAGGATTCTTAAAATCTGAAATTGCTATTTCGTTTATATTTCCGAATATTAACAACCTATTTCTGGCGTTTTCCAGAGTTTTAAATATTTCAGCATAACGTGATTCCTTAAAATAATGTACTCTAGTGAAAAGAAGAAGATAGGTTTTATTAGTGGATTCTATTATTTGGAAAGAATGTAGTTGCCGTTCTGTTTCTACAATCTCTTTTGAATTTTCATGGTTACCTAAAATCTCTTCTATATAAGGATTAGATTCATCAAGGTCTATTGAGGTAGGTATTATTATAGTTTTTATGGTAGATTTCATTAAACTTTCATTATGTTCTATAATTTGTGTATTAAAATTTCTATTTTTTTCAGATGTTGCTTTGAGAAATGTTGAATAATCATCAGTAGGTGGGCTCAATTCTCGACTTGGTAAGTCAATTTGTTCTGGAGAAGGTAAGTTGAATCTTTCTCGTTCTGAAGAAGGTAAGTTAAGTCTTTCTTGTTCTGGAGAAGGTAAATTAGATCTTCCTCGTTCTGAAGAAGGTAAGTTAGTTTCTTCTGAAGAAGGTAAGTTAAGTCGTTCTTCTGTATCAGAGAGAATTTCATCTAAACGGAAAGAAGGTGGAGAAATTAGCAGTTCTTCTAGGTCTCTATCGATATTCATAGTTCCTTGTTCAGAAACTTGAGGAGTTTCTGGATTCATTTCATTTGTATAAACTGAAACTGGATTAACTGGGTATCTTGAAAGAGCATCAGCATTAGAGTTAACTTTTCCTTTTTTATATTTTATATTGTAATTATATTCCTCTAGTTTTAGTCTCCATCTAACGAGTCTGGATCCTGGATCCTTACAGTTAAAGAGCCATTGGAGGGGCTTATGGTCTGTGACAATGGTAAAGGTATTTCCGTAAAGGTAAGGTCTAAACATTTTAGTACCAAAAACTATTGCTAGACATTCTTTTTCTGTAGTACTATAATTTGTTTCAGCTTTATTAAGAGTACGGGATGCAAATGCAAGGGGACGGTCTTTTCCTATTTCTCCTTGAGATAGGATTGCTGAGATGGCGTATTTCGATGCATCACAAGTGAGAACAAATGGTTTAGTAAAATCTGGATAAGAGAGTATAGGAGCTGTTAATAATTTACCTTTCAAGGTTTCGAATGCAAGTTGCTGTTCGTTATTCCAGGTAAATGACGCGTTCTTCTTTAAAAGTGAAGTCAGAGGCTTAGCTAACATGGAAAAATCTGGAATAAATCTACGGTAGTAAGAAATAAGTCCTAGAAAGGATTTTACGTCCTTTGGAGTTTTTGGAGTAGGAAACTCTTTCACAGCTTTAACCTTGTCAGGATTTGGTCTAACTCCCTTGTCCGTAATTATATGACCTAGATAATTTACTTCTTTGCGGAGAAACTCGCATTTGTCTGGCTGTAATTTTAAATTGAATTGACGTAACCTGTTGAATACTTTTCGTAACTTCTCTATATGTGAATTTAAATCGTAGGAATAAATAACAATGTCATCCAAATAAACATAGCAATGTATACCTTGAAGACCAGATAATACGGTGTTCATTAGTCTTTGGAAGGTAGCTGGGGCGTTTTTTAGCCCAAATGGCATCCTCCTAAATTGGAAGTGTCCTTCTGGAATTGTAAAGGCTGTCTTATCAGCATCTTCTGGTGTTATTTGAATTTGATGAAAACCTGACGCTAAATCGAGAGTAGAAAAATATTTACTGTTACCTAATTGGTCTAGAATTTCGTTTATTTGGGGAATGGGGTAAGATTCGCCTATAGTTATATCGTTAAGTTTTCGGTAGTCTATTACTACACGCCATTTTCTTTCGCCAGAGGCATCAATCTTTTTTGGTACAACCCATATTGGTGAAGACCATGGTGATATGGATGGCTGAATTATATCCTGATCCAACATCTTATTTATCTGTCTGTGTACCTCTTCTTTATGACACTGTGGGAACCTATATGATTTTGTATTAATAGGAATATTGGAATTAGTTTTAATTTGATGTTTTAATGCATTTGTATATGTCAGTTGGTCATCAGGTAAATGAAAAATATCAGAGTACTGAGAACAAATATCTAGGAGTTGTTCACTTTCTTCATGATTTAGATGAGATATTCTAAGAGAGTCTAGAACTTGTTCAGTTCTTTCTATTGTACTTTGACAATTGTTTACTAATTTGACATTCTGTGATGGAATTTTCTCTAATTTGAGTTGTAAATTAGAATTTACTTGGACAGGTTCTTCTGTAATATTTAATATAGTAATGTTAACTCTATTGTTAGGTTTCACTCTTACCATACAATTTGAAATAAGTATTTTATCCGAAATTTTCTTATCTAATATTAATCCTTCTTGAATTTCAGGATTTACAACGGTGCATTCTATAACGGTTTCAGACCTAGGTTTTATTATATAGGTAGGTTCGTGAAACATAAGGTAAGTTTTATAGTTATTTATTTCCAAGCTATTGGAATTGTAATTAATTTGACAGTTATATGCCATAAAAAGGTCAGTACCAATAATACCATCATATGGAAGGTGTAATTCGTCAAAAACATGAAATTTATGACATATATAGTTGTCACCAATTTTTAATTTTAAATTTACATAACCTAAACTTTTCAACGGAGGTTCGTCTTTCGAATTTATTCCTCTAACAGAAATATTATTAGGGCAAACTTTTAAGGTGTTTGATAGTGCTGAACTTTTAATAAGGCAAACTGAGGCACCTGTATCTATTAATAATGACAAGGGTCTGGAACTTCCAGAAGTTGTCAATTTGACATGGGGTAAGTATCTATCATTATTATTATTTGTTATTTTATAAATCTTATTCGTGCCGTTTTTAAGATTTTGTCGCGTCCGACACGTTAACGGGACAATTACTCGTTTAAAGGAGGCTGTTGACAGTTATAGTCGACGTTCTCGTTAGGTTTATCCTCAACGGGCTCATACGTTTCCTCATAAGGGCATGAACTCCCTTCTTCTTCACAGTAAGAAGGATCATCCTCTACAAAATTTATGCGAGGTCTATTAAAGTTATTCGGATTTTTATTACTAAATTGAGGCCTATAGTTATTGGTAGGTCGATTATATTGATTAACTTGTCCTTGACCCTGAGGGGGTCTTGGGGTAAATGTGTTAGGCGCACCGTTAGAATAACGCTGCAAAGGGTTAGAAGACCTATATTGATTAACCTGCCTGGGTACATTATTAAAATAATTATTTCTATGAAAATTATTACTATTTGTAACTTTATTTGGTTTTTCAAAACTTTCCGCTTTTTTATATAATGTTTTCTGAATTTTTTCTTCAGAAATAGCTAAGCTAATAGCTTCATTTAAATTTTTAGGCGATCTACACCTAACTATATTCGATATACGTGGATGGAGACCCATCAAGAAGTGGTGGAGGGCTAAGTCCTCCATAGCAGCTGTTCTGCCTGGAATCTCTAATTTTTTGGTAGGATTCATAGAAATCTCAGTCAAAAGTTGAGATAAGATCGATTCAATTTTAATAGAAAATTGCGTGACATTTTCCACAGATGTTTGTTTACATTCCTGTAATTCACTAATTAAATGAGAATAATGTTTCCTTTGACTAAACTGAGTCTTAAGAAAATCTTTTAATTGATCATAGGATGTAAAATCTTTTATTGAGGCTGCTATTTCAGCCTTGCCTTGTAATTGGCTCAAAATGTATTTAAATAAAATATATTTTTGTGACTCAGATGCAAGTTCATAAGCATTATTACAATTCGTCAAAAATGAATTTATTGTGTCTCTAGAACCGTCATATGGTTTAATAAATTTTAAAAGAATATTTAAATCAATTTCATTTATATTCAATTTCTTTTCCGTTTTAGAGACGGCGGCCGAAGGCGCTTTTTCTCCGTCACTAAGCGGAAGAATCGGAATGTCGACTTTTTTCGCCATTCTTATATTATTTTAAATATTTGATCTGGATAATTTGTTAGAAATTATTTTATTATTATATTGTAAATATTACACACAAAAAAAACTCAATAAAAAAATAAAAAACAAAACAATCAATAAAAAAAATGATATGCAAAATCAATCAAAAAATAAAAATCAGTATAAAATATTAATAAAGTATTATAAGTAACTTCTTTTGTTTCAATAAAATATTCGTCAGAATAACATTTTTATATATTAAATTTCATATAAGTAATATAGTGTCTTTAACGCGCAACTTCCAATAATTGTTTTTATTGTAATACAATCTATCACTCACGTGTGGGCTACAAGTAACACGAACACGACGCGGGTGGCGGCGAGCTGCATTCTTGTAGATAAGGCCAGACCTTGTATACTCGCCAGCTCAGTGGTCACAGGTTGAAACCTGGCGTCGTTCCGGACGGGAGACGAACACGGCACACGTACTAGGTCCTCTGCCAGTAGATGTAGGCGTCTCACTCTCTGGTGGACAACCTGAATTTTCACTTAACACTTTTCACAGCTTTTCACAGCTTTTCACAGCTTTTCACTACTTTTCACTTATTTATGGTGGTTCCCCACTTTAAATAGAAGTTACGCGGAGCCGAGAGTTCGCGGTCACTTAAGGCACAGGAATTTTCGTTAATCCTGGGGTAACCGGGATTATTATTATCCCAAGGTATCCGGGATTATTAGTATCCCAAGGTATCCGGGATTATTAGTATCCCACCGCTGCCACCTATTGTTATGAGTCCCTGGATAAGACCCTTTTTAAAAAAAAGATTTATTTATCACTGAAAACACTTTAATTACTTTTACAATAATTATGGGATTTGAAGAGCTAGTGCTCTGGACCGACGATACTCTCGAACTAAACTAACTTTTAATTACAGGGCTTATATATAGAGTACAAATGACAATAGTTAATAATAATACATATAGAATAAGATGAACAAGCAATAACCCATACAGCCAAGGGGTATAACAGTACGTAAAAAAATACTGTTTGCGCAATATTATTTATATTTTCAAATTTATGATCCATACATGAATTAAGGAAATCAAAATAATATAATAATAAAAAATAAAATAATAAAATTTAGTCCTAGTTGCAGGAACATAAAAAGTGGCTTTTTGTCTTGTATTACCATTTCGTGGACATTTAAAATTTAATTTTGATAGCAAATAAGGCGAGTCGATTTCATTATTCAAGATTTTATATGAAAGAGCTTGATCTCGCTGGGCACGTCGGTTACCAGCCGACATAGGTATAGAAAAATTGCCTTTTTTAAAGGAAAAATTCGCTGTAAGGTTCTTAATGAACCGGTCATGTATATATTCGATTCTACCAATGTGATTCTTATACTGAGGATTCCAAACAGAAGAAGCATACTCTAAAATAGACCTAACAAATGCGTTATACAAAATTATGTGCGTTGACGGATGCTTAAACTCCTTGGATATCCTCAACACAAAACCCAGCATACGATAAGCTTTGTTAGCTATATAAATGACGTGCTCATCAAAGAGTAATTTAGAGTCAAGTATAACTCCAAGATATTTAACCATACGAACTCTGGAAATTATTTCGTTATTTAATTTGTAAGAGTAGTTAATAGCTAAACGTTTTATAGTAAATGTAATTACTTTGCACTTTTTAATGTTTAAAAACAAAGAATTTTCGGAACAATAATTACTAAGCCGATATAAATCATTCTAGAAGTCTGTACAATCATTGATACTTTTAATAATTTTAAATATTTTATTATCATCGGCGTACAATAAAAATTTGGAGTGCTCGAAAACTAGGTGAATGTCATTCAGGTAAACATTAAATAATAAAGGACCTAGATGGGATCCTTGGGGTACCCCGGATGGGACTGGAATAAATGATGAACAGTAACCCTTTGTGGTTACTGCTTGGCTACGGTTACTAAGGTACGACTCAACCCAACGCAGAAGAAGGTATCGCTTCTGTTAGGGTTATTAAAAACAATTATTTAAATAGTACACTTATTATTCACTCATTTCTTAGTTTTATTAATCTGTGTTGACTTTGACGTTAGCCAATTGAAACGCCGAAGATTTTGTCGGCAGATGTGGTGATTAGTCGATCGTCGACGTCAACACGGACCAATGAAAGATTCAGATGTTTCCCTACAAATAAGTGATGTAAAACTGAGATGTGGCCGATTGCATTAAGCCGAACGTCCACCGCCAGCTAAAATAATAAGGAACTAAGCTCACTGAACTAAGCTAAGCTAAACTAGGAAATAATTGTTCGTCCACCGAAAAATAAGCTATAACTACGTTAGTGATGATCAGTTTGTGCTGGAGTGTCGAGTTAATCAGACGTGATGGATGAACAAGAGAGGAGTTATGACGAGAGTTCAGAGGAGGATTACATTCGCCATAGGAAAAGAAGATTGATTATTGCTTATTACACAAAGAAAAAACGCAAACATAGATATTGGATAAGCAAGCACATTCAACATTGGAAAACAAGCGGAGAATTTAACACTCTCTATAATGAAGTAGACGATGAAAATTTTAAGTTGTACTATCGTGTATCCAGAGAACTTTTATTATTACCCTGTCGCTAAGTAAAAATGATTTCTAAGCTCTAAGAGTTGTCGGTTAATTCACCAAATACTTTAAGGCAATGTTGGTCTATTGGACAAGATCCTAATGTTTACTCGTGGTAACCCGAGTTCGAATCCAACTTCCTCTAAGATATTTTTAAGTTTTTAAAATTTAATCATTTATATTTGACCATAAAATATCTGTAAAGATGAGCGACTCGTCTAAAAATAAATCAAAAATTGAGTGCTGCACCCGTTCTTCAACTCATAAGGACGTATTAACTTGTGTAGTGTGTAAGAAAAAATACCATTACACTTGTATCACAACTAGTAATGTACCATATAAAGACTTAACAAATGAAATTAAAGCATCGTGGATGTGTCCAAGTTGCAACCGACCTCAACAGGGAATTGACAATGCAGATACACCTATTCGTACAATCTCAAGTCTGAGCAAGCATGACAGTCAAACGAATATTACCTTGAGAAACAAGCAAAAATTATCCATCGCAGAGTCAGAACAACTTACATTAGCTGACGTTCGCCGCGTTATTAGAGAAGAATTTGAACATATGTTGGAAGCATTTAAATCTAGTATTATGGCACAGTTCGACGATAAATTAAAGATTTTATCCGACAAATTGAATGAATTTACTGACTCAGTATGTTTTATGGAAAAACAGTTTGAAGATATAAAAAGTGAAGTTCAGCAGAAAATCGACACGATTAAAATACTCGAATCAGAGAATGAAATATTACGAACAAATATTAATGAATTAAACTCTAGAATTTCTATGATTGAACAACATTCACGGGCTAGTAATGTAGAGATACAGTGTCTTCCTGAACACAAAAATGAAAACTTAAACTCAGTCGTTAAACAAATTGCTAAAACTGTGAACGTCAACTTGAATGAATCGGACATCCACTTGTGCACCAGAATAGCAAAAGTTCAAAAAAATAGTACCCGACCACGATCAGTTTTAGTAAAATTTAGTTGCTCAAGAGTACGTGATGAGTTCCTGGCGGCATCAATCAATTTCAATAAAAAAGCCAGTAGAAACACAGACAAAATAAACACAAGTCACGCTGGTCTGGGTGGTGATCATAAGCCAATTTTTATTCTTGAACACCTTTCACCAACACAGAAAAGTCTTCACGCTGCTGCTCGATTAAAGGCTAAGGAACTAAATTATAAATTCGTATGGGTCAAGCGAGGACATGTTTATATGCGCAAAAATGAGACGTCAGAATACAAATTTATTAGAAATATGGAATCACTTAAAAATTTGTAACGGCTCCATTTCATAATCTAACTGATTGTTTCTTTAAAATGCATGTTTTTTTTTATTTAATCATTTTAAAATTCGATACTTTAAGTTGTTATTATCAAAATATTAGAGGAATGAAGTCTTCTACCAATGAGATATATCAACAGATCCTTAATGATAACTATGACTTAATTATTTTAACGGAGACATGGTTGGACAGTAATATTTCTGATGCTGAATTATTTGATAGTAGGTATATAGTATACAGACGTGATCGTAGCAGTTCTAATATCTCTCGTCATAAAAAAAGTGGCGGTGGTGTCCTTATTGCGGTCTCTAAACAACTCATCTCACGAAGAGAGTTTGATTGGGAAAGTGACTGTGAGGATTTATGGGTTACTATCGAAGTTAAAAACAAAGAGTGTGGTAGTTTAATGCATATCTGTGCAATATATTTGCCTCCACCAGTAACAATTGATTCATTAAATAACTTTATTGAAAACTCAAATACATTTATAGAATCCACGAATAACTTCACATTAATTGCTGGAGATTTTAATTTAAGCAGTATAATTTGGTCTTCTATAAATGATGATTCGGAGATGTATCCCTCTAATCATAATGGTTGTGTTTTAAATAGCAGTCTCATTGACTTTATTTCTCTTAATAATTTTAAGCAATTCAACTATATAACCAACCATCAAAATAAAATCCTTGACTTAATATTAAGCAACAAAGACATAATATCAGTAACTGAATGTACAAATCCCATAAAGAAAGTTGATAAATTTCACCCTCCTCTAGAAATCTCCATGCATGTAACGCCTATTACCCCACTCATAAAAAACCAATCTAGTACTACGTTAAATTACTTTATGGCTGATTATGATAATATCTTGGATGAGCTCAACAGAATATCATGGCTTGGTGAGCTTGCTTCTTGCCACGATGTAAGCGAAATGGTCGATAAATTTTATATTATAGTCAAGAATATTATAAAGAAGCATGTTCCACTAAAAAAAGCAAAACTCAAATCTTATCCTCCATGGTTCTCGAGACACCTTATTTACCTTTTAAAACTTAAATATAAACTTCGATTAAAAATTAAAAAGTATAACAATCCCTTAGACTTGTTAGAGTTTCATTATTTGAGAACAGACTGTGACAGAATGATACAAAGTTGTTATAATAGATATATAACTAAAATAGAACTAGCAATAGGTAATAACTCGAAATATTTTTGGACTCACTTAAAAAACCTTCGAAAAAATATCAACCCTTATCCTTCCGAAATGATTCTGAATGGGATCAAAAAGAAAACTCCGGAGTCTATTTGTGGCTTATTTGCCATTCACTTTTCATCTGTCTATGAAAAGAACAATAGCAGTGTCACCAGTGACCCTCCTCCTCATAGATTCCAAGGTGAAATGGCAAGTTTCTCATTGAGTCGTAACCAAATTTATAAAAAGCTTAAAAGACTTGACTTGTCTAAAGGTGCAGGGCCAGATAATATACCTCCTTTATTTTTGGCTCGCTGTGCTTGTCCCTTATCTCTTCCCTTGGTCATTATTTATAATAAATCTTTGTCAAGCGGTAAATTTCCACATGCTTGGAAAGAAACAAGAATTGTCCCGATTTATAAGAGCGGTAAGCATAACGATATTAAGAACTATCGCCCAATTGCTATCATATCGACTGTAGCGAAAGTTTTTGAGTCTTTAGTGTACACCTATGTCAACAACCACGTTGGGAAATGTTTAAGTGATTGTCAGCATGGGTTCATTTGTAAGCGTTCTACAACTACAAATCTATTTCTCTATATATCAGCAATTAGTAAAATTATTGATCGTGGGTATGAAGTGGATGCCATTTATACTGATTTCTCAAAGGCGTTTGATAAAGTAAATCATAGTATATTAATTAGTAAACTGTTAGCATATGGAATTTCCAAGCCTATGATAGATTGGTTTAAATCATATCTAGAGAATAGATTATCAAGAGTTGTCATAAAAGGTTATCAGTCAGGTGTTCCACAAGGATCTAACCTGGGTCCCTTGTTATTCAATATTTATATTAATGATATTGTAAAGATATTTACTAATTGTCAAGCATTCTTGTTTGCTGATGATTTGAAACTAATAAGAACCATTAAGGGAATCGAAGATACTAAGTTGGTTCAAGACGATCTAAACAAACTTATGATTTGGTGTAACAAGAACAAAATGCTTCTTAATACGAAAAAGTGTCATCTCGTAAAGTTTACACGGAAAAAGAGTGTCATAGAATCTAAATATAACATTAATGGCAACGAGCTTCAAGAAGTTCGTAGTGTTCGAGATCTGGGAATTATTATTGACAGTCGCTTGAGCTTTCTTCCTCACATAGATGCTTGTGTTGATATGGCATATAGATCTCTGGGTTTTATTTTAAGGTGCTCAAAGGGTTTTAAAAAAACAAATACCCTGGTTGCCCTTTTTAACTATCTAGTTAGAACCAAACTGGAATACGGTTGTGTGATTTGGTCCCCTCATTTCAAAAATCACAAACATAGAATTGAACTTGTTCAGAAAAAGTTTTTGCGAGTGTTGTCGTTTCGCTATCGAATCAAGTTATCTACGTACTCTGACAGACTAACCTTCTTTAAAATTCTTAGTCTTGAAGATCGAAGGGAAGTTTTAGCAATGTCTTTCCTGTATAGTCTATTTAATAACGGGGTGGATTGTCCAGAGATTCTAGCCAACTTTTCCATAAGCGTACCCCGCACCACCCCTCGCTATAAGCGTGACCTATTTCATACTAATTTATTCAGAACTGTGTTAGGCAGAAACTCACCTGTACCACGACTCGCAACAACGTACAATTATCTTACAAAAAAAATTGATGAATTGGATATAAATCATAACTCTCGATCTGAATTTTTGAGAAAAATACATAATTTTCGTAGTGATTTTTACTGCTGATATATCTCATTCGTACTTAATCAATTAGTAATTACACTGTTATTATTTATTAAACAAATATACCTATTTATTATAAATTAAATTATAATATATTTTTTTTTTTATGATAATGTTAATACCTATATATATATTCTTCACTTAATTGAATTTTATATAACTATTATTATTTTCACTTAATTATGTTGAAAGTATTGTTAATGTTATTTTTTTCGATAATGATGTTTTGTTTATATTACTTTATTGCATGATGTGGTAACCTGTAAAAAAAAGTGCATTCATCTCTAAATTTGTAAATGTAATAACAAATGAATTAATGTAACTTTTGTTGGTTATCCTAATAAAATACAAAAAAAAAAATACAAAACAGTTTAATGAGTTATTAACAATGATTGCCAAGGATATCACTAAGATTGATACTAATTATCGAAAAGCTGTGTCACCAGAAGAAAGATTAGCTATTTGTTTGAGGTAAGTGCATCAACATTAAAAATAAAACAGTTTAAGTAACATAATGAGGTATATTCATCGAAACGTAGGTTGTACACAAAAAATATTTTAATTATGTTAAATTAAAGGCTACAATGACTACAATGGGTCAAGGGAATGTGGAGTAGATTGAGCAGACGATGTCGAGTACCCATAGTTGTACTGACTTTCATATAAGTAAGTCTCATACTTCTCTTCTGCTTCCATTATTATATTAAAGACTTTCTTTTTAACGTCTCTTTGCAACCAATCAGGAAATTTGACTGCTGTTTCGCTCATACTTTCAAAAAAAAGTTTTATAGGATGTTTTCTTGTGTCTTTTTCAACTCTCTCTTTCTCCTTTTGCTCACGACGACGCTTTTCATAATCATTATCAATTTCTTTCAGTAAATCAGTTAAAGATTCATCGTTAGTCTTTCTCTTTCTTTGTCTTTGTTCAGAGGGTAAGCTGTCGCGAGATGTAGATGGTATGGATTCAGTGTTAGAAACATATTCAGAATCCTCCAGCGTCGCGGTATTTTGATATCCCATTGTCGTAGTAGTCGTATCCTGACTTTCATTTGCGTTACCAGCTTCGACTGAAGTGTTTGTAGTATTATTCTGGGTTACATTTATATTACCACTCCTTGTGCGGTTTTTCATATAAGGCAATAAAAATTCAAGTAGACTGGCATATTTCCAAACGTTTATTAACGGTGCAGCTTGGCCACTTGTAAAGCTTTTCATTCTTTTTAATGATTCTCGATGCCCATCTCGTAATTTTTTCCATTCATTTTTAGCCGTTTTAACTGGAACAATAATAAAAATATCATCTTTTGCAGGTTTTTGGCAACAGGGGACTCCTACAAAACAATTGGTTATAATTATAGAGTAGGCGACAGAACTGTTTCTAGAATAGTAGAAAACGTCTGCCACGCAATTTGGAATAATTTGCAACAAATGTATATGAGTGTGCCAATAGAAACAGAATGGAAAGAAATTGCCGAAAATTTTATGAATAAATGGCAATTCCCACATTGCCTTGGCGCAGTCGACGGCAAACACATCTCAATAAAATGCCCACCTAATGCAGGTTCCCAATTTTTTAATTACAAACATTTTCATTCCATAGTATTACTCGCAGTTGTTGATGCGAACAAGAAGTTTATAATTATAGATGTTGGCTCCATGGGCAGATTTAGCGATGGTGGTATTTTTGCTGACAGTGAATTTGGACAAAAGTTAAAAAATAGCCAACTAAATTTGCCTAGTGATCAGCCTTTACTAGAAGGTGGTACTCCAATACCTTACGTATTTATAGGAGACCAGGCATTTCCCTTACAAAAACATTTTATGAGACCATACCCACAAAGTGCATGTCGTGATAGTAGAGAAAAAAGGCACTTTAATTACCGTCTCAGCAGAGCACGAAATGTGGTAGAAAATGCATTTGGTATATTATCAATGCGATTTCGAGTATTTCGTCGGCCTTTGGAGTGCAAATTAGAATCAGTTGATACGATTACAAAAGCTACTTGTGTGCTACACAATTATCTTATAACCAAGCAAACAATCTTAGCTTTTGATGTCACGAGTGCTGTAGATGACCAACTTCAATCGGTGGGACATTTATACGATAACTTACGAGCAACTAGGGAAGCATTCCGTGTCAGAGAATCATTCTGTAATTATTTTAACAATGACAATATAAATTAAACTTACCATCTTTTATTTCCGGGTTTTTCATTTCATCCACTATAGTTTTCCATATACCATCTTTTTTATTTGCATCACGGTAATCTTTTGCCTCCGGGTTATACAATATAGGATATTGCTTGACGTATTCAATAAACACCTCCATGCTGCAAATACGCTGTTTCACTGCCTGCGCACGATCACACACTACAAAACAACACTAGCGAAAGGCGCCAGAGGGGTAACGCAAGGGGGTGAGAGAGGCTTAGCTTAGTTCGCGTAGCTTCGTATCGGCCTACACAAATAAGTTAGTTTGACTTATTTGGGATATTTTAGTTAGCTTAGTTGGCATAGTTTGCGGTGGACGCACATGTATGAAAAACTGGCTCAACTATGCGAGCTAAACTAAACTAACTTATTTTAGCTGGCGGTGGACGTTCGGCTTTATTGCTGGTGGAGCACGAAGACAAGCCGGTTTTTTTCCAAGTTTGTGTTAAGTTTAATTTCTTACAATAAAACCAGTGAACTATTGTGATTTAATAATAAAAGTGTTAATTACTGCTAATAAATTTATCTCTCATTGCTAGTATCTCCTCGTAAGAACAAGTTTATACTTCCATCAATTTTCTTAATTTTTTCTAATTTTATTAAAAACATAAGAAACAACACCTTGAACCGAATACGCTCAAGGCACAACTAACGGCCATTTTGAATGGTCACTGCTGTGATTGGTTCAATGTGACTTAAGAGGCCTATCACAAAATGTATGTACTGAGTGTGAGTTGTATGGTATGGTATGTCATGTCGAATGGCCGACGCATCGCTGTCTCTAACATTTTTTGCAGTTGTAATTACTTCTATGTAAAGTTTTATACTAAATTATATTAAACAAAAAGTATGTAATTACGTTTCTTTTGAACTGACGTATATTCTGGTATAAATTTTACTTAATAATATTGTATTTACAGCTAATTCTAAACGTTTTTAGTAGTTTTTAAGATTTTGAAAAGGTTCTTTTGTAGAAATCCAATACATATTTTCAAATTCCGAGGCCGTTCTAACATATATCACTCTCTTTAGAGCATATTGTACCGCCTTTTAAATGTGCAGCTTGTGGACCAGATATAGTCAAAAATCCTATAGCGCTCTTCGTGTCCAGTATAATAAGCATTTAGAGTGCTGTTGGGACTGCCCCGTTTTTGTAGTGCATCAACTATGTTTGCCAAGGGTGGACGGTTTTTACACAACAATGCGTAAGCGATGTGCGTCGTGCTATTAAGCTCTGGTGCGCAGGATTCGGACCAGCTCCAACAGCATTCTTAATATGATTGCGAAGAGATTTGACTGTACATGAACCACTGTTGCGCTATTTCCCACGGGAAGCCACCAGTGAGTTATGTACACATTCAAATACATAAATCGTAATCATTAACTATTATAAAATTACATTTACTAACATTAGAATAAGTAATGTTCTATGTAAACTAACAATAATGAGTCATAGATATTTGAAATAAATGAATTTATTATTATTATTATAAACCACTATATACGAGATATTATTATATATTTTTCATTTCGTTTGCTTAGTATAATATTTCAATCCATGAGCTAGAAAAAGTCTCGTCGTGCATTTTATTAAAAAATTTGCTTCAGAATTTTGGCTTTATTTCAATTAATATGAACTATATTAATAATCATTCTCCACCATACAATAAGTCAAAATTGTCGAAAAGTTTCAGTTTCTTTGAATAAGAACGTCAAAAATGGGCATTAAATTAATAAATCACAGTGAAAATGTAATAGGCCTCTTAATGCAATTTATATTACACAGTTGGTGGACTTAGACCAGTTTGAAAAACATGCCATTTTTGTAACCATTTTACTCGAAAACGACTGGAGCATCATTTTAAATAAATAGTGAAATTCATAACTTCCATGACTTTTAGGATATTAAAAAAAAGCTAACGGTCAAAAATGGACTTAGTGTATTTTGAAATCTAACGTCGCATATAGTTATTATAGAATAGATTCTATATTTTTATAGAAATATGAGAGATGATGATACAAGATATGATTTCACAAATCAGGCTTTGTTTAATTTGTAAAAACTCTTCGGTAAAGTCTCGTGAAGTGAACCTGTCAAGATTTTTTTAAATAAAACAACAACTTTAGCGTATATTCTTAATGTATGTATTATTTGGCTTTAAATCAGTGGATAGATGGTAATCGTTTAGATGTGGTTATTCTTGAAATGTTTCGTAAGAAAATAGGCGAGTCTGTTGTTTATTTTGGTGCGTCTCTGGCCTAGAAAAAAAATTTAATATTAACGTAGCATGATTACAGGCTATGATGTGAACCTGTAAAGTGTGATGTTTTATTACGTTTTTACGAAATAAGTGAGGTAAGAGGTTGTAAATGTATGCAGTAATAGTGTTGCTTATAATTTTGATTCCTTTCTAAATAATTGCAAACTAAATTAAAATTATTATTCTTAAGTAATGAAATTACACAATAATGTTGCTTTGAATAATGAATATTTTATTTTCTTTATCTTTAAAAATATATTAATGGCAGCGCTGCATACGATTACTAATTAATTAATTAAGTTTTCTAAAATATATAATTATTATAATAATAATAGCCAAAAATTAACAAATATTGTAAGGTATTTTAATGCCATTTTTAAATTTTTTGAATTCATTTTTGTCAATTTGTGGGTAGGGTGTCTATTAACTTTATAATGCTTTTTAGTCTCTCCCGTGACTATGATTGCTGTAAAGCATTCGAAACGTCGAGAACCAAAAATTAAAATAAATACGCGAAAAAGTCCGAAAAGATAGTTTTATTTAAAATGAGGCAGGAGGGATTGAACCCTTCCTCCCCAAGACAAGGGTAACATATATCAGGTGAATATTATAAAACATCTTTAACTCAGAATAAAGAATTTAAGCTCATAATTTAATGTTTATTAAATTATGAGGTTAAATTCATGACTTCATTATTAGAAAGGACAATGAAAGAAAAACAAATTAACGAATACTTTTACGTAATAAAATTAGTAAAAATAAAAAGAGTTATGACGTAGTTGATAATACACTATATACCTAAATTCTGCGAATTGCAGCTTTGTCCCACACATCGTTTACCAGGGTTGAACCCACCATTTACAAAATCATCGTCACGACCTGCACAAAAACACGATAAAAGTGTAGATTCTGCTTATTTCAAATTTTGGTCAAGTTTTTTTTTAACAAGAATTTCAAATACATATTTACATAAGTATTTACAATAGTAGCCTAGTAGTAACACGCTCGCTCGGGAAACCAAGAGGCTAGTTCAAATCCCAAGTCACGCACCTCTGATATTTTAATGTGCAAATTATTTCCAACTTCTTTACCACTTGTTTTAACTCTTATGGTGAGTGAAAACAACGTGAGGAAATCTGCATGATCTGATAGAACCTAGCAAGCTTTCGAAAGACATGTGAAGTCCGCCAACCCGCACTTGACCAGCGCGGTAGACTATGGCCGGATCCCCCTCGCATTAAAGGAAGACCCGTACTCAGCAGGACGTTAAAAAGGGATGAATACATTTTTTAAATGGAATTGAATTCAATTATGAGATTCCATTTAATATTATTTAGTCCAAAATGACCTTAACTTAATAACACATATATGTAACTGTACCTGATCCTATAAGTTGTCCATTTATACACCCCTCGTCCCACATATTGACACAACGCTTGCCAGGGTTAAATCCACCATTTACGAATTCATCGTCGCGACCTGTTATTAAATTAGCTAGTTAGTGCTTAAATAATAATCTAATAGAGTACAATGACATAAATACATTTACAAAAGTGTAAGAACTATTACTCATTTACATACATAGAACATAATGATCTATATATTTTGCAAGGATTGTGCAGTTAGTGGTTTTATCAACAGGCAACTCTGCAGGAAAGCAGCTCGATAATCAGGCTTTCGTAAATACTGGACGTTTCGGTGTTAATTTATATTAGAAAGATAAAATACTCTTATAATGTTGGTCTGGCCTGGCCTTTATTGTAACAGATCTCTCCAAAATATGAATTTGTCAAAAATAATTTAAGTAGATTAAACGTTGATTTGTATATCATACGAGTAAGAGAAAGTTAAAGTTGATTAAAATTTATTATTGTCTACCTGATCCAACAAGTTGGCCATTCACGCACCCCTCGTCCCACATGTTTACGCAACGCTTGCCGGGGTTGAAATCGCCATTCACGAATTCATCGTCTCGACCTGCGAACTCATTCCATCAACTAGATTCTACCTACAACTACTTAAGGGCTTGAAACCAAGTTAGGTTAATTTTATATATACCCATTAATGTTCAAAATATAGTGGCAAATAATAATCTTTTTAGCTTTAGTTTCTAGCGTTAATTAGCCAAAAAACGTTGATGTTATAATTCGGAGAGAATTCCTTCCTTCAGACGCCTCTTTGACCCCACACGTTCCGGTACACGCATGAACAGTGACCAAACTATAAGTATATTCCTACTTCTAAAAAAATTCTAAATCGGTTAATAAATGACGGAGATCTGAGGTAACAAACATAAAAAAAATACAGCCGAATTGAGAACCTCCACCTTTTTGAAGTCGGTTGAAAATATAAAAATATGTAGGTATATTAGTATATTAGTCATAAATTTTTTTTGGACACAATATTTATTAACTAAAAGAAGTAAGTGATGAAACTTAATCTAACCGAAATACATTTAATTAGTCTCAAAAATTTGTCTAAATTTTCAGAATTACAATTATGGTATATGTACATAATATGGTAATCTAGGCGTGCATACTTTGTAAGCCGCTAAAACTATTAAATTTTACCTGAGCCGGAAATCTGCCCATTAATACAGCCGTCGTCCCACATGTTAACACACCTTGTCCCTTATTAAAATAAAAAAGGATATCGTATAAGGATAAAGTATGATCGAAATTTTAATTAAATATGATGCGGTTAACTGAATAAGCGAGTAAATATGGTTGCACAAAAATTAGTTGTCTAATTCAACGTGATTTGATATGATAATACAAATATACTACAGAAATAACGAAATATTTAAAAAAGAAAATCATAATATGTTAATATGTAATTAAGAAAGATGTGTTTTAGATACTAAATACTTTGTCAATAACAAAATTATTTATACAAAAGTTTTTATATGAAGAGTTGAAGTGAAGTTAATTTTTGTCTTTTAAATTTTGTTACTCACCGTTTGCCGCTCTAAGATGAAGTAAAAACAAAATAACGCAAAGGATAAAGAAAACTTTCATCTTGACTTTTTTTTTAATATTTGTCATATAAAAGTGATGAGCTTTAGTACTCGTTTCCATCCTTTTATACTACTGTAGTCGAGTACGTACTTGATATTTGGCCACTTGAGATAAACTTATAATGAGAACCAACATTGATAAACGTCCCAATAAAAATAATTATCTCTAAGAGTTGTTGATTAAAAATTGATAAAATGTTTTGCCTATTGCTACCGTTATATTAAATTACTAGCGACTTAACCTAACTTCGCTCGGGTTAAGAACCTAAGAAGCCCTAAGAAGGTTTTAATTTTTTTAACGGAAACTTAATTAATACTTTCTTAGATTTACGCGAATATTTGAAACTTAATTCTTTTTCTAAAATAAAAATAGTCTAAGTTATTCTTAGGGGTAACTTAGGCTATTTTATGACTTATACTGTTATAAGTAACATCAGCTATCTGCCAGTGAAAGTCCCGTTAAAATTAACCCAGTCGTTTCGGAGATTAGCCGGAACATGCAGACAGACAAAAATGTTTAAAATTGAGTTTTTCTTATAAGTAGGGCAGACCAAGGAGAGTTAAAACAGTTGTTCCCTAAGGCGTTGGTCTGCAACAAACGCCGTAGGTTGAGTCCGATAGCTTCCGGCGTCTGCTGACGCTGAACGCGGCTTCCAGTGTTGTTTGCGATGGTCACTCAGGATTTTAGTTTCTCGTGAAATAGACGTGACTCGTGAGTGATTAAAATATGGTTGAACAGACAACTTTAAGAGTTCTTCTCCTACCTTATACTTTAGCGGTAACCTTCGTTTCTGGTCAGCGGCCTCCTTCTGAACGGCCTGCGCTTTCTCGTGGATATCCCTAGCTTCATCCAAGGTCGCGGCCATCTTATTCAGGTATGGGGTAATATTAGGCACAAAATTGTCATTCTCGACTACTGCCCGCATATCCCTCGCAGAATGGGAAGGAGCTCGCAGTTCTCTACCGAAAGTGAGGTATGCTGTCGAAACCCTATACTGCTGGTAACAGTAGAGTTCATAGCAAATTTAATAGCAGCTAGATGCAAATCCCAGGTAGAGTGGTCGTATTCTACAAGCATGGCCAACTGAGGATTAAGATCTCTATTTTTACGCTCTGTAGGATTGACCTCAGTTTGATAAAAAGGTGTGACTGCTTGACTTATTCCTTAAACGTGACAAACCTTTTGCACGACCTCACTTACAAATTGTACGCCATTGTCACCGATGAGCCGTTGTGGGACTCTATATAGAAGGAAAACCTTATTCGCCAGCATCTGGGTACTTCGCACTGGAGGCGTTCTTTAATGGAAATAATTTTACCCAGCGCGAACAAACATCGTCTACGACCAACACCTGTTCTTCCTTAGTGTCTCTACAAGCGGACCAAATAAATCTACGGAGACTACTTCAAACCGCTTTGGTACAGCAGGGGTTTGCAGCAGACCTCAGTATGCACCTTTGACAAGGCACACACTCCTTTATATAGTTAGTAATGAACGTGCGCATACCTGGCCAATAATATCTAGCACGAATATGGCTTAAAGTGCGCTCTACGCTAAAATGTTGCTAATGTTGGTACGTTTTTAACAATTCTTTTAGTTACAGATAATAGTTTTTCAGGTTCAAGAAACGCTTGACTTGTGGTATTTTAATTATTACATTTTTGGGATCAACACGGCTAGGATGGTTTCTTGCTAAGTACTTTTTTTCTTTTGGTAAATTAAGATATATTTTTAACATTAGAACGCTGGGATAACGTTGCAGTCTCATCTGCACCATTATATGCAAATAAACCTTTATCAATAAGCGATAAAGTAGTCATTTGATCATTTTTAATGGTAATAAGCTGCCTTGAGTCCTCGGTGTCTAGTTCTAGTATGTCGTCTTTTTCTTTGAAAGTGAATGATAAATTATTAATATTCGTTCGGTTATTAATAATCGGTTCGTCGATATTATTCAGTCCGTCAAATAAGTCCGATGATAAATCAGTGATAAAGAAGATTCATGGGCGGCTTCCATTTTGGGTTCTTTTGTAGCTTGTTTCAGTCCATCTTCCAGATTTTGCTCAATTTTATATGCTTCTAAAGCTAAATTATTAATTTCGAAAGTAGGTTCCAAAGGTATATCTATAGAAGGCTTCAAAGATTGAATCATTATCATTATATTTTCTTCGAAAATCAGTTTTGATCCATGTTGACATTAAGAAACATCAATTGCCTTACTTTTTTGGTGTTCAAGCTGGCTTATCATCCTGCAATTTATCAGCCCGGTTTTGCTGAACATTCTTCGCAAGGGACGAATGTACCCACCACATTAACGGTGCGCCAACCACCGCTTTCCATCTTTATTTCTTCTTTTAATTCCGTATGTACATATGATATGTGGAATTCTATTAATTTTTTATTTATTGAAACAAATTTAAACAAAATTTATTACCTCCTCGGAATCATCCTCAACATCTAATACTTCTAAAAGACGGTCAGCTATATTTTTACTATTAAGTACTTTTTTATAGTATACCAATTCCTCTAAGGAAGACCAATTCTGACCAAAATGAGTTTCAAGTAATTTACGTTAATCGATTAACTTGGCTCCTAATATTGTTGCACCTATTGGGACTTAATTAAGATTGTAATTTAAAAAGTTTTGCCTGCGTTTCGTAATTGATTTGTCTGTTCCTGTAGATACAGGAACATACATTATTCAATTGAATAATAGGATATTTCACCTCTGATCTTTATTTGTTGTATTTTGATAGTAATGATAAACTTTTTACATTTAGTAATCCGGAAATGAAAGGTTTGAGTATCTTGGGTGGAAGTTTTAAATAAAGCACTTTTTATAACAATCACTTTTATTTTAAGTTTTTACAGAAAAAGCAGACGACGTGGTTTTTAGGTTTTTATTGAAAGTATTTAAACTAGTACATATGTCACAGACAATATAATATACCAACACCTTCTCCTATTTTTAATTATATTATATATATATATATATATATATATATATATATATATATATATATATATATATATATATATATATATATATGTATATATATAATTTATTTTACACACACAAAAGAAAAAAAAACTTAAAAGTAATAATTGTTTGATAACTTATTATATAAATTTTTAACTTTATCATTTTTTACTAACTTATAAGCTTTCTCACAAAGTATTAATTTATTAAAAGAACATATCTAATTAATAGTTTAAGTTTGAAACATTTTATTACATACTAGCACTTAAAACAACTTCTCTGTGTATTTTAATTTTTTTATTAATTTATACAATTTACTATTTTTAATATATACGTTTTATTGTTTTTAATTTATACAATTCAATCAATTATGCATTATTTTGTTACAACAATTTTCAAAGGACAATGGGCATTCCGTCCCCAGAGTGTATCAAGTGGAGACATATGTCATTTTGAAGATCTGAAGAATAGCTTCAATTTATTGTATGACACCAATACTGAGACTCGTGCAGGGAAAGAACTATGAATCATTAAATTTTATCAAACCCGTGTAAGTCTAAAACAGTATGACTTATGTACATCACTTTAAAGGTCATAATAATAGATTTATTTTATTGCAAGTCACCAAAAGTGAGACAGTTGCATGGAAGAACTATGAATTATTTTATATTTTAATGAAGACAGGATTACTTTTAGGTTATTCACACTTTTTCATACATTTCCTTTCATTTACAGAAATTGACAAAACACTAAAAGGACTTGATTTTTTTACTTTAACTGTGGCTAGTATGTAACGTCGTTCCAGCCAAAATATATCCACTGCTGACATAAGCCTCCACCAAAGATTTCCACGAATGCCGGTATTGTGCCATACGCATCCAGTGGGCTCCAGCATTTTTGACCAAGTCATCGGTCGCCTTGAGGGAGTTCTGCTTATGTTTCGTCTTCCGGTACGTGGCAGCCACTCAAGAACTTTTCGTCCCCAACGACCATCCATTCTTTGAGCGATGTGTCCCGCCCACTGCCACTTGAGCTTAGAGATTTGGCAAGTTATGTCGGTGATTTGGGTCTTTCTACGTATCTTCTCTCTTTCTGCGTATCTTCTCATTTCTGATTCGATCTCGCAGGGAAATTCAAAGCATAGCTCTATCCATTGCTCTCTGGATGACCTTGAGCTTTCTAATGAGGCTTATTGTGAACGGCCACGTCTTTGTGCCTTATGTCATCAATGACAACACAAATTGGTCAAATACTTTTATTTTGAGACACTGCGGTATTCGAGACGAGAAGATATTGCGTAGTTTCCCAAATGCTGCCCATCCGAATTTTGTTCTTGTTGAAGTTAGTCCTATCTAGTTGGACAACTTGTCCCAGATGTATATACATGTCTACAACTTCGAGTCATAACCCATGTATATACATGTCTACAACTTCGAGTCATAACCCATAAAAACTGGAGTGGTTACAACATGGTTATTTAACAATATTTTCGTCTTATCCACCTTTTATTTTAGACGACCTTGTTATAAGAATCTTCTTCTCTAAGGTCCTGGTATGGGGAGTCCTCTATGGTCTCACTCATGACCATTATATCGTGGGCAAATCAAAAGTGAGCGATGTACTTGCCACTCTTACAGAACCTTATTTAAACATCTTCCAATGCAGCGGTAAACAATTTCGGTGAAATGACAGTGCTCTGTTGTACTCCTCTCTGCAATTGGATGGGTCTCGAGTCCCCCGGCCCTAAAGTCGACAGGTCGACATACCGTGGTCAACTTGATACCGCTGGAATAACTGCAGCACAGCCCAGGCCTTGATCGAATCAAAGGCTTTTTCGTAGTCTACAAGCGCCATGAAAAGAGGCAAGTTATAGTCCTCAGTCTTCTGTATAATCTGCTGCAGCATATTAATGTGATCTAACGGTACAAAAGTCTTTAAGAAAACTAGTTTGTTCGGGAGGATGGAACTCATTTAACTCATTTAACACGAATTCCCGAAACAATTTGTAGACATGGATCAGAAGCAAAATGAGTCTAAAATTATTTAACAAAGCATTATCGCCCTTTTTATAGAACAGTACAACTACGCTTCTGCTCCATAATTGTGGGGGTTTCCTTCGAGTATGACGGAATTAAGTAACCTTCAAAGATTCAGCTGTAGTTCCGCCTGTACCCGGTGCTTTGTTGTTCTTAATCTGTTTTAGTGACGTTCAGGATTTCTTCGGAATAGTGTCGGGTTAGCTTGGCCCTTAATCATTGTCCAGACTGATGAGTTGTCGCGTTGATGTAAATAACTGTCCATAAAATCTCTCGATCTTCTCTCCCATAAATAAACTCAGGAGTAGATAATACAATCCTACAGTCGTCGGTTTTGAACTTTACTAGCCGGCTTTGCCCAATAGATAGATCAAAAAACCTCGAAAACCTTTGGAGCGTTATGCCTTTGGATGACTGTAAGATCATTGCTCTTCTTTCTGCCATGAGCTCGAGAGTAGGATCAGAGGTCTTTTTGGGTCTATTTTTAGAGTGTGTTTTGGTACTTTGATCCTACAGATTGGACAGCTTTGAGGAACTCATCGTTAAAAATAGACAAATCGCCGTCGCAATTAAAGTAGTTTTAAAGTTCCAGCTGAAATCTTACGGGGTTTTGGATTTGGTGTGGCACTAGTAGAAATGTAGTTTGTGCTTCGTCAGTCGGAACCAGATGGAGTCGTTCATGCTTTACATAGTCACCACGTTATACAAGCTATCACAAGAAACTTGTGGATGATAAACCCAACACCACCTTGAACTGTTGGTCATCCGGAAATAGAACAGGTTTGGAAATAGAACAGGATTTGAGCGTTATTGAGTTGTCCCCTTCTCTTCGAACTTCCAATAACCCTATAATGTCCCAACGTAACCTGCTCAATTTTTCCTCATTTATTCATTCAGCTATCCTGTACAGGGCTGCAAAAGTCGCAATGAGCGAAGGTGTGTAAACACAGACGGCACGGTACTCTATATAAAATAATATGTATGAAAATACTGCACAATCTAAATTATACTGTTTTGCTTTCACGAATGTAATAAAATTAAACGATACATAGTTTTTTCCCTGCACGAGTCTCAGTGTTGGTGTCATACAATAAATTGAAGCTGTTGTTCTGATCTTTAAAATGACATATGTCTCAACTTGATACACTCTGGGGACGGATCCCATACAAAGTTGCCCATTCTCCTTTATGTTTTAATAAAGGTTTTGTTAGCATGTCTGCTAACTGATTTTCTGTAGGACAATAGATATATTACTTTAATATTACCACTTATATAATTTTCATGAATGAAATAAAATCTAATATCAATGTTTCGCTCGTTTGTTAAATGATCCAGTTTTAATTAGTTGAATTGAACTCTGGTTATATATATTTAGAATAATCTCAAAATTAAATGTTAATAACTCATTAAGTAGTGATTTTATAAATAAAGTTTCTTTGCAACAATCAGCAGCTGCAATATACTCTGCTTCAGTTGAAGACAAAGCAACAATTGGTTGTCTCTTTGAACACCAAGATATAGGTCCACCAGAATACATTAATATGTATCCAGTTGTACTACGTCTACAAGTCAAATCATTTGCATAATCAGCATCGCAATATGCAAATAATTTTGATATATCAAAACCTTTTTTAAATAAGATACTTTTTTCTTTAGCACCTGCTAAATATTTTAAGATCTTTTAACTGAATTAATATCCTCTTTAAATGTATTATCTATTTTTCTACTAGCCTCATTGACTGCTTGTGCAATATCAGGTCTGGTACGAGTTGACAGATACAACAGACCACCTACTAAAGTTAGTTACAATACAATTTCTATCAGATATAGTTTTATTTGTGTTACATGGTGTATTCACGCTTTTACAGTTTGACATGTTAAATTTATCTAATAAATACAATAAATTACAGTTTTATCATTATTAGTGAAACACACATTTATCTGTTTTAATAGGTTGTAGATTTAATTTTAACATATTTTCAGTAAATGTTTTATTCCAGGTTACTGGTGCCTGTTTTAAACCGTATAATACCTTTTTTTTAAAAAACATATTTTATTTTTACTGTCATCATATTTATAACCTTCTGGAATATTCATATATACCTCATTATTAATTTCTCCATATAAGAATGCTGCTTTAACATCAAATGTAATTATTTCATAATCTTGTGAAGCGGCTAAAGCAAATAGAGTTTTAAGAGTTGATTGACTTACCACAGGACTATAGATTTCAGTGTAATCTATACCTTTTTGCTCGAATCCACGAACCACTAATCTCGCCTTGTAAGCTCCATCTTCTTTGACTCGGAAAACCCATCTGTTTGACAATATTTCTTTGCCTTCTGCTTCCTTTCGATCTACAATATCCCAGGTATGATTTTTCTCTAATGATTCCTTTTCAGATATTATTGCCTCTATCCATTTATCCCTGTCAGGCCCTGAAAGACATTCTGAAAAACTAAGTAAGACATAATCATTAAATTTCTTTGGTTTCTTAATCTCTCTTTAACTTCTAGTCATAATTTTGAAATCATCACCCATTATGTTTTTATTTTCATTAATTGTTTTATTTTTAATTTTATCTGTGGTGTTATGGCTGCTCCCTTCTCCTAAGCTGTTATTTATGTCATTGTCAGTGTTAATTAACTCCTCTGCTGGGGTTATATGGGTACTGCCTTCTCCTAAGTTTTTATTCTTATCATTATTTTTCAGGTCATTTATTTCCTTTTCTTCATTCAAAATTGGATCTTTATCTATTTCTTCAGGTAAGTTAATTTTATGATCAAATAAATTTTCAGGTATTAATGTTTTTAAATTCTTCTTTTGCTCCTTCGTTTGTAAAGTTTTATTCTTAATTACTGTTACATCTCTTGATATTTCTAAAGTTTTAGTAACATCATTCCATAATCTATATCCATTAGGTGTATAGCCAATCATTATCATCTTGTCACTTCTTTCTTCCAGTTTATAAAGATTTCCCAATCTCTTAGCATATACTTCAGCTCCAAACATAATTAAATTTGACAAGTTTGGTCTTCTTCCTGTCCACATTTCATATGGAGTTTTATTTGTTGTTTCAGTTGGTGTTCTGTTAAGCAGGTAAGCACTTGTTCTAATGGCTTCTCCCCACAATATTTTTCTGAATTGTTTTGAAATAACAATGTTCTGGGTTTGTCAAGTAGTGTTCGATTTAATCTTTCAGCTTTTCCGTTAAGCTGAGATGAGTATGGTACTGTATAATCTAATTTTGTTCCTTTTGTTTTAGAATATTTCTTGAAATAGTTACTTTTATACTCTTCTCCATTATCACATCTTATTATATTAATCAACATTTTATTTTCTCTTTCAGATTCTTCTATGTATTCCTGCAAACACTCGGAGACTTCAGATTTATACTTCGCAGATAAGTTGTAATGAAATGTGTGTAATCGTCTAAAATGGTAAGTACATACTTCATACGACGCGACCTGGTGAAATCGAAAAACTTCAAGTACTGCTGGACAGCCTATGGTAAAGTTTATGTTAGAAAAAACGATAGCTCTCCTATTATATTAGTTAAAAGTGAAGCTCAAGCTCATCAATTGCTACTGAATGCATGACTATATTATGCTATGTTAAGTTTAAAACAAGTGTTGATTTGTATTTCCTTTCTTTTTATTACCGACTTGTTTTTCTCTTTGTTCTAAATTTCTTAATCATATTATTTGAATTGATAAGCACTAATACTAACTTTTGTAAACTATTGTGTAATCAAATTATATACAAATACACTAATACTACACTTTACAGAAACACATATACTACAGTACACAATAAACATGTAAACAAACTTATATACATTATTATACCTCTACAAACAAACACACAATGTAATCAGTTTATATATAAACAAAAAAACTTTGCACTCAATAATTTTATGCACAAACCCTCATACATTGTGTCTGACACTAGTCTTATACTTTATTTTTATTCTGAGATTGCAGTAGCACGCGATTTAATGCGTATCTTCTTGGAAACCTTTACACCCGTAATAATTCTACATGCTTATTCTAACTATTTTTCTAATGGATAATTCTGTCAGTACACTTAATGAAATAGACGATTCAATGATTGCCCATACATTACGATGCAATGCTGAACTCCTTAGAAATAATATTCGGATCAAGCAACAGGATATCTTAATAGCTACACAAAATATCAGAAGTGTATACAGTAATTTTGATGATCTTACACTTACATTGACAAGCCTAAAAGTGTCCCTGGATATTTTGGTTCTAACGGAGTGTCGACTTAGACCTGACCTACCATTACCATGCCTCAGTAACTACAACTCTTTTGCTACGACCCATCAGATAAATCAAAGCGATGGTGTGGTTATATATATTAAAAATAATATCACTGCCAATGTTAAGGAAATTAAATTGGACCACGCATCTTGCTTACAAGTTGAAACTCATAATGCAACTATCTTGGGTATATACCGATCACCCTCTAATATTAATGCTGTGAATTTCATTGATTCTCTTAACTCACATCTAGGCAGCATAAAGACACATAAGAATATAATAATAACATGAGATTTGAATATAAACTTAATTTCAAAGCAATCTGAGGGCACTTATGAACGCAACAACAGAACGAATTACCTTAATATGCTGTGCTCACACGGCTTATTATCAGGACACTTTATCCCTACAAGAGCAAATAGTTGTCTAGACCATTTTATGATTAAGATTGAGAAAGAAAACATTGCTGCGCAAATCGCGGTTCTTAATACAACAATTACCGATCATAACATGGTATTGTTATGTTTATCTAGGCATAAAATACATCAAATTAAATGTACAAAAAGTAAAGAAATAACAGACTATAATAAAGCGCTCCTTAGTTTAGCTGAGAAAAATCTTCAAGAACTACTTTTCTGTGACAATCCAAACTTAATAATAGAAAGATTAACTGACAGTATACGCATATCACTTCAAGAAAATACAACTATAAGAAACATTCCGAAAAACAGACGCATAATCAAACCCTGGATTACTCCGGGGATTTTACGCTGCATTAGAAATAGAAATAATATGCAGAAAAAATTAAAAAGTGATCCATATAATGAAATTTAAAAAATTAGCTATAAAAGGTACAGAAATCATTGTAATAATTTAATAAAGAAGCTTAAACGTAATTATGATAGACATCAGCTGGACGCATCAATAAAAAATTCCAAGAAACTCTGGTATAATGTTAAAAATATAACACACTTAAATCAAAAGAAATTTGATAATTCTCCTTTATTATACATAAGACCAACACCTGTAGAATCAGTGAATCATGTGAACACATTCTTCTCTAATGTAGGTAAAGTTCTAGCAGAAAAAATGCATAAGGGTAATACAATGGGAATGAATCCTCGAACAAATTATACACACTTAACGTCTTTTGTTCTGTTGGACACTGATGATATGGAAGTTCATGACACGATAATGTCTCTTAAATCTAATAGTGCTCCGGGGTGGGATAATATACCATCTAGTTTCTTAAAATTAGCCGTTAATGTAGTGACTCCCATCATAACTCATTTGGTTAACCTTTGCTTCAACAAGGGCATATTTCCTTCCTTACTAAAGCAAGCCATTATCACTCCTGTTTACAAGAGTGGTGACAGAGACGACGTCAACAATTATAGGCCAATTTCGATTTTGTCCTGTATCTCCAAAATAGTAGAAAAATTAATTAACAAAAGACTAATACATTTTCTGAATAAATTTAACATCTTATCTGACTCTCAATTTGGCTTTAGACAAGCAAAATCTACAAAGGATGCTGTTACAGCCCTAACTTCATTAATTGTTGAACATCTAGATGTAGGTAAAAAAAGTCTTGCCGTATTTTTAGATCTAAAAAAGGCCTTTGACACCGTCTCTGTCCCCATTCTTGTACAAAAGTTAGAAAATATTGGCATCAGAGGGACCCCTCTTTTGCTCCTTAAAGATTATTTGTGTGATCGTAAACAGAAGGTAAAAATTGGACAACTGTTGAGTGACGATTCATACATAACCTACGGCGTCCCACAAGGCAGCGTTTTGGGCCCGACTTTATTCCTAATCTATATTAATGATTTGTGTAACTTAAACATAAACGGGGCCAGGATCTTTGCCTATGCTGATGATACGGCTATAGTTTTCAGTGGGCCTACGTGGGATACTGTACATGAAGCTGTAGAAAGAGGACTCCGTAAAGTTGCCTGTTGGTTAAGAGCAAACCTGCTTTCGCTTAATACTGAGAAGACAAACTACATCTGTTTTTCAAAAAACATCCGGTCACAACCCTCATCTAACTTCACCATACAGATCCATTCCTGCAAAAGCACTACTCATCAAAACTGTAGCTGTCCTATAATTAATAAAGTAGCCACAACTAAATATCTAGGTATTATGGTTGATCAAAGACTTTCGTGGCACTCACATATAGAATTAGTCACTTCCAGAGTCAGAAAACTAATATGGATTTTTAGGATCTTAAGGTATTCAACTTCTAAAGTACTTTTGAATAAAATATATGTCGCATTAGCCCAATCAGTGTTGTGTTACTGTATCTCAGTGTGGGGGGGGGGGGGGGAGCCTCTAAAGTAAAATTTCTGGAAGTGGAAAGGGCACAGCGGTCACTACTCAAAGTGATGTTCTTCAAATCATACATATATCCTACTCACGAATTATACTTAGAAAGCAAAATTCTGTCTGTTAGAAAATTATACATCTTATGGGTTGTTTTAAAAAGACATAAAAATTTGGTTATTGATTCTAGCATAGTAGATAAAAGAAGAAATCGTGGTATTCTTAAGTTGCCTATGATCAAAACAGTTTTTGCGGCACATCAATATAAAATTCAGTCAGCACGCTTATATAATAAAATAAACAAAATTATAGAAATTTATCCTGTGAGTCATCACGACTGTAAATAAATAATAAATAAATAAATAATAAATAAATAAATAATAAATATGTTGGGACATTAACAAACAGCAGCATCTAGTTCCATGGTAAGCTACGAGGCCTGTGTTATGGATACCAGATAGTTGATACATTACACATATATAATTTTAAATAAATACATATTATAAATATAAACACCCATGACTGGAGTACAAACATTCGTGCTCATCACATAAATGCATGCCCCCAGCGGGACTCGAACCCGCGACCTCTGGCACAGCAAGTAGGGTCACTACACACTGAGCCAAACGTGTCGTCAAAATCAGTCTTAACTAATTGGTTGAATTCTCAAAAATATGAGGATACAGAAATACTTTTGAAATCAATCTCCTGAATATGTCACACACACATACACACACACGCACACGCACACACACACACGCACACACACACACACACACGCACACGCACACGCACAAACATATATACACACACTCACACACACACACACACACAAATTTTATTACTAACAAACAATGTAAAACTTAAAACTTAGTTGCTATAGCAAGTTAATAATGATGTGGCTATGGAAGAGCGAGATTGCCTGTTACAGGTGTTTATTACACTTAAAAGGCGATCTCAACCTTGTTTGTAATTACCAAGCATATTGTTAATAAATAATATATATATTTTTTTTTTATTTTTTTTTTTTTATACCGTCATATGTTTCTTCAAATGGTCCGCAAACATCACTATGTATTATTTCTAATTTTCTAGTAGCTCTTATTCTTTCAGTGTTAAAAGACTTTCTTACTTGTTTTGATTTTATGCAAACTTCACATTGCGACATGAGCTCGACATCTTTTTCTGTTATTTTCAGACCGTCAGCAAGTTTCAGTAACTTTGAGAGAACATTTTTACCTGGATGGCCCAATTTAATATGCCAATCTAGTGCAGTTTCATTGTTGTTTGGGTAATATGCAATATTGTTTTTATACACATTTTTCAATACATCAACACTATAAAGGCCAGTTTTGGTTTTATTTCCAATTAGTACAACTTCATTGTCTTTTAATATTTTAACTGAATTCTTATTAAATATTACAGATCCTCCGTTGTTTGTGATACATGATACTGATAATAAGTTTTGGGTAAGTTCAGGAACATATTATAAAGTATTTTGTAAAGAACAGTTTGTACGTTGTACTTTTCCATAGCCTGGTGACTTCATAGTTTCATTATATTTAGCAACACATATTTCTGTATATGAGAGCTAGAACCTGAATCTACTATGAACGTATTCTCATCTTGATTTTTATTTGTCACAAAAGCAACATTTCGCTTATTTGATGTTTTATTTCTGAAGTAGCAGTTTTTCTCCTCATGATTATATTTTTTACAAATTGTACATTGTTTACTGTTACATTTTTTTGCAAAATGACCAATTTTATTGCACTTGTTACAGGTTACTTTATTTAATTTTACATGTTTCAAAGATTTAAAGGCAAGGGGGTTTTCTTCATGTTTTTTGGATATTCTACTTTCTTCAGATAACAATCAGTTAGTTAAATTTTCTAAAGTTTTTTTTCGAGTCTTCAGTTGAATCCCATGCAGTAATAAAATTTTCGTACTCGGATGGTAAGCATGAGAGAATTTTTGAGGTTAACATTTCATTTGTTATATTTTGACCAAGTCCTTTGAGTCTAAAGGTTAAATTTTCAATTTCGCATATTAATTGCGATATGTTATATTTTCTGCTCGTTTTAAACGTGAAAAATTCTTGCAGTAATTCAGAAGCACGTCTTGACTCTTCATCGTCAAACATTTTGCATAATTTGGTGTACATTTCTTTTGCTGTTTAACACGATATTAATGGCGGCTTATATTTCTTGTTAATGCTCATTAAGATTGCACGTTGTGCTTTTGCATCTTTTATTTGAAAGTTCTCATCGGTTGAACTTTTTACGCCTTCTATTAAGATATCGGCTAAGATTATTTGCTTTGAAATAAATGTTGATTTCAAACTTCCAAAGCTGATATCCTTCCGTACCATTCAATGGTTCAATTTTAATTGCGTCCATTTTTATTTTCGACACGTTAGTTTTAATTTTATTAGGTAATAAAAATTAATACCTTTTTATTACGCCCTTTCAGCTTTCTGCTTTTTCTGGGTGTCCTGGGCCCATAACCTCTTGGGTGGAAGTTTTAAATAAAGGACCTTTTATAATAATAACTTTTATTTTAAGTTTTACAAAAAAAGCAGACGACGTGGTTTTTTAGGTTTTATTAAAAAAAGGAATGAGCAACATGCTAATTTTTAGCAGGTAAAGACAATCATCTCATTCAACCTTATTTGTGACGTCACCACAATATTTTCAGGTTTTTTTCCAAAACGAAGCAATAAAAATATCCAAAAAATTTGCATATTTGAATTTGAACTCAGAATAGGAAAAAAAGAAATGGTATTTTTATTTTAAGAGCTTTACATTTTTGTAATGTTGTCAATTGCACGGCATCTTTACAATCTATATTTAAGTTAAAAATAAATAAATAGGTAATTTATTTCTTATCAGATTCAGAGATACTTTATTTCTTTCGTCTCGCCATTTGCTATTTGTAGGGGACGCAACCTACTACTAACTAATTGCTTGGTAAATTAAATGTAGTTTGAGATCGTTGTGAAGTTTATTGATTTGATATGCTATATATAATGATACACTGATAATATGAACTGCTAATGAATGATAATGAATGCAGCCGGTTTGGTTGCTATCCGAACATGTACTAACTGTTTGAGGAGTGTTGCTATGTATTTATAATGCTCCGTCTAAGCATTATTGCTTATGTGTTCGGTAAACAACCTTTGGACCGAACATGCTCCCAGGGGAGGCAAAAAATGATAGAGATAAAAATGATGATTATGAGATGAATTAATGCTAATACAAGGTGAAGTCAATTTTTGCTTAAATCAATATTTTTATAAAATCTCTTAAACTAAATAATTTACAAATTCTAATAATTTCTTATAATTCTATGGTTATTAAACTATAAAAGTAGGTCTTTTAAAAATAAGAGAGGTCGCTTGATTTTTTAGTTCTATATTAGCACTAACATTGGGCTGACGGTCAGCCTTGCTCTGCTTTCGCGACTCACACATTTCACTTGCAATTAATTTGCTAATTTAACTGATAAACTGATGTCACTGATAGAGTAATGTTACTGATTGAGTAATGTCACTGATAATGTCTCCTCTCATCACAGAAAAAACTCTCTGTGCATGCTGACGTGGCGGAAATAGACAGTATTAATTACTTTATATAAGTTTGAAAAATTATCAGCAGTCTTATTAATTGCTGCCATTTTTGAGTAGTAGATAATTCTCAAAACCTTTAGAACAATACTGTGACTTTATTTATGAATATGAGTCTTTAGGATATTTAACCTGAATTTGGTTATTATTTGTTTTAGTTCCGTGAGAGTAGTAAAAGCACCAAATTGCGTGTTGTGTTCGATGTTCGGCAAAGACTGCTTCGTTGAAGTCCTTAAATTATATACAATACGTAGGCCCGGTTGTTCAAGACAATTTGTTTAAAATATTGATTCGTTTCCGACAGCACAAATACGTTTTCACCGGAGACATCGAAAAATACTATCGCCAAATACAAATTCATGAAGCTCAGCGAAATCTGCAGTTGATCTTATGGCGTGACGACGAATCGAAACCTCTGGAAGTGCCGCAACTTAACACAGTTTCGTATGGGATGTCTTCGGCCCCATACCTTAGTACTCGTTGTCTTCTTCAGCTGGCTTTAGAATGTCCAGATCCGTTACTTCCCGAAGTCCTTAAAAAATACTGTTATATGGATGACTTGTTGACAGGTGCCGATGACGAAGAAACCTTATCTCACATACTTCATGGTGTTACCGATGTCTTGAAGTCAGGCTGTTTCCCTTTGCATAAATTTCGCAGTAATTGTCCTAAAATATTCAAAAACTCAACTTCATCTGAGTCTCTTAACTTGAATAAACAGTCACGTGTTCTTGGTGTTCAGTGGAAACCAGACACGGACAAACTAACATTTGTAATTAACGTGGACTCTGAAGAACCCTTATGGGTTCTACTATGATAACGAAAAGAATAATTTTATCAAATACATGCAAATATTTGATCCTCTAGGGCTCATTAGTGCTTGTACAATAATACTTAAAATATTGCTACAAAAATTATGGCTGCTTAAATTAAGTTGGGACGAACCGGTTCCTGATCCCATTGAGAAATCTTGGAAAAATGTCATTTATAACTTACATGCTTTACTTGCAGTGTCTGTATCTAGACACGTTTTAGCCTCAGATCCCGCTACTTTCGACTTCGCTTCGTGGACGCGTCGAAGGATGCGTACGCGGCGTGTGTTAACATACGTACAACGGACTACTCTGAGGTAGTGATGGACACTGAAAAATAATGTCGATGTTTTTTTCGATGCAATACATCGGTTAGTTGCATCGATGCATATCGTTATATCGATATATCAAAAAATACATCGATGTTTTCCATACATCGATTGTTTTTCTTTAAGTTTGATAAAAATGTGGTTGAGATAAGAAAAAAAATGCACTTATTAGACACAAAACTTTTATTATTAATTTTTAAAATTTAACATTAATTAAATATCCTAATACTGTTTATCAACACTTTATAGAAACAAAAGTTTGCCCAATCTTTTGCCCTTCAATCTGTTTCTTTGTTGAGTCATCACCTGCGCCGCTTGCGAAAACAGTCTTTCAGATGGAACCGATGTTCCCACTATTGTTAGATATTTATAGGCGAGTTTATGCAATGTTGGAAACTGTATTTTATAGTCTTTCCAAATTTCTAGTGGATTATCGTTAAGTCTTGCAACAGGAGTTGTCAGGTAAACTGACAGTTCATCAGACAAGCTGTCTTCAGATTTGGTACACTTCCAATTGCGCTGTACCAGTTTGTGATGGTCACTCCATAATGAAAAGTTCTCTTCACTTTTATCAGACTTGTCGGAGTCTGACTCGATATCTTGATTTTGACTCAAATAAATTTTCATTAAATCTTTGATTTTCGACACGCTATTGCTACAAGCTATTGCATCAATAAAGTGCATTTTTTTGAATCGAGGGTCTAAAATGCATGCAATAGATAGAGCAGTTACATGTTCTATAGGACCCATTCTTTTTTTTATTTTCTGCAGAGCCAGTTTCTGCACTTCTTTTGCCACAGGTTCTTCTATGACAGTTGACGAGATTTTAGAAAATATGCAGCGGACTAAAGGTATAATTTTAGCTAGTTGTGCAATATTTATCTCCAGAAATTTCTTTTGTGGCTACCTCTAAAAGCCGCAATATCAAGAGGACGGATGAGGCAATGGATATTTCTGAACCACTGAGCATTGGGGGTGCGGTGGCGTGGCCAAATATAATATCGTTTATAACAGTCCGAAGTTCCAGAAACCTTTGTACTATGTAGTAAGTACTATTCCAGCGCGTAGGCACGCTTTGTATTAGCTTTGTCTCAGTGGAAGTAGCTTTGCGCAATTCGTCACTAGCAATGCAACTTTGCTTAAACCAAGTTACAATTGATTTTATTTTTGAAACAATATTTTGCCACTCAGAGCATGCCATTGTGCCCTCAGCTACCAAATTTAAGGTATGAGCAAAACATGGAATGTGTTTCCTTTTACCAAACGCTAACTCAATAGCTTTTACCATATTGGCTGCATTATCGGTAACAACAGCCGTCACATTATCTTCATTTATACCCCATTCTTCGCAAGTTTTTAAAAGCATTTCCGAAATATACTGTGACGTATGTCTTTCAAGCTCGTATACGCCGAGAGTAACTGAAATGAGTTTAATATCTATGCCGAAATGAACAGTTATGCCTATAAAACTCTTCATATTTAATGTATTAAGCCAAATATCTGTTGTCAAGGTTAAGTCTGTTATTGTAGACAATTTTTTTCTAAAAGTTTCTGAAATGGCCTCATATTTATTGTCCAACCTTCGTCTGAGAGTTGTACTACTTGGTAGTTTATATTGAGGAGCAACTGCTTTCATAAGATTTTTGAATCCTTCATTCTCTACTATTGAAAAAGGCTGGTGATCTTTACAAATCATCTTTATAGCAAACAATTGTTAAGTTTTGTTTTCGTGCCAGATTCTGAATAAGAGTATATTTCTTGAAAACTGGACTTGATAGTCTTTTGACGTTTTAAAGGGATTACTTCCGAGTCACAATATAAATTATTATCTAACTGTTTTGAGGTACTTTGGGAACAACTTGTAGAAGGAATGACGGTTTCGGATTCAGGTTGAAGTTCATCAACAATACCAATATGAGGTGACTCTTCTGAACTTGAAGCAGCTGGCTCTGGACCAGATTGTGTGATATTTTCTGTTTTCGATGTATTCTTTTGAAATGTAGCGATTTCCATATAAGCAGCCTTGTGGACATTGCGAATATGCCCAAACAAGTTTGTTGTATTTCCAGTACACTTGATAATTTTTTGACATAACTTACATTTAGATTTATTGTCATCAATTTTTTCATAAAACTTCCAGACTATACTTTTTTTTCTTAGGTGCCATGATATCCTGAAATAGACAAAAAGAAATAGATTTCATTAGTAAATGTTTTCAAATAATGAATTATCGATAACATGTTATCGATAACTTGGAATCACTATGTAGCAACTATGCAAAGTTGTTTTAAAATCGATAAGCAATATCGTAAGTAATATAGGATAAATTATAAGTATCATTAAGGTAACTAAATTATTAGTGACCATCATAACTAGACGTATGAATTAAATAACAAAATATTTTACATAAGGTTATAACCTAAAAAAATTAAACGTGACGTCAAGTGAAGTATGAATAAGGCACGAAAACCAGGAAGTGATTGTTTCAACAATCTTTTTTAATTCCTACAATTTTTAATTTCTACAATCATAGAAATCTCGAAAATTGTTTTCACTTAACCTACCTAATTTACATAAACTATTAATTAACTTACCTTTGTTTACTTGTCCAACGCGCAGTTCAGTCAGTTTGAAACAATGCAATGGATTTCAATCACCTAATTAATTACAATTAATATTAACACGAGACGAGAACAAATGAGAGCATGTATGTGTATTGTGTCGTGTCTAGGAGTGGACGATATACATCGATGTTTTAAAAACACTCGATGTATTGTATCGATACATCGAATCAAACCGATGTATTGTTATTTCATAAACATGGAGTATACATCTTTTTTTCAGTGATCAGATATTATTTTTCAGTGTCCATCACTAATCGTGTCGTGTGGTTTTTTTTCTAATTCGTTCCTTACGGAACAGGCTAAGGTCTAAGACCATGCTGCCTAGTCATTGGTAATTTTATTTCTTTAAGTGTCGTGTCGCTTTGCAATTTGCAGTGACCATAAATTAATTGTTTTTTCTTAGTTCAGTAAACCAAAGACGAGATAGAATATAATGTTTTTAGTAGGTTTGCCTTTTCGATGTATCGGAACAAAAACCATCGATATATACTCGATGTTTATGAAATAACAATACATCGATTTGATTCGATGTATCGATACAATACATCGAGTGTTTTTAAAACATCGATGTATATCGTCCACTCCTACTCTGAGGCTGTAACTGTACAACTTCTTTGCGCGAAAACAAAGGTCACACCTATCAAAGCTCAAACTATACCTAGACTTGAGCTAGCAGCCGCTTTATTAGGAGCTCGTCTTGTCAGTAAGATTAGTGAAGCCTTTCGATGCTCGATTCAAAAAAAAAGATATCCTAGTCAGATAGTACTACAACATTAGGATGGATTAAAACAAGCCCTAAAATACTTAAAACCTTTGTGTGTAATAGAGTAAATGAAATTCATGAACTTACCTCTAGAACCTCATGGAGACACATACCTACTGACCAGAACCCGGCTGACATGGCTTCTAGAGGTGTGACGCCTAGTCATCTTCTTAATTCTTCTCTTTGGTGGGAAGGCCCAGCTTTTCTGAAACATAATGAAAGTCAATGGCCGCAGACACCTAACACGAAGACTCCCTTACCTGAAATAAAAGTGTTACAATCAAACGTTAACGAAAATAATAATCACAATAAACTAATAACCTTGTAATTATAACCTTAGAAAACTATTCAAATTCGTCAAAGCTTAAAAAATATTTGCATATATTCATAGATTCATAAATAATTGTCAAATTAAAGAAAAACAAAACCGATCTTTCGGTCCCTTTAAAGAAAATGAACTTAGCCAATCACTTACTTATCTACTTTAAATAGTACAGTCGGAATCGTCTAAAAGAGAAATTAACCTAATAAAAAATAATAAGAAACTTACCTCATCTCATTTGTTGCAGCTGTCTCCTTTCCTTGGCAGTAACGGTGTGCTCAGGCTAGGTGGTCGGCCCCGCAATACAGATAAAAAACACCCCGTGTTATTAAATGGTAAACATCACTTCACAAAATTGTTGATGCGAGCCGAGCATCTATGTTTGTTGCATGCTGGCCCTCAGCTGCTCTTGGCAAGCTTTAGAGATCAGTTTTGGCCTCTGCGGGGAAGGGCGTTAGCACGAAATATACATCGTAACTGCGTTATCTGTAAACGATATAGAGTCAAAACTATGGAGTCACTGATGGGCCATCTGCCTACTAACCGAGTAACTCCTAATTATCCGTTCGGGATAACGGGATGCGATTTTTGTGGTCCCTTTCAAATCTCGAGTAAAATAGACAGGGGCAATCGTATCTCAAAATGTTACATTTGCATATTTATTTGTTTCTGTACAAAGGCGGTTCACTTGGAAACAGTGACTGATCTAAGTACAAAGGCTTTCATTTCATTTCATTTCAGGGTGAAGAGGCAAACCTAGTCAACTCCATTGTGATAATGGTACTAACATCGTGGGGGCAAGAAATGAATTGGGTCGTGCTTTAAAGGCAGGCATGAGTTCCATTTATAAATTTACAGCTGACGACCGAATTCAGTTTGTTTTCACCCCACCTTACTCCCCTACTTTCGCTGGTTTGTGGGAGGCTAATATAAAATGCCTAAAATATCATTTAAAAAGAACGATAGGTAGTTCTAGCTTAACTTTCGAGGAGTTGAATACTCTTTGCACAGAAATCGAAGCAGTCCTCAACTCCCGACCCCTCACTCCTCTTACATGTAACCCCAGCGACTTTTCTCCTTTAACCCCAGGGCACTTCCTCATCGGGCGGCCGCTTATATCTCTGCCGGCACCTCCTGCTGTCCCAGAGAAGAACATAAAGACGCGATACCAGATGATCGAAGTGCTACGTGACAGTTTCTGGAAGAGATGGCAAAACGAGTACCTCTCAGAATTGCAACAAAAGACCAAATGGAGACAACCCTACAGAGATCTGAAGAAAGGCGCAATGGTGGTCTTTAAAGATGAAAACCTTCCTCCTATGCGATGGAAACTTGCAAGGGTTCATCGCCTATGCCCTGGAAATGATGGAGTCTGCAGGGTAGCAGATTTTAGGACGACCAGTGGCATAGAACGGCGTGCACTGAACAAAGTGTGCCCCCTCCCTGATGGTGAAGAGGTGTTGGATGCAGCTTCAGTACCAGCAGTCTCTGACCCTGCAGCTTCCTCCAACGGGCCCCCAGCATGTCTACGACAACACTAGAGCGACTGCGGTTGCAACGCGGGCGCAGAGGCGAGGCATCAGGCTCCCTACGATTTCACGGCACTTGCTCTGACGGCGGCGACCAAAACGTTCACGTACTATGTTTTTATATCCTAATAATTGTAACGTACTTATTACAAGTATTAATTTTAAACCTAAGTTTTTAAATCTTGTCCCTAATCGCAAACACAAGTTATATGCAAAATATGCAAGCGCGAATATAAGAATAGTAATAACACATCAAATATGAAAGATCGCTTACTACGAAAACATCCTGAAGTTTTAGTAAGTAAATTGCCTTCGGAGAAAGAAAACTGCGAAGTGGAAAATCGTGACTGCCAGCAACATCACCGTACAGCAAAATATTCCGAAAATTCATCAAGAAAGAAGATGTTAGATAATTTATACGTTAAAATGATTGCTATCGATATGGAACCATTTCGCTTATCTGAACGCGAAGGCCTTAAAGAATTCGTTGCTGCTTTAGACCCGCGCTATGAAATGCCAAGGAGATCCACCGCGACTTCCAAACTTTCAAAATTATATATGAGAATGAAATTTCAAATGATGACTATTCTAGAAGATACCCGTTATATGGCAATTACTGCGGATATATGGACATCTAATAGCAATCAGGGAATTCTGGCATTGACTAGTCATTTCATAAAAGAAAAAAAGCTGATTTCTGCCTTACTGGCTTTAAAAGTTATCGAAGGGCATCACAACGCTGATAATATTTCTTCCGTGAGTATTACAATTTAAATTTACGTTTATAAATATAATAAGTAAAATCTCGCTTTGTTATTACTACACAGGGCTTGAATTTCAGGGTAAAGAGCTAAAATTTTGTAGTATTGTATTGTCTACTATTAGTACCTGGGCGACCGAGCTTTTCTCGGAGTTCTCTTTTGTTATGTCATATTTTTTATATAAAAAAACTAAAAAAATTAATAAATACAAAAGAAAACAAAAGTACAAACTTTGTATCCGACCGGAACTCGAACTTGGACACTGTGATTGACACTTTTGCACCTTAACTGCTTGTCCACGATGCTTATGCCCGTGCACACTTTTCTTTCATTTCCTATGCGTTTGTTCCACGATATTAATTATATTTCGTCGCTTCATTCTTCAGATATTATTTTTACCCTGTAGTCCCTTCCCCTTGCGCTAGCAACTACGCACGTCTTTAGATAAGTTTTTTAAGTACCTACATTTTTTTTTATTTTTTATTTTTTTTTGTTTTTACCCACAACTTAACTATTTGTACTTCGGGTTTCCATCGTGTAGTTTCGTCATTCCTTTTTCGTGCGCAGCAACGAACGGACGTCTTTAATTTACGTAGAATACGTGTAGTATAAGGTGTTACTATGCCAAAAAGTAAGGCTAAAGATAAGATTGAATATTATAAAAGCAAGTTACGAAAGTTGGAAAACAAAAGTCGTCGTCGGATAAGATGCCTATCATCTTCATCAGATTCGGAACAAGACACAAGAGATACAAGTAAGTACATGTTTCATCTAAAAATTGGTGCTTAAGTCCTTATAAATGGTACTAATAGTTATTTAAATAGTAATAATTATCTTAACTATGATAAAAACGCCTGGAGAATGTCCGAGATGGCATTACAAAGGCTAATTCAGTTAGTAATGCCTGAAGGTTACCCGAGATGGTAACATGACGGTTAATTTGTACCAGGAGGTTATCCGAGATGGTAACACGAAGGTTAATTTGTACTGGGAGGTTATCCGAGATGATAACACAATAGTTTTTAAAATAAGACAGATATAATTTCTATAACTTAGAAATAACAGATAATGCTGTTCTTATATTTATAAAGTAAAAGTTATGACTACCCACATAACAAAGAAAAATATTTCCAAATTCAATTGGAATTGAGGATCCCATAACTGTGAACTCGGATACTGACGCGGAGCCAGGGACACCAATAGAAGCACCAAATGAAGGAATTACTGGTCCTGAAGTCTATGTGAATACACCGGGCGATAACAATTTGGCAAATTCTTCAACTGTTCCCGTTTTGGATCCAAGTATTTTGGCAGCATTAGGGGAAATCACGGACGAAACCCCGGAGTTTGGTGAGAAAATTCACGAAAGCCTCGTAAAAATATGGTCACCCTTGTTAAAGCAAGGAGGTACTATTGAAAAACTATTTAATCCCAGAGAATTGTCTATTTAATCCATTAAGCTAATACTTAATCCGGAGATTTCTGCAGCTATGCCCGAATCGGGTAGAGCTCGGGATAAGAAAATGGCCACTACCCAACAACAATTGGGTGTAGGAATTACTGCAATTAACCGAGGTTTGCATTTGTTTATTCACGATGGAAGCAGAATTGAGGCTATAAAATTTATAAGTGACGGATGTAGAATCTTATCTGATTTACATCATCAAAATACTGAGACGAGAATTAAATTTATACTCCCTGGCCTCGATAAATCATTTTTACAATTTTTAGAACGCACCGAACGCGACAGTACGCTATTCGGTAGCGATCTCTCAGAAAAAATAAAAGCCTCTAAGGCTATTGTCAAACAAGGTGAGCTAATCAAGAAAACTTTGCCTCCGCCAAAGCCTTCCGCTTCCAATTCTAGAGCGCAGCCAAACGCTAACAGGTCCAACTACCAGGGAAACTGGCAGGGGCCTTCTCGTTCTCAGCTGAACAAAGGAGGGGGGCGGGGAGGTCACAAGCGGACCAGCTACCGCATTCCCATCTCTACCAGCCAGTCGAAGACCAGTCACACTTACAAGCCGCGTGTCCCAACGCGACGTCAGTGACCCAGGTACATGCAGGCAGAATTCAGTTTTATTATAATTGTTGGACAAAAATAACGAACAATAGGACAGTTCTTAGGTGGATTAACCAAGGTATAGATATCCCTTTTATCAAAAATGTAATCCAATATAATTACGCCAAGACGAGTTGGTCTAACAAAGAAAGACGTGATATGACAATCGCTATTCTCTTAGGTCTGGGTGCTATTAGTATCTGTGAACCGGTGAAAAATTAATTTATTTCACGAATATTCTTAGCACCTAAGTCAAACGGTGAAAAAAGGTGTATTTTAAATCTTAAATTATTAAATAAGTTTATAGAAAAATATCATTTTAAAATGGAAGATCATAGGACAGCGTCGAAGCGTATACCCAAACATGGTTCTTTGGCTTCTATAGATCTAAAAGAAACTTACCTTTTAGTTCCTGTCATGAAATCTTTTCGTAAATACCTGTGTATTTAATTTGAAAATGATAAATCCGAAACTATAACATATGAATTTAATGCAATGCCATATGGTCTTTCCGTTGCCCCTAGGGTATTTACCAAAATCATGAAAGAAGTTATGACCTATCTTAGACATCAAGGTTACAAATCAATCATATACCTGGATGACATGTTATGCATAGGAAAAACCTACACCGAGTGCCTTAGTAACGTCAAGGAGACTTGAAGAATATTAACTTGCCTTGGTTTTGTAATAAATTATAAGAAGAGTTCATTAATACCTGAACAAAGTTGTAAATATTTAGGATTCATTTATATTGAGAAACGTCACAGTATAGCACAGCTTGTTAAAAAATTCCTAAGTTTACCCCCTTGTACAATTAGGGAATTAGCTAATTTAATCGGTGTACTTACCGCAGCATGTCCCGCCGTTAATGACTTAAATTGGTGGTTACTTAATATATTTAAAACTTCTAACTTCACTAAAACTCCAGATTTTAAATTAGAGATATTTTCAGACGCATCAAAAACAGGATGGGGAGCTTATTGCAATGGCAATCGAGCTCATGGAGTTTGGAAAGAGACTGAAAGTCATTTTCATATTAATTACCTCGAAATATTAGCTATTTTTCTAGCATTAAAAACCTTTGCTAAAGAACTATCAGACTGTGCTATATTGTTACGAGTGGATAATAATACAGCTTTAAGTTATATTAATAGAATGGGAAGAATACAATATCCTCATTTAAACGACCTTACTTTTAAAATTTGGCAGTGATGTGAGAAGCGAAATATATGGTTATTTGCGTCATATATTAATACTAAAGAAAATATTGAAGTGGATGCAGAATCAAGAAAAATTAACCCTGATATAGAATGGAGTTTATCAGACAAAGCTTTTGAAACTATTTTGTGTAAATTAGGTCAACCTGAGATTGACTTATTCGCTTCTCGCATTAATGTTACATGCGAAATATATGCAGCCTGGTTCCCCGATCCAGATGCATCTTATGTCGATGCATTTACGATTAAATGAAAACATAAATTTTTTATGCTTTCTCTCCATTTTCGTTAATACCAAAGTGTCTTAATAAAATAATACACGATGAAGCGTGTGGTATATTTGTGTTTCCATGGTGGTCGTCACAACCATGGTTCCCCATATTAAAAGAATTAATCTGTTCTGAAATAATATATTTCGAACTCAGTAAATTTTTGCTTCAATCCAATTTCAGGAACTATCACCATCCGCTACAACAGCCATCTTATGCTGGCTGCGGCGATACTCTCCGAGAAGCCTTCCTTCAGCGTAACATCCCAGTCCAAGCTAAAGATCTCATGCTGGTATCACTTTCTGATAATACCAAAAAACAATACAGTGTATCATATAAACTCTGGTGGCAGTTTTGTAGAACAAATAATATGAATATATTTGACAGTACCGTAGCAAAAGTAATATCATTCCTAACTGAAGAATTCAATAAAGGTCCCTCGTACGATTCACTAAATTCTCATAGATCTGCGCTTTCTTTACTTATTGGCAATAATATTGGGTCCAATGAATGCATTTAGCGGTTGCTAAAAGGAGCCTACAAACTCAAGCCAAGTAGACCAAAATACACTCACACTTGGGGCCCACAGATAGTACTTAATCATATCTCTAATTGGTACCCAAATAGAGATCTTGAGTTGAGTCAATTAACAAAGAAAGTAGTTATACTACTTGCGTTGTGTACGGCACAGCAAGATCAAACTCTAACGTTAAGAAAGATAAATAATATACATATCTCAGATGCGGGAGTGAAAATCTTAATAACTGACGTTATTAAGACTTCGGCCCCAGGAAGAGACCAACCCATACTTTATTTGCCTTTTTTCATTCAGAATAAAAATATTTGCCCAGCTACCGTACTTACAGATTATATCCATGTTACTAAGAAGTTGAGAGACAAAAACATAAACAATTTAATACTGACAATAAAAAAGCCTCACAGGACGGCTACAGCTCAAACGATAAGTCGATGGATTAAATTGGTTTTATCAGAAAGTGGTGTTAATACCTCAATATTCAGTGCACACAGTACACGACACGCTTCAACTTCTTCTGCAAATTCCGCTGGTGTATGTATTGATACCATACGGAAAACTACGGGATGGACAAGTCGTTCTCAAACTTTTGTTAAATTTTACAAACTTAATGTGATTAATGAAGCAGAATTTGCGGAATCAGTATGCAAAAATATTTAATTTAAATTAGCTATATGATCTATCAATACTTTATGTTTGCCTAAAATTAAACGTTCGTTTTGTAAAAATCCTTGTTTTAAATTGAAACGTGACATTGCAAATCTCATTTAAACTCTTAAAATCTACAGGGTAAAAATAATATCTGAAGAATGAAGCGACGAAATATAATATATGATCAAACGAACTTCCAAGTGAAGTTCGATCATTATTATATGATTCGCTTCATTCGAAGATATTAGTTCCCTACCCACCCACAAAACCCTCAAGAGATTTGCAAAATATCAAGTTCTCTAAAATAATGACGAAACTACACGATGGAAACCCGAAGTACAAATAGTTAAGTTGTGGGTAAAAACAAAAAAAAATAAAAAATAAAAAAAAAATGTAGGTACTTAAAAAACTTATCTAAAGACGTGCGTAGTTGCTAGCGCAAGGGGAAGGGACTACAGGGTAAAAATAATATCTTCGAATGAAGCGACTCATATAATAATGATCGAACTTCACTTGGAAGTTCGTTTGATCATATATTGTAGTCGATATGTATATATGTATAAATTGTAAGTTTCGTCGTTTTCATTAATTGTAACATACAATTTTCGTTCAAAACATTTCATCCTTACAATAGATTCTATCTATTAATTCGATAAAATAGTGACGGTGTACCTTTTTACATTTTCCGTTGGTTCGATTACCGGTCCATGTAACCTCTTTTAAAAAAAATTAAATGCAGTTAATAATATTCTTAAAAATAAAATAATGTTTCTTTGGAGTGAAACTTGATATTTTTTGTGTTTAAGACACTTTTATTCCATGTCCTGTGCGTTTGTTCCACGATGTTAGAGTCGATATGTATAATATGTAAGATTTCATCGTTTTCTTTAATTCTAAGATGCAATTTTTGTACGAGAGATTTTATCCTAACCATATACCCTATCTGACGGTATCCTTTTTTGCATTTTTATTTTGTTCGATTCCCAGTTCAGGTAGCTTTTTTTTTTAAAAAAAATGCAGTTATTATTATTTTTAAAAATAAAGAAATATTTCCTTTGAGTAAATCTTGATAACTTAATAGGTACTTATAGGTACTTTTCTTCCATGTCCATCTTGTCTTTTGTTCCATCCTGTGTAGGTAGGAACTTCAAAGTAGTTAAGACGCAATACCGTTGGTTAGACCGAATATGACATCAGAGTATATCATACCATAGTGATTAGCGATTTTATCGCTACAAATTGCTTTAGCAAAAGTCGTCATTTTTCTGTGTATGATAAACTGTGACGTCACGCCAAGTGCGTGAAATGGCGAGTGTTCAAAGTATCCGTATCGGTATGATATTTTTTTAAATATTTTTTTATACTAAATTTTGTTTTATTGTTGTGTTTGTTGTTTTTTGGAGTTGAACTTTTTTTTTTTACTGAGTTTTTTTAAAAAGTGATGTAAGCTATTGTATAAAAAATAAACAAAAATTACCATATTCCCTGTTGTATGATGTGTTGAAATTGGTTTTAATAAAATACAATTTTAAACATTTAAATTAATGTAGGAGGTCTGAGAAATTGAAGAACAGAGTGTTCTAATTTTTGCACCTCTAACAATATGTTTGTGTAAAAGCATAACAAACAAATAAACTCATATTCGGATTTATAACATCCGTTAGAATGTATCTTTAAAGAGTTTAAACGCAGATGGCGTTTGATATATGGTAATTTACCAGTCTTCTGAATCACGTTTGTCAAATTTCGACTGCTAGTTGAATAATAGGGTACAGTATAGGCAGATAAATTATTAGGTATTTCTGATTTCAATTTTTAATATCACATAATTCTTATCTGTTTTATAGGTTATTGTATCAATTTTGGAAGAATGGAACTATCGCCATAAAGTGGTAACCATTGTAACGGACAGTGCATCTGTAATGATAAAAGTAGCAGATAATCTGAAGATACGCCATGTACCTTGTTTTGCACACAATTTAAATTTAATAATAAAAGATGCTCTTCATAATTGTACGAATTTAAAAGCAATAGTAGAAAAATGTAAGGCGATCGTTAACATTTCATAGACATAGCACGTTAGCCTCAGACAAATTAAAAATGTGTCAGCGAGAATTGAATAAACAAGAATTGAAACTAGCGCAGTATGTCGAGACAAGATGGAACAGCGATATGATAAGCAGAATAAGGGAAGTAAGAGACGAGTTGACACTGGCTCTTAATCAAAATCCGAATGCACCGCCAAATTTGACCGCACAAGAATGCTCTTTTTTAGAGGAAGTCGAAATTTTTGAACCAATAGAATCTGCTATTGAAACCATTTCAGGAGAAGAATATGTCACATTGTCTCTAATAATTCCTCTGATAAAGGGGATGGCGTTACGTTTTGCAGAGCTGGAACCGGTGTTAGATTTGGCAAGGCCTGTTCTTGAAAATAAAAAAACATCCATAGCCTCGAGACTAAAACCATACGAGAACAGATCTCCTTGTATTATATCAACGCTTTTGAATCCACATTTCAAAAAAAGGGATTTAAAACGGACACTGATGTAGAAAGGGCTGTTCAATGTGTCCTCAAAGAATATTCGTCGTATTTATTATTATCGAATAAAACACCATCGTCAGCACATGAGACTGAGAGACACAATGAGAAAAGTAAATTAGAGAGTTCTTCAGAGGATATTGTAATGCCATCAAAAAAAAATAAACCAAATAATTTGCTTTCCTTCCTTCAAACTCCAAAAAATAGTAATTCCACTGCAGACGCAATTGTTCACGTGAGGCCTGTCACATATTCATATATATCATAGGTCGAAAAGCCTATCATACCCAGGTCAGAATACCCTATAGAGTACTGGTCATATGGCCAAAATAATTTAAAGTATTGCTTTTAAATATATGTGTATTCCCGGAACTTCGACACCAGCGGAAAGAATATTCTCAAAGGGTGGTCAAATTGTGAATGAGCGCCGCAATCGTTTATCAGGAGAACACATAAACGAACTACTTTTTATAAATCAAAACAACAAAATATTTAAAAGTAATTATTTTAAATAAATAATTACTTTTTAAATATTTTGTTGCTTTTGATGCAGTGATTGAATTTATTTTATTTCTTATTAAAAAAAAATACTTTTCTTTAACGTATGATTCAACATAATATGATGTGATTTTTTTAATTAAAAATGTAAATTATAATGTATACAAGATTAATTTGATTGAAATTTTTCTATTATTTTTAATATTTCCGTCATTGCTTTTATTCTTTTAGCAGGAGGAAAGTTTTTAATTTCTTCAATATTGCCAAAATGATAGTGAACAGTTGATTTTTTATTCGTATCTGATTCACTGGATAGTTTGGACACTAATATCCATTTTCTGTTTTTTAATTTCGTTCATTTCGTCACTTTTGCTGCTATCAAATTCTTTCTGAGCATCATGTTTGCATTTTATGGTACATTTATGTGATTTATATGATTTATTGTTTGAATATCCAGTAGTGCATTTAGTTGATATGTTTGTTAAATTCGTATTTTGTATTCCCGATGGATCCATACTCTTATGACAACTGTTAAATAAATCTTCACTTTCAGCTTTAGTTAATGGGATCTCGATAATTCATTTGCCTATAGAAATTAAAGAAAATTAAAAATACTTAAATCGTTTACCCTTTTTTTTCTATTTTGTTACAATCATTATATGGTTTAAAACAAGCTTTTAGTGACAAACGAGCAGACAGACCACCTGATGGAAAGTAGTACCTGTCGCCCATAACACCTACGGTTCATGCACTTAGGTTTTAAGTAACAAAAATGCAGAACCACAGGTGCGTTGTCACTGTGAGGACTAAGATGATATGCCTCCTGCCTGTAATTGCGCTGGCTACCTTATCCTTCAAACCGGAACACAACAATGCAATCATTGTTGCTTGGCGGCAGAAATAGATAAGGGGGTGGTACCCATCCAGGCGGACTCCTCAGGCTTGACAGAGTCCTACCACCGGTAAGCTAGCAGGCAATGGAATAAAAAGCTTGATTTTACATTAAAACAAATGGGATTAATACAAGATCAAAGCAAGATCTTTGTATTTACTAAAAAATCATAGATAAGGACAACATGATTTTTGGGCAATATATGTCGATGATTTAATTTTATTTACTAATAACCAAGAGTCAAAATATTATATAAAAGAAGAACTGCATAAAAGATTTAAAATAAAGGATCTTGGAGAGTTATGTAACTGTTTAGAAATACATGTGGAACGAGATAGAGAGAAAGGAATAATTTATCTTGACCAAAAGAAGTATATACAACAAGTATTACAAAAATATGGAATGTATGAAAAATATGAAAAATATGAAATTTGAATACAAAGTCACAAAAGTCAGAGGACAAACATTTCATATGATATTATTCCTTATCAGGAGATAATTGGATTTAGGAGATAATTGAATTTATTTCTCAAGTTACTAGACCTGACATAAGTTTTGTTATTAATATGTTAACATAACATCAACTGGACATCTGTACGATACATTTAATACTCTGGTGGGTTTAAAGAATGCACGAAAATCACCATAACGAACACTTACGGAACCGACTCTATTTATATACCCGATCTGGTTTGGATCACCTAACATATGTAATTTCTTACAACCACTATATAAACACACCAAGAATATTTCACCTGGGTGTTTCATTAATGCTTCGTCTATCCAAACTTCAGGGTAACGTGTTTTACTATTTAATATATACGAATCTATTGTTCTATAATTTTCTTTAAATGTAGACACAGGTAAATCTTTCAATTTTGCGAGACGTTCACGAATATCAACTGCACCTTCAGATGTTGAAGGAAGCACAAGATCACCTTCATTGTGTTCACGTAAAATGAAAGTCGTCTTTCCACAACCCGGTACACCGACTATCATGTCGATTTCAGGTAACTTGAACTTGTTCAACATTATGTTAACATCTGCAGTTGAAGATATCAAATTAGGTTCTTGCATTAGGATTGTGAACTTACCACATAAAATAAGTCTATCGGCGGAACTCGCGGAAACATCGTTTTCACTAATATCTTTCATACAAATAAACGATTTACTATCAAAACCGAACGCATATTATACTCCCTTCTCAGAGACGAATATCCATTTTTTGTCAAATCTATCATATACAGCAAATTTTTCTTTGTGTGATGTCATATATCTTCTGGTATCAATAGACAAAGGATGTGACAATTTAGAATATGTTCTACTGTACGTCGCTTTTGCAGTCTCTAAGACTGTTTTCCACAATTCGCGAATTTCGATAATAGCATTAACCGCGGAGTTAGTTGGTGTCGTTTCTTTTAAAAATTTAGGATTATGAGTGGGAATTGGATAAACAGGATTGGAAATTGGTTTCCAAAACTCGTTATCTGACGCTTCAGCTTTAATTTCATTTTTTCCAACAGACACCTCATCAATTTTGAACTTCGAGTAGATGATAACCATACCTTGATAATCGTTAGTGATAAAATTTTTGAGAATATTAATTCGATTTAGAAGAAAATTTTTATCTAAAATAGTATTGAGATCAATATATAGTATTTTTTTTAAAATCATGAACCCTTTTCATTAACAATGTTAAAAATATAAGGAATTCACCACTGATATCACCAAAATCTGCGTCCATATTATCATCATTAATAACCGGTTTGGTTGGTTTATTAAAAATTACTCCTTTCTTTTTGTCACAAGACCCAGTAAGTACAATAAATTTCAGAGTGTCTTTATTGAGATGATTACGATCAGAAAGAATTTTTACGAAATCGTCTATTAAAGTTTCGAACTCACTAGACAAACTGACTCTATCGACAGTACTAGTGACCTCCTCTTTTTCGTTAATCGGTTCTAATAATTTAAATTTCTTCAATCGCTTACGTGAACGCTTTATAGTTTTATCATAAACAGGTTGTTCACCCTTATTTGTCAATTCAGTAATTTCGGTTATCCTTTGGTTAGGTGTCAAATTCTTTAAAGTCTTCCTACCGAGCACTGCTTTATCTATAATATTCAATTTATCGGTCTTTATTTCCGAATTACTCTTGATAACTGAACCACTTTTTCTCTTACCGAATAATCTGTTAAACCCACGATCCAAAGACGGGGTAGGTAAACTTTCACCTATAAATTTAGTAAGACTCAAGAATTGTCTTGAAACTTCAGTTTTTATTTCATCAAATCTATGTACATCACTTACAGGTGTATCAGGAGTTACTACTGGATTATCCTTAACTACAACAGTGGTTTTATCTAAAGGTATTTCAACCATAGAAATGTCATTAATTGCTATATTATGGACAATCTCAGAAACATTAGAGAACTCATCTGATATTACTATACTGGTGTCATTATTTAATTTAGTCGAATTTAAGTTTCTGTCACCATTAACTTTAGTAACATCAACAGTAGGGTGGCCCAAAAAAACCGACTATTTTTTTTTTTCGAGTCTCGTACCAAAATATGAAAGTTTATAATGTTTTAAGAGTCCCCTCCAAACGGCAGGTCAAAAAAAAATTTTTTAAGGGTCACTCCAAATTTTTAAAAATTTCCAAAATCATCAAAAATCGATTTTTTTTTGTTATTAATCATTTTTCTCATTATTTCATTTTTTTCTACAAGAAAAATAATAAAGATCCTGAAAATCTCAAGTCGAAATTTTAATATTTAAAGGTCGCTCCAAATTTTTTAAAGTTTCCAAGACAAGTACTTTATATCTTTTCGAGCTACTTCTGAATATGAATATTAACGAACTTAATATTTTTTTTCTTTAATTTGACATACCAAAGAATGGAATTAAAGCACGAGAAACGAAAAAAAAATTAAATAAATTTTTTTCACTATTTTAGTGTAATTACCAAATTCATAATTTTTTAAATTCTTTAAATTTATTTATTTTTCAAAAATAAACATTCTAATAAAATTTTAAAATTTTTTATAACATATTCATAAACTTTCAACACAATAATAGTCAATTATCAGTTATGTTCAAATTATTTTTAGTTCAATTTATTGACGTTAAGCGCGCCCGTTAAGTATTAGCTGTCTTCGTCTTAGATTGTTGTTTTTATTTATCGTCAGCGTTGGCTTATGTACTGAGGGTATTTTATACGTAATTCAACAATTCAAGTTATTTACAAGTGATCAAGTTGAAATAAAAGCAGGAATATTTATCATTGTTTTTAAAATTACTATCAAAGGTAACTATTTTATTTTTTTTTTTAAATATTTTTTATATCTAAAAATTTTTCTAACCTAAACACTTTTTCTTGAAATCATTGCATATACTCAAATATATTGTCAATAATTTAGAGTTTTATTTTAATTTATTTACTTTATTAATCTAGCAATTGTTGCTAATAATAATACTAATTAATATACTTTTTTTACAGTTTTAAAATGAGCTCTCGGCAAAGATTACGATCAGAAAAGTCGCAACTCGGTGAATGGTTGCTGGGACAATATATTACTGAATTGAATTACTCTCAACTGCCAACAAAACGTTCAGTACTTAGTTTTTTTTATATTATCACTATGAGCATCAAGAAACAGTGAACGAAAGTTTAAATAGAACAACAAAAGAAGTTTTAAATATTTGGAATGATGAAAACGTAATAAAGGATTTTCATGTTAAAGAAAAAATAAATAAGTTATTTACAGTTTGGAAAAGCTTAAAAAAAAATCGATTGAGGTCATCTAAGACTCAGAAGCAGAATGAAGTTAAATTTTTAAATTCCCTCGAAGAATTATTTGATATTTCACTAAAATGCTCATTGCCTAATAACCAAATTCACGATTCGGCTGTTACGTCAACTGCAGTGACTTTAAACAATAACAATGAATTAAGTAAATCTCTTTCTCAAAAAAGTAATTTATCTCAATCAAGCACATCTTCCCACGAACTTTATGCTTCTCCTCCTAAAAAAAAGCCCAAGTACAAGATTTCTCCAGAGCTGTCATCAATGTTTGATCGTACTAAAACATCTCATCGAAACGGTGTACTTTTGATGTCGGCAGTTTCAGCAGCTTTAGAACGTAAAGTCTCAGATGTCACGGTGAGCAAAGAAACTATTAGACGCACACGACAGAAGCACCGAGCTGAAACAGCATCAAGTTTGAAATCGACTTTTTGTCCAAAAGTTCCTCTGACAGTGCATTGGGATACAAAAATTTTTAAAGCCTATAAATCTACTGAATCAGAAGACCGTTTAGCAGTGGTAGTATCTGGTCAGGGAGTTTCAAAAGTGCTTGGTGTCATAATAATTGAAAACTCAACAGGTTTAAGTCAGTCAAATGGTGTTTACAATGTAATTAAAGAATGGAATCTTGAAAGTAACATCATGTCGATGGGATTCGATACGACTGCAAGTAATACTGGCAATAAAGTTGGAGCTTGTACTTTGCTGGAAAAAAAATTTCAAAAACAGTTACTTCATCTTGCTTGCAGACATCACATCTTGGAATTAATTTTAACTGCAACATTTGGATTATTGCTAGAACCAGTATCCAGTGGCCCTAATATTAAACTGTTCGAACGTTTCAAGAATCAGTGGAAAAATTTCGACAAATTTGATTTTGTAAGTGGAGCAGTTGATGATGAATCTGATACGGTTAAATTTATTATTAATCAGCTAAAAACACAACAACCTCGCGATGATTACAGAGAATTTTTGAAATTATCTTTGTTGTTCTTCGGAAAAACGACTGATCATAATGGCCAAATGATACGTATTAACATTCCCGGAGCTTATCACAGAGCCAGATGGATGGCAAAAATTATTTATTGCCTGAAAATATATTTTTTCCGCAATCAATTCACATTATCGCCAACAGAACTATCAGGCCTTGAAAAATTTAACAAATTTGTAACACACATTTATTTAAAAGCTTGGTTTCTTTCTTCTAACGCTATATCGGCACCACGAAATGATTTGCAAATGCTAAAAAATTTGGTAAACTATAAAAATCAAGATGAATCCGTAGCAGCTATTGCATTAAAGGTATTTTCTCGACATCTTTGGTACTTGAATGAACATTTGGTTGGACTGTCTTTCTTCGATGATCAAATTTCCGTTACGACTAAAATAAAGATGGTTTCAGCTTTAAACAGAAAATCTTCAAAAAAAACAGTTGAAAACCGAATAATTATTGATCCAAATCAAATATTGAACAAAGATATTAGTGACTTCGTAACGGAAAATACTAAATATTTTTTCGAGTCCCTGAAACTTGATGATTCCTTTTTAAAACTACATCCTCGTTTCTGGAAAACAAATAAAGTTTATTTAGAAGGATTGAAGATTGTTCAGGAGCTAGAAGTTGTAAATGATTCAGCTGAACGTGGGATTGCTTTAATGCAATCGTATCATGATACTTTGACTGACGAAAAACAAAAACAATACTTATTGCAAGTGATTGAAGAAAATAGAAAAATGTTTCCAAACGCTACAAAAAGAAGTTTGATGAATCATTTTGATACGGCCACAAAGTACAATTAACTATACTTAATATATTTAACAATACTTTAACATTGTTGGAGTAAATTTTTGATTCTGTTTTTAATTTAGTTAAGTGTTAAACTATAGTAAAATTTTGATAAGCGTTAATTAATATATAAAAAATACTTTGTTAAAAAATGTTGTTATTCTAAATAATGTTAATAATTTACTATTGTTATGTTTAAAGTTTATAAAAATTTGATTAAAATGTTTATTTTTGAAAAATAAATAAATTTAAAGAATTTAAAAAATTATGATTTTTGGTAATTACACTAAAATAGTGAAAAAAATTTATTTAATTTTTTTTTGTTTCTCGTGCTTTAATTCCATTCTTTGGTATGTCAAATTAAAGAAAAAAAATATTAAGTTCGTTAATATTCATATTCAGAAGTAGCTCGAAAAGATATAAAGTACTTGTCTTGGAAACTTTAAAAAATTTGGAGCGACCTTTAAATATTAAAATTTCGACTTGAGATTTTCAGGATCTTTATTATTTTTCTTGTAGAAAAAAATGAAATAATGAGAAAATGATTAAAAAAAAAAAAAAAATCGATTTTTGACGATTTTGGAAATTTTTAAAAATTTGGAGTGACCCTTAAAAAATTTTTTTTTGACCTGCCGTTTGGAGGGGACTCTTAAAACATTATAAACTTTCATATTTTGGTACGAGACTCGAAAAAAAAAAATAGTCGGTTTTTTTGGGCCACCCTAATCAACAGTGGTTGAATTATCACATTCAGTAAACTTAATCTTTTCTTCATCGGAGAAAGGAACAGTATTACGCCCATTGTCAAGTTCGATCATTTTATCCAAAACATTAGCATTTTCTAAAAATTTTTCAATAATCGGTGAACACGTTACATCAACATCCTCTACAATAGGTGTGGTATCAGAAGTCAATTCAGAAATAACACTAGTTGCAGATGGATTATTTTCACGTTTTTCGATATCGTTAATAATATTATTCAATATTTCAGCGTTAGTCATTAAACTATCAATAGGAGCAACAGGTTTAAGTTCTACTTTACCGTCACTAGTATCACAGGGTTCAACGTCTTTAACGAAATTGTCATAATCTACGCAATTTATATCACGGGAACAATTAAAATCAACTATGTCCAAATATTGTGTGGTATCATTCACTTTATAAATTTTACTTAAGTCACACGTTCTATTTTCTACTATGTCATCATCGTCAATCAACAATTGTGTTGACGCTGTATCGTTTAACCCACTCTGTTGATTTGAAACCACAACATCCTCAGAAATAAAAGCAGGTTCATAATGTCTGTTTTTAAGTGGTGAGTTATTTCTGCTGCACGGGTGGATATTTGGGAATCGGTGCTATCCTCGGTGTCGTCAGGGTAAAAGTGTTCTAAAATAGTCATCGCTGTATCTTCTTTCGAGCTAGTATAAGTTCCGTCCGGTTTTTTAAGAGTGGTCGGTGGGGTAGGGGGAGGGCCAGTTTTGAGGAGGCGGTTCGTTAACGACCAGACATCCTCTTTGCCCTGTCTGTTGCAAAAGTCACGGAAACTGCCAGTGCACTCCCGTCTCATCGCTTCGCCTTTGCCCTTTCTTTGAGTGTGTTCTCAATGGGCTTGCGTCCTTTGACAAGGTCTTGAATTCTGTGATGGAGCTTTATGACTTCCTTTTTGAGCGCTTCGAGTTCGGGAGTCCACCAGGGTATTCTGTCTAGGTTATTTCGTTTAGGTGTTAAGGTTTTGTCACAACTGCTTCTGCGGCGGATGGCAAGCTTGGCGTTAGCGCCTCCCTCACCCTCTCCGCCGCTTCCTTCTGCGACATCACGACCTCGCAGAAGGACAGGACGGCATCCCAGGACCTTTTGCTGCCGACCATGGCGGAAATCACGGCCGGCAGCGTCAGGTCCGCCCCCACTACACTGCGGAGCGCCTCGCGCTCCGTCGCCCAAGCTGGGCACACCTCTAGCGTATGCTGGGCCGACTCGTCCGGGCAGTCGTCGCAGTGGTGGCAGCGAGGAGAGGGCTCCCTCCCGGCGATCCGACACAGATACCCCCCGAAACAACCGTGCCCCGAGAGGATCTGCGTGGTAAATGTCGGTGTGTGGCCTGTGTTACCGATTATTAAGCTATTGGCAATAACTAACTTCGCAATTTCGTTTCCCCGCTTGTTGGGTCTGTCGGAACCCCAGAGCGGATGCCACCCGTTGAAATCGCCTATGGGGGAAGGGTGGGTCCATCTGCACAGTGCCTCCTGTCTGCAGATAAGCCTTCGCGTAACCCGCTAGAGTGTCGGCCGGTACTCTAGCGGGGGAAGCAGTAGCGACTGAACTACCCATCAGCCATGCATCCCCCTCGCGCTGCTACGCCGCTTGGGATTCGGGGTAATTTTTTATAGAGGTTTTCTTCCTCGCAGCCCGCCGCCTCCTTCCGCAACATCACATCCTCGCAGAAGGACAGGACTACAGCCCACGATCTTTCGTTACCGACCATGGTGGAAATCACAGCCGGCAACGTCAGGTCAGCCCCCACAACACTGTGGAGCGCCTCGCACTCAGACTCCCATGCTGGGCACTCCTCCAGCACGTGCTGGGTGGACTCGTCGACGCAGTTGTGGCAATGGTGGCAACGTGGATCCGGCTCTCTTCCGTCGACGCGGCACAGGTATCCGCCGAAGCACCCGTGTCCCGTAAGGACCTGCGTCAGCCGAAAGGTGAGGACGCCGTGACGTCTCGCCAATCACTGCCTAAACGAACCGCGTCGATGATCCTGCGACCAGCCGAAGGGTGCTCCAATCTGCTTAGCCACCCCTGGAGTGCGGCATCCCGCTCTTCGCTCTCGTGCCGTGCTGGGCTAAGGTCCCCGGACGCATGGCCTCGACGCCGACGGTAAATCGACGCCAAGGAAAGCGCATCCAGGTCCCAGGGTAGAACTCCAGCCTGCACGCACGCCACTTCGCCCGAGATGGTCCGGTAACCCCTCACTACCCTTGTCGCCATCATCCTTTGCGACTGCCGCAAAACAACCACATTTTCGCGGCCGAGTGCGTCTGCTCATACCGGGGCACCATAGAGCGCCATGGACCGCAGGACTCCGAGGTATAACCGTCTGCTGGAGTAATTCAGTCCGCTGACGTTCGGCAGCAACTTGCTGAGTGCGCCCGCCGTCTTCGCCAGTTTCGGCCCAAGAGCGTTGAAGTGCGCCCGAAAGGTCCACCGGCTGTCGAGCACGAGTCCCAGGTACTTCATCGTACTCGACAAGCCGATGCGAACTCCACCGACCGTAATGTGTGTGCCTGAAGGAGGTGCTCTTCGAGGGCCATGGAAACAGAGCGCCTCCGACTTCCCTAGAGCGACCTCCAACCCCAGCCTCCGTATTCTGCTGACGATATGGGACACTTTCGCCGTTGCCAGTGTCACCGCTTCCCTGTGGTTCTTCGCCCGCGCCGAGACCAGGGTGACGAACTACGGCAGCCTTGGGCCGCAGGAGCTTTACGAAGCGTGCTGGCTGCACCCTTCGCAGTCCATGCTCTAACTTCGCCTGTCGCAGGCCTCTCCTTCACACCACCCTTCTCGGGCAACGCCTTCTCTCCGCCCTTCACGGACCCCGCAACAACTCCGCCCATCGCAGGCTCGACTTCCACTCCGCCCTTCTCGGGCCCAGCTTCACCTCCGCCCTTCCCGGGCTCCACTCCGACATCACTCAAGCAGTAGTTGCCCCCCCCCCCCGGCAGCACGCCGCAGCGTGAAGGGATTCCCCGTAGAATGTCACACCTTACCCTCCTGGGGTAGTCTCTCTTTACTGGCTGCTTGCATGATGGTGCTTTTGCTGATCCACAGCTTCGGCTTTGTTTAGGGCGTGCTTCCCTAGGCCGTGGGGCTAATAAACCCCTAAAGGCACGCCCATGCCTACTGGTTTTGGTCCGCGCCGGATGAACCGGTACCACCCGCTGAGTGCGGGTGGCGTTCCCCTATCCGCCACCTGGGGACGCGCCCGGTAGGAGTCCAGCAACTCCCTCGGGAGTGGTGATGAAATAATAAGAATAAAATTTGTCATAAATTTAGTAAATATTTTACCTCTGATGAAGGCGCATTGTCATGGCAAGATAATTATACATAAATTATGTAAAAACTTTAAAATGTATAATATATACTTAAACAAAACTATCTTTTGATGTTTCGAATGCTTTACAGCAATCATGGTGACCATGATTGCTGTAAAGCAATCCCTTTGTTAATTTGTGGGTAGACTATCTGTAACAACAACTTAGCCTATAATAAACTATCTTGGCTTCCTCCTGTCTAGCTGCGACAATAGCTAGCTCTAACTAAGGTTGCGGGTTTCATAATCTTAACACCTATCCCATATCGAACGTATTAAATTCTAATTGTCTTATATAATGTTCTCCATATTTTCATAATAATTTTTATCCGTATGTTTTCCAACTATAAATAAGGTATCTAATATATCCAATTTAAGTCTAAAAATATATCTAAGTCTTTTGCATAGGTTTCGGCGTCCTCCGATTTAAGGGGACGCATTCGAGTAAGTTCCTGCATAACTTGGATCTCGTTTTTCGTTTCTCCTAAACATCTTAATAATGCATGTCTAACCTTTGACCACGTACCCAGCGAGTTTTCGTACGCGATAGTATCTATAACCGCGCCACTAAGCCTACTCTCAATTAAACTTATTAACACGGGGTGCCCTTGCCAGCTAGGCTCTATTAAACTAATAACGTTCTCTACCTCCCGTATATAATAATTTAATGTTTTAGGGTTACCGTTATATCTCGGAATTAAATCCCTTAGAGTTTTAATAACACTATCGCAATCTTTAAGCGACATTATATAGCTTTCACTGTACGCTAACTTTACTCAACAAATTTTCCTCTTAAATATTTCTTTTGAACTGCGCTTTGGACGGTGCTCTTAAAACATGATAAACTAACGAATTTTCGTAAGAGACTAGAAAAAAAAAAAGTTTTTTTGGGCCAAATAAAATACAGTAAAATATACCGTTCCTTTTACAAGTATATTACACCATTTATCATTAAATCAAGTAACATACTAGTAAAACAAAATCTACCTATGGTGTTTAGACGTAAGTAACATAATATCTATTGTATCGTTAATCGTCGAAATAGAAATACAGAAACCATCAAAATCTGTAGGCTTTATATAGTGAGAAAATAAAAAAGCGAAAATTGCCAGAACTTAATTAGTAGCACCCCAGATGGTATCATAATTACCATAATAAACCATAATTTCACCTGGATATTGTTGCAGAATCACTGATGTCCTGTTAGCTCAGAACTGCAATTTTCTAATTTGTTTATAACTAGGTGCTATACTTGCAGACAAAGGATTTAAACTCATAGAAAAACTTCTTCTGCAAAAAGGAATTAATTAGCAAGTCTCATAAAGGTTTTCATCTAACCCAAAATTATCAAAACAAAACAGATAGCTAGTTTAAGAATAAAGTTAGCTAGTTTAAGAAATAAGCAATGAAAGTATCCAATTTTAGCTTTTATAAAAATCAAAATGTTAATTCGTTTTGGTGCATGCGATTCCATATGTGTTCAAGCGAATAAATGTCTTAGTGCATACGAGACCAAATATGGAATCGCGGAAAAAGTAGTTGTGAGGAAAAGAAAACTGTTGAAAATCGGAAAAATTATTATTCGTAGACAAAGATGAGTTTATCGACTTCATGAAAATATTTTTTTGTCAAAAGCACTTACATTTTTCTTTGTTTTCTTTTTTTGAAAATGCTTTTCCTCCCGTGTGCACAAAAGTGAGGTTATTTCGAAATGTTATAAAATCATAGACAATTTTTTGCGTTTTGTTATTGCTAAATATATATTTAATGGATTTAAATAGTTTGAATTATTCTATTATACTTCATTTGGAAATAAAACGACATCAAAACTGCAATACCATATATGGGCTCATATGCAGTAAAGGAATATTCTACTTTTTCAGCCTGTTAGATCTTAGTTTTGTCTTTTTTTTTCGTTTACCTTTTTTTTTATCCTATTGCTTTATATTCGTCACAATATAATGTTACTTTTTATTATTATTATATATTTTTTTATGGTACTCAGTGATAAACGAGCAGACAGGCCCACCTGATGGAAAGCGATACCTGTCGCCCATAACACCTACGGTTCATACACTTTTACGTAACAAAACTGCAGAACCGCCGGTACGTTATCACTGTGAGGACTAAGCTGATATGCCTCTTGCCTGTAATTGCGCTGGCTACCTTATCCTTCAAACAGTAACGCGCGCGATGTCGTGCTGAGCAAGTGTAATTCCGTTTAACCCTTATATTTAATTCAAAAAGAAGTATTGAAACTGCATAAACTTGAAATTTAGCATGTCCTTTAAGTTTACTAGTATCTAATCTGAATAACTAGTGCTATAAGACATAAAAACAGTTAGTTTAGTGCTTATTAAAAAGTATTTAAACATGAAATCTATTGGTTTAAATTGTTGTGCGTTGACATTGTGCGTGTCCTCTAGCTATTACGTTCAATGACCTCAGCTAATGTACGTGTACAAGAGTGCAATATTAGTAGCGCTTTTCACCATCTTCAAATGAGACAAATTGGCGTTGCGGTAGACAACACTGCTTAAACTCTTTGAATGTCTGGAGTTCAAATCTCGGCTGTGAATTACATTTAATATTTATATTTATTTTAGTTTACTCTTAAAATAATAAAATATGAAGTTCGCGTGTTGCAAATTGACCACAGGTGGCAGTAATGACATTATTACTTGCAATAAATGTAGACAAAATTATCATGTACAGTGCCTCTTTGCAACAGATAGTAAAAAGGAATTAACATATGAGTTAAAAAAACAATGGATGTGCCCGGAGTGTTCTTTATTGATACCGAGGCAAACAAATAACGATAATACCCCTATACGTAGTAGTGGAGTCAATACTAAGTTAAATGAAAATATTAATTTTAAAAGAGGTGGTAGTTTATTGTCAACTATTCAGGCAGACAGCTGTGAAGAAGCTGATAAAAATAATAATCTACTTGAGGTAATTAGGTCGGTTGTTGTTTTGGAAATTTCTAGCTTGAAGGCGAGTAACCCAGGCCAATTTATGCGGTGGTAGGTCTCGCAAGGGGCCGCCTGGAAGCTACCACCCTCCTGTCGGAATCAGGCGCCAAGCAGCTTGCTGCGTTCCGTCTGCGAGCGGGAGAACCAGTGCCTTTGGGTAAACAGACGAGTATCAGTTGCGTTGCTTATTACTAGTCTGGGCTTCTGAGTAAAGCTATACCGGGTAACTCATTTTGGAGGGTAGCGGGATCCGAGGCACGGTCTTGCCGTTGGCCGACCGCAGGTAGATGGGGGCCCAAGTAGCGCGCCAGCCACGTGCCAAAGGCTGCCCCGCCAACTCGCGAAAAATCCCGAAGTGCTCCACCGTGCCAGTTGGCGACTGGATGGGAGGACCCGGTGGCCATTTTCGGGGGGGCTCGGGCGTCCCCGCAGTCTCCAAATGAGTTCCCCTTCAGTTAGCTAAGCTCTGAATTCTTGTAGGTTTATTGAGCGGCGCCTCGATATCCCAACTGTTTCCCCACCAACACCCAAAACCATAATGACCAAAGTTTCAAAGAAGAAAAAGTTAAATCAACGGCGGCACTTCCTCCCACTGAAAGTGCACCTCATAAACATCAGAGGTTTGCACTCCAATCTCGACCCGGTCCACCACCACCTTGAGACCGAGAAGCCGCACCTTTTCTTCTTAACGGAGACGCAGATAGCAACACCGTCAGACGTGGCGTACCTCAACTACCCAGGCTATACGCTGGAACACAAGTTTAAACTGCATGCTGGGGTCTGTGTGTACGTCCGCGACGATATCTGCTGTCGGCGTCTCCGTTGCTTTGAGGTTTCAGGATTCTCGACTGTGTGGGTTTTGTTGGACACCGGCTTAGAATCTACCCTTTATGCCTGTGTCTATCGATCGCACAGCGGAGACCAGGAGACGACCAGGCTCTTTGAACACCTGTCAGAGATGGCTGATAAAGCCCAACACCGGTACCCGACGGCACAGCTGGTTTTTCTTGGGGACTTTAATGCCCACCACAAAGAGTGGTTGTTCCCCTTCAAATACACTGACCATGCTGGGAGAGAGGCGCGCAAATTTGCGTTATCGCTAGATCTCACTCAGCTGGTCCAAGTCGCGACGCGGGAACCGGATGTGGACGGACATACACGCAATTGCTTAGACCTTGTGCTGACAACAGACCCAGACAGGCACTCAATATCGGTAACATCCCCGCTGGGATCGTCCGATCACAATCTGGTGAAGTCCGTATCGACCTTCTCTCCTCCAGTTGACTGCTCTATGGGTACGAGGAGAGTATGGCGATATGAGTCAGCTGACTGGGATGAGATGCGGCACTTTTTTGCATCTTACCCGTGGCAGCAAGTATGCTTTTCTTCGAACGACCCCTCGTGCTCTGCTGATGCGGTTGCCGATGTCATACGGCAGGGAATGGAATACTTTATTCCGTTCTCCGATATCCCGCTCGGTCACAAAGCCAGGCCCTGGTACAATGCGGACTGTGCTCGTGCTGAGGCGCGAAAAGAGTCCGCCTACCAATCCTGGGTTTTGGCTCGTGATCGCAAAGTCAGAGCTCGGAGGGTTCGTGCGAAGAAAAGAGCTTATAACTCTGCTACCAAGTCTTGCAATAAGGTTCTCCGTAGGGCACGTTTTGAACATATCAGTCGTATAGGGGCCAGACTTGCTTCCTACCCTCCTGGTAGTAAGCAATTCTGGTCCCTGTCCAAGGCTGTTGAATCCAACTTCTGCCGTCCTTCTTTGCCTCCCTTGCAAAAACCTGATGGATCACTGGCTCACTCCGCAGTAGAGAAAGCAAATTTACTTGCAACTCTGTTTGCTAGCAATTCACGTCTAAGCGCTGGCTCTAAACATCCGCCAACTCTGCCTCACTGCGATTCTTCGATGCCAAAGATCACAATTCGCATAAAAGAGGTCCGTAAAATACTTCAAAGCCTTGACGTGAATAAGGCCAGTGGTCCTGACGGTATACCTTCAAGGGTCTTAAGGCATTGTGCGCCTGAGCTGTCTCCTGTACTGACTCGCTTATATCGCCTCTCTCTCCAAACTAGCACGGTGCCCAACTCTTGGAAGCTTGCCAATGTTCAGCCAGTACCTAAGAAGGGTAGTCGTGCCGATCCCTGCAACTATCGACCAATCGCCATTACCTCCATACTCTGTAAAGTTATGGAAAGGGTGCTTAACAGTAAGCTGCTGTCATACCTTGAAGCTAACGATCTCCTTAGTGACCATCAATATGGCTTCCGCCGGGGACGGTCTACTGGGGACCTTCTTGTGTATGTCACACATTGCTGGGGCGAGGCCATCGAAAACCGTGGTGAAGCTCTAGCAGTCTCACTCGATATCTCGAAGGCATTTGATAGGGTTTGGCACGCAAGTCTACTGAGCAAGCTTCCTGCTTACGGCATCCCCTTCGACTTCTGTGACTGGATATCAGACTTCCTAACCGAACGGTCGATCAGAGTCGTCCTTGACGGCTGCTCCTCTGACATAATGACAATTGATGCCGGAGTTCCACAGGGGTCTGTTCTCTCTGCGACTCTTTTCCTGCTACACATCAATGACCTACTATCACCAGGTATTGTTGCGTATGCAGATGACAGCACAGTCGTAGAGAGCTATGTATCCGGTGCAAAGGACGGAGGGGTAGCAATACGCTCTCTGAGAGAGGCCATGGTGGAGCGTACAAATGCGACCTTAAGTCTTGTCTCACAATGGGGTGACAAAAATCTGGTAGATTTCAACGCCGCCAAAACGCAAGCCTGTCTGTTCTCCGCAAAAAGGAGTCCGTTCAGCTTGACTCCTACTTTTCGCGGTGCACCTGTAGAGGTTTCCGACAGTCTGGAGCTTCTCGGCATAAAGTTAAGTGCAAATCTTAACTTTGGCGACAACATCGAGTCAAAGGCACAAACTGCGGCCAAAAAACTGGGCATCCTTAACAAGGTAAAGCGATACTTCACGCCTGGACAGCTTCTCACTTTATACAAAGCTCAAGTCCGATCATGCATGGAGTATTGCAGTCACCTTTGGGATGGCTCTGCAAAATACCAACTTGCCGCACTTGACTCGGTGGAACGCAGAGCCAAAAAGCTAATCGGCGACGAAAAGCTGGTGAAAACTAAGCTTCACAGCTTAGCACACCGTCGCCAAGTTGCTTGTCTGTCGGTCTTCTACAGGCTGTACTTCGGAGAGTGTGCCCACGAGCTCCATAGTCTTATACCGCCATCACCATTCTTCTATCGGAACACCAGACGTACTGCAGGATACCATCCTTTCTTGGTTGACATTCCGACCATTCGTACTAAGCGCTTTTCATCATCGTTTATAATGCGCACAGCCAAGAAGTGGAATGCCCTGCCTGCGTCTGTTTTTCCGAGAGTGTACGACCTGAAACTTTTTAAGGTGCGTGTTAACAGGCTTCTCTTGGGCAAACTCGCTACATCGTAGATCTTATCTGTGCCTTCGAGCTAAGATGAAGGTCAAGAGTATGCCCATTATTAATAAAAAAAAAAAAAAAAAGGATGAATTTAAGTCAGCATTTGTTCCACTCAAAGAAGAATTAATATCGATTCGCCAGGATTACAATTGTATAAAGGAATCTTTGAACTTCTTTAATTCATTTGATAGTTTAAATTCACGTATTGAAAAATGTGAAAAAGATTTACATCAGTATAGTGAAAAGTTTTCTGAGTTTGAGGAAATAAAATCTACAATACAATCAATCCTTACAGAAAACAATAATCGTGAGCAATGGGCTCGTCGATCAAATATTGAAATCTATGGAATTCCAGAACAAAACAATGAAAATCTCTATTCTATTTTACAAAACGTTGCAAGCAAAACTTCAATAAAAATTGATCCTGGCACCGACATTGATTTTATCACCAGAGTTGCTACCAAAAACAAAAATAAGGATGTTAAAAAAAGTAAGTCTATCATTTAAATAAAACTATCTTTTCGGATTATTGCGCGGATTTATTTTGATTTTTGTTTCCCGACGTTTCGATTGCTTTACAGCAATCATGGTCACGGGAGAGACTAAGGTGTTAGATGTCACAAAAGCATTAGTTGTTACAGACAGCCTACCCACAATTAACAAAAATGAATTCAAAATTTTGAAAATTAGCATCAATGTACCTTACAATATTTGTTAATTTTAATTTTAAACATTTTTATAATATTAATTTTATACTTAAAATATGGAATATTATTTATATAATTTTAGCTATTATGATTATAATTATTTCAATTTTTTAGAAAACTTATTATGATATCATCTGTCTTAGCGAGACGTGGTTGTATAATGGTATTTTTGATTCCGAACTTTTTGATTCAAGATACACTGTCCATAGGTGTGATAGAAATTATAATGTAGGTTATAGGTTGTATAATGGTATTTTTGATTCCGAACTTTTTGATTCAAGATACACTGTCCATAGGTGTGATAGAAATTATAATGAACGTGGAAACACAATGGGTGGTGGTGTACTTGTCGCCTTAAAATCTAACTTAACAGTTCGTTCGTCGACATCCATACAATTGGGCAACTTTTCAGCTGAAATTGTGAAAGTAACAATATCGTTGGTGTCTACAGCAATAACAAAGTCACTTCATATACATATATTGCTGCTATTTCCCTAATATTAACCGTCATTGTGATACGCTAATTGATTTTTTCGAATTGGTTTCAGATGAGAAGCTAAATTATCCTAATGACAGTTTCTTGGTATTGGGTGATTTTAATGTTTGCGGGAGCAAAAAAAAAAATACTATTAATTTCAAGTATACTTTAAATGAAGATCTTATTGAACGGGTTTCAGGGGTGAGAGATTTGGGCGTCTACCTTGACTCCTCATTAACCTTTAGGCAACACTATAGCACTGCAAAAGCCTATCGCATGCTTGGTTTTGTTCTTAGAATTAGTAGAGATTTTAAAAATATTACAACCTTGATTCTTCTCTTTAATGCATTTGTTCGCTCAATACTAGAATTCGCTTCGGTGATTTGGAATCCACATTATAAAGTCTACATCAAAGAAATAGAGAAAATTCAAACAAAATTCTTAAAGCATTTAAAATTTAGGTATTCTGCTATTGATCAATGTGTTCCTAATTTGATCTCATTGGAAAAACGTCGTAAGATAAAGGATCAAACATTTCTGCTGAAATTACTACATAATATTATTGACTCTCCATTTCTTCTTAATTGTCTTAACTTCCGATGTCCAAGACAATCTTCGCGAAATAAATCTTTATTTAATTTACATACTACACGTACTAATTATGCACAAAATGCCTTCATTTACCATTCTTGTTTATTACACAACAAAGAATACTGTTCAATTGATTACTTTACAGGTTCCTTACAAAAGTTAATTGAACAAATTAACCTTTAATTACTAACGTGGGGGCCGCCCAGGCCCAGTGAAAGTAATATTTTCGAATTACTTCCCTTTCCCCTATGCAACGCATACGGTGTTTCTAGTAGCTTCGAGTTTAGACATTTAGAGGTCATGAGTAGTGGTATACGACCCGGCAGGCGCAATTTTAGTAAGTAAATTCATTTCAAAATTTTTTGTAGGCCTCCCTGACCCCACATCAGTATTTACGTAACTTTTTTGAAAAGTTACGTAGGTTCATATTTTGTCTTTTTTTTCAGTAGTTAAATAAATAACCTGAAATGGAACCCAGTACTTCATCCTTAAGGTAACGGTCAACCAATATACCCATGGTAACCCAAACCGATAAGTTATGCCTGGTAACAGGGTTTTTGAGTCGGCTGTATTTTTCTGGAGACATTATGAGGATTTTAGCGGCTCAGAGGCCGAAGATATCGATGACTTGCTTATTCCCGATCAACATGGATATGATACAGATTTTTTCAGTGACTTAGAGCCTGAAGAACAAGATTAGCAAGAAGTATTCTTAGAAGAGAAGACAAGAAATACATAAGACTAAACCGAAATCAAGGGCTATGAAAAATGAGCTAAAAGCTCTTTACAAACTCATAAGTAAACGAATCAACCACGACTATAAGGTACATCGCACACAAACGATCAAAAAACATCTCCAAGCCACAGGCAGTGCCAAGAAAGCATACAAAGAATTAAAAACACATAAATCTTGGATTGAAGAGTTAAAAAACAGAACTAAAATTACAAAAAATAGATCGGAAATACTCAAGATAGCAACAGATTTTTACAAAGACCTATACAGCTCACCAAATCAGTCAACATACAAGCTACCGAGTCGTAATACAGAAAGAGCGATGGTTACATTCACCGAAGAGGAAGTAGCCAACGGAATTAAAACACTGAAATCAGAGAAAAGGCCAGGGCCTGACAGGATCACCAACGAAGTCATAAAAACAGGATTGACATGTCTTGTTACACCTCTTACACGACTGTTCAACATGATACTGACCAGCTCAAACTCTCGACGCCAATGGTCTGAATCGGAAATCATTCTGCTCTACAAAAAAGGAGTTCCATATAACATAAGTAATTACAGACCGATAAGCCTACTACCATCATTATATAAAATTTTCTCGTCATTATTAGAAAAAAGATTAAAAGTAACAACAGAAAAATTTCAACCTATTGAACAGGCGGGCTTTCGTCGAGGCTTCTCCACAGTCGATCACATATACTCGCTAGAGATGCTTATAGAAAAATTCCTAGAGTTCAACAAACCACTCTATATAGTTTTTATTGACTACCAAAAAGCTTTCGATACTTTACTCCACTCATCGATCTGGGATGCTCTAATATTACATGAAGTACCTTTAGAATACATACAAGTCCTAAAAAACATCTACGACAATAATACCAGTAGAGTGAAGTTGGAAACCACTGGACCACCCATACTAATAAAAAGAGGTGTGAGGCAAGGAGACCCAATCTCTCCAACAATCTTCATAGCGGTGCTAGAGTCTATCATCGGCAAACTAAACTGGGAAAAAGTGGGCATAAACATAAACGGTCGTTACCTGAACCATCTCAGATTTGCGGATGATATAGTTCTGCTATCAGAAAGCACAACCCAACTACAAATGATGATAAACTCTTTACATGAAGAAAGTCGTAAAGTAGGCTTGGAAATCAATTTAGATAAAACAAACGTCATGACGAATCATACTAAAATACCTATTTATCTCAGAAATCGACCGCTATCGTATGCTGATACTTACATTTACCTACGAAAACAAATCTCATTTAACCCACGCAACAACGAACTAGAAGTAGAGAGAAGGGTCAACATCACCTGGAAGAAATTTTGGAACCTCAAAGAAATCCTAAAAAGCGACATGTCCATGAAAAGTAGAGTCATGAACACCTGCCTACTCCCATCACTAACTTACGCTTGTCAAACGTGGAAATTTACAAGAAAACTAAAAAATAAGATCATAACCAGTCAAAGAAGTATGGAGAGAAGCATCCTGAAAATCAAAAAGATACAAAAAATCCGACATACCGCCATAAGACAGAAAACTAAAGTTATCGACGCACTCAGTTACTCACAGAAGCTAAAATGGCGATGGGCTGGTTTGGCTACGTGGCCAGACTCAATGATAATCGCTGGACCAAAACGACAACGTCATGGCTAGGACCATCGGGCCAGAGGAAAAGAGGCAGGCCAAATACGCGATGGACAGACGTCATTATAAAAATAGCAGGCACACACTGGGTGCGGGAGGCTGAGGACAGAGGAAAATGGTCATCTTTGGAGGAGGCCTTTACCCTCCGTTGAGAGGGGTTCTTGTACACACAAAATATAAAAGCACCTAAAAGATTAAAGCGCAATTAATTAATGCATGCGAACTGTTTGGATGTTTATTTTTTCTTTTTATTTTTCTTTCCTTTTTTAATTGTAAACCTGTATCTAACCTACATTTTTTAACCTATATTTTGAAACAACAAGAAATAAAAGGCTTTTTTTCTCTGGCTCTTTCAATGACCACATGCATTAAATCGACGAGCATATAAGTATGCCCAGGTAGCAAGTAATTTATTTGTACCACTTTTACATTACTTATACATAAAGTAAAACATTTTTAACATGACGTTTATCAGCTTCTAGTAGGAATTTATAAAAACAAGTAGCAGTTTCATTGCCAGCTTTTTTCAGTCGCTTTCTCCCCATTTATTACAATGCTCTATTTTGGTTTGGCTTTCATAGAATGTAATTGTGCAGTATTTACTAGAGTAATATAACAACATACTATCACCGTGAGGAGTAGTAAGCACTTTTTGCAGGCCGAAGCTAACGGTGAGCATATCGGAAATTCATTTTTAATGGATTTTAAATCTTTGGTAGCTAGCCTTTTTTTCCTCGACATGAACAACCATGTCCTTGATGTCTTTTTCTGATAATAATTCTGTATTTTCAGCTTTTGTACAAATTACACATTTGTCTTTTTTGGGTGTATGAATTCGAATATTGTAATCATCACTTAATATTTTTATAACAAATTTTTCACTTAAGTGTAATTTAGAATTATTTTAGCAGTGTTTGAGATAAATTCTAAATAAATTTATAACATCTATCAGTTACGCGCTCCGAGCGTTAGAGTAAACATGTTCTTTCTTTGTTCTGTCGTTTTTAATCTTAGTTGTACTCAAACTCAAGTAACCGATCATAATTTTTAGTTAAATATATAGATTTTTCATTATTGGGTGTTATTTTAACTAATACTTGTGATTAGCTGCAGTGATCATGAAGAAACAGTGTTGTAAATAAACAAAGGAAAGTGACATTGAACGTCCTTTACAACCGTCTCGGTTCTTTGCACTGACTCTAGTTGATACCAAGCAAAATTTTCAACACTACGTTTAAGTATTCCTGACGTAGTGGTATAAGGTGTACCTTTTTACGTGGATAACACGAGTTCAAATCCCAACACAAAACAAAAATTATTTATTTATTTCTTGATTTTAAAATACAACGTACTTAATAATAGTCGGCTGAACTACAGCCTCTGCCTGGAACTCTGCCAAAACCTGACCAGAAAGCAGCAGCAATGTTTGCAAAACACGTAAAGATATATGTCGTCTGTTTAATGATCATTTCAATTCCGTTTATGAGCCTGCCACTTCAGACACATCTGTCAGATTGAAGACTACTTCGGTAAATCATGTAAGTATTGAGTCCATTAATATATCCATTGGTAAATTAAAAAAATACCTGAAAACGATCAAAGTTGATAAAGGTTCAGGTCCTGATAATTTACCTTCCATATTTTTGAAATCTTGTTGCGAATCCTTGTCTTACCTTATCTACATTCTATTTAACAAGTCCCTTAAGTCAGGTACTTTACCTTCGATATGGAAACGTTCTTACGTTGTACCTGTATTTAAATCTGGCAATAAATCTGATGTACGAAATTATAGACCTATTTCCAAATTATGTACCTTGGCCAAAGTGTTTGAAAAGATTATTTATGATCAGCTTTTCCCTCTAGTTAGACCAATTATAATTAATAATCAGCATGGCTTTATTAGTAAAAGATCCACTGAATCCAATGTTTGCGAACTGATTCATCGTGTCTCTTCGTCTATGGATTCAGGATATCAGGTAGACGTCGTTTATATCGATTATTTGAAAGCGTTCGATAAAATATCACATAAAATTCTACTTCATAAGCTAGAAGTCTTTGGTATACATGGCGATCTGCTCCGCTGGCTCAGTTCATATCTGCATAATCGAAGTCAGGCTGTAACTGTAAAGGGGTACTGTTCAACTTTTCTCCCATTATCATCAGGTGTGCCTCAAGGCTCCCATCTTGGTCCCCTCTTATTTAACTTATACATTTGTGAAGTTATAAGGCATTCGACGGTTCTTTTATTTGCAGATGATATGAAACTGTGCAGAAAAATCTTATCTATTGCTGATTGCTCCCTTTTGCAGGAAGACCTTGATAGACTCTGTAAATATTGTAAGGATAACTTTCTACAGTTGAATGTGAAAAAATGCAGTGTTATATCTTTCACTAGAAAAACCCTAAAAGTCCTTTATGAGTACCATTTAAATAAAACTATCTTTTCGGATTTTTTCGCGGATTTATTTTGATTTTTGTTTCCCGACGTTTCGATTGCTTTACAGCAATCATGGTCACGGGAGAGACTAAGGTGTCAGATGTCTCAAAAGTATTATATAGTTGTTACAGACATATAATACTTTTGAGACATCTGACACCTTAGTCTCTCCCGTGACCATGATTGCTGTAAAGCAATCGAAACGTCGGGAAACAAAAATCAAAATAAATCCGCGAAAAAATCCGAAAAGATAGTTTTATTTAAATGTCTAATATTCGCGTAAACCTAAGAAAGTATTATGAGTACCAATTAGGTGGCGATATTGTTTCCCGAGAAACTCAAGTTAGAGATTTGGGTATTTACTTGGACAGTAAATTGACTTTTGTTTCCCATATTAACCGATCAGTAGCTAAGGCTTATAAGATGCTTGGCTTCATTATGCGAATTGGGAAGGACTTTAAAAGTCCCATTACTCTAATACTTCTTTATAAGGTAGCCAGCGCAATTACCGGCAAGAGGCATATCATCTTAGTCTTCACAGTGACAACGCACCTGTGGTTCTGCATTTTTGTTACTTAAAACCTAAGTGTATGAACCGTAGGTGTTATGGGCGACAGGTACTACTTTCCATCAGGTGGTCTGTTTGCTCGTTTGTCACTCAATCTCATAAAAAAAAAAAAAAAAAAAAAAAACGCATTTGTACTTCCCATACTTGACTACGGGTCACTAGTGTAGAATCCTCATTACAAGGTCCACAGTGACAACCTTGAGAAGGTTCAAAATAAATTTATAAAATACTTGAATTATAGGTCGCGTTCATTAGCCAACTGTCAGACACATCTTGCGTATAAATATCTATCATTAGCCAACCGTCGATTACTGAGAGAACAGTTATTTTTGTTTAAATTAAATAATATTATTAATTCCCCTTACCTTTTGAGTCAAATTAATTTTAGATGTCCTAGATTATCTTCCCGAAGTAAATTGTCTTTTAATCCACAATTTACACGAACAAAATATGCTCTAAATTCGCTCATTAATCGAGCTTGCAATAATTATAATGAAAAATTTATTAATATAGACTTATTTAATTATTCTGATGTATACAGTATTAAGAAAGTGTTTTTAAAATCTTTAACATAACATTAGTTCATATTGAAATTTGCCTATCCTTATTATGTATTTTTTTATTAGTATTTTTATTATGTACTGTTAGAGTTTAAGTTTTGCTTTATTTTTTAATTTTATAATTGTTTTTTTTTTGATTTTTGATCTTCACTTAAGTAATTTTTTTGTTGTCCTTTTCATAGTGTTTTTATTTTGCAGTATTTTATTTTTGTAAAAATTTTTGAATTTTATGTTTTTAAAGTTTAGAATCACGTTTACTCTACCTGTGACATATTTTTAAGTGGAAACTTTGCTGGTGTGTGAATGTTTAGTTTTTTAGTCACTGTTTGTTTCCCAAAAATAAATAAATAAATAAATAAATCTAGACTGGAGAGGCCACCGAAGTGACAGAACAAGTATTCTGTTTTATTTCTGCTGAAAAAAATATATCTCAAAAAAGAGTTGATGTTAACTTTGATCGTTTTGGTTCTCACTATGTTACAAGTATTTTTTAAAAGATTATTTATAGTCTTGCGCTCTTTAGCACAATAAAATAAAATACTTTTTGAAAAAATAAATGACCATTAAAATTTTATTTCTCACAAAAACGTACTTCGGCCCTTTTAGCACCAGGCTACACAATAAAAATGCAGTGCATTTCTTATAACTTACATACTATAGCTGTTAAAACACTTAGTGTTTATAAAAAAAAATTTTTTAATATAGCTCATGGATACAGCTGTTGTATATATGCCATGGGTATTGTATCCCTGTTATTTATAATTATTTCATTTTGATGATGCTGCATATGAATATTTACACTTTTATGTATCCATTTTATGGCTCCATTTCTTGAGACCTCTGACATGCACAAATTTGAATATTTTAATTATAACGTTCAGGCTCAACAATCTAATTTTATTCACAGCAACCAGAGATATTTTGTGGCATAAATTCTATACAGTTATTAGACGTACTTTCTTTTACAGCGTTGTGAGAAAGTACCAGGGAGTCAATGAAGCGAGTTGCAAGTTTATTTCTTAATTTGGTTTTGCCAAGTTAACTTTGCTGAACGTTCTTTCACAATCAGCGTTTACGTGAAGTAAAATCAGGCAATCAAGAGCGAATTTGGCAATTATTTAAAACTGATATGCAGTTTTCGGACATATCACACCAAGTTTGTAAAACATATTTTGTGGGTGCGAGATTGTTCGTTACCTTGTCGATTGTGACCGACGACTAACTTTGTCGAAGTGAGGGTATTTAAGAGCTCAAATGACGTTTTTGCGAGTGTGAGACGCAATTTTTGTCACTTTTGACAGTTTGATTATAAACGTCTTCACTTCCGAGCAAGTTAACTTGTCACTTAGATTTTGGTAGTGAAAGTGAAAATGGTCATCAAAATACGAACATCTTTTTACAAAGTTCATGATATTGTGTGTGTGTTGTGTTGTTTTAATTGAAGAAAAGAAATGGCATTGAAATCTACTCAATAGGTTACTTTAAAAGTAAAGGTAACATCACTTAAAATCACATATGTACATACACATGCACCCTTCGTTTATTTTTTTATCAATTGTTATTATTTTAGATACAAACTGCACTATTTTTCTTTATAAGGGGGTCTTACTAGCGGCCAGTTGGAGCAATATCTCCCAAAAAAAGTGAGAAGAAGTAACCACAGCATTAATACATAAGAATATGTTAAATAAATATACCTTCCTGTCATTCCAAATGCCAGACAAGCAATTAGTCAAAGGTACTTATGCTTTTATAACTATACAATACTTATCAGGATATCACGGGTATGTATGGAATTACAAAAAATATTGATATGTAACGTTAAGCTTGTTTGTTTGTTGTTTTGTTTGAAAACGATTAAATATTTATTCTAATAATTAAAGATTTAACTATAATTTTGTTTATATTCAATAACATACCTAAAAGTTATTTTTATTCAATAAAATGAATTATTTAATTTTCAGTTTTGGAACATGATAACACGAAAGACCATACTGAGAGGATTATCACTGAGAGAGAGAGAGAGAGAGGTTCCACCAATGGTTTAATTAGAGGCAGGGTATTAAGGGATCAATTAGTAAGAAGATTACAGCAGCAATAATTATTACCTTTTATGTTATAACTTACAAGTTTATTTTAATATTTGGTGGCAGTCAATCTATTGTAATTTACCACAAAAAATATTGTATCATATATATCTATCTATCTATGAATAGTATGTATATAAATTGAGTGTTAAATGAAAAAAAGCTAAATAAAACAATTTGAACCATTTTAATGTTTAATTTTTAATCTTAATAGTTTACCATACTAGAAGTAAGAATAAACTTAGTTTGAACTAAATAATAGTTAACTAATAAGGTTATTTAAAAAATTATCTTATCATAACAAAAAATAATAAATAATTAATTATTATGTAATTTACCCATCTAATCTTTACAAAACTTATTAGCTAGTTTATCTAATATAACTAACATTCTCAAATCTAAAGCTTGCCATTCCCTCTGAGTCTGCACTTCCATTTCTCTTATCCTATTTTGCTCCCTTTTCATCTCCATATAATCTCTACTGCATTGTTTGAGCTTCACATGTTTCGAGGTGAGATTGTATTCGTGAAGACCTCTCACTATGGCATGGTATAGTTTACCCATACTGAGCAGGATACATACGAGGCTGAGGGGCAGCAACTTGGGACAAGAAATAAAGTGAGTAAGACTTCTTCAGCATCTGATAAAAGAAAATATTTGATATTTAGGTTGGCAAGCTAACACTGCCAATATTGTAAATGTAAAATAAATAGGACTTTTTATATTTCTATACACCATATTCTCTGAATATTTTCACTTTATGATTTAGATTAAGTACAATATAAGTAACAATTAACTTACTTTCTGTGATTTTAATATCTGCATTGATGGCTTGGCTAGGAGGTCTTGATTTTATATGAACCTGGCTTAAAGTAGGCTCTACATGTACTCGGCTAGAAGGTCCAGATTCATTCCATGGCTCAATACCTAAAAAATAAAAAATATATTCACACCTATCCTCTTCTATTTAAAATGATAATATGTTTCTATACGAAACAACTTACATTAATCAATCAGATAGTTTTGGCCTTCCTGTGTACTTAATTGTTCCGTGCTAGGTTCCCGAATCCTGGGAATCTAGTCTTGCATTAGTTATCTGCTTACTAAGCCATCCATGCCTAGCAATAAGAAAACAAAAACACAAAATATATCACAAGTTCACTTCAACAACTCGCATTCAATATTGTAAATAACTTGATTAAGTACTTACTCTTCCATAAAAGTAACTAACAATTCAAATTGATAGTAACTTGTTTTCATTTTAAATATTTTGAATCCTGAGACTTAACATAAACAATAATTGGTACATACGCAGTTTGTTTACACAACAAAATCCAACAAGTTACGCCATACGTAACCCGACTATTTTTGTTAATACATTGCCTCCATACAAATAGCGTTAGAAAATCATTGTATTTAATTTGGTTGGGTTATCGCATAGACGCTACGTGCTACCAATATATGAAAAATATAAACGCGTTAATCGGTGAGCAAAAGTCATTCGAACCGAATAACTCGTTTGTCACTCACACTCAGACCTACTCACTTTACGTCGTGACCAACGTATGTTCGATTTACGCTGTGGTTAAGTTACTCGATTTGTTTTATGAAACTCACACTAAGCACACTTGTTCTTATAATATTTAGAAAATTTACACTCGGTACTTTTGTGACCATATTTGTGTATAACAGCGAAAGCCTTTACAAAATTGTTTATTTTTGTTATGAAACTTTTTACTTGTAGCAAAAGCTGATGAATCACTTTCTGTTTGTTTGACATGTTTGACATGTACAAACTCGGCGTGTTAGCCCGGAGTCATCGAAAGCACGTGATAGATTTTCCCAAACTTCTTTCGCAGTGCACGATTCTTGAATGTGAATATAATTTACAGGATCGACAAGAAGTATTATTTTCGATCTGGCTTTAGTGTTATGCTTTTCATCAATTGTACTTGGATTTTTGCATTCCAACGCAATCCCATAACTCCTCATGCAGTAAATAAGTTTTAACAGCAAAACGCCATGTAGCATAGTTATCACGGCCGGTTAATTTTTCAATTAATGCCAGTTGATTACTTGATGACATGTTAAATTCGAAGTACAACTGAATTTTTTTGTTCCGAAAACTGAGCATGTTGCCTTTGTAGGTATGTCTCTTGCAAAACTGTTTTTCGTATATATTTTGTAAACTTTTTACGTTGATTTTATTTATCGGGCTTACTGGGCCCATAATCTGATATTATTTTAATGAAAAAATTAATATTATTATAATAAGACTTAAATTTAAACAAAGTTACAATTAACAAACAGTTCTTGATGCAATTACCACAGAGTATAGAAGAGAGCGAGAGAAAAAATAGATTAATCAATAAAGCTTATTTCATTATTATTCATTATTAATTATTATTCCAACTTCTATGATAGCTTCACATGTTTCCATGATTATTATTTCTAATGTTCGAGGGTGTATAGCGGATAAAAAAAATCTTCTAAGTCCATTCCACTTGCCAAATATCTCAAGGTTATGGACAATCTTTGATTCACTGAAATAGCTTGCCTCATTTTAGTGTCTTGCTTTCGTATTATTGGCTCAACTTTAACCAATAAGTTTTTGTAAGAAACATCAAACAGTCTTAGAAAGTTTTTATAATCATCTGGTGAGGTAGATTCTAGCACTTTTTGTGAATGTTTGTGTGCATGAAACGGTATCTTAGTTTGTACCATGCTTTGGACCAAATTCTTTTTCGTTTCTTATTTTTCAATCTTCTTATGCCAGACATTAACGTTATAAACATTGAGGAAGTCACAATCCTTGTTCGAGGGCATCTTGACTGCGTCACAAATCTAATTACGACAGCGTACCGAACCGAACGGCGCAGTGCCGTTTGACAAACCGTTCAAACCGACATCAAACGGTTGCATCAAACACGTAAGGTTTGAATCAAACCGTTGGACCATCTCGGGGAACCTTAATACTGATTTAAGCATCTTATTTGTATAATAATAAAATTAGTTGGCATTTATCATTTTTTTTTAAATTCAATTGTAAATTATTTTGTGAACCTATATCAAAAATTATTTGTGGAAATGGTAGATCATGATAGATTTAATGATTTGTTTCCTATTAAAACTTGGAATATTATTTGTCGCCAATCGCCATTGGTTGGCACCACTAATATAAATTTGATAAAATTATTGTTTTGTAATACATAATAGCGATGAATTACCACTTTGTTAATAAATTCGTGTATTAATTATGAATGATACAAGTACTTTTATCTGAAATAGATAGAAAATTGTGAAGCAGTCAGGGAAAATAAAAATAGTTTTTTTTTTCGCAAATCACTTTATATTACATTATTTTATATCACTTTATATAAATTACAGATTTTACAATTATAACTACTAATTTTTTAATCATTAATAACACTTTAACACTGCAGCAGAATAATAAATTCAATCCCGAACAAGACATTTTATATATCCACGCCATCCCCATCCACTCTCCTCTACTCGCCTCACACTTCACACCGCTACACTAGCGCCTCCTCTCCAACATTCGCTCCTCACTTCACTTTACTCGTTACAAAATATTAATTGTTTACAATATACTTGAAAATTGTATATAAGCGGATAGAATGCAATGTTAGCTCTTGTTTTCCTGTTGCTTGACGACGCCGAAGTAATCCCGCTTTTTCAGTGAGACGAAAAAGACAATAATGTTAAGGCGTGGCTGCATAAAATATAACAATTAGGCGATGTGTGTGGAAGCGATCTTCCATTCAATTCATTATGCAGTTGCGACTATGTGGATCGGCCAGATATTGGTACGACGCTTAAAAAATTACAATTTATCTTAGGCAGAATAGTCCACGATCAACAGATTTTGTAGGGTAACTGGAAACCATGTTAGCTCGAATCAAAATGGATGCAGATCTAATGAAAAAGTCTTTTCTTAAAAAAATATCATTACTTGAAAAGTGTTATATAAAAGGAGAAGAAGCTATATTATGTATCATTACAGGGTTACCAGTAGAACTTCGAGCAAATGCTAAAGCATTCCAATGTGAGACTCCACAACAGTTATACTATGGCTACTTGTCAATGTTTGAAAATTACAAGAGGGTCGAAACAAATGCAAGCATCAAGAACATAGCTATAGAAAATGAATCTGTCAAAGTTTGTTACGCATGTCGAAGAAGAGTTCACGAAATAAGGGATTACATAATGCCTCGCGAAGATATTTGTCAAATAATGCGCCATGATGCGGCTACGTGCTGGCATACATGCTCAGCTGAACCATTCGATCAACAATTGTTGATCGAAGGCTGAACCTAAAGAAATGTTACAAAATTTTTCAATTTCCTCACAAATTGTATTAGCATAGGCGGCCACGTACCGGAAGGCGTAGCGTGAGTAAGCCTCCCACAAGGTGGACCGACGACTTGGCCAAAGTCGCTGGAGCCCACTGGATGCGGATGACACAAAACCGGTTGTCGTGGAAATCTTTGAGGGGGGGCCTATGTCTAAACAGTGGACGTGTTTGGGCTGAGACGAACAAACGAACATATTTAATGTACATTACAAACTTAATATGACTACATATAGATTCCTTTATTATGGATATGTGAAGAGGAGAGATGAAACGCATATAAATAAATGCTTATAAATGAAAGAATCGGAGAAAATTAATTTACAGAATATACGGTAAATATCTTTTAAGATAATGGAGTCTGGACATTTTGAGATACGATCGCTAGAATTATACTTGTTTTCCATAATATCTTTAAGAAATAATATGAAACACGAACTTATTTTTGTAAATACTAAAGTGTCTATTACGTAAAAATTTTATTTCAGTGTGAAAATATGTTATAGTCTGGCAAATGAAAGTTGATACTCGAATTATTTGAAAACTTTTCATATGGCAATATTTTATTTATGTCAATTTCAATTTGTCAAAATTGTTGTTGTGTTAGTTTTTATTTATTTTGACGTTGTAAGAGCATTTTTTCAACTTAAAAATGAATAAAACGATTAAAAGTGGAGTGCGGGAGATGTTGTTTCGCATGATTGCTAAGTATATATTTAACCAGAAACAAGATTATTTACGTGTGGTTTTGGATTTCATAAGTTAGTATGACGCTTTGATGTTGATACTTTGTATTCGTAATTATTATTTATGATTTTACAAAAAATATTTATGTGTTTGGTTCACATTCTGCTTAAAAAACGTTAAACGCCATCATAATAATGCCCAACAATTTTAATACAAATTGTTATTTAATATTTATTTTTATTTTACAGAAAATCTGAAGAATGTAGCAGGGGTTGATGATATAGTGAAAACTATTGAAAAACTTACAGCTTTAGAGCAGAAAGACAGGATAAGAACCCAGAACCAGTACTTGGATGAAATAGCTTCAATGACTGGTAAGTTTTACTAAATACATACATAAGTTTTACAATGATATAATTTACTACATGATTTGCTATTAAAAATGCAGCACCTAATCATTCAGTTTCATCATTCTTTACAGAAGTGAGTATTGCAACTTTAAAAAGAATAAAAAAGGAAGGTGTGGTAAATGAAAGTGTCTGGAATACCCCAGGAAAAAAACGGCCACATAAGCCCACAGTATCTAACCTAGACAGTTTCGATAAAGATGCTATTCGTAACAAAATTAACGAATATTACATTGTTAGAAAACAAGTTCCTACGTTGAGAACTCTGTTAGTGGAGTTAAAGGAAAGCATTGGATTTACTGGATGCCGGGAAACACTTTGCCACTTATTATTGTCCAATGGCTATGAATTTAAGAGAAATAAAAATGAGCGTTCATTGTTAATTGAGCGTTATGACATAGCTGCCTGGAGACATCGGTTTTTAAGAACCATTGCATTGAAACGTAGAGAAAGAAAGTCAATCATTTATTTAGATGAGACCTATATTCATTAAAGCTACAAGCCCAAGAAGTCTTGGCAAGGTCCATCTACAAGTGGTGCGATTGAAAATGTTTCATCAGGGAAAAGGTATATAATTATACATGCTGGATCAGAGAAAGGCCCTGTGCCTAACTCATTATTAATATTTAGCACTAAATCTAAAATGGCAGATTACCATCATGACATGAATGCCGTTAACTTTTGAGCTTTTCTCTTAGCCATTTATTAGGCTAAGAGAAAAGCTCATACCCAATTTAAATGAACCAAGTGTATTAGTTATGGATAATGCCAGTTACCATTCAACCATTGTAAATAAATCTCCTACATCACAAAGTCGCAAAAATGAGATAAGAGAATGGCTTACTTTGAATGATATTCCATTTGAACAATATCACACAAAAGCAGAGCTGCTATGTCTTGTGAAACGAAGCACACCAGAACCAATATATGAAGCTGATGAAGTTCTGTAGCAGAATGGGCAAGAGGTATTGCGACTTCCCCCGTACCACTGCGATCTAAATGCCATTGAGCTGGTATGGAGTTTGGCTAAACGTAAAGTGGCAAGTAAAAATATTGCCCTGCCTGCTGTGGAGTTAGATAAACTTATTAAAGAGTCTTTTGAAAGCATAACTCCACAGGAATGGAAAAAAAATACTGATCATATAATTCACATCGAAAATAAATATAAAGAAAGAGACAAAATAATAGAAGATAATTTAGAAAGTTTCATTATTCATAGGAAAGGTATCAGGGTCGATGGAATTGTCACATGATGGCAGATTACTGCTGGTCTTTGAAAAGAGATTGTCCTCTGAAAGATTATAAAAGAAAAGCTCATAAAAGGCGTTTTATGGAAATATAAAATATATTTTCGACATTTTCCTCTTTATTTACTTCGACGTATCCTAATTTTTCAAAACATAACTGACATTTTAAATATATCTGGTATTTTGTTTCTCGTTTTTTGATTTTTGAAATGTAAAATGAAAATAAAGATTTAAAAAAAAATCAGAACAAATCTTACAAAATCTTTGATAGTTTCATGAATTGTGTGCATAAATAGACCCAAAATCATTTTCAAATCTAGGGCAACAAAACCACTGTAGACTAGTGTAATAAATATTGCTCCTTATTCAGCCTTTATTTTTAATAAATGTATTTTAATAGATAGCGGAACATTCCCCGATTTAATGAAACATAGTACAGTAGTACTTTTGTTTATAAGGTGATAGATTTGAACTTGGAAATTATAGATCCACTAGCGACTCACCCTCGCTCCGTTCAGGTTCGTCCCTACTTACGTTTTAACGTTTAGTATAGATTTCTCAGAGATGAGATATTTTTCCGCGGTAAAAAGTATCCTATATGTTGACCCGGATAACCAGCTATAACCATACCAAATTTCATTAAAATCCCTCCAGTGGTTTTTCTGTGATGCAGTAACAGACAGACAGACGGACAGACGGACAGACAAAAAGTCTAAAAACTATAGCTTCGGCTTCTGCATCGATAATAATGTCTATTTCAATAAGATTTTCTAAAAAATATTTAATGTACAGATTCGGCTTAGTTAGAATTTTATTATATGTATAGATTTCAATATTACCTGCATTAAGCAAAATATTAGAAAAAATTGTTTTATACCAATTAAGTAATTTCTGTTATTACAACTATTTTATGCACAGTGAACAATATACTTACTTACTTACAGTACTTAAGAAGGAATTCTAAAAATAGATCCAAAAGAATCTCCGATCCTACTCTAAGGCTCATGGCGGAAAGGAGAGAAATGGTCCTACAGTCATCGGATGACGCGTTCAAGTACCGGCAACTTAATAGACAGATTTCAGAGTCCTTAAGACGTGACTTTCGCACCTATAATACTGAGCGTATTATAGATGCGATAGAGCGGAACAAAGGCTCCAAAGTTTTCGCGAGGGATCCGTCTATTGGACAAAGCCGGCTAGTGAAGCTTAAAACCGACGACGGTAGGATCGTTTCATCTAATCCTGAGCTTATGGAAGAGATCGAGAGATTTTATGGGCAGCTCTTTACATCAACACGACAACCCACTTGTCTGGACGACGATCCAAGGGCCAGACTAACCCGACACCATACCAAAGAAATCCCGGACGTCAGCCTGACTGAGATTAGGGTGGCTCTCAAACAGCTTAAAAACAACAAAGCACCGGGTGAAGATGGAATTACGGCCGAGCTTCTGAAGGCGGGTGGAGAACCGATCCTTATGGCCCTTCAGAAGCTATTTAATTCCGTCATACTCCAAGGAAAAACCCCACGAGCATGGAGCAGAAGCATAGTGGTACTGTTCTTTAAAAAGGGCGATAACGCCCTGCTAAAGAACTACAGACCCATATCGCTTCTGAGCCATGTCTACAAGTTGTTTTCGAGAGTCATTACGAACCGTCTTGAATGCAGGTTAGACGACTTCCAGCCTCCCGAACAAGCAGGTTTCCGTAGAGGTTTTAGTACCGTAGACCACATTCATACGCTGCGGCAGGTTATACAGAAGACCGAAGAGTATAACTTGCCTCTTTGCTTGGCGTTTGTGGACTACGAAAAAGCCTTTGATTCGATCGAGACCTGGGCTGTGCTGCAGTCTCTCCAGCGATGCCAAGTTGACCACCGGTATGTCGAAGTGCTGAAGTGTTTGTATGAAAACGCCACTATGTCAGTCCGACTTCAGGACCGGGACTCGAGACCCATCCAATTGCAGCGAGGAGTACGACAGGGCGATGTCATCTCGCCGAAATTATTTACCGCTGCATTGGAAGATGTCTTCAAGGTCCTGGACTGGAACGGACTGGGCATCAATATTAACGGCGAGTACATCACTCACCTTCGATATGCTGACGATATAGTGGTTATGGCTGAGACCATGGAGGACCTCAGTATAATGCTCAATGACCTCAATGAATTCTCCGAACGAGTTGGTCTAAAAATAAACATGGATAAGACGAAAATTATGTCAAACGTCCATGTTGCAACCACTCCAGTTTTTATCGGTGATTCTATGCTCGAAGTTGTAGACGAGTATGTATACCTAGGGCAAACTGTCCTTAGGGGTGTTGTAGTGTATGCGCAAGCGATCCTGCAACGCCCCACTGCACTGCGGCGACGGATTCCGCTGTGGGTTTTAGTGAGTAAGAGTCTCACAGTACCTTACCCATTGACGGCCGGTAAGGTCCCCATGATGGGTTTCCCCAGCGTCAACAAAAAAAAAAAAAAAGGGCAAACTGTCCAGCTAGGTAGGTCCAACTTCGAGAAAGAGGTCAATCGACGGATCAGACTCGGATGGGCAGCGTTCGGGAAGCTACGCAATATCCTCTCGTATCAAATACCGCAGTGTCTCAAGACAAAAGTCTTCGACCAGTGTGTGTTGCCAGTGATGACATACGGCACAGAGACGTGGCCGCTCACGATGGGCCTGATAAGAAAGCTCAAGGTCACACAGAGAGCAATGGAAAGGGCTATGCTCGGGGTTTCCCTGCGAGATCGAATCAGAAATGAGGAGATACGCAGAAGGACCAAGGTCACCGACATAGCCCACAGAATATCCAAGCTCAAGTGGCAGTGGGCGGGGCACATCGCTCGCAGAACGGACGGTCGTTGGGGACGCAAAGTTCTGGAGTGGCGGCCACGTACCGGAAGGCGAAGCGTGGGCAGGCCTGCCACAAGGTGGACCGACGACTTGGTCAAAGTCGCTGGAGCCCACTGGATGCGGATGGCACAAGACCGGTTGTCGTGGAAATCTCTGGGGGAGGCCTATGTCCAGCAGTGGACGTGCTTGGGCTGAGACGACGAACAATATAGCTTCACCAAAGGTAAATCGACAGCTGGTGCGGATGCTGCGCTTCTTAGGCACATTTATGACGCATGGGAGAAATCACAGAATTCTATTGGTGTATTTTGCGATTTGTCTAAAGCTTTTGATTGTTTAGATTAACAAACACTTGTTTAAACTGAATCACTATGGCATAAAGGGTGCTGCGCTTGATCTTGTTCCTTCCTACCTCAATCAGAGAATTCAGAGATTTCTATAGTATTGGAAAACTGCTTCTAAGTTCTAAGACAGCTTACGTGACGCAAATGGTGGAAACAGGTCAAAAACTTAGCGAAACCGGGTTCAATATAAGCGATGAGTGGATTGGAAGCAGGATTGACGGATAAATTTTTACCCATGATAATGGCTATTGAGCATTCCGGAATACCTATAGCAACCGACGCCATTAAATCAATGTTAATGAATATGGAGAAAATGGAAGTTACCGACCGTAATGAAGTCCATAGTGTATTTGTTAGTTCGCAATAATGTAAAAATAAAATTAAACATGGAAATGATAATAAATCAAACGTCAAGTGTTACAAATGTAAACAATACGGACATTATCTAAGCCAGTACCCAAATAAAGCTAATAATCTACCAAACTACAAAAATATGCCAAGAAAACAAATATTTTGTTCTTAAGTGGAGAATTCAATAGAAATACGTGGTATATTGACTCGGGTGCGCATCTCACTGCTGAAGAAAAATGGATAGCAAAATGTGTAGGGTGCAGTGGGATAATCCCGAAAATGGTTATATTCCGAAAGTTAAAAAAATCTACCAATCGTACCAATATTTTCCTATTGGCAACATTAGTCTAGACGCCATCTTGATTGTCCTCGCCGCATCAGTCGTCGTGAATCGCTAGTGTCAATAATACGTGTGTAGCATTAACTTTTCTCAGACAAGTGTTTTTCGCGCCTTTTTCGGTAATTCGCAATAACCCCAACACATTTTTCTCGGAATTCTGGTAAGTTATTTGAATGAGTGTTTGATTTTACTATAGATTATCGTTTTATGCTTTGTGAGATGAACACAACGTTCTAGCTGTGTTCTATTTTTTTTTTCGGAAATACCCTTTTGGGGTTTTTCCGATATATATTTATTTCACAATAACCCCACTTAACTTTTTCATAGTAATTAGCAGTGATTCTCAAACTATAAAGAAATTAAAATTGTAATATTTAATTTAGATATAAAAAACTTAATTCAAATATTACTAAAACTAAATTCGTCCTAATGGAAAGCTATTGCACGTTCTTTAATAATGTTGGTTAAGTGCATAATTTCTCATCGCTTTGATTGTTCATGGTAGAAATAATGGTATGATATGGTGTTGTATATGGTTTTGTGTATGATGTACTATGTGGTTTATTTGTGATACGGTGTAGTGCATGTACAGTACTTTTTATGGTATTTTTTCACATAGAATAGTAAAGTATACTAGCGCATTTAATTATATACTTAATCGATTTTATTTTAGAATTAAGTTATAATAAAGAAGAATAAAAATATATATTGTTAAAATTTATTGCGAGTGAAAAAATATAAGTTCAAGCATTCCGTTCAAGCTATAACTTTCAATTAGTACGATTCGATAGATCCACATACTTAGCATTACCTAAAATTAATTAGTTTTTTTAAATTCCTTAATTATTAACAAAAAGTATTACATTTATTTTTCAGAGCTATCATGCCCCGAACTTATATGAGAAAAAAAACTAAAAAATACACTCCACAAGACTTGGCTCAAGCCATTAAAACTGTTAAAAATAGAGAACTTACGGCATATAGAGCAGCGCAAGAATACAAAATCCCTATGACAACTCTTCATTAACATATCAATAAAACCAAAGAAAATATTAGGCCAAATGCAGGTAGGCCAACTGTAATACCATTAGAAGATGAAAAAAGAATTGCGGAGGCAATAATGGTTATGTAAAAATGGGGATATGGAATACGTGCGGGTGAATAATATTCCGACACCATTTAAAAACAATGTCCCAGGTACAGACTGGTTCATTAATTTCAGAAAACGGCATCGATTATCCATTAAAACAGCACAGCCTGTGGAATTTGTGAGAAGAAAAATGACAGATCCATTCGTGATTGCCGAATATTTTGATTTACTCAAAAATACTTTAAAAGATTTAAATCTCTTCGAAAGACCGACTCGACGAAACATCGCTATGCTTGGATCCAACCAGAACAAAAGTAGTTGGAAAAATGAATAAGCCGTGTTCGAGAACCACTCACGGAAGTGGAAAAGAGAATATCACGGTGTTGGCAAGTGTCAACGGCAAAAAGTTACCTCCTCTGATTGTATTTAAGGGAAAATTTGTTTGGGATCAGTGGATGGCTAAACTAGATGACGGCGATTATGATTTCGAATTATGCTATGCAGCCAGTACTAAGGGGTGGATGGAGACAGACATTTTTTATAATTATTTAGAAAAATTTCTCATCCCAAATCTGGGAGAAGAGCGACCAGTCCTTATTATTTATGATGGTCACTCCACTCACGTCGATGTAAGAGTTGTGGAGTTGGCAATAGGAAATTATATCACGATACTTAAACTACCGCCGCACACGTCACATTTGCTGCAGCCTCTTGATATAGCAATATTCAAGTCCCTTAAAACAATATGGGATGCCAAATTGGTAGACTGGCAGTGTTGGTATAAAAATGCCAAAAAAAGTCTTTGCACAAGCGCTAGCTGATACCTGGTAACAAACTAACCCCGATATAATCAAAAGTAAGTTTAAAAAAGCTGGGATTTATCCCTTTAACGCACAAGTAATACCTATAGACAAGTACGATCCAGATGCATACAAAAGATACCAAAAACATACATCAGATGCACGTCTTACCCACATACAAATAAACCCCGAAACCCTAAAGAGACTAAACGAAATTTGTATTGAGTTGTTTAACAATCAGCTTCTAAGAACTAATTATGATCTTGAAAAGTCAAACACTGAAAACGTTACCTTGCTGTCTCAGTTATCAAAGTCGAATACCCAGACGTTGAGTTTTGGGCTAAACAGCCATCCCAAATCCCAATCCCAAAAGAACACAAAATTTTTCAAAAATAAATATAATCTCGAACATAATCATCAAAGAAGCATCCAAACCACCACCAACTTTTATGTATGTACATTTGGAGAATTATTACTGATATATCAATCATATTATCAATGTTCTTTAAAACCTGAATGTAGACCAACCACATCTTTCACAATTTTAGTATCGGTTAATATCAATTGAAGCGTCTACCTATGGGACTAAAAATCAGTCCTAGTGTTACAAAACTTATTTCTAAACACATCTTTTATTAAATAGAATCGTATTAATAGTGTTGTAGGCATCAATCGGCTATTTAATTTGTTATTTATATTTACTTAATTGCTATATTTAATTAATACTAAATTATATTTCAAATATCTTAAAATAGATTAGCGTTTTGTTTCCGAACGGGTTTTGTATTATCTTTCCAATTCACTCGTGTGTTTTATTATTTGTATAAATATTTACTATTTATTACAGTTATAAATTATTTGCATAATTACATATCCAATATTTAATTAATGTTAAACTTATAATCAATATTTAATTATATAACAGAATGTATTATTTCTAATAAGTTGCTTTTTGATCATTTTGGCGTGAGTGCGGGTACTTGTATTTAAAGCCGTGTAATGGTGAAATCGGGTTTGAGTTGAATTCAGGCGGTGATAATAACGTTTTGCTATAACGATCTATGCTGTTCGCCACCTTCGTCTTGCTGTCTCGCTGCGCGTTTCACTAGCGCTTTTTCTAGAGTGATGTCAGTAGCTATGTCAGGTCTTAACTATATAAATTGTTTTATTTATTTAGACGATTGTGTTGTTTTTGGACGAAATCTTGAATCGCATAATACAAACTTAATAGAAATTTTCGAACGCCTACGTAAAGTTAATCTTAAATTAAATCCGAGTAAATGTCAATTCTTAAAAACCGAACTATTATATTTAGGCCATACGATATCTTCTGAAAGAATTCAACCAGACCCAGAGAAAATCAAAACTATTCAACATTATCCAACACCGACAAACGTTGATGAAGTCAGACGTTTTGTTGCAATGTGTAACTACTATAGAAAGTTTATTAAAAATTTTGCTGATATAACTAATTGTTTGAATAAACTTTGTAGGAAAAATGTCAAGTATCAATGGACTGAGCAATGTGAAAAATCATTTAATTTTTTGAAAAACGCTTTAACAACTCCTCCCATTTTAGAATACCCTGATTTTTCGAAAGAATTTATACTATACAGACCGATGCTTCGGGTACAGCGATAGGTGCAGTACTTTATAATAGTAACATGAAGGCTGTAGCTTATACTAGTAGACCTTTAAATAAAGCAGAGTTAAATTACCCAACAATACAGAAAGAATTACTTGCTATAGTTTGGAGTGTGAAATATTTCAGACCATATCTATATGGACGTACTTTTACAATTATGACAGATCATAAACTTTTAATATACTTGTTTGGGATGAAAGATCCGTCAAGTAGACTTTTAAAATTTCGATTAGCATTAGAAGAATATGATTTTAAAATAGTATACGTGAGAGGAAAAGAAAATGTAATAGCAGACGCTTTATCGCGAATAAGCATAACGTCCCAAGATTTGAAAGTTATGAATGAAAGGTTAGTGACAGTAATCACAAGAGCGCAAGCTAGGAGAATAAAAGAGGCTGAAAGAGAGAATGAAAGTGGAAATGATAGAATAAACGATATCCCAAGTATTAACCCGAATTATTGGCCTGATCAACCAAAAGTTGTGGAAATACGTAGGATACCGAATGGAGCAGTTGAATTAAGTTTACTGAAAGGAGAAGAATTAAGAAAAATGAAAGAGAAAAAATATATTGATGTCGAATCTGAATGTTTCGCATTTATAAAAAATAAAAATATGTTATATGTTAATCTCGATTTAAAAGCACATTATACGCGAGACGTTTTTGTGGAGAAATTGAGCAATATATGTGAAAAATTAAAAATTAAAGAAATAGGCATTATAAAAAGAGAAGATAACGTATTGTTTATCAAGAATCTTGTAGAAGAAATAAAAAGCATAAATAAGTGGTCCGGACCACGCATTTGTATTTTAAGAGGTATAAAAAGAATAGATGATGACGAAGAAAAGAAATTTATTATGAATGACTATCATTTGACTTACAAGCGGACACGTTGGGATTCACAGAATGTTAAATAACATAAAACGTAGATTCTACTGGTCAGGAATCGAAAATGATGTAAAGAGCTATGTTCGAAAATGTGAAAAATGTCTAAAAATGAAGTATTCTAGGTATATTAAAGAACTTATGGTTATTACAACTACTGCAAGTTATGCTTTAGAAAAACTTTTTCTAGACCTAGTCGGACCATTATATAGATAGAGACATAGAAAATAATAAATATATATTAACAATACAGTGCAAGTTAAGTAAGTTTGTCGAGACATATCCTCTTAGAAATAAGAAAACGGTAAGTATAGCTAAGAGTTTTGTGAATAATTTCATTTTAAGGTTAGGAATTCCAAAGATCATCGCTACGGATCGTGGAACAGAATTCATTTCTGAGACAATGAAAGAGGTATGTAAATTGCTTAACATAGAAAAATTTAGTTCTACTGCATATCATCATCAGACTATTGGTTGACTTGAAAATGCACATAAACATCTAGGTTCATTTTTGGGCATACAGTGCGATAACCATCCAGAAACTTGGAGCCAATGGTTACCATTTTGGTGCTTTACATACAACAATACAATTCATTCAAGTACAAGATATCCACCATATGAGCTAGTTTTCGGGAAACTTTGTGAAATGCCTAGTAGAATTTCTGCTGATAATACCTTTGTACAATCCAGGTAATTATAGTTTAGAATTAAAATATAGGTTACAGATAGCTAATAGGGATGCAAAAGAAAATTTATTAAAATGTAAAGAGAAAAGGAAACAGAATTATGATAAAAATATAAATCAAATAAAATATAATCCAAACAATATGTTACTAGTAAAAAATGAGACAAGAAGTAAACTTGATACTTTGTATAATGGCCCATATGTAGTTGTTGAAGAACAAGAACCGAATGTAAAAATTTTGAGAAACGGTAAAATTGAAATTATTCATAAAAATAGAACAAAACCCTTTGTAAAAGATAAATAGTATATTTATTCATAATTCACTTAAAAATAAGAAAATGTATTGTATGATTAATTAGAATATAATAATTTTAAGTAGGTACTGCCACTCTTTGTTTTTTTTTACATAGGAAATAAGTTGGCGAAACATTATAATGTAACGAAAAAAAAGTAAACTAATTTTTTTTTCCACCCCGGTGATGTAGTGGGGTGACTAGCATATCTAGCATATACATATATTACACATATAATGTATTAGTCTTAGAGTGGACGAGTAGAATAAATCAGAGTGTTGTCCAGAGCGGTTGTTTTCTATTAAATCTCCCCGCACCCCACACCTCAAATTTACAATAAAATATCGATGGCCTCTTTTGACATGAGGACGTCCTCGTACTCCTATATCCCAAGCAGTAGCAGGTGTCCCTAGACCTCAAGTCACTTGGGACAAGCTCTGGTATCACCTTACAGGCAGATACATCATCACGCTTGACAGCTTGCAGTTGAGCAACTCTCTCTAGAGACTCTGCATCATTAATCTGAAACAAAATAAAAAGTCGAATATTATCAAAAGGTCCCCAGCTCGACATAACTACTAAATCTCATTCACTTAAACAAGGGAATCCATTTTTGTATGACAGGCGGATCGTTATAAACGGTAGTCAATCTCATAGAAACTAGCCAACTGCGCAGTAGATATTATAGTGCACGAATATACGCAGACACCATCTGCATTGCAGCAGTAATACTATTTAAATTTTAATTGACTGCCTCGGTAGTGTAGTGGCTAGCATGTACGGCTGCACATCCTGAGGTCCTGGGTTCGAGTCCCGGGTCGGGCCAAGTTTAGTTATTGAGTCTTTCTGTATAGTAAGCCTCAGTAACAGCCCGGAGTTGGGAAGTTGGCGGTGTTTCACCCCCGTGCCTCGGAGAGCACGTAAAGCCGTCGGTCCTGCGCCTTAACTCTCACCGGTCGTGTCGAGTAGTCGTCCCACTGGAGTATGAGAGTGACAGGAATAGAGAGTGCACTTGTGTCTGCGCGTACACTTGTGCACTATAATATCTCCTGCGCAGTTGGCTAGTCTCAATGAGATTGGCCGCCGTGGCCGGAATCGGTCGGGAGAACATCATCATATTCAGTACATAGTTTAGGCGAAGTATACAAAGGTATTTCACTTTGTTTTTCATTTGTCAAGGTTAATATATTTTTCTCTAAATTGATAGTTGAATTGAAATTATTAAGAAAATCTAACCCAATTATTCCATCTGATTTACAAGGTAAGTTCTCGAATAAGTAAAACTTGTGTTCATAAATTGTACCGTCCGATGCGTGTAAAGTTAAATAAACATAACCGTCTGAATAGATCTTGCCACCTATACCGTTTATAACTATAGGGTCTCTATGTATCCGTATTTGTTCCGATAAGATATAACTACGAATTGCCGATAATGAAGCACCTGTGTCCAGCAACCATGAACATTTTTGTCTATCTAAATTTAAGTACACATATTTTACATTATCATTGCAGCTTAAAATATAATTTTTAAGTCCGAAAAAACTGATTCAGTTCAGTAGTTTTCTCTTGAGTTGTACTTTCGACCTGTGCCGAACAAATATTTCGTTGATTACGATTACCATTACTACCGTTACCTCGACCACGACTCGAACTCACAAAATTGTCACGATAACCTCGCGTCGACCGGCCATTATTATATCCTCGATTATAATTATTATTTACGTACTTACCTCTCGTATTATTGTTGAAGTTATTGTAATTCCGTCTGTGATTTGAATAAAAATTACCTCTATTATTCATTCGTCCGCCTCTACCTCTTAGCGAAGACCTGTAGTAGGGGGTTGGTTACCTCTCCTTTGCACGTTGAAGATGTTAGAAGACGGAAGCTGTCCCAGCTCCTCATCCTCAGCAGCACCCACTGCGTCCTTCAGCTCTGAGTAGTTTCGTGCTGAGATAATTGTACTTGGTCGCCTGTAGCGTAACCCATCTGCAAATCTTTTAATTGCAAGGTTTTCATTTATAGGTCTCAATATCTCACAAGACTTCGGATTACCGTAGCTCTGTGCAACAGTGAGGCCTACAAATAACTCAGACAATTTATCTCCGTACTCATGAATCGACATATTATTCTGAGATAAGTTATTTAATTGACTAAGTATCGCATTTGCTGATTTTTTTGTTAGTAGAGTTCCTAATGTCATGTATTAAGCTCATTACGTCATCAAATTCACTTTTTAATTTCAATTTAGCAGTTTTAGTTAACCTGGTTTTTATTACAAAAGAGATAAGTAATTTTTTCTGTGTAACATTTACAAGATATTCATCATATATTTCAATTCCGTCAATAATTTTTTCAATAGTTTCTTCCGTATTGACCATTACGGGTATTAAAGAAATTGCCGTCTTTATATCAAATTTGTCCATTTTTGTAATATCCGATTTTGACGTTTCCATTGTATAATTAATTTTATATGTTAAAATTTTATTATATACGAACTCAATACGTTCCTTTAATACTTCGAAAACATAACCTACTAACTCTTTTTTATTTTCTTGTTTAGCAATAATATTAATAATATCTTTATACGTTAAAAATAACTTTTCTGCTTCTAAAATCTTATCATTAACTTTACCTTCATATTTTAACCTCCTAGTAGGGCCCAATTTTCTTAAATCAACTTGAATTACATTTAGCTTATTTAAGATAAACTCTAAATTCTGTTCCATATATCATAGTTATTCACTTACACTAAATATTATAGTCCTTAAAATAAGTTCTTAAATGATTATGTATTTATTATAGTTCTTAAAATAGTTCTTAAATTTCTGTATTTAGGCACAAAATAAGGGCAATAAGAGATAAAATATATAAAAGAAAAAAAAAATTATAATAATTGGGGGAACTTTGGTTGACATTTTAACACTTATTTTCACTTTTACTCAAGTAGGAACTCTGGCCAGGCGGTCTAGTGTTAGGCAGCACTAGGTATGTGCGTCCAGATCCTTGCGTCATTAGTCAGCTTCACTCCCAGCAGCATCTGTAGCATTGAATCTCCCGGAAAGCCTTTGACGAATTCTCTTAATAAACTCTGTCTGCATCCTCTTTTCCATCCAATTTCTTTCCTTCTTTCTCCAAATTTTACACCCCAAGCATACCGTAGCAGCAATGAATACCACCAAAACCATTGAGATCAGGATGTTGTTGGTTAAGATATGGGTCTCTATATCCTTATCTGAAAGTCCAGCACCGTTGCTGCCAGCTGCATTTTGCGTAATCATTATTTTCTTGTCTTCCGTTTTTGAGTATGATTTCCCCATTTTGTTTATACGTTTTTTTTTCGTTGATATAAAGTTTAATTCTCTTCACAAGTTATAAAAGTTAAAAGTGTTCTAAAACTGGCACCGAGGCACACAGGAATTCGCTGCGTTGCGAGATTCGCCGGTCACCCGACACTCGCCCACGCCACGGCATGGCAGGGTCGCCATGAGGTGTGGGGTGCGGGGAGATTTAATAGAAAACAACCGCTCTGGATAACGCTCTGATTTATTCTACGTCCACTCTAAGACTAATACATTATATGTGTAATATATATGCTAGATATCACTGACCTCTATAATAGAGGTCAGTGGCTAGATATGCTAGTCACCCCACTACAAATTCACTTAATGTTAATTCGTTGAATTGGTGTTAATCGATAATAAAATCAGCCTCTATGCCTAGCGTTTGTGGACTACGAGAAAGCCTTCCACACCATCGAGACCTGGGCTGTTCTACAATCCATGCAGAGATGCCTTATTGACTATCGGTATATCCAAGTACTAAGGTGTTTGTACGAAGCCGCAACAATGACCATCCAAGTACAAGGACAGAGCACAAAGCCAATCCAATTGCACCGCGGGGTAAGACAGGGGGATGTTATCTCCCCGAAACTGTTTACCTGTGCATTGGAGGACGTCTTCAAAACGCTCGATTGGAACGGATGCGGCATAAATATCAACGGAAACTATATGACACACCTGCGATTTGCCGATGACATAGTCATCATGACAGAGACTCTGCAGGATTTGGAAGAAATGCTAAACAGTCTAAGCGATTCTTCAAGACGGGTGGGTCTCGGGATGAATCTCGACAAGACCAAAATCATGTCGAATTGTCATGTATCCCCGAGACCAGTGATCGTGAATGGCGCTGTTCTTGAAGTTGTGCAGGAATACGTATATCTTGGCCAAACCATACAACTCGGCCGGCACAACTTTGAGAAGGAGGCCAACCGAAGAATACGCTTGGGCTGGGCGGCTTTTGGGAAGCTTCGTCATATTCTAGAGTCATCTATCCCACAATCCCTTAAGACCAGGGTATTTAACCAGTGCGTCCTACCCGTAATGACATACGGAGCCGAAACGTGGACACTCACCGTAGGGCTGGTCCACAAATTCAAGGTCGCTCAGCGAGCAATGGAACGTGCGATGCTTGGAGTTTCTCTGGCGGACAGAATTCGGAATGAAGTCATTCGCCAGAGAACTAAAGTAACCGACATTGCGCGCAGAATAAGCTCGCTGAAGTGGAAGTGGGCCGGTCATGTCTCCAGACGTACCGATGGTCGATGGAGCCGAAACGTGTTAGAGTGGAGACCACGTATAGGCAAGCGTAGTGTAGGACGCCCTGCAGCACGATGGACAGATGACCTAAGAAAGGTGGCTGGCAGTGGATGGATGCGGGCTGCCCAGGACCGGGATGGTTGGCGCTCATTGGGGGAGGCCTTTGTTCAGCAGTGGACGGCGATAGGCTGATTGATTGATTGATAATAAAATCGAATATATTTAATTTTTATTTACGTTTTATTTCTGGTTCCTAAAAATATAAAAATATCCCTAAGAATGAAATATATATATATACCTATTAAATTTTGAACTCAATAGCCACGCTAAAATTATTGATAGTAGAGTCTGACCAGCGAGTCGCTGCACAACGTATTTTTATAAGATTTTTATATGGCAATTTTGCTGAAATGTCAAACATCTGATAGGTCGATTGTCAAACTTGTAAAACACCTGGTATTTCTTTTGTTTATTTTAATAAAGATCACAGGAATAATGTCGAAACCTATGAAAAGTAGCTGTCGACAATAATTATTTACTATGATTACTAAATATAAAGATATTATCTGCGAAGCAGATAAACTTTATAAAGAAAAATGTGGAGCGCTTAGATAAAATCATAGCAATTGGAGGTTAATAATTTTGATTCATTTCATATTATAATTAAAGCATTTGTTATTTTGTGTATATTACATTAAAATCTACTGGTTTTGTTATCATATAAACTGTTTTCACAGATGTTTTTTGTTTATTTTCAGACACTATGGACGAAGAAAGTATATCGTTGCCATTAAAATCGTTAGGCTGAGCTTTTATGTCTTGTACAGGACAGCAAGCCAGCTCCTCAATACAAAGCAGAGGAGCTTCTCAAAGAGCATGGTCATATATTACTCAAGTTGCCACCATATCATTGCGACCTGAATGCTTTTGAGCTCATTTGGAGTTTAGCAAAGAGAAGAATAGCTAGTAATAATATTGGATTATCAAGTGCACAAATGGAAACATTAATTAAAGAGTTTTCTCTCTATAACACCTGAAAACTGGAAAAAATGTACAGACCACATTATACATGTAGAAAAGGATTATATAATAAGAGATGGTGTAGAAATAGAAATTGAAAGATTTATTATAAATGTTTGTGATGATGATAGTGACAGTGATGCTGAATCATTTTCTGGTGTGGAATATTTAGAGTCAGATTTTGAGTATGAATCGAATTAAATTATGACTTGCATAATAAATGTAAAAGCTCCTCAAATTTTGTAATTGAAGTAATTATTGCTTATTATATTTCTGTACTCTATTTGTAGCATAGCATGTTATTAACTGTGAAAAGCAAATAAAGATGTGAATATTGTTTTATGTTGTTATTCTTATTAATCTTTTGTTTATATGTGTTATAGTCATGACACCTACAGTCTGACTTATAATAAGTGCTTCCCTTTTTCTTTAGCCACCAAAAAACATGACATTACCAACTTATTAAATAATTTCTCCCTCCCCCAAAAATTTGGATGTACCTATGGGAGGAGAGGCCTGGGTTTGAGTGTGCTTAGTTACAATTACGCCCAAGTCAGTCGTACAGTGAATTCACTTTGTTCTTAGTACGCGAATATTTCAGGTACATTCAGAAGTCTTTACTCGAGAACGATTATTTTCTTCCCCTCTCCTCCTCCCCCCCCCCCCTAACCCCCTCCCCCCAGTTGTCATTTCGCTAAGCAATATGTTTATAGCCGCTTTAGTCTACTCACTTAGTTTCTACAGTATAATCACATTAAAACGTGCTTGAATTATTATTAATGTATAAAAAAAATTAAGAAAATCTTCAACGATCAAAGAAGTTTTTCCTAGTATAATCTGGGTTACCATATGTTTTTTTTTAAATTTGCCGCCTTTTTTTTGTGCAGCGACTCGCTGGGCAGACTATAGTATAATCTGTGCAATCGTAGGTGAATGGTACTCAGTAAGCTGTCAGTGTCTATTCTTGTAAAAATGAAATAAACTTTATTTAATTATACTTATTACAAGTACTTTTGAACCGTCAATTTAATGTAAGCGTCAGTGTAGTCTGTCCGTGAGGAAGCCACCACCAGCTGGGAAAGCAGTTCTGCTAAAAAGAGCCGGCAAGAAACTCAACAGTTGCTCTTATAAATATCGAAGTTACATTTATTTTATTAACATAACAATGTAGATAGCCCGCATATGAGTCAATAATACTCAACTCCACACTTTTTCATCAACTAGAAACTCTTGAACAGTGTAATACGCTTTGCTCAATAAAATATTTTTAATTTTATCAATAAAAAATTTTGAAGAGGTAAATCTAAGACATTTTGTGGAATCTTATTATATATGCGTATACTCAGGCCCATGAAGGATTTATTCACCTTTTGGAGTCGAAATCTAGGCGTAACAAGCTTATTTCTATTCCTAGTGTTTATTGTATGTCTATCACTGTTTTTTTACATAATTATTTAAATCTTTATGATCAAGTAATATATTACACAGTATATATTGCGACGGAATCGTGAGAATACCAATTTTTTTGAAAACATCTCGCAGGGAATCACGAACTCTTAGATCATAAATAGCCCGTACTGCTCTTTTTTGAAGAATAAATATCGAATTAATTTCCGCGGCACTGCCCCAAAGAAGTATTCCGTAAGATAAAATACTATGAGAATAACTAAAATATACAAGTCGGGCAGTGTTAATATCCGTTAAGTTTTTAACATTCTTAACTGCATTCAGTTATTTCCAGTGTATCATTATTCATAATCATGCTAAAATTCTGCTTTTTTACGTTAGGCAATGTAAATTCGACACAATTTGTTTTTTTTTTTTTTGCATTTAATACTAGGTTATTTAATTTAAACCAGCGAAGTATATGCGACAATGCACTGAATGTACGTCATCATTCAGTCTACGGTTGGTTTTCTATATATGGGAGTTTTCCATCTGTGTAGTCCCCTTAATCTGTGCTTAAAAAGATTCGATCGTTGCGATCATTTGGGTATCAGTTCGTTTGTATTTTGTATGACCGAATGAAGAATGCTGAACAGGTGATGTCTAGAATTGATATTAATAACGGAGCTCCCTCAGCGATAAAAAATCAAAATAAAAATATTAAAAAAGGAAATATTCTTATTGGTTTTCAAACATGGAGTAAATTGTCATTTAAATAAATGACAATTTACTCCAAAATGTAATTGAAGAATAAAGTTTGAGAGGCATTTTTCGGCTTTAACGAGCTTCTTTTATTACTGATGGGCATACCGATGGCATTCCAGCCCTTGAAAATATCCTCTCACATGACACTGACGTTGTTTGCACACATAACCGACGCTCCATTAATGTTTATAAATGTGGATAGAGGAGACGTGCTCATTCCACTACTTTAATGGATCATCCATTCATTTTATAAGTGGTTCGATAAGGTATTTATCTAGTTCTACTATACTTGCGGCCGTAGGGTTTTTTATTATGTCGTTTTCCACTTCTTTGTCAAATGATGTCCAGAAGCTGTCAGAAGTAGAAGGATGCGGCTGGCTGTCTTGTTCTGGTAATGGTTTTGCATTTTCTCGCGCAAAAAAACAATGAAGTTTTCCTTTAATAGATGTCGTGCAGTTATCATATTTTGCTTTGTTAGTAAATGCGTGCTTTTCAAAGCGGGGATCTAGAAATGTTGCTTCTACAGCCAAAACGTTACTCACTATATTAAGGACGCGATCGTTAAGCTAATCTCGAAGGCTTACAAGTAATTTAAAACATTCGTCAGGTTGTGCAGAAGGTAGGTAGTTCTTAACCCCTTCTGGATAATTTCTAAGAAATTATGGATAATTTCTAAGAAATCAATTGTTAACTGAAACGCCGGCGTGTACGCGTTCTGCAAGGGGTTAACATTCGTTTTCATTATTTTTACTAATATACCAGCACCATAATTTAAGACTTAGATACTGACTTCTCAGCGCTCATTTCTTCCGTGAAATCATAAAATATTTTTAAAACTTGAACTCCTTTTTTATGATTATCCAATCATCAGGTTTTAGAACATTCAGTCAGGTTTGTTCAATGGCTGACGGACTAACGACAGAATGTTTTATTTTAAGTAATCTTGTTATATGTCGAATTCCACTTAGTTACAACGTTCTGCGCCCCTAGCACGAAAATTTTTGCTCTATAGTATAGTTAACGTGATAGTATAGTTATAGTAAAATTTTGTATGGAAATTAGAACAGCGCTCCGTGAGCGCATTTGGAACTAAAATTTGGCAACACAAACATCTAGCGTTAGCTTTTGTATAGTTATCGAGTAGTTATCGTGTAGTAAACTCGACAAATGTATAGGAATCGGCAGCACAAATCTTTTTTTAACGTATAGTATCGCCACTTTACTTTAGCTGGCTATTGAGAAATACTTAAACGTTTTCACCGACATTTTTAAAGTGAGTAAGTTTTTTTGAAGAACTGAAGATCCGATGGATATATCGGAATTAGAATTCGAAAAAAGGTACAGACTGAGCAAAAACTAACTTGAGGGCAAGCAAAAGATTAAGTTTAGAACATAAGGTACGGTAATATATTTAATTTACTTACTCTCAAAATTAAATTAAATAAATATTGTATGTAAGCTCAATTACACTACATTATTTGTTTTAGGTTCTTTGTGCCTTGTCGTTCCATGCAACAGGCTCTTACCAACGCTTAGTCGGTATGGGTAAGCACTTGGTACAAACAAGTGTAAGCAAATGTGTGACCCAAGTTACGGAGGCACTTAACGACCCAAGCATAACGAATACATTTATCAAGTTTCTCACTTCAAGGACTGAAAGGGTCGCCATAAAACAAAAGTGCATATTTTTTTTTATTTATTTATTGGTATAGATTATTTTCATGTTGTTATTTTTTCTTTACTATTTTATTTTATTTATTTACAGATTTTTCAGAAAATATAACATACCCGGTATTTGTGGGTGTATAGATGCATCACATTTCTACATATACAAACCAAAGCAAGAAATAGAGCATTTATTTTATTGTAGGAAACATTTTCAATCAATAAATGTACAAATGAAAATAATTTGGTCACCTTGTAATTTTAGAATTATTATGGAGCAGCAAAATATAGTTATGAATGTTAATGCCACATATGGAGGAGCTACGCATTACGTTTTCATTTGGGAAACTAGCCAAGTAAACAGTTATATGCAAGAACTACATCGTAACCATGAACAAGTTTGGTTATTAGGTAATAAATATAAAAAATATATTTTCACATAATTATTAATTACCGATAGATTTTTTACGAAACTTTTTATAATAACATTGTTTACTTTTTTTTGTAGGTGATTCCGGGTATCCACAAAGGCCATGGTTGATGACACCCATTACTGATGCCGTCGAGGGCAGCCCTTAACGGTAAAGCGAGGGTGGTCATCGAAAACACCTTTGGCAGATTAAAGAACAGATGGAGGTGTGTCAACAAGGATTGCACTCTTCACTTTTCACCGGAAAAGTGCGCCAAAATAATAATACATAGCTTGTTGTGTATTACATAACATAGCCCTTAAATTTGGCGTGATCCAGAGGACCACGACCCTGCTATTGAAGAGGACTACGTATATCAATCTGCTGAATCTATTGCAGGGAGTAATACGAGTACTAGCGGCGATTTAATAAGAGGCCGTGCTCTAAGAAGACTTCTTTTAGATAGATTTTAGATTATAGATAGATTTTATATCAGAGATATTTAATTTCGCTAATGATATAATTGTGGGCGAATTGTGAGCGAAGCGCGAAAGAGTGCGAAGCGGTCTCAATCTCAATTATTACGACGCGGACGCAAGGTGCGAAAGACGGAGGGCGGAGATTTAAGACTGGTAACGAAAGGTTTAAAGACGGAAACGATGAAAGACGGCAGTAGAAAAGACGGCGTCGCAAGTTCGCATGCGGCGGCAGCCGCCATTTTTTATAACTTTGAAGGGACCGTAGCTCAGTTCAATAGGGAGGACAAGTCCTACTCATCCACAAAATGGGCTCAGGATATCGAAGCTAATGGTGAGATATGTATGGTATGATGAATTGAAGGCGGCTTTGCAGAAGGAATTTCCCGAGGTTATCAACACTAAAGAGATGCATGAGCTGATGGCGGCGAGAAAAAAACGGAAAAACAAGAGCTATTATCAATATATACTCGCTATGAAGGAATTAGGGAAAAGAACGAAATTTCCTGATTACATCGCTATTCAATACATAATCGACGGCATCGAAGACCTGCAAGTAAACAAGGTTATATTATATGGCGTCACAACCTACAGCGCTCTCAAGGAGAAGCTCCTTTTTTATGAAAAATGCAGGCGGACAGGAAGTAAGAAGCGCGGGTCGTGTCGGCTGTAAAGAGAAAATCAGAGGCATCATCATTCACTCGTCGGCGTTATAATTGCGGAGATATGCATTTAGCAAGTCAGTGTACGAGAGGAATAAAGTGTTTCCGGTGTAATCAGTTTGGGAACCATATTGCATCGCAGTGCGATCTGATTGGTCGCGGTGAAGGCGGTGGCAGCGCCTCTGTCGGCGCAAACGTAAAGTTCGAGACTCTAAACCAGAGACAAGGAACAACAAGATAGACAGCTCACTTCATACATACGTTTGTGCCTAGTAATTTGACTATATAAACGTATTCAGCATAGAGAAAAATCGATATCTATGTATACCTTAAATGTCATTCATCATTTACGTTCTATCTTATTTTTTCAGTCATAAATTCATTCATACATCTACTTGCTCTTTCTCTCAAAATTCTATAGATGTAATCGTCATGAATGGGCAATGACGTGCAGCCGCAACCACGTGATCGAAGCGTAGTAATTTTAGGGATGCGGTTCATTACCGATTGTACAAAACCGTAAACTAATCGCAAGGAATTTTTTTCAATATATAATTTTATTATATGAATCTACCACCGGCTCGGAAGGCAGTTCTGCTGAGAAGAGCCGGCGAGAAACTTAACAATTGCTCTTTTAAAATAATTTTTGTATAATTGCAATACAATAATTATCTACTTATCCTATGTGAGACCCAACCAAGACATTGATATCTACAAAGTATTCCGTTATTTTGTAATTAGTTTTATTCAATAATATATATTTAATTTTAGACTTAAATTGTTTTAATGGCAAGCTCAGTATCAACTGTGGAATTCTATTTTATATGCGTATGTACACCTTGCCCCATAATCGAGCTATTTACATTTTGAAGGCGAAAGCCAGGCGTTATCAATTTATCCTTATGTCTAGTATGTCTCCGGTCCCAATTAATTCGGATAAGCGGCGTTCTACTGTAATAATTGTAATGTGTAATAGATTTTTAGTAATATAAAAACCTTAGTTTTATATAATTTAATTTAGTATTAAGACATACATCAAGCATGTCAATAAATGTAGCTTGTTGTTGTGGGTTTAAAATAGGCTATTTTTAGGTTAGGTTTTATGTTATATTTTGACGCATGAGACATTATTAAATGACAAATTATTCAATTTAAGGTAAATGATGAGCGCACAGCGTTTCTAATGCTACTACTCCACCTGCATTTTAACCCACAAATTAGCACGTTAATTTAGGCGTTAACGTGTTAAATGATAAACGGTATTATAAATGGCATTAAACGTTAAGCGATAGCTCGAGCGTTGGTTTTTTGGGCACATCAAAAGGTTTTTGCGCGTAGTTTAGAGTGCAAAGGGATGTTGGCTACATTATCGCCGTCTCATTCCACTGTTTTTTATTAGGCGGGCACTGCATTTACGATAACGACAATGGAATTGTCGAATGAGAAAGCTTTAGATTTTTTAAAACTATTGCAATCAGAGCCATGCCTTTGGAATCCAAAGCTGCAATCGCATAAGAATCGTTCGGCAGTTAGTGATTCGTGGCGTCGCGACGTATTATCCAGTCTTTGTCATTTCCAGTGACACAGGAAGAAATAAAAAAGAAAAAACAGTCACTAGTGGGATACTATCGTATTCATTTAAATAAATATAAAAAATCTCTAAAATCAAGCGCAGGTCTAAATGATGTTTACACAACGAATTGGTTCGCACTTGAATTACTGACCCCAAAGTAGTTAGTTATTTTTAAACTTATTGTGCAATTCGAAGAAGAACCATCGTAAACACATGTTAAATATCTAAGTAGTTACTTTATATTTATTATTTCAGTGCCTAACATAAAAAGGTGTTTTAATACTGTTGCGCAAAGCCAGGAGACCAAAAAGCCTGAGAAGAATCTGCTTTGTCAAGTCAAAATCCAGAACAGGAAAATGAAAAATATGAGTGTGTATTGTGCAATCAGATTAGCAATCAGAAGGATCTTAGGAATGAACATTTCGGAAAACTTATTACATCAGAATTACAATTTGTGGAGCTATGCCTGCGCACTATAGGGGCTTTAACTTTGTTCACTCATGGTACCAATATTGGAAATAGAAGATTTTTTCTCTGGAACAAGACGAACAGCTAGCAGATTATTTTGTAGTAATGTAATATGATTTCATTACTACAAAATCCCCCTAGGTTTACCTCCCAAAAATCAAAATAAACAAGAACAAGAAACAAGATTTGCAAAAAACAAAAGAAACAATATTTATATATCAACACTCAACACTCGTACTTTAAGAACAGATGAATCCCTACAAGAACTGGAACATGCCTTAGAATTTATAAACTGGGACATTATTGGCCTAAGTGAAGTGAGGAGAGTGGGCGAAAAAATTTAGCAGCATAACAACTACATTTTCTATCATATAGGAAACACTCCAGGCCTACATGGTGTAGGATTCCTGATCAAAAAATACTTTAGCGAATGCATACAGTCTTTCACTGGAATCTCTGAACGAATTGCACAACTCAATATAAACTTTCCGGGTTATGAAACTATATCAATAATCCAAATATATGCACCTACAGAGGTTGTATCAAAAGACATAAAGGACTCATTTTACGAGGACCTGGAGAAAACACTTGCAACTTGCAAGTGCACACAGAACAGTCTTTTTAATGGGGGATTTCAACGGGCAGATAGGTGAGAGGCTACCAATGAGGATAGAATATTAGGTCAGTTTAGCACAGGAAAAAGAAACAATAATGGATAAAGACTCGTGAATCTGGCACAGGCACATAACCTCAAAATCCTAAATAGTTTTTTTTAAGAAATACAAAAATAAAAAATGGACCTGGATATCTCCTGATGGGAATGTAATGAATGAGATAGATTTTATAATCTCTAATAAACCCCAATTCTTCAAAGATGTAGATACATTTAATGAATTCAACTTTAACACCAACCACCGAATGGTAAATAAAATAAAATGGGGAACAATCTATCTAAAAAAGCCCAAGAAAAGGAGACAATGCTTCAAGAAAAGAATCCAACCAAATCAAACCCCTCTTTCCATCCCAGACAACTTCTTGACAACATTGAAGGATAAGACATTAGCTTGTAACAAGATTGAAAAAATACAAGAAAAATATAATTTATTGGAAGAAACAATACAAGAATTATCTGCAAAACTGTACACCTCAAAAAACAAAAAAGATAAAATCGGAGAGGAAGCAAGACACTTAATAGAAACCAGGAAAACTCTATTAGAAAATAAAATCCAAAATAGAAGTCAAATAATGCACTTAAGCGAACAGATAAATGAAAAAATCAGGACACACAGGAAACAAATAAGAAACAGGACTATCCAATAGGGAGGAATAAAGAAAGCCCTAAAAGAGTTGAAAGAGAACACCCCATGGATACCATGCATCAAAAATAAGACATCTGGGAAGACAGAAACAACACGGCCTGAAATTATAGAAATAGCAACAGAATCCTATAGCAAACTATATGATGACATAGATTACACAAGCACACAATACCTACAGGAAGACATTGAAGAGGCTATCCTTCCAATACTAAAAACCGAAGTAAGAAAAGCCACATTATCCCAAGGAAACTACAAAGCCCCCAGGGAAGATGGAATAACAAATGAAATTCTGAAAGCTTGCCTAGACCACGTTATAGAGGCCATCACAAATTTATTTAACAATATTATTTATATAAACTGAAGAAATAATCCAACAACAATCATATTGTTACATTAGAAAGGCTCCAAAGCAGAAATAAATAACTACAGACCGATTAGTCTCATCTCCAATCTGTACAAGATATTTGCAAAGGTAATATCAAACATTATTAACTCAGTCTTGGACGAAAATCAGCCAAGAGAACAAGCGGGATTCCGAAGCGATTTCTCTACAATAGATCATATTCATGTCATAAAATAAATTATTAAAAAAAGTAATGAATATGGAAAAATATACTATTTGGCATTTGTGGACTACAACAAGGCATTCGATTCCCTGAGGCATACATACATTTGGGATGCACTGCTATCACAAGGAGTACACCCAAAGTATATTATGATAATAAAGAAACTATACAATAAATCAACATCAAAAATCCAGACAGAAAGAAAAGGCCCAGAGTTCCAAATAAAAAAGGGAGTACGACAAGGAGATCCCCTTTCACCCAAACTGTGTTCAGCGGTATTGGAACACATATTTAGGAGAATAAATTAGGATACATTTGGAATAAATATAAATGGCGACAAACTTAACCACCTAAGATTCGCAGACGACCTGATCTTGCTCAATGAAAATCAGGAAGGTTTAGAAATAATGCTAACCCAATTAGAAAGAGAAAGTAAAACTGTAGGGTTGACTATGAATCTAGATAAAACAAAAGTAATGACAAATCATATAAAAACACCCATCTTTTTAAATTCTAACCAAATTGAATATGTCGACGAATATACATATCTTGGACAAATTATTGCACCGGAAAACCAGATGCAGAAAGAAATAAATGTCAGAATAAGTAAGGCTTGGAAAAGATTCTGGTCTCTTAAAGAAATTATAACGAATCCACACATACCCCTAAAAGACAAAACTACAGTATTCAATTCATGCATGCTACCATGCTTAACCTATGGAGCACAAACCTGGGCCCTCACTAAGAAGCAAAGTAGAACACTAAGAGTGTGCCAAAACAAAATGGAAAGAAGTATTCTAAACATTAAGCTACGGGATAAAATCAGACTAACAAATATAAGAAACAAAACAAAAGTTACAGATGTCACATATACAGTGAGAAAACTTAAGTGGAAATGGGCAGGCCATATGATAAGAAACAGGAAGGAAAAATGGACAAAAGATGTTACTGTATGGTACCCTAGAGATGGAAAAAGACGCAAAGGACGTGAAAAAATAAGATGGGAGGATGACATCAAACAAATAGCTACAACAACATGGCAAAGAAAAGCTGCAAGCAGGGAAATATGGGATACCCTAGGGGAGGCCTATGCCAAAGGATTCCTGATCGGGCAACACTAAAGCATACATGTCAAAATAACTTCTCCCGATTATTTTAATATTTTTTGTATTAATTTTACTTATTTTATACGACTAACTTAAGTTAAATAGGTGATAATTTAATTGAAGTGTAAAATTTTGATATATGTGCAAAACAGGATTATCTACAAGATAAGTTGTGTTCGTCAGCTGTCATCGTACAGGTAACGAACTCAAAATTTAAATTAAATCCTTAACATTGTAATTTCTTTCCTTGATTTTCTCATAAATTGTTAAGAAAATAAATAATAAAATTATATTTAATTGTCCACACTACCTGTACATACGATAGGAATTATATTAATAATAATTTAATTGTTGTGTCAAGTTTTAAAAATGACGACTCGTGGAGCCAAGGCGCGCCAGGCGGAGGAACAACTCCAGCTGGCGCTCCAGGAGCTAAAGACATACAGGTCGCAGTGTGAACAATTGTTAAGGGAAAGAGATGACAATGAAAAAGAGTTAGAGCAGATTTTCAAGAAAAATACAGAATTAAAAAACGATATGTCACAAATGCATCTCCAATGTACAAATGTAATGGAAGAAAATGAAAATCTGCTCAAAATAGTCAATGGGTTTGACCAGTGCAGAGATGAGTATGAGGAAGCCCTTAAACTCAATGGTGAATTGAGACACCAGCTGCATGAGGCCAAGAAACAAATTATTGATCTTAAAAATAAGAACCATAGTCTAACAGCCTCTCAAACCCAATGTCTATACAGTGAATTGGTTGAGAATGCACCAAACTTAGTGTCCTCTGTCCCAATTGTGAAAAAGAATACTAGTGTAATAGATTTGACCTGTGATGACTCCAGGACCTCATTTGCTGTTGTAAGCAAAAATAAACTAAAAAAATATATTAAAATAAACAAATTAATTAAAAAGTATCACCAATTATTAAAAACAAAAAATATATATAAAAAGTATAATAACATTTGTAAAGAGAAAATAGCACTAAGAACAAAAATGATATCCTATTGTCAAGAGATTAATATTCTTAAAAATGACTATGAGGCCGATGTCAGCACACTGCAGTCTGAGATTACAAATTTGAAATATAGCTTAGACACATTAACCAGTAAATACAATACTGCTCAGAAAGAAATTGCTGAGCACATATCTGCCATGGATGATGACCTGGTGAAACTTAGTAATAATAACTTTGAGCGTTTTGACTCATTTATTAAAGACCATATTTGTGAATGCCACCTTTCACTTTCAGGTCCTTCAGGGCAGTTAAATACTAGCACAATTAGCGACCCCCTGACTCAGCCTGTGGAAACTCACACCGACCTCAAATATAAATTAAAAAATGTAAAACCTTCACAACCTATACCTCTTCCTAAGGAAAAATATATAAAAATTTATAGTGATGAGTTGGGAAAAGGTATGGGTGTATTATTGAATGACTTTTGTGCGGGCCAGAGAGTTATCAATCATTGCATGCCCGGAGCCACTTACAATCACATAATAAATAGCATCTTGAGTGAGGCTCACTGTCCCAACACAACTATCATTATATTAATTGGGAGAAGGGGTAATGTAAACAAGAGTACAATGGAAAAGATTTTAAATAAATTGCAACAATTAAACATAAATAAGATTTTATTGTTTACACTACCTTATTTAGCAAAATTGCCTCAGGAAAATAGATTAAGATATGACATTAATAATTTAATGCACACAATAACTACTTGTAAGTATTTAAATTCAAATATTAAAAAAAATAATATAATTGATGTTATTGACATTAATAATTTATGGAAAAATAATAATTATATATTGACATATAGTAGGCTTAGCCTATCATATTTTTTTAAACGACAGATAGCATCTGTGCTATCTTATTATATACAAACTGACATAGCCAATGTTTTGGTTACTCCGACTTTTGCTCCTATTGAGCAAAATTGTAATATGACATTTTTTGATTTGGAATCCGTTCCAAATAGCAATTTAAATTAATAATTAAGACAACAGAGGATGCCTCTGGCACATTTATAAGTAATGACATTAAATCAAATAAATGTCATAGTAAAATACCACAAAATGCCCATAATTGTAAAAAATTAAAAACTGTAAACCTGGTGCACCAAAATATACAGGGCATGATAGGTAAAGATCTTGAACTGGAGTTATTTATGAATGGTGAAAATATTCATATTTTATGTTTAACAGAACACTGGCTTTCTATTTCTCAGTCCATATTTAACTTCAGCGGTCACCAGGTAGCTAGTATGTTCAATAGAGAAAAAACTATACGTGGGGGCTCTTTAATAATAATAAGTAAACTTTTAAAATATAAAGAACGTAAAGACATTGTGAGCCTCTCTGTTGAGCAAACTATTGAACTAGCCTGCGCAGAGCTTGAGCACTTCATTGTTGTATGCGTATACAGACCTCCTAATGGGTTATATGAGTACTTTGAGAAAGTATTAGAAGAAACTTTGTTAAAATTAAATAGTTCTAATAAATTCATTGTTGTTTGTGGTGATTTTAATATAAACTTATTAGAAAATTCCACTTTAAGTCTCAGATTCAAATCCATGCTTCTATCATATAACCTAAATAATTTATTTCTTGAACCAACTAGAATCACTGCTACCAGTGCTACATGTATTGATAATATATTTACAAATTATAAACCATTCTCTAAATCTATTATAAACAAGTTGAGTTCAGACCATTGTGGTCAGTTAGCTTCATTTTCTTATACTTTAAATGACAATAAAAATATGTTAAAAAAGACTTTTGTCCCCATAAATACTACACGTATGGAGAAGTTCAGAGGTAATATTGTAGCAAAACTTCCTTATTTATCTTACAATAATGACCCCAACTTCTTATATAATTCTTTGTTTAAATTAATAAAAACAGAATTTTCTACAATATTTACTTCTAAAACAGTCAATTCAGGGGGTCTCTTGTCATTTAGTGAATGGGCAACTCCTGGCATCTACAAGAGCAGGCAAAGACTATATGAATTGTATGGTGAAAAAGCTTATAATCATAGTACATCGTTTGCTTCTTTTGTAAGTGCCTACTCAAAAATGTTTAGGAGAGTATGTTCCATGGCAAAATCTTTGTATATTAAAGACAAAATAAAAAATGCACATAATAAAGTAAAAGTGACATGGAACATAATTGCTTGTGAAAGTGGGAGAGTCACAGATCGCAGCTTCGATTTTAAGTTGAATATAAACAATAATTTTATTACTTCAAACCAAGAAGTTGCATCTGAGTTTGAAAAATTTTTCACTGACATTCCAATTTCAACAACGCAATCACTCAATTCATCTCCCGCTATTGCCGAATCTTTACTTAAGAAACATGTTAAAGAATGTAATGTAGTATTTAAATTTAAACCTGTATACCCCAAAGATATCATTGCAGCCTTCAAAAGTTTGGATCTCAAGAAAACCGCTGACCTATGGGGTATATCTGTAAAAGTTATTAGCTCGGTAATTGATGTTGTTGCACCTCATTTAGCTACTGTATTTAATAGCAGTATAGAGCATGGTGCGTTTCCTGATCTAATGAAACACAGTAAAATTATTCCTATTTTTAAATCAGGTAGTACCTTAGACCCTAATAATTTTAGACCAATTTCGGTACTGCCAACGTTTAGTAAAATTTTTGAGAAAATCATACTCGCGCAAATGTTAACGCATTTCAATGCACACAATCTACTTCATAAGAAACAGTTTGGATTTACGAAAGGCCGCTCCACGGCAGATGCTAGTGTTGAGTTAGTAAGAAATATTTTTGAGGCTTGGGAAAGGTCACAAGATGCACTTGGGATATTCTGTGACTTATCCAAGGCCTTTGATTGTGTGCATCATGAGACGCTGATCAGGAAACTGCATCATTATGGTATTAGAAATAAGGCACTCGACCTTTTGAATTCGTATTTAAATAATAGAATACAGAGGGTTGATGTTAATGGTAAGAGATCTCCTGGAGCTCCGTTAGATATGGGGGTTCCGCAAGGGTCTATTCTCGGCCCCTTTCTTTTTCTAATTTATATTAATGATTTGCCATCTTTTGTACAGGACAAACATGAGATAGTATTGTTCGCTGATGACACTTCACTTATTTTTAAAGTGAAGCGAAATTTGCTTATGTACGACGATGTAAACGATGCTCTCTCAAAGGTTGTCTATTGGTTTGATTCAAATAATTTATTATTAAATAATAAAAAGACAAAATTAATAAAATTCACAACACCCAATGTTAAACTTGTTGATAATGGTGTAATGTTAAATGGGGAAATGTTAAAACCGGTAGAGTCCACTAAATTCCTGGGTATTATCATAGATTCCAAATTGCAGTGGGGCCCCCATATTGAGGGACTAGCGAGTAGACTCAGCTCTGCAGCGTTCGCGGTAAAAAAAATTAGACTTTTTACTAATGTAGATACAGCTCGCATAGTATATTTTAGTTATTTTCATAGTATTATGTCATATGGTATCTTACTCTGGGGAAATGCAGCAACTGTTAATACGATTTTTGTACTGCAGAAAAGAGCTATTCGTGCAATTTATAGTTTAGGTCCTAGAGCGTCATTAAGAGATAAGTTTAAAGAAATAAAAATATTGACTGTTGCTTCTCAGTACGTGTACGAATGTGTTATGTATGTTCGTAAAAATATACACGAATTTCCCAAGAATTGTGACATGCATAACTTTAATACTAGGAGCAAACACAAACTTGTAATGCCTGTAACTCGTTTAAAGAGAGTCAGTAATTCTTTTTATGGACAATGTATACGCTTGTACAACAGGATCCCAGAAAATGTTCAAAAAGCTTCTATCATTAAATTCAAAAAAATTGTTAAAGAACGTTTGTGTGCTAAAGGCTATTATACAATAAATAATTTCATAGAAGATAGCACGCCTTGGGAATGAAGTGATCGCCTCCAGGCTACTTCAACTTTATAAAAATATTGTAAATTACAATTTATTAAAAAAATATTAGTCCCGCTGAGTTTCTTTCGCCAGTTCTTCTCAGGTCTGAGGTTTCATTTTTCCGAACTGGTAGTAGACTCATGACGTTCAGTAAAAAATTGTAATAATTTAATGCTGAATAAAATATTTTGAATTTGAATTTGAATTTGAATTTTGAACAAAGGGCAAGCTGATAATCCCGCTACCGATGTCGAAGATTAAATTGTTACTATAAAATAAAATTAAACTCAATAAAAAGTATATGAATTGTACATATTTGAAAATATTACTATATATACTAGTCAAAACAAAATAAGGGCCACTTGATTTTTTTGACGTCGTTAGCGATAACTTATTTTTTAGGCATTCTCAAGTAGCTGATTATTTATTGTGGTGTTACCTTATTTGTTTACAATCATTTTTTGAGTATTCCACCTGCATAATTGTTTAAAGTGGGTAGTTTTTGATAATTTATTGGAACCACTAGACTCTACCCGATTTTAAGATGGATTTTAACTCAGTCAAAGTAACGATTCTGTCAAGAACACTGTAAGTTTTGTTTAACTAGTGCCTGAATTAATATTCTAAAAAAGTTATGCCGAGAATTCGACGTCATATAGACTTACCAATCGTAACTAGGGCCGTAACATTGCTTCAAGAAGGCCATTCGCAGCGTTCTGTGGCTTTGCAGCTGGGTTTTTTGCGGCGAGCGAACCAGAATGCTTGGAATCGTTTTCAAGAGACTGGAAGACTAACCAGGAGACGGGGATCTGGCAGAGTTCGAGCAACTACCGCACAGGAGGATCGCTATGTGCGCTTGACTGCGCGTAGAGAACGCTGCATCACAGCCCGCTCCTTACAAAACCGTTTGCGACAGGCGACCAGTACACGCGTTAGTGATCAAACCATTAGAAATCGTTTACACGAGAACCAGCAGTTTTCCAGGAGACGCGTAGTGCGGATACCATTAACAAGTGCTCATCGTGCAAACCGATTATCGTTCGCAAGGCAGCATCTGGCATGGGATATGAATGATTGGAGCACAGTATTGTTTACGAATGAGTGCAAAGCTAAATTCAAGTCAATTAATATGTCCCAAAGTCATAAACAGTCAGTCACAGTCATTACAGTCAAGTCAGTCACAAAATATAAATTTAAATAAACTTATTGAATATAATAATTCTGTTTTTACTGGTCTTGGTTGTCTTCCTGGTGAGTGTCACATAAGTACTAATCCTGAGTTCCAGCCAAAAGTCGATGCTCCAAGGAAGGTACCATTTGCATTACATCACACCCGAAAATGAAACGAAGATACGACACACGCAAACGTTTAGAAGAACTAGACAAAAAAGGATGTAGCCAATCACTCAAGAAGGAGCACATCAACTATGTAAGACATGAAACTGCAGGGCTAGAAGATCCGATGGAAGTACAACGCCAGTCAGTAAAGCAAAAAGGCAGGAAAAAGTCACTGAAATGGCTAGAAGAAACTTCTAACGACAAATTAGAGCAATCGGAATATGAAATTGAAGAGCCTAAGGATGATGAAATGACTGAGATTAAGCAAATCTCTAAATCTGAGGACATGGATCACGCGACCATAATGAAATGTGAGGAAGATCCATTAATTGCATCAACAAGTGATTATGTACAGGTCAAAGTAGAGGAGTTAATTAAAACCAACACAAACGCAGATGAAATCCCATTTCTGACACCATGTAGTGGTAGGTGCATTAATTATGATAATTAATTAGACTTGACTTAAGACTTTTATTAGATAGAATACTGAGTCCCCGATCAGGTAAATGGCTTTTATGTTATAGAAATACACAGGGAAGTGAACAGGGGGTTATTATTACAGGAGCTGTCTATATCTGAAACTACATGGTTTTTAAGAGGAAGAATAAAATCAAGACCTATAAGCAATAAAATATATTTTGTTCATATTTTAGTTGATAGCTCTTTAAGTGGAAGAAATGCAATAATGCGATATTAATACAACTGTATTGTGGGGAAAAGAACAGTGGGTTGCTGTGCCCACACAATGAGCATAATGAGCCAGTTTGGCCAGATCAGGATGGTACGTTTGGTCAAGCAGGACCAACATCGCGTTGGAAGTACATGTCGATGCCGTGCCCGGTAGTATGCAGACAACGCGTGCAAGAAGATTTACGCGTTACGGCCGCACCAGGAATAAGAGAGTGGAACCTCCCCATTGGATTACGACCAGTAGAAGAGGGAGCAGGCACCCCCACTAGGAACTGCCTAGGTTGGGCCAGAGCTGCACACTCACCAATGATCAAGTAGCTTTCTTGGAAAGCGCTAATGTCATGGAGGATGTTTATCCTGTAAAGTTTCAAAGATTCCAATACAGTACAGACTTATTTGAGAAGATCTCACAAGCACTGTCAAGAACAGAAGAGAAGATAAAGATATCTCCGCAAGTTAAGACTAGTGCAGAAGGACCATATTTTATATATTATTTCAGTGTAATTTGTGGACTCGCCACGATGGCAACCAAAACCGGTAATTCAGACACACAGTCGGAAATGCGAGAGGAGAGGAGTGCTCCACGCACTAGCGGTCCAAAACGGCGTAAGGCAAGATCTTTACTAAAAGATCGGTGGGTTCAGAGAATGTAGTGGCACCACCACTACCACCACGAGACCCAAATAGCACAGGACCAAAGCCAACCAGGCTCTCCACAGTCGCCACAAAGCCCAAGAACGAACCGATGTTTTCGGACATCGACATGATGGGTTTTCCCGGAGTAGCACCATACCGGCGGACCAATGAGTTCGCAGTGACAGCTGACGGTTTCATACCCCTATGCGAGAAAGAGTATGACGTTATTGCGTCAAACCAGCCTCGTGTCAAAGTCGGCGTGGGTGTACTACTGTGTAATGTGCTTATACGCACGTCTGGTTACATTGAAACAAGAGGATGGATCTTCAACTTATGATGAAGACTCCTTCGCAGGCCAAGTTCTCTCAGGGAACCACCATCTGCCTACACCTATCGAATCCTACATCAAGGCACTAGGGCATGTAGTTGATAGCGCATCAATACGTTATAAACTCGCTATGCCAGTTTGGCCAGATCAGGATGGTACGTTTGGTCAAGTAGGACCAACATCGCGTTGGAAGTACATGTCGATGCCGTGCCCGGTAGTATGCAGACAACGCGTGCAAGAAGATTTACGCGTTACGGCCGCACCAGGAATAAGAGGGTGGAACCTCCCCATTGGATTACGACCAGTAGAAGAGGGAACAGGCACTCCCACTAGGAACTGCCTAGGTTGGGCCAGAGCTGCAACACTCACCAATGATCAAGTAGCTTTCTTGGAAAGCGCTAATGTCATGGAGGATGTTTTTCCTGTAAAGTTTTAAAGATTCCAATACAGTACAGACTTATTTGAGAAGACCTCACAAGCACTGTCAAGAACAGAAGAGAAGATAAAGATATCTCCGCAAGTTAAGACTAGTGCAGAAGGAGCGTTAGCTCTCGTCTGTTACACTGTAGTTGAGAATGTAATCCAAGATACGTCACCGAACGTATTCTACGCAGAAAGCCGGAACAATTAAGTTGTTACCTCAGCGGAAATAGATGCCAGACAAGTTATCGCATCACTGATTTTATCATTCAGAGTACGCAAAGATCAAATCGGTAACACTAGGCCATATGCAATTTATTCATTTGGCAATTATTTAACTGCCTCGGTGGTGTAGTGGCTAGCATGTACGGCTGCACATCCTGAGGTTCTGGGTTCGAGTCCCGGGTCGGGCCAAGTTTAGTTATTGAGTCTTTCTGTATAGTAAGCCTCAGTAACAGCCCGGAGTTGGGAAGTTGGCGGTGTTTCACCCCCGTGCCTCGGAGAGCACGTAAAGCCGTCGGTCCTGCGCCTTAACTCTCACCGGTCGTGTCGAGTAGTCGTCCCACTGGAGTATGAGAGTGACAGGAATAGAGAGTGCACTTGTGTCTGCGCGTACACTTGTGCACTATAATATCTCCTGCGCAGTTGGCTAGTCTCAATGAGATTGGCCGCCGTGACCGGAATCGGTCAGGAGAACATCATCATCAATTTAAACCATAAAAAAGACCAGCTCCTGGCCATGTACCCTGTCGAGAGAAAACGTACAAAGGTGTGGTATAAGAAACTATTCCGGAGGCTTCTAAGCGTCTCCGTATTAAATGCATACGTTATACACAAACACTTGACTCCTACACCTCTCTCACACCGACAGTTCCTTCATAGTTTATGTAAAGCTCTCCTATCCAAACACAATCCTCGCCCAGGTCTGTTTGCACCTGCACGAAACGTAGGCGGGAGAATAAGCCACCGCATATCTCGGTATCCGTTAGCTGGTCGCCAACGACAGTGACGGAAATGTGTGGTGTGCAAGTCGATCGCGATTAAGTTTTGTGTGGGATGCAAAAAAACCACGTGTATTGAACCCTGTTTCCTTCAGCTCCATCCAAATATATTTGTGTAAAGTATATTATATTATAATTTACTTAAAGTATATTTATAAATATATATTTCTTTGTATGTATCTATATATTTCTATATATATATGAATAGTTTCTTGTAGCATACCTTTCGTTTCATCCACAGTGTGTATCCTTGTTTTCCATGTTGGTGGGGAAGTTAGGGATTTTTATTTTTTTATATTTTGTCAAAACTGTTGTAAAACAGTGGCGGTATAGCTAGCGGTAGTGGAGTAGTTCTGGTGCGATGGAGTTAATATTTTTGTCTGTTTGTCTTTTTTGTTTGTTTGTTTTTGTCTGTTTGTCTGTTAGGCGCATTTTTTGCCTTTATTTGCAGCTTTTTTTATTTATGTATTTTATCTTATAGTTTTATATATTTATTATTATGTATTTTATTTTTTTCCAAAAGATTCTCATCCAGTGAAATGTTTTGTGCTGTAGTTCAGGTGTGATAAAATTGGCTGTATTTTTTTTGTTTTTTTTTTTTTGTTTTAATTGTTTTAATTATTTTTTATACCTTTTTACAATGTTTTATTTTCATTTTGCCATATTTAACTTGTTTTTATTTTGTTTATTTTCAAATTTTGATATGGTCGTATCCATACTTTGTCAACCATTTATACCAAAATTGTTCGTTTTGGTTGTCGATTTTACAAATATTTTACCATGGCAAGATGTTTTTTCATTGCGCTTATCGATTTCTAAATATCATAATATTACAGAATATTATTTTGTTTTTCAAATCAATGCAACAGAATTTATCCTGTGATCCAAAGTTTGAGAGGATCTTTTTTACACCTACATATTTTCAAGTGCTTGGGTTTGTAGTTTGATTTCTTATAAACTAAACATTTTAAACGGATGAAACTCTGTCTGTGATAAGTATGTGAACCAAACTATAGTTTTATGTTATAACCTAAGCCACTTGACCAACAATGTTCTCAGAATTGAAGTGTAGACAGACCTTTTTTTTTGCCCGAGTGCTCGGGCCGCCTAGGTGACACATGTTTTTGTAACGTTTGTGTGTTAAAAAAATGTATAGAGAGGTGTGTTCTTTTTATCGATAATTTCACAAAATTTCCTAGATTTACCTTTTTAAAAATTTAAAGATAAAATTAAAAATGTTTTATTGGGCAAAGCACGGTTTAACGGTTTAATTACACGGTTCAAGAGTTTCATGTTGATAAAAATGTGTGGAATTGAGTATTATTGACTCATATGCGGGCTATCTACATGTTATTTTAATAAAATAAATGTAATTTCGATATTTAAAAGAACAACTGTTGAGTTTCTCGCCGGCTCTTCTCAGCAGAACTGCTTTCCTAGCTGGTGGTAGCTTCCTCACGGACAGACTTCACTGACGCTTACATTAAATTGACGATTCAAAAGCACTTGTAATAAATCTAATTGAATAAAGTTTATTTCATTTCATTTCTAATTCTAGTCCATCGATTCTTTCGCAAAATGACAATTTTATGAATATAATCGATATTTGAGAAAAAGAAACACCAAGCAAATATTTGCATATGTGTTCACCTGTACCGAAAATACCGGTTCCATTCTATAAGAGAGGGAAACAACCTACTGCAGTTTTAAACACAAAAGAAAATATTGAAGCCAAAAAAGTTAAGGCTAAAGGTAAAGCAACTCCAAATATACCTTGCAAAAATAGACGTTGACTAGCTGAAACTAATATTCAGAAGAAGGTGCCTGTGAAAACTGTCACAAAAAGACCAAAGAAAATGTTGAGTTCAGAGGAAATTGAATCATCTACAGAAGATACAGGTGTATTAGAAACAAATAATGATTCAGAATGTTCAGAATGTTTAGAAAGTTATGGAAGGACCAAATCACCTGCGGTTTGGATAGAATGTGTTATGTGCAAAAAATGGTCACATGAGAACTGCACTATATACGGTCACTATTGTAACAGATGTGGTCGCATAAAACGTACAAATTTAAGAAAAATTCCGAAGTGATTTAGTTTGTTATTGTTATGATATATATAGGGTGTCTCAGCAAGAACTTGAATTTCGAATTGCGCGCCATTTTCGACTCTCAATTATTGAGTCAGCCATATTTGGTGTTTGTTTTAAAACATAGACATTTACGAATATGGTGCGTTATAGCTTGGAAGATCGTTTGTTAATAATGAAAACCCATTATAAAAATGGGGAAAATTTTACTGTGACGATTCGCAAGTTACGTGATCATTTCAGCGTGTATAATCGACCGTCGCGGCCTACTATTGAGAATTTGATCAAAAAATTTGAGCGAACGTTTTCATTGAAAGATGAAAGAGACCTTATCCGTCATCGGCCGAAAATATCGGCGGAAAACATTGCAGCTGTGAGGGACAGTGCGGCAGCAAGACCAAGCACTTCCATCCGACATCGTTGCCAGGAACTAAGCATTCATTGCAGCACTCTTCAACGAATTTTGAAAAAAGATTATACCTTCATGCTTACAAAATCCAGCCTACTCAACAGTTGCAGCCTAACGATCATAGACAGCGCAGAAACTTTCCCAACTGGATCTTTGAACAACTGCAAACTGACGATGAATTTCACAACAAAATCATCTTTAGTGACGAGGCTCATTTCCACCTCAACGGCTTTGTCAACAAACAGAATTTTCGGATCTGTGGAGATGAAAATCCATATGTCATTCAAGAACTTCCATTACATCCTCAAAAAGTGACAGTTTGGTGTGCCATGTGGGCAGGAGGGATAATTGGACCGTACTTTTTTGAAAATTATGAAGGTGCCGCTGTGACTGTCGACGGCAATCGTTACCGGGCCATGTTGACAGACTTTTCTTGGCAAGAATTAGACGATATTGACATAAATGAGATGTGGTTTCAACAGAATGGCGCTAACTGTCACACCGCAAGGGAAACAATGACTTTATTACAAACCAAGTTTTCTAGCCGCCAAGAAGTTGCGATTTAACTTGTTTAGACTATTTTCTTTGGGGTTTTTTGAAAAGAAAGGTCTATGTGAACCACCCTGAGACAACTGAGGAACTCAAAGGAGAAATTACACGTCAAATTCGTCAAATCCAGCAGCCCTTACTGCAAAATGTTCTGCAAAATTTCGTTAAAAGACTGCATACCTGCCAACAGAGCAACGGTGGCCATTTAACAGATATTTTGTTTCATGTGTAAATGTCATCACTACCTCCAACATACGTAGAAAAAAATGTTAATAAAATATTAAATAAATAAATTTTTTTTAATTTTTAAAATCTTCCTGTACAAAATGTAATTCAGGCGTTTTACACAAATAGAGAAACAGAAGAGTGTAATAAAGAACTGGATAACATAGTAACTTTAAATGAAGATCACGGTCCTAGCCTAGAAAATAAAACCAAAGAAAATAAGGTAAGCATAGAGTCAGTAAATGATAATACGAAAGATGAGGCTGAAGTAGATAGTAATATAAAAATAGAAAGTGGACCAAGAACTGTTGAATTGACCAATATGAATACTGAAAGTGAAGAAGATAAGCAAGCAGAAGCTTTTCCATCCGATGATAGTATCGCAGATCCTAATTATCACATTGAAAATAACGATTTATTATCAGATTCGGAGAAAGCAATAGAAGAGAATGAAAAATAAAATGATTCATCTGAATCAAAACAAAATATATCACAGAAGAGAAAAGCGCAACCAGAATTTTGGAAAACGAATGAAGCAAAACGTCTTCGAAATGCAGCGAAAGAATATACGGGGTGAATTTTTCAAATGGGCGTGCATGGCTAAATCCGAAACTATGAGGAATAGCGAAAAGTACTCGAAAGAGTCTTGGGCCCGATTTTCATGAAAACTAAAACTGCATCATTGGATTTTTGAAAAATCAACTTTTCTAGCCAGGAATCGAACCGGTTGATTTTGAAAAAAAAAACACCACTGTATAATTACACCATTCGATAGTGTTGCTAATAAGGAACGCATTCTGAGCCCCTAGTACGAGTTTACAAGTTACAGAAACGATGACAGTTTTCGTGAGCTCGATGAACTACATAGTTTTTAATGTAATCGGTAGTACGAGTTAAAATTTTCGAATATAGTTTACACGATTTCGTACATCGACTAGCTCGATTGAACGAACTTCACCTTATTCACTTTATCTCTTTTACACACCGGAAAACGAAAAGAGATGGATGTTGTCCTTTGATATTGTTTAAATTGACGTTTTAGATGTAGTAAGTTGAAAGTTCGAAATTTTATTTGTCATCCATTTTTAATCTTAACTTGCTTAACTTAACTTGCTTTTGTTAGTTAATAGTTTATTAATTATTATAAGTTTTGTTGACGATGATGAGAACCAGCCCGTCGCAATTTGAAGTGATGGTGGATTTTATGGAGAGATACGTAACAATCTTTTCTAAATATAGTCTACCAAGATGTCTTAGAGAGTTTATCTTAATTACATACAAATATTTTTTAGAAATGGTGACTTAAATAAGCCGACTGATGATCCCAGCGGCAGGCTAAGGGCCATTGAAAAGTGGCAAGAACTAAGTAATGTTCTCAACTTGGACACGACAGGGACATCTAAGTCGATCGAAAAATGGAAAAAGGTAACAATTTCACCCAATTTACAACTACTTTACGATGCATGCAGCATGCTGCGTTCCTTCCCAAGCTTGCCTTTGTTTGAAAGTTGTGTATCCTGCTTATTAACTATGATCCAAAAACATAGGGTTACATTACCTAAAAGATTTTGTTTGATATGTACTAATTTAGTTTATTTTGCATGTACCTAAAGGTGTGGAGTGACCTAAAAAACAATACGAAGCGGAAAGCATCTAAAATCCACCGAGCTGCAGGTGGCACAGGTGGTGGGTCAGCTTCGAAATTGACCTTAACTGACCAGGAGCAGCGAGTCCTTAATATTATTGGACCCCAGGCTGCAACTGGTCTACTTACAGTCGAAGAAGTTGGTTTAGAAGTAATTATTTTAATTTTTCCCATGGAAACATAATGTTGGAAACAAATTAAATTTCACATGCTAAAATTCTGACACTGCTTGCTTAGACTATACTAATTTATCTTGTCTTATGATATATATTTATTTTATATAATCCATACACAAAATATACACATGTACTTACTTGCATACATAAGAACACTCTGGCTAAGATTCTTCTGTAAATACCTAATAGTAATACACTTACATTTGTATTGTCTTTGTACCTATTATGTGATAAATATTATGTTTTAATTATATCTGTTTTATTTATATCCGTTTTAATCTTTCAGGTTAGATTACACGAGCCACCTGTAGCTTCAACTGTAGGCTTTCCGCCAGAAGCAGTGTCACCCACACCAATTGAGGAGGTTGTCCAAGTTGAGAACAGTTAGTTTTTTTTTTAATTTTTCTTTTTTCAAATACAAAACTGTGCTTTTAACATAGTAGAGCCAATGAAGGAAGTTAGCAACATAAATATATGATTCTAGATTTTAATAATTCATTAATCTGTTTTAGTAATTTATTCCCAAGTATATTTTTCCCAAAGTTCCTATGCTTTTTTTTCAGTTATTGAAGAGTGGAACAGGCCTGGTGAAGGTGGACAATCTGTAAGCACATTCCATTCAGAAGTGATGGATGCTAGTGCCACTTCCCCCACACCACACCATGCCCAAAGCCCTCAACGCCACACTGGACCGCGGCGCGCGATCCGGGGGCGTCGTCGCTTGCTCCATTCGCCGGCACCAGTGCCCCCGCATAGTGCTCGCCGTGCTCCTCGGAGGCACTATAATGCCACAGAGCAATTTCTAAATAGCGACGAGCACTGGAGAAATTTGGCAACAGAGTTTGTCACTGAGAACCTGAGGCTGCGAGAAAGAGAGCTGCAACAGCGAGATGTAGAGCTGCAACAGCGAGATGTAGAGCTCCAGCAACAATCTCAGTGGCAAACTCTGTTTTATAAATTAATTGGCTTAATAGACAATATTAGTAATAAAATAAGTAAATAAAAACTAATTACTTAATATATACAATATATTAAGTAATTAGTTTTTATTTATGTTATGTATATACTAATCACTAAATAATCCTAATCACTTAATTATAAATGAAACTGTCTTCACGTCATGGGGGACACTTAAAGTTTTTGACATCTCAGAGGCTTAAGTACTTTGTTTGTAGTTCGATTTGTAAACTAAACACTTCAAACAGCTGAAACTCTGTCTGTGATAAGTATGTGAACCAAACTATGTAGTACCTATAAATTAGTAACCCTAAGCCACTTGACTAATAGTGTTCTCAGAATTGAAGTGTAACAGACCCTAGTTTTTTAACGACATAAGTTACTTTTATAGTTCCACAATTTACAAAAAAATCAAAATGGCACCAAAGTACCTTATAAAGGTATTACGAACGACGCTGATGCGTGGATCAACCATTTGCTACCAACTTATATCGAAAGATATGATCCTAAGGATATTTACAATGTAGATGAGTTCGGTTTGTTTTTTAAACTTACCCCGAACAAATCTTACACATTGAAAGGTGAAAAATGTCATGGCGGGAAAATGAGCAAGGAACGTCTTACTGTGCTCGCTGGATGCAACATGGATGGATCGGAGAAACTGAAATTGCTCGTTATTGGAAAATCGGAAAACCCGCGGTGTTTTAAAAATGTAAAAAAGAACAAGCTGAAATGTGAATACGCAGATCAAAAAAAAGCTTGGATGACTGGTGAACGCTTCAAAAAGTGGCTGAAACAAATTGACCGCGACATGGGACGAAAGAATCGGAAGATTCTGTTGTTTGTCGACAATTGTCCAGCACATCCTAAAGATGGTACACTGCAAAACGTCGAACTGGTTTTTCTTCCGAAAAACACAACGAGTAAATTGCAGCCGATGGATCAAGGAATAATCAAAGTGCTTAAACAATTTTATCGGAAGAGGCTCGTCATTCGGCACTTGAACGAAATTGACCATCCTGCAACCGCAAAACCGATTACCATTTTGGATGCCATTAATTACATCAGCTCTTCTTGGGATGCCATTACACCAACAACAATTGCCAATTGTTTTCGAAAAGCTGGATTTGTGAAAGTAAGAATTTATTTTTTAAACTTTATTGAAATTCTTATTAACAATTAACTGACAATTTTACGTACTTTTTGTTCATAGGACAATCCTGATACTACAACGGACATCGTTGCTGATGATCTCCATCTTCCAAATGAATTTGACCACCTGGGGTTTGATTTCGATGACTACGTTTCAATCGACGACGATGTAACAACATCCGAGATGCAAAGTTTGGATGCCATTATCGCGGACAATGTGACTCAAACCGAGTCAGACGAGGACGATTTAGAGGACGAATTAGATTTAGAATCACAAAAAATTCCAAGTCGGAATGAAGCGTTATCTGCCATCGAAACTCTTCGACGATACTTCCAAATGGCAAATGTGAACTCGAATGAAAGTGAAATTTCAAAACTTAATTCGTTAGAATTCGCAATGATTTTGAACAGTGCGACCTCATCTGTTCAGACTACATTAGATAACTTTTTAGTACGGAATTGATTTGTTTTTTGTCTGAATTGAAATTTGTATTTTGAATTGTGAAAATGTCGTATTTCGCATTATGAATTATGTAATTACTTTAATATGTAAAATTATATTGTTTATTGAATTTCATAAATATAATAAACTGTGTAAATAACTTTAAATAACTGAGCAAAAACTTCATTGTTTTAAAATCGTTGATACATACATGAGTATGTCCGGAACGCTTATAACGTTTTCCCGCTTATTACGTTTTTTTCTTTCGGTCCCTTGAAAAACGTATTAAACGGGTTTCACTGTATTTTTATTCTAAACATTTTAATTTGAATTTAAAAATATATCATAAATATGGCAATATTTTTAACTTAATTTAAGTTACTATTATTATAATTATTACAATTTTTCATAATATTTTTAATTCAATATTATTTAGTATTGCTATTATTACAATATGTATATTGTAAAGAAATTTAAAATATAAATTGTTTAAGCACGTTATAATTTCAATAACGCCCGTCACAGACTTAGCTATAATATATATTAATATTTTTATAGCTAGGCATATTACTATATATTTTCTATATAATTTTCGCGTGACCGCACACTCAGCTATAATATATGTGACGTCACCAAGCGATACCCTAATATACATTATTGCATATTACGGTATATTATGGTATAGCAAGACATATTCCGACATATTTTGAATGTAAAGCGTGTTCCGATCCCCGCACACCTTTCCGCTTTGCCTCGCGCGCCCGCGCGCCTCGCTGCCCGCCCCTCCTCCTCCAGTTTCTTTTCATTCACCAAAGAACGTGCACGTCACTTTAATTAAAATGGAGCATTTGATTGAAAGTGTACGAAAACGTCCCTGTTTATGGCAACTTGATTTGAAGGAGTATAAGGACAACGAAATAAAAGAAGCAGCGTGGGAAGAAGTATTTAATGAGTGTGATTTTCCAAGTGGTAAGTAAAGTAAAACATTTTTTTTCTTACATATTACGTTCTAATTACGCCTGATTTGATTATCGTCCTTTTGAGCCAACATCTATTATCCTGAACTTACGGGTTGCGTCAGCTACCGCTAACAACACAATAGAAAATGTGTTTTTGTAATTATAATAATCAGACCCTGAATTAGATGGCGCTCTAATAATAACGTGTTTGCCATCTATAGCACCGCAGCAGTGGTCAAACTGGCACGTTTCTTTAAAAACTGAAGCAATTTCCTTCCATTCTTCTTTTGTAGGTTCTGCGAGAACTTTAGGCTGAAAGTGCTTCCACAAAGAATCACACACTTCTTCCACTATATTGAACACAGTAGATTCTCCAATTCTATAACTGAAGGCTATGGTTCTAAATGAATCCCCAGTTGAAAGATACCTGAAATTTCATTTATTATCAATTATTTTGTTTGTTTCAGTGGCAGAAATAAAAAATTTATGGAAGAAACTTCGAGACGGGCACCGTCAAGCGTTAAATGCTAAAAAAAAAACTACGGGACAAGCAGCGGATTCAAAACCAAAATGGAAATACGAACATTTGATGGAGTTTTTAATTCCACACATGAAAAATAGACATCAACATACAAACGTAGGAACTAGTTCCAGAAACTCGACAGATACCCTGAACGATGATAGCTTAACAGGCGATGAGTCCATGGATTCTTTGAAAGAATCTTGAATTAAAAAAAACAAAACGATCCTTTCCATGCTCGAAGATGAACAGAAAAGAAGGGAGAAAAGAACTGCCGAGAGAGACCACCTAAGAAGACAGTTAATGGAGAATGCTTCTAACCAGTCAAAAAGCGAGACTAGTGCTATGGAAAAGTTTTTCTTGAGTATGTGCGATACCACATGCCAATTGCCGGAATATTTACAAATGAGAATACAGCGCCAAATATTTAACATTGTAATGGAAGCCAAAGAGCAACATTTAATGAGATCAGACTACTCAGACAATTCTCCAGGTTGTTCAGTTTATAATTTCACCGGTGGTACTCCTTTCAAACTACAAAACAGGAATCTACCTACTCTACGACCAGTTTCCGCACAATCATCTTACACCTCACCAACACCTGGAGAATCATCTTACACCCCACTAACACCTGAAGTGTACAATATCCCTGACGCAATGCAAAGTCAAAATACAGATTCGGCAGAACATTCTCTGAATACACTCACATCAGAAACTGATTATCCTATTCAACAACCTTCTTTGCGACCAGATTCTGCACAGTCATCTCACACCTCACCAACAGCTGATTCGGCAGAACAATCTCTGAATATTCGTAATTACCTCCAAGATTTCAATTATTAAAATGATTTTGTTTTCTCAACTTTAAAAGTAAAATCAGTTTTGATTAGAAAATAAAAGATTTATACCTACTGTGTTGTATTAATTTTCTTCTTACCTTAAACACACAGCCAGACGTTCTTCAGAACTAATACTTTTGCGCAAAATCGTATTTTTCTTTTTTATATCATTTTTTATCAATTCATGTAGCTCTAGAAATGACGATCTTGAACTTCTAAAATATTGGGCAAATTTTTTTGAGGATAACTCGCGATATAACATAACATATAGAGAATATAACAGCGCAATTACAGGCAAGAGGCATATCATCTTAGTCCTCACAGTGACAACGCACCTGTGGTTCTGCATTTTTGTTACTTGAAACCTAAGTGCATGAACCGTAGGTGTTATGGGCGACAGGTACTGCTTTCCATCAGGTGGTCTGTCTGCTCGTTTGTCACTGAATCTCATAAAAAAAAAAAAAAAAAAAATAAAAAAAAAAAAAAAAAAAAAATTAAATTCGCCACGAGTTTATTTCTTATATGTGATTCGATCCATTTGGTTCTAGTTTTTGTGTCTGACCGGGCAACTAACATATCGAAAGCAGCGGCGGAATTGTCTTCTGAAGAACTGTCTATTAAGTCCATTCATAATTACTGTTAGTATTTTGAAATAAGAACACCCTTAATTACAAAATACGTGCGTACACTAGGACGACCATCAATTAATGAAGGCAAAATATATATTTCTCAGTGTGTGGTAGCTTGCTATAATATATATTATAGTACGGTATATTAATATATATTATAGCTAAGTCTGTGACGGGCTTTAGTGTTGATTAGATTGACATAAATTGAATTGTAATTATTTTAAAGTTAAATATTAGGCATCACAACTGCAAACTTTATAACAAAAATATATTAATCTAAACCAAATCAAAGTGTCTTGCCCTAAATATTGTTACAAAGAAAAAAACTTTTTTTATATTGCATGAAACATTTATTACTATTACAGTGTGTTAGTTTAATACATTATTAAAACCATTAAAAATATATAAAGCTTATTCGAAGTAGTCTCCATTGGCTGCAATACAGTCCTTTAGGGACTAGATGACGGCTCTGATGAAGTCTGAAAGGTGGGTTTCTAACCAAGGTTGTGTAGATCGAGCTTTATGACCCGGCACAGTCTTGCACTGAAAGGACCATTTTTGGTTATTGAACATGGTTTTGTTAAGGGGCTTAATTACCGTCTCAAGAATGGTATCATGATATACTTGTGCCCATATTTTGATACCTTTTTCACAAAAATATAGCTCAGTCACTCCTTAATAGCTAACACCTCACCAAACCATCACTGGAGTTGGATAATGCCCATGTTGTACTCTTTGACTAATTGGAAAGCTTACTTAGAGTTTTAAGCATAAAAACATTATGTATTCTATACAAATAGACCACTACAAGTTCTTTTAAATTATAATTTATAAAATGTAGAATTTAAGTTAAATGTCAATATGTAAGTCTGAAGCTACCACAGGTTCAAAAGGCAGTTTAGCCACTTATAAGATTTTTTTAGGGTATAGGTTTATTTAACATATTTATAATATGTTACATGGTTATTGTAAAATAGCTCCAGCATGCACTCTACTGGCAACTTGATCACGCAATAAGCGTCCTAGTGTCAACAGAGTAACATCATCCTGTACTACTTCTTCATTTCTTTGAAAATCTTGATTAGTAACTGTAAAATAAAAGCACCCTATTTATAATTTATGTTATGTAAATTACAGTCAATCCTAATGTTAATACAAGGAAAACAAAATATGTGTATGTCCCATTTTGAATAAATAAAATCTTATATATCTATTGTATTTTTATTTTATTTTATAATAGGTTACCTATTGTTTGCTCCTGAGGATCTGGCACTCCAAAATCCAGTGCTATGTTGTGCAACACACTTTAATGTTTTTTAATGTTTTTACACTTTAATGTTTTTTAATGTTTTTTGTTAAACTTTAATGTTTTTAATTTAATCACAACTTTAATGGATCACACTATATTAAGATTATGCAAAGTACAAGAAGAGGTCCTGAAAACGATAAAAGAATTAAGAAACCTAGATATTATTGTTAAATGGGGTTGTGATGGAGCAGAACAAAATCGTTACAAACAAAAATTTTCTGAACCACATGCTAGTGATGAAAGTTTGTTCAGCATTTCAATGGTGCCAATACAAATGTATGCAATGAATGGCCAAAGTAGTAAACAAATTTTTTGGCAAAACCCTTCGACATCATCAACCAGATATTGTCGACCCATAAAGTTTGTTTTTGCCAAAGAAACCCCAAATGTTATTGTGACCGAAGTTGACAAAATCAAAGAACAAGCTAAATCACTGGTGCCTACTAAAATTATTGTAAATGACATGGAAGTAATAGTAAAGTCAACACTGATATTCTGTATGATAGACGGTAAAATATGTAATGCAGTATCTTCATGTACATCCACACAAACATGCTACATATGTGGTGCCAAGCCCAGTGAAATGAATAATGAAGAACTTATTTTAGAAAAGCCGGTAAAAAGTGAATTTCTATCTCTGGGCATGTCACCTCTGCATTCTTGGATTAGATAACTTGAATGCATCCTGCACATATCTTACCGTCTGGATACAAAAACATGGCAGGCTAGGGGAGCCGAAAATAAAACTAAAGTGGCTGAAAAAAAGAAGTATTTGCAAGAAAAGTTTAGAAGCGAATTGGGTCTTTTAGTAGATATGCCAAAACAACAGACCGGAAACACAAATGATGGCAATACAGCTCGTAAGTTTTTTCAAAATGCTGAAAAGTTAGCAGAAATAACTGGTGTCAATGTGGAGCTTTATCAAACGCTTTCATATCATATTAGAGACCATAAATAGTGGGTATTTTATAAATGTTGATAAATTCCATGAATTCGCCAAGGCAACAAGAGAATTGTATTTTAAGGAGTATTCGTGGTACCTAATGCCAGTAAGCGTACATAAAATTTTATTTCACGGGAAAGATATAATTGCTGCATGTGTTTTACCAATAGGTCAAATGTCTGAAGAAGCTCAAGAGGCACGAAATAAGCACAATCAAAATATCAATCAATCAAAATATACTTTATTCAAATAGACTTTTACAAGCACTTTTGAATCGTCAATTTTACATTTTAAATTTAAATTAAATGTCAGTGTAGTCAGTCCGTGAGGAAGCTACCACCGGCTCGGAAGGCAGTTCTGCTGAGAAGAGCCGGCGAGAAACTCAACAGTTGCTCTTTTAAAATAAAAACTGTGTACAATATTGTAATACAATAATTATTATATATTTATCCTACGTGAGATCCAACCAGATATTAGTTCCACACATTGATATCTCCGAAGTATTCCGTGATTGTATAATAAGCTTTATTCACTAATACATTTTTAATTTTAGATTTAAATTGTTCAAATGGCAAGCTCAAAATCGATTGTGGAACTCTATTATACATGCGTACACCTTGCCCCATAAACGATCTATTTACTTTTTGAAGGCGAAAGCTACGCGATACCAGATTTTCCTTATTTCTAGTGTTTATTTTGTGTATATCACTGCGTTTTAAATAACAATGAATGTTTTGTCGGACAAACATAATATTACAATATATATATTGCGATGCAACTGTAAGTATACCAATTTCCTTAAACAAATCTCGTAGGGTATCCCGAGCTCCGATGTTATAAATTGCCCGAATAGCCCTTTTTTGGAGAATAAATATAGATTTTATATCGGCTGCATTACCCCACAACAAAATTCCGTAAGACAAGATGCTGTGAAAGTAGCTGAAATAAACAAGTCTAGCAGTATTAACATCTGTTAGCTGCCTGACTTTCCTAACCGCGAACACAGCGGAGCTTAGTCTACTCGCGAGAGATGAAAGATGGGGGCTCCACTGAAGACCCGAGTCCAATGTTATACCTAAGAATACCGTGGAATCTACAGTATCAAGAATCTCATTATTTAAAAACAAACTGAAATTCTGTCTCCTTACATTAGGTAGGGTAAAATGTATACATTTAGTTTTCTTGGTGTTTAATGCTAAGTTGTTAATATTAAACCACTTAAGTATGTGAGATAATGCACTGTTTACTTTGTCATAATTAGTTATATATCTATCCACTTTAAAAATTAAGGAGGTATCATCCGCAAACAGTACAATATCACACAATTCATTAGCATAGAAAGGAAGATCGTTTATATAAACTAGAAACAAAAATGGACCCAAAATAGATCCCTGCGGAACACCCATTCTCAGAGGGGATCCGGAAGAATTAACGTTATTTACAGCGACTTTCTGAATCCTACCACTAAGATATGAAGCAATGAGATCAAGAGCAATGCCACGAATACCATAATGACTTAGTTTAAGCAGGAGGGTTTCATGTTCTACGCAATCAAAGGCTTTAGATAAATCACAAAAAACACCAATTGCATTTTGTGATATTTCCCAAGCGTTATAAATGTGTTTAAGAAGAGCAACTCCCGCATCGGCTGTAGACCTACCTTTGGTAAAACCATACTGTTCACTATGGAAGATGCTATTAATATTGAAATGAATTAACAATTGGTTTAGAATAAGTTTTTCAAAAATTTTACTCATAGATGGCAATATAGAAATCGGTCTATAATTGCCAGGATCATTTTTATCTCCACTTTTAAAAAGAGGTATTATCTTACTTAGTTTCATAAGATCAGGGAAAGTTCCATAATCTACACATTTATTGAAAATAAAGGATAAATGTGGTGCAATGTCAGTTATTATTGAGTTGAGTAATTTAACAGACATGCCCCACAAATCACCAGTTTTCTTAAGGTTAATGGTTTTAAATACTTTAATAATATCTTGTGCATCTACATACGAAAATTTAAACTGGTGATCACAGTGATGAGTATGTTTATGTAAGAGGTTAATCGCGTCTAGGGAAGATGATTTTAAAGAAGATGTTACCTTTATTGGGATTTCAGAAAAATAATACTCAAAAGTATTTGCAACATCTTCGTCTGAGCTCAATACTACGTTATCTATTGCTAGCTTCACAGGTTCACTATCGATCTTAGATCTTCCAGCCGTATGAGTAATTACATCCCAAGTTGTTTTAATTTTATTATCTGAATTTATAATTTTATTTCTAATAAATATAGACTTAGCTTGAATGCAAACATTTTTAAAAATCTTTGAATACGCTCTTACTCGACTATGGAACATTGGGTCATGATTCCACTGCCTCACACTATACAATTCATATAATTTATCTCTACTTCGGTATATGCCGACAGTCGCCCAGTCGCTAAATTTCAGTTTAGTATTTTTATAAAAAGTTTTTTCTTTAAAAATGTTATTAAATGACTTTAAAAGTGAGTTGAAAAAAATGTCATAATGGTTATTTGGATGATCTGAAGTCATATCCATTTTATGCAAGTGCCGTGTCACTTTCTCTTTGAAAGAATTGATTCTACTTATTGTAACTGGTCTACATTTAATTATTTGTCTTTTATTGATAATATTGTTGGCTAACGAAAATTTTTGACCAAAGTGGTCTGAACTTAAATTTTTTATAATCGATACATCGAATACTTCATAATTACAAAACACATTATCTATACATGTGGAGGATATATTAGTAACACGAGTTGGTTCGCAAAAAATATTAGTTAAGTTATATGATTTAAATAAATTTAGAATGCGATTACTGAGTACTGTTACTTGCAGTATGTCTACATTAAAATCTCCACAAACGATTACAGCTTTACTATTAGTACATAAATTTTTAAGGACATCATCCATTCTATTTTCAAAGATATCAAAATCACCCGAGGGGGGCCGGTACACGCATAATATAATAAACTGTTGAAACTCAACACAGGATAGTTCTATGGAACGTTCGACAGAGAGTGCCACTATGTCCTGTCGGCCCTTGCAGACTACATCACTTCTAACTAATATAAGAGAACCACCGCGAGTAGCTTTCACTCTAACGAACGAACTTGACATTTTATAATTTTCAATATTTAAACTCTTATTATGTTTTTTACTAATAATATTAGTACAATTTGAGAGCCAGTGCTCTGTGACACATAATAAATGTATATTAAATTTTTTTAGAAATAGTTCCACTTCTAATTCTTTGCCACCTAAACCTTGTATGTTTTGATGCACAATGTTAAGAGTATATGGCTTAGGCTTTGTCTTAATATTCAGTTTAAATTGGAACTAATCATGTCAGTATTATTTATTAAAACATTACAAGTTATACCATGTATAACAGGGTTCTTCAAATTATATGCTACTAAAGTAGCAATTTGTTTTTTATAACAATTAGGTAGATACATTGTATCTTTTGTCAACTTAAAACTATGGTGAATAAATTTATTCACATCAAAATAAAATAAAGCGTCGCTATGACGGTGGGTCATGTTGTACATTGTCAAATTCAAATTATAGATATACTTATTTTGTTTCTCTGATAGGGTACTAGAATATGGAAATGAGCAAATTATAAAGCTACACTTTGTCTTATTGTGCATATCTAGTAATTTTTCAATACTTTGAATAACATCTTTTTTCCTAACAGACAACTGTCACCATGTAAAAGTACAATAGTACTATTTTCATTCAAATTCATATTTAAAATCTTATTAATATTGTACTGGTAGCTGGCACCGGGCGAACATGTGTTGTATACATTTCCTATTTCATTACTTAAAAGAGACCCGAAACCTTGACCAATTTTGTCAGAAATTACAATGGTTTTTTTTGAAAGGATATTGGAGGACTTATCACATACATATGGCTTATTATAACAAATAGTATTTAATACTTTCTTAGATTTACGCGAATATTAGACATTTAAATAAAACTATCTTTTCGGATTTTTTCGCGGATTTATTTTGATTTTTGTTTCCCGATGTTTCGATTGCTTTACAGCAATCATGAGTCTCTCCCGTGACCATGATTGCTGTAAAGCAATCGAAACATCGGGAAACAAAAATCAAAATAAATCCGCGAAAAAATCCGAAAAGATAGTTTTATTTAAATAGTATTTAAGTTTTGAGTTTGTATGACCGACTCACCCAGCACCTCAGGACTGTTTTTAGGCTGTATATTTTTAATTTCATTTGTACAACTACACTGGTGTTTATTTGTTAAGGATTCAAATCTTTCTAAATTATAGTTGCATAAATCTACTAAATCACTGGTGGCAAGAATGTGTTCCTGTATTTGGTTTTGTGAGGATTTATATTTTTCACTAATTGATGTCAAGGAGCATGTTAATCGATTTATTTCATCCTGTAAGCAGAGGGTGTCTCGGTCATATCTAGACCTGCTTTGATTTAATTCTTCACTATATTGTTTAACTTTATTTAACAATTTTGAGCGTTCACATCTCAACTCATGAATTCTTTTGGCTTTTTCAATAGGAAATTCAGGGAACTTTTTACAAGAAAATCTTCGAGAATTAATACAAATCGAGATTTACTTAATAGATTGTTAATTTCATCGGATCCGTATATTGCTAGTTTACGTGCAGCTCCAAAAACAAAACGTGGTAAAATTAAACCCGAGGTAAATGAGCTATTAGAAATAAGAATTCCAATTATTGAATGTGAAATACCAGTAGACGAAACAGATAAAGATTCTGATGGATCTGAATCAGAATCTGAAGATACGGATGAAAGTTTTGAAGAATCTGACGAAGATTCTGAAGAATCTGTTTCTTCTACTGGTAATTAATATTAATTGTACTAAATTTATTAGGTTCATTACGTTTTATTATATTTACTTTTATATTAATTTCGTTGTAAACGTGTGAAAATATGTCCCTTGTTAAATTATACGTCTTAAACTACAATTTTTTTTTATTTTATTGTTATTTATTTATATTTTACAACCTAATAACACATAATATGGGATAAAATAATTTTGTCCCGCTAGATTTTCATAATACCACACTGTGCGCCGCAGGCACATTTTCGTCTTGGGTTTTAAGTTTAAGTTTAACAATATCCATAGTAAGTCTCACGAGTATGGGGGAAGGGTGGGTCCATCTGCACAGTGCCCCCTGTCTGCAGATAAGCCTTCGCGTAACCCGCTAGTGTCGGCCGGTACTCTAGCGGGGGAAGCAGTAGCGACTGAACCACCCATCAGCCATGCATCCCCTCGCGCTGCTACGCCGCTTGGTATTCGGGGTAATTTTTTATAGAGGTTTTCTTCCTCGCAGCCCGGACGGTTAAGCCAAGGCTCTCGGTCCCAGTTCCCGGCCGCTAGACTTGATCAACGACACCGGGAACCGAGATTACAAGATTTGAGGAGCGGTGCACATGAGTGCTAGCCCGGCTGCGCAGTTAAGCACCCGCCGGACTCGCTCCACCTCCGCGCTTTTCTGTCAGGGTGTGCTCCCTTAGGGCGTGGGGTTAACAAACCCCTAAAGGCACGCCCATGACTACTGGTTTTGGTCCGCGCCGGATGAACCTGTACCTCCCGCTGAGTGCGGGTGGCGTTCCCCTATCCACCACCTGGGGATGCGCCCGGTAGGAGTCCAGCAACTCCCTTTTTTTTAACGTCAGGAAACCCTGTTGCCGGGTACCCTCGCCTGGGGAAGAACGACGGATTATGTGGGGCTCCTGACGCGCAAAGATGGTAAACGCGCGGCAGCCTACCCACTAAAACCTGACGGTGTCCACCTTATTCGCCCGGGGCCGGGGCCACGGGAACCAGAAAATCATCCGCGAACCCCGACGGCGATTGCCCTACGGCACGACTCGGTGTCGGAGGGTGGGAGCAGCACCCTCGACGACGACATCTTGAGTGGCGCGCGGCGGACACCGCGCGCGCCTACTCGGGCCAGGTTGTTAAGCGGCAGACTTCCCCAAGTCTACCACCCTCTAGCCGGTGTTAGGGGGGGAGGCAGCGGTCGTGTGCCGCTCTCCGGCGCCCTGTCCTTTTGCGGCGGATGGCGAGGTCAGAAGTCGTCTCCCTTTCTCTCTCCGCCGCCTCCTTCCGCAACATCACATCCTTGCAGAAGGACAGGACGGCAGCCCACGACCTTTCGTTACCGACCATGGCGAAAATCACAGCCGGCAACGTCAGGTCAGCCCCCACAACACTGCGGAGCGCCTCGCGCTCAGACTCCCATACTGGGCACTCCTCCAGCACGTGCTGGGCGGACTCGTCGACGCAGCCGTGGCAATGGTGGCAGCGTGGATCCGGCTCTCTTCCGGCGACGCGGCACAGGTATCCGCCGAAGCACCCGTGTCCCGTAAGGACCTGCGTCAGCCGAAAGGTGAGGACGCCGTGACGTCTCGCCAACAACTGCCTAAACGAACCGCGTCGATGGTCCTGCGACCAGCCGGAGGGTGTTCTAATCTGCTGAGCCACCCTTCGAGTGCGGCATCCCGCTTTTCGCTGTCGTGCCGTGCTGGGCTAAGGTCCCTGGACGCAAGGCCTCGACGCCGACGGTAAATCAACGGCAAGGAAAGCGCATCCAGGTCCCAGGGTAGAACTCCAGCCAGCACGCACGCCACTTCGCCCGAGATGGTCCGGTAACCCCTCATTACCCTTGTCGCCATCATCCTTTGCGACTGCCGCAAAACAGCCACATTTTCGCGGCCGAGTGCGTCTGCTCATACCGGGGCACCATAGAGCGCCATGGACCGCATGACTCCGAGGGATAAACGTCTGCTGGAGCAACTCGGTCCGCTGACGTTCAGCAGCCACCTGCTGAGTGCGCCCGCCGTCTTCGCCAGTTTCGGCGCAAGGACGTTGAAGTGCGCCCGAAAGGTCCACCGGCTGTCGAGCACGAGTCCCAGGTACTTCATCGTACTCGACAAGCCGATGCGAACTCCACCGACCGTAATGTGTGTGCCTGAAGGAGGTGCTTTTCGAGGGCAATGGACACGACATGGACATGAACAGAGCGCCTCCGACTTCCCTAGAGCGACCTCCAACCCCAGCCTCCGTATTCTGCTGACGATATGGGCTGTGGCGTATGTCTATGTCTTATATCTATATTATTCATTATTAGTATAAGTTCAGATGCATTGTATGAGAGGCGGGAGTATTAAATGTATCTTCGAACCGTAAACATCTTTATTATTTAGTCCCGTCCTTACATGGCGACCCTGCCATTTAAGGTTCGGTTTCGGGTTGCAGCTCAGTGAAATGAGTAACATGATTTTGAACATTCATATTTTAATTGTTCGAGCATTCGCGAGACACACATTCTTTTTTAAAAATGGGGAAGGAGCAAAGTAAAGAACAACAACACAAGTATCAACAGATCCTTATAAAAAAAAACAATAAATGGACAAATTCAATAAAATAATACATGAGGGGGGATTATATGACCCTAGAGTGATAAAAGAAATGGGAGAAAGAAATAGAAACTGGCACAGAATGAGTTGGCGTGAGCGAGAATTACTTCTTTTACACATCCATTTGTGCATATTGATGTGTAACAAAGAAATAATGCCTAAGAAAAGGAAAAAAGACACCGAGAGAACAGAAGATTTTGACAAGCCCGGGCCTAGCAAGAAAATGAAACCAGACCAGATGGAAGAAGAACATCACACAGACATAGAGACATTAACCGCAACAACGTCTGAATCTGAAGCTACAGGGTCAAGCGAATCAAACTGGTCAAGAGAAGAAGACCTACTTATAGAGTTAACAATAAAGGAGTCCAACAAAAACTATAGATTTAGTATGCTCAATTACATGCCATTGGTAGAAACAACAATAAATCACATTTCCCAAGAATGGAAAATAAATACACCAACCCGGATATGGGACATAGTAGATAAGAAGAACAGAAAATTTATCATGATAAGATATGTAGGAAATAAAAACAACGCATTGGAAAGGTATTATAAGGATAAGAGTGAAATACCTGAAAATTGTGGATTGTATCTGATTGAATGGAGGAGCTCAGTGAAATGTGTAACATGATTTTGAACATTCATATTTTAATTGTTCGAGCATTCGCGAGACACACATTCTTTTTTAAAAATGGGGAAGGAGCAAAGTAAAGAACAACAACACAAGTATCAACAGATCCTTATAAAAAAAAAAAAACAATAAATGGACAAATTCAATAAAATAATACATGAGGGGGGATTATATGACCCTAGAGTGATAAAAGAAATGGGAGAATTAAATAAAAACTGGCACAGAATGAGTTGGCGTGAGCGAGAATTACTTCTTTTACACATCCATTTGTGCATATTGATGTGTAACAAAGAAATAATGCCTAAGAAAAGGAAAAAAGACACCGAGAGAACAGAAGATTTTGACAAGCCCGGGCCTAGCAAGAAAATGAAACCAGACCAGATGGAAGAAGAACATCACACAGACATAGAGACATTAACCGCAACAACGTCTGAATCTGACGCTACAGGGTCAAGCGAATCAAACTGGTCAAGAGAAGAAGACCTACTTATAGAGTTAACAATAAAGGAGTCCAACAAAAACTATAGATTTAGTATGCTCAATTACATGCCATTGGTAGAAACAACAATAAATCACATTTCCCAAGAATGGAAAATAAATACACCAACCCGGATATGGGACATAGTAGATAAGAAGAACAGAAAATTTATCATGATAAGATATGTAGGAAATAAAAACAACGCATTGGAAAGGTATTATAAGGATAAGAGTGAAATACCTGAAAATTGTGGATTGTATCTGATTGAATGGAGGAGCTCAGTGAAATGTGTAACATGATTTTGAACATTCATATTTTAATTGTTCGAGCATTCGCGAGACACACATTCTTTTTTAAAAATGGGGAAGGAGCAAAGTAAAGAACAACAACACAAGTATCAACAGATCCTTATAAAAAAAAAAACAATAAATGGACAAATTCAATAAAATAATACATGAGGGGGGATTATATGACCCTAGAGTGATAAAAGAAATGGGAGAAAGAAATAGAAACTGGCACAGAATGAGTTGGCGTGAGCGAGAATTACTTCTTTTACACATCCATTTGTGCATATTGATGTGTAACAAAGAAATAATGCCTAAGAAAAGGAAAAAAGACACCGAGAGAACAGAAGATTTTGACAAGCCCGGGCCTAGCAAGAAAATGAAACCAGACCAGATGGAAGAAGAACATCACACAGACATAGAGACATTAACCGCAACAACGTCTGAATCTGAAGCTACAGGGTCAAGCGAATCAAACTGGTCAAGAGAAGAAGACCTACTTATAGAGTTAACAATAAAGGAGTCCAACAAAAACTATAGATTTAGTGTGCTCAATTACATGCCATTGGTAGAAAAAACAATAAATCACATTTCCCAAGAATGGAAAATAAATACACCAACCCGGATATGGGACATAGTAGATAAGAAGAACAGAAAATTTATCATGATAAGATATGTAGGAAATAAAAACAACGCATTGGAAAGGTATTATAAGGATAAGAGTGAAATACCTGAAAATTGTGGATTGTATCTGATTGAATGGAGGAGCTCAGTGAAATGTGTAACATGATTTTGAACATTCATATTTTAATTGTTCGAGCATTCGCGAGACACACATTCTTTTTTAAAAATGGGGAAGGAGCAAAGTAAAGAACAACAACACAAGTATCAACAGATCCTTATAAAAAAAAAAAAACAATAAATGGACAAATTCAATAAAATAATACATGAGGGGGGATTATATGACCCTAGAGTGATAAAAGAAATGGGAGAAAGAAATAGAAACTGGCACAGAATGAGTTGGCGTGAGCGAGAATTACTTCTTTTACACATCCATTTGTGCATATTGATGTGTAACAAAGAAATAATGCCTAAGAAAAGGAAAAAAGACACCGAGAGAACAGAAGATTTTGACTAGCCCGGGCCTAGCAAGAAAATGAAACCAGACCAGATGGAAGAAGAACATCACACAGACATAGAGACATTAACCGCAACAACGTCTGAATCTGAAGCTACAGGGTCAAGCGAATCAAACTGGTCAAGAGAAGAAGACCTACTTATAGAGTTAACAATAAAGGAGTCCAACAAAAACTATAGATTTAGTGTGCTCAATTACATGCCATTGGTAGAAAAAACAATAAATCACATTTCCCAAGAATGGAAAATAAATACACCAACCCGGATATGGGACATAGTAGATAAGAAGAACAGAAAATTTATCATGATAAGATATGTAGGAAATAAAAACAACGCATTGGAAAGGTATTATAAGGATAAGAGTGAAATACCTGAAAATTGTGGATTGTATCTGATTGAATGGAGGAGCTCAGTGAAATGTGTAACATGATTTTGAACATTCATATTTTAATTGTTCGAGCATTCGCGAGACACACATTCTTTTTTAAAAATGGAGAAGGAGCAAAGTAAAGAACAACAACACAAGTATCAACAGATCCTTATAAAAAAAAAAAAACAATAAATGGACAAATTCAATAAAATAATACATGAGGGGGGATTATATGACCCTAGAGTGATAAAAGAAATGGGAGAAAGAAATAGAAACTGGCACAGAATGAGTTGGCGTGAGCGAGAATTACTTCTTTTACACATCCATTTGTGCATATTGATGTGTAACAAAGAAATAATGCCTAAGAAAAGGAAAAAAGACACCGAGAGAACAGAAGATTATGACTAGCCCGGGCCTAGCAAGAAAATGAAACCAGACCAGATGGAAGAAGAACATCACACAGACATAGAGACATTAACCGCAACAACGTCTGAATCTGAAGCTACAGGGTCAAGCGAATCAAACTGGTCAAGAGAAGAAGACCTACTTATAGAGTTAACAATAAAGGAGTCCAACAAAAACTATAGATTTAGTATGCTCAATTACATGCCATTGGTAGAAACAACAATAAATCACATTTCCCAAGAATGGAAAATAAATACACCAACCCGGATATGGGACATAGTAGATAAGAAGAACAGAAAATTTATCATGATAAGATATGTAGGAAATAAAAACAACGCATTGGAAAGGTATTATAAGGATAAGAGTGAAATACCTGAAAATTGTGGATTGTATCTGATTGAATGGAGGAGCTCAGTGAAATGTGTAACATGATTTTGAACATTCATATTTTAATTGTTCGAGCATTCGCGAGACACACATTCTTTTTTAAAAATGGGGAAGGAGCAAAGTAAAGAACAACAACACAAGTATTAACAGATCCTTATAAAAAAAAAACAATAAATGGACAAATTCAATAAAATAATACATGAGGGGGGATTATATGACCCTAGAGTGATAAAAGAAATGGGAGAAAGAAATAGAAACTGGCACAGAATGAGTTGGCGTGAGCGAAAATTACTTCTTTTACACATTCATTTCTGCATATTGATGTGTAACAAAGAAATAATGCCTAAGAAAAGGAAAAAAGACACCGAGAGAACAGAAGATTTTGACAAGCCCGGGCCTAGCAAGAAAATGAAACCAGACCAGATGGAAGAAGAACATCACACAGACATAGAGACATTAACCGCAACAACGTCTGAATCTGAAGCTACAGGGTCAAGCGAATCAAACTGGTCAAGAGAAGAAGACCTACTTATAGAGTTAACAATAAAGGAGTCCAACAAAAACTATAGATTTAGTATGCTCAATTACATGCCATTGGTAGAAACAACAATAAATCACATTTCCCAAGAATGGAAAATAAATACACCAACCCGGATATGGGACATAGTAGATAAGAAGAACAGAAAATTTATCATGATAAGATATGTAGGAAATAAAAACAACGCATTGGAAAGGTATTATAAGGATAAGAGTGAAATACCTGAAAATTGTGGATTGTATCTGATTGAATGGAGGAGCTCAGTGAAATGTGTAACATGATTTTGAACATTCATATTTTAATTGTTCGAGCATTCGCGAGACACACATTCTTTTTTAAAAATGGGGAAGGAGCAAAGTAAAGAACAACAACATAAGTATCAACAGATCCTTATAAAAAAAAACCAATAAATAGACAAATTCAATAAAATAATACATGAGGGGGGATTATATGACCCTAGAGTGATAAAAGAAATGGGAGAAAGAAATAGAAACTGGCACAGAATGAGTTGGCGTGAGCGAGAATTACTTCTTTTACACATCCATTTGTGCATATTGATGTGTAACAAAGAAATAATGCCTAAGAAAAGGAAAAAAGACACCGAGAGAACAGAAGATTTTGACAAGCCCGGGCCTAGCAAGAAAATGAAACCAGACCAGATGGAAGAAGAACATCACACAGACATAGAGACATTAACCGCAACAACGTCTGAATCTGAAGCTACAGGGTCAAGCGAATCAAACTGGTCAAGAGAAGAAGACCTACTTATAGAGTTAACAATAAAGGAGTCCAACAAAAACTATAGATTTAGTATGCTCAATTACATGCCATTGGTAGAAACAACAATAAATCACATTTCCCAAGAATGGAAAATAAATACACCAACCCGGATATGGGACATAGTAGATAAGAAGAACAGAAAATTTATCATGATAAGATATGTAGGAAATAAAAACAACGCATTGGAAAGGTATTATAAGGATAAGAGTGAAATACCTGAAAATTGTGGATTGTATCTGATTGAATGGAGGAGCTCAGTGAAATGTGTAACATGATTTTGAACATTCATATTTTAATTGTTCGAGCATTCGCGAGACACACATTCTTTTTTAAAAATGGGGAAGGAGCAAAGTAAAGAACAACAACACAAGTATCAACAGATCCTTATAAAAAAAAAACAATAAATGGACAAATTCAATAAAATAATACATGAGGGGGGATTATATGACCCTAGAGTGATAAAAGAAATGGGAGAAAGAAATAGAAACTGGCACAGAATGAGTTGGCGTGAGCGAGAATTACTTCTTTTACACATCCATTTGTGCATATTGATGTGTAACAAAGAAATAATGCCTAAGAAAAGGAAAAAAGACACCGAGAGAACAGAAGATTTTGACAAGCCCGGGCCTAGCAAGAAAATGAAACCAGACCAGATGGAAGAAGAACATCACACAGACATAGAGACATTAACCGCAACAACGTCTGAATCTGAAGCTACAGGGTCAAGCGAATCAAACTGGTCAAGAGAAGAAGACCTACTTATGGAGTTAACAATAAAGGAGTGCAACAAAAACTATAGATTTAGTGTGCTCAATTACATGCCATTGGTAGAAACAACAATAAATCACATTTCCCAAGAATGGAAAATAAATACACCAACCCGGATATGGGACATAGTAGATAAGAAGAACAGAAAATTTATCATGATAAGATATGTAGGAAATAAAAACAACGCATTGGAAAGGTATTATAAGGATAAGAGTGAAATACCTGAAAATTGTGGATTGTATCTGATTGAATGGAGGAGCTCAGTGAAATGTGTAACATGATTTTGAACATTCATATTTTAATTGTTCGAGCATTCGCGAGACACACATTCTTTTTTAAAAATGGGGAAGGAGCAAAGTAAAGAACAACAACATAAGTATCAACAGATCCTTATAAAAAAAAAACAATAAATGGACAAATTCAATAAAATAATACATGAGGGGGGATTATATGACCCTAGAGTGATAAAAGAAATGGGAGAATTAAATAAAAACTGGCACAGAATGAGTTGGCGTGAGCGAGAATTACTTCTTTTACACATCCATTTGTGCATATTGATGTGTAACAAAGAAATAATGCCTAAGAAAAGGAAAAAAGACACCGAGAGAACAGAAGATTTTGACAAGCCCGGGCCTAGCAAGAAAATGAAACCAGACCAGACGTAGATCGGCACCCCGTGGTAGCAGAGCACCTCTCTGATGCAAGCCCAAGGCAAAGAGTTAAAGGCGTTTTTTGTATTTTTGTATTTTGTCGTAAATAAAAAACGTCGTTACTTTTGAAAAAAAATGGGCATGTTATTGCTTTTTATTACGAGATGAGTCTCTGTTCAAGGAATTTTGAGATAGAAATATTGAGTTAATTATTTTACATCATATTTATTGACAATTAATTATTTACAATTAATTATTTGTTATAGACGATTAATTTTATTGGAGCTATTTAATATGGCAGAAAGAATGTTATTCTTAGAAAAGTTAAAAGAAGCGGCCAGTAAAAAAAGAGAAGATGAGGATCAACATGGTTTAATGACTATTAAACAAGAAGGTCCCCCTACAATTTTTACATATTTGCAGTATGACTCAATTTTCTTTGTTCTTTCAACTATTTAACTATTAAAAATATTTTAGGTACCAATATACATAAATGCAGATTTCCGTTATATACAAGTAACGATGAAAATATCGAAAACAATATAAATTACTACAACACATCATGTAAGTAAAAGAAAATATTCTGCATTCGATCAGTTGATTTCTTTTTCGATTTAATTTTATTTAGATGAGTAGTTTGTCCTGTTGCAAAGTGTAAATGTGAACTACACTCACGCTAATGCCTGGTCGTAATATTCTGAGTTCGATTCCCGGGAATTACAAGTATGTGAGTGTACCTATTTCACAACAGCTTGTTCCTCTGGGAGACAGCTGTAAAATGCATGCACAATACTGTTTCTTTTGGTATATATTCTTTAAATAAATAAATGCTTATTGAATTTCAGGCAATAATTCGGTAGAAAATAAGTTGATTTTGCGACAAAGATCACCGTCCACATCGTCTTCATCATCATCATTATCTTCTAGCTCATCATCTTGCTCATCGTCCTGTACAAAATGTAATTCAGGCGTTTCCACAAATAGAGAAACAGAAGAGTGTAATAAAGACCTGGATAACATAGTAAATTTAAATGAAGATCACGGTTCTAGCCTAGAAAATAAAACCAAAGAAAATAAGGGAAGCATAGAGTCAGTAAATGATAATACGAAAGATGAGGCTGAAGTAGATAGTAATTTACAAATAGAAAGTGAACCAAGAACTATTGAATTGACCAATATGAATACTGAAAGTGAAGAAGATAAGCAAGAAGAAGATTTTTCATCCGACGATAGTATCGCAGATCCTAATTATCACATTGAAAATAACGATTTATCATTTATCATCAGATTCGGAGAAAGCAATAGAAGAGAATGAAAAAGAAAATGTTTCATCTGAATCAAAACAAAATATATCACGGAAGAGAAAAGCACAACCAGAACTTTGGAAAACGAATGTAGCAAACGTCTTCGAAATGCAGGGAAAGAATATATAGGCAAAAATTATAAAGTCTTACGAGAAAGACGATTAGGATTAGGATGTACAGAAAAGTGTAAGTTAAAGTGTAACACAAAGTTTGACGATGAGACTCGACGGCGTATTTTTGATGCATATCATGAATTAGCAGATTTGCAAAGTAAAAGAACATTTGTAGCATTCAATATTTCCTTTATTGTTCCAACGTATCAATATAAAAAAGGAACACGTCGAAACAACAACGCATTTTATTTAACGGACAAAGATGGCGAAAGAATTCGTGTTTGTAAGAGGTTTTTTATGTGTACACTAGATGTTTCTGACAGATTTATTCGAACGGTCACAGAAAAATCAAGGAGTGATGTTTCAGGTATTATAGTGGAAGATCGTCGAGGAAAACATGGCAATCACAATCGTGTAGACAATAATATTAAAGATATTGTGAGAAATTTTATTAAAACCATTCCAAAAATAGAAAGCCATTACTGTCCTGCAAATACGCGAAAAGAATATAGTGAGGGAAGTAAGACTATTGCAGAACTTTATAGAGATTATGTGAAACAGTGTGATGAGAAAAGGAGGCAAGTGCTAATTATATAATGTTTAATAGAATATTTAATGGAGAATTTAATATAGCATTTTACCAACCTAAAAAGAATCAATGCGAGGACTGTATTGCCTACAATAATGCAACTGGGAAAGATAAAATCGACTGAAGCCTAAATACGAGAACCATCTAAAAGAAAAAGAGCTTTTAAGAATAAAAAAGATAAATGACAAAAAAGAAGCGGAAGATAAAGACTCAACTATTGTCGCAGTTTATGACTTACAGGCTATGATGCCATGCCCTATAATAGGGGAGATGTGTCAAATTTTTACTATGTTTCAAAAGTGAATACCTTAAACTTTACAATTTATGAAATGAATAATAAGAAAGTGCGCTGCTACGTGTGGCATGAAGGAGAAGCAAATAGGGGAGCTGTAGAAATAGGGACCTGTGTTTTAGAATATTTAAAAAGTCTTGGCAGAAAACTAACAACTGAAGCTAAACTAGATATCATATTTTATTCCGATAACTGCTGCGGGCAGCAAAAGAATAAATTTATTATTAGTATGTACATGTACGCTGTTTCTACTTTTGATTATATTAATAGTATCACGCATAAATTTTTAAAAAAAAGGGCACACGCAAAATGAAGGTAACAGTATGCATTCTGTAATAGAAAGAAGCATCAATAAGACTTTAAAATCTGGTCCTATCTATACACCGGATCAGTACATTTCTATTATTCCCACTGCGAAAAAGAAAGGCTCTCCCTACAACGTCATAGAAATGGATCATAGAAGTTTTTATGCTTTAAAGTCGCTTGCTTCTGATGTAGCTAAAAATTTTAATAAAAATACTAATAATGACACTGTAAGAATGACAGGTATAATTTTTTTTTAAGTAAATGCAGACCACAAAGGGTTCTTTTTTTATAAAACTTCGTACAGTGAAAATAAATTATGTGTGAAAGTTACTGGCCGAACTTCAAAATCTTTGGACGAAAATTACAAACTGCAATCTGCATATAAAAAAAGGAACGGAATCTCTGAAAATAAGAAGTGAGGACTAGTCGACTTAGGGCCGATTGTTCAATCATCGAATAACTGAACAAATAACTAACTAGCGAATTAACTTACTGACTGTTAATAGGACAAATAAAATTGTTGCATTTTTCAATAGCCAGATAGCAAGCGAATAGTTATCTGTGGATTTTAGTTGCCAGCTTCACTGTATATTGTGGGAGCGTGAAACACGCAGGTGTATTGTGTATTAGAAGAGGATAGAAAATACTTTGACATTTGTTTATTTGACGTTTAAATAATTAAATGCATCTCGTTTATCTGTTATTTTTTCGTGTGTGCCAGTGTGGTGATTTTTTATTCGTTATTGTCAGTGACTTATTATTTTAATTTTACATAATAATGGAACGAAAAAAAGAGAGCGCGCGGCTAATTTTAATACTGCTGAGGTAGAATTGCTCATTAGTCTAGTCGACAAGCACAGACATATTATAGAAAATAAAAAGACTGATGCTGTCACTAATAGAGATAAAGATGCGGCGTGGAAGAAAATTGAGAGTTCTTTTAATTCATGTGGAATATCATCTAGTATTCGCACATGGAAAACATTAAAATTAAAATATGAAAGTATTAAAAAAAGTACCAAAAAGAAGTCCTCTATGCAACGGCAGGAAATATATAGAACTGGAGGAGGATCTTCAAATGCTCCTGATTTTAATGAAGTCGAAGAAAAGGTGCTGAGCATTTGCTCTAATATTACAGGCCTGGAAGCGCGTCACGACATTGATACTATTACATGTAGGTATTCATTGTAACTTGAAAAACATTGGGATTTCATCCTAATTTCTTATTATATGTTTACATAAAACTTGAATTTTTAAATACTACTTTATAATGATTTTCAGTACCAACAATTTCTGTCCATGAAAACACTGTGCTAAACGCAAATCACTTAAGCTCTGTGGAATTGGAGATAAATTCAGCTGAACAAACTGAAGTACAGAGCAATACCCATGCTGATATTAAAATACCAGGTCTGTATCCTTTTTTTTTTATAGTACTTGCAAACAGATTGTTCATCCTATTCACATTGTTGTAACACTCTTTACAACAGCTGTAATTTAATGTTAGCCAATTTATAGCAGGTGCAAACAGCATTAAATGTAACATTTTAATTTCAATGTTGATATTTAATGAATTTTATTATTTTAGACATGAACGAGTCACTTATCATAGAAGTAAATGAAGAGGATAATGAATCTCAAAAAGGTACTATTTTACTTTTACAATATCAATATTAGAAGTATCGAGTTGCAAAATTACGAATAAGTATTAAGAAATTGTAAGTGGAATGTTAGAATAATAATGAATATACACTTATATAATATTTATAAATATTTTCATTATTGGAGACTTCATTGTTATTATTATTAGTTTTAACTTGAATTAAACATAGTTTTATTTTATTTTTCCACTATTGTTAACTGTTTTTTTTAATTATCACTGCTTTAATTTATGAAATATTTTTAAGTGGAAACTTTACTGGGTTGTTTATAAAAATTATTTATTTCTAAGTAATACTGCACTGTATGTTTCCCAAATATATTAAAAATAAAATAACTTTGCAGATTCTACAGGAAGTAAAATAATAGGTGATATTAATATGGTTTGATGGTATTTGAACTTGTTTTCAAAAAATAAATGGGTAAAATGGCATCCAAAGGCACTGAAAACAAGGGTGTCAACTATATTAAAACCAGACACAGCTACAAAAGCAAGTGTCACTAGCAAACTCGATAAATTAAGTGCAGCCCGATTGGAACTGGTGCAGTTGCAAATGGACACAACCCTAAAGAAACATCAGTTTATAGAAGATGAACACAAATTAAAAATGATACATCTTGCTAATGATGAGGCAAGAAAGCAAAAAAACCATGAAATGATTTTACAAAAATTAAGAAATACGGGACCTGTTTTCAATAGCAATACATATATGTAGAAAAAAAAGACTTGTTAAAAGTAAAATTTGTTTAATTTTGAAATAATAAGTTTAATTCTATAATTTAGATAATCAAGAAACTGAAATATACTAGCACAATATGTCATGTGCTTTTCTTCACCAGTGGGATTGACTATGGTGGGAGCAAACATTGGTTGTGGTGGAACATTTACTTCTGGATCCTCTGGCGGTTCCTCTTCATTTTTCATTCTTGCCAAGTTGTGTAAAACTGCACAGGCTACAATTACATCTTGTGCTAGTGACAGCTTACATCTTAAACCAATGCTTAAAATTGGGAAGCGTCGTTTCCACACACCAAAGCATCTCTCTATTACATTTCGTGTTCGTATTTGTGATTCATTGTACAAACTCTGAGTTAGTGTATTTGGTTCTTGAAAAGGAGTCAATGGGTAATTGCTTTGTTCATAACCATTATTACCAAGTACAATTCCATTGTCAAATTCACTGTTTCCAAAATGAAATTTAGCCGATTAATTTGCAAATATCATGCTGTCATGGCTGGAGCCGGGCCAACGTGCTACTATATCTTGAAATAGCAAATCTGCTGAACATATTGCTTGAACATTAAAAGAATAAAAACCTTTTCAGTTTCGAAATTCCTCTGCTGTGTTTCCACCAGGCGACTGAATCCTAATGTGGGTGCAATCTATGGCTGAAATCACTCTAGGAAATCTGGCTATTTTATAGAACTCTTCCTGAGTTTTTCTTATTACTGCCTCTATTATATTATACTGCCTCTTGGCAACTGAATGAAGGTTGGTCTCATAGATGCTATGGCTTGAGCAACTTTTTTTATAATACGGCACATAGTGGAGCTATGAATGCCACCAAAATCTCCAAGAGTGATGTAAAAACTCCCAGTGGCAAAGAATCGTAGAGAAATAAGTAGTTGCAACATGGGTGAGATACATTGGTTCCTGAAACAATAATAAAGTGTTGGTAAGTGTTTTATAGTTAAAGACGTTACAATTTACAACTGTATTTTGTAGGAAGGTATAGATACTTACCTACTTAGATCACTATTATTTATTGTAAAAACTAACTGGAACTTACCTTTGTGTTTCGTGCTTAATTTTATCACTTATCAGGGGAAGCAAATATAGTACAGATTCTTTTAAAAGTCTGAAACGGCGATGAAATTCTTTTGAATCTCACATAGCAAACTGGTCGGGTCTTGGTCTGATTACTCTTTGTTTTCTTTCAGTATTTAAATATTCATTCATTATAGACTCTTCTTCAATTGCCAGATCGTCAACAGTATAGAAAATTTCCATAATTTTGATTTTACTTTGGAAAGAGAAGAAATAACCTCAAACTAAACTTCAATGGATCTAGTCGTATCTATTGAATAGACGTTTATCTGGCCGTCAAAGAGGCAGATAGATTTATTCCTCAGTTAAGGTCGTTAATGAGCAGATAGAGCCTATCTGACGATTGAAAAATGCAATATTTTGTTATCTGTTGAATAAGTACTATCCAACTGTTTATCTAAGGATTGAAAAATCGGCCCTTAATTGACAAAAATATTATTCCTAACTACTATCGACAATTTTACGAGGGGTTGTAAAATAAATTATTTATTTTTCTTACATTTCCTTTAAGAAATGAAGGTTTCTGCCTTTTTTTCATTATTTTAAAATATTCCTTTTTTTTTAATTTAATTTATTTTGAAGAATTCATATTTATTTTGATCTCATTTATTTTGCAGAACAGGATTTTAATTTTTAAATACCGAAATATAAAGTTACTCTATTGTTAATTTGTTATAAGTACAAAAGTTTTAAACACTGTTGTATGTTTTAATTTGTTTTTTTAAGCGGATTTTAAGTTAAATGACATAACTCGATTTTTATAACTTGTAGTCTCGTGAATAAAGACTGATTGATGTCTGAAACCCTCTTTGGGTGACGATTTATTTTTATAATTTCAATAAAAATTTATAAATATTTTTATGTGTTTTGATTCTACGATGAATTCTCCTTTAATCAATAAAGTCAAACTCTCAACAAATTATTTACATTTTGCGATATACACTAAAGCATTTGTTAAGAAATTTAAAAACGCCATTCCCTACAATTAATTATTTTTAGTTCCGTTTCTATTCTCGCAAACCAGCGATATATGGCGTCATATAATAATTTCTAATGTATCGTCGCTGCGCCTGCCAAATTCCATATGTGCAATTTTTTGATTTTTTGTTTTTACACAAAAAATAATCTTCGTTTTATTCTCTATGTGTTACTAAAATCCTTTTTGTAATATTCGAGCTAGAAACGAGATTAACGTATGTGTTTTGGCCGTTAAGAAAAATTCCGTATGTGCAGAAATGCACATAAAGGATTTGTGTTCGACCCTCCGTCGCAAACTGCGTTAGAGATGTGTGTTGTAGTGTAAACAACATTGTAAAATCGTTTTTAAGAGATAAAATACACAGGACTGGTGAGTATGTAAAGTATTTACTTGATATTTGTCGTTTTTTATGTATTATCCTTCAGGTTTTTGATAAATGATCACTCATAACTCGTTAATTTAAATAATTTCCTAACCTAAAATACTAATGTGTCGCTTCTACAATGTTAAATACAATTATGGTAGATTATTTGCTAATTATATTCATTAAATAATGTAGTGTGTAATTAATTGTATATATTTACGTACCTACTTACATAAAAACCGGGGTACAATTTTGATACCTAGTTTCTCAATTTTAATACTTACTCTCAAGGTATCTACTTACATCTATCTATACATACTCGTATAATAAAATCGTAACTAAACCGAATCTGTACATTCAAATATTTTTTGGAAAATCTTATTGAAACAGACGCCGAATCTATAGTATTTAGAATTATTGTCTGTCTGTCGGTCATCACGGAAAAACCACTGGAGGGATTTTGATGAAATTTGAAATGATGATAGCTTATCTGGGTTAACATATAGGATACTTTTTACGGCGAGAAAATATCTCATCTCTGAAAAATCTATACTAACCGTTAAAATACATACCTAGAGGCGAACCCGAAAGGAGCGAGGGTGAGTCGCTAGTTATAAATATAAACGAAAAATTTGCCTATTTGTAGCTGGTTTGTTAAATTTTCATAGCTAAACTATTTAACTGGTATTGATTGAATCTGTCTGGCTAATAGATTTTAAACCTATGAGGTATAAAATCTATCAGTAAGTAGCAAATAAATAATCAGGTGGTGAAAATATAGACATTTCTCTGTTCGAAGAATTAAAGAATGTTACGTATGAAAAGCATCTTGACCCTTTTGTTGGTCAATCAGAAATTGATTCTTGAAAAAAATTGATTCTTGAAAAAAAGAATGAAGCCTACAAAGCTCATATTGATGCTGGCGCGTTGAGCTCATCCGAGGTTCTCGTAATAACTGTTGATGTCCAATCTATTCACCTTTGTCCAAAGATTTTGGTATCAGTTCAATATTATAAGCAAAAACTGCAAGTTCATAGTCAGTCTATTTACATTAATAATAACAAAGATGTTCAGCTGTATGTTTGGCATGAGGGAGAGGGAAGTGTTACGGCTAATGAGTTTACGAGCTGCTTAATTCATTTCATTATTTCACAGTTAAAATATAAGAAAATAATTATTATCTCTGATGGGTGTTCTTACCAAAATAAAAATAAAATTTTATTATCAGCTTTACTAAAGTTAACTAAGGAAACTAGTTTGGAGATAGAACAGATTATTTTAGAAAAAGGGCATACAATAATGCAAATGGATAGTGTTCACTCAACATTAGAGAAAAAGGTTCGCGCTCCAATTTATACTCCAAGTGATTATATCAGTCGCATGAGGAAAGCAAGACCTAAGCAACCATATCATGTCCATCATGTTGATTATACTTTTTTCAAAAACTATGAAGACGATGTTTGTCTTGATTCTATTCGGCCGGGCAAAAAAGCAGGAGATCTGACAGTTAATGATATTCGAGCTCTTCTTTATAAAAATGGTAGTATCTTCTACAAGTTACGCCACCCAGATGAATGGCAAATTCTACCACAGCGAGTTCGTACCTACAACCCAAAAACAATTGTAACTCAATTGTATACCGAATCTCGAAAGATTGATAAAACTAAATACGACAGTCTCCAATCATTAAAACTTTATATGCATCGCGACTATCCTCTTAAATGTGAAGTTTACTCAATGCGTGGAGTTTCCGTTTTTAGACAAGTGTGAAGTGTCATCTAGGAGTGCACTTTTATTTTTACTGTCCTAAGCCATAGTTTACTGTAATTGAATATCTTAGACTATTCCTATTTTGTTCTTACTTGCGCAAAGTGGAGCGGAAAGAACAAGGATAACTTAACGCTACTCATTGTATTACTAGAATACAATAGAAAGGGACAATCGTCTATGTAAAAGTGAGCGCGGGCGTCGCGTCGACGCTGCTCATTCTCTTCGTCGACCGCGGCGGAGTAAGTCGTGAAATGAAAACAATCAGTGACCTTTACCGGTGTATTTGTTATTTTAATCATGAATGGGTAAGTAATGAACAGTTTTTAAATATTACATTATGTATTTGCTAAAGATTTTGGACAGAAATAGTGATTTTAATTTCGATAATTTTGAAATCGGTAGTCATTTCGGACGCCACGCCGTTTTAATTCCTTTTGTTACGAATAATAAAAAGATTAATTATAGTAAAATGTTATATCACGTACTTTATTAGGAATTGTATTATTGTTGCAAAGCATTTAATTTCATAATAAGTGCATAGAATTTACGTAACATTGAAAGAATGCGTAACAAGAACGCTTACACAGGCCGGCATCGCCATTTTGTTTCGAATAGTGTGGATTTTTATTTTAATAAATTTTATATTTTATTTAACACGTGGCATGTGTAATATTTAGTTTCATCGGAATCGGTTCAGCATTTCAGTAAAATTTTAATTAATTTAAATTTCTTTTTTTTTTGTTTTTTAACCGACTTTGAATAAAAGGAGGCTATGAACTCAACACGTGGCATGTATAACATTTAGATTTCATCGGAATCGGTTCAGTCTCAGTCATATTTGAATTATTATTTAAAACCAATCTATCATCTGTTACAGGCAGTGAGGAAGAATGTACCGACAGTAAGGAGGAGGAGGAGGACGTCCTCCCTCGTTCTGGCGCCACAAGGGTGAATCTCGCTTTATCTGAAACATCCTTGGACGCGGGCGAGGAAGACGCTGTGAGGAGGACGCTGCTGATGGAGGAGGAGGAGGCCGTCGCTGGTCCAGCGCCTGCCAGTGGCGACGTCCCTCCAAGTGCTACGGACCAGCCTTGGAGCTTAAATGATTTTAAGTGGGAAGACATTCCAGATTCTCAAATTCCACCTGAATTGAGAAGGGAAAAGTTTTCTCAAAGTAACGTAGGTCCGACGACTCCATGTGTCGACCCGTATGACATATTAATTGACATATGGGATAGGCAAATTATGGAGCACATTGCCTTGGAGACGAATGAATATGCTCAGGAGTTGGCTGCAAGACGAATGCTGATTGACCATAATCTCCATCCCAGGAGCCGTATCGGCCGTTGGGTAGACACAACGGTCGACGAGCTCTATACCTTTTGTGGTATAATTATGGCGATGGGGATTGTGGTCAATTCAAGGTTGGAGGAGTATTGGTATTGCACCCCTGACATATTTTATACTCCCGGTTTTAGTGCAGATGTATATACACAAACATACACAGACATCCATTTTATACTTTTGTATTTTTAATTAAGACCTTTTTCATTTACTTTTTATAAATTACGTTTTGTGACAGATTTGAATAAAAAAGAGAACAGAAAAGTATTGACATTAAAAAAGGCATACAATATTATGCCTTTTTTAATGATTTCTTATTTTTTATTTTCAATAAAATAGATTAATAAATCGAATATTGCTGCAACGGCCATATTGGTGACCCCCGACGTTCCTGTATTACAAAATGCAGAACGAAAATTTTCAAGACGCCGAATTAGGGCATTCCTCTCGCGATGCATCGACGTCTGAAATTCATAAGGTTGGAAACCGCGTGCCACCGTTTTATCCTGATGACCCAGAGATATGGTTTGCTCAACTGGAAGGTCAGTTTGCTCTTGCTAATATTACAAACGATGTCACTAAATTTTATTATGTAATTGGTCATATCGAACATACGTATGCTAAAGAGGTTAAAGACATAATTGTCAATCCTCCAGCATCAGAGAGATCAGCAGAGAGAATAAGCCACCGCATATCTCGGTATCCGTTAGCTGGTCGCCAGCGACAGAGACGGAGATGTGTGGTGTGCAAGTCGATCGCGACTACGTTTTGTGTGGGATGCAAAAAAACCACATGTATTGAACCCTGTTTCCTTCTGCTCCATCTAAATATATTACAAACGATGTCACTAAATTTTATTATGTAATTGGTCATATCGAACATACGTATGCTAAAGAGGTTAAAGACATAATTGTCAATCCTCCAGCAATGCAGAAATACATGAAACTCAAGTCTGAATTAATAAATGGACTTAGTGCATCAAAAGCATCAAAAATTAAACAATTGCTTACTCTAGAAGAACTAGGCGATAGTAAACCAACACAATTTCATCGACATTTACGTAATCTAGCTGGCCCTGATGTTCCTGATGAATATTTACAGACTATTTGGATGTGATGTAGGCACAAATATATACACAAACATACACAGACATCCTTTTTATACTTTTATATTTTTAATTAAGACCTTTTTCATTTACTTTTTATAAATTACGTTTTGTGACAGATTCGAATAAAAAAGAGAACAGAAAAGTATTGACATTAAAAAAGGCATACAATATTAAGCACGATTTCTTATTTTTTATTTTTAATGAAATAGATTAATAAATCGAATATTGCTGCAACGGCCATACAGCCATGCCTATCGATAGGTTTTTAATTTTAAATAGATGTCTACATTTTGCTAGAAATATAGACATGATTGCACTAGAAATGCATACATTGTACACAAACACTCGACTCCTACACCTCTCTCACACCGACAGTTCCGTCGTAGTTTATGTAAAGCTCTCCTATCCAAACACAATCCTCGCCCAGGTCTGTCTCCACCTGCACGAAACGTAGGCGAGAGAATAAGCCACCGCATATCTCGGTATCCGTTAGCTGGTCGCCAGCGACAGAGACGGAGATGTGTGGTGTGCAAGTCGATCGCGACTACGTTTTGTGTGGGATGCAAAAAAACCACATGTATTGAACCCTGTTTCCTTCTGCTCCATCCAAATATATTACAAACGATGTCACTAAATTTTATTATGTAATTGGTCATATCGAACATACGTATGCTAAAGAGGTTAAAGACATAATTGTCAATCCTCCAGCAATGCAGAAATACATGAAACTCAAGTCTGAATTAATAAATAGACTTAGTGCATCAAAAGCATCAAAAATTAAACAATTGCTTACTCTAGAAGAACTAGGCGATAGTAAACCAACACAATTTCATCGACATTTACGTAATCTAGCTGGCCCTGATTTTCCTGATGAATATTTACAGACTATTTGGATGTGATGTAGGCACAAATATATACACAAACATACACAGACATCCTTTTTATACTTTTATATTTTTAATTAAGATCTTTTTCATTTACTTTTTATAAATTACGTTTTGTGACAGATTCGAATAAAAAAGAGAACAGAAAAGTATTGACATTAAAAAAGGCATACAATATTAAGCACGATTTCTTATTTTTTATTTTTAATGAAATAGATTAATAAATCGAATATTGCTGCAACGGCCATACAGCCATGCCTATCGATAGGTTTTTAATTTTAAATAGATGTCTACATTTTGCTAGAAATATAGACATGATTGCACTAGAAATGCATACATTATACACAAACACTCGACTCCTACACCTCTCTCACACCGACAGTTCCGTCGTAGTTTATGTAAAGCTCTCCTATCCAAACACAATCCTCGCCCAGGTCTGTCTGCACCTGCACGAAACGTAGGCGAGAGAATAAGCCACCGCATATCTCGGTATCCGTTAGCTGGTCGCCAGCGACAGAGACGGAGATGTGTGGTGTGCAAGTCGATCGCGACTACGTTTTGTGTGGGATGCAAAAAAACCACATGTATTGAACCCTGTTTCCTTCTGCTCCATCTAAATATATTACAAACGATGTCACTAAATTTTATTATGTAATTGGTCATATCGAACATACGTATGCTAAAGAGGTTAAAGACATAATTGTCAATCCTCCAGCAATGCAGAAATACATGAAACTCAAGTCTGAATTAATAAATAGACTTAGTGCATCAAAAGCATCAAAAATTAAACAATTGCTTACTCTAGAAGAACTAGGCGATAGTAAACCAACACAATTTCATCGACATTTACGTAATCTAGCTGGCCCTGATTTTCCTGATGAATATTTACAGACTATTTGGATGTGATGTAGGCACAAATATATACACAAACATACACAGACATCCTTTTTATACTTTTATATTTTTAATTAAGACCTTTTTCATTTACTTTTTATAAATTACGTTTTGTGACAGATTCGAATAAAAAAGAGAACAGAAAAGTATTGACATTAAAAAAGGCATACAATATTAAGCACGATTTCTTATTTTTTATTTTTAATAAAATAGATTAATAAATCGAATATTGCTGCAACGGCCATACAGCCATGCCCATCGATAGGTTTTTAATTTTAAATAGATGTCTACATTTTGCTAGAAATATAGACATGATTGCACTAGAAATGCATACATTATACACAAACACTCGACTCCTACACCTCTCTCACACCGACAGTTCCGTCGTAGTTTAAGTAAAGCTCTCCTATCCAAACACAATCCTCGCCCAGGTCTGTCTGCACCTGCACGAAACGTAGGCGAGAGAATAAGCCACCGCATATCTCGGTATCCGTTAGCTGGTCGCCAGCGACAGAGACGGAGATGTGTGGTGTGCAAGTCGATCGCGACTACGTTTTGTGTGGGATGCAAAAAAACCACATGTATTGAACCCTGTTTTCTTCTGCTCCATCCAAATATATTACAAACGATGTCACTAAATTTTATTATGTAATTGGTCATATCGAACATACGTATGCTAAAGAGGTTAAAGACATAATTGTCAATCCTCCGGCAATGCAGAAATACTTGAAACTCAAGTCTGAATTAATAAATAGACTTAGTGCATCAAAAGCATCAAAAATTAAACAATTGCTTACTCTAGAAGAACTAGGCGATAGTAAACCAACACAATTTCATCGACATTTACGTAATCTAGCTGGCCCTGATTTTCCTGATGAATATTTACAGACTATTTGGATGTGATGTAGGCACAAATACATACACAAACATACACAGACATCCTTTTTATACTTTTATATTTTTAATTAAGACCTTTTTCATTTACTTTTTATAAATTACGTTTTGTGACAGATTCGAATAAAAAAGAGAACAGAAAAGTATTGACATTAAAAAAGGCATACAATATTAAGCACGATTTCTTATTTTTTATTTTTAATAAAATAGATCAATAAATCGAATATTGCTGCAACGGCCATACAGCCATGCCTATCGATAGGTTTTTAATTTTAAATAGATGTCTACATTTTGCTAGAAATATAGACATGATTGCACTAGAAATGCATACATTATACACAAACACTCGACTCCTACACCTCTCTCACACCGACAGTTCCGTCGTAGTTTATGTAAAGCTCTCCTATCCAAACACAATCCTCGAGCAGGTCTGTCTGCACCTGCACGAAACGTAGGCGAGAGAATAAGCCACCGCATATCTCGGTATCCGTTAGCTGGTCGCCAGCGACAGAGACGGAGATGTGTGGTGTGCAAGTCGATCGCGACTACGTTTTGTGTGGGATGCAAAAAAACCACATGTATTGAACCCTGTTTCCTTCTGCTCCATCCAAATATATTACAAACGATGTCACTAAATTTTATTATGTAATTGGTCATATCGAACATACGTATGCTAAAGAGGTTAAAGACATAATTGTCAATCCTCCGGCAATGCAGAAATACTTGAAACTCAAGTCTGAATTAATAAATAGACTTAGTGCATCAAAAGCATCAAAAATTAAACAATTGCTTACTCTAGAAGAACTAGGCGATAGTAAACCAACACAATTTCATCGACATTTACGTAATCTAGCTGGCCCTGATTTTCCTGATGAATATTTACAGACTATTTGGATGTGATGTAGGCACAAATATATACACAAACATACACAGACATCCTTTTTATACTTTTATATTTTTAATTAAGACCTTTTTCATTTACTTTTTATAAATTACGTTTTGTGACAGATTCGAATAAAAAAGAGAACAGAAAAGTATTGACATTAAAAAAGGCATACAATATTAAGCACGATTTCTTATTTTTTATTTTTAATGAAATAGATTAATAAATCGAATATTGCTGCAACGGCCATACAGCCATGCTTATCGATAGGTTTTTAATTTTAAATAGATGTCTACATTTTGCTAGAAATATAGACATGATTGCACTAGAAATGCATACATTATACACAAACACTCGACTCCTACACCTCTCTCACACCGACAATTCCGTCGTAGTTTATGTAAAGCTCTCCTATCCAAACACAATCCTCGCCCAGGTCTGTCTCCACCTGCACGAAACGTAGGCGAGAGAATAAGCCACCGCATGCATATCTCGGTATCCGTTAGCTGGTCGCCAGCGACAGAGACGGAGATGTGTGGTGTGCAAGTCGATCGCGACTACGTTTTGTGTGGGATGCAAAATAACCACATGTATTGAACCCTGTTTCCTTCTGCTCCATCCAAATATATTTGTGTAAAGTATATTATATTATAATTTACTTAAAGTATATTTATAAATATATGTCTTTGTATGTATGTATATATTTCTATATAGCAGATATACAGGGTGTCCCAGGAAAGACTGTCAAGCGGTGGCCCGAAGGTAGAGCACCCCTTGGGTTACCCGAATCACCCCCATGTATGTTCTGCGATTTTTCGTAGTTTAGAAGTTATGATTTTTTTTTGTGATTTTTCTCTTATTTAAGAGTTGCAAGACAATCCTAAGCATATTGAAGTGAATAATTGAGATAAAGCATTGATTTGTTTTGTTATATTTAGCTAATTGTTAGGTATCTTTAATACAGAGATAATTTACTTCGCAACCCATACACTTCCGTCATAAAATAAAAAAAACTTAGCATAAAAGGAAATAAAGAAAAAATACCAGTACTTTTAAGAGTGTTTAAAAAAAAAGTCACATAACATTTTTCAACCAAAAGTATTTTAAAAACTTCCTTGTTTCATCAGCTATTTACTCTAAATTTTATCGAGCTATCTCTATAGCAACCTACCTTAAATTCGAAATTAAGCGTATCGAATCTAAAAACCGAAAATTTTAAATTGGTTCAGAGTCTGCTTTTTTTCAATGAAAATATCAGTGTTAAGCAGGTTAAGCTTTCAGTTACTTAGAACATGATGCGACGAACCCGTTTTATGATAAATAAATGCGTGATTCGACCTTGACGCGCCTACCTGAGCTGGGGTCAGTCTATCGTCTTGCAGGATAACAAAAGAGACAGCGTTAATTTCGTATGTTAGAGTCTAGAGATAGAGTTCGTATGGTAGTTATGAGATAGAGAGTTGTATTGCGTTTTTTTCTGTACTACCATTTCTGAATACACCACGCACTGCCACGCCAGTCGTCTGCTTGTCTTTGCGCTCCCAGTACGATACGATTTTATTGGTGAATTACTCTGAATATTAGCTTGCCTACGGACTTTGATAGCACCTCAATTTGGACTATTGTTGATTTGATTATTTTTTGTGTTATGTTAACGAACTGGCTTTCCACACGGACTTTGAGTGCACATTGATTTGGATCAGTTTTCAAAACTCCAGCAGTGATTTGCTCCTAAAAGTTTATTGCTCTTTTGATAATCATGGCAAGAAGATCACCTGCTTTTTCACATGAAGATTATGAGCAAATGCATTATTTTTATGGGTATGCAAGAGGAAATCTTTCCGAAGCAGCGACATTATTTAGAGCGCAATGGGAACGCAGAGGTGACGCTCCACCCGAGAGGTGGCCTAATCATCGGAAGATTTCCGCAGTTCGCGATGCCTACAGGGAAGGTCGAGTACCAGGGACCATCCCCGGACATGTAGCAACAATGCGTGACCCGGATTTGTTAGATGCTATGGTCGAAGAAGTGGAAAGAGACTCAAGTCTTAGTGTCAGGGGAATATCTAAATCGTTAGCTCATCGCATATTTCAGCAAGAGGGATATCATCCGTATCACATTAGAAAGGTTCAGCAATTGAAATCAGAGGATTACCCAAAGAGGGTACAATTTTGCCAAGAAATGCTCAGACGACAAACAGAAGATGATAACTTTTTTTTAAATAATCTGTGGACGGACGAATCCCATTTTAAACGAAATGGCATTTTTAATGTGCACAATTACTATTCCTGGAGTTTAGAAAATCCTCACCTCGCGTGACCATCAAATTTTCAAGAACAGTTTAGCGTAAATCTCTGGTCCGGGATAGTCAACGGACAACTGATTGGCCCATTTGAAATACTAGATCGCTTGAATGGTGAGAACTATTTATATTTCCTGAGAGAAGACCTCAACGGGTTGTTACTAGAGGTTGATCTGGAGACTCGCAGGGACATGATATTTCAAAACGACGGAGCACCATGTCACTATGCGAGAAATATTCGAGAGCATTTAAACCAGAGGTTTGGAGACAAGTGGATTGGACGCGGCGGGCCAATCACGTGGCCCCCAAGGTCGCCTGACTTAAACCCGGTTGACTTTTTCGTATGGTGATATTTATAATAATAAAGAGCTTTATAATAATAAAGAGCTAGTTAAGTTAGCTTAAAAGAAAGTTAAACGAAGCAGAAAGAACGATGAAAAACAACAGTACTGAGTTCAGTCGCCTAAAAGAAAACTTTTTTGCTGATGTCGCTTATGCTTTAACAAGAAGGTCGATACTTAGAAAATTGGTTGCAATAATTGTAATAATACAGTGATTTTAAACATTTTCACTTGGTTTTATTTATGACAAAATTATTGAAAAATAAGACTTTGTACATTTTGAGGCGAAATTTAGGTAGGTTGCCATAGAGATAGCTCGATAAAATTTAGAGAGTAAATAGCTGATGAAACAAGGAAGTTTTTAAAATACTTTTAGTTGAAAAATGTTATGTGACTTTTTTTTTAAACACTCTTAAAAGTACTGGTATTTTTTCTGTATTTCTTTTTATGCTAAGATTTTTTTATTTTATGAAGGAAGTGTATGGGTTGCGAAGTAAATTATCTCTGTATTAAGGCCTAACTATTAGCTAAATATAAAAAAAAAATCAAGGCTTTATCTCAATTATTCACTTCAATATGCTTAGGATTGTCTTGCAACTCCTAAATAAGAGAAAAATCACAAAAAAAATCATAACTTACATACATGGGGGTGATTCGGGTAGACCAAGGGGTGCTCTACCTCTGGGCCACCGCTTGACAGTCTTTCCTGGGACACCCTTGTATAGAAGCAGTATCTTCTATATAGAAGCAGTTGAGACCAAGGGGGAGGCGCTTGCAGTAAGTCTGGACATAGCGAAGGCCTTTGATCGGGTATGGCACAAAGCGCTTCTTTCGAAGCTACCTTCTTATGGGCTCCCTGAGAAATTATGCAGCTGGATCACCAGCTTTTTGGCAGATCGGAGCATCAAGGTCGTTGTCGACGGCGCTTGCTCTGATCCTAAATATGTCAATGCTGGTGTTCCCCAAGGCTGTGTGCTGTCTCCTACTTTGTTCCTTCTGCATATTAATGACATGTTGTAAATCAGCAACATTCATTGCTATGCAGACGATAGCACTGTGGATGCCTTGTACACAGGCCGCGCTAATATTTCTCGGGAATACGTCGACGACAGCCGGAACAAACTTGTGTCTGAAGTCGAATCTTTGTTAACCAAAGTCTCGGATTGGGGCCGACTAAATTTAGTCCAATTTAACCCCAAAAAGACACAAGTCTGCGCGTTAACCGCTAAAAAGTCACCGTTTGTCGTAACTCCTCAATTTGAGGACACTCCCCTGTCCACCACAGCCAGTATCGCAATACTTGGCGTCGATATTTCGAGCAACGTCCAGTTTCGTGGTCAATTGGAAGGTAAGGCCAAATTGGCCTCAAAGAAGCTTGGTGTGCTCAGTAAGGCGAGACAGTACTTCACGTCGCGTCAGCGCCTTAATCTTTATAAGGCGCAAATTCAGTCCCACATGGAGTACTGTTCTCATCTCTGGGCGGGAGCTTCCCAGTACCAGCTGCTTCAAAAATGCTGCAAAATTTTTTTTTTAACTTTGATCTCATTATGTAGACCCAATTAAACACTATTTAACAAAAAATATTTTTTTATTCCACCTCTTTGATAATTCATGCAGTAAGGGGATAGATAGTTTATGAGGATAATTTGAAAAGAAAAACTTTAGGTTATGGTGATATACTGTTAAAAAATGTGGTGCATATGGATCTAATATTTTGCGAATTCCAAATTATCAGCACTGATGCTGATAAATAGAAAATAGTACGTAAATACTTATTCCATATTTTTAATTGTAAACCGTATTTATTTGATGCATAGAATTCCATTTTTTTTCGTAAAAGTAGTTTATACCTTCAGAATCCAAATATTAGCATGGTGCTGAAATTACATTTGCCAGAATAGTGCTGATAATTGTATCAAAAACATGGTGATAATTTGGTTCTCCTAGCATTTCATAACTTTTCCTTTTTTCAGACCATGAAACCAAAGAAAGTAAATATGCCAAATAAAAGAAAAAAATACTCTAACAAAAATCTATTAAAAGCCTTAGATGCAGTAGAATAGGGTATGTCCAAAAAAACTGGCTTCGAAAACCTTTATGTACCTAGAGGAACTATCCAGTCGCGATTAAGAAAGCCGTGCAAGAAGCTACCAGGTCCTGATCCAATATTGTCGAACGAAGAAGAGGGAGTTTTAGTAAAGTGGTTTTTAGATTGCTGTCGGAAAGGATTCCCAAAAAGAAAGACTGATTTACAATTGAGTGTAGCAAATTTCTTAAAGAAGACAGGAAGAGATAACCCCTTTAAAGATGACATACCTGGTAGAAAATGGTATGACCTTTTTATTCGCCGTCATCCAGATCTCAGCAAACGCACTGCCCAAGCTGTAACATCAGTCAGTGCTAATGTATCAGAAAAAGACATCAAAGGGTGGTTCCACAAAATTAAGTTTTATCTTAAAGAAGACAACTACTTTGATATCTTACAGAACCCGTCTCGTGTTTTTAATAGGGACGAGTCTAATTTTCAGTTATGTCCCAAAAGTGGCAAAGTTATTTCATTACGAGGAGAAAGAGACGTGTATGAAGTTGATCAGCTAAAACAGCCCATGTTTACATTTTGCGCCACAGAGATATTACACCTCCACTAGTTGTGTTTCCCAACAAGAGGCTTCCCAAGGATATAACATCATCAGTCCCAAATGAGTTGGGCATTGGTTTAAGCGATACTGGCTGGATGAAATGTGAACTTTTCTACGATTATATCAAGAATGTATTTTATCCATACCTTATCAAAAGAAAAGTAACATAAGTAACAAGTCTTAAAACATATCTTAGTCTTGAAGTGAGTGAATGGTGCAGCAAGTTGGAGATTATTTTGATTGCTCTATACCCCAACGCCACACGGATACTACATCCTTCCTGTCTGTCAGCCTTTATACCTCTCAAAAATGCATGTAAGGAAAGTGTCCTGAAATAGAGGAGAGATCACCCTTTGGAGACTCTCACAAATCAAATCAAAATATACTTTATTCAAATAAACTTTTACAAGCACTTTTGAATCGTCAATTTTACATTTTAAATTTAAATTAAATGTCAGTATAGTCAGTCCGTGAGGAAGCTACCACCGCACAGTATGATATTTTGAGAATCTAGACGGACAATAGTCAATTTAGGAACATGTCCTAAAATATGCTTTTAACGAAATAAATTATAAACTAACAAGTTATACTACAATCTAGTACATTTTCTGGGAATCCACGCGAAACAATAGCAGGTATAAACAGCCCCCTTAGCCATGTTACAAACGTTTCCTATCTAATCTCTTTCTATCATTGGTAGCGTCTTGTCGATAGCTATTTTAGAAAACGATTTGGTGCTAGCCATGTCAACAAAACTAGTATCTAAGGTGTCAATCGTTCATTCTACAATGTGGATCGAAATATAGCATATTGTGAGCGTTCCTATACACGTCAAAGTCACGGTCTTGTTTGAATAATCAAAGTAATATGTTTTGTTTCGTGATAAAAAAGTGAGTTAATTATAATGGAAATTACGTACGTCAAGAATGCAGCTTAAGTGCGGTCGATGCAGGGTTGGTGTTTTTGTTCAGCATCTATGAAGTGGTTGTTAAGTGATTTAAAATCGTCGCTAGAGCAAGTACAGCACTCAATCAGTGTAATTTATTTATATTTTATTTAACTAAAAGATGTGGCTCGTAATGTAAGATCTCACTTTAAAAAAATATTTAGTTTTCAAAGGGTCTATTAAAAACATTATTTGACTTTGTAAAGTGTTCAGGGATGGAAGTGCGCAACGGAGGCCTTTACTTTAAAATGTTTTAGTTAGCTTGATATCGACACATTTCTAACTGGAATACTAAGTGTGTAACATTTCATTCTTGTTGATATCACAGTGCGAAATTTATATAAATTATCATAGTCAGAATGGAATCCAGATCCCGAGTTAGCCCGGAACAATTTTCGGCTTTACTAGAGTTAATGGAAAGGTATATTATTAGTTATTCTTATTACTCAAAAATTTCCCTTTGTTGTTTGAGTCTTTGTCATACGCAGGAATTAGAAAAATAAAAGGCTTTAAATTGCATAACTGTATTTTATCATTTATTTTCTCTGACAGTCTAAGTTTATAGGAAAATTGTATTTAAATATTAAGATAAGGTTCATTTGTTGTACAACTTGAATGGCCACTACCAATTTATATATTTTTGTTTTTTTAGTCACTGAAGATGTTTTTTTTATTTATTCCATAACTAGATAAATTTTAAATAAAATATTTCTAAAATAAGCTGTGCCTACTTTTAAGTTAAATTTATAAAGAAAATAGAGAAGTATTATTGTGTTAACTCATGTCACTATGTAAATTTAGTTACTAAGCCTTTGAAAGTAAATAAATAAATAAACTATAGTAGGTTTACTACTTGTATAGAAAAAAAACAAAACGATTGTATTGTTTGCTTAATCAATTGACCCTTTGTTTCTCTAATATAGTTTTAACTTAATATCCAAGGTGATATAACAAAGCTTTTAATAAAATTATACTTTTTATTATATGTATTAGGGTTCTTTATTGACATCCATAATGCTTCAAGCTAAGACTAATGTTAACATATTTAACTATTTTAGTTTAATTAGAACAACTGCAAACTAATCATAAGGTAAAGAAACAAAAATAATTATATGAAAATATTCATATTTCTCACACAACTTCAAATATATTGATAAAATATTTGTTCATATATTAACAAACAATGCACATAATATTATGTTATTGATGTATGAAATGTAAGTTTATAGTAGAAAATGTAAATCTAAATAAAAATTGAATAGAAAAAATTATAATTTTAAGGAAAAGAATTTACAATAGATTTATAAAAATTATGTATTGGCTACGATCAGCTAAGCAGGCAGTTATGTATACTAAAAGCCTCGTCTTCTTTACAATTAAATTTATATAATAATAAAGGCATTTATAATGAAGACATTTGTTTCATTTTTACAATTAATTATTAAGTACATATTACATATTATACTTTTGACATTGGCATTCATACTTGTAAGAAACGATGCGAATGTACATGATAACATAACATGACAAACAAAGAGAAAATTATATATGGAATGCATCCATTCCATATGGAATGTCAATACAACTGACAAGATTTATATTTTTCTATTTATTTATAATATTTGTAGCAACTAAATTAAAAATAATTTGTCTTTTATTCTTGTAAGTCTAATTAATTTATTCAAAATATCACAACTAAGTTAAAAAAAATGTCCTTTCTTACATTTAAAAAATAAATAAATTTTAAAATATCTTTTGTGACAAAAGAACTCGAGAGATCTAATCAAATTAATAATAATAATAATATCTAGATCTCATAAGGCTTGTTACACTTACATAAGGTTTGTACTTATATAGCAGATTATAAGTACTGTTTTTAAATAGAGTTTACTATTTCATTTACAGAAAACAAAAAGAAATATTTGAACCAAAATTAAACTTATACTATCCAATATGTAATGTTTATATAACCTTTGGTTTCAATTATATGTATATTTTTCCATTCCACTATGTATATATTTTTGTTCTAAGAATTAAGAATAATGAAATATAAACTAAAAAAACAAAATAATGAATACTTAACTAAACCATTTTGTAAATAAAGCTATAATTTCTTTTTACAGAAAACAAAACAATATTTATTTCGGTTTTAAACAAAAGTAAAGTTCTAATATCCTTAATGTTTATTCAACCTTTAGTTCCAACGATATATTTTTTCACTATATATTTTCTTTTTTTTATAAATTAGAGATAATGAAATATAAACTACACAATTTATATGTTATTAACACTGTTAACCACTAGAATAATAAATAAACTTGCTGTAACTTTAAATTCTTAGTAATTAAATTGAAGTAAAGGAATCTTAAAGTTTAAAAATAAAAGATTATCCAAAATCAACGCGAATTAACAAAACACTTTTTTCTGTGTTAGAACAGCTGATTCTAAAGACGCCATTTTTTTAGCGTATTCTCAAGGGTCTCGCCGTTCGTTTAGATAGCGTTCAAGAACTTAGATTCGAATTCTCAAGCGCTTGTCAAACGTGCAACTTGGCTACCATTTTGTATGAGATCTTGCGAACCACATTGTAGAATCGCTTAGTTCGTTTCTATTCTTAGAACGAACTATGTACGTCGTAAACTTGGCTACGAATTTTCAATTCGATTGTTTTGACCACGTGACATAACGTTTAAAATACGTAATGCCCATACATTTGCTTAGTTTTCTAAATCGTTAACGATTGTAGATTGTCAACATGGCTAAGGCCTCTGGTCGGGACGGCCAGCTACCTGAACCATACCGACCGACCGCTCGCTGCTAGCGTTTCATTCGTCTGAGTTCGCTCGATGAATACGCTGTGTTTCTCTGTGCTAGTGGTGATTTTGTGTTGTTATCGTGTTTGTGTGACTTTCAAGGTAAATTTTCATATATTTTATTGATAGTATGTATATTAGTTTAATCATAAATAGTAAATTAACAGAGTGAGGTTTTTATTTAATCATAAACAGTACTTCTTCAGTTTCATCTAAAGTTTTAGTTAGTTTCTCTGCACTTCCCTGTACACTGGGTATATTTTTCTGAAAAGTATATTTATATACTACAAGAAAAGTATTCATTTGCTTGCGAAAGTTTGCGACACTCATACAACATTTTCTTATTTTCAGAATGACTTCACAAATTTCTCGTCGTTCGTTTTTTGACGTTTGGTTTGCTAACGCTAAAGAATCAAGACAAAATGCTTTGTTGCAATATATTTTGCAAGAACTTGGTATTCAGTCTGTTACGGATGATATTTTGAAGACTTTAAAAGCAATAATCAGTAGACTTAGTCAAAAAATCGACGAAAAATGGTCGAAATCCGGAAGACATCGTGAACGTTTTCTGAAAACGAATTCTTTATGGTTAGAAGAGAATATATCATTTGCAGGTGTTGTCAGTGAAACTATCGTTGATATTTCACAACCTGGAACAAGTAACCGGGCTGGAAGACCACCGAAAGACTTTGAATTTTGTAGTGAGAAAACTAAAAGACGGCGAATTCGTCATCTTCTTGAAACTACGTGTCCAGAAGAGATATCGATGGCAAACGAAATGCAGCTTCGCCAATCAGGAAAGAGGGACTCAGCAGCTGTTGTTAAGGAGCTTTGCCTGTTTTCACCCAGAAGAGGTACACAAATAAAAAAAGCACGAAGATGTTTAATCAACCCAAAGCAAGATGGGTTTTCGAATGATCAAGCTGCAAATCTGACAACACACCAATATAGTATCATACGCGAGCAATCAAAGTTAATAAAAAAAAACTGTATCCACCATACTACAAAGTGAAAGCCGCAAAAAAATTATGTTATCCAAGTGAAATTAATATTTCAGAAACACATGCCGAAGTTAAACTTCAATCTTTAATGGATCACACTATATTAAGATTATGCAAAGTACAAGAAGAGGTCCTGAAAACGATAAAAGAATTAAGAAACCTAGATATTATTGCTAAATGGGGTTGTGATGGAGCAGAACAAAATCGTTACAAACAAAAATTTTCTGAACCACATGCTAGTGATGAAAGTTTGTTCAGCATTTCAATGGTGCCAATACAAATGTATGCAATGAATGGCCAAAGTAGTAAACAAATTGTTTGGCAAAACCCTTCGACATCATCAACCAGATATTGTCGACCCATTAAGTTTGTTTTTGCCAAAGAAACCCCAAATGTTATTGTGACTGAAGTTGACAAAATCAAAGAACAAGCTAAATCACTGGTGCCTACTAAAATTATTGTAAATGACATGGAAGTATTAGTAAAGTCAACACTGATATTCTGTATGATAGACGGTAAAATATGTAATGCAGTATCTTCATGTACATCCACACAAACATGCTACATATGTGGCGCCAAGCCCAGTGAAATGAATAATGAAGAACTTATTTTAGAAAAGCCGGTAAAAAGTGAATTTCTATCTCTGGGCATGTCACCTCTGCATTCTTGGATTAGATTATTTGAATACATCCTGCACATATCTTACCGTCTAGATACAAAAACATGGCAGGCTAGGGGAGCCGAAAATAAAACTAAAGTGGCTGAAAAAAAGAAGTATTTGCAAGAAAAGTTTAGAAGCGAATTGGGTCTTTTAGTAGATATGCCAAAACAACAGACCGGAAACACAAATGATGGCAATACAGCTCGTAAGTTTTTTCAAAATGCTGAAAAGTCAGCAGAAATAACTGGTGTCAATGTGGAGCTTATCAAACGCTTTCATATCATATTAGAGACCATAAATAGTGGGTATTTTATAAATGTTGATAAATTCCATGAATTCGCCAAGGCAACAAGAGAATTGTATTTTAAGGAGTGTTCGTGGTACCCAATGCCAGTAAGCGTACATAAAATTTTATTTCACGGGAAAGATATAATTGCTGCATGTGTTTTACCAATAGGATTCTGATGGACCTGAATCAGAATCTGAAGATACGGATGCAAGTTTTGAAGAATCTGACGAAGATTCTGAAGAATCTGTTTCTTCTACTGGTAATTAATATAAATTGTACTAAATTTATTAGGTTTATTACGTTTTATTATATTTACTTTTATATTAATTTCGTTGTAAACGTGTGAAAATATGTCCCTTGTTAAATTATACGTCTTAAACTACAATTTTTTTTTATTTTATTATGATTTATTTATATTTTATTTTATTTTATTTTATTTTATTAGGATAACCAACAAAAGTTACATTATTACATTCATGATTACATTTACAAATTAAAGATAAATGTACTTTTTTTTACAGGTTATCACATCATGCATTAAATTAAAAAACAAAACATCATTAGTTCCTAAACTATGTCATTAAATTAATAAAAATAAATCATACCAAAATCAAATAAGTACAAATCATAATTAATAAGTTCAATAAAGAAATAAAATCATAATCAAATAATAAAAGTATAATAAAGTGTGCACAAATGAGATACATCAGCTATAAAGTTCATAAAAAAAATTATATATTTTATTCCTAAACTCAGCTCGAGAGTTGTGACATATATCTAGCTCTGTTATTGTTTTGGAAAGATAGTTATAAATCGATGCGAGTCGTGGTATAGGCGAGTTTTTGCCTAACTGGGTTCTAAACATGTTAATTTTAAAAAGATCACATTTATAGCGAGGGATCTTACGTGGTACATTTATGGAAAATTCAGTAAGAATCTCTGGACAATTGATGCCATTATTAAATAAGTTGTACAAAAATGTCATTGCCAATATTTTCCTTCGATCTTCAAGAGTATGAGTTTTAAATAGGGTTAATCTGTTAGAGTACGTAGATGTTTTCATTTTATAGCGAAACGACAATATTCGTAAAAACCTTTTCTGAATACGCTCAATTCTATTAATATGATTGCTATAATGTGGGGACCATACAACACAACCATATTCCAATTTGGTACGAACCAAGCAGTTAAACAGGGCAATCAGGGTATCTGTTCTTTTAAAGTCCTTTGAGCACCTCAAGATAAAACCCAAAGATCTATTAGCCATGTCTATACACGTGTCCATGTGAGGAACAAAACTTAAGCGACTGTCAACAACGACACCTAGATCCCGGACACTATCAACTTCTCGTAGTTCATTGCCGTCAATATAATATTTAGATGCTATGACGTTCCTTTTACGTGTAAACTTTATGAGATGACATTTTTCCGTATTGAGAAACATTTTGTTCATATTACACCATATCATTAGTCTGTGCAAATCGTCTTGAACCAACTGAACATCATTAACGTCTTTAATCGTTCTGATTAATTTCAAATCGTCAGCGAACAAGAATACATGACAATTTATGAACACTTTTACAATGTCATTAATATAGACATTGAACAACAAAGGGCCCAGACTAGATCCCTGTGGAACGCCCGACTCTGGATAAAATGCTACTGACTGATGACCATTTAAAACTACCCTTGATAATCTGTTTACCAAATATGATTTGAACCAATCTATCAATGGCTTGGATATTCCATATGCTATTAACTTATTTATTAATATAGTGTGATTTACTTTGTCAAATGCTTTAGAAAAATCTGCATAAATGGCGTCCACCTCGTACCCCTGATCAATAACTTTACTGATTTCTGATATATAAAGAAATAAATTTGTAGTTGTGGAACGTTTACTGGCGAACCCGTGTTGACAATCACTCAAATATCCTTTTATATGGTCATTAATATAAGTATAGACCAAGGACTCAAAAACTTTTGCTATTGTAGAAATGATAGCGATTGGGCGATAGTTTTTGACATCATCATGTTTGCCACTCTTATGAATCGGGACAATTCTCGTTTCTTTCCAAATACTAGGAAATTCACCGCTCATCAAAGATTTATTATAGATTATCATCAGGGGCAAGGATAAGGGCCATGCACAACGGGCTAAAAATACTGGGGGTATATTGTCTGGCCCTGCACCCTTCGACAAGTCAAGTCTTTTTAGTTTTTTGAAAATTTGGTCACGACTCAAAGAGAAACTGTCTATTTCACCTTTGAGGCTAGGGAGGGAGAAACTATCCATGGTAACGCTGTCATTTTCCTTTTCATAAACTGATGAGAAGTGAGTGGCAAATGAGTTACAAATAGAATCTGGAGTTATAAATTTTGTTCCATTTAGTATCATTTCTGAGGGATAGGAGCTGGTATTACTACGAATGTTTTTTAAATGTGTCCAGAAAAATTTCGAGTTCTCACCTATGGCTAATTCAATTTTATTGATGTAACTATTATAACAATAATGTATCATTTTATCACAGTCACTCCTTAAATATTGGAACTCTAATAAGTCTAGGGGATTACCGTACTTTTTAAATTTTAAATGGAATTTATATTTAAGTTTTAAAAGATAAATGAGATGACTCGAAAACCATGAAGGAAAAGAATTATGCTTTGGTTTTTTTAATGGAACATGCCTTTTAATGATATCTTTGACAATAACATAGAATTTGTTCACCATTTCACTAACATTGAGGCAAGAAGCAAGCTCATTCAGCCATGATATTCTATTAAGCTCATTTAAAATTTTGTCATAATCAGCCTTAAAATAGTTCAACTTTTTATTAGTTTGGTTCTCTGTCAGTGGGGTAACAGATGTTACTTGTATAGAGATTTCAAGTGGGGGATGGAATTTATCTACCTTCTTTATAGGATTCAAACATTTAGTTACTGATACTATGTCTTCATTGCATAATAATAAGTCAAGAATTTTATTTTGATAATTGGATATAGAATTAAATTGTTTAAAATTATTAAGGGAAATAAAATCAATAAAGTTGCTTTCTAAAACACGTCCACTGTAATTAGAGGGGTACGTATGTAAATTGTCATCTGTAGTAGACCAGATTATGTTGCTTAAATTAAAATCTCCCGCAACGAGCGCTAAATTTTCTGTTGATTCCATTACTTTATTTGCGTTTTTAATGAAATTATTTAATGAATCTATTTTGACTGGAGGTGGCAAATATATTACACATACATGCATTAACTTAACACAATCCTTATTTTTAATTTCAATAGTAATCCATAAATCCTCACAGTCGCTTTCCCATTCAAACTCTCTTCGGGAAATTAATTGGTTTGAGACAGCAATAAGAACACCACCGCCATTTTTTTTGTGACAAGAGATATTAGAGCTACTACGATCACGTCTATATACTATGTATCTACTATCAAACAATTCAGATCCAAAAATATCACTGTCCAACCAAGTCTCCGTCAAGATAATTAAATCATAGTTGACATTAAGTATTTGTTGATATATCTCATTAGTACAAGACTTCATTCCCCTAATATTTTGGTAGTAACAACTAAGAGTATCGAATGTTAAAATATGACAACAGAAAAAAAAAACATGCATTTTAAGGAAACAATCAGTTAGATTTTAAAATAAGGCTGTTACAATTTTTTAAGTGAATCCATATTTCGAATAAATTTATATTCAGACGATTCATTTTTACGCATATAAATATGTCCTCGTTTGACCCATACGAACTGATAATTTAATTCTTTTGCCTTCAACCGGGCAGCAGCATGAAGACTTTTTTGTGTAGGTGACAGGTGCTCAAGAATGAAAATTGGTTTGTGATCACCACCCAATCCAGCATGACCTGTGTTTAGCTTATCGGAATTTTTACTGGCTTTTTTATTAAACTTTATTGAAGCTGCCAGAAACTCATCTCGAACTCTTGAGCAGCTAAATTTTACTAGGACAGATCGTGGTCGGGTGCTGTTTTTTTGAACTTTAGCTATTCTGGTGCAAAAGTGAATGTCAGATTCATTCAAATTGAAATTCATTGTTTTGGCAATTTGTTTAACTATAGAGCTCAAATTTTCACTTTTATGTTCAGGAAGGCACTGAATTTCGATATTGTTAGCCCGCGAGTGCTGTTCAATCATGGAAACTCTAGAGTTCAATTCATTTATATTTATACGTAATTTTTCGTTCTCTGATTCGAGTGTCTTAATCATATCTATTTTTTGTTCAACTTCACTTTTCATGTCTTCATATTGTTTTTCCATAAAACATACTGAGTCTGTAATTTCAGTTAATTTATCAGATAGAATCGTTAATTTACCATCGAACTGTGCTACAATACTAGTTTTAAATGCTTCCAACAGATATTCAAACTCCTCTCTTATGACGCGACGAATATCAGCTAGCGATAGATGCGCAGACTCCACGCTGGAAATTTTTTGCTTGTTTCTCATTGTAATGTTCAATTGACTATCATGTTTATTCAGATTTGAGATTGTACGAATAGGTGTATCTGCATTATCTATTCCCTGTTTGGGTCGGTTACAACTTGGACACAACCACGATGCTATAAGTTCGTTAGATAATTCATTGAATTGCATGTTACTAGTGGCGACACAGATAAAGTGGTATTTCTTCTTGCACGATACACAAGTCAATACTTCCTTAGAGCCCAAAGAACGGGTACAGCACTCAAATTTCGATTTATTTTTAGATGAATCGGCCATCATTACAGATTTTTAAAGTCAGGTATGTATAAGTAAATTATAAAACTTAAAAATATTTTGTCGGGCTGGATTTGAACTCTGATTACTCGGACGAGACGTTGCTATTTAATCCAATAGACCAAACGTTTCGTTATGTTAGTTGTGAAATAAACGACAATACTTGGAACTTAAGAGTTATATTGTATTCATCGGCTGTTAGGTAGGTAGACATAAATGTTTTATTTTATCGTTACCGACACACACGATATAAATACTTTTTACCACTAATATTTAATCACAATATTGCACAGCACTTAATAATGTTCTGAGATTATTTCGATTATAGGTCACAGTTTAAATTAGTTCACAGTGAAGACAGTATTTACATGAAAATTGATCCATTTTCAATCACACATATAGGTAATTCGAATTCAAGGTTCACGACACTTAATCAAGAGATTATTCATAAATAACAATTGAGCTTTTATACTAAGCACTTATTGATGAATTAAGTTAAAAACTACATAATAAAAATTGCACATTGTAAATTTTGAAAATTTTGAAGAGGAGAATATTATGATGTTCTATTTGACAGATGTCAAACTCTCATTTTACAACCTAATAACACATAATATGGGACAAAATAATTTTGTCCCGCTAGATTTTCATAATACCACACTGTGCGCCGTCACCAAGCGTCTCGGTGCCGTCGCCGGCGATGTAAGTTGTTTACGGACTTCTATTTATCTGTATAAAGACATCTATACAGATAAATAAAATTGGAGTGTCTGTTTGTAATATTAAAATAACCGCTTTTTACTAAATGCATATGGATGTATACACGGTACATATACCAAAACAACATTCTTTACAATTTTTGTCTTGTCTGTCTGTTTGTTCCGGCTAATCTCCAAAACGGCTGGACCGATTTTGACGGGACTTTCACTGGCAGATAGCTGATGTTATAGGGAGTAACTTAGGCTACTTTTATTTTAGAAAAAGAATCAGGGTTCCGCGAAAAAAAATTGAAACCCATGAAATTGTGAACAAAATCCACGTACGGCGCACGCACCTGAGCAAAACGAACAATTTAATCTTCGACTAGCTACTATTTATGTACACCTAAACATAGCTAACCGTGATATAAGATATAGATACTACGACACTGCTTTTGTTCTAGGTTTGTTGAAGTTGAAGAGGCGCCGCAGCTCCCCCTTCTTCCTCCTTCTCCTCCTCCTCCTAGCTGTCGCTTCCTCAACGAACAAGAAATTATAGATATATTCATCAATTATGGTAAATACCTGCTGATTTTTATTTTGTTTATATCTATGGCCAAATTTGTTTTTTATCATATTTAAAACCAATCTATCATCTGTTACAGGCAGTGAGGAAGAATGTACCGACAGTAAGGAGGAGGACGTCCTCCCTCGTTCTGGCGCCACAAGGGTGAATCTCGCTTTATCTGAAACATTCTTGGACGCGGACGAGGAAGACGCTGTGAGGAGGACGCTGCTGATGGAGGAGGAGGAAGCCGTCGCTGGTCCAGCGCCTGCCAGTGGCGACGTCCCTCCAAGTGCTACGAACCAGCCTTGGAGCTTAAATGATTTTAAGTGGGAAGACATTCCAGATTCTCAAATTCCACCTGAATTGAGAAGGGAAAAGTTTTCTCAAAGTAACGTAGGTCCGACGACTCCATGTGTCGACCCGTATGACATATTCATTGACCTTTGGGATAGGCAAATTATGGAGCACATTGCCTTGGAGACGAATGAATATGCTCAGGAGTTGGCTGCAAGACGAATGCTGATTGACCATATTCTCCATCCCAGGAGTCGTATCGGCCGTTGGGTAGACACAACGGTCGACGAGCTCTATACCTTTTGTGGTATAATTATGGCGATGGGGATTGTGGTCAATTCAAGGTTGGAGGAGTATTGGTATTGCACCCCTGACATATTTTATACTCCCGGTTTTAGTGCAGATGTAGGCACAAATATATACACAAACATACACAGACATCCTTTTTATACTTTTATATTTTTAATTAAGACCTTTTTCATTTACTTTTTATAAATTACGTTTTGTGACAGATTCGAATAAAAAAGAGAACAGAAAAGTATTGACATTAAAAAAGGCATACAATATTAAGCACGATTTCTTATTTTTTATTTTTAATAAAATAGATTAATAAATCGAATATTGCTGCAACGGCCATACAGCCATGCCTATCGATAGGTTTTTAATTTTAAATAGATGTCTACATTTTGCTAGGAATATAGACATGATTGCACTAGAAATGCATACGTTATACACAAACACTCGACTCCTACACCTCTCTCACACCAACAGTTCCGTCGTAGTTTATGTAAAGCTCTCCTATCCAAACACAATCCTCGCCCAGGTCTGTCTCCACCTGCACGAAACGTAGGCGAGAGAATAAACCACCGCATATCTCGGTATCCGTTAGCTGGTCGCCAGCGACAGAGACGGAGATGTGTGGTGTGCAAGTCGATCGCGACTACGTTTTGTGTGGGATGCAAAAAAACCACATGTATTGAACCCTGTTTCCTTCTGCTCCATCCAAATATATTACAAACGATGTCACTAAATTTTATTATGTAATTGGTCATATCGAACATACGTATGCTAAAGAGGTTAAAGACATAATTGTTAATCCTCCAGCAATGCAGAAATACATGAAACTCAAGTCTAAATTAATAAATAGACTTAGTGCATCAAAAGCATCAAAAATTAAACAATTGCTTACTCTAGAAGAACTAGGCGATAGTAAACCAACACAATTTCATCGACATTTACGTAATCTAGCTGGCCCTGATTTTCCTGATGAATATTTACAGACTATTTGGATGTGATGTAGGCACAAATATATACACAAACATACACAGACATCCTTTTTATACTTTTATATTTTTAATTAAGACCTTTTTCATTTACTTTTTATAAATTACGTTTTGTGACAGATTCGAATAAAAAAGAGAACAGAAAAGTATTGACATTAAAAAAGGCATACAATATTAAGCACGATTTCTTATTTTTTATTTTTAATAAAATAGATTAATAAATCGAATATTGCTGCAACGGCCATACAGCCATGCCTATCGATAGGTTTTTAATTTTAAATAGATGTCTACATTTTGCTAGAAATATAGACATGGTTGCACTAGAAATGCATACATTATACACAAACACTCGACTCCTACACCTCTCTCACACCGACAGTTCCGTCGTAGTTTATGTAAAGCTCTCCTATCCAAACACAATCCTCGCCCAGGTCTGTCTCCACCTGCAGGAAACGTAGGCGAGAGAATAAGCCACCGCATATCTCGGTATCCGTTAGCTGGTCGCCAGTGACAGAGACGGAGATGTGTGGTGTGCAAGTCGATCGCGACTACGTTTTGTGTGGGATGCAAAAAAACCACATGTATTGAACCCTGTTTCCTTCTGCTCCATCCAAAAATATTTGTGTAAAGTATATTATATTATAATTTACTTGAAGTATATTTATAAATATATATTGTCTTTGTATGTATCTATATATTTTTATATAACAGATATATAGGGTGTCCCAGGAAAGACTGTCAAGCGGTGGCCCGAAGGTAGAGCACCCCTTGGGCTACCCGAATTGCCCCTATGTATGTTCTGCGATTTTTCGTAGTTTAGAAGTTATGATTTTTTTTCTGATTTTTCTCTTATTTAAGAGTTTCAACAAAAGAAAAGAGGCTGCAACCACCGCGATAAGATTAGATAATCAGAAATTGCTACGGAAAACAGGCACGCCACATACAAAAATTTTGACTGACGTAGCCAAAGACATTCCTCTCATGAGAGCACCTAACGATGGGATACAAGTCAAGTACATCTTTGACAAAAAATACAAAATAGAGCTAGAGGAAGACAAACGTGAAGATCGTGACTCCAAGAACCTTAGAATCTTCACGGACGGCTCAAAAACAAAATCAGGGACAGGCTGCGGCATCTTCTCTGATGACCTAAACATAAAAATTTCACTACCTCTAGGAATCTACAACACGGTGTTCCAAGCTGAATGTGTAGGCATCCTTGAGGCAGCTAGAACAATTGCGAAAAAGGACGTCAAAGACTTCTCAATCCGCATACTATCAGACAGCATGTCAGTACTACAGGCATTAAATAGCAACTCTACCAATTCAGGTATGATCTATGAATGTCTTAACGCCCTGACAAAGGTAAGTGACCACAACGACGTCACCATACAATGGATCAAGGGCCACAGCAACTCGTGGGGCAACGATAAGGCTGATGAGCTAGCAAGAAGGGGTTCGGACATGAGAGCCATAGGACCCGAACCCATAGTGGCATTACCTTCTTGCTTTGCTGGCTCAAAGGCCAAATACGTCAACGCACACGAAGACTACATAATAACTTATGGCGCGAAGTTGTAGACTGTAGACAGGCAAAGGAGTCGCTTCCCACCATTAACGCTAAAACGACTAAACGTCTAATGAACCTTAGTAGACCACAACTCAAGCAGATAACCGCGGCCCTAACTGGCCATGGACCATACAATAAACATCTATTCAACTTAGGTATAACTGACAGCCCACTTTGCAGAGCCTGCATGAGGGCAGACGAAACGGCTGCACATGTAATCTTGTATTGTCCAGGTGTAGCGACGTACCGGGCTCAACATCTTGGCACCCCTAGCACACTCCCGGAGGTCTTCAGCAAGACAAAGAGATTGCTAAGATTCCTGGAGGAGCTGGGTTGGCAAGAGTAACAAGAGTAAACGTTATTCCCACACACGCAAAATAGGCGCAAAGTCGTCGAGTTGCGGAAACAAGCCCGATTTACCATACCATACCATACCATAGTGTCAGGGGAATCTCTAAATCGTTAGCTCATCGCATATTTCAGCAAGAGGGATATCATCCGTATCACATTAGAAAGGTTCAGCAATTGAAATCAGAGGATTACCCAAAGTGGGTACAATTTTGCCAAGAAATGCTCAGACGACAAACAGAAGATGATAACTTTTTTTTAAATAATCTGTGGACGGACGAATCCCATTTTAAGCGAAATGGCATTTTTAATGTGCACAATTACTATTCCAGGAGTTTAGAAAATCCTCACCTCGCGTGACCATCAAATTTTCAAGAACAGTTTAGCGTAAATCTCTGGTCCGGGATAGTCAACGGACAACTGATTGGCCCATTTGAAATACCAGATCGCTTGAATGGTGAGAACTATTTAAATTTCCTGAGAGAAGACCTCAACGGGTTGTTACTAGAGGTTGATCTGGAGACTCGCAGGGACATGATATTTCAAAACGACGGAGCACCATGTCACTATGCGAGAAATATTCGAGAGCATTTAAACCAGAGGTTTGGAGACAAGTGGATTGGACGCGGCGGGCCAATCACGTGGCCCCCAAGGTCGCCTGACTTAAACCCGGTTGACTTTTTCGTATGGTGATATTTATAATAATAAAGAGCTTTATAATAATAAAGAGCTAGTTAAGTTAGCTTAAAAGAAAGTTAAACGAAGCAGAAAGAACGATGAAAAACAACAGGACTGGGTTCAGTCGCCTAAAAAAAAACTTTTTTTGCTGATGTCGCTTATTTTGTTTCGAATAGTGTGGATTTAATTTTAATAAATTTTATATTTTATTTAATATTTTAACCGATTGAATGATTTGAAATTAAATTTTCTTATTTTAACAGACATCGAATAATATCAATTCTTTGAATTAATTTAAATTTAATTTTTATATTTAAACCGACTTCGAATAAAAGAGGCTATGAACTCAACACGTAGCATGTGTAATATTTAGTTTCATCGGAATCGGTTCAGCATTTCAGTAATATTTGAATTAATTTAAATTTCTTTTTTTTTGTATTTTAACCGACTTTGAATAAAAGCAGGCTATGAACTCAACACGTGGCATGTATAACATTTAGATTTCATCGGAATCGCTTCAGCCTTTCAGTCATATTTGAATTAATTAATTTAAAATATTAATTTTAAAAACAAACTTCAAATAATATCAATTTTGAATAATTTGAATTAATCTTTTCTAGACTACACACGCGAGGGGGCCCGCGTACGCGGGGTGGACGCCCTGGGGTCCCGCTCGGGACCATATAATTTAAACCAGTTAGTACTTTTCATTTTTTTCAATAACCTTATTTATTATTATTCAGTATTAAAATGAATCGTTTTGAATTTCAGATTGAACTTGCGACAAATCGCCGACGTGCCTGAAGGCCGTGGCCAGGAGGTTACCCTGCATCCTAGGAGGGATCGCGTGTGGCAACCGTAAGTAGTTCTACTTGAGTATTTAGTAGATATTATTCTGGTTGTAATAATAATTTTTAACTTTTGTTTTGCAATGTCCATCTAGATCCGAACCACGGTCTTCACACAGACCCTTGGCTGGCCCCTCTGGGGTCCAGCCACGCACCAGGGCAGCGGCCCGCCCTGGGGTCCGGGGTCGAGGACGCGGGATGCGCGTCCTGCATCCACGCCCGGGTCCATCAAATATAAACCAGTTAGTATTTTTTTCACTTTTCATTTTTTCAATAACCTTATTTATTATTATTCAGTATTACAATGAATCGTTTTGAATTTCAGATTGAACTTGCGGCAAATCGCCGACGTGTCTGAAGGCCGTGGCCAGGAGGTTGCCCTGCATCCTAGGAGGGATCGTGTGTGGCAACCGTAAGTAGTTATACTTGAGTATTTAGTAGATATTATAAAATAAAATAAGCCTTTATTTGCTGTTCTTTTTTATCATACTAATACATATAAAAATTAATTAATTCGCCTTAAGCGAAGATCTTACAAAAAGAATAATTTCTAATGTTACTACAAATTTTTAAATAAAATATCGAATATTTTTTTTGTAGATATTATTCTGGTTGTAATAATAATTTTTAACTTTTGTTTTACAATGTCTATCTAGATCCGAACCACGATCTTCAGAGCGACCTGTGGCATCAACTTCACCAAGCATCGCCCCGCCATCACCAAGCGTCTCGGTGCCGTCGCCGGCGATGTAAGTTGTTTACGGACTTCTATTTATCTGTATAAAGACATCTATACAGATAAATAAAATTGGAGTGTCTGTTTGTAATATTAAAATAACCGCTTTTTACTAAATGCATATGGATTATTATACATATATACATCTCAGGGGTACGTGTGCTGAACCTTTGTGATCAGGAACAGACTATAGACAAAGGCGCACTGGTTGGTACTTGCGAGGAAGTGGATTGGTTGCGTCGATGCGAAAATCTATCGACTGGGACCATTAGCATGGACGCACAAACGAGGGTGACTACACTTTTAGAAGACTGTCACAGCGTCCTCTCTCCGAATGAAATGGTCAAGGCGAGGAAGTTGTTACTCAAATACGCCAATGTTTTCTCATCAAACGATGCTGACATTGGAAAGACTGGCCTAGTTCAACACAGAATAAACACAGGTGAAGAATTGCCTATCCGTCAGCGACCAAGGAGATTGCCAGTAGCACGTGAAAAGGAAGTGGAAACCATGATTGAGGGAATGGTGAAGGACGGCGTTATTGAACCTTCATCTAGTCCATGGTGTTCACCGGTAGTGCTGGTAAAGAAGAAGGACGGTAGCCTGCGGTTTTGTGTTGACTATCGCCGTCTGAACGACGTGACGAAGAAGGACTGCTATCCCTTGCCAAGAATTGATGACACGCTGGACATGCTTACGGGAGTAAAGTGGTTTAGCACGCTGGACCTGAAAAGTGGCTACTGGCAAGTTGAAATTGACCCTAAGGACAAGGAGAAAACTGCATTCTCGACAGGAAAGGGTCTGTGGCAATTTAAAGTTATGCCGTTTGGATTGTGCAATGCTCCGGCAACGTTTGAAAGGTTGATGGAACTTGTTCTAGCCGGTTTAATTGGCGATGCCTGTCTGGTCTACTTGGATGACATCATTATCGTAGGACGTACGTTTGAGGAACACCTTCAAAACCTGGAACGCGTGCTCATGAAGATCCAGAGTGCCAACCTCAAGTTAAGTCCGAAGAAGTGTTCACTATTAAACGGCAAGTTAGCTTTTTGGTTTATGTGTTGGGCACGGATCCAGAGAAAATCGCCGCTGTCAAGGATTGGCCAGTTCCAAAAGACAAGACGCAGGTCAGAGCATTCTTGGGTTTGTGCTCCTACTATCGGCGATTTGTCAAGAACTTTGCAGATATAGCAAAACCTCTGCACAAGTTAACCGAGGAGAAGCGACATTTCTGCTGGGATGAAAGTTGTGACATCGCATTCCAGGAGCTCAAGGACCGTCTGTGCAAAACACCCATTTTGGGATACCCTGATGTGGGTAAGGAGTTTATAGTCGACACAGACGCAAGTGACATAGGACTTGGCGGTGTATTATCCCAACGGAATGACGATCAAGAAGTTGTGATAGCGTACTTCAGCAAGTCGTTATCGAAACCGGAAAGGAACTATTGCGCTAAGAGACGGGAATTACTTGCTGTTGTAAAATCATTGCAGCATTTTAGCAAATATCTTCTGGGGCGGAAATTCCACTTACGAACCGATCATGCTGCACTGAAATGGCTATTGCAGTTCAAAAATCCAGAAGGACAAGTTGCGAGATGGATTGAACTACTGCAGGAATACGACTTTGTGGTCGAACATCGCAGCGGGAAATCCCATGGCAACGCAGATGCATTGTCAAGAAGACCTTGTCCCGAAGATTGCAAGCAAGAGGCTAAGGAAGTGGTACCTGTGAAGATGCTTAGGACAGACCCTAAAAACGAGTGGAAGGAAAGCCTACAACAAGCACAGCAGGAAGACTCGGACAGGACACTGGAGTGGATAAAGGCCAGTGCTCCTAAGCCCACGTGGAGCGATGTCTCGGCGATGAGTTCGACCACGAAAAGTTATTGGGCCCAATGGGACAGCTTGGTGGTTCAGGATGGGAGTCCTGTGCCGTAAATGGGAAAATGCTCGGGGGGACAGCAGTCATTTGCAAATGGTTGTCCCTAAAGCTAAAGTGTCGGATGTTCTGAAGCTGTACCATGAAGGTTGTTCAGGAGGTCATCTGGGAGTTAAACGGACTCTACTAAAGATACGAGAACGGTTTTATTGGATCCACTGTCGTGACGATGTCGAGGACTGGTGCCGCAAATGTACAAGTTGTGCGGCTGTAAAGGGACCTCAGACTCGTAGTAGAGGTGCATTGAAATTGTACAATGTTGGTGCACCTTGGGAGAGGACGACCTCGACGTTGTCGGACCGTTTCCGGAAAGTGACAGTGGGAACAAATATTTCATGGTAGTAATGGACTACTTCACTAAGTGGCCGGAAGTCTTCGCCATTCCAAACCAAGAAGCGTCAACAGTTGCAGATAAACTGGTTCATGAAGTCTTCTGTCGTTTTGGAGTACCCTTAGAGATTCACAGCGATCAAGGAAGGAATTTTGAGTCTCAAATATTCCAGGAAACTTGTCGAGTCATGGGTACTCATAAAACGAGAACGACTGCTTACCACCCACAATCGGATGGAATGGTGGAACGATTTAATCAGACATTGGAGAAGTACCTGGCAAAAGTCGTGGAAAATCGTCAACGAGATTGGGACAAGCACATCCAACCGTTTTTGTTGTCATATCGAAGCGCTGTTCACGAAAGTACATCGGTGACACCAGCTTTCGCAAACTTCGGAAGAGAATTACGGCTGCCTGCAGACCTGATCACCGGAATACCACCTGATGCCCCAAGCTGTATAACCGATTATTCGAATGACTTGCGAAACAAGATGGATGACATTTATAAGCACGTCAGACAATAGGGTCAGAAAATGTCTGAAAAGATGAAAACCCGGTATGACCGCAAAATGAACAACAAAGGGTTCGACGAGGGCTCACTAGTATGGTTGCACAATCCAGTTCGCAGCAAAGGAAAATCTCCTAAGCTTCAAGCTAAATGGGATGGACCATACCGGATTGTAACAAGGATCAATGACGTAACCTACCGGATACGGAAAGGTGCAAGAGGTACTCCGAAGATCGTCCATGTGGATCGACTAGCGCGTTATTATGAGGCCGATAATGCTCGGGACGAGCATGTCTTAGGAGGGGGCAGTGTTGCGCGCAACGATTAATGCTCGGGACATGGTGACGTTACGTACTACTAGCGCCATCTAGTATCGAGTAGAGGAACTAGTAGTCGAGAGCGTTCCAGAAACTTCTATGTACTACTAGCGCCATCTAGTATCGAGTAAAGGAACTAGTAGTCGAGATCGTTCCAGAAACTACCGAGGCCCCTATATAAGGCCGGGTATGAGCCGCGACTAGTCAGTTTGGAATCAGCGATACAAGCGAAAACATCGAAGCGATCTACGAGTGCGACTTAAAGTGATTATAGTGCGATTGTATTTTATAACTTATTGTGTTGTTTTGTCATTGGTGTTGGATAATTAAAGTGTCTGTTTTTTTTAGTAGAATAATCGGCTGTTTTAATTGTAACGAACCCTAAGTCGTAACAATATCTATGGCCAAATTTGTTTTTTATCAGATTTAAAACCAATCTATCATCTGTTACAGGCAGTGAGGAAGAATGTACCGACAGTGAGGAGGAGGAGGAGGGCGTCCTCCCTCGTTCTGGCGCCTCAAGGGTGCATCTCGCTTTGTCTGAAACACCCTTGGACGCGGACGAGGAAGACGCTGTGAGGAGGATGCTGCTGATGGAGGAGGAGGAGGCCGTCGCTGGTTTAGCGCCTGCCAGTGGCGACGTCCCTCCAAGTACTACGGACCAGCCTTGGAGCTTAAATGATTTAAAGTGGGAAGACATTCCAGATTCTCAAATTCCACCTGAATTGAGAAGGGAAAAGTTTTCTCAAAGTAACGTAGGTCCGACGACTCCATGTGTCGACCCGTATGACATATTCATTGACACATGGGATAGTCAAATTATGGAGCACATTGCCTTGGAGACGAATGAATATGCTCAGGTGCTCTACCTCTGGGCCACCGCTTGACAGTCTTTCCTGGGACACTCTGTATAGAAGCAGTATCTTCTATATAGAAGCAGTTGAGACCAAGGGGGAGGCGCTTGCAGTAAGTCTGGACATAGCGAAGGCCTTTGATCGGGTATGGCACAAAGCGCTTCTTTCGAAGCTACCTTCTTATGGGCTCCCTGAGAAATTATGCAGCTGGATCACCAGCTTTTTGGCAGATCGGAGCATCAAGGTCGTTGTCGACGGCGCTTGCTCTGATCCTAAATATGTCAATGCTGGTGTTCCCCAAGGCTGTGTGCTGTCTCCTACTTTGTTCCTTCTGCATATTAATGACATGTTGCAAATCAGCAACATTCATTGCTATGCAGACGATAGCACTGTGGATGCCTTGTACACAGGCCGCGCTAATATTTCTCGGGAATACGTCGACGACAGCCGGAACAAACTTGTGTCTGAAGTCGAATCTTTGTTAACCAAAGTCTCGGATTGGGGCCGACTAAATTTAGTCCAATTTAACCCCAAAAAGACACAAGTCTGCGCGTTAACCGCTAAAAAGTCACCGTTTGTCGTAACTCCTCAATTTGAGGACACTCCCCTGTCCACCACAGCCAGTATCGCAATACTTGGCGTCGATATTTCGAGCAACGTCCAGTTTCGTGGTCAATTGGAAGGTAAGGCCAAATTGGCCTCAAAGAAGCTTGGTGTGCTCAGTAAGGCGAGACAGTACTTCACGTCGCGTCAGCGCCTTAATCTTTATAAGGCGCAAATTCAGTCCCACATGGAGTACTGTTCTCATCTCTGGGCGGGAGCTTCCCAGTACCAGCTGCTTCAAAAATGCTGCAAAATTTTTTTTTTTAACTTTGATCTCATTATGTAGACCCAATTAAACACTATTTAACAAAAAATATTTTTTTATTCCACCTCTTTGATAATTCATGCAGTAAGGGGATAGATAGTTTATGAGGATAATTTGAAAAGAAAAACTTTAGGTTATGGTGATATACTGTTAAAAAATGTGGTGCATATGGATCTAATATTTTGCGAATTCCAAATTATCAGCACTGATGCTGATAAATAGAAAATAGTACGTAAATACTTATTCCATATTTTTAATTGTAAACCGTATTTATTTGATGCATAGAATTCCATTTTTTTTCGTAAAAGTAGTTTATACCTTCAGAATCCAAATATTAGCATGGTGCTGAAATTACATTTGCCAGAATAGTGCTGATAATTGTATCAAAAACATGGTGATAATTTGGTTCTCCTAGCATTTCATAACTTTTCCTTTTTTCAGACCATGAAACCAAAGAAAGTAAATATGCCAAATAAAAGAAAAAAATACTCTAACAAAAATCTATTAAAAGCCTTAGATGCAGTAGAATAGGGTATGTCCAAAAAAACTGGCTTCGAAAACCTTTATGTACCTAGAGGAACTATCCAGTCGCGATTAAGAAAGCCGTGCAAGAAGCTACCAGGTCCTGATCCAATATTGTCGAACGAAGAAGAGGGAGTTTTAGTAAAGTGGTTTTTAGATTGCTGTCGGAAAGGATTCCCAAAAAGAAAGACTAATTTACAATTGAGTGTAGCAAATTTCTTAAAGAAGACAGGAAGAGATAACCCCTTTAAAGATGACATAGTATTCAGCCCTTTTTAACGTCCCACTGCTGGGCACGGGCCTCCCTTCAATACGAGGGGAATCAGGCCATAGTCCACCACGCTGGCCAAGTGCGAGTTGGCGGACTTCACATGTCTTTCGAAAACTTGCTAGGTTTTCTCAGACATGCAGGTTTCCTCACGATGTTTTCCTTCATCGTAAGGCAAGTGGTAATCATGTTAGAAATGATTCGCACATGAAAATATCAGAGGTGCGAGACCCGGGATTTGAACCCGCTTCACTCGGTTGTCCAAGAGAGCGCGTTACCACTGGGCTACCACTGCCTTTAAAGTTCAGTTGGTCGAAGGGTATGACACCGTAGTTGGGGCAGGAGCCGCCACATACCTGACAGGACTGGGTGACTTCGCGGACGTTAACGGAGTCAAACACAGGATCATAGCCACGGAGCCCAACCGCCATGGCCACTTCGGAGATGTTGATCACAACTCACACAGCGAAAGATGACATACCTGGTAGAAAATGGTATGACCTTTTTATTCGCCGTCATCCAGATCTCAGCAAACGCACTGCCCAAGCTGTAACATCAGTCAGTGCTAATGTATCAGAAAAAGACATCAAAGGGTGGTTCCACAAAATTAAGTTTTATCTTAAAGAAGACAACTACTTTGATATCTTACAGAACCCGTCTCGTGTTTTTAATAGGGACGAGTCTAATTTTCAGTTATGTCCCAAAAGTGGCAAAGTTATTTCATTACGAGGAGAAAGAGACGTGTATGAAGTTGATCAGCTAAAACAGCCCATGTTTACATTTTGCGCCACAGAGATATTACACCTCCACTAGTTGTGTTTCCCAACAAGAGGCTTCCCAAGGATATAACATCATCAGTCCCAAATGAGTTGGGCATTGATTTAAGCGATACTGGCTGGATGAAATGTGAACTTTTCTACGATTATATCAAGAATGTATTTTATCCATACCTTATCAAATGAAAAGTAACATAAGTAACAAGTCCTAAAACATATCTTAGTCTTGAAGTGAGTGAATGGTGCAGCAAGTTGGAGATTATTTTGATTGCTCTATACCCCAACGCCACAAGGATACTACATCCTTCCTGTCTATCAGCCTTTATACCTCTCAAAAATGCATGTAAGGAAAGTGTCCTGAAATAGAGGAGAGATCACCCTTTGGAAACTCTCACAAAGAATAATTTTGTACCTATTTTCAAGAAAAACCTGTTCCTGATCCCAAACCTGCTCTCAAGAAAAAAGATCAAACTGATGCGTCCACAATGTCCACACCCAAGGAGCTGTTGTCGAGTTTCTCAATATTGATCAATTTCCAGTAATATAAGCAGAAGATTTTGTAGATGAAATGCAAGCTATAGCCCAGTCATATTAGGTAAAAAAAGGGGTCAACCTCGGAATGAAAGATAATAAGCTGCAAATTGGTATGAACCTTTGTTTTGTCATTCTAAATGTTGTCTCAAAAGTCACAATCGTTATCGTGTCCGCGTCTCAAGATATTCAAGGTCAAAGGTCACAAAAATCGGTTTTTCGCGAATATCTGGCTTCCTATCGGTTAAATGAGATTTGCATTTATTATAAAAGTTGTAGGCTATAAAATTCCCTACAACTTTTGTTTTAACTTTTTTTTCATACGACCAACCGTTTTGAAGGTAGAGCGCGAAGAGTGCACATCGTACAGTCATATACGGCCTAATGCAAGGTCAAGCGTGAGTTATGGTTATCAGTACGTTATAAAGTCAATTATTTACTTGGAAATTATAATTATTAAACAATGCCTATTATTTATGTACTAACTATTAATTATTTATATTTAATTAAAGTAAGTAACTTGATTATTTATATATAATTATTCATATTTAACTATTTAAGTATAAAATATTATTAATTCTGGATTATATATTTTAGTTTTATTTTAAATTAACACGACATTATATATCTTTTCTTTAAAACGCGTAAATTTCTCAATACTTATATACCTGGAAATGCTTGTCCCTACCCTATGCCCTTTTCTATTCATTGCCGGGACAGATGTTCTATAGTATTCAAGGCCACTCTCTCCACTTTGTATGAGTCAAGATTATTCGTTAGTTTGAAATTGTACCGTTGCAACTACGGACGTACGGTTTTGAGAGCTATGGCTGATTTGTGTTTTATATGTGATAAGAAACTTTCAGAAGGTGTTTCTGTGAATGTCGTACGTGGTTTACAAACTTTAAAAACTGCAAGTATTGAAAGAAATGATGGACATATAGACTATTTAAATACTTTAAGTTCTGTAAATGTGCATTCCGAGTGTCGAAAAGTGTACACGAGTAAAAATGTTATTATTGCATCAAAACGACGCACAGATGAGAGAGAACCTTCAACGTCAAGTGCACCTCGTAAAAAACGAAATGAAGTCTTTGATTTTGGAAAGTTATGCTTATTTTGTGGCCAAGAAGCTGATGAAATAGCAGAAAAGAAAAAAAAATTAAAGTATAGACGGACAATAAGTAATGTAAGTACTCTTGCATTCAAAGACAACGTAATTAAGAGAGCAGAAGAACGAAACGATTCCTTAGGAGAATTAGTAAAGGAACGTATATATTACGAGTATGATTAGTGTTGCCCAAATTCAGTCTTGGTCTTGCAGTCTTGGTCTTGGTCTTGCATTTTTGCAAGACCAAGACCAAGAACAAGACCGCGTATTTTTAGCAAGACCAAGACCAAGACTGACCATGCAAGACTTGAGCAAGAACAAGACTAATCCCGCAAGACTCTTGCGTCTTGCAGCTAGGACTTAGCGCTATTTCACGGAGTAGTTAGGAATAACAGTTCGGTGTATAGGTACGCTTAGGAATTCTATGAGACGCAAAACTGGACCTATTCGCATTACGACCAATACCTACCATAAGCATACATAGCGAATAAAAAAATATCCATTAAAATCAAACAGAGTGCATGCATAGTTTTGTTTTTACATCGGCACTTTGATAATGCGGCATCAAAGGTTTTGTACTGACGTCTCAAAGAAATTTGTCGCTTTTCGGAAGTACATGGGGATGATACACGTGGCGGCGGCTTCTTTTGAATTCACATACAACAATCGGTGCCGCCGCGCCGAAATCACAACATTTGACACTAATTGATTGCCGCCATAGAACCTAGGTATAGTTAGTTTTAAGGGCACAGGTGTTCCAAAGAATAAATAAGTTTCAGTGTGCTTATAATGGAAACGAATACATACATTATACTGATCACGCAAGTAGTATTATGATTAGATAATGGTAAGGATAGGTAGTAGATGTCATAATAATTTATTCTAGTAAGTATATAGTATAATATCTTCTTATCTATAATAATAAAGCTGAAGAGTTTGTTTGTTTGTTTGAACGCGCTAATCTCAGGAACTACTGGCCAGAATTGAAAAATTCTTTTTATGTTGGTTAGTCCACTTACCGAAGAAGGCTATAGGCTATATAACATCACGCTACGACCAATAGGAGCCGAGCAGTAATAAAAAATGTTGTAAAAACGGGATAGTTTATAAAAGTTTGTATGAAACTCGGCAAGGACGAATAAGCCACGGGGACGAAGTCGCGAGTGACTGCTAGTTGATTATATGGGTTTAAACTAAATACTTAGGTACTATTATTGTACATTTAGTCAAAATATTTTTTAAATTTCTTAATTTTTTACAAGAAAAAATAGCAAAAATGTGGTCAAATATCACCCGTTTGATAAATATTGTAGCCACTTTTAAACATACTTGAAACGTGTAAAAAAATTCTACAAAACTAATAAAATAATATAAAAAGCGTACCTACCTACTTTTAAAATAAAAAGCCTGCAATACGATTTTTGTATTGCTTATGAGCCCGAATATCTCTGGGGGAGATGATGAGAGTAAGTATTTACTAGCAGTGCCCGCGACTTCGTCCACGAGGAATAGTAACTTTGGAGGTATAGTGACGTTCAGGATTTATTTATTTATTTTAAAACTTCTGTCATCAAACATACAAACAAACTTTTCAGCTTTATAATATTAGTATAGATGTACGACAAAACATTCATTTATATGTAAAGAATAGTGATTGGACAATGTCACGCATCTATACAAGTAGGTATTTAATCTGTGTTTGAACGCCGCACGCGGCGTCGTTTGATTTACGGCGGCATCCTTTTAATAGAGTTGGCACGTGCCGTGGCCGCGCGGTAGAAAGCAAGGAAATGTACTATATAATAAGGAATTATTTTAATTCCAGTCATTTTTAATTGAGCTGTGCTTCGAGTCTAACGTAATAATAGTTTTTACTAATTCTTGTTGTTTACGGAAAACGTATCACGTCTACAATTTAATATGAGGGACGAAGATTCAAATTGTTCTAGTCCGAGTAATGAGAGTTACAGATCTAAAAGACACAAAAGCAAATTTGAGGAGTTTTTCGAAATAATTCATGCATCCCAATCCCAAACTGCCTTGTGTAAATTGTGCCAACATAAAAAAGTTGAAATAAAAATGAAAAACAGAAACACTTCAGGCTTAAGGAAACATCTAATATCTTTCCACAAAAAGGAATCACAAATATTTCTTCCTGTTAAACCAAAATTAAGCGGAGATATCGCAAGCTTTTTCGTAACTGCTGGAAGAAGTGGACAGGTAAGAATAAATTTACTTATCTCACAACTGACGGGCCTGTGGTCTAGTGGTTAGTGACCCTGACTGCTACGCCAGAGGTCGTGGGTTCGATCCCCACCCAGGATAAATCTTTGTGTGATGAGCACGATGATGTATTCTGTGTCTGGGTGTTATTTATCTATAATATGTATGTATTTAGAATTTATATGTATGTTTATCAGTTGTCTTATTTCCATAGTACAAGCTCTGCTTAGTTTGGGATCAGGTGGCCGTGTGTGAGATGTCCGAATATATTTATTTATTTAATTACATAACACCATATTAAGTATGTAATTATCGTGTTAAATATTTTTTATAAAACACTCATATTTTCATTTGTTTTCATAATCGCCCTGTAAACAACTAAGTACTTTATTTTGGTAAATTACAGTACAGTGCAACCTTAATATAACAAACCTCAATTTAACAACAACAAACCTCCTCCTCCTAAACGCTCAAACCTAGTATGTTTTAAATAATAACACAGATTTATTGTTTTATTTCAGTCGGAAAACAGGAATGACAACATCACGATAGCTACAGTTGATTGGGTGGTGAAAAAATATCTTCCCTTCTCATTTTTCGATGACGAAGCTACACAAGTATATTTTCGACGTATTTGCCCGAATATGGTGTTTCCTAAAAGGTCCACACTTAGAAGGAAAGTCAAAGAGCGATTTGAAGAGCTCCAATTGAATCTCAAGGAACGACTTCAACAATTATCATCTAAAATGTCGTTTACTATTGATGGGTGGACGTCAATTGTTGGTAGGAGTTACTACGGGGTTACTATGCATTATATAGACAACGAATGGAAGTATCGATCTGTAGTTCTTGATTTTATACCATCACGCGGTCGACATACTGGGGAAGATATTGCAACGATTTTCCACGAATGTTTATTGGAATATGACATAATTGATAAAATACAAGGTATCACGGTCGACAACGCAACTGCAAATACCAAATTTATGTATGAACTAGGCAAACAGCTGCCACCACACTTTGATTCAGACAATCAACATTTCCGGTGCTTTGCTCACATTTTAAACCTTGGTGTACAAGATTTATTAAAGACCTTAGCATTACACTGTGAGACTGACACTAACGCGGAAGATCAGCAGTATGAAGACTATGCAGACGAAACTGAGGATGATGAAGAAGATGAAGAATATGCACCAAATATTGCTGATTCGCGTACATCTGTAACAAAGCTGCGCAGTATTTCCAGTAAAATAAAAAGAAGTGAAATAGTGAAGAAGAAGTTTCAGTCTGCTTGTGAAGCAGCTGGCGTGCCATCAAATCTGAATCCCATTCTTGACTGTACAACGAGATGGAATTCCACACATGATATGATTGGATTTGGTTTAAAAGTGAGAGCGGGCATTAACATATTGTGCAGTTCTGTCACCGAATTGAATGATTTTCAAATCACAGCTAGTGAATGGCAAATACTCGAAAAAATACATAAGTTTCTAATAAACTTTAAACTTTTAAGTACAAAACTTGGTGGAGAAAAATATGTTACATTACCGCTAGTCATTGTATCATTCAATCTCTTGCTCGATAAAATTGAATCCATGGTAAAACAGTTAGATGAGAAACCTAATCGATCTGAAGTGGATGAAAGGCTCATTCTGGCTTTCCAAGCAGCTCGAGACAAAATGCTTAAACATTATAAGAAGAGCAACTGGATTTATTGTACTTCTTTAATTTTAGACCCAAGGCATAAGGCTCAGACTTTTGACCTGACAGTATGGGGGAAGCAACTTAAAACAGAAAGCCTGCGCAAGTTCAATGAACTTTATGAAGAATACTACAGTCTACACTCACTGAACAAGTCTCTGGAATTACCAAGAAAAGAAAATAAGGTATCTGATGAAGATGAAGACGTAATAGACTTTGATAAACTGTATGATTGTCCCTCGACGTCATCTGGATCTTGTCTTCAAGGCTTAGTGATAAACGAGTTGGAGGAGTACCTGAGAAAACCAAGAGCTGGCAGCTCGGAAGACATTTTAGATTGGTGGAGGACGCATGAGACAGAGTATCCGACTTTATCGAAGATGGCCCGTGATTTTCTCTCAATACCTGCAACTTCAGTACCTGCTGAGAGATTATTTTCTAAAGCATCATTAGTAATTAGAAAACATAGAAATAGGTTAAGTGATGAGTCAGCCAGATGGTTACTTTGTATTAATTCTTGGTCAAAAGAATTGATATAAAGTAACAGAACCTAATGACAAAGCTGTTGTGTACTGTTATGTTATTTGATTTGTGTTGTATTTTTTTTTTATTGAAATAAATGATAAATCGTAAAACTCTTTTATTAAATTTCATATAAGTTGAGGGTTCAATCTCTTTCTAGAGAGATTCTTTAAAATACAGTCAATTTATTGTAAATAAATAAATATCCTGGGACATCTCACACACGGCCATCTGATCCCAACTGATAAACATACATATATAATTTTAAATACATACATATTATAGACAAATAACACCCAGACACAGAATAAATCGTAGTGCTCATCACACAAAGATTTATCCTGGGTGGGGATCGAACCCACGACCTCACGCTTCGCAGTCGGCTCATCACCCACTACGCCACGGAGGCTTGATAATTTGTTTTTTACATGTTTTAGCACATCATCATCATCATCATCATCCCAGCGTTAATCCCAGTCGCGACCAAAGCCAGCGCTCTGGCGCCCGGGGTCCGCTATGTTTTAGCACATGTAAGCTTATAAAGCGTAAATGTTTATTAAGAAACAGTTACTCCCATGGAAAACGGCATATAGCTCAGTTGATAACCATGTGGCGGTTATCAAATTTTCTATCAAATCTTCAGACATTTATTAATCTGATTGTTCTTTGCTTTGGCTATGTTAATTCTAAAGATCTAAAGTAAACTTTAATAAATAGCAATAGTCTAATAGGTAATTGCAAGACTTGCAAGACTCTTGCTGCAAGACCAAGACCAAGACTGGGAGCGCAAGACCAAGACCAAGACCAAGACCAGGTGTATTGGCGCAAGACCAAGACCAAGACTGGCCAAGTCTCGTCTTGTTCTTGCATTTGGGCAACACTAAGTATGATTTGATCGCTGCTGAAGCAAAGTATCATACTATTTGCTATACCAACTTTTTAACCCGAGTACCATCTGCAGATAAAATGCCTCGCCAAGATGATCAAGTCACTCAAGCAATGAAGGAGATTTTTTGTTATATAGAAAATAATGAAGATTCTCAATTTACTTTGAAAGAACTTAAAGATGTCCCTACGGAATACATACCTGACGATAAGACAATTATTACAAAATTACAACAAAAGTATTAAACTGATATAATAATCACAAAAAAAATTGGATCATTTACAATTATATGTTTCCGTGATACACAGCTTAACGTATTATCAAAAGCTTGGTACGAAAATAAAAAAAGTACTCCTGTAGAAGAACGTCTACGGATTGTAGAAGCTGCTGCGGCTATTATTAGGGAAGACATCAGATCATCTGTAGTTGAAACAAAAACGTATCCACCTCCGAATAAAATGCTAGATTGTATTAATGAAGAAATACCAAAAACATTATCACATTTTTTGGAAGAAATGATATTAAAAAATAGAAAAGGACAAGTAGATCATTTAAAAACGAAATGCACATCTATTAGCCACGCAATAATGGCTTCGATACGAGAACGTTCATTTTCATCACAGCTACTGTTGGGCCTTTCCGTATTTCTTCACAGAAGATATGGGTCTAAAAAATTGTTGGATGTTTTATCATCTTTAGGATTTGCTGCATCATATAGTAATACCATACAGTATGAAGTTTCATCAGTTTACCATCCACAACCTCGTATTTTACCATCAGAGTCTGGTGCGTTGGTACAATATGTTGGAGACAATGCAGATATTAATGTCAGTACTCTTGACGGTAATAATACTCTTCACGTTATGGGAATGATAAAAATAATTACTCCGAAAGATGCTGTAATTTATGATGATCGCATAAAAAAATGTACAACTAAACCGAGTGCAAAAGAGTTAGCAGCAATATCACATGTATCTCTTTTAGCATATGAAAAGCCAGTTGTACCTGGGTACAGCAAGATTCAAGTCCAAAATCTACATGATGATCAAGTACTGATTGAAAAAAAATTTAATGCAGTTGATTTGTTGTGGTTATACGGAAAATGGAAGAATCTTTCACCGTTGCCAGGGTGGAATGGCTATCTTCAACAACTTACGAAAAATAATCAAAATTTTTCAACTTTTCAGGTTATATTTCTACCTTTCATTGATCATCCTGCCAGTAATTTAGACACAATTTATACAACTTTACATAGTGCTATAAATATTGCCGAGTCACATCAACAAAAAACGTGCATAATTACATTTGATCAGCCCCTGTACTCAAAAGCACGTGAAATGGTTGCTGCGTCAGATGCAAACTCAGACTTGTCTAAAACAGTTGTCAAACTTGGAGGATTTCATATGCTCATGTCTTTTCTTGGATGCATAGGACATGTAATGGACGGTAGTGGTCTCAAGGAAGCTTTAAGTAAAATATATGCTACAAATTCGGTCGACAAAATGTTGAATGGTCACGCTTATGCAAGAAGTATCAGAGGCCATATATTATTACGACTTGCATTATCAATAAAGATTTTTGAAGAGATGAAAATTGAAAATTGTGTGTTAGATGAGTTAATTGAACAGATAACTAGTCGCGATGTTTCCTACGAAGATGTTGAAGGATGTACGAGCAGCTCCAACTCGTTAATTGATCAATTTCAGGATAAACTAAAAGAATTAAAAGCTCGAGGTCCCACGGCACAGTTATGGGTGCAATATTTTGAAATGGTATCAATAGCCCTAGATTTCATTCGCGCTGAAAGGCTGGGACTTTTTCAAGAACATTTGGATGCAGTGCGAAAAATGCTGCCCTATTTTCATGCTGGTGGTCATTTCCTATATGCGAAATCAGCTCATTTGTATCTTCAAGATATGTTAAAACTTGAGGAGACAATGGATCAACAGGCTTTTGAGAACTTTAAAAACGGATTCTTTACTGTAAAACGAACAGAAAAATTCAATTCTGGTACATGGACAGACATGGTAATCGAGCAAAGTCTGATGAAATCTATGAAGACAGAAGGAGGAGTATCTCGAGGCCGAAGTACACAAGAAAGTGTTCTATGTAAGTGGGTATATGCTATGTATGCCACGAATACAATTTGTGAAGAAATTGAACGGTTTTGTAACATTTCTTTCGATTCTGTGGACCAACATGTTGATGCTAGAGATTCACGAATAAAAAGGGATGATACTGATGTAAATGAACTGGTTGGTTGGTTTACGCTTCATAATCCCTTTCCAAATACGAATCAGTTGGTATCCTTAGCTTCAGGAATCGTTGGAAATGACCAAATTAATTGTCACCGAGCCCATGAAATCGGATTGCAATCTATGGTAAAGATAACTGGTTTGAACTTCAACGAAATAAAGTTAAAACGCGTCGATAAGGTTTTACCGCTTTCAGCCATTAACAAATCTATCAAAATTAATGATTGTAAAGTTTCTATAGATCCAATGTTACTTTTCCAGAGAATAACTGTAAGCAAAAAATTTGAAAGTAATTTACAAGAATATCTTCAGTATGAACTAAGCCCGTATCCGACATCTTTATTTGATAGTAATGGCATGAGAAAAACCACGAAAGCAACATTATATGACAATATGATGCCTGTCGTTATCGATCTTGATGAAAATAATGTAACATACATCATCGATGGTGGATTTCTTCTGCATCGCGTCGTATGGAGCAAAGACGATACTTTCTCTATTATTTTAAATAAGTACATTAAATATTTACAAACACATTATGGCTCAGCAATTGTTATTGTATTTGACGGATATTCGGACTATAGTAAAAATATTAAAGCACTGGAACAACAAAGAAGAACTGCTGCACTTTCAAAATCATATGAAGTTTGTTTTGACGAAACAATGGTTGTGCCAATCAGTCAAGAAAAATTTTTATCAAATCGGTCTAATAAAAAAAAAATTATCGACATACTTGTTGAAAAATTTAAAACTGTTAATATCACAACAAAACAAGCCAGAGATGATGCTGATGTTCTCATCATTGACACAGCTATTGCCTTATCAGAACATCAAAAGACTGCTGTCATCATAGGAGAAGATATCGATTTGCTCGTTATTTTAATTGGACGTACTCAGTCACATCATCAGGAAATTTTTTTGAAAAAAGTTGGCAAAGGCAATGTCAAAACACAAATATATTCTACTAAAAGTTTTGACCAATATCCTCGTACTAAAAAGCACATTTTATTTTTACACGCATTCAGTGGCTGTGACACGACTTCTGCGCTATTTAAAAAAGGAAAAAAAACTGTTACTAGAGCATTGGAAAAAATTCCTGATTTAGATAAACTGGTGGAAGTATTTCAACAAGAAAACTGCCCAAAACAAACATTATTAGAAAATGGAGTGCGCATCTTGTTGGCATTATATAATGCTCCAAAATCTGAGGACAACATTGATCATTTCCGCTACACGCAATTCATCAAATTTACAAAACTAAATAAACCTGTACAACTGTCAACACTTCCACCAACAAGTGTAGCAGCTCATCAACACATAAAACGTGTCTACTACCAGATTCAAACGTGGTTAGGGAAGGACTTAGAACCTCAAGAATGGGGCTGGATGCTTGAAAATGAAATCCTGGAGCCCATACGAACGTTATTACCTCCAGCACCAGCCGAACTACTAAACGTAATATTTTGCAATTGCAAAAATGGTTGTGGTTCCCGCTGTGGATGCAGAAAATCAGGGCTACAATGTTCTTTAGCTTGCGGCCAGTGCAACGGACAAGCTTGCCTCAACGCTTCACTGTATCCAAGTAATCCCGATGAAGAAAATACATATGATCCCGATATTCTGGAAGGTTTGGAGATGAACATGACAGATAATGAGGATGATGACAATGAATCGAACATTTTTGAGCGACAAGAAGAAGAAGACGACGAACAAGAAGAAGATAATTAGCTTCCATTTCCAATTTCATTACAATTAAAATCAACAAAGATACTTTTGATATTTGAACTCACATTTTGATAAATGTATATTATGCCGTATTTAATAATAAATAAAAATATGTGTAAAATATATACTCTTACTATCATTTTAACTTAAAATAAAACTAAAATATATAATCCAGAATTAATAATATTTTATATTTAAATAGTTAAATATGAATAATTATATATAAATAATCAAGTTACTTACTTTAATTAAATATAAATAATTAATAGTTAGTACATAAATAATAGGCATTGTTTAATAATTATAATTTCCAAGTAAATAATTGACTTTATAACGTACTGATAACCATAACTCACGCTTGACCTTGCATTAGGCCGTATATGACTGTACGATGTGCACTCTTCGCGCTCTACCTTCAAAACGGTTGGTCGTATGAAAAAAAAGTTTAAACAAAAGTTGTAGGGAATTTTATAGCCTACAACTTTTATAATAAATGCAAATCTCATTTAACCGATAGGAAGCCAGATATTCGCGAAAAACCGATTTTTGTGACCTTTGACCTTGAATATCTTGAGACGCGGACACGATAACGATTGTGACTTTTGAGACAACATTTAGAATGACAAAACAAAGGTTCATACCAATTTGCAGCTTATTATCTTTCATTCCGAGGTGAAAGCCCTAATATGACTGGGCTACTATGAACAGTGCAACAACGAATGAACCATCTGCTAACAATACTGAAGATTGTCTTGGGAGTGCGCAATTCTTATGACTTGATAGTTAACAATATTTACTAACTCCAGTCAAATTATAGGACGTATTTGTTACGGAAAAAATGCCTGATTGAACGCCTTGTTTGCACAAGGCTAATCATTGTAAATATTTTATACAGCTTAATATTTTTTCTTCGTATCTTCAGTACTTGTAAATTGTTTCCTTTCTATACTCATTCTGTTTCTTTGTATCTTACAATATATTTTTTATCTCTGCTTTTAATAATTCAACGAACAAGCGACCACGACCATAAGTTTATAAATACTATTTGATTACAAGTAAAATATTTTTTATCCTTAGTCACATATTACCTACCTATCGTATAGGAGCTAGCAACGTTTTCGAGAAAGAATTTTAGGTCAGCTGATTTTGTGGCTATCTGGCTGGCGGTAGCGGTTGCGTTCATTACTGCGCATCCTATCTATCCAGGTAATAATCCTGGATTTTAAAAACATTTTAGAAGGCGTAATTTTTAATTTTTTGTTTTTAAATAAGTCTACCTGACATACTTTTTTTATTGCCAGACATTTTTGACAATGCTAACGATGTGCCATACGCGATTTTTTTTTTTTTTTATAAAAAATTCAAAATATTTTATAATGTCTGTAATTTTAATATTATGTTATTTAATGATAAGAAAAACTTAAAATAAATTTGCCAGACATTAATTCGATTGTCAAGTCTTGAATAAAATGAAAAAGTCATGAAAAGTATTGCAGTATAATGCTAGTAGTCCGAAAGACACAGCTGAAGGTGCGAGAGAGATAGACAACGACAGTGGCGCGACAGGCAAGTTTTCAAGATGGCGTCAGTCTAATGTCACATGTTTGTTTTTGTTTTGATTTAATGTTTATTTTTTAATTTGGTTACAATGGCCAGTGATAAAATAAAATGTGTTTTTTGTAAAGGACATAACGATAAAATAATACTTTTCGTGGGTGATAAACTAAAAAAATGTCAGCAAGTTTTAAGTGTACGTGTGAAATATAAATTAAAGTACAGTGACATTGAGCTGCCGACGCAAATAAATAAGACAGATGGATATCATAGACAATGTTATAGTAGTTTTACTGCTTTAATGGCAAAATACCGTGATTCATCATCAGAAACAGATTATACCAGTAACTCCACTTCACTCACTTTGTCACCGAGTACTCCAGTAGATATTAGTGAAACTGTTCCAAGAAACGTAACTCAAAGCTCCTGCAGTGAGGTTGCTTCTTCAAGTTTAAATATTCAGACAAAATCAGGAGATTTTGAACTGAATTTGAACAGTAAAATAACACCAGAAGATGTTGCTCCTAGTTCAAATAACCAGAGCATATCAAGACATCCTGATTTAGATTTTAACTGTGAGATATCAGAAAATGCTGCTTCAAATTTAGATAGTCAGACAACATTAGAAGATGTTGCTTCCAGCTCGACTTGTGATTTAAGTATCAATGAAACTAACGTTTTTAATGAAATTCCTGACACTAATATTGAAGATATTGGAAAAGAACGACAACTCAAAAATGTTTGCTTTTTTGTGATAAAGATCATAAACAGAATAAGGGTAAACAACAAAATCTTTATTCCTCAAACGATGCAAAGCTTTATGATAAAATCATTGAGTGGATGGAAAAACTTAATAATGAAGAATTATTACAGAAAATTCATCGTCTTAAATCTGAAAATAAAACAATTTTTTATCATCATTTATGTGAATTAAATTATTTAAATGATTATAATAAAATAATTTCAGACATTCCACATACTTCTTGGCATAAAAATCGTAATATTCATAAATATATTTTTAATCATATTGTATCAACAGTAGAAGAAGAAGTTTCGCAAAAAAAAAATTGTGTATTGTTATCATCTCTCTGCGATACGTACAATCATTACTTGGAATATGAGCAGAAACTAGAGCCTCAGTCAGATATTAGTTTAATAACTAATCATTATCTAGAAGAAAAAATACAAAAACATTTTAAGAAAAGTATTAAATTTATATCGAAGCAAAAGAAAAAAATTATCATTCATAAAGATTGCAGCTTACTAGAAAATGATTTTACAAAACTTGAAGAAGACAACTTAATTGATAAAGTTGCATTAACCTTGCGAAATGCTATTTTAAAAATTGAAAAATCAAAATTACCATCGAAAATTAAAACAAACGACTTAATTACTGGTGAATGTGTCATTCCTGATAAATTAAACCGATTCTTCAAAGTACTGATGGGGGGTAAAGATATAAGACGCAGAGATAGTATAAATTGTAGTAGATTGAGTTCCTCTCTGGCTGCTGATGCCATTTTTTGTGTAAGTAATGGTACTGTTAAACCATCCAAACATATCACTCTTGGTATGACTATAAAAAGTCTAACAAGCAGCAAAAAAATAATAAATATTTTAAATAGATTTGGACATTGCTGTAACTATACCACTCTAGAAGAATTAGAAACAGAAGCAACTATCTCATCGGTACGTCAATCCCAAGTTTGTCCTCCAGACATTATTTTAAATCCTTCGCTATGCACCGGTGTAGCGTTCGATAATTTCGATAGATATGTTGACACGTTGAATGGAAAAGAAACATTACATGACACTGTGGGGATTATTTACCAAAACATTGATAGTAATTCCTGTAGTGGATTGAACCAAGATGATGGTAATGCAAACTCCGAAAATGTTTCACCAACAAGACCGCCTCAAAAAAGTAGAAGAACTTTGACAGAAATTACTCCGGATATTATTCCTTATAGCAAGCGATTAAAGATGCTACCTATATTAGACCTAACGCCAGCTCAAATCGATCAAACATCACCTTTACCCGAAAAGGAGAATGGCGGTTTTCGGCCTCAAGCCCCACAGAAATAAGACTTATGTATAAAAATACATTATTTTTTTCTGAATTAGATTGTCGTGTTAGCATTTTCGTAGAACTTGTCTGTTTTAAGTAAACTTTGTTTTAAAATTCAGTAAATCGATATATTTCGCGAATCGATTTATACAGAAACACTAGTTAATCGTTATACGGTTGTTGTTCAGAATTAAAACAGATTTGAACCCCAATAGATATTCTGATAGATTTATCACTTAATAATTAATAAAAACACATTTCATGAGCATGAAATGAAATATATCGATGTTTAATAAATAATTCGACGGACGAATGATCGATCGATGCGTTAATGTCATATCGTATCTATGGTCTATGGTTGTGTTATCGTATATTTATGGCGCACTGTAACATAAAAATAATGTCACTAATGTCATGTCAGTTGTCACTATCATTCCGTTGTTTCTCTGTTACTTCGTTTAAAGGTTTAAACGTGTTGTCGTGTTGTTGTGTGATTACCCGTGAATTTATTAGACTTTGGCTTTTGTATTTCGGACCCTGTATACCCTGCATAAAAGTTGACTTGGCGAGCTTGATTGGACTTTGATATTTATAACGATTTGGACTAAGACATTATGGAACTTAACGAACGTATGCGTTGTGCTAATTGCACTGTATCGTTATTACGACTGCGCCGGCATGCTTTGTCAGACTCAGAAAATAATGAAATACTGTCTTTGCTAAGGCAATGGCATCATCATCGATCGGTAAGTTTTATAATGCCTCATACATACGTAACGATTTATCGTAGCGATAAATCTGTACAGACCAGTTTGCGCAGTTATATCGATCGTGTGTATGAAGAATCGTTGTCGATAATCGTTCGTCGGTGGCAGTTGCAATTTCTATCAGATAAATCGTTGTCGATTACATTTGCACAGTTTTATCGTTGCGTGTGGACGGCGATCGCTCAGTTCGGCAGTACTTCACGGAGCTTGCTCGTGTGCGCACGTGCACATCGCTTTCACAGAAACATGTCGGAAGACGAAAGAGTTGGACACCGCGAACTACTTCAAGATTTTATAGAAAGCTACAGAAACGAAACTTGCCTTTGGAAGACTACATGTAAGGATTACCACGACCGCAACAAAAAAAATGCCGCCTACGACAGGCTAATCGAAAAATACAAACCCATAGATCCAAATGCCACCAGGGATACAGTGGTTAAGAAGATTAATAATCTTCGAACTACATATAAAAAAGAGCTCAATAAAATAAAAAAATCGTGTAAATCTGGAGCAGGGACTGACGAGATTTATAAACCTCGTTTATGGTACTTTGAGTTATTGAGTTTTTTATACGATCAAGAAGTACCGAGACCATCTACATCGAATATAGATGATGACGAAAATGAGGTAAGTTTTTATTTCTGATAAAATATTTATTGCTTAATTATATTACTCGAATACAAGTCCTGTATTTTGACATTAATGAACAAAATTGTCTTGCCAAGGAACTTTCCCTTCAGTTACAAAATACGTCATAAATTGACTTCTTATCTGATTTGCTGTTTGAATTGTACGGCCTTGTGTAGTTCTTTGTAATGGTTCAAGTGTTGAGTCCTTTGTTGTGAATCCTGACGTTATCGTACCTTCCTCATAATGTTCACTATCGAAACATTCTGAAGGAGCGTATGAATTAAGCGATGATGACATCAAATAATTATGCAAAGCACAGGTTGCTCTTACGACTGACCCAATAGCTTCAGGCGACATATTCATTTGTGTTCTGTAAATTCTGAACCTCGCCGCTAGTATACCAAAAGCGTTTTCGACTATACGGCGTGCTCGCGATGTCCGATAATTATATATCTTCTTAATTCTACTATCTAAGTCATTTTGCCGAAATGGCTTCATCATGTCCTTTCTTAGAGGAAACGCGTCATCAGCTACAAATACATATGGCAGTATTCGAGGACTATTATGTAACCTTTCTTCTGTAGGAATATTTAACGCCTTTTTTTCAAGTTTTTCATAAAATTTTGTATTCAACAATACTCCGCCATCGGAAACCCTTCCATTTGTCCCAAAATCAACTAACAGGAATCTGTATTTTGCATCAACGATTGCTAGTAATACCATACTGTGTCTATGTTTATAGTTATAATAAAACGAGCCACTGTTACTTGGGGGCACGATTTCAACGTGCTTGCCATCAATAGCACCTAAACAGTGAGGAAAGTTCCACCTCTGCTCAAATTCTCTCGCTATTATTCTCCACTCTTCTTCTGTTTTTGGAAACTGTAACAAAATGAGTACATGATTAGTATAGTAATTTCAGGAATAAAATAGTTCTTCTATTTTACAGACGCAGTCAACCACCGGCATCGGCTCAACGAGCTACGATTGTCCAGACAGCGATCGAGACACACCAACACTGGCCTATTCCGACAACGAATCAGACACACAGACCCCGGCAAACCGTTCTGACAGCGAACGAGCTACATCAATCTCGGGTCGTGTTCGGCCAAGACCTAAAAAAAATACATTAACTGAAGACGTACTTAAGTCCGTAAATGATCATTTTAAAAGACCTAAACAACCCGATAATCGTTTTGAGGTTTTTGGCAAAAATGTTGGGATGAAACTACAAGAGTTACCAAAAGAACAGAGAATTATAGCAGAAAAAATAATTAATGAAACTCTGTTCTTGGCTGAAATGGGTAGCTTAACTATATCACATACTGTAAGAAAATATGATGACTTTGCAAATACTAGTTTTTCCACACAGCCACACATTCAAAAGTTTTCCTCTCAGCCACACATACAAAACCTTTCCACTCAGCCACAAATTCAAAACCTTTCCACTAAGTCACACACTCAGTCACACACTCAAGTCATTTACACTCAACCACACTCTCAAATCATTTACACTCAACCATACACTCAATCATCAATGGAATTTACATCACCAGTAGAGCCAGACCATACACAATCTGATAATACAATTACTTCCTATTTACGTAATTTTAATGATGAATAAAAAAGTAACTTATTCGTAAAATGTTCTTCAATACGTCCTAAAAGTTTAATTAATAAATAATTTGTTGATTAATACAGTATTTTTCATTCCTTACCTTTAAGTAATCTTTCCGTAGAACCTCGTACAGAGCATCACAGGTTTCAGGGATTATTTGGCTAAGAGCTTGCGGTGATATTATTGTAGAAAACTTCATACATTGGTAGGAACGTCCTGTAGCTAGAAATCGCAGTGTAGCAGTTAATCTTTCATGAGGACTTATAGCTTCTCTCATTACAGTGTCTTGTTTCTTTATTAGTGGAGAAACTAAAGCCAGCAGATTTAAATATGCCTCTTCATTCATCCTTAAATAGTTATGCCAATCTTGCGGAGCGAATTTCAACTCACATAACAAGTTGGTATGAGAAAATTGCTTCCTTTTCATGAGCCAGTCTTTACACCATAGACTCCGCTTCTTTTTTTTCTTTAAACACATAACCAGGCCTAATATAGCAAGTGCGTCATAATCTTCCATTGTTAACATGTATCTTGCGCGAGCTTCTACGGAGAACTGCCCGATCGACGTCGATATCGGAGGCGTGTGGAGGCACTAGGAACGTTCGATTTATCTGCACAGTCTGAAATCGCTACGATAAATCGTTACGTATGTATGAGGCATAAGTAATCATTGTAACACCTATCAAACAACTCATTGTGATGTGAAGAATTAAGCATGTTCTACTCTGTAATGTTTTGAAAATTCTATGATTCCAAAAATTAACGCTCCTATGCTATTCTATTTATGTAAAGCATATACTTAATACATGCATATTTATTTGCAGATTGATACTGCAGATCACATCTGTCATCATTGTCGGTCATTGATAAGCACAGCTCTGCACAGAAGAGAAGATTTACAGTCCCCTATTTTTGGCCATCAAAATGTGTGTGTGAATTGTGGTCGCTCACTTCTCAAAGCCCGCTGTCATACATTGACACAAACCACTGTGCGGGAAAGTCACATTTATAATGTTATTGCAGATTGGATTTTACCAAATCAAGTAAGTATTACAAGACGAATAGCATTTATATTTAACTAATGACTGATGCTCTGTAAAAGTAGGTTTTTTACACCTATTGTATTTTTTTTTCATGCTTTGTGATATATATCCTCCCTATAGCAAAATCAATATTAAAAGTTACCTCAGTATATTATACATTATATAATAATTATAATATAATTAACTAACATCTATAAATATTTTCTAGGTTCAGAGAAACAGCCAAATATGTCATCCTTGTTGGATGCGAGCTGATCAACATCAGTATTCTGCTCCATCAACATCGCAAGCAACGGCTTCAACAGTCGAGCAAGAAGTTGATGATGATGAAGATGAGGTGTTGCCACAACAACCAGATTTAGACAGCCCCAGACCTGATATTTCTACCGAACATGAAACCATTAGATTGCCTAACTACCTACGAGCGTCTAGCACGGAAAACCGATGTATTTTTCTAAATTGTCAGGACCAACATCGCTTTGTTGTACCCATATCTGTAAGGAAACATTTACTTGTACGATTCAATTTTTATGTGCCACCAAATGGTCGCATTTGTAAACAACACTTGATTGGAGATTGGGAATCAGTATTAACGACTGGTATTCAGTTGTTCACTGCAGAACATATTGAAGATATCTTTTCAGTTTTAAAATTAACTCATACATTCCTGGATTTCAATAACTTGGAGGAAATGCCAGATTATTTAGTCTATTACTGGATAGGGTTTTCAAGGGAACAATTTGCAGAAATAATGTTAGAAGTTCCACAATTATCTAACCTTAAAAGGGGAAACATTGGCTTGGCAGCTTATTTAATAAAACTCCGTACTGGTGACTCAGATGAAAGAATTTCTAGTTTATTAAATATTCCCAGACGAACTTTAGAAGACCTACTGACAAAAGTTCGCAATATTTTGAGGCAACACTTTGTACCTAATCATGTAGGCTTAGGTCATCTAAATAGACTTAATGTCACAGAACGAAATCTGCTGATTCCAAATGGGTTGTATGGAAACCCTAACAGTGATCCAAATGACAGGAAAGCTATAGTGATTTTAGATGGTACATATGTTTACATACAAAAAAGTTCAAATTATTTTTATCAAAAAAAAACATATTCTTTGCACAAATATAGCAACCTTGTAAAGCCCTTATTAATTGTAACTACTGATGGATATATCATTGATGTATTAGGTCCCTATTCCGCGACAACTTCCGATGCACAAATAATTATGAAAGAATTTGAAAGACCTGACAGTCCGTTAAGGACGTTTTTCCGTGCAGGGGATGTGTTTATATTGGACAGGGGTTTCCGAGATGCAATTCCTTTACTACAGCAATGTAATTATTGCCCATATAGCCCTTCCTGTCGGCAACAACATGAGACACAATTATCAACATTAGAAGCAAATAAAACTAGAGCAGTCACTATTACCCGATGGGTAGTTGAAGTAGTGAATGGTAGATATAAAAGAGACTTCAAAATATTTAGACAAGAGTATTTCAATGTAGCTTCTCGCCATCTAATGACAGATTTCTTATGTGCTAGTGCACTTATAAATAAGTTTCACAAATTAATTACAGACAGAGAGGATGCAAGAGACATATTGGCAATAATTAATGAAAAAATGTATGTTGATAATCTATTAGCATATGTAGTATTGGAAAATAATTTAAATAGGAGGAGAGCACATTTTGAAAGTATGAATGTAGAAAATAACCTCCAAGATTTTCCTCGTCTCACATTATCCGATTTGTCATTGATATCTTTAGGCAGTTATCAAATAAAACAAGCTCGCTCATATTATGGTGAGCACATCAGGGCTAATGGGCGTTACACCATTGAAGTGTGCCGTGAGGTCCATAACTTAGGTTTATGTAATAACGAAAATGAGTGGTTGTTGAGAGGCAGAATCCTCAGCAGGCATGTGAGTCGTATAATATATTTTATATATATATTAATAAATGGTAGCTTGTCAGGAAGAGAAGCCATTACGCAATATTATTGCACCTGTGTATCTGGTAGGCGTACAGTAGGTTGCTGTGCGCATGTTATGTCCATAGTTTGGTACCTAGGCTGGGCTAGATATGAGGACAACATCAGACCTCCGGCACAATTCTTGGACGATATTTTATTGTGCTATGATAGTGAATAAAGTTATATTTGTAAAAGAAAACATTTTTATTTTATACTCCCAATATTACCCATGTAAGTACCTATTTAATGTAAGTACTTTTATGAAAATTAAATAAAGGTCGATTGACAAGTTCTCTATTTATTATTATATTATGAAAATCAAGTAACATTCTATAGTAGGTACCATTAATTTCGTATTATGGGTCCCCGAGACGATCAAGCGCACTTGACAAGTCTCACGTTTGTCAATTATGGTCAAGCCGAAAACACGTACTTTTCCGTGTCAAGTCAACGCAGTAAACGATCAATATTCGCTTCTATCACATACACTTGTCAAGTGCGCTTGATCGTCTCGGGGACGCATTAATCAAGTCCTGTGTCAGTTTTACAATCAGCTGTCAATGTTTACTTTGACAGTTAAGTGTCAACTAGCTAGCTGAACTGTGGTGTCCACTATCAAATAAGATGTCTACTCTGTAAATTAAAATAATTATTTTAGCTTCACAGACAAGTCCTCTGAAAAAATTACAAATATCTATTAGTTTCTAATAATATACGCTATGAGAATACATAAAAATTATCCATGTAGGTGACCAGGCCGAACCCTCCTTGGAAACCCGCCAGTCTCCTTTCTCCTCTATACAAACAATTGATCTGTTGCATTTGCTTTCATATGTTTTTCACGTGCCGAACACACCATCGTGGACAGGCTTCAATAGCAGAATTATAGAAGACAATAGTCCAACACAGAAAGTACCTTATCTCACTCCTATTAATTTATCACCTACAAATGTATCAGTAGTAGCCTACACAATGGAACAAGCACAAAATGTTGGTAAAGAATGTGGTCAAACTTATGTACAAATTACCTATGACTTAGCTATTGCTAAAATAGCTTATAAAATTCAAGCAACAGAAGGTTTAAAGTTTAGTAATCTTTTCATTCATCTTGGCTCGTTTCATTTGATGATGGCTTTTTTTAAAGCTGTTGGTACTTTCATCAATGAATGCGGGTTATCTCACATGATGATTGAGAGTAAAATTATTGCTTCGGGGTCTGTAAATGGAATACTTGAGGGTAAACATTTTAACCGTTGCAAACGTCTACACCCGTTAATGGCATTAGGCTTACAAATATTGCATTTCGATGAATTTTTAAAGAGTAAGAATGCTGAACATGATTTTGTGAAAGGACAAATTTATGAAGATCTGCTAGAATATCAAAACAAAAAAATTTCGTTACCACCATCAGCGAGCACAGATTTAATACCAAATGAAGTTTTATCGGAACTGCTCAATTCTTATAAAAGGTATGTAGAAAATTCCAGACAAGGCAACCACGGAAAAACAGCACAATTTTATATGATCTACATCGAATTAATTAGTCACTACATAAACCTGTCGAGAACCATACGTATGGGTGATTTTGAAATGTTTAAGTACGTGATTCCGAAAATGGCAAATTTATTTTTTATTGTTAATCAGCCTAACTACGCTCGATATTGTGTAAAATATTCGGAAAATTTGAATAATGTCAATAAAACCCACCCTGGACGAATACCGATAGATCTCACTCTGGAACAAACAATAAATGCTGATGCAGCTAAACGATTGAGTGGTATTGCTCACTTTACTAATTCTATAGCTGCACGACAACGCTGGTCAAAAAGTCACAGCATAAGAGCAGCATTGATATCACATGTCTTGGATGTTTGTGGCTTAAGGTACTTACAAGATGTAACAGCAGAATTACAACCGAACAGAATTAAAATCTATGGAAAACAAATTGCTGATTTTATTGAAATTATCAAAGCAAATTGCAATCCATTCGATCCACAATTAGATAAAGAAAATCTGTACAACATTGCTACTTCAAAGCCTGCTTCTCCTGAAGTTGCTGACTTTTTATTGAATATTCAAGAGAATGGTGAGAATTTAAGGAACCAATTTATCAATGAATGCGCAGATGATGAGAGTAGATTTGATAAAGCAATAAAAAAAAATAAAGTTTTTAATTTTGCTGAAGCGCCAAAAAAAAAGAAATTGACGCTAGGGAATAAAGTTGTTGAGCTGCGAATGCAGAGAGATCTATTTGGTAGAATGCTGGGAATTTCTCTCACTCACAAGGTTGACATCGAAAAAGTTTTGGCATTTCCACTTACCCCGAAGCCAACGTCAATGTGTCATCCATCCAGATGGTTCAATATGTAAAACCGACAAATCGCAATTAGCAAAGCTAATAGAAAAGAAATTAGACAACACTATAGATCGACAACCGTCAACTTTTGATGTTTGCCTTGTTGATGGTTTTTTTTGTTGCATCTGATGAAAGATGTGCCACAAACCTATGACGGTATTTCGAAGAAGTTTCTAAGTACTATCTCCCAAATGAAATCTGTTCGAATTGATATTGTCTTCGACCAATATTTTTCGCCTTCTATCAAAGATTGTGAACGTTTAAGGCGAGAAGAAGCAACCAGCCCTGTCTCAATCGGTCCTAACCAAATTCGGCCCCATCATTTCGCAGCTGAACTTAAAAATGTGCAATTTAAAGAAGCTTTGGTTAACTTTTTCATTAATCACTGGGGTAGTGAAGACATGTTGCCTTTCATTGGTAATAAAAACATTTACGTAAGTTTCAATAAATGTTATTCATACAAAGTGATAAATAACAAAGTAATTAAAACTATTGAAGAATCATTATCGTGTGAAGAACACGAAGAAGCTGATTCTAGGATTAACTTCTATATCGGCAGCCAAGGAGGCTAATATTAAAGTTATAGAATTAATCAAAAATACAGTAGATGACTGCTCGAGGGAGTGCTCGGAGCCCTTCAAGGGGCGCTGGCCCTTCCCGAAAGCAGGTAGGAAACTTATTAATAGAAAGAATGCAGCTACTAGGGCATATCACAAATACCCGACTGACGCTAACCGAAGGAGGTTATGGAAATTGCAGAGGACGGTTAGGTACCGCCTGGCCGACCTCTGCAATGACCAGTGGGACAAACGTCTCTCAAAGCTCTCGCCATCGCACCTGGCATACTGGTCAATGTCGAGAGCTCTCAGGAACGAGGGTACATCCACAATGCCTCCCTTGGTCAAGCGAGACAATACCTTAGCTATAGAGGACCCCGATAAGACCGAATGCATGGCAGACACATACGAAACACAGTTCACACCAAACACACACCTCATAGACACTGAGCACCTCTTAAAGGTCAACTCAGACATCGAGAGTAGGGTAAACACACTGCCTACAGATTCCGCGCTATCACCTACCTCAGTAGAAGAGGTAAACACAATAGTCAAAACCTTACATGCCAAAAAGGCACCAGGAATAGATAAAATCTCTAATAAAATCATTAAATTCCTTCCGACTCAGATATTATATCTGTTAGTAATCATTTTTAATGCCCTTCTGGCAGGCTCCTCGTTCCCGGACGAATGGAAGGAAGCCATAGTGATAGGCATACACAAACCGGGAAAAACCCGTAATATACCAGCTAGCTACCAACCGATCTCGCAACTCAACTGCATTAGTAAGATTTATGAAAGAATCATACTAGACAGACTTAAGGCCGTCGTAGAGGCCAAAGCACTCATCATTCCAGTTTGGCTTTAGAGCACAACATTCTAGTGTACACCAAGTGCACCGCTTAACGGAGCACATACACACACACACTTTAACAAACTTAAAAAACCGATAGGAACGGGGGTCCTCTTCTTTGACGTTGCGAAGGCGTTTGACAGTCTGGCACAACGTCTTATTATATAAGCTATACCAAATGAGTGTGCCAGACAGTCTCGTGCACATCATACGAGACTATCTGACAAATCGTTCGTTTCGCGTCAGAGTAGAGGGTATCCTCTCTACACCACGCCCCATAAGGGCAGGAGTCGTCTGCGTAGAGGGCGAGGTTCGTATTCCCGTACCTCGGAATGTCACTTGTGTACAGTGTGTAGAGTATGGGTCCTAGCACCTTAAGGGCAGGAGTCCCTCAGGGATCAGTATCCCTTTGTATGTCACGGCCCGATCACGCTTAGGCGTGTGAGATTGTGATTGTGTGTTTTGTGAATTAAACTTATGGCGTATTTTTGGCGACTGTTTAACGTTTATCAGGCCGTAGTGGCATACACACATACACACCGTTGGAATACGCTAATATGCACCTAATTTATGGAGAATGCCGATGCAATGCTAACGCTGCTAGCAGATTGTAACAAGAAAGGTACGAAATGCTCAAAGATACCCGGATTATCGAATATTTATTAATGTGCATCAAGCGTTTTCGGAGGGTAGTTAACCATCTCACAGAAGAATCGCTGGAAGACCTAGATCGGAACGCGATGAAGAAGTTCTCAATGAAATAGGAAATGATTTAATTACCTCGGTATGCGCTATAGAAGCAGCTACGGGAATTTCAAAAATTTCTGCACATCGAATTCTAAATGTCACAGGCTTCACCCATATCACTACAGGCGTGTGCAGACGTTATTACTGTGATAGGATGTGATGTGATGCTGCAAAAGCACAAGGCAGATCCGAAATTCTTAGATAAAGTTCTATGGTCGGATCAAACAACCTGCAAAAAAGATGGCTATTTAAATCTTCACAACCTACATAGCTGGAGCAATGAAAATCCACACCTTATAAGAGAAGACAAATCCCAATTTCAATTCAAGGTTAACCTATGGACGGGCATATTAAATGGAAATGTGATTGGGCCCTCTGAGTTACAAGGAAACTTAGATGGCAATTTTTTGAACAATTATTTGAACTTTTTACAAAATGACTTGCCAGAATTATTAGAAGACGTATTCATAAGTGATTTACAAAACATGTAATATCAAAATGATGGTTGCCCTGCCTATGCCCATCCAGTGCGAGAATACTGAAACCAAGAGTATTCGGGGCGTTGGATCGGGCGACTTGGTCCTATCTTATGGCCGCCCCGTTCACCCGATCTAAAAGCCCTGGATTTGTTCTATTGGGGTTGTCTCAAAGAAAAGGCCGACTCAAAACCCATTGCATCATTGGAAATTCTTCGCCAAAAAATCAATCAGGCTGCGGATCATATCAACGGTAGAAGATATACACAACGAATAAAACGATCTTTTTAAGGCGGTGTCGTGTATTAATGTCGGTAGTAGGGGAGCCCAAGAGATTTTTGGATTTACTCAAACGCGGCAGATTTACATAAGGGGGGATTGCTTGCACTCTGCTGAGTACCTCTACCAAATATCCTCTATATAAAGCCACGCGTCTAGGGCAGCCGATCAAAATATTAAAAAAAATATTTTGATAAGTTTGATATACTTGAAATCATCAGATTAAGGTGTGGTGGGATAATTACATACTGAAAAGTGTACAATTTAATAATCTGCCGATATCCACAAGCCGAAGCGGCAAAAACCGTCTGTAATTATATTTTTGTTGCAATCTATAATTCGTCACACATGTGTTTCTTTGTAAATACCTTGCAACTGTTGCATTGTCTGTTTAATGCGTTTTTTAAAATTTGTAATTTGTGATTTTTTTTATAAATGCACTTAACATTTCTATATTCTACCTTAAATTGTTGGTTTTTGTGCTGTGCTTACTATTTCTTATTATTACGCATCATGTCTCGTAATTTGAGATCAAGGAGTAATCGTACATGTTCGTGCTCTCAGTCTCCCGTATCCTCCTAGTTTTTCGAGGATCCGCGACATCATCACCGATGAAGAGGCGACTATGTTGAACGATCATTTTGATTATATGCAGTCGAAGTCGGTGGTATTGAAATTTTCACTTCACGTCTATCATCCTTCATACACTTACCCCTATGACACCATTGTGTAAGACTTGCGCTGAAAAAATGTGTATAACTTATTCAGCTATTAAAATAGTCGATTGCGTGTTTCCGGACAATATCGATTCTAGTTTTAAGGATCATTTCTATTGTCGCTTATGTTGTGATAGATTATTTTTTATAACTTCCTTTGTTGAATAATAATAAAATAAATAAAATGCATTTAAACTGATTTTTTTATTTATTCCGGTAATCCAAAAAAATCCAAAAAGCCTTTAGAAAAAATGAAAAGTGTCTGTGATTTTTTAAAAGTTTTGCCAGCGAAGAAAAGTCACTATAATAGAAGTAAATCTAGCTGAATCTATTTATAGTGCGAATTGAACATAACTAAACTGTGGAAATTTTACAATGATTCTGTCGACGCTCAACTAAAGGTAAAAAAATGGTACTTTAGGAACATTTTTGTTATACAGTTTAACATGGGTTTCTCATCTCCAGCAAGTGTTGCTTGCACAACATGTACTTTATTGATCAATAAAATAAAGCTGAAAAAGACCCGCAAAAGAAACAGTATCACATGACAGAAAAAAAGAGTACACAAGTTGAGGGCAAATACTTTTTACCAGTTATTGAAACAAAAGATGACAATTGTTATCCCTTTTGATTTGACTTGCAGCAAGTCATACTTTTACTGAAAACACCAATTCAAGATAGTTTATAATTTTTGTGTTGTGAATGTGGATGGAAGAGACTCAGATTTTTATTGCTGGACTGAAGACATGGCTGGAAGAGGTTCAGTGGAAGTAGGTTCTGCCTTGTTCAATCATTGAAATAGTTTCAAGCAGAACGGTTCCTTCTTTAGAAAACATAGACAGCATCCGCATGTTTTGTGATGGATGTGGTGGTCAAAACAAAGATTATTTTTACAAAACTGTTTTTCTTTAAAATAATATTGTTTCATTTTTTTATTTTGTTGTTGGTTTTATTTATAGTTTTATTTCGTTTAAATAACAATTACTTTGTAATGTTTCAGTAACCAACAAATACATAAAATAAAAATGTAAACTTCATAATTATGCTTATTATTAATTTGATTTTGATTGTTCAATTGTTTTTTCTTTTAAGGTCAAGGTGCTTGGATTGGTTGTATTATTTTCTTTTAGTGGAAAAAAATAATAATTTATTATTATTTATCTTTCTTCTCTCTCTCCTCTCCTTCTAACCTAGAGGTTGAAATGTGCATAACTATATAAATATTCTGACAACCCTAACATTTTTTCTATTAAATAGAATAGCGGGTAAATAGAAAACGGACACATTTTTAAATTTACCTAGAAAAAAATATATTGAAAAAAATGATTGTTGCAATTTAACATAATATTAACCCAACATTGTTTAAGCAACATCGTCTTGTGACTAGTTGCGAATTTTAATTATGTCATAAGACTGTAATATGACATTGTTAATCGACTAGTGGACACTCACTGTAACATACTGTGCCACAACGCAATATTAGAATGAATGATCATCAATCATTTGAAAAATTTGCTCTGGGTGACCAGCTTTCACCGTCATTCTTTGAGAATATTACGGGTAGATCAAGCACAGATAATAAAAACAGCCAACAAAACGAACGTAAAACAGTGTTTAACAATGAAAACTTTGACAATGTTGTTCAAAATATTAGAGTCCAGTGTCAAAGAATCTATATTAATATTATAAAGCTGAAGAGTGTGTTTGTTCGTTTGGTTGAACGCGCTTATCTCAGGAACTACTAATACGATTTCAAAAGTTATTTTTGCATTGGATAGCCCGTTAACTGAGGAAGGCTATAGGCATCTCCGAAAAATTTACGGTTCCCGTGGGATAGATTTGTTTTTGTCTAGGGACGAACCCGAAGCGAAGGTGAGTTACAAAATCCATCCAGTATTATATCACTTATTGTTGAAAAAAAATGTCCGACGAAGATCTCGAAATATTAAAGGAAGTCTACCTTGCAGTGGAAGGATTCAATCAGGACGATCAGCCAAAACAGAAGTTGTGAAAATAAATCGTGTTCATAATATTGCAAAAAATATTGACGATAATAAACCTCCTGCCAAAAAACATTGATTTTATAAAACTACTTATGTTTTTTGTTAGTATCTAAAAACCTTGATTGCCTTACAATAAATACTACTCTTACATCTTTGAATGTAGATTTTTTTGTCCCAATAAAAAATTAAAGACTGAGTTTTCTTGCCCATTCATCAAGTTCCTCACATCAAATATCCTCAAAGAAACACGGATTCCGTGCAAGTGTCAAGGCAAGTACCTACTGCCTTCAATAATAGAACCCAACCTTACCCCTAACTGATTTCTATCTATTTTCAAGGTTAAAGGAGTCTCTGAAAGAGCAGAGATTCCAAAATATTGAAGCAGTAGTCCCTGCAGTGCAGGAATTTCTTTTCAAGAAGCTGTCCAATGGACTATCTTAGAACTTCTGTAAATACATTGTAAAATAAGACTACTCTGAGTTCGTTTCGAGTCTAGCGCTGTATCTAAGATTTCTTTTTAACTATTTGTATTTCGGTGGCTTCTTGTGAAAGAAACTACTAAAGTTGATACAATCTTACTTAAGATCCACAAAGAGCCAAGCGCGACTACTAAATTATCCATATTGTCCAATAAAAAGGACCGGAACGTAAATTTTGATAATGTGATCGAATATTTTAGCAAAATAAAGCCACGTAAGAACGTTTTGTTGTTTTTTTTTTCGGGGTGCTCAATAGAAAACTGCCCCTATTGCCAACCCATATTACACCGCCACTGCTATTGAAAACGGAAATAAATACGCGTATCAAGACGTATGCTCTCTGTAAACCCTTGGAGGACTCATGCCTTGAATTGAAGTTAAGAAAAGGAGTTATAGCGTAACAAAACCGCACGCGTTTTGATGTTATACTGCTTTGTATTGAACACGCAAACGGAAATACACCGTCGGGAACCAAAAATCAAAAGTCCGCGAAAAAACTCGGAAAAGATTGCGTCATTTGAGGCACAAATTTCAATTTTAAGAGGTGTATATTTCATTAGCCCTTTTCCTGTTGATGCAAACATTTTAAAATTGTTGTTTATTGTCTTTTTAGTCTTTTCTTAAAGGAGGTAACTTCAGTACAAAATGGTTGATGGAAATTATGTATGATGTTAAAAATGTCAAAATACAAACATTTTAAAAACAAGCTGACGTTTATTTCACAATTTAACCGGTTTAAAATTTTCTCTAAGCATAAATCTTTTGGGAATAAGTTCTACCATTACCTGACGATACCGTTACACGAAATTAAAAATAAAACTTTGATATATTTCTATAAACTAAGTATAATGTAACTAAATTTGACAAAAAAATAAAGATCCAAACTGCTTTTTTTTAAATGTCAAATAATCGGGTAAATCTAAGAAAGTCTTATATTAATTTTAATTGGATTAACACAAAAAGTTAATAAATAAAATTTAAAACATAAAAATAGGCTTTGCCATATATTTAATTCATTAAATACACTAATAATCTACATTTCAATCTTTAGATTCCTTGTCTTTAACACTAATAAGATTTTCCATAACATCGTTCTTATCACTATCATTCTTATCACTTACTGTACTACCTTCTTTCTTATCACTTTTGTCATCATCAGGACTGTTTCCATCACCCTCCTTCACTTCAGTGTCATCATCATCGTCGTCACCACCGAAATCATTATCATTCTTATCATCTGTTTCTTCATTGGGCTCGTATGAGTGCATTTTGATTTTCTCTAGCCATAGCCCCATTGAATTGCCTTCAATTTCACCTTTAATAATACTAGGTAAGATTTGTTCCCGTTTAAATTTTTGCACTGCCTCTTCTTCGGAATCCCATGTTAAACTATCATGGCTGTCTTTAAACTTCGCGTCATACCTCTCATAATGAACCTACAAGTTAGAATTCTTGTCAGTTTACCTTCTGATTTAATTTAACTAGCGACTTAGCCGTGCCTAGATACGTGTTATATTTTAGAAAAAGAATTAGTTTCGCACAAAAAAATTAAAACGTACTTAGGGACGCACTCGAGCGAAGCGAGAGTAAGTCGCTAATCTAATAGAAATACATAGCAACGAACCCGAGCGAAGCGAAAGTGAGTCACTGGTATAACATAATGCCAAAGAGTTTTTTTTTTAGATTAAACGCAAGCGTAGCCGCAGGTTTTGCTAGTATAATAAATTTTTCTATTAGAAAATTGCAATGAAATGTATTACCTCATATTATATATACCAATTATATTATATATACTCATATTATACCTTATATATTAACATACCTTATCTAAAAGTAAGCCTAGTCCAGGGGCCGTCGGTATCATTACTTTGTCTTTACTGAATGCCTTCTCCATGGTACCCATGTCAGTGTGACCTCGGACTATTGCAATCATTAACCCAACCATTTTTCTTATTTGATGTAACATAAAACTTTGACCCTAAAAACATAAGTGAAACTTAAATTTATTTAAAAAAAATTATGTAAGTACTAGCGACTCACCCTCGCTTCGCTTCGGGTTCGTCCCTAGACAAAAATAAATTTATCCCAAGGTAACCATAGATTTTTCCGGGATGATATATAGCCTATAGCCTTCTTCACTTAACGGGTTATCTAATGCAAAAAGAATTTTTCAAATTGGATTAGTAGTTCCTGAGATTAGCGCGTTCAACCAAACAAACAAACTCTTCAGTTTTATAATATTAGTATATAAATTGTCGGCTGGCACCGACTTCGAAAATATCTGATTAGGTATGTATTCTAAATGAAAACCCTGTTTAGTTAATTTTTTACTTTTTAGTGCCTGGAAGTACAGTATTTTTTTTATATTAGTGTATTTTTTATATTAGTGTAAACGTAATAAGCAGGTAATTTGTTAGAAGAACTTTAATTACACATTCGATTAAACCATTTATCTTATATAGATAAATAAAATTACGAGTGTCTGTTTGTAATATTAAAATAATCGCTTTTTTCCAAATGCATATGGATGAATACACGGTACATACATATACCAAAACAACATTTTATTTAATTTTTGTCTGTCTGTCTGTTTGTTCCGGCTAATCTCCGAAATGGCTGGACCGATTTTGGTGGGACTTTCACTGGCAGATAGCTGATGTTATAAGGAGTAACTTAGGCTACTTTTATGTAGAAAAAGAATTAGGGTTCCGCGAAAAACATTTAAAATAATTTGAAACCCATGAAATTATGAACAAAATCCGCGTACGGCGTACGCACCCGAGCGAAGCGAGGGTAAATTGCTATATAATTTAAATTAATATCTTAGAGGAGTAGCAAGCTACTATTTATGTATAAACGTGCTAATCGCGAAAACGTACCTAGGGACAACGCGAGCGAAGCCAGCGTGAGTTGCTAGTTAAAAAATAATTTAATATTGATTTTTTAAAAACCGCTGGACTGATTTCGATAAAATTTAAATGAGACTATCTGGGAAACAGATAGAAACTGGGCCTATGAAACAAAAAAAAGATATTCCAAATCGGTTCAGGCATCTTCGTGTAATCGGTGAACATACATAAAAAAAGTTTCTGACAAACTGAGAATCTCCTCCTTTTTTGAAGTTGGTTAAAAGTTAGGAAGTTAAGTTCTGCATTTCATTGGACTGAGAGTAAAAGGAATAGAGTGCATGTCTGTGCATGTCTGTCTGTGTGTTTGTGCAAACATCTGTATGTGCACTATATCTACTATACTTACAGTAGTCTAATCTTAGTAAAATTGGCTTGGTGGCAGATTTAAATTAGATGTAGATTATTAATCTACAAGCTATTATTAATACTTATTAAAAAAAGGTTACCTTAACTAAAAGTTCAGCAAACTCCATTTCAGATTCCAAAAATAGTCTTTCTAAGGTAAAACTCATCATGTACCTTAACGATGATGGGTCTTGGTAGTGCCTAAAACACATAAAATACTGATGTTTTAACACAAACTATTTAATAAAGTAAGTAATAAAAGAAAAAAGTACTGAGTTTATTCAAGACATTACTAATGGGGCTAACAATTTTTGTAAAAAAATTTTGGAAAATCTTATTGCAATAATCACTATATCAATACAGAGGCTGAATTTATAGTTTTTAGAATTTTCGTCTGTCTGTCTGTCTGGAAATGCATCACGAGAAAACGACTGGACACATTTTGATGAAATTCGGCATGACGATAGCTGGTTATCTGGTTTAACATAAAGGATACTTTTTACTGCAGGAAAATATCTCATTTCTGAGAAATCTATACTAACCATTAAAACGTGCCTAGAGGTGAAGTGAGCGAGAGCGAGTTGCTAGTTAAGAAAACTGAAAACCCCTTAAAATAAAAAAAAAAATGAATCATTTGTAGAGTATTGTATGTGTTTAACGAACTTACTTTTTTTCTGTAAAATTGTGATAGCTCTTGGTACCTTTGTATACAGCTAACACTTCATTAACTTTAGTCATTTTTTCAGCAGATAATCTATATGCTTTTCTATCTTCTTCCTTAACATTAGGATCGAATACATATGTTGGGAGTGTATAACTGTATGTCCGTGCGTTACACTTTGATTTTGAATTGAACTTATTGGTAGCCCGTTTAATTGCAAATACCTTTATGCTTTCAGGTAAGTTCTTATTTATTTCTTCTACGTTAACTTCAAGAGCTGGAAATAGTAAATTAATATACAAATTATTTCTACTTAGGTATTGTTAAGTACTCACAAACTTGTTGAATAATGAATTAACAGCTGTTTTTCATTACCCTCGCCTTTTCACATTTTATAATTATTGTATAATTCACAACTGAAACACAAAAATAAATCTATCCCACGGGAACCATACATGTTTCCAGTATTAAAAGTAGCCTATGTGCTATTCTATTATTGTAAAGTTTCATTCATTAAAATCCATTCAGTAGTTTTTGTATGAAAGAGTAACAAACATCCATACATCTATACATCCAGACATCCATACATCCTCACAAACTTTCACATTTATAATATTAGTATAGATTTACTCCACATACTAGTCTATACTTTAAAGCCCTCTCTAAATGCACAAAGTCACAAAACCGACTCATTTTTCTCATTTCTATTATCGAAACCTGCATTGGTACTTCTTTATCTGGTTTCTTCACATGAAATTTATTCAACTTAACAATTTCATTCAGCTGCAGACTAAAATTGATTATTCAACTTGTTTATAACCTCTATCAATATAATCTAGCTCACTGTGCTAAAAATTAACGATTTTACTAATCTAAACAACACATTGCCACATGATGTGAAAAAAATTGCTTTCTGTCGAGTCGTATCAGTTATACCATGTGCTTCTACGAAAAATCCAAATCATTTAATTTTTCCAGTCATCACTTATCATATTAAATTAATCAAATCTAAGATCCCCCCATAATGAACTACCACTTTTAATACTTAATTTCCCAATACTTTTATAAATTTTCCTCATCGCCAATGTTATGTACTCACAAGCTTTGTGAATAATGAATTGACAGCTGTTCTTTCATTACCCTTGCCTTTCCACTTTTTATATTCAAATTTATATGTCACAAATTATATTCTACTACCCTAAATACATGATGGGTATCAGTGATGTGAGGCATAAGTGAAAAATGACCATTTGAAACTTTTTTTGTTTCTGCACCATATGTGTTGACGGTTGAATATCCAATTTGTACAATGAATAGTTTGTTTCAACATGTAATCAGATCTAGTGTTTTTTTTTTTTTACCAGTCATTCTCAATATAACGTGTTTTATCCAATCTACATGACATTGGCGAAGTAATTGTGCCTAACTAGCATTCCTGGACACCACTAAGTCTAAACAAAAGAATTGAATGTTTCTGCTATATTTAATTAGCTTCAATAATGTTAAATACTAACGTAGTTAAAACGTAGGCAGTGGTAGCCCAGTGGTAACGCGCTCGCCTGAGAAACCGAGTGAAGCGGGTTCAAATCCCGGATCTCGCACCTCTGATATTTTCATGTGTGAATCATTTCTAACATGATTACCACTTGCCTTGCGGTGAAGGAAAACATCGTGAGGAAACCTGCATGTCTGAGAGAACCTTGCAAGTTTTCGAAAAACATGTGAAGTCCGCCAATCCGCACTTGGCCAGCGTGGTGGACTATGGCCTGATCCCCCTCGTATTGAAGGGAGGCCCGTGCCCAGGAGTGGGACGTTAAAAAGGGCTGAATACAATACTAACGTAGTTTAAGTGAGACAACCTGTCTGGCAGCAGACACTCCTTTATCAGTCCTAGAACTCCTCTGAAATTGTGCATTTTGCTGATTGTTAAAATCCTCCTCAGTAATATATTTCGCTTCAAATAAAGCTTTAAGAAGATCCTCTTCTATAGTTCTAACACCTGGATTCCTACAAGTATATATTTTGTCCATCAAATATGTGAAACACTAAAATTTATTCAAAACTTACCCTAAATACAAGATTGTTAAAAAATTAGGCTCAGCTTTAGTATACGGGATGTGCAGTAGATTCTTGATTTAATTATTTGTGCAAAGTACTTATTATCTTGAGTAATCCCACAAAGTTTCAAGTGGAAGAAATAAAAAACTTTCGGAAATAAAAAATATTAAGGTTTGATAAATATAACCTCAATCTGCACTATATTATTGCTTTTGACATGATTTTACAGAAGTGTTGCTATTTTATGGAGTTTTAATCATTTTAATTTTTATTTGAAATTTACTCATAGATTCTGACTTTTATATTTAAGTAAATATTGTTGATTTTATTTTGAGAAAATTATTTTTCACTAAGTACTCATCGAAAGGCATCTAAAAGGCCTATTTAATATAAATAAATGATTTATTATTATCATAACAAATATGTGACAGCAATCAAATTTGCCCTCTACATTAAGTTATTCATTTTGACAAGTTAGATAAGAAGTTTGATTAAGTTAGAACTTAGGTAATAGTCGTCTGATTTTGGTTAGGTTAGAACAGTTACAAAAATGCACGAGCCGAGCGAGCGAAGCGAGCGTGCCAGGGTAGCGGCCGGTTAGTGCCATAAACTCTAAATTCCATAAAACTAGAAAAATAACTCTAAATTCCATAAAACTAGAAAAATCGAATTTCACGTAAAATTGAAGTAAACACAACAAAACATAACCTCAAAATGAGATTTTTAAAAATTCATTACAAAAATCAATGCATTTCCACCACTTTTCCTTTATGGGGGGGTTATCTACACACCCCCTCCCCCTCCCTCCCCCCAAATATATAGGTATATGACTACCCTTATTCTAAAGTCCTTCCAAAAATTATGTATTACTTATGTGCAAAAAAGAATATACAGTGTAAACTCCATGTAACGTCACTCGATTTAACGACAAACTCTCTAAAGCGTCGAAATAAATTGGCTTTGGTTGGTTTAGCTTATCTTCCATACAATGATACACTCTACATAGCATTACATCCACTCTCAATAACGACAACAATTGAGTAATAAAAAGTACCTTTTAAGTTGCTGAAATTAGTAAAAAGCGCAGCTGTGTACGTTTTTTTGTCGCTTTATTATCCTAGCCTGCAATAAACTCGACTGTCGGCATCACGCATACTGAACTTTCTAAGAAATTCGTTCTTTTGTTTACAAATTGGGATTGCTTGCATGTGTAAACTGATCTTGCTTGACCATGATTAATAAGTAGGGGTCATGGATTGTCTATACGTTATCATATTCTTAGTTGCTCACAAACTTTCAAACTGTAAACATGGCTAGTAAAAGAAAATCACTGTGTATTAACGAAAAAGTTTTACTGATACGCGCAATAGAAACGGGAGAGAAGATAAGTGATTTTTCTAATTCTAATTTTTCTTCTCTCCATTTAACGACAACTCTCTATAACGCCATAAAATGCACAGTCCCTTCAGTGTCGTTATATAGAGTTTACACTGTATTAAATAATAAATGTAGGTACAATTACTTTTCTATATATCAAATCCATGGTTTTACCTTTGCATACCATAATAGTCTACACCACAGTATCCAAGCAGCATCGCCATTTTCTTTCTTTTAATTCTTTCAAAAGGTTTATCACATACTTTCTTTTCATCACTGGCACCATTTTCATTTTTGTCATTCGACTCCCATTGCCGTTTCAAACGTCGTTTGTACCGTGTATGATTTTTACAGTGTAATGTATCTAGATTGTTCTCAACAGACTCGGTGGCTTCCATTGCTGATATAGACCTTATTGATATACCTAAAATATTATATATTTACATATTATAATATTATAAACTAAGATATTAAAATGTAATTAAGTAAAATTTATGAGTTAGGTATAACCTCTTGAAATAAATCGATGTTAAATTCTATTTTAAACGACGAGAGCGCCGCAAGCGAAATACTTAAATGACATTTTTTTTAATATCTACCGAGACAGAAGCATCTAATTCTAAGCATTACTCTAAATAATATTCAACAGAAAAACCGTTATCAATAAACACTATCAGAATAAAAACAACACGTGGATTTACAATATACCTGATTTTAATATATTCGACGGTCGCGGTAGATTCTGCTTCAAGGAACTAACTACAAGTTGAAATAATCGAATTGACATACCCAAAAGTTACTATTTAAATTAGTAATATTAGAACACTGAAATTATATGGAGAAACTTTTACACGCCATCTTTTTTAACATATCACAGCATCACAGATGATTATGGTCTATACTCTATGCTCTATGGTAGGACTGTCGATAAAATATCGATACATCGAAATACCGATATTATTATTTTTATTTGTCATCCATGATTATTATTTAGAAATATCGATATTTATTACTAATATTTTTTTGAACGATATATCGATATTTCGATATTGAAATGTAGATATCGATGGTCGATATTTTTTTTAAATAAATTTTTATTTTTAAATTTATTTTCGTAAATTATTTATTCTACAAAATCATCGTAAACTTAATCTATTGTACTTCATTTACACTATATTATGTTTTTTTTTCTATTCCTAGTTTACTTATTTACTTATTATCTTAAAACGAAATGTAATTTTATATAGATATACCTCTGTGGTATAAAAATTACTATAATCTATGATATGGAGTACTCCTGAGTAAAAGTGTTCTGTGGTCATTACTCATTAGTTAATAATTTTATTCTTCATCTATGCCCTATGGTCATTGGTCTTTTGGTTTCAAAACATTTCAAAACATAAGATCGTTTGGACCATAAACATGTGTTAATTTTTTTATAAAATTTAAGTTCACTAACGTGTTAAAATTAAAATAATCAAGAAAATGTTACATCTTTAATACTTTAGTGCAATTTTTGATATAGAAATTATTTTTTAAAATGGCATTTAAAGGGTGGTATTCTAAACAAGATGTTATCAAAGATTTATCAAAGGTTACCAGGACTTGCGTTTCTGATCTAGATGAAGAGTATGTTATTGTTGGTGAACGACCACCACCACTTTACAGAACAGCTGATGACTGATTGATGATTGATGATGTATTTGTTTTGGAAACATAAGTTTTGTTTTAATTTTTATTTTTACAAACAGTAAGTCCTATAAAAATTTCCATTGATAATATAAGAACATCATTTCCTTATTTCCTTGTTTAAAAAATGTAAAATCTGAAACTTCTGAATTTCCTTTTTAGCGATTATAATATAATTTCTACAAAATCTCTTAGTGCTTACTTTCTCTTTCAATAAAAGGAATTCTTGTGCAAAATTTTATGTTCCCTTAATCAGAGGTTGTTTGTTATTTGTTTGTCAGTGTCAAAGATCATTAATTTATTTTATAATTATTTATTAATTATAATTTGAAAGCTACTTTATGTGATGATATTATTATTAGTTTATATTTAAAAACCAATATGATGATTTAATTACAATCTTGCAAAATTTATTTGTAATTGTAATCTTAACCTACATTTTTTTGCATATGTTGCAATTTCGATCTGGCCATCTATCCATTATATACATAATGTGAAAAAATAATAAGTAAAATATGTCATTAAAAGTAATCTTTTGATGATTGTTAAAAGATATTTTCAGTTAAATGTCTTCTTTCTTCTTAAAGTTGGATTTTTTTTAGTTATTTCCATTGTAGCTATATAGAAATTTAATGAAAAGTTTCACTCTTATTGTTTAACTACTTAACAAAGCATTTTTTTTTGTCTGAAAAACACCAAAGTTAAAACTATTCAAGTAAATTTGTATTCAATTACAAGTGTTTTAAAAAAATTCAAAAGCTACGATTAATTCTTAGGTACAATATAGAATAAAGTTTAAGCTCTCATGGTCACTAATACTATTTTTACTATGTGAAACAGAATATTTATAATTTATAATGAACTACATGGGCTGTATACACAAATATAACCACAGCTCTTGCATATAAATATATTGGGAATTTAAAACAATTTTAGAACATGGTAAATATCTATCTTAATGTCATATAATTTATCTTTGAAAATATTGCAAATAAGATTTAATTTGGTAGTAGTTAATGATAAAATATCTCTTATGTAGAGGAGGAGCTACAACTACTTCGACTGTATGGGGGACATCAGCCCTCGAGTCCAAATTATACTGACAAAGTGAAGCCTGATTTAGAGGGTATCACACAAATGTTAAGAATGGTAAGTGAATATTATCTCCTATAATTTATATCAGCCATCCTAAAGGTATATGTTGTATGTAAATTCTGCTTAAATAAAGAATAATAACACAGTTAAATAGAACTGTCACTATGGGGGAGATTCTCCCGTGATCATGATTGCTGTAAAGCATTTGAAACAAAAAATTGAAAGAACTCCAAAAAAGTAGATTTTTTAAGAAGTCAATTATTTGTGTAAATCAAATAAAGTATTATTTGAACATTTATCTAATTTTCTCTTGTTAAATTTTATGCATGACAATAATCTATACAGATAAATAAAATTGAAGTGTCTGTTTGTAATGTCAAAATAACAGCTTTATACTAAATGCATATGGAATTATATACGGTACTTATAAGAAAAACACAATTTTTAAAATTTTCTAATCTCCAAAACAGTTGCACCAATTTTAACGGGACTTTCACTGGCAGATAGCTGATATTATAAGGAGTAACTTAGGCTACTTTTATTTTAGAAAAAGAATTAGGGTTTCACTCAAAAAAATTAAAACATACCTAGGGACGAACCCGAGCGAAGCGAGGGTGAGTTGCTAGTACATATAATGTAATAGCAATATGATATATGAAACATTATGACCTATATTATGGAATAGTCCTTAATTTAGTTACTAATTGTATTGTGTAAGTAATTTTAAATTATATAGTTTCTTAACGGTGAAGGAAAACATTGTGAGGAAACCTGCATGTCTGAGAGAACCTAGCAAGTTTTCGAAAGACATGTGAAGTCCGCCAATCCGCACTTGGCCAGCGTGGTGGACTATGGCCTGATTCCCCTCGTATTGAAGGGAGGCCCGTGCCCAGCAGTGGGATGTTAAAAAGGGCTGAATACAGTTTTTGTTAAAATGTGAAGCATTTTAAATCCTTAAGAAACACTTAAACACTTAGCTCTTTATTTCGAACAATGAAGCAAGAAAAGAAAATGTTTAAGACAAAATTAGGAATGTAGGTAAAGAAAAAGTTGACGACCATGTTTTTGCTTGTAACTCTCAATTTACCACTTGATTCAAGTATTTTGCATTTAAAAATATCACTTCATTGTTCTGTGAAATGTGTTGAGACGACAAAATATGAATACACATTCATTAGTTTAAGGGTTCAAGGGTTTCATTAAGATAATTGTAAAAAAAAAAACATTTTTTAATACTTTTCCAAAAAACTTTTAAATAAAAGTAATTTAAAATACTCTAAAAAGCAGAATATAAACTTTAAATTAAATTAAACTTAACAATTTATTACATTACACAATTTATATGATTAATACTAGCTTTTGCCCGCGACTTCGTCCGCGTGGAATGGTGACTGCTCGCAGAGCTACCGGCGCGGCGGCCAGCGCCCTCCCCCCTCACGACCACCCCGCCCTCGCCATGCATCGGACTGAGAGCGCGCTCACCAAATACCCATAGTCTGCGTAAAGTTAAATATGTATATTTTAAAACTATGATATCTCCTAAGATATTCATTGAAATCAAATGATGTCAAAGGTGATTTTGTTAAAAATTAAATACTTGTGATGAATAACGTGTTTATTTAGATAAGGATTAATCATTAATGTCATGTTTATAAAAACACCTTCGGAAGTAATGTATTATTTTAGAACAAATTTGATTACCATAAAAAGGGTTATATTGAGTCAACCTTAAAAGATAGACATATGCTGTCACGGACTTTTTTTTAGAACTTTTAAAGGGGAACAATTCTGTCATACACGATTTTTGCGTAACATTAACCGTTTACGCAGCGCACGCAACGGAAGCTCTCAAAAGGTATCATCTTTTCCCGTTTTTGCAACATTTTTCATTTAGGTATGCTCCGCTCCTATTGGTCGTAGCGTGATGTTCTATAGCCTTAAGCCTTCCTCGATGAATGGACTATCCAACACAAAAAGAATTTTTCAATTCCAACCAGTAGTTCCTGAGATTAGCGCGTTCAACCAAACATACAAACAAACAAACAAACTCTTCAGCTTTATAATATTAGTATAGATTATAGTTCGCCGGTATTTAAATTAAACAGTTTTTCAGGTTATATTTATATTTTATTATTTTGTTAAATCAAAAACCTTAGTCTCTCTCGTGACTGTGTTTGCTGTAAAAAATTCGTAATGAAACCACGATAAAATACGAAAATTATAGATTCATTTAAAATTTAAAATTTCAAATATTTGTGTAAATCTAGGAATTTATTTCTTTAAATTTAATTGTGAACCATGACTTCTTAGAGATTTAAACTATCTAAAATAATAATTTTATGTGAAAGTAGATGACGGAAAAAATAACCGTAGAACTAGTGAGAACAAAAGTACTGAGGCATGTGATAGAAGGTCGATTAATACTTTAAGTAAAAAAAGCATTAGTATTAATGAATCCGATGAAATCAAAGAGATGAGAGAGAAATTAAAAACTAAAATAACCAACACATTTAATACATCGTGTGTTAAAGTAAAAAGGGAGCGCAATTTAGCCATCGCGATGCTAGTAAAGCTACATACGCAACCGAACAATCAAATAAACGATGATGAACAAAAACCTAAGCTCATGACTCCTGATTACTTTAAAACAAGTTTGAATCATGACGCTAAGGTGTCAGACTCTGAAATAAGTTCAAATACTAATACAAATTCTAATACCCCTGTGGTATTTGACGAAAGTATCAATCAAGCGATCGATATTGATATGTGCAAAGACACAAAAGACGATATTATAACAGGTTACTCAAATGATAACAGTAATTTAATAGATCTGCGCACTTATACAGAACAAAATGGTGAGATTATGGAAAGGGAAAGTCCCGTTTACGATAATTCAAATACCTCCAACAACTCAATGACAAAGGAAATCAAAGAGTCTATACAAAAAGTGGACGATTGGCTCAATCCAAAGATAAATGCTGACAATAAAACTTCAACAACAACTCGTCCATCTCTTTATCTTGGTCCCATAACATTTAAAAGGAAAAATAATTCTAAACCGATGTCATCGGTTTCTGTTGAATCAGACCTTAAAGGTCAAAATCCTAAAAAGAATAACGAAGTGTTCATCCCATCAACATTCGCAAGTGAATTAACGAAGAAATACGAGGAAACAATTAAAGCGAATGAAAATCAACCAACCAATCAAGATATTTGGTCAAAATCAGAATCCGATTTGAAGGTCAGAGACGAGATTATTAAGAAAAAACGTCTGCAAACTAACGCCGATTAAATTTTGCCCTTTTTATTTACAAAAAAATAAATAGTTCTATATTATTTTCATGATATATTATTAAATCTATACTAATATTATAAAGCTAAAGAGTTTGTTTGTTTGTTTGTTTGGTTGAACGCGCTAATCTCTGGAACTACTCATCCGATTTGAAAAATTCTTTTTACATTAGTTAGCCCGTTAACTGAGGAAGGCTATAGGCTATATATAATCCCGGAAAAATGTGCGGTTCCCGTGGGATAGATTTGTTTTTGTCTAGGGACGAACCCGAAGCGAAGCGAGGGTGAGTCGCTAGTATTGTATATAATAATACAATTTGGGAGATTAGTGTAGTGTCTTTATATAACAAAATTAAAATAACAATTATAGTTTTGTTATTATAACTCAAAATATTTAGAGTTTATCAAAAATTATGTATAAGGTATGTATTTTTTTTAATGTAGGTTAAGTATATATTTAATTTTCATTTATGTAAATGATTTAGTCTTATATTTGTAAAAAACTGACGATTTTAATGGTTTATAGACGTTTATGTACCTACATATATTTTATTATTTAGTGTAAGTTCCCTGTAACACCTGCATGCTTTCAATTTTATTTCAGTAAAAATCAAAATTATCTGAAAATATTTGAGTATTAGCAAAATTTTATTATGTACTATTATTATGTTATTATGTGTACATTTATATATTATCGCTCGATTGTAATCGATATTCGATAAATAGAAATTGTAAAGTGTAGGATTTTAGGGTTAAATACAAAATAAGCACAAGACGTGTAAAGAAAATGTTTAATATTTTATATGGAGGGTAGAAGTACTACCCTCCATAATATTTTAATTTGTGATGTGTTACATAGAATAAAAATATTTCATTTGTCTTTTTTTTTAATTAATAAGATTTAGTATATAATCCGTCCAAAATGTTGTATTTACTTTAATTAGTGATAAAAAATTTGAACAAGAAGTTAAAAAAGAAAAAAATTTTTTTTTGCAGTATAAAATATATTTTATTAATATAATACCTATATGCATTTATTGGGCGGATATATACTTGTGTCGGAATCGGATGAATAGAAATGTTTTTTTTTTTTTCAAATTGTATTTTTGTGATTTTTTTAACATTAAATATATAGTGAATGGAGTTAAATAAAAACGATGTATTTAAATACGTAATTTTTCTAACTTTTATACATAGTGAAGACATATACATATTTGTGTTTAATTTATTTAAAAGTTAGACACAAACTAAGCACAAGATGTGTAAAAATTTAAACTATACATTTTAAAATGTAAAAAATCGTCAGAATTTACATTTTCATAAGTTAACATTATTATTTTATTAACTATTCCCATTTATTAATAGACATATTTTTCCGGATTTTTAAGTATAGTGTTAGTATGTAAGTTAATGTAGATATAATGAAAGAACACTAGTTTATTATTAAAAAAACTTGGTATATTGCAAATGCAAAAAAAATTAATAATTAAAAATGTGTTATGATCATTTTTTATAAAACTATCTGTTTGGTTTTTTTTTCGGATTTATTTTGATTATAGGTTCCCGACGTTTCGAATGCTTTACAGCAATCGTGGTCACGGGAGAGACTAAGGTTATAGATTTTTTAATAATTTAATGCTGAATAAAATATTTTGAATTTGAATATCTTCTGAAATAAAGATATTTTATACGATGTTTTTTTTTTATTTAATGATCTCCTTTAATGATGTATGAATAAGTAATTTAATTTATTTAACCTAATGATTAATCTAGAATATTAATTACTATGTTTTAAAAATCTTCATAACTGTGAAAACGGACACAAGAATATGCAAGTTGTGTTAGTTTTCAAACGGTTATCTATGCATAATTGTGCTCTATTGACTAATTAATGTCCCAACATAATATTTATTATTATATTATATATTTAATTATTTCATTTAAATGATTTCTTGTAAAACGTAATAACCACTAGCAAATCTTATTCAAATAAATAAAAAGTAATGTTTCTGATGAAAAGAAAAATATGACTTACTTTATAAGTGTAACTGAGGAGATGGCAAACGATTTTTTTTAAAATCATAAACAGACTTATAATGCAATTTTAGATTATTACTATTAACTATGAAAACAATACTATCAACTATGACAACATCATTTATTGTTTTGTTACTCTTCATATACACGAGTCAAGCCACCCAGAATATAGCACTTCATAAAAATATTAACTTTAAATATAAAAAAGACAATAAGCTATTAGATCGCATTTCAGTGACCACACCATAGACTCATAAGAATCTGATAGTGCTGAAAAACAATGAATAATAAAGGAAACATGAATTTTATGAACAATTAGAACATTCCAGCAATATCGACGTGTGTAGCATCCAGTCGCGGCCCCCCGCAGGAGCAATATACTATAATCCGCGAGCAATCGTTCACATAACCCCAGTTCTTAGCATAAGATAGAATAAGTAAAAAACTGTAAAAAGTATATTAAATATATTTTTTTTTAAAAGTCTTTGAAATATTTTAACTCACGTATGGAGTGTATGTTTTATACGAATGCCGAATAAATGTATAACTTCAATCTTATGTTATCCGAAAAATTATTTATAATTAAAATTTCAAACAATAACGTAACCATAAAGACCTTTTCACAAAAATCTGTAGGTATCTATACCTACATATAATAAAATAATTTTTATAAAAAAAAACCGACTTCAAAACGGAAACTAAAAATTAAAAAATAAATTTACATAACAAAAAGTAATTCGTATTTTTAGTTAATCAGAAATGATTAAATAAGTATTTTATAATATATTTGAAGTCGGTGCAAAAATTTTTTTTAAGTGATGGGTAGACTTAACAAGGATGCTTTTCGAATGAGGAAACTACGGCTACTTGAGACAGAAAATGATAGACCGAAACGCTTAGAAAAAATTAAAATCAAAATTAATAAAAAAAGAAAAAAGGAAACGCCAGAGGAGCGCGAAAATAGATTGGCGGGTATGAGAGCATATATGTCAAATAAATTAAGTAACGAAAGTCAAGAAGATCGTAATCATCGCTTTTCTTTGATACGCAATAACCTAAGAAATGAATTCGATGAACACCGTGCCCATCGGCTCAGTTTGATTCGTGAGCGATTATCAAATGAATCTAAAGAAGCCAATACTCACCGGCTCAGTTTGATTCGTGAGCGATTATCAAATGAATCTGAAGAAGCCAAAACTCACCGGCTCAGTTTGATTCGTGAGCGATTATCAAATGAATCTGAAGAAGCCAATACTCACCGGCTCAGTTTGATTAGTGAGCGATTATCAAATGAATCTGAAGAAGCCAATACTCACCGGCTCAGTTTGATTCGTGAGCGATTATCAAATGAATCTGAAGAAGCCAATACTCACCGGCTCAGTTTGATTCGTAAGCGATTATCAAATGAATCTGAAGAAGCCAATACTCACCGGCTCAGTTTGATTCGTGAGCGATTGTCCAATGAATCCGATAAATCCCGTGCTCATCGGCTCAGTTTGATTCGTGAGCGATTGTCCAATGAATCCGATAAAGCCCGTGCTCATCGGCTCAGTTTGATTCGTGAGCGATTGTCCAATGAATCCGATAAAGCCCGTGCTCATCGGCTCAGTTTAATTCATGAGCGGCTGTCAAATGAATCTGCTACACAGCAATCTCAACGATTAAGTTACTTACGTAATCGTTCCACACAGAGGGTGCTTAATGAAACTCCAGAAGAAAGGGCCAGTCGATTGACCGTTCTAAGACAAGTGTCATGTCGCTTAAGAAATACTCGTATATTGGGAGTTGAACAATTTCGAGCAGCGATTAATGTTTTTGTAGATGTACCATGTGCCATATGTAATAAATTGCTTTATCCACAACAGCGTGTTAATTTACAGACGGCAGCATACAGCTCTATCTTACCTGTAGAATTAATCACAAGTAACAGAATAATAACTTGTTCTCGATGCTCTAATACTATAAAAAAAAGAAAAATCCCATCTCAAGCCTATTGGAATAATATGGTTGTTGCTACTGTGCCACATGAATTAGCCGATTTAACCGAAACTGAAAAAAGATTTCTTTGCAGAGTGGTGCCATTTATTAAAATAATGAAACTGCAGAACCGATTTAGCCAAGATTGGTGTAAAGGTCAAGTAGTCTTATTTGCCAAAGATGTCGTAGAATTAGCCGAACAACTACCACTTTGCCCAAACCAGGCTGAACTAATACTTATTGTAGAAAGTCTAGAAAACGTTCAACGTTCTAAAGAATTCATGGTTGACATTGATAAATTAAAAATTGCATTACATTGGTTAATGTCTAAATGTTCTTTATAGGGACGTTCGACCTCATTTTAGCAATGCAATTGATATTTCGGAATTTATACAGGTGACAGCTGAACTACCCAATCATGAAGAAGGAACTGAGGTAAGAACGAGAATAACTGGAACTATTGAACATTTTAAGCTTTTAAATAACAACACAAGTATTTTGCACGGTTCATATCATCAAGGTGATGCAAGATTCAGTTCCGAATCTAAGGGCAGACAATGTACTGCTATTGCAACAGTTTCGTGTGTAGCCTTTCATCTAATTGATGCCAACTCATTGTGCCAAAGTGACATTGACTACATTTTGATTAAAGGTGACAAATATTATTGTGATTGCATAGCAACTCGACCTGAACCTACCATTGGTGATTCAAACTCAGAATATTTAGCAGCTACAGAACTTTTATCATGTATAACATATAATAGACAACAGGTTAACATTAGCGGTAATGAGCAACCAATTTATAATGGCCATTTAGTAAATGATGACAGCGAAAATTCTTTCCCTAATTTAAAGAATGCCCTCAATAGATTTTTTATTGAACATTCGTATGGCTTGATAACCGCTAACCTCACAACAGTAGCCGTGCATTGCAAACGTCAATTAGAATGTGTTACGTATTTTTTGTTTGATTCACATGCACGTGGCGCAAAAGGTTTTAAGGCACCATTGCTTGGAGCAGCTTGTTGTACGAGATTCAAAAATATCGATGATTTGTATAACGTTTTGCGAAGGAATTTGACAGTCAAAAATTCTTCTAATCAATACACATTGAATATTTATTCATTGACGTCACTTATTTTAACAACAGTACCATTTAAAGACAATCAACCTCATATAAATACAAATAATAGCGTACCCATATCAAGCTCTACAACTGAAATCGATGAATATGCATTACAACAAGCGCAAAATTTTGAATCTACAATCATAATAGAGACTACCAGTATGCTTTGTAGTGTTGAGGAAACAGTGCCCGCGTTAGAAAGTGCTGTTGATTACAATAACGTAGATTCAGTAACCGAGTTGAGATTGGCCGAAGTTAAGAGGAAAACCGCTCCGCCGCTGAATTTGGAACGAAAGCGTCGACTCGAAGAGCTGGCCTGGTATTTTCTTTTCCCAGATGGTAAAAATGAACTTCATGAGGAAAGAAATATACCCATTACCCCATTAGATTACTTTCAGAGCCGAATAATGTCTAATGATAGACGATTCCATAGAAACGATTATTGATTCTATGCTTTGTCTGTTGTTGAGTATTATCGAGCAAAGGCTAGCGTTTCTGTGTCATGTAGAATGCCTCAAGCTCAGGGAGAACAAACTCCACAAGGCCTTGTTGATAATATTCACCTGACAATGAGAAACATAAGAGGTTCAGCATCATATTGGAGGAAATGTTGTTCGGAACTTATAGCGATGGTAAGAACTTTAGGGCCTCCTTCGTGGTTTTTAACTTTCTCATACAATGATTTACATTGGCCCGATATGATTAAAGCGTTACTCATTGCAGATAATCAAGACATTAATGAAATTGACCAACTTACATTTGAAATTAAGCTTAATTTAGTTCAAAAACATCCAATTGTGGTTGCCAGACAATTTTCAGTACGCATAAACGCGCTGATGAAATACATTAAAGGGAATGATAACTGCTTAGGAGGCAAAGTTGTGGATTATTGGCACCGAATTGAATTTCAAAATCGAGGTAGTCCACATCTCCATATGTTGGTATGGTGTGAGGTTCTTCCTGACTTTTCCACTTCAGAAGGCACTGCGGTTGTTTGTTGATAGAGTGAATTCTTGTTCCTTAAATCCTGAGAGTCTAACATTAAAAACATTGGTAGAGAACGTACAAATTCATAAGCACACTACCACTTGTTATAAGTATCGCACTAACCAATCCTGTCGATTTGGTTTTCCTAGGGCACCTAGTGGTAATACTCTTTGTTTAGGACCTGATAAAGCGCTAGCTAATAATGGGCGATTTTGTAACCTTAGACGAACAGCTGAAGAAGGTATGGTTAATAATAATAATGCAGATTTGTTAGAACTATGGGAAGGCAACATTGACGTGCAACCTTGTGGCAATGTTACTGCAGTTTCTTATTATGTCGCTAAATACATTAGCAAATGTGAACCACATGATAGTGGCGATCTAATACGCGAAACAATTACTAGAGCGAAGAGGCAAGGGGGCACAGTATGGCATCAATTATTCACACTATCTATGGCAATTTTGTCACAACGCCTGGTAAGCGCCCCTGAATGTGCTTATAGGTTATGCCATTTACCTCTTAAGATGAGTTCACGGAAGACTGTGTTTGTTAACAGTTGCAAACCAAATGAAAGATTTAGGCTTTTACGAGTTGAAGGCAATGAGGCATCAATTTATAACAACATTTTTGACCGCTACGTACAGAGACCCGACGATCTCGAAAACCTGAGCCTGGCTGAATTTGCTGTACGTTTTGAAACAGTTTCACACCCGGCGTGGAATGAGGAAGACGGCGACGAGGAGTTGAGAGAAACGCATAATGAGCCCCTACGTTTTATTAAATTAAGAGACGACACTCATATGCGCATACGGAACAAGCACGCAGTTCTTCGCACTAGATACTACACTATAAATAGTGATAAAGAAAGCTATTATGATAGCTTACTGGTATGTCATCTCCCGTTTCGTGAAGAATCTAGCCTCTTAATGGAAGATGAAACTGCAGAGTCTTGCATTTTGAGACGGCAAACTGATTTACGACCTTTACAAGCTAATGTTAATCCTGAAGAATTTGCTCACGCCGAGCAAATAATACATCAAGCATTAGCTCAAGCAACTGCATTAAATGCTGCTAGACAAATGCTTGCCACTGACAATGAAGGGCTATTATGTGCAGATGAAGAAGTTATTATTAACATTAATGACAATTGTGATGATAATGATGAAAGAATAATAATGCCTAATGATGTGTTCATCAATACTATACGTGGACTTAATATCCAACAACAAAATTTGTTCCAAAAGGTTTCTGCTGCGGTAGAAGCCGATTTAAATGGCGTCAAAGATCAATTGCTGCTTTTTATAACGGGAGGTGCCGGCAGTGGCAAGTCATACTTGTTAATATTACTTGTAGAACACATCGTACGTTGTTACGGCCCGACTGTTGATGCTCTGCTTAAACCAAAATTTGTGGAAGTAGCATCTTTGACCGGGGTCGCTGCCCGACAAATATTTGGTAAAACTTTGCATTCCGTATTTTTACTACCTATTGAGAAAGGCCAAACCATGTCCTATAAACGTTTAAGTGGAAATAAACTCGAACAAGAAAGACGTAGGTGGCGTCATATCAATTGGCTTATAATTGATGAAATTTCGATGGTGTCGTATGAGAACTTGCGCATCATACATTTACGTTTACAGGAATACAAAAATAATGATACGTTATTTGGCGGAGTCAACTTACTACTATTTGGTGATATAATGCAACTGCCCCTGGTCAAAGGAAACTGGTGTTTTTTGCAGCCATCGTGGTTTGCAGCCGAAATTAATTTGTGGCATCAATTTTCGTTTTGCGAACTAACAATAAACATGCGCCAACAAAATGATGCCGAATTCATCGACTTGCTAAATAAGTTGCGAGTCGGTGAATTGACTACGAGTCAACTTGAATTGCTATGTGAACGACGCAGAATACCTTTGACAGGGGACTTCGCTGACGGAGTTGCTGTGCGAATCTTCCCCACCGTTAAACAAGTAGACAATTATAATGTTTTAATGATAGAAGAAAATTCTAAAATACATAAAGTTTACACCCTGATTGCTTTCGACGAGTCTCGTGAGGTCGCCACTTATGGAAAGACGCCACCGCCCAACGTAATACCGAGGGATGTAAATAACTGTGGAGGTTTATTATCAACGCTAAAGTTAGCTGAAGAGTCTCGCGTTATGCTAAGGCGAAATATATCGGTTTCAGATGGCCTTGTAAACGGAGCAATGGGTATTGTTAAAAAATTTAAATGGCTTGCTCTTCGGAGAGAACAGATTTAAGAAGGGGAATTACCAGAATGTGTGTTAGTTAAATTTGATGATGATACGATTGGAAGTAGAGTTAAAGATGAAAATGGCTGGGTACCGATTACTCCTACTGTTGCAACATTTCAGGCAACAAAAGGGTACGGAGATGTCGAGCGCCGAATGTTACCTTTGATTTTAAGTTGGGCAGTTACGGTTCACAAGTTACAGGGAACTACACTAGAAAAAGCTGTTATAGATCTAGGCAGGAAAAATTTCGCTAAAGGACAGGTGTATGTTGCTCTGAGCCGTGTTAAAACCTTGGAAGGTATAGCGTTGTCTGACTTAGATTCAAACAAATTATTGAGTAGGCCACACGACGAAAGAGCACTGCTAGAGATGACGCGATTACGCAACTTAAATTCAGTGTCAAATTGACACATCAGCATGCCTAGTAGGTAGTGGTATTCCTTTGTAAAACTTCAATCTTTATTAGGTATTAATTTTGTACGAACTGAACATTTTGACGACACGTTTAGCTCAGTTTGTAGTGACCCTACTTGCTGTGCCAGCGGTCGCGGGTTCGAGTCCCGCTGGGGGCATTAATTTATGTGATGAGCACGAATGTTTGTACTCTAGTCATAGGTGTTTATATTTATAATATGTATGTATATAAAGTTATATGTATGTATATAAAGTTATATAAATGTGTGTAGTGTATAAACTATCTGGTATCCATAACTCAAGTCTCGTAGCTTACCATGGAACTAGATGGTGCTGTGTGCTAATGTCCCAATGTATCTATTTATCTATCTATTTATTATTATAGGCATATTGAATCGTATGAAGTAAGCCCAACAAAAGGTAAATGCTGTAAATCGTTGAGGAATTCCCTCGACTATCTATGGTCTCCATCATCAGACCTGTAATGGCACTTATAACCTATATGGGTGCAAAGTTCTCATCAATAAAAATGAATTAAGTCCAAACACAAGGTAACTACTGTAAAACGTTGAGGAGTACCCTTGACCGTCCTTCGTCTTCATCATCAGACCCCTAATGACAGTCACAACCCATCTAGGTGTAAAGTTCTAATCAATACAAATTAATCAAGCCCAAACACCAGGTAATTGCTTCAAATCGTTGAGGAGTTCCCTCGGCTGTCTTTCGGGTCCACCATCAGATCGACTCCAGACTTTCATTAAATAGTAGTGCTTTAAAATACCTAATGAAAATGTTAACAAACGCACTAGTCGCCGCTACAATTTTCGAAAGTTCCCCTCGATTTCTCTGGGATCCCATCATCAGATCCTGGTTTCCTTATCATGGTACTACTCTTGGGATATCTCCTTTCCAACAAAAAAAGAATTATCAAAATCGGTTCATAAACGACGAAAAAATGCCCGAACAAACATAAAAAAAATATATATATATACGGTCGAATTGAGAACCTCCTCCTTTTTTTGAAGTCGGTTAAAAATAGTTACCAAGCGAAATCATTACATGAAATAGTTTTTTGCACAACTTACTAAAACTAGGGTTCTATAAATACTCGGGTTTTTAGCATATTCGTTAAAGTATCCAGACACCATCCCTCAGCAACTGTAATTTTCAAATTAAAATTAAATGAGTAAATTCGAAAAAAAATTATTAATGAGTGAATCAACACATTTAATACACGGACGGCACGTTTGGCTCAGTTTGTAGTGACCCTACTTTCTGCGCCAGTGGTCGCGGGTTCGAGTCCCGCTGGGGGCATTCATTTATGTGATGAGCACGAATGTTTGTACTCCAGTCATGGGTGTTTATATTTATAACATGTATTTATTTAAAGTTATATATGTGTAGTGTATCAACTATCTGGTATCCATAGCACAGGCTTTGTAGCTTACCATGGAACTAGATGGTACTGTGTGTTAATGTCCCAGCATATTTATTTATTTAATACATCGTGTGTTAAAATAAAAAAAATAATAAAAGCAGGCTTCAAAAAAACACTAAAAAGTAACTATTTGGTAGAGAAAATATTTGATTAGGTCTACATTTAGTAAATGAAAACTACTTATCAGTTATTTTTTACTTTTTAGTGTTTTTTTAAGTCTTTTATTATATCTTTTTTAAGTTTTAATTTTTCCCTTTTTAGTGTGGACAGTGGTAGTAGCAAAGTAAAGACAAAGTATTTTAATAAAATATTCGCTTAAGCTCTTTAAGTTAGTTTGATGCCAATTTTTATATGAAGACTGACAAATTAAAATTCGCTTTTATTAGTAACACTAAAAATCTAGCTTTAAAATCCAATTCTAAAGTATTGGGCTTGTCAAATCAAACAAAGTAATAAGCCCAAACTCCAAGTACCTACTTTTAGTCGTTGAGGAGTTCCATCTGTCCACCTTCTGGTCTTACCATCAGATCAGGTCGACGATACCCAACCACTGCATTATCAACGAAAATAGAAACACTTGCAAAGGCCAAAGTTTCAAGACAATATGACAGTTAGAAGTAGTTTAGTTAATTTTCATTAGATATTTTTCCACCAAAAAAAAATAACACCCCTAAGGTGGTGTTTTTTTTTTAAATTAAAATGGGACCAACTTGAAAGTATACATTTTCTAGAGTAAAGCTGAATAAAAAATGAAAGAGAAGAAAGGTAATGTTTATTACTTTACATGTAATTCAATACAATTTGTATTTTTTTTAATTAGATTTCTTCATCTTAAAATGTAAAGAAACTAAAACTTAATTTTTTTATAAAATAAATTTTCTAAGAAAAATTCGGACGAAGATTTCAGACTTTGACTTTTTTTTTTCTCTCTATGGCTTAGAGTTGCGTTAACAGACGCAATACATTCTGCCAGTGTCACGTTTAGTGAGGAAGACACAAATGAGATTGAGCGGTAATTTTGGACAAAACCAATCCCCATACAAACTAGGGCCCGGTGTTACAGGCTTGAAAATTAGTCATAAAATAATACATTTAGAAAAACGTCATAGGGCCAATTTTCATGGGCTCCAGCGATGGCCAAGTTAGTTAAATCGGGTTTTAAATACGCTATTTTTAGGTTAGATTTTACGTTATATTTTGACACATGAGACATCATTACATGACAAATTCAATAAGGTAAATGACATAGAGTATGTAACTGCTTTTGTAAATGATGAGCGCACGGGGTCTCTTACAGACACTTCTATAATTATATCTACAACATGTTACCGCGTTTTTTTATTGAAGCATTTAGAAAGCGCGTACGTGTCTTGTACGTATATCTACTATAAAAATAATCCTTAGTGTTTTAAATTAGATAAATCATAGTAAGATCTAAATTATAAACTATAGTTAAGCGCACAAAACATGTTTACTTAATATGGACTAATCTGTTGCACCTACCTGCCACCCATTCCAATAAGACAACTTGGTGCAGTATTATGTAGAAATAAAAGAAATACTTAGATGCTATAATTTATTTTATAAATCATCATCGTCATCAGATTAACATACTAAAATATTGTCTAATAATTGTGCAGGTGGTATATAATCTTGGTGTCGTACTCAACCAAGAAACCATATCATGTTCATTGTGCGGGCACAGCAACCCACTGTTCTTTTCCCCACAATACAGTTGCATTAATATCGCATTATTGCATTTCTCCCACTTAAAGAGCTGTCAACTAAAATATAAACAACATATATTTTATTGTTTATATGTCTTGATTTTATTCTTCCTCTTAATAACCATGTAGTTTCAGATATAGACAGCTCCTGTAATAACCCTCTGTGCACTTCTATAACATAAGAGCCATTCGCCCTTACATATTTCCCATAATATGATCCAGGCCTGTTTAATTTGATACGTACCCAAAGATACAATAATTAAATCACTATAACATAGCTCAGGAAAATCTTTTAGATTATTTGTATTGACATCTATTGGTCGGAATTGCGTTCTATGCCTATTTAAGTTATTACTTATTAGTTAGTTATATAGTATACGTGCAGAAGTATGAGAAATTCGATAGAGATTAGGACTCGGTTAAAACACATTTACTTGCTTACAAATCCAAAAAGCAAATGACAATATTATGTCATACGATTTTCATATTCAGATATTTAACATCTAAGGAGGTTTTTATTTAGCGTTAAAAATAAATCATATTTTGGATTTTCGTTTTATTTTTTAACGTTATACTTAAAATATAATTCAGCTTAAATTGTACAAAAATGTACGCAAACCGTACAGTATCAATTCTCAAATAAATTGATTATAATTTTTAATAGAACAGTTCTATAAAATCATTTAATTTATATTGACATTTTACAAAATAAATAAGATATAATATCCGTTTATAGGAGAATTACGCAATATCGAAAAATGCATTTTTTCGTAACTTGGCCATTGCAAATAAAATTAAGATTTTAATAGAATAATCAAAAAAAAATTAGGGTTTTTTTGACATATATTTGGTTCCTAGTCATCAGGGCCCAAAAATGGGTTTCTCCAGTCGTTTTAATATGAAATTAAAACTATAAGACTTTGACTTAAGTTCAAATACTAATACAAATTTTATTTGTCATCCATGCTTCAATCAAGCGATAGATAATATAAATGATAAAAGTCCACCAGAAAGAAGTTAGCGTGTAATTTTTTTCTTTTTTGTATTCTGCTATATGCTAATAAATTGCTCTTGAAATGCTCCACCGAAATCTGCAATTGCTCCACGTCTAAAGTGATTAGTTCATTAATAATTATTATTTTTTTTAAATTGCTTACTCAAAAATTAAATTTACTGTAAAACGAAAAGTAATCACTTTTTATTAAAGTTTTTTTGTTTAATACATTGCTATTGAAATGCTCCACCGAAATCTGCAATTGCTCCACGTCTAAAGTGATTAGTTAATTAATATATTTTTTTTAAATTGCTTATTCAAAAATTAAATTTACTATAAAACGAAAAGTAATCACTTTTTATTAAAGTTTTTTTGCTTAATAAATTGCTCTTGAAAGGCTCCTCCGAAATAGATTTATTTCCGGTGGTGACTGGAATGCTAAGCACACGTCCGTCGCCTCTCTCTTGCAACTGCTCAAGTCCCCGAGTCGTGGAAAGTTGCTAACGTGCAGCCAGTACCGAAAAAGGGGTGTCGTGCTGACCCGGCCAATTATAGACCAATTGCGATCACGTCCATCCTTTGTAAAAGTATGGAACGTGTGGTCAATAACAAGCTCCTAGCATATCTAGAAGAAAATGATCTCCTGTCCGACCACCAGTACGGCTTTCGGAAAAACCGGTCTACAGGAGATCTTTTAGTGTATGCCACACATACTTGGGGCGAAGCCATTGAAAAACACGGTGAGGCACTCGCCGTATCTCTCGATATTTCGAAGGCTTTTGACCGGGTCTGGCATAGCAGTCTTCTCAGTAAGCTTCCGGCATATGGGATACCCACTGGCTTTTGTAGCTGGATATCTGATTTTCTGAGTAAGAGGTCATTTCGGGTGGTCGTTGACGGCTGCTCATCTGACCTAATGGCTGTCAATGCTGGTGTTCCTCAGGGATCTGTTCTGTCTGCAACACTCTTCTTGCTGCACATCAACGATCTTTTAAAACCCGGTATTTTTGGGTACGCTGATGACAGCACTGTTGCCGATAGATACTTATCTAGTCCTAGAGCCAGTGCTACTGAAATCCTTGAGCAAAGAGAGGCCTTGGTGAAACGCGTTGACTTGACTCTGAAGGAGGTGTCAGATTGGGGTAACGCCAATTTAATTAAGTTTAATGCCACCAAAACACAAGCGTGCTTATTTACTGCAAAAAAGAGCCCCTTTACATTGGCTCCCACTTTCCAAGGTGTAACCATCCCGATCAGCGACCATATTGAGCTCTTGGGCATAGACATCTCACCCAATCTCAATTTCGGGAAATGCATCGAGTCAAAGGCCAAAACAGCTGCCAAAAAACTTGGTATACTGAATAAGGTGAAGCGGTACTTCACGCCTGAGCAGCGCTTGATTCTCTATCAGGCTCAGGTGCGCTCAGCCATGGAGTACTGCTGCCACCTCTGGGATGGCTCTGCCAAGTATCAACTCGATGCATTAGACTCGATAGATCGCCGCGCCCGCCGTATCATAGGTGATCAAAAACTAACACAGGTGAAAATGCTCAGTTTGAAGCATCGACGCAATGTCGCCTGTCTATCGATCTTCTATCGGATATACTTTGGGGAGTGCTCGCAGGAACTTCACAACCTTGTACCTCCTTCACCGTTTTACCGCAGAACTGCAAGAAGACGTGAGCGCTGGCATCCTTACGTGGTAGAAATCGAACCAACTCGCACGAAACGCTTTAGCTCTACGTTTCTGAAACGAACAGCTAAGTTGTGGAACACCCTTCCAGCATCCGTGTTTCCTACCACATATAATATAAGAACCTTCAAGGCAAGAGTGAATAGGCATCTTCTAGGCAAGCGCGCTCCAACCTAGACCTCATCAGTGCTTCAGCGTTGATTGTCGTCAAGCGCAAGCCTATCTTTGAATAAAAAAAAAAAAAAAAAAAAAAAACGTTTCGGGGCTCTAGGCTATCTACCACAAGTGGAAGACAGTTAAAAAATTGCATCGACAAACACCATTATCATTCTCTTTCATCCGGAGAATCCACATACTGGCCTTCTGACCCAAAAAAAGTGCCAGACCTGTTGGACTTTTTTGTAACTAAAAGGCTAAACCAACTTTTCACTGATGTTGAATTCTGTTTGGATGGTTCATCGGACCATACTCCGGTGTTGCTGACTTTGGCCTCAACCATAATGAGTTGTGAAGTATGTAGATTGTAGAAATATAAAATGCTTGTGTATTAGTCCAAGCGCTCGTTCACTATTTTTATTATAAAATATTATAAATATTTTTAGTTTTAATTTACATATTTAACTACAGTAGTAGCTTCGCTACAAGTACTGTACAATAGGAAAACTGACTGGGATGGCTTCCGCTCATACTTTGATGATCATATCAACCTGCGTATCCCACTGAAAACAACCGAGGATGTAGAGGAAGCTTGCAAATACATCACAAACATAATTCAGGTAGCAGCATGGGTAAATACCCTCCTAACAAACATAGCCACAAATTTTATAAAAACTCAGCCCCAAGAAATTCGAGATAAAATAGCCGAGAAACGGCGCCTGAGGCGTATCCGGCATCAGTCAGACAGAACCATACTTAATAAAGCAATAAAAGATTTAAAATCAGCTCTTGAGGAACATTCAAATACAAACCTAAGAACAACCCTTGAACATATGTCACCTTCCGAGTGTGGATAGTATTCGCTATGGAAGGCCACTAAACACCTAAATAGATCCCAGCAGTCATGCTATCCTATCAGATACCAGTCATCCTGGGCGCGTACCGATGTAGAGAAATCCGAGGTCTTTGTTAAACACCTAGCCGAAGTATTTAAACATAACGAGAGTAGTGAGCAAGAGACTGATTTGGATTCCATACTTAAACACGACATCCAATTGTGTCTACCTATCAAGCCAGTATCACCCAGAGAAATCGTAAAAGAAATTAAATCATTGAATCCCAAGAAGTCGCCGGGTTTTGACCTTATTACTACCAGGATTCTGAAAGAGTTGCCAAAAAAATGTGTTACGTTTCTGACCAGCTTATTTAATGCCACCTATAGAATCTCCTATTTTCCTAATTTGTGGAAGGTCTCAGAAGTTGTGATGATTAATAAAGACGGCAAACCGCCACACGAGTGTTCTTCATACCGGCCGATAAGTGTTACACCGACTTTATCAAACTTATGGGAAAGGATCTTTCTCAAAAGACTCAGCGAGCCAATGAGCAATAACGAAATTGTCCCCAACCATCAATTTTGGTTCCGCAAGGCACACTCGACCACCGAACAGATTCATCGCATATACCATACTATCGGACAATGTTTCGACACTAAAAAATACTGCTCTGCCGCATTCTTGGATGTTCAGCAGGCCTTCGGTCGGGTCTGGCACAAAAGACTGCTTTGTAAAATTAAGAAGAAATTACCACCCTCAGTGTTACACATCTTGGAGTCCTATCTTGCTGATAGATTGTTCCAAGTTGTTTCAAGAAGTTGTAGAGTGGGTGAGGCCACATCATCTCTGTTTCCAGTCGAAGCTTGTGTACTCCAAGGCTCGGTGCTAGGACCAGTTTTATACAACATTTATACATCTGATCTCCCAACCTCAGATGATGTTACGATTGCCATATATGCGGATGATATCGCTTTTCTAGCTGTGGATGAAGATCCCACGTCAGCAAGTGGAAAATAACAACGACTTCTCGACGATACCGCAGATTGGCTCAAAAAATGGTGAATTAGAGCCAGTGCTCACAAATCCAGTCACATAACATTTACACTAAGAAAACTGTCCCCAGGTTCACTTATTGAATAACATCTTGCTTGAGGTAAGACTGCGTAAAATATCTTGGTTTGCACTTAGACAGACGACTAACATGGAAAACCCACATAAAAGCAAAAAGAGATCAAATCAACCATAAATTAATTCACAAACCCTTACTGGATGATTGGCAGAAACTCAGTGCTCTCCCGGGACAATAAATTACTAATTAACAACTAATAACTTGTGAAACCCGTTTGGACCTATGGCATTCAGCTGTGGGGAACGGCCAGCAAGAGTAATGTCATATGCCTGCAGATAGTACAAAACAACAAACTGAGGAGTATCACAAATGTCCCCTGGATCACGAAGAATGACGAGATACACGAGTACTTGTATATTGCAACAGTAACCTCAGAAATAGAACGCTATAAAAAAACTGCACATTGAAAGTCTTGCCCATCAACGCAATCCACTTACTTCCGGATTCCAATGCCAATGTGGTTAAGAGGCTGAAAAGAAACCACGTGTTTTGAGTAGACAGCGAGGCACTGGCCTTGTTGCTCTGGCAGTCATTACTTATCTGCTTATAGTTTGGCAACTGATTACGGGTGACTACCACAAAAAATAATTATGAACCGATTGAAATATAACAAACTTCGATCAACAACACTTGATAATACTACTAGATAACGTGTCACATCTTTTTTTTTTTTATGGTACTCAGTGATAAACGAGCAGACAGTCCACCTGATGGAACGCGATACCTGTCTCCCATAACACCTACGGTTCATGCACTTAAGTTTTATGTAACAAAACTGCAGAAGCGCCGGTACGTTATCACTGTGAGGACTAAGATGTTATGCCTCTTGCCTGTAATTGCGCTGGCTACCTTATCCTTCAAACCGGAACACAACAATGCAATCATTGTTGCTTGGCGGCAGATATAGATAAGGGGGTGGTACCCATCCAGTCGGACTCCTCAGGCTTGACAGAGTCAACCACCGGTAGGACTCTGTCATATCTACATGTTCTTACCGAAAATAAGACACTCTGTCCAAAAAATTTCTTCTTCGTGCATTATTTTTGCAATTTTTAAATACACATTGCGGCATTGTGAAATGTTAAATTAGTGTGTTAAATTAGTTCTATTGAAACACTGCAAGCGTAATTGCAGTGTTTCAATAGAACTAATTTAAATATACTCTCACTTTGCAATTGAGCTTATATTTAACGAGACGGATTTCTTACCCCGTCCCGATATCTAGCAGTATTGTTGATCGAAGATAACAAGTAATAAATGTTAAACCAGGCTTACCACAATAGTGAAAACCGCACCAAAGTCGGTTAATCTGTTTCTGAGATTTATATCCTTAAAATCATTGATTTGGGTTCTATTGCGTTGGTAAAGATCCGAAGAGTAGTTATTCTCAAATAATATATTCCATTATACAGACATCGATCAATTACACTTTTAATAAATGTATAGATAGAACAACTTTTAATTTAGGCAGAGAGTCAAGAAACGGAAATTTGTGAACAGGTTCAATAAATAAAATGTCATTATTAATTTAAAATAAAGGCTTATAGATAATGACAAAAATTTAATTATTTTATTCATTATGTGAGAAACACAATGTCTTTGTACACATGCAATTCATAATTAAACCAAGTATTAAGATAGGTTCAGAAATTAACCATATGTGAATTAGACATTTGCATTTTTAACATGAATTTATTAGCTCCGCCTGTATTTATCTATCTATGTAACGGAACTTAAAACACAATTTTCACCCACTTCAAAACTTCAGATTGAGCTGAAATTAGCACATTTAATGAGAACCGATGGTAATACAATAATTTACAAAGAAATAATAATAATTGATTATTAAAAAAACATTTAAAGTAGGTATATCAAACCAAAAAATTGAAAATTAATTATAGTTTTAAAAAACTAAAAAACATACTTTAACGGTAAACCGAACTAAGAAGTAAAAAATAAATTTTAGTATAAGATTAAAGAAAAAATTAATATTATTATTAAAAAAGATTAAGGTGCTCGGTATCAGTTGTTATAAATATGCCATTAGTACAATTTCTAATAGTAGTTTGTATTGGAATATTGTACAAAGCACCTAAGCCTTTTTTCAAGCAATCGAAACAAACTCTCTCGGTCAGTGCCTATAACATTGCATATTATATTATCTTGTTTGAGAAATCTCAACCGTCCACTTAAGCCTTCATGTTTATTAAAGTGCATTCAATATCATTTTCAGATTTATCTAGATTCAGTTATTTTTCTTTATCAGAATCTAGAAATCTGTAACATAAAATGTGATGCATAGCAGCATATCATACTCTTACGAGTCTTCCTCTTTACTCTCTTCCTTATTATTCTCATTTTGCTGGCGTATTTGGATCTCACGAAAAACTTTATCCCTGTGCAATTTTCTATCAATAGTTTTCTTAGAAGCTACACGTTTTGCACGTGTGATTCTGTCCTTTTTCCGTCGCAACTCCTTTTCAGGCGTAGTTTCCGCGGCTCTTAATTTTTCTTGTCTTTTTCTTGCCTTCTCGAGTCGTTCATTTCGCTGTTCAATAGTTTCATTTTGACGTTGCAACTTTTTTCTCTTTGATGCAGCAGTTTTTGGTGCAATTGCCGCTTTGTGTTTCTTATTAAGAGGCATTATTACTTCGACTTTAATATAATTGCATGAAACGAATAGTAAGCTTAAATTAGTTAATATTATTTAAAAATATTATTAATATTATTTAATTTATTCTCTTATTAATATTATTTAATTATTTTTAAATATTAAATAATATTTGTCGGAGACGGTCATGAATACAGTCGCTAAACGAAGCGCGGCACGACACCCGAGTGATGGCAGCACCATCGACAACATCGTCGATACTCGGCGAACTTCGTGTTACGACGGAGCTTAGCTAATGGAGGCATGCTGAGGGCCGGTGACTTGCCTTCGAGCCGAGCTGAGATCAAGACCTCTCCACTAGGAACTGTTCAACGTTTCGTTTGAGATAAGTATTGTGAAATCTATTAAATCAGTTGACTAAATTAGAACAGTGACCAGTTTAGCGAGGCTCGGGGTGGCTATAAGGGGAGGTTGGAGGCCACTAGCGAGGGACCAGTCCCTCGTACTTTAAAACTTCGATATCAGAAGTGGGATTGGTCTCATTTAGCCCACTTCATTTGTTGTTTTGCTGTTGTTGATTGATTTTCTCAGTTCAGATTTTTGATTCCTTTGTTTACGTTTTATTTATCGCGAGTGTACAAGTTAGTTGCAATATTTGGTGGTAATTAGTGGATACATCAGTAATTTAGTTCTTTTCGGTCGTTGTATTCTTATCGGTTTACAAGTGATTTTGTGCAGTGTTCGATTACGTAATTCGATTTACCGGTTATTTGTTGAATTTAGATTTGTTTTGATACGTGACTCATAGGTATTTGTGTAGTGATTGTGTTTGCTAATAGATTTTGCGATTCTGTTTTTGTTTCGATTTAGTTACAATGTCAGATCGTGAGCGTGAGGGTAGTGCGAAAAGAGTTCGATAGGATAGATTGAGATTTGACACAGATGCGGAAGAGACGCGGACGAGACGCGAGCGAGGCAGATCAGGCGCAGCACTGGGTTTAGTCAACTATATTTAGCGTAAAGAGGACCGCTTGTTTCAGTCAGTTTAAAGATTAGGTTTGAGAAATTTGTCCTAAAATAACTAGCTTATTAATGATTAGGGAGAACATATTATAAAGCTAAAAAATTACCCAATCGGTTAAGGAGAATGCCCGAGGGCCAAGTACTACTTAAAATTGAAATAGAGAAGGTTAAGTTGAGTGACAGCGTGGAATCTTAGTTCGGATGGTCGGACCGTACCAGTAGCCATTTCGTAGCCGTAGTCTGGTAGAAGTCGGTATCTACTTGTTGTAGTCCGTGGGTGCGCGGTGCGCGGGTGGCTCTGGCGGAGGTCGGGTCTGATAGAGACCATAAGAGTCGTGTGGGATACGATGGGGCCCAAGCTGAAGGTACTGCTTGCTTACTGGACTTTCTGCTAGGTACTTAGTGTGTGACGTATATGGTGAATGGTTTGAAATTGTTGCTAAATGGTTGAGCCTGGGCGAAGAGTGTCGTCCTAACTATTCCAGAGTGATTAGGTGGTGGGCACACGTCTGAGTCCCAGAGGGTAGACGAAATTTGTCGTCCGAGCCACACCCATGCAGTGGGTTGGCTTGTCACAGTGATGTACTTAGCATCATCCGACGAAAATTGTCGTCCGAGTCGGGTCCGTTCGGAGGGCTGACTTGTCCTGGATGATTGCTAGTTATAAGTGAGACGAAACGTGTCGTCCGGGTCATATCCGGCTAAGGATTGGCTTGTCCCGCTGTAATAGAGACGAAATGTGTCGTCCGAGTCATATCCGGCCAAGGATTGGCTTGTCGCGCTGTAATAGAGACGAAATGTGTCGTCCGGGTCACATTTCGACTAAGATTGGCTTGTCTGGCTGTATGCAATGACGAAAGGTGTCGTCCAGGCCACATCTTGGTTGGGATTGACTTGTCTAGATGGTTAAAAATGTGAAGTATAGTCATAGTCAAATTTTGGATAGAATATTATAATCTAAGTTCATATTTCTAGTTGACTGGTCTAGCTGAAGTGTAGTCCTAGTCATACCTCATCAGGTTGACTGAAGCGGTTCACTTAGCTGGTTAGTCCATGTCATCAAAATGATCTTAGTGTAAGGCTGATAATAATTATTAAGTCAGGATGAGCGAACGGACTACGCAGTTAACCCGACTTGTTTCAGATAAATCGCCCGAGGACGGTCGAATGTCAGTCTGGCCGTGTCGGAGACGGTCATGAATACAGTCGCTAAACGAAGCGCGGCACGACACCCGAGTGATGGCAGCACCATCGACAACATCGTCGATACTCGGCGAACTTCGTGTTACGACGGAGCTTAGCTAATGGAGGCATGCTGAGGGCCGGTGACTTGCCTTCGAGCCGAGCTGAGATCAAGACCTCTCCACTAGGAACTGTTCAACGTTTCGTTTGAGATAAGTATTGTGAAATCTATTAAATCAGTTGACTAAATTAGAACAGTGACCAGTTTAGCGAGGCTCGGGGTGGCTATAAGGGGAGGTTGGAGGCCACTAGCGAGGGACCAGTCCCTCGTACTTTAAAACTTCGATATATTAATAAGAGGATCTAGCTAGTAATTTTATTTACTTTACTGATGACTGTTCAAAGTAAAGATAACTTCAAGTTTGATAACTTACTCTTTTTTATATAGTACCTAACTTTAAGTAATTTCAAAAACTGTTGATAGAATTATCAAAACGCTAAGTCCGAAGTGATCATGGAAATTATTAATAAAAACTTTTATTTGCCATCCATGATAAAAACAAACTTCTTTATCTATAAACAAACTTTTAAACATAGAAGATAAACTATTACCATAGATAATAGAATAAACAACAGATTCTTAAAACTAGGTAATAGATATGTTTCTTTTACACTTTATATCTTTCCATAAACTATCGTCGCTTACAAATACAAATATCCTTTAATACATTTTTAAGTTTTTTGTTGTTGTTTTAGCGCGAGCGAAGCCGCGGGTTTTGCTTGCTAGTTATTACATAAAAAGAAGTTTTATTTATATTTTATTTAATTCATTTTTTACTTATAATGTTAATTCTATTAATTTATTTAACATCATTTCTTATTTCTACATACTAATCATGGTAATTTATTATTATTATTATTTTTATATAAAATATTACTTGTCTTTGTATAAAAATAGTTTTATTTTTATTTCATTTAATTCTATTTTAATTAACTTCAATTTTTTAATTCTATATAATTTTGCTAGTTATTAAAATTATTACTGATTATTATCTATCTATACAGATAAATAAAATTGGAGTGTCTGTTTCTAATATTAAAATAACCGCTTTTTACTAATACATATGGATGTATACGCGGTACATATACCAAAACAACATTTTTTTACAATTTTTGTCTGTCTGTCGGTCTGTCTGTCTGTTTGTTCCGTCTAATTTTCGCAACGGCTGGACCGATTTTGACGGGACTTTCACTGGCAGATAGCTGCTGTTATAAGGAAGGAGTAACTTAGGCTATTTTTATTTTAGAAAAAGAACCAGGATTCCGGAAAAAAAAAATTAAAACCCATGAAATTGTGAACAAAATCCGCGTACGGCGTACGCGGATAAATACGGTATAAATGAATATCTTAGAAGTAGCAAGCTACTATTTATGTATAAACATAGCTAACCGTGAAAATGTACCTAGGCATGAACGTAAGCGAAGCGAGCGTTGAGTCGCTAGTATAGTAATATTTTCAATTATGTACAATTCATATTTTATTTGTCATCCATGATTCATATACTTTTTATTGAGTTTAACTTTATTTTATAGTAACAATTTAATCTTCGACATCGGTAGCGTTAATTATCAGCTTGCCCTTTGGCATAGGCCTCCCATAGAGGGTTTCTCATATTTCCCTGCTTGCAGCTTTTCTTTGCTATATTGTTGTAGCTATTTGTTTGATGTCATCCTCCCATCTTATTTTTTGACGTTCTTTCCGTCTTTTTCCATCTCTAAGGTACCATACAATAATATCTTTTGTCCATTTTTCCTTCCTGTTTCTTATCATATGGCCTGCCCATTTCCACTTAAGTTTTTTCACTGTAGGTATATGTAACATCTATAACTTTTGTCTTGTTTCTTATATTCGTTAGTTTGATTTTATCCCGTAGCTTAATGTTTAGAATACTTCTTTCCATTTTGTTTTGGCACACTAGAAAGTCACGAAGCTCTAGAAATCTATAAAAATAGGTACGTAATTGTATATTGTCACAAGAATTACAAGTAGTTATATATACTTTAGAGAGAGAGAAAATAAATGTAATTTTTAATAACAATTAGTATTTTAGTGCTTAACTTGTGCATATTTCGCCATTTTTAGTGCATATTTGCATGTATATTATAGTCATTTATGTAAAGTAATGAAATTATAGGTTTTTTCGTTATGTCCTTAGATATGGACAGTACCTATGTAGTACGAAACATGAAATTGTAGTATAAATACTACAGTTATAGTATCAAATCCAACCCTGTTTGCAGGTACAAGACATTGCACAGGTAAGATGCAAACACAATAGAAGCAAAAAAACTTTTTTCTTTCAATCGATTGAAATCTATTATCTAAGTGATAATCGATTGCAAACGATCATCTTAATAATCGATTATTGATAATCGATAATCGATTCCGCACATCATTAACCTCGAGCCTCGAGGTGTCGATACTCGATACTCGACGCCTTAGACAGTAATGCACACTAACAAGGTATTGTTTTCAAAATAATGAATGTAATCTATACATTTAATAAAATTCTGAGTCGAAACTGTATATCAAATATTTTTTGAAAATCTAATTGAAATAATCATTATTATCGATACAGAGGCCGAATCTATAGTTTTTAGAATTTTCGCGTGTCTGTCTGTCTGGGAATGCATTACGAGAAAACCACTGGGTAGATTTTGATACAATTAGCTATGATGATGGCTGGTTATCCGGATCAACCTAAAGGATACTTTTTACTGCGGAAAAATATCTCATCCCTGAGAAATATGTATATACTAAACGCTAAAACGTAAATAGGGACGAACCCGAACGTAGGGAAGATGAATCGCTAGTATATATTTTAGGTGTATAATAATAAGGATGATTTTTAATTATTTACATTACATTACACGTGAACGAAGGGCATAACAGTAGTAATATCATTACTCATGTATAATTTTGCCATGGTCATATAAGTACATAGTACAACTTGAAATATACTAGTAAATTATTGAATAGTGAAACGAGTAAACAAGCTCAATGAAAACCTCCTTTGCGCATGTTCAAATTTGGCGCATGCTCTTAAATGAAATATTTTAATAGTATTTGGGACAAGGATTTTAAATCAGCATGGGTTGACGCAGTGTTAATAAAATGAGGGGTGGAAGTTCTGAACGTCTGGTCGTGCGGTCTTCGCGCCGGAGGGGTGAAACGCGCGCAAAATTGACAAGATACATCACTGTTATGCTCGCAGCTCTCCTTGGAGGAGGTGGTTCAGCTCTTCTCTTCCTAGTGCCCCTCTACGCCGACCCTGCTTTGAGTGCTTTAGCAGCTGACTTCGACCCCGTCCCAGCTGAATGTGTAACAGAAAGACGTGATGATAGACTTGGTTTAGATAACTGTACATGGGCATCTTGTCGAGAAGGCTGCACCAGTGACGCATACAAATGTATCCAATTGCATGTGAAATATAAAGCGCAAGCCGAAGATTGGCGTCCTGCAGTTCTGTTTGTGAATATCAAGGGCTGTGGATATCCTCCAGCGGTAAACTGCGAGAACTTCACTCTGAGCTACGGGTATGTGGGAGCGAGGTATCCTTGCTACTGGTCTAGGGCTGATACAGCAGTCGTGGTCCCGAGGTGGTCTCGTGGAGAGCAGGTGGCGACAGTAACGAGGACATTGGCCATCCCACTCTTTTTATCCGGCTGTGCTGGAATTGGCTTGTGTGCATTACATTGCGAGTGTAGACCAAGACGACGAAGACGTCCCCCACGCAGGCCTCCACGCTTACCAACCCTGACCCTCGACGACACAGCAGTGTACCGACTTGCCTAGACGTGCTGACAACATATCCAAAAAAAAAAATAATTTTTTGTAGCGCACCAATCTACCAAAGTTCCATTTTAATATCAGATCTCTTATTAATTTTAGAGTTATATGACAAATGCTATCGAGTTGGATTTCTCGCGCAGATATATTTAAGTATAATTATACTGTATAAAGATTACCTATATGAAGATGAAGTAAATTATTATACATATAAAATGTTGTTTCATTGTTTCTCCATTAAATTATGGTAGCCAAACGATATATCCAATTGTAAAATAGATGTTACAATTAAACTTTGTTTTATTTTAACTTTACTTTATAGTTGTTATTACTGTTCCATACAATGTAGATATATTGTATGGAAATCTGTTACATCATGACTGTGGGTTCGATTCCCGCTCATATCCTATATGAGATAAATATTTATACCTATTATCTGTTATATAGATCCACTATAGGTACCAAGAACGTCGTACGTCTGGATAATCTAAAAATAACTTGGTTACTTTTGAATACACTGTTAAGGTCGTAATTCATTACATATTTGAATCATTTTATATCCGAATTTGAATGCATTCTCATATTTTTGTTAGTTTATTTTCTATTGTGATTGTTTGTTCTGTTTTAATTTAAAAATTAAATGCATTTTAAATATTACACAGTGTTATTTTTCCACAAAAAAAGTACAATTAACTTACAAGTAATTATTTAGTTAATTTTTATTTGATGCCACGTTTGGCTCAGTTTGTCCTACTAGTATCTAGTGACTTGCTGTGCCAACGGTCGCGTTTTCAATACAAATTTTCATCCCCATTTTCACCTCCTTAAGGGATGATTTCCGGGATAAAAAGTATACTATGTACTTCCCAGGGTCCCAAACTATCTTCATACCAAATTTCATCTAAATTGGTTCAGTAGATTCAGAGATTACCCTTCACAAACTCACAAATTTTAAATCTTTATAATATTAGTATAGATATGTATGTATTTAAAGCTATATATGTTTAGTGTATCAACTATCTGGTATCCATAACACAGGCCTCGTAGCTTACCATGGAACTAGATGGTTCTGTGTTAATGTCCCAAGATTTTTTTTTAGATTTATCCTCTTCATTAATAAAGGAATCATGATAATCAACTAACCTTTAGTGAATATATCGTAACATATGTACACACAGAGGAAAACATTTTAATGTATTGTGTAGGTATTGTGTAGGTATTTAATATCTATATTATTTCAATACTGCTTTTTTTAAATCGGTCAAAAATTTAGAAGTATGAAGAGTAGGTACTTACAATATAAAAAATGTAATACAAGTACTATTCAACCTTTAGGTATATCAAATTTACAAGTAGATACATCTCGACTATTGAATATAGCCTATTGAAAGAATAAAAACTCCAGACAATGAGGGTTGACCTTCACACAATTTCTTTTGAAATCGCTTTTTAAAATATAAACCAAAGTTTCGAGTGACACCGTTTGTAATTTTCTTTTATACTATAGTAAGTATGTATGTATATAATATAGTTAGTTAGCTCGACGGAGCTATGAGCTTTGTACTTACTCATTTTATTAAAATATCGTAGGTATATCTAGTTCTTAAACAGCTTAAGCTTTAATTGTATTACTTACTAGCGACTCACCCTCGCTCCGCTCGGTTTCATCCCTACTTACGTTTTAACGTTTAGTATACATTTCTCAGAGGTGAAATATTTTCCCGCAGTAAAAAGTATCCTACATGTTGACCCGGACAACCAGCTTAAAATTTCATCAAAATCCCTCCAGTGGTTTTTCCGTGATGCGGTCACAGACAGACAGACAGACAAAATTTTTAAAAAGTATAGATTAGGCCTTTGTATCGATAATTATGTCTATTTCAATAAAATTTTCCAAAAAATATTTAATGTACAGAATCGGCTTAGTTATGAAATTATCTATACAGATAAATAAAATTGGAGTGTCTGTTTGTAATATTAAAATAAACGATTTTTACTAAATGCATATGAATGTATATACGGTACATATACCAAAACAACATTTTTTTTAATTTCTGTCTGTTTGTTTCGGCTAATCTCCGAAACGGCTGGACCGATTTTGACAGGACTTTCACTGGTAGATAGCTGATGTTATAAGGAGTAACTTAAGCTGTATAGATAAAAATGCGTCCAAAAATGGGTAGGGACCTAATCTGTTAAGACATAAGTTTAGGCCCTTAGGGGTTTTGGAGTCTCCTTATTATACTACGTGCTAAGTAAAAGCTGATGTCAAACATGTTGTAATGAAATGTGTCAACAATAAACCATTGTGATAGTTTTTTTTATCATCATTTTTTAAAGAATGTAACATTATACTAATTCTGAAAACCTGTATGTGGGTAGAACCTAATTAGTTTATGACCTGTAAAATCCGCCAACTCGCACTTGACCAGCGCGGTTGACTATGGCTCGATCCTTCCTGCTTTGAAGAGGCCCGTGCCCAGCAGTGGGACGTTTAAAAGGGCTGAATAATTTAGATTTTTAATTATATATGAATAAAACGAGGATCATCTTAAAACTTAAATCTCTTTAATAAAAAAAAATAGGTCTTTTCTTAAAATAATAATGTCTGTCATCATTTATGTATAAAATAACCTCATTTTCGAAGTCGGTTAAATAAAACCATATTTTTTATCGATATTTTATTTCGAGTAAGTATAAAATTATGTTTTATTATAACAATCTATTATATACTTCGCATTTGAAACCCTCAGTCTTCATACTAAATACATTCTTACTATTTAGCTTTAAGCTGCCTAAAACAAACCCTATGAAGAACAATACTTTTTAAATAAAATTAGCTTTTGGATGTTTTCGCGGGTTTATTTTGATTTTTCGGTCCCCGACGTTTTGTATTAACTTAATTTTTTAACTTTTTAAATTACATATAAAACAATAGTATGGCTTGAATAATTAATATTTTATTTTATTGTTTAGAAATATGTATAATAATAGCAACACTGAATAAGATACTAATCAATAGTTTTCTAAAAATTTACAAATTATAATACAGCTAAAATTTAATAAATAATATTTCCATTGCCATTTTTGAATTTTTTGAATTCATTTTGTTATTTTGTGGGTAGGCTGTCTGTAACAACTAACCTTTGAGACATCTAACACCTTAGTCTCTCCCGTGACCATGATTGCTGTAAAGCATTCGAAACGTCGGGAACCAAAAGTCGAAATCCGCGAAAAAAACCTATAAAGAACTAAAATTATTTATTTCATATTTATAAATCAAATTAAAAGCTATATAAGCTTTTTTTGTCGTGAAGAAAAAGAACAAAAATTGACGAAAAACTCAAAACGAACCGAAATCGTAACCAAAAGACAGAATATAAAAATCTAATATTATGTAAAAACCACCCGCGCTTGGCCAGCGTGGTGGACTATGGCCCCTTCCCCTTCGTTTTGAAGCGAGGTCTTTGCCCAGCAATGAGAAAAAGGGCTGAATACAACATTTTATGAAGCAAAATAAATTAATTTTAATTTTTTTATTCTAAATAAGTACCATGCCAGAAGTACAGCTAGCAAAAGAATTCATGATTCCAATTCAGAAATTCAATCTTCACGAAATCAAAAATATAAAAACATACGAATTTTTATTAAAGAGCAGTCTTATTTATATATGCTAAGCTTTAGCTTCAATATAAATATCAAATTTAAAAAAAAAGGATAGAGAAATTAAAAAAAAAAAAACAAAATTAAAAATAATGTTCGTCTTTACTCGGATATAGCTTAGATTTCCATTTTAGTTAAGTAACATTAGGTACATGTATTCCTTTTTCATCGGAAGTTCTATTTCAAAAGTACATACAGTCAACAAAAATGTGGCCTATTATAAAACTTATTGAAAATTACAAAATTATTTATCTAAATTTATTTGATGACCTTACATTTGATCAATCGAGGAAAGAAAAAGGTTTTACATTGAAAAAAAAAACTCAGATCAAAATTTTCAACAATTTTAACAATGGTAACTTTAACGTTTAAAAAATTAAAGCAGATAAAAATTACTGACTCCTTTAAAAAGAAATATTTATTATAACGGAGTAGCAGTTTATAACAAGTTATTATAAAGGCTCAATTGTTGAAATTTAAATGCGAGATAACAAAAATAAAATTGTTTTAACCTCCATATAGGATGCTTTATGATAAAAAAAAAATAATAATAAAATAAAAAAAAAAACAAACTCTTCACAACCGTCTTCTCAATCAAAACCCTTAAAAAAATAAATAAATGTATTTTACAATACAATTAGCTAAGTTATACCACATTAAAAGGATTTAATGTTGCCATTATTAAAAAAATGACAATTTCAATAAAATTCAAGCTGATACCTAAAATATTGTTCAAGTCTTTGAAACGTAATATTTTATTTAAATTTGTTGATGGCAACATTGCATCTACTTAATGTGATATTCAAATTTCTTATTAAAAATTAAACTACATCAAGATGACTTTACAGATATAAAAAAATGACTCTAGATCAATTATATAACACGAAATGTTTTTTTTTATATTTGTGATAACAAACAAACCTACAACAACAATAGACCAGAAACAAAATAGAAATCGATCTAAAGCCATCTTTAAAAATCACCTTAACATCAAAGAAAATGAACTAAATTAACTAATTATACGTAGAAAAAAAAAAGGAAAAAGATATAATTGCTTTGGCAACCCTCTCCAATCAGACTATATCCATCGAATAATTCAACTAACAAAATAGTAAAACTCGAATGTATGTAGCATTTTTTTTTAACTTTGTATGTATTTTTTTTAATTTCTCATATTCTATTATAACTACATATATGATTATGAGTCTTATTTAAGCAATTATATGTATTTTGTATGCGTCATACATTTATTTAAGCACACTTCGAACAACTATGAGCTTTACTACACGTTAAATTAGAGTTATTTTACGTTGCAAATTTTATATTAGTTTAATATCCACTTAACAACACATCTTGGGTATATAACTTTTAAGAATCTATGGAGTATTTTTTTCAAGATCTTATATGTATGTCTATATAAATAAAAATGAATGTTGGTAAGCGCATAATTCGGCTAATTTATTTTTTTGTATGTTCCTTAAGGTCCACGGAAGGTTTTAATACTTAAAAAAAAACCTATATCCATGTTACTATATCGAAGCTAGGGACGAACCCGAGCGAAGCGAGGTTGACTCGCTAGTATGTTCAATACATAAAATGGAATGAAAACTAAAAACATTAAGTAAATAACAATATAGAAATCAATTATAACCAAGATATATTGTTAGGTGCCACTAATAAAAAATCCACAACATCCAATAGTTATTAAGGGCAGTATTGTGTTAACTTTTAAATTCGTACAATCGTTATAATGCATACATACATTACATTAGATAGATAAAGAAAAAACGACCCGTTTACACTATCACGTACCGACTGAAAAATATATTTTTTATAGATATAAAACACTATCAGATAAAATTTTAGTGAAAATTAATTAGTATAAATGAAAGCATGCTATTTATTTTAATTTTATCAATTTCCCAGTACGACATAATGTAAACAGGTCACCAACGACGACGAACAAACACCTACACGACATTCGCATACATTATCATTACCAAAACTGGACATCTTAAAGCTCTCAAAGTTTGTGTTCATTCCTCGAAGTTAGTTAGTTATACATTGAATTTACAACCGTTATATGTTAATATATTAATAATGCTCGAAAATTTTTGGTGTGACGAAGATATTTTTTGGTATTAAAAAAGCTATATAATATGGTATTTCATTATTATTTTCAAACTTTATGAATAGACAAGAGTAATTATTGATATACATACATATATTAAGGGTGGGGCAAAAAAATCGACTCATATGAAAATATGTTAAATTTTCATGTTTTAAATCCTCTTTAAAGATTAACTCAAAAAAAAATTTTTAAGGGTCGTTCAAGATTTTAAAATTTCCAAAAAAAAATTTCTCCCTGCGATAACATGTAGGGACTTAAAAAATAATAACTTTCTCAAAGTTACAGCTTAAAATAATGTTTTTTAAAGTTCATTCATTGCTTCCAATGTTTCCTAGCGAAGTTTTAATCTTGAGCGACCGCAAAAAAATTTTTTATCGAGCTTTTAAGAGGACTTACAACATGAAAAACTAACATATATTCATACGACACAAAAAAAAGTACAATAAGACCTTACGCGTCATTCAAAAACCTTCGACCACAGAAATTAATACGAATTTCAATACCAAGATAAAAAATAAATGTTTAAAATTTAAATAAAATACTTTAAAGTTTCATCACACATCAATTTAAATAAAAAAAAAGTAAAAAAAAAAAATTGGTTGTAAATCCAACTCCAATTTGTTACTATCTAAAGCTAATAATTAAATACGTATAAAATGTACTGAAAGGATAACTTTATACAAGTCTTTTTATTAATTATCGATACACACAAGTCTTAGCTGTCGTCTCGATATCTCGAGTGATATTCGCAATAATTCGGCGATTTGTTTTTTTTGTGTGAAAAAATATATATTTTGTATAAATATGGGATTTTTTTTGTACTATTTCTTTCATTTTAACCTGTATTTTTTGAAATATTTAAAGTAGCTTAACTAAAAATACTGCTTTATACATATGTAAGTTATTGAGTTAAATAAAAAAAAAAAGTTTGTAAAGACGTTTGGATATTTAAAATACTTGAATATATTTAGAAAATTAAACATATTTGGTCAAGTTTTAAATAAAATGTTTTTTTTAATTGTTTCCAGAGAGAAAGACGTAGATCTAAAAATGTTGTAATAAACATATTCAAGAGTTATATTCCTGAACAAGGATTAGTAAAATTAAGAATTCAAGTTTAAGAAAAAAAAAAGAAGAAAACTTATACCTGTGTTATAACAATAAACAAACAATATTTTTAATTAAGCACTAATCACTATTACAAACCGAATTATTACGAGATATCGATATCTAATCGATTACCCACACACGTGGTACAATTTGAAAAATCGATTTTATTGAAAAAAAAAAAAAAACTAGAGAAAAAAACATAATCAAAGAACAACTTGAGACATTTGATTGGCGAGACGATACCTCTTTCTATCAATATCTAACATCCTATCGTTGCCATCTAACGTTCGCTTCACCCCCATACTGGTTGAAGGCACCGAGTTCATTGCATCGATTAATCTAGTAGATTTACAATAACTCTTTTGCCCCGGTATGTATTGATTTAGGATGTTTTCATCAAAATTGATTGTAAAATCTGACCTGACCGGATACGATTCGGCGACGTGACGGGGACGACACGATGCATCCGATCGATAGGTCTCGTATGGGGATGGTGGTGGTGAAATGCATGGTGTTGCGTTCGGTGAAGTCCTCGCGTTTGAGTATCCTAGGTCTACTTCATTTTCGGTTTCACGTGACTTCAGTATTTGCATCATCCTGCGAATTGAAATTGGTTTGTGTTAATTGTGTTTTTTCTTTGTGTGTTAATTGTGTTTTTCGTGTTTTCAATCAGGATTTCGCTTCGTTTTTATAACCATAGAGAAAGGACGTCAACCGTGTGGGATATCAACTTCCGACTTTTCGGCCTTTTTTTCATCATTTTGCAGTTATTTATATAGTATGCACTATATCAAACATAAAATACTTACTCTTTATATTTATAATAATTACTAAATACGTTTTCACGGTTAGTATAGATTCTTCAGAGATGAGATATTTTCTGGCTGGTTATCGGGGTCAATATATAGGATACTTTTTACGGCGGGATAATATCTTATCTCTGAGAATTCTATACTAAACGTTATAGCATATACGTGTATATAAGTGTATGTGTGTGTGTGTGTGTGTGTGTGTGTGTGTGCACACGTACCTCTGCAGCAGGCTGGCGAGCGGCGCGACGGCGCCGGGCGCGCGGCCGGCGATGGCGGCCAGCCAGGCGGGCCAGGCGCGCAGGCCCAGCGCGGCGCGCGCGCACGCCACGCACGCGCACCCCACGTCCACGCTCTCCACCACCTTCAGCCGCACGTCTGTTCGTTACGACACAAATGTCAGACATTAATACCTATACTATACCTATAATTTATCGACACGTTTGGCTCAGTGTGTAGTGACCCTACTTGTTGTGCCAGCGGTCGCGGGTTCGAGTCCCGCTGGGGGCATTCATTTGGTTGATGAGCACGAAGTTGTACTGCAGTCATGGATGTTTATATTTATATTATGTATATACTTATTTAAAGTTATATATGTATGTGTAGTCTACAATTATCTGGTATCCATAACACAAGCCTCGTAGGTTACCATGGAACTAGATAGTGTTGTGTGCCAATGTCTCAACAAAAAAAAATAGTGTCTGAGTAGTGACCGAAAATAAATGTACGGATATTGTGTCCGAGCTGTTCACACTCCTTGCTCCACGTGATACTATCTTCTACGCGGTACGGTGTATTGAAAATATCAAACCTGTTTCAAAACTTTTCAACCACACGAGACACTTGGACACAAACTGTTCCCACAGCAGCTTATTCAACACTAATTATTGTATTGCAATAAATTTCACAATTAGAGACACTCGGTGTATACACTAAGTGTATCTTATATAGTGTCTTAGTCTAAACCAGGCTTAACAGTTGTGACATTGGACAACGAGTCAAAAACATAAATAAATATCTTCAAGAAAAACTTGGATCCAATGACACACCCCAATTGAAAAATGGATTTTGTAACAAATCACTACTGCTTAAGTTGTAAATTATTTATAATATTGTATAATTTAAACTTTCTGTACATTGTCCTTTTTTGGGAAAATCAACATCTGCCTCGTCAACCTTATATTAGACTGGTTTGTAAATTAAAATTATAAATGAAAAAGAATGTGACGATATGGTATAGTATTATCCTAAAGAAGAGTGAAGAAACCTGGATGTCTGAGAGAACTTGGAATTTTTTTTCAAAAAAACGTGAGTAGTCCACCCGGACTCGGCCAGCGTGGTGGACTACGGCCTGATCCCCCTCATATTGAAGGGAGGTCGACCCCCCGCAGTGGAACGTTAAAAAGGGCCGATAATTCAAGATTCAATGATTAAAATAATTACTTTTAAACTTAATAAAAATAGTCATTTCACCAATGAAAAAATATTTTTTCTTAATATTTATATAGGACCTTTCAGGAATAAACTATTCATTACAAAAAGCCATAAGCATCCGATTGAAAACGGGTTTGGATATCATGCAACAAACACAGAGAGAAATTTGGACCTGAATTTAAAACCTAATCCTTTTTACTAGGTCAAAAAGTAAAACCTAGGAACCTAAACTTGATGGGTACACTCTACATTTGCAATACTAACAAGTAATAACTTCTGCCATTTATCAGAACCCCAAAAAAAAAAAACAAACACTCACCAGACAAAGTCAAATCCAAGTACGCTTCCAACAATTTAGCACCATCCCGTCTGAATCTCCTCACAAACTTTGGGTGCCGAGTGGTCAGATCACAATCAGCCACCACATATTGTGCGAGTAGGGCTGCGAAGGTCACGGGAGTAGGGGTCAGAAGCCTCCACCGCACATGCTGACCGACCATCCACTCCAGCTGTCTGAATGTCTTGCCGCAGAGTTGTATACCTGATACCTTTGCTAGGGTTTTCAATGTGGGTGCTCTGCTGAACTTCTCTTCACTTTTTGCTGTAAATTAGAATAATAACAATTATAAATATAAATTATAAATGTAAAATTGTGTATGTGTGTTTGTTTGTTACACTTTTATGTTAAAATGGCTGGATGGATTTTGATGATGTTTCATACATAATACATAGAAGAAAGATCGATTTTCCTTCCATGGGGCCTTAAGTGGCAATAACATTAGTTAGTGCACCATACAAATACATTTTTTAATTGCTTACTCTGATAATCAGGATGCATAAAATGATAAAACCACTGTCTTTCTAACTCCAGGTTGCTACTAAGAATTTTTCTACAGAAGATCTTTAAAACTCCTCAGCCCTACCTGGGGCTCGAACCCAGAACATCAAAATCTCCAACCTACAAGGTAAGTAAAATGAAAAAAAAAAGTAAATAGCCATCATCTTTAATATTATTATATTCTTTATTGCACTTAAAAGTAAATAAAATGATTTAAATACAATTTTTGTTTGCAAATATATACAGTAGTATGTATTAAAAAAAGATAAAATCATCAGAAATAGTAAAACTCACCGGCAAGACTCAAACAAGCCAAGGCGACATGCGTCAGTCTATCCGCCCGGAGTCTGTGAGCATCCATGAATAAATCCAACTGGGCGACCGCCGAGTGCAGGGTGGCGATGGTCAGCCCCAGCTTCTTGGTGACATCCCTTAGTTGCTGCACTAGTGAACCACGGAATTCCAACTGTGGGCAAATTATATTTAACATTATACAAGAAAATATTAATTTCTTAGATTTACGCGAAAATTTCACGTTTTAAATAAAAGTATCATATTAGATTTTTTCGCGGATTTATTTTGAGTAGGCAGTGGTAGCCCAGTGGTAACACGCTCGCTTGAGAAACCGAGTAAAGCGGGTTCAAATCCCGAGTCTCACACCTCTGATATTTTCATGTGCGAATCATTTCTAACATGATTACAACTTGCCTTACGGTGAAGGAAAACATCATGAGAAAACCTGCATGTCTAAAAGAACCTAGCAAGTTTTCGAAAGACATGTGAAGTCCACCAACCCGCACTTAGCCAGCGTGGTGGACTATGGCCTGATTCCCCTCCTATTGAAGGGAGGCCCGTGCCCAGCAGTGGGACGTTAAAAAGGGCTGAATACATACAATACATACATTTTGAGTACCTAGGCAACCGAGCTTCGCTCGGAGTTTTTGGCCAAAAGTGCAATTTTCTTTTTAATTTGGCTTAAAAAAAAAACAAAAACTAAAAACTTGAATTAACACAAAAAAAAAAACAAAGTAAAAACTTTGTATCCGGGATTCGAAACCGCTTGATCACGGTGCTTATGCCAGAGCGTGCAAAATTATCGACCACATTTTGCGTGGAATAATGCGAAGGAAAACAGCATGAAAACTTGAAAACACGCATTATCCCAAACATAAGACTAACTAAATCTACTAATTAGACTAGATCGATTAATCGCCCCCGAAAACCCCCACATAACAAATTTCAGCGAAATCGTTAGAGCCGTTTCCGAGATCGCCGGTATAATTTAGGGACGGACCCGAATGAAGCGAGGGTGAGTCATTTGTAGATACTATAAACGTAACTAAAAAGTTAATCTTTATAGGTATCTTGATATTAACCACCAAAAAGGCTCATTACTCTCATCTGTGTCCAAACTGAAATGATGCAACATAACATAGTATGTACATTTAATGCGTCATCTTGCATCAATATTTCACAATATTTGGAACAATTGCATTATTGATTTCAATTGATATCAAATAAAAATTCAAATATCATATTACTTACTAAAAATGATACTTACTAAAAAAGATAACCATGCTTTAAAACAGGCTTATATTTCACCCACTGTTCATTACTGTATATTTGCCAAAATGTAATGTTTTTTTTAAATTATGCAATATTTGCTTAATTAGTTTTTTTTTTTTATTTGTACCATAAAACCGCAGCTTAGCTAATAATATATAAAGATTTCAATATATTATAATACCAACCAAAATGCCAAAACTACTTTTTTTAATATAATTTTGTTAATGGTAGTAGATTCAATCTTTTTTAATGCAAATACTCCTATATTGATTTATTTTTATAACTAGCAGCAATAGTTATACATTTTTATCTGTATAATAAGTCTTTTTTACATTATTAACAAAATATTTGTTGTTTAGCACACAAGCAATGGCTATTTGTGATATTCTGCAATTTATGGGCCAGAGTAGATACTTTTAATTTGAATAACCATAACATGTGCCATTAAAATTATATCTTTGCAAACAACTACTTGACTGCAACATATAATATTAAGTTAAACACACAGTATCTTTTTTTCTTTGAAGCCATTAAGAAGAAAATTGAATTGAATTCTATTTTTCAATAATGCTTAAAATAACTATATAATATAAAGAAATTGCAAGGACATAACAACATAAATAATTATGTCTATCATAGTTTATTTGTAAGTCAACATTGGAAAAGTAAAGCACTTATTATTTAAAAAGTAAACTCAAGTTTTGGTTTTTAATATTGCATCATAATATTAAGTCACAGATATAGGTTATCAATAAAAGCAATTCAAGTGTTGCATTATGCAATGGCCTCTATTATAAGAAATAATAAATTATAATAATATATTAGAATAATTAATTATATATAATGTAATATTTATATATTGTTTCAACTATTTCTGTTTAAATAAATACTTTACTACTACAATTATTATAATAAGTATTGATTGTATTCAGTCCTTTTTTAACGTCCCACTGCTGGGCACGGGCCTCCCTTCAGTACGAGGGGGAAGTTTTGATTATTTAAAGTTAATTAATAAAAAAACATGATATACCTGAGGTGATTGGAGGTGGATGATAGGTTTCTCAGCATCTTGCTCCAGTAAACTCTTCCAGATATCTTCACGATATTCACAGTGATATTCATCTTCAAGATCAGTGAAGGACTAGAAGAGAATATTACATAATTACATAATATATTATATAGTTTAAAATATAAACATTTCTTTAATCATTTTCTAAATAACAATTTATTTATTATTTTTATTATTACATGATACAGCAAGATTAATATAAAGATAATGAATACCACAGTAAAACTATCCCATTTATATCACCAATTTCTTTTTCTATTCTTTACATATTTTTTGTAATTAGTTATATTTTTAATCAACTGCAAAAACTCGAGCACTATTCAAGGTTAAGAATGCACAATCTGGACAATGTAACCATTATCTACATTTATATTCTTTGTTCCTTGTTCCGCATCTTTTAGAATTAATTTGTAAATCTAAATAAGTATATCTTAATTCAAGATTTTACACAAAATGTCATGAATAAAACAAATAGTCATGAATTTTAAAAATCGCATTGTCAAACTTACATTCGATTCGTACTTCGGTTCTGAAACATCTTGTTTTGGCGCATTATCACCAGGCACGGTGTTCCTTACACTGGATAGGTTAAGTTTAGACATATTTAGGGATTCCATCTTTTAAATGCAATTAAAACAAACAATTCACAATTACTCAAAGATTCGTAACACGTAGACTAAATATGACGTTCACCACGTGGAAACATACGTCAAATTAAATATAAAATATCACAGCTTGGCCGAAGATACGAAGTAGCTTAGTTAATCTCCTTTACACTTTATCCATAGCGAAACGATACTAAAATGCAAAACTCATGTAACATGTGAGCGGGCTTCAAGAACAGTCATGTTGCGAATCGAGACATTCTAGACGCTGCGAGTTCAACCACTCAGCATTCCACGCAGCGCACGAATGTGAAATGAAATTGACAATGACATCAGTCATAAAAACTATTTTCAGCGTTTGTATAATCGGATACTTGTATAATTATATTCTAAAAAGAAACAACTATGTTAAAACTAATAAAATGTTATGTAATTTATAAATTTATTGTTTAATTGTATTTATTAAACGTTTACGTCATGAAATATAATGACTTCGAAAATTAATCCTAAGCAAATAGTTAATTTAATTGGTTTTTTAATTGTTATAATTATATATTTTTGATTTTACGATTAGTTAACTGAGTTATTAAAAGCATAACTAATAATAAGATGACACTACAAAATATTTAAAAATTAATCATTAATCATAATTTTACAGAAATGGCAAGACTGCTAATGGTTATGTATTTTTATTTGTCATCCATGGTTATGTATGTCCATATATGGACATATGACTTGACAGCTCATTAGTGTTGTGAATAACAATTACATTGATATCGATTAAATCGAACTTAATCGATATCAATGCCATTCATATTTATCATAAAACCGTATCATTTTTTAAGTAGATTTGCCAAATCATAAATATGAATAATTATATAAGTATATTGTAAAAATTATGCACATAATATACATAACCAAATGTATATTACGTTTTATCGTTTTTGTAAAACTTTATAATAATTATAAATTGGACTGATTCCAATTTTAAAATATCTTTGTAACTCATAGAAAATAACTTTTATATTTTATTACAAACTTTTATACATTTATATAATCTTTTATACAAGAAAAAAAAAACAAAATATTATTTATATATAATTATATAAAATTTACCGGTATATAAAATTTACCGGTAGTAGGACTCTGTCAAGCCTAAGGAGTCCGACTGGATGGGTACTACCCCCTTATCTATTTCTGCCGCCAAGCAACAATGATTGCATTGTTGTGTTCCGGTTTGAAGGATAAGGTAGCCAGCGCAATTACAGGCAAGAGGCATATCATCTTGGTCCTCACAGTGACAACGCACCTGTGGTTCTGCATTTTTGTTACTTAAAACCTAAGTGCATAAACCGTAGGTGTTATGGGCGACAGGTGCTGCTTTCCATCAGGTGGTCTGTCTGCTCCTTTTTCACTGAATGTCATAAAAAAAAATAGCATAATAAAATCTTGTTTTATATTAATGCTTAATAAATATTTTTAAAATATTGTAGATATTCCATTCTTTTTTTATGACTAATCGATATTTATATTAATGTGACTCATTGACATCTTTCGTAAGTACGACTTGGTGCATCACTGACTTCTAACGTCACGTCATTTTTTGGGAGGCTATGGAAAGTAGCGGCTGATTTTGTTTTTCTATTTAATCTAAAAAGTACTGAATATACCATATTTATTGTAATATCAGTGTAATTTATAGTGTAGTAGATATATAATTATAATGTCTTATTCTAACAGTAAGTAGTTTTTATTGTTTTTATTTTGAGGCATGGTGCGGTGAACCGAAACTGTTTTTCGATTGATAATTTTTATTAGTTTTGCGAGTCGTTAGTGAACGTGTATTTATTTTCGCAGAGTATACTTTTGCCGCATTACCGAGGACCCAGCGAGGTACTCCTTTAGTGTTGGGAGGTGATCCCAAAGGCAAGACTTTCTTGTACACCAATGGGAATTCTGTCATAATACGAGATATCGAAAACCCAGCGATTTCGGATGTGTATACGGAACACTCTTGTCAAGTGAATGTGGCTAAATATTCACCCAGCGGATTTTATATTGCATCTGGAGGTGAGTTATAATTACTTTTACATCTATATGATAATTTTAGTATTAAAAATAATGAAGCTAATAAGAAATGAATTAGAAAATATGTAGATGTCACATTTTTGAAAACATTGTTTTCTCTTTAGACTTCATATAATAACAAAATGGTAAATATATTTTTTGTAAAGGATTCATAATAATAATATTGAGCTTAATTAAAGGAAAACACATATTATACAATTTCCTTAACCTTATAAAATATTACATTATATATAAATTTAATTTGTTTTATACAAAAGGATGAATTGGTTAACAATATAGCAGTATTCTTCTTGATGTGCAGTTAGCCTTGTGTCAGATATCAACTCAGTTGGCTTTTTACAAACTTGTTTTGCATATATTAAAGGTTAATATTTAAAAGAGAAATTTGTAGTAGAAAATTATGTATGTATTATTATTTTCAACTAAACTTAACTAAAAAAGGCTCATGAAATTACTCATCACATTGACTTCTGTATGCTTTAATATGTTATGCTTCTGAGTTTTCTTACCTTAAGAAAGAAATATTTGTGCTTGTTAATCATAGCAGGTCTTTTCATTCCTTTTAGAGAGTAAGTTCCTCTTAAGTGTATCCTTAGGTATCCGAAATATAATTTTCCCATATTTTAAATATACTTAAAGACACTCTTTCAGTCAGTTATACTGTTTAATTATAGATAATATTGATATACATATATAAAGTTTCTTTTTATGCATTTTTTTTTTTGTTATAAAGTGTAAACTCCATGTAACGTCACTCGATTTAACGACAAACTCTCTAAAACGTCGAAATAAATTGGCTTTGGTTGGTTTAGCTTATCTTCCATACAATGATACACTCTACATAGCATTACATCCACTCTCAATAACGACAACAATTGAGTAATAAAAAGTACCTTTTAAGTTGCTGAAATTAGTAAAAAGCGCAGCTGTGTACGTTTTTTGTCGCTTTATTATTCTAGCCTGCAATAAACTCGACTGTCGGCATCACGCATACCGAACTTTCTAAGAAATTCGTTCTTTTGTTTACAAATTGGGATTGCTTGCACGTGTAAACTGATCTTGCTTGACCATGATTAATAAGTAGGGGTCATGGATTGTCTATACGTTATCATATTCTTAGTTGCTCACAAACTTTCAAACTGTAAACATTACTTCCTTTATCACCAAGATGCCTCAATATCGCAAGATATGAATAAAATAAGTAAAAAAATTCAACAAAATTACTGGTGCAGCAAAAGACGTCAGACAAAAATAACAGACTATACGCAATAGCGATCAAATATAAGATTCTTTTTGACGTACATAACTACTAACTCTAGTCTGAAATAAACTTTTTCTTTTTCTAATTCTGATTTTTCTTCTCTCCATTTAACGACAACTCTCTATAACGCCATAAAATGCACAGTCCCTTCAGTGTCGTTATATAGAGTTTACACTGTATATCATTAAATGCCATGTATGAATCAATAAGTGCGTGTATGACTCAATGTTTATCACATTATCACATACTACCATATAAGTATGTGCTACACATTAAATATATTCAATCTTCCAAAGAGATAAGCCATATTTGTGTATGATTTATTTAGTAGTCATGTACTTGGGTTGTCTTATGTTTTGTACTTTATAAAAACTTCTTTGGATTTAATTTCATATTAATAATGGTTGGTTGACAAAGAAGTTGTTATGCCATCTTTTAGCATATTAGAATAATTATATAACAGATGAATGTCTCACATAGCAGTAAGCCATATATGTACATTCATACTTCTCTCCTTCCACTTGTGTACTCGTAGTGGTCCATTATAGTATACAAGATACTTAAGTGCGTCCTTAGGAAACATTCACGTGCCTTATGTTAAACATGTTACTTACTTGTAAGACACCCCGAACAGTGAAAATACATTCCACTAAAATAGCTCTTAAAGGTGATTTGCTTCACTGCTTACTTTCTATTTTAAAAAGGTGAAATAGGCTCATTTCTATGTTAGATAATCTAATACAAAACACTGAGAAGGCTATTTTATACTTATATTTTTCAAAGAGTTAACAAGATAAGTAAAACTAAATTTATATAAATAATATATAAATGTAAAATGAATTATGTCTATCTGTTTAATATCTTTTCACTCTTAAAGTACTGAACAAATTTTGATTGGATTTGGCCATGACAAATTGCATTATGGGGGCAGTTAAGTTACATTTTATTGCTTCCAACTTACCATGCAAGTGGAGCTAGGTGCAAAAACTAGTCATACATATATTATGTTAAGATTTTATGCTTGTTTCATAATCAGTTGATAATCTAATCAAATTATTTATTAGCAGTTCTATTATCAGTAAGTTAATATAAATTTTACAATAATCCAGTAAAAAAACTCGCTACATATTTATTAATAGTAGTTGAAGATATGACCAAAGAGCATAGATTCAAATCCTGTGTTGGGCAATTTTTTGTCATGGAAATATTCATTTTATATTTATAAGTAAATAATAATAAATATGTTGGGACATTAACACACCGCACCATCTAGTTCCATGGTAAGTTACAAGACTTGTGTTATGGATACCAGATAGTTGATACACTATACATATATAACTTTTAATACATACATTGTAAATATAAATGAGTGGAGTGAACTCATGAGTGGAGTACAAAAATTCATGTTCATCACACAAGTGAATGCCCCCACCGACCAGTGACCGTTGGTACAGCATGTAGGAGGGTCACTATAAACTGAGCCAAACGTATTGTTATGACTTCTAAAAGCCTTGATCTCAAATCTTAAACGGAAATATTAAGTTTTTGGTTTTATCCGCTTTAAGTTATCTATACTAATATTATAAAGCTGAAGAGTTAGTTTGTTTGAACGCGCTAATCTCAGGAACTACTGATCCGAATTGAAAAATTCTTTTTGCATTAGATAGCCAGTTAACTGAGGAGGGCTATAGGCTATATATTATCCTGAAAAATATGGATTTGTTTTTATAAATAGTCAGTTTTATAAATGGAATATATCTCATTGTATATTTTTCTTTATATATCTTATCACCTCATATGTTATCTAATTACCTAATGAATTAAATGGTATGTTGAATTATAATTTCTTAAGTATGTACTTATAATGACTCACCCTCGCTTCGCTTGGGTTCGACCCTAGCTACGTTTCAACGGTTAGTATGGAATAAATCTGTATAAATATTATAAACTAGCGACTCACGCTCGCTTCGCTTGCGTTCGTCCCTAGGTACATTTTCACGGTTAGCTATATAGTATAGCTTCCTAAGATATTCATTTATTTATCATTTAAATTGTAAAACGATTTTCCCTCGTTTTGCTCGGGTGTGAACGCCGTACGCGGATTTTGTTCACAATTTCATGGGATTTAATTTTTTTTCGCGGAACCCTGATTTTTTTTTTCTAAAATAAAAGTAGCCTAAGTTACTCCCTATAACATCAGCTATCTGCCAGTTTAAGTCCCGTCAAAATCGGTCCAGCCGTTACGGAGATTAGCCGGAACAAACAGACAGACAGACAAAAATTGTAAAAAATGTTGTTTTGGTATATGTACCGTATATACATCCATATGCATTTAGTAAAAAGCGGTTATTTAAATATTACATGACACTTCAATTTTATTTATCTGTATAGATGTGCAAGTTTGTGAGTATGGATGTTTGTTACTCTTTTACGCTAGAACGGCTGAACGGATCTGAATGAAATTTAGCACAGAGATAGATTATAGTCTGGAATAACACATAGGCTTCTTTTTATCCCGGAAAAATGTATGTTTCCCGTGGGATAGGTTTGTTTTTGTTTTCCTATAGGCAAACCTTAGCGAAGCGAGGGTGAGCCGCTAGTGACTATATACATATTATGATTTATATATGTACATAGGTATGATGAGTTGTGTTTTCCCGTGGGAGTGAGATAATCTACCGCAGTAAAAAGTAGCCTATATCTCCTTCCAGCCTTCCAACTATCTCCACACAAAATCACGCATTTTCGTAACTTATTTCGACGTGAAAGAAGGACAAACAAAAAACACACTATCACATTTATTATATTAGTATGGATTATATGTTAAATAAGTTCTCTTAATAAGAAAGGCAATGATTTTTTTTACTTAATCAAATTGGAATAAAGACAGCAGTTACCACAACTTTGTTGTTAACTTTTATTGACATTTGAAAATTGTCGAAAAGTTTGTTTCCTAAAGAAGGTAATCTGTGCAAATGCAACATGTACTCTTTATTCTAGGAATTAAAAGTTAACCGACAGGGCAGGGGGTGAAACAATACGCGAAAGTAGTTGCTAGAAATTAATTCAAGTATTGAAACTTGTTTAGAGATTTACTATCGTATTGGGAAGTCTCGTATTTACGGTTATTCCATACGTTTTAACCGCAAGCGGTAAAGTAATTGATAAGTGCCGTATCGATTCACGACACGTTTGGCTCAGTTTGTAGTGACCCTACTTGCTGTGCCAGCGGTCGCGGGTTCGAGTCCTGCTGGGATCATTTGTGTGATGAGCACGAATGTTTGTGCTCCAGTTATGGGTGTTTATGTTTATAATATGTATTTAAAGTTATATACGTGTAGTGTATCAACTATCTGGTATCCATAACACAGGCCTGTAGCTTACCATGGAACTAGATGCTGTTGTGTGTTAATGTCCCAAAAAAAAAAAAAAAACTTCGACGTTGCAAATCAAGTTTCATGCCACATTATAATTCTTGCCTCTAAAATATCTTTATATTCTCTTCAGTAAGCAAAAATTTTGTTAATTTTGTATTTTTCAAATTATATACCGTTCAGATTAACCTTCAGTACTGCATAGAGTTTTGTTACAGTGGATTTGTCGGAGTACTGTTACGTGTACGGTATTGTCGATCGCATTATATTACTAAGGTCGACGGTTAGCCTGCTTAGGTCATATCTGTGTATTTATGTATGTATTCAGTCAGCCCACTGCTGGGGGTTTGGGCGTGGGCTTCCTTCAATACGAGGGGTTGATACCCCTGATGGCCATAGTCATAGTGTGTATTTATAAATTATACATATATTATTAGATAACTGTCTCGGCGGTCAAGCAGCTGGTTTGTACGGCTGCAGATCTGGAGGTCCTGGCTTCGAGTCCAGGGTTGCCCCAAGTTTACTTATTGATATTTTCTGTTGAGAAATTCTCAATAATAAGCCCGGAGTTAGGAAGTTTATGGTGTTTCACTCTCGTACCTGAGAGCAGGTAAAGCTGTCGAATTGTCTTTCCATTGGAGTATTAGAATGAATGATGTACAAAATGCACTTTTGCTTGTGCGCAAACTTGTGCAGTATAATATCTTATATCATAGAATGGTCGAAAATGATCAGGAAGACATCATCATTTATCAGTATTGTTACATAGTTTGGGTTTTTAAATTGAATTATATATTCAGATAACTAACTACTTTTAGGAGTTTGTTAACATATTTGCAAAAACAGTCTATTATTGCGTATTAAAAAATCAACACTTGATGCCAAGATCGTAGGTTAATGACATCTTATGTAATCTTGTGATTGCTTTACTTTGTCCCAGCAATTTCTTAGACTTTCTTCAAATTGGCAAACTATCAATATTCTATTCACTTTTTTTGCTAAAAATTTATGTGTTTTTAACATTATATGTTAGAGTATAAAAATATTACCAAATATATATTAAAACGATTTATATTCACTCATTCACATAATATTCCTTGGGATAACCGATTAGGTTATCCCCCTAATATCGGGGCTAAAAAGTGGACTATATGTCAAATCTACAACCCGTAAACCATCTCGATGCAAAGAATGCTTCGTTAATACTTTTTTCAAATTTACGCGAATATTTGACATTTTAAATAGAACTATCTTTTCGGATTTTTTCCCGGATTTATTTTGGTTTTTGGCGTTTCGAATGCTTTACAGCAATTATGGTCACGGGAGAGGCTTAAGGTTTTAGACAATTCGAAACGTCGTCGAGGACAAAAAATCAAAATAAATCCGTCAGAAAATCTGAAAAGATAGTTTTTTTTTAAATGCTCCGTTACTTTTATTTTCGGCTCTAATAACAACCTGCCAGCTTGTCTATACTGATTTAGCACTTAAGCAGTAAAATGGTATATGAAAGCCTCGCACCAGAAGCCCTTGAAGCATCGGGATGAGAAATAGCGTTTTCAACTTGTAAGGTAGGTACCCTGTACAGCGACTGCATAATCACTTTGAGTCATTATTTCACTCATGAAGCTGGTCACTTTTCTATTAATATTTATAGATATGGTAAAAGGCAGTGGTAGCCCAGTGGTAACGCGCTCGCTTGGGAAACCGAGTGAAGCCGGTTCAAATCGCGGGTTCGCACTTCTGATATTTTCATGTGCGAATCATATCTAACATGATTACCACTTGCCTCACGGTGAAGGAAGACATCGTGAGGAAACCTGCATGTCTGAGAAAACCTAGCAAGTTTTCGAAAGACATGTGAAGTCCGCCAATCCGCACTTGACCAGCGTAGTGAACTATGGCCTGATTCCCCTCTACTGAAGGGAGGCCCGTGCCCAGCAGTGGGACGTTTAAAAATGGGCTGAATACATGGTGCAAGCTTTTGGATTTGAATTGAAACTAGTTTAGACTTGAAACCTAATCATTTTTGAAGTTTCTCAAAAATAACGGCGATTTGTTTGTGAGTTGAGAGATATAAATCGAACCTTTTTTTTGTTTATTATGCGTTCATTTTATTTATATTTTACGTTTTAACGTTTAGTATAGATTTCTCAGACATGAGATATTTTCTTTAGTAAAAGTATCCTATATGTTGACTCCGATAACCAGCTATCATTATACCAAATTTCATCAAAATCTGTCCAGTGGCTTTCTCGTGATGCGTTCACAGACAGACAGAGTAATATTACTAAAAACTATAGATTCGGCCTCTGTATCGATAAATAATGTCTATTTTAATAAGATTTTCCAAAAAGTATTTAATATGCAGGTTCGACTCAACATTTTATTATACTTATGTATATCTTAATCTATATACATATATAGGTAAAACGGCTGGACCAGTTTTTATAATGTTTAATTTTTTGGATTTCTCTTAGTCTGGAATAGGATAATAAGTATTAAAACATCAGAAAAATAAAAAAAATATTAAAGTTTGTATGGCTAACGTTGGCAAATAACTATATTAAATATCTATGTAAAACGTACCTAGCGAAGAACCCGAGCGAAGCGAGGGTAAGCCTCTAGTTAATACCTCTGCTCTCCTTTGACAGCTTACAGTCAGACGTAATACCGTTATAACGGTTAGTCAGTTACAACAGAGATCAAGAGAAAATCTTGTTTTTAACCAAAAAACGAATTTCATAGTAATTAGTAGAAGAGTTTTTTTCGTCAATTTTTAACGATGGAACATTATCTCGTTAGAGATATCGCAATATTAGCTCCTGGTTTTGATTTTTAAGCTCGGGTATTGTTAAGTTAAGCATTGCCTTCATTAATGACAGTGCAAATGGCACTATATTTTGTTACTAACGACTCGTCCTCGCTTCGCTCGGGTTCGTCCCTAGGTAGATTCCCTATACAGACTTTCATTTTCATCCTCTTAAGGGATGATTTCTGAAATAAAAAGTATCTTATGTCCTTCTCAGGGTCTCAAACTATCTTATCAAATTTCATCTAAATCGGTCCAGTAACGTTACCTTAGCGAACGTTAATTTGTACTGTTTATAGTTTATTTGGAATATGAATTGCTGAGAAAACTCCAGTTTGTCCCGTTTTTAAGAGGATATCCACGACTCGCGTATAGAAAAGTTACGTATACAAACATTTTAAACTATTATGCTGGCTTGCATCCAACAAATTCAAACGTTTATTTCAACAGAATTCCTCTATAATCCCAGTAAATGTCCCATTAAAATCAGTTTAGCCTTTTTGAAGGCTGAAAAAGGATAAAAGTATCAGGTGAAGTGGGTTCAAATCCCAGGTCTCGCATCACTGAAATTTTCATGTGCAAAGCATTTTCAAAATAATACAAATTCGTTTATTACGCTAAAGGAAAATATCTTGAGGAATTCTGCGAGTCTGAGGGGATATTACTAATTTTTAATAGCCATGTAAAGTAATTAATTCATCCTTAAAGCTACGTTTTTTTGATGATATTTTTATACCCGCTATTAATGTTGGGTTCGAAATCGGTTCACAATTGGTACACAAAAAACTATAGTATTGAGTACGTACCTCTAAAGTAGAAAATCACATGCGCTCAATATAAGATATTAGTGGTATCGAAATCACAGACAGACAGTTCGATTTTGAAGAAAAATACTAATGACTTACCTAACCTAGTCCCTACGCGTATCTCCAGCTCTATCTGTAATAAATTTCATAGAAAACCGCCGTTTTATCGTGAAGGATGTTTGGATGGATGGATGTTTGTTAACAAACATATACGTATACAAGATTTGGTGTTTATAATTGTAGTTCGTTAAGTGGTTTTTTTAGGGCACTGTTAGCCCAGTGGTAACGCGCTCGCTTGGGAAACCGAGTAAAGCGGGTTCAAATCCTGGGTCTCGCACCTCTGATATTTTCATGTGCGAATCATTTCTAACATGATTACCACTTGCCTTACGGTGAAGGAAAACATCGTAAGGAAACCTGCACGTCTGAGAGAACCTAGCAAGTTTTCAAAAGGACATGTGAAGTCCGCCAATCCGCACTTGGCCGGCGTGGTGAACTATGGCCTGATCCCCCTCGTATAGAAGGGAGGCCCGTGCCCAGCAGTGGGACGTTAAAAAGGGCTGAATACAAGTGGTTTTTAAATCACAGACAGACAGACAGTTCAACTTTATAGTAAAGTATTTTAATGACATTCATACATTTTTCATAGGTATTTACAAAGGGTTAGCGGAAAGCAAAACTATGGAAACGCGAGTGTCATTCGAGATATAATCAAATACTCGAATTTGGAAACGCGCCAACTGGAACCAATCTTAGATCAAACTATGTTTAGATACTAGTCGAGGAGATTGTTCGAACGTTAACATGTATTTTTATATTTGACTAGCGATTCGCTCTCGCTCCGCTCGGGTTCGTCCCTAGATACGTTTTAACGGTTAGTATAGATTTCTCAATGATGAGATATTTTCCTGCAGTAAAAAATATCCTATATATTGACCCGGATAACCAGCTATCATCATACCAAATTTCATCAAAATCTGTGCAGTGGTTTTTTCGTGATGAGTTTCCAGAAAGACAGACAAAAATTCTAAAAACTATAGATTCGGCCTCTGCATCGTCAGTAATGACTATTTCAATAAGATTTTCCAAAAAAATATTTAATATACAGATTTGACTGTTACAATTTTATTATATGTACTAGCGACTCACCTTCGCTTCGCGTCGGGTTCGTCCCTAGACAAAAACAAATCTATTCCACAGGAACCGTACATTTTTCCGGGATGGTATATAGCCTATAGCCATCCTCAGTTAACGGGCTATATAATGCGAAAAGAATTTTTCAAATCGGATTAGTACTTCCTGAGATTAGCGCGTTCAACCAAACAAACACACAAACAAACAAACTCTTCAGCTTTCTAATATTAGTATAGATACTAGATAGACTAGCTTTTATAGGCGGTTTTATTTGATTTTTGACTGATTTTCAAACCTTCCTACTCCGGTATTCAATTCGTCTTTAAGACTTTTTTTTGTGAGTATGTTTTCGATAACTTTACTTGATCGATATCTTGTATTGTGCATCGATTTCCATAGTTTTTTTTAATTAATGTCATTTATTTTTTTTTTAAAACGCCCCGATGGATGAAAAAAATACTTTTCAGTACTTTTGAAATCGGTGTATAGTTTTTTATTAAAATGTGATATTGTGCTGTTGGAGATTTTCAGATTGAATATAACATGATTCTTTTTAGTGCTCTTATAGATGCGACTTTTTGTGTTTTGTCTAAATTTCACGTAGCATTGTAACAGCGAAACAACGTAATTTTTTGTACAAATATTATATACTAACGGCTCATTCTCGCTTTTCTCGGATTCGCCTCTAGAAAAACAAAAATAAACCTATTCCACGGGAACCGTACATTTTTCCGGGATAAAAAGTATAACCTATCTCTGTGCCAAATTTCATCCAGATCCGTTCTGCCGTTCTGGCGTGAAAGAGTAACAAACATACATACACCCATACTCAGAAACTTTCACATTTATAATATTAGTATAGATAGGTACATTAATGTAGGTCGAATAAGGTGGAAACAAGGTAGCTTAATTGTTGACATTATTAACTTCACTTATATCTATCTGATAACGTTATCAAATCTTGGAACTCGATTTTAACTTATCTACTTCTAATAGTTGTATTGGTTGATTTTTTTTATGTGTATGAAAACCGGATATAATACAAATTTTTCGGATTTTAATACAGTTGATACCGATGAGCTTATGGTGATCTGATGATGGAGTTAGAAGTTGGTTAGGGGGATTCTTCAATAGCTAAGTACCTACTATTAAAGCGAGTACACAATATAATATATACTTGTATTTAGTAACACTGAAAAAAAGCTTTTATATTACGAGTATGTACTCGCTTTCGCTAAAAAGTTGACCTGAGTTTTAAATCATTAAAACTCCCAAGATTGGATTTTTTGTTTGTTAATCCTTAACTAATTAAACATTTTTTTTTAATCTTACATTGTGTGTATGTTATGAATACGTACAAAAGAATGAAATCAATCCATAGCGCCATATTTACAAAGTAGTTTACATTTTTTTTTCATTCATTAATTTTGGTTTTCTGACGCGATTCCGCGCGCGTATTTCAATTATGTATTACTAAATCTTTATAAATTATAGCCTATGATGTTTCTATACTAATATTATAAAGAGGAAGAGTTTGTTTGTTTGTTTGGTTGTTTGAACGCGCTAATCTTAGGAACTACTAATCCAATTTAAAAAATTCTTTTTGCATTAGATATCCCGTTAACTGAGGAAGTCTTTAGGCTATATATCATCCCGGAAAATGTACGGTTCCCGTGGGATAGATTTATTTTTGTCTAGGGACAAACCCGAAGCGAAGCAAGAGTGAGTCGCTAATAAGCTATATTGCTGTAAAGTTTGATCAAAATACGTTCAGTAGTTTTTGCGTGGAAGAGTAACAAACATCCTCAAACAAACTCGCGATTTTAACATTAGTAGTATTATAGGGACGTTATGTTTTATAAAGACATGATAATAGCACGTTCTACGGCTTCATACAATTTCGGTTAAGGATAACTTATGTAAATTTTATTTTTAAAAGGCTGTTGACACCGTCGACTCGTACTAGGTGTTAGGTGAAAGTGAACTTTATATTATTTGCAATAAAGATGACTTTCTAACAAATATTTTTATTGAGAAAGAGTCACCGCATACTGTAGATTTTTTAGATTATTTTGTCGCATTTTATGAGTACTATATTTTATATACTGCTATATTAAATTTATAAATTAAAATATTTAGAGTTTTAGTGCTAATGGTCCTCATAACCAAAGTAACATCTGTACGATTAGTACGCCCACATTTACAGATAAATTAAATTGAAATGTCTGTTTGTAATGTCAAATTAACAGCTTTTTACTAAATACATAATTATAGGTACATATACTTACTTATAAGAAAAAAACAATTTTTTAAAGTTTTGTCTGTTTGTTGTTTGTTCCGACTAATCTCCGAAACGGCTGGACCGATTTAGACGGAACTTTCATTGGCCGATAGCTGGTGTTATAAGGAGTAACTTAGGCTAATTTTATTTAACAAATAGAATTAGGGTTCTGCTCAAAAAAAAAACGTGCCCAGGGGTGCACCCGAGCGAAGCGAGAGTAAGTCGCTAGTCAGTACTAAAATTGTTGTTAATTTGGGTATTAGATAAAGTATAAGTTGGTATTTTAGGAATTGTTTCTAGTATTGGAAAATGAAGTTGAAAAATGTTATGAAAAAGTCTGCAATATGCATTATCGTTTATGGAATACATACAAAACGTTATGTAAGTTGGCATCGTTTGAATCATATTTATTATTAATTTATTTACTTGAATATAGTCCAGATATAAATAGGCGTGAAAACACTAACGCGCTCTAAATAACAAGTAGTTAAACAAAATTAGCAATTTTACATAGGTAATGTGTAAAATAGCGAGGTTTAGGAAATAGAAATTGAATTGTTAAAACTTGTAATTATATATTGCTTTGATACATAGTGTGAAATTATATAGATAAGTTATATATTTGTTACTAATTTTTGGCCGCGGCTTTGTCCGCATCATAGGCGGGTGTAAATGGTAGCCTAGTTTTGCCAAATTCCATCGAAATCTCTTCAACGGTTTGTACATGTAAAGGTAACAGGTATAAGAGTAGTAACTCACTTCGCTTGGTACCTTATTATACTCGACTCTATAAAGTCATAAAACTTTTTAACTTTTTGACGACACGTTTTGCTCAGTTTGTAGTGATCCTACTTGCTGTGCCAGCGGTTGCGGGTTCCAGTCCCGCTGGGGGCATTCATTTCGTTTAGTATAGATTTCTTAGATGAGATATTTCCCCACAGTAAAAAGTATGCTATATGTTGACTCAGCTAACCAGCTATCATCATACCAAACAAAAAAATCTGTCCAGTGATTTTCTCGTCATGCGTTCCCAGACATATAGACAAAAATTCTAAAAACTATAGATTCGGCCTCTGTATCGATAATAATGAGTATTTCAATAAGTTTTTTCAAAAAATATTTAATGTACAGATTCGACTCAACTATGATTTTATTATATTATGTATAGACTACTGTCATATACTTAATATGTATACTATATAAATATTTCACTACACGTTGTAGTGGTTAATGAGGTTTAAATGAAACGACTTCTGGTTGACGACTGGTTTATTATAATTCCTTTCGCTGAGAGTTAAGACTACCGACATGACAATGTGTTATCTATACTATATAATATTATAAAGCTAAAGAGTTTGTTTGTTTGGTTGAACGCGCTAATCTCAGGTACTACTAATCCGATTAGAAAAATTCTTTTTGCATTGGATAGCCCGTTAACTGAGGAAGGCTATAGGCTATATATCATCCCGGAAAAATGTACGGTTCCCGTGGGATAGATTTGTTTTTGTCTTGGGACGAACCCGAAGCGAAGCGAGGGTGAGTCGCTAGTTTAATATAAAATAAATATATACCCACAACACACGTAATGACCTAAAATAACAATGGTCTTGTTTTCGACATTAGGGAATGTGCCCCATCATGGGGCTTTTTAAGGTGTTGTGAATTCTATACTTAGTATTAGTTTGTACATAAAATTGAGCAATTTATCTTGATTTATTTTGTTGTTTTCCTACTTCACTTTGTTCAAAGGTCACACGGAGTTGCGTTTTCCCGGAAATGTATTTGTGAGAGGTTATTTCACTGTGGCTGTTTGTGTTGAGTCATCGACTCTTAACACAGACGGTGACATATCGTGGACAAAATCGATACTTGTTATCATGTATATCTGTACTGTATACTATGTAGAAACTACTATTTTAACCTATATTAATATATAAAAACTAAAGAGTTTGTTGTTTTGTTTGTTTGAAACGTACCAGTCTAATATGAAAAAATCTCGCATTTTTTACTTAGTTATTTTAATCTTATTAATTTTAATATGTAATGTTATTGGTTATTTATTGAGGGAGTTAAAAGGATTTTTAACGTAAGCTACAATGATCGCGAACTAAGCAATTATTTAAACTACGCGAGCGAAACCACAGCCATAAACTAGTACGTATTAAAAAAAACTAAGTGACAGACTCAATTGAGGTCAGTTAAATTAAAAAAGTTATAAAATACGTTAACTTTATACACTATTTTTTATTAAATTCTTACACGAAAGAGGTACAAAGGTTTATGGGCCGTGAAATAAAAAAAATATAAAGTACCAACTGTAGTAACCGCGCAAAAAAGATTAGGTATACACAATAGCGGTTGTATACATTCCAAACGTATCTTAAACACAATATAGTTATTACAAGATTTTTTTTTAATTTTAGTTAGTCTGTTAAATTATTTAAAAAAATAAAAATGTGTATGTGCTTGTAAACATATATGTTGTAGATGTCACTTGTCACTTTGAAACTGAATAGAGCGAAGGCAGGTGGCCATCAATATTTAAAAAAATAAACGTCTGACTTGTCAGAATTAATTTAAATTTTCATTTTCATGAAACAAAGGAATTGGATTTAAATTTTTATTCGTACTAACAATGTAATTATAATAATTTCTATCAAATATCTTTTAAGTGATTTATACATATACATACTAAATGAGCATATAATTAAAATTTCAAGCAAAACCTAATTAGGATGCGGATTAAACGTGTATTTAATCAACGATTAAGAATCAAAAAAATGTACCCACCTACCATGCATTACATAATTATTCATCATTATCTTCACTACGAAGATAAGCAATAAAAAAATTATATGGTTTTTAATTTTATTTAACAGATAAAAATTATATTCAGTTATTCTCAATGGCTTAATAATTTCATTTTTTTTTAAATACCTAATAGTATATTTTTAACCAGGTATTTTTATTCTGTAATAACTTGTACGTAACTTGACAGCTGAAAACCTCCGCTGCGGGCTATTGGAAAAATTACGTACAAGCATTAAAATAAGAAATTATAGTTTAAAAAAACTAAAAAAACACGCTTTAATGATGAACCGAACAAATTTTTTTTTTTTTGTATAAGAACAAAGTGAATTAATGTTATTGTAAATATATAATATATTATTGTAAATTTTGTTAATTTATTAACAAAAATCATATTTTGCAAATTGAAAAATGGAATAATTTTATCAAATTAGTGTATTGTCATCGGTCCTCAATAAATCTACAAAGTTTGAACGAAATCTGGCCGTTTAAAGTGGGTCAAAATCGCGCCCAAAGAAGTCGGTTACAAACATACAAACAAACATACAGGTGAAGCTAATAAAAAGCGTGTAAAAACCCCCTCCCCCGAACCATAACGAATGGTAACAATCGAGCCTTACCCCCCCTCCCCCCTTGCGTTCGTTACGTAATTTAAGTACGGCCCCTGAACTGTAATAGGTAGACAGTTGTGCATTTATTTTTATTGCCGCTAAAACTAAAAAAGCAAAGATGGCGAATTTCAAAATGGCCACCATGCAAATAAAAAAAAACGATTATGCTAGTATTTGTGAACCCTTCGTGTGCGAGTCCGACTCGAACTTGACCAGTATTTTGAACGAACTGTATTAAAAATATGATCGTCGATCAATTTTTATAGAATAAGTTTACTTTTTTTGTCTTTTCCCTCAGTGTTTTTCTACTCATTTACGTTATTTATTTGTTATCCACAGATGTATCCGGCAAAGTTCGCATTTGGGATACAGTGAACAAGGAACATATTCTGAAGAACGAGTTCCAGCCTATCGGAGGGCCTATCAAGGACATAGCATGGAGTGCGGACAGTCAGAGGATGGTGGTCGTGGGCGAGGGACGAGAGAGGTACTGTATGATTTCAGAATCCGTTCTTTCTAGACCGTATTTCCCCTTAGAGGTTACAAGTTCAGATACAATCCAACGATCGACTTTCAAATCGTCGACTAATCGATGATAGAAAACGAAAAGCGATTAACGATAGCGATTGTAGAATACTGTATAGTGTATAGTTATACTTGTATACAATATTATAAATACAAAAGACACTAGTTGTACTGTTATTATTAATGCCAATCTGCCTCTTTGGTGTAGTGCTCAGCATGTACGATGGCAGATCCGAAGGTTCTGGGTTCGAGTTCCGAGCGGGCCAAGTTTAGTTATTGAGTCTTTCTTTTAAGGAATTCTCAGTAGTAGCCTGGAGTTGGGAAGTTAGCGGTGTTTTGAAGTTAGAGAGCACGTAAAGTCGTCGGTCCTGCGCTTTAACTCTAACAGAATTGAAAAGGAATAGAAAGTGTACGTTGTGTGCTCATTAAGTGTCTCAGTGTGATTGGCCACCGTGGCCGAAAACGTTCAGGGGACATCATAAATGTGAAAATATGTATGTGGGTATGATTGTTTGTTCTTTGTTTACGCTGAAACTAGACGGATTTGTTTCAGTATCCTGATGCCCTGAATGTGATCTGGAGTAACATATAGGCTACTGTTAGGCATAAGAGACGCACCCAGCAAAGCAAATACGTCCCTAGTTTTCTAATATATAAAAATCTCGTGTCACGGTGTTTGTGGTCGCATTCCGAAACGGCTCTATCGATTTTCATGATTTTTTTGTATATTTGGTAGGTATAAGAATAGGTGGTAAAGTGTTTTTCACCCTCATATCCCTCACCCGCCATTATTAATCGCGATTTTAGTAATTTTGAATGAACAATATTATATAAATAGAACCCGAAAGTGAGGGTGAGTCGCTTTATAAAATAAAGCCAACGAGTTTTTTTTGTAGATGGAACGCGAGCGTGGCCGCGGGTTTCGCTAGTTAATAAATAAAAAGTGTGAAAATAACAAGTACAAAAAACACTAAAACCTTTTAGATTCGGTCACGTGTTCATGGCGGAGACCGGCACGTCGGTAGGCGAGATCAGCGGACAGTCCAAGCCGATCAACTCGGTGGACTTCAGGCCCGCGAGGCCCTTCCGCATCGTGACCGCGTCCGAGGACAACACCCTGGCCGTGTTCGAAGGGCCACCCTTCAAGTTTAAGTGCACCAAACAGGTAATCTGTATATATATAAAACAAACTTCCATTTTCTAAGTTGCTGCGCAATTTTTTGAAAAATTGAATTTTTTTTTGAAGAAAAGAATTTAATATAAGAACTTTCTCCTGATAATAACAAACACAACAAAAAAAAATTTGTGAAATTGGTCCAGCCGTTCACGCGTGATGGCGTGACCAAGGGAAATAGGGATTCATTTACACTTATAGACTCGTTATCAAGACGAATCTAATGTAATAAAATACATATGTATGAATTATTAAAATCGGGCAAGCTTTTTAGTAACTACTTGGGAACATAGGGTCGGACGTATGTCCGACCCTATGTTCCCTAGTAGTATATACGTACATACAGTATATACGTACATACAGGTCAAAAACAACCTTCCTTTGGACTTCACCGCAGTCAGTTAAAAATAAATCCACAAACAAGTCCGCAAAGGTAGTTTTATTTAATTGTTATATATATATTCCAGGAGCACACCCGTTTCGCGCAAGCGGTGCGCTACAGTCCCGACGGCAGTTTGTTCGCGTCAGCCGGCTTCGACGGAAAGATATTCCTTTTCGATGGTCTCACATCGGAGTTGAAGGGAGAGGTGAGTGTATTTTGTAGATTGTGTTTTCAGCCCTTTATAACGTCCCACTGCTGGGGGTGGGCCTCCCTTCAATACGATGGGAATCGGCCCATAGTCCACCACGCTGGCCGAGTGCGAGTTGGCGGACTCCATATATCTTTCGAAAACTTGCTATACTATAATCTATCTCTATGCCAAATTTCATCCAGATCCTTCAACCGTTCTGGTGTGAAAGAGTAACAAACCTATACCACGGGAACCTTACGTTTCTTCAGGATAAAAAGTAACTTAAGTGCTATTCCAGACTATAATCTATGTCTGTGCCAAATTTCATCCAGATCCGTTCAGCCGTTCTGGCGTGATTGAGTAACAAACATCCACCCATCTAAAATTTCAATTTATAATATAATGTAATGGGTTTTGTTCCAGTTCGGCTCTCCAGCCCACAAGGGTGGTGTCTACAGCATCTCCTGGTCTCCGGACGGCAAGCAGCTGCTGTCAGCCTCCGGAGACAAGACCTGTGCCATCTGGGATGTGGAGACCATGGAGCGGACCACAACCTTCAATATGGGTACTGCGGTAGAGAACCAACAGGTATGTTCAGATCAATTTCCACGACTGATGTGGATGTCATGTGTTTACATATTGAAATTTAATGGCAATTTTGAAGGCAGGTTTTGTATATTGAGTTATTTGTTAAGATTTTATATTACAAGCTTTTATTTAACTTTCACTGTTTGTATGTTTGTTCGGCTCAAATATTGCAAATGAATTTTAAACTTGTAATCCTCAACTGTTTGAGCTGAAATACATATTTACTTGTGTAGATAAACAACAATACTTGATCTTGACATAAGTAATAATAAGAAATAAATAACACGTTTTTTAAAAAGTAGGGAAATCTCGCGACAAGCTTTTATATCATCTTAGGAACTCACCCTCGATTCGCTCGGGTTCGTCCCTAGGTTGATTCCTTATACAAATTTTCGTCTCCATTTTCACCACCTTAAGGGATGATTTCCGGGATATCAACTATCCTATGTCCTTCCCAGGGTCTCAAACTATCTTCTTACCAAATTTCATCTAAATCTGTCCAGTAGTTTCGGAGCTTATTCGGTACAAACAAACAAAAAAATCTTTCCTCTTTATGATATTAGTATAGATAAGTTATGTAATGTTTTGATTTAATTTAAAGTTTATATTTTTCTCTTTAGAGCGTTTAAATAAAAGCTTGTTTTTATAAATGTATTTATTACTCAGTAGTATATATATAAAACAACTTATTGTCAATTCAATTCTCTTGTTAGTGACTTCAAAGCGTGCCAGTTAAGCACAGATTACTTCGCCATTGTCACGTAGAATGTTTATTTTATTAGCCATAAAAAGTTTTTATTATTTTCTAAAACAGCCTTTATGAACACAAATCCGATTCAGACTTGACCATTGATTTTGCTATCTCCAGGTATCCTGTCTCTGGCAAGGCAAACACCTGCTGTCCGTATCCTTGTCCGGGGACATCAACTACCTGGACGTATCTAATCCGGACAAACCTCTCCGGGTACTCACAGGACATAATAAGCCAATAACTTGTTTGGTTTTGAAGGATAAAAGCCTGTTCACTGCCAGTCATGATGGAGCTGTTACCATGTGGAATGTGGAAACTGGTAAGGTTCTTGTTATTGTGGTTACGGATTTGAATGTATTGATGGATTTCACATTGCATGTTATATTCGGCACACTTGGTAAATGAGATTTAAACAGAAAAAGTGTAATATTTCGACCGTCACGACACTTTTTGATATTTACTAAGTTAATTCTGAAAATGATATTTTTATGATTTATGAATAAAGAACGTCATTTGAATTTCCTCAAGATTTTTTCCTTCACTGTAAGACAAGTGATAATCATGTTGGAAATAATTCGCACATAAAAATATCAGAGGTGCGAGACCCGGGATTTGAACCCGCTTCACTTGGTTTTCCAAGCGAGCGCTATACCACTGGGCTACCACTGCCTGCAGATGTGATGAGTAAAGGGCGCTGTTGTTGCGTTTAGTTCGACACTTAGAAACAAATATAGTGTAATTTTTGAAGTTATACTTTTCTTGGCACGTTTGGAAAAAATTATCAGAGTAAAATTTTTACGATGCGCGCGCACACCGACAGCCAAAAAGCGATATGATGAAGTTAGCAGCATTCCTTTTACAACAGAGAGTTGTGATATACGGTATGAGATCTTTAGTTATTTTTGTTCTGTTACGCCAAAGAAGTTTAACTAGTTACGTGCGTACATGTACAAGTACACATGTATTCAGCCCTTTTTAACGTCCCACTGCTGGGCGCGGGCCTCCCTTCAATACGAGGGGGATCAGGCCATAGTCCACCACGCTGGCCAAGTGCGGATTGGTGGACTTCACATGTCTTTCGAAAACTTGCAAGGTTTTCTCAGACATGCAGGTTTCCTCACGATGTTTTCCTTTACCGTAAGGCAAGCGGTAATCATGTTAGAAATGATTCGCACATGAAAATATCAGAGGTGCGAGACCCGGGATTTGAACCCGCTTCACTCGGTTTTCCAAGCGAGCGCGTTACCACTGGGCTACCACTGCCTACAAGTACACATACATGTTTTTTTTTATTTCCAGGTGAAGGTCGTCGTATCGAAGGTCCAGGTCACGGCAACCAGGTGAATGGCATGAGCATAGGCAAGGACGCGCTGCTCACGTGCGGCATCGACGACGCGTTGCGTCTCGCGAAGCCCTTGGCTGAAGGTGGGTTTGATTCCTGGTTTGCATAGTTTGTGATGTTGTGTGCGATTGATTATCTTAATATAGATGAGTATAATGGCGGTGTAATTTATGTATCTATGTATATAAAAAAGTTTGTGTGTGTGCGTGTCATAATTTTTTAAAGTTTAAAAACTTTCAGTATGTTCTAAAATTTTTACAACTGGCATATTGGCGTATTGACATATATATATATATATATATATATATATATATATATATACATATGATAAAATTTTTACCGAGTCGAATCTGTGCATTAAATATTTTTAGAAAATGTTATTGAAATAGTTATTATTATCCATACTAGTCTGTCTGCCTGTCTGTCGGTCTGTCTGTCTATCTATCTAATCTATCTGAGAACCTAGCAAGTTTTCGAAAGATATGTGAAGTCCGCCAACCCGCACTTGGCCAGCATGGTGGACTATGGCCTGATTCCCCTCGTCTTGAAGGGAGGCCCGTGTCCAGCAGTGAAACGTTAAAAAGGGCTGAATACATATCATTATTTCAGGGGAAGTCCCGTCGTACACGTCAGAGGCGATAACGCTGGGGTCGCAGCCGCGCGCGCTCGACCACGTGCCCGAGGAGGACCTCACCATCGTGGCCACCGTCAAGGAGGTAGGGCTCGTAGGGCTGCCGACCTTCGAGGTTGGGGTGGAATCTTTTGAAGGGTCCTTTAGAACACGTAGGTTGGGATAGGGTACCGCACCCTTATTAGGGTTTGCTAGGAACTTCAAAATAGGGTTTCGGTTCGGTTGGATTTTTGTGTGTGTATGTTACGTGATATCTTTGCACAATATGAATGTTTTACTTCATTGAGAATGTTCTTTTTTTAATGACTTCAAGAAAACCTGAGAAAATAACTCGAAGACAACCCAGTCGACCAATATTTTTGTGCTAGATAGAGTTTTTTTGGTCTATTTTAAAAACAAGATTTTATTTCTACGGTTTATATACATATATAGATAAAATAAAAAACATTTTCGCGGATTTATTGAAGTAAAATTTGAATTTAATACCAATAGAATTGATATTTAAAATCAATAATTATCTATTTAAAACTTCATCGGTAAATTGGTAGCTTGTACAAATAAGTAGTGAGACGATGGTTCAAAATTTAATGCTGAATGTATCGATCCCAAAAGTACTAGATACACAATCGGTGATATAAAATGTCCTCACCGAATGAGCGCTCATTTGAACATTTGAGCGCGCTTTTATTTATTTTATGTGAAAAACAACTTTAAGCATTGCGTTTAAGGTTCAATTTACATTGTTGTACATTTATTTCGACTAGAATAATTAAACGCTAAACGCATTTGGTGACAGTTTTATGTGAACTTTTGCATGGGATTTTGTATATAGTACTTTTTTGATTTATGGCATGAATAAGAAATTTTGAATATGAATCTATACATGTAATAAAATTGTGACTAAGCCGAATCTGTACATTAAATATTATTTGGAAAATCTTATTGAAATAGACATTATTGTCGATACAGAGGCCGAATCTATAGTTTTTAGAATCTCTGTCTGTCTGTCTGTGACTGTATCACGAAAAAGCCACTGGAGGGATTTTAATGAAATTTGGTATGATGACAGCTGGTTATCCGGGTCAACATATAGGATACTTTTTACTGCGGGAAAATATCTCATCTCTGAGAAATCTATATACTAAAGGTTAAGATGTAAGTAGGGATGAACCCGAGCGGAACGAGGCTAAGTCGCTAGTCTATACTAATATTATAAAGAGGTAAAATTTGTGAGTTTGTGAGGTTGTAGGGGGTAATGTCTGGATCTACTGAACCGATTTAGATGGAATTTGGTAAGAAGATAGTTTGAGACCCCGGGAAGGTCATAAGATATTTTTATTTAAGACATCATCCCTTAAGGGGGTGAAAATGGGGATGAAAGTTTGTATGGGGAATCACCCTGGGGACGAACAAGAGCGAAGCGAGGGTCAGTCGCTAGTATACATATAAAATGGAGAATATTTGGTATTCCAGCTGATAGTGCTCGTGGGAGGCAGTAAGAAGTCGACGCTGCCGCTCTCGTACGAGCCCAGCTGCGTCACCATCAACCCTACCGTGAGACATGTGGCTGTTGGAGGTGGGTTGTTTGTTATATTGATATACTATATTATTTATAAGATTGCCTCGATGGTCTAGTGGCTAACATGTACAGCTGTAGTACCGGAGATCCTGAGTTCGAGTCTCGGGTCAGGCCAAATATAGTTGTTTTTATTTTTTATTTTTATTTTTATGATCTTCACTTAAGTTTTTTTTTGTTGTCCTTTTCATAATGTTTTTATTTTTCAGTATTTTTTGTTAAAATTTTGAATTTTATGTTTTTAAAGTTTACAATATAGTGATATATTTATAAGTGGAAACTTTGCTGATGTGTGGATGTTTAGTTTTTAATTATTTATTAGGATTTTTAGTCACTGTTTGTTTACCAAAAAATAAATAAATAAATAAAAATAAAATAAATAGTTATAGGGTGTTTCAGAGTTAGGAAGTGGGCAGTGCTAAAATTATGGGTCCTGTGCCTTAATTTTTTCCGGTCGTGTCTTAAGTATCGTACCATCGGATTTTGAAAGTTAAAGGAATAGACAGTGCATATTTTGTGTTTGTCGCCATCGTGGTCGATATAGGAGGATATTATTATTATGTGTCAGACCTGGAGGTTCAGGGTTCAAGTCCAGGCTTGGGTATTGAGGTTTCTGTTAAAAAAATATTTGGTATTAGCTCGGATAATACTTTCTTAGAATTACGCGAATTTTGACATTTTAAATAAAATTATCTTTTCGAATTTGTTTTGATTTTTGATTCTCGACGTTTCGAATGCTTTACAGCAGTCAGTCTCCCCGTGACCATGATTGCTGTAAAGCATTCGAAACGTCGGGAACCAAAAATCAAAACAAATTCGTGAAAAAATCCGAAGAGGTAGTTTTATTTAGTGGCTCGGATTTGAGAAGGAGGAAGAAAGGTGTTGTCACTATGGGTGATGTTATTTTTGTGCCGGAACTAAGCCCGTAAAGACATAGGTAAATGATAATAAATAAATATGTTGGGACATTAACACACAGCACCATCTATTATAAATATAAACTCCCATGACTGGAGTACAAACATTCGCGCTCACACAAATGAATGCCCCCAGCGGGACTCGAACCCGCGACCGCTGGCTCAGCAAGTAGGGTCATTACACACAGCCTGATTTCTCAACTCAAGTGTTGAAGCATCGTTTTACCGGAAGATTTAGCAATGTCTGTGCGCATGCGTTGTTTTTCCCCGGAAACGGAGAAATAAAATAGGGAATATGTGTGTGATTTAAATAAAGGTGAAATGTTTTTTTTTTTATAATCTTTATTACTTTTGAATTAAGCTTATATATTATTTTTTTGTGTAATATTTTTTGGTTAAGAAAATAATGATTAAAAATTATAAAAAAATAGGTAAGAAATTTAAAGTAATTGAAATGCACCCATTGGTCAGACTGAAGATGACGTCAGAGTATATCATAACAGAGCTATTGGCGATTTTGTCGCTTACAAATTGAGTCTTAATTTTTCTTGTGTATATTATACTGGCGGGCGTTTAAAGTATCTGTAACGCTACAATATTTAAAAAAAAACTAAATTTTAGTTTTCTGGAGTTTGGGGTATTTTTTACAATTATATTACAACGATGTAAGCTATTGTATAAACAACAAAAAAACATGTATATTCTCTATTGCCAACCCGCACTCGGCCAGCGTGGTGGACTATGGCCTGATTCCCCTCATATTGAAGTGAGGCCCGTGCCCAGCAGTGGGACATTAAAAAGGGCTGAATACATATTCTCTATTGTAAAATTCACAAGTGTTTCTAGTTTCTAATCAAATGTATGTGTGTTGGTGTGATAGGTGATGACAGTAAAGTCCATATATATTCACTGTCGGACTTCGCGCTGTCGGAGCTGCGGTCGCTGCAGCAGCTGGGCGCGGTGACGTGCGCGCGCTACTGCCCCGCCGGCGCGCGCCTGCTGGCCGGCGACGCGCACCGCAAGCTCGTGCTCTACGACGTACCCAGTTATGAGGTATGCTACCATTACTTTATTATATTCTTCACTAGCGACTGACCCTCGCTTCGCTTTGGGTTCGTCCATAGACAAAAACAAATCTATCCCACGGGACCCGTACATTTTTCCGGGATGATATATAGCCTATAGCCTTCCTCAGTTAACGGGCTATATAATGCAAAAATAATTTTTCAAATCGGATTTATAGTTTCTGAGATTAGCGCGTTCAATCAAACAAACAAATAAACTCTTCAGCTTTATAATATTAGTATAGATTACACTTTAAATGTAATACAGAAAAAAAATAGTCAATAAACTTAGTTAACAAAGGTGGACTTATCTCTGAAAGAGATCTGTTCCTGTCAACCAATGGATGTGGAACATGTCAACGGGCAATATAGTCTAAGAAATAAATATATGTACTAGAAATAACAGTAAAATTATATTATTTTTAAAAATATATACATATACATACATATGTATATACATATATTTAATATATAAAACATGAAAACAAGAAAATGTACTGATTGATACTTGTCCATATTTGTGATAGTAAATAGTATGATAATAATAATAATAATAAGACCGGATATTACGTTCCAAGATAAAGTAAATAAAATAGTATATATAATAGATATAGCCGTACCTAATACTCACAATTTAAATAAAACCATAACCGAAAAAATAAATAAATACACCGATCTAAAAGAAGAAATAATAAAAATGTGGAAGTTGAAGAAAGTTTTTATAATACCCATAGTACTTTCTACGACCGGAATAATACCAAAGCACTTACATCATAGCTTGAAAATTCTAGAGATATCACCAAACTCATACATTAATATACAAAAAGCAGCAATATTAAATACATGTCGCATCGTTCGAAAATTCATGCAGGATGACACTAGTGTAGCTTATCCCCAATTATAATGACGGTTACTTGGTTTTAACCCGTAATCGCCATTTACCTACCAGCTTTTAGCTGAGAATCAAAGCACTCATATAATAATAATAATAATAAAGCCCTTTTATTTCCGATCTACAAATTATGATTATTACATGCATTTTATATATATTAAATATTAAAGTTTCCAATTATACATATATAATGAAATGATGCTAATATAACATGTAGTAAAGTAAAACTTAAAAAATATGTAAAATTATTTGCTTTAAGCGATATTGTTGCTGTTATCCTTATAATTAATCGGAACCCCTTCTCGGGTATAGGCCTCCTCCAGCTTTTTCCAAACCCCTCTGTTCATCGCTTTCTTTCTCCATTCGCTTCCTGCTATAGTTTGTATATCCTCTGTCCACCTTTTTCTGGGACGCCCTCGTCTTCTTATTCCTACTGGTCCTTCCCACCTAATTATCTCGGATGACCATCTTTTGTCTGTGCATCTTGCTATATGTCCTGCCCACCGCCACTTCTGTTTTAGTGCATAGTCTAATGCATCTATAACTTTCGTTTTTCGTCTTATTTGTTCGCTTTTAACTTTATGTGTTTTATTTTTTATTTTTAGTATACTCCTTTCCATTGCTTTCTGGCATGTTACTAGTTTAGTTTTAATTTTTGTGTTATACGTCCACGTTTGGCATCCATATGTGAGAGTAGGAAGAACACAGGTATCTAGGACGATTTTCTTTAGGTGGAGGGAAAATTCTCCTTTTAGGATTTCCTTCAGGGACCAAAACTTTTTCCAACTCATGTTAATACGGCGCTCGACCTCTTGTTCATCATTTTTATCTTCGAACGATATTTGTTTACCTAAATATATGTAGTTTTTCACATATTCAAGCGGCTTCTTATTTAGATTTATAGCTTTAGCGTGACTGTTTGTCAGTACTTTCGTTTTGTTCTCATTCATTATTAGTCCTACTTTTTCGCTTTCTTTGTTTAAAGTGTTTATCATTTTTTCTAGTTCTTTCCTCGTTTCAGCAAATAGGACAATATCGTCTGCGAATCTGAGGTGAGTGAGTCGGTTTCGGTTGACTCTAATCCCTTCCGACTGCCAGTTGATATTATCAAAAATATGTTGTAATACTATTATGAATAGCTTGGGTGAAAGGGGGTCTCCTTGTCTGACCCCTCTACAGATCGGTATATCAGGACCTCGCGCCTCTAGTTTTACTTGACTTACGCTACCCTCGTAGATATTTTTCAGCACCCTTATGTATTTTTCGTTTATGTGACATTTTTTTAGTGCTTCCCAAATGGCATCATGAGAAATCGTGTCGAACGCTTTGGCGTAGTCGATAAAAGCAATATATAGTGGCCTGTTGAACTCCTTGTATTTCTCTATCACTTGTTGCATCACTTGTATGTGGTCCATTGTTGAAAATCCGGAACGAAACCCCGCTTGTTCTACCGGTTGGAAGATATCGATCTTTGGGCTCAGTCGGCTTTTTAGGGTTGATGTGAACAGTTTATACACACTTGAAAGAAGGCTAATAGGGCGGTAATTAGCAATATCTCGAGGGTCTCCTTTCTTGTATAGAAGGATTATGTCAGATCTTTTCCACTGTTCCGGTACCTGACCTGTGTTGAGAATCTTGTTGAATAGGTACGTAAGTGGGCGAGCTAGAAGAGCAGCGCCGGCTTTTAGGGCTTCATTTTGTATGCCGTCCGGACCTGGGCTTTTATCTGCTTTGAGTTTTTGGATGTGTTTGATAACTTCCGTTTCGTCCATGTAATGTAGTATGATAATAAAAGGACTAATATTATAAACGTGAAAGTTTGTAAATATGTATGGATGTGTGAATGTTTGTTACTCTTTCACGCAAAAACCACTGAATGAATTTTGATGAAACTTTACAATAATATAGTTTACACATCAGAATAATATGACTATAATTTATAAAGATATAGTGTGAATTATTCAAAATATATAACGATAAGTGTCGAGTGAGTAGGAAAAAATCTGCCATTTGCGAGGTATTCTGGTGTGCGCCGCAAAAATCGTTGGAGTTACACGTATATAATGTATAATGTAAATAAACATTTATACTAATATTATAAATGTGAAAGTTTGTGAGTATGGATGTATGGATGTTTGTTACTCTTTCACGCCAGAACAGTTGAACGGATCTAGATGAAATTTGACGAAGAGATAGATTATAGTCTGCAATAATACATATGCAACTTTATATCTCGGAAAAATGTACGGTTCTCGTGGGAAAGGTTTGTTTTTGTTTCTCTAGAGGCAAACCCAAGCGAAGCGAAGGTGAGCCGGTAGTATATAATATTAAAAAAAATAATTAATTAAATTAAAAATTAATTATTATTTGATAAAAAAATAATATATTCATTGTAAGTGAAATGAAATAAACTTTATTCAATTAGACTTATTACAAGTGCTTTTGAATCGTCAATTTAATGTAAGCGTCAGTGTAGTCTGTCCGTGAGGAAGCTACCACCGGCTCTGCAGTCTTCTTCCTCTGTAACTTCTGTTGGTAATTCAATGCGTGTGTGTCTGTCCGTGGGCAGCTGTCGCACAACAAGGAGTGGGGCTTCCACACGGCGCGCGTGAAGTGCGCGGCGTGGGCGCCGCGCGGCGCGCGCGCGGCCTCGGGCTCGCTCGACACCAGCGTCATCGTGTGGAGCGTGGCCGCGCCCGCCAAGCACACGCTCATCAAGAGTACGCCCCTTTGTTATTTATTATCTCAAAAATACATCATTTCTGTCGTATGTTTGTTGTCTACATACTTATATAACTTTTTCTCTCGAGTTTAAATATATATAATATTTAATACTTTCGATTTAAGCGAATATTTGACGTTTTAAGTAAAATTAATTTTTTGGATTTTCTCGTGGATTTATTTTCATGTCGGTAATCAATAATCAAAATAAATGCGCGAAAAAACTCGTAATAATGAAAGAAGAAGAAACATTTTTTATTTTACATTTCATAGTTGAAACAGATTAAAGAGAAATATTACAACAGTCGACCTTATCGCTAGAGAGCGATCTATTCAAAGTTTAAATAAAAGATAATTTTATTTAAACCTTAATATTTAATTTGTATTAATTATAAATATCATTGATACTTATATATATATATATATATATATATATATATATATATATATATATATATATATATATATATATATATATATATATATATATATTTACAGTAATCATACAATCGCACAATTTTTCAACACATTAATTAAATTACTATTATACAAAATATTCATAATATTGGTTCTCTAACGACCTATCATTTTTGAGATGAAACTTCTTTACAATTGTTGTGATTTGACACTCAATGAAACGAATATGCAGAACTAGAAAGAGACGAACACATAAATATATAGGACTAAGCCGGCGAGAGAATGAGATAGAATACATTGCCAGGTTGCCATGGTAACCGTTGTTATTGTCTGACAAATGATATATAATATTATATTCTTTCCGTATATGATATTCTATAAATATATGAGTGTAATATATTCTATAAATATATGAGTGTAATATACGTAATTTAATTATTTGAGATAAAATATATTTAAAAATAATAAAATTAATTACCGAATAATATGTAATGTATACTTATAATATTAAATAAAATGTAAAATAACTTTTAAACTTGGAGAAAAAAAACCGAAAACCTTATAATTATCCTACTCCTGATATTCTATATATTTATCTCATTCTCTCCTACGTTACTTTCCTGAAGCGCGTGCGGATTGCACGCACAAGCACTTTTTTATCTGTAGTCTGTCTGTTATATGGTGCTTTCGTAACGTGAAATATTTCTTCTTTATATTTTGTGCTTAATATAACTGAGTTTTAATGAATTTTGTTTATGTTATTTTTCTACACAACTAAGACTATATAATATCGACCACGCCATATGTTAAACCCTTTTTTAACGTCTAACTACTGAGCACTAGCTTCTACTACAAACGGAATCAGGCCATAGTCCACCACGCTGGCCGAGTGCGGGCGGACTGAGCATGTCTTACGAAATATTGTTAGGTTCTCTCAGACATGCAGTTTCCTCACGATGTTTTCCTTCACCGTAAGGCAAGTGGTAATCAAGTTAGAAAATGATTCACACATGGATATAATATGTATGTGAGATTTAGGGTTTGAACCTGCTTCACTCGGTTGCCCAAGCGAATGCTTTACCACTGGGCTACGATTGCCTATGAAATAAATATATAATATGAAAATTGTGTGTTCCAGACGCGCACCCGCAGAGCCAGATCACGGGCGTGGCGTGGGTGGACGACGAGACGCTGGCCACGGCGGGGCAGGACGCCAACACGCGCATCTGGAACATCCCCAGCGCTTAGATACACTAAAAAACACGATAAAAAAACACGATATTTATACTATACTATATGTATTATGTAATATACTGACGATTTATCCTCGCATCGCTCGGGTATGTTTTTTTTTTTTTTTTTGAGCTAAATTCTATTTTTTTTTCTAAAATAATAGTAGCCTAAGTTACTATTCATAACACCAGCTATCTGCCGGTGAAAGTCCCTTCCAAATCGGTCCAGCCGTTTCGGAGATTAGCCGGAACAAACAGACAGATGCAAATGTAATAATATGAAACTAACCTTTAATCATAACTTACTGTATCGAATGAACTTTTTTGTGACTAACTTCGTTCATTTAACTTATATTGGCTATGTTCGGTTTAAATATGGCCGACATGAAATGACAAACCTGCCTGTTTAACAGTTTGCGTGCGCTTTATTTGAAAGTTGGTCAAGAGACAAAATTTGTTTGTTTGTTTGTTTAAACGCGCTAATCTCAGGAACTACTGATCCGATTTGAAAAATCCTGTTTTGCATTAGATAGCCCGTTTATTGAGAAAGGCTATAAGCTATATATCATCCCGGGAAAATGTACGGTTCCCGTGGGATAGATTTGTTTCTGTCTAGGGACGAACCCGAAGCGAAGCGATGGTGAGTCGCAGTAATACATATGTATAGTATAAATAAGTGTAACATAGACTCAATAGTCGACATACTAACATATTTATTTAATTACTAAGCAACTTGTGGAATCGCTAACGGTGTGAAGAGCATATTTTTTAATTTACATATTTTACCTAATTTTCAGTAATAATAAAGTATACTCAATTAATATAGATCTCAAAAGTCCTTTTAATACAAATAACAAAGCATTTTTTACTTTTTTTTTTGATTTTTGTTTTTTTTTGCCTTTTCATTTTTGTATGTAACTCTGTTAAAAATGCTGAAAGTCATCATCTTTGAATGAAATTATTGTGGATATGAAAGTGAAGTTTAATAAAAATATATATATATATATAGCTTTGATTAAAATACTTCATACACCATGAAAATGTTAATCTATGGGTTTTCTGCTTAAATATGAATACAATATCAATGGTATTACAGAATTACTTATTACTAAATACTTATAAGACCTTACTTTATAAGTTATTTTACTCTTAAATGATAGATTTTTTTTTCATGATTTTTTAAGCGAACACCCTATATAGATATAATCTCTTTATTAAAAACAGAGTTAGTAGATAGCGCGTAACAAACACACATATATAAAAAAGATGTACAAATGACTTGAATCTACTTGTGTTGTGGGTTAAAAACAGCTCTTTGATATCTACAATATATTCAAAAATGACAAGTTTTTTTGAAAGGGTTAGTTTGAGTAAAATTTTGTATACAGTATGTTTTTTATTGTACAGAGGACTTAATAGTCATTTTTTTTTCGTGAAATATTATAAATGATATGATTTGTCGTTGATTGAGCTGTAATATGAATAAGGTGCAAGGAACATTATTATAACTTGAAATAGAGACAATTTTAAACTCCTGATTAATTTTTTTTATCATACTAAGTTACAATTTTATTTCTCTCAACTGTTGAAAAGTAAGTTAATATATTTAAGTAATGGACGTTTTTTTATTGTAATATTATTAAAAGATGTGATTTTTGTTTGCAACGACAAATTATATCATTTAAAAATACAACTTGAGAGGTTATTTTTTCTTATATTGAGTTATGTATTTTGTACTTTGAGAAAGATATCGGGATTAAAATACAATAATTTATTTAATTTAAATACAAATTATGTACAATGCCACAAACTTATCTGATCCGGTAACGAAGTTGCTGTTGTTGAACTTAGTATTGCCGCTAAATAAAATTTCAACAGTTTTTAGTATAAAAATAAGTAATTTAAATATTAATCTGCTGATTTACCTTTCAATATATACATGTAGTGGTTTGTATTGGCCCGCGATCATATCTGGTCTGGATAGCCCAGATGTAGATAATCTTGATTTTTAAAATAAAGCTTGATTTTAAAATAATATTTAACACAAAGTGTCATTTTAAAATGGCGACACGAAGTTACAGTATTGGCCACCGGGTCACATTAGTTTGTGGTACTATTGATAGATGCTAATTGGTTTTTCTAATAAATTTAATTTTCTACATGAGTAAGGCATAACTTTTTCATGAATATTCTAGAAAATAAAAAAATAATATATATATCCTACTTATTCAAAATTTCTACAGCACTTAATTAAATATTAAAATGTTTTTTTTTGTGAAAAAAAGATTTCTAATCAAGTGTTTTGGTGGTTTTATTCGAAGTGCGATTCAAAGCTTGTCCTATTTAACTAAAATGTAAGGTCGAATGTATACTTTGGAGCAGTATTTTTATACTTATCTAATGTTTCTGATGGATTTTCTCGTTTTTTTTTTTACTAAAACTAAGTATGTAAGTGATAATAAATTGTGTACACTTGTATTTTGTGTTTTATTTCTTAATTTAGTCGATGTTAGTAGAGTATCAAGATATGGGTTGTTTTCTGTTGCAATTTTCACTCAAAGCTTTTTAATAAAGTTTGAATTTTGGTTGCCGACGTTTCGAATAAATCAAAATAAATTCGCGAAAAATCCAGAATGATAGTTTTATTTAAAATCGTAAAAATTTGCGTAATTCTGAGCAAGTATCATCCATAAACTTTTAATATATTTAATGAAATATTAGTAATTTTTAGTTCAACTAATTATTAATCAATTAGTGTGTGGTAACATAGGGTCTCATCACGAACAAAGAAAAATTAGTTCAAATAATTGTCAATAGATGACGTTAGATGTATCGATTTGTCATTAAAATTGTATTAAATTGACAAAAGATAAAAAAAATAGATCCCAAAAAGTATTTGTAGTGTATATTCACAAATGGCGTTTTTACTTTTATGAATTGTTTATCAAGGTTAAAAATTGTCACTATCACTTTTTTTTATTCGAATGCAGGATGAATTTTACAATATTTATCATTTATTTATAGGATTTATTTATTTATTTATTGAAATGTCAGTACATATATGGCCAAAACAGATAAAAACGATTATAATTGCAGAAGTTAAAAAACTGTCGCAATAATTAACGCCCTCCACCAGCAGCATTACAGAAAAGAATATGTACATACATTCAAAAACAAATCAAAAATAACATTTATAACAGCAAAAAATTTAAACAAAAAAAATAAGCTAAATTAAATAAGTTTACAAAAAAAATTAATTATTTTAAGTAAAGCAAAAAATACAAAAAAAAAAGGAATAATTAATACTAATAATTACATAACTGAATAAGGAATTCGTTAGTTTGCAAATATAAAAAAACAGTTTAACTGTTTGCGAATCAACGACTTGAATTATCTATTTAAACAAACAAAAATAGCCCGGAGAATAGCCCGAATTAGTGTTGTCCATTTTGTTTGTATGGGATGAGGCATATGTATTGGTATAGTATTATATAATCTGTGGTGGTAATCACATTATCACTATATATGAAAGTTGTATGTGTGTGTATGTTCGTCATTCCTTCACGCTGAAGGCTGGACGGATTTGGATGGAACTTAGTACACGGATAGATTGTGACCTGGAGTAACACATACCGTGTAATATTATAAATGTAAAGTCACACAAAGCAGTGGTAGCCCAGTGGTAAAGCGCTCACTTGGGAAACCGAGTGAAGCGGGTTCAAATTCCGGGTCTCGCCACTGATAATTTCATGTGTGAATCATTCCAAACATGATTACCACTTGTCATACGGTGAAGGAAAATCTCGTGAGGGAATCTGCATGTCTGCGAGAACCTAGCAACATTTCGAACGGCATACTCAGCCCGCCCGCACTTGGCCAGCGCGGTGGACTATGGCCTGATCCCCCTCGTACTGAAGGGAGGCCCACCCCCAGCGGTGGGACGTTAAAAAAAAGGCTTACTACAAAAGGTACACAATAAATAAAATTAGAATTCAATAAAAATTCTCCTTTTATATGAAAAGTGCTTTATTAATAACAATATCTTAAATAATGTCTTTTTGAATTCTTAACAAGTGACTAGATTAGTTACATTATAACATACACGGTCAGGTATTAAAACATATTGCAAAATTTTAAACGCTTTTCCAACTGTATACGAATAATATAATTATTCGATTCAATTTGGTTGTAATGAAATTTTGGTCAAAAACGATTCGTTGTTATGGTTGACTTGTGCAATCGATTTTGTTAAGGATTTTTTTAATTTAAGTCACAAAATATAGTAAAATTTCTTTGTTTTTATTACTTATTTAATATTGTAAATAATAATTTCAAGTATTATGATTAATCGAAACACTCATAATAATCTTATATTATTTTCGTATAGGTACTTATATCGGAAATGGCTCTAAACATGTGGATCAAATTTTGTATTTAAGGGTTTGCTATTTAAGTTTATATAGGCATTATATATTTGTTAGGTTTATATATTTCTTATAGGTGTCTTTTTAAAAAAAAAAAACAATTTTTATATCTCTTTCGAAAAGAAAGAAAAAACCCAGGTAACGCTGTTGTTAGTATAGAAGTAACCTTTAAGCGTAAAAAGGATTTTTGAACAAACTGTAATATTTTAAAAAAGCAACTCGTTGAAGCCCGAGAAGAATAATTCATCAATAAATAACCAAAAGTATCATGAAGTAATTTAAATTTTGCAATATGTTTGTTAATTAACTAAATAACTTATAATAAGTAAACAACACTCCACAACATATTGGAAAAAAATAATGGAAAATTTTATTCATATTGTAACATGAATAGAATTTTCATAAATTAATCAAAAAACATAGTTTATACATAACTAGCGACTCACCCTCGCTTCGCTTCGGGTTGGTCCCTATACAAAAACAAAGCTATCCCATGGGACCCGTACACTTTTCCGGGATGATATAGAGCCTATAGCCTTCCTCAGTTAACAGGCTATCAAATGCAAAAAGAATTTTTCAAATCGGATCCGTAGTTCCTGAGATTAGCGCGTTCAACCAAACAAACAAACAAACTCTTCAGCTTTATAATATTAGTATAGATATGCACAGGTCGTAATTATACATCTTAAATGAAAACATATTTTACTTTTAACTAGTGACTTACCCTCGCTTCGCTCGGGTGCGTCCCATAGTACGTACTTTGTTCACAATTTCATGGGTTTTAATTTTTAACCCTAATTCTATTTCCAAAATTAAAGTAGCCGAAACAAACAGACAGACAGACAATTTTTTTAAAAATTGTGTTTTTCTTATAAGTTCCGTGCATAATTTCATATGCGTTTAGTAAAAAGCTGTTATTTTTACATTACAAACAGACGCTTCAATTTTATTTTTCTGTATAGATTTAGATAAATATTTATTGTAGATGCTGTGAAAAAATAATTATCTGTCCTGTGCTCACGATTAAAAAAATTGAAAACAAAAATTCTAATAACTTTAGTGCCACCATATTACAGTATTTTAAAAAGTGAATTTCTAGAAAGTCGATCGAGTCGTCAATTTCACCGATAACTCTGAAAGTGTTAACCATCATATTTTGATATCAACAGTATCTGTCAAACTGGTATTTTCGTGTGGGCTTTGGTTATTAACTAAATTCTAAATTAGACATTAAAATAGATGTTACATAATATAATATTTAATATAATACCTATAATAATTTTACAAACGAATACTTTCTAGATTTACGCCAATATTTGACATTTGAAATAAAACGTATTTTTTTTCGAATTTTTTCGCTGATTCATCGGAAACGGAAACGTCGGCGACCAAAAACCAAAATAAATGAACAAAAAAAAAAAAGGAAAAGATAGTGTAATATTTAAAATTTCAAACTAATTTTATTGTAATATAATTACTGTACTCCTTTTAAGTGCAAAAATGAATAATAATGATTGGTTGATGGTCACCATAAGCCATCATACACATACAGACTTTTACTCATTATTATATGCGATCCAAATATAGTACAATTTTGACTTTTATTTTGATTATTTTGGTTTATGTATATATGTCGTAGTCTTTTCGCAGAATTCGTCATTTCATGAAATACCTAGGCAACTCGTGTATACACAATCCGACGCATAGTCATTGCGGACAGTTAGGCTTTTCATGTAATGCCTGTTATATACACCGTGGCACGTTGAAGAAAGGAAAAAAATTAATTATATTAAAAAAAGTTAAAAAGACCAAGAAGTTGATTTATTATCAAACATCCACGCGCGTAGCATATTTTCGACATCTTGATTTGCTCTTTCTACGCTGCCCAGACTTCTTCTGCGAAAAGACTACGACATATAGATGTCTTTGAGACATTCAACACCTTAGTGTCTTCTGTGACCATGATTGCTGTAAAGCAATCGAAACGCCGGGAACCAAAAATCAAAATAAATCAGCGAAAAAAAAAGTCCGAAAAGATAGTTTTATTTAAATGTCTAATATTCGCGTAAATCTAAGAAAGTATTAACAAAAAATAATAAAAACAAACTCATTTACCTAATCATAAAACTTATTATAAAATAGAACACATTCTCTCAAAACCTATACTTATAACTGACCTTGTTCAGACATTAACAATTTTCAATTTATTTTTATAGTTAATGATTTTAGTCTAGAACTTTCTTGGTAAAAAATCTCATCGTCAAACACAGAAAAAGGTGACACAAGTCTAGCTATAAATACAAAATCAAAACCACTAAATTGTCAACATAAACATTAAACATCTCAACAAAATCTCATAACTTCTAAATAACAAAAATTAAACAATAAGTATGTCAGAACATGCATACACCCTATCCCATCAGTCTTGCCTATCCCTATCCCTATCCCTGTCCCGGACACTCCCAGCGTGTCTGTACGCGACGTGTTTGCGCAGCGCGTCCCGGGAGCGCGACACGTGTGCGCAGGCGCGGCACGCGTGTCGTCTCCCGGCGTGCGTCTCCATGTGCACGCGCAAGTTGTACTGGTTGGAGAGGCGTTTGTTACATATTGTGCATGTTGACGAGTTTGTACGCCATTTTCGCTCAAAATCTGGCGGTTCTGAGTTTTGTGTGAGAATATTTTGATTAATTAATTGGTCATTGTAGTTAAAGGTTAATAAATATAATTAACTAGGTTGATTCCCCATACAAACTTTCATTTCCGTTTTCACCCCCTTATGGGATGATTTCCGGAATAAAAAATATTATATGTCCTTCCCAGGGTCTCAAACTATATTCTTGCCAAATTTCATCTAAATCGGTCCAGTACTTTTTGAGTTTATTCCTTACAAACATATAAAAATACAAATCTTTCCTCTTTATAATACATAGTAGTGTAGATGACATTTTCCAAGGAGTTTTAGTCATAAACCTTTTAAAGTGAAAGGTCGGAGGTTCGATTCCCGCAAGTAAAATATTATGGTCAAAATGAATAAAATATTTGTTTGTCAATTCGTTAACTTGCTACAAATGTAAATAATAATTGCCTACATGACTATTATGGAATAAAAGGGCATGGCATATTAAGTGGCAGGTCGCAGGCTTTATTCTTGCAATTTAAATCTTTCGACTGTTTTACCTATTACAAATATTAATGTTACGTTAACAAAGGAAGTATGGGTTATTAATTATGGCCACAAGTGACTGAATGATTCCTTCTTTCGTCTGTCGCTTTATATACGTAAAGAATTACTATAGTTGGGTCATTACAAACGTGGTAACTGAGTCATAAAACTCATACACCACTATGTGCTGACTGTATACCCGAGGGGGAACATAAAAAATGGACCCAAACTGTCCAGACTCGGGTTAAGTCCTTGTTGAAGTGGATATACAAATGCCTGCAGTTTCATTAAACTAAGACACTTAGTCTTTGCTTAAAAAAAGTAGCACAAACACAGGTAGCAGGTTCGATTCCCGTTTCATATTGTTGAATTGGAGATAATATTGTCTATTTTATTTTGCTTAAACAAAATGGTGGTTTACACCACTGGCTATCATTGGTCAAATAAAAAAAAGGAGAACTGTAAGGAAAAGTCTTTCCTGTGAACAAAATAGAGAATACTAACCTCCTAAAGCAGGTAACGGTGGTGTCGTCACATTTGGCATAAAATTCCCAACTCGATGTGTACTGTATAAATTTTGGACTATTTGGTCTAGTTTGCTTAATTTATCCTTTTCATTTCTACCCATTTCGGTATATTTTGGTTCCATTTTGTCACTTATTCTTTGCTCTGGTTCCAAGGTTGGTACAAATTCTGGTACCGGGTCCAAGTTTATTGGAGATGTGGTTTCTGTGCTTGTTTCTGGTTGTGGTTGAGGTAGGTTTTGGTTCTGAAATGTGGTTTGGTTATTGAACATTTTGTTGTGGCTTTTAAGGTATATCCATTTTTTTATGAAATTTGTCTAGAAAATTTTTATATGTAGCTAGATAAGTTAGTTAAACATATTCAGCAGCAATTCATCGCTATACAGTTTACCACAGACAATAACCTGTTATAGTATCATTTTGAATAAGAGCTTTTTACAAGAAAATTCCACTACAATCTGATAAATGTAAGTAACACATGTAATATACTGGTGTTGCGATTTCTTCTATCACTTTAATTGATAAACACTTCAACAAACTATTGTACGCAAAAGTTACTAATTACAGGTTTTAATTTAAATTTAAAGGGGAAAGTGTATGGTAAAAACGAATCACATGCCGAATCTTAAAGCAATATTCTACAAGTGAAAATATGTTCTCTAGTGACCATTTATAATATTACAGAAGAACTCAGAAGGGACATTTTTTTTTACCTAATTCATAAATATCATATCGGTAGCTTATTTTCGCAAAATATTCATAAATTACAGTCTATAACCCCCCAAACCCCTTTTTCTAATAAAGAAAACCGTATAAAAATAGATATGGTAGTTTCTAAGATCAGAACAAACAAACTCAGTGGTTCGGAGTTTAATTTGTAACATGTAGATAGACTTACACTATCCGCATCAGTGAGTCCGGACACTTGCAGCGTGTGAGCCAGGCGCAGCAGCGCGGGCAGGCAGCGCCTGGACGCGGTCACCTCCCCTGTGTACATGAATGTGAGGAGCAACCGTAGTTCCGCCGCCTCACAGCCCAGCACTATCACTAACGTGTTGTTCTCAGTTTCAACTTCCTGTGAATTTTATGTTTCGGATGAATATTAACACAAAATTTAAGCTTAATACCATAGAATTAAAAGAAAATGGATGTACATTTAGTTATTTGATTGATAAATTAATTAGTTATTAAAAAAATGTTTTTTTTTTTTAAATATTTTAAAGAAATGTTATTAATACATTCGGGTTGATTCCCTATACAAAATTTCATCTACATTTTCACCCCCTTAAGGGATGAATTCCGGGATAAAATCTATCCTATGTCATTCCCAGGGTTTCAAGCTATCTTCTTATCAAATTTCATCTAAATCGGTTCAGTAGTTTCGGAGCCTATTCGGTACAAATAAACAAACATAAAAAATCAAACCTTTCCTCTTTATAATATTAGTATAGAAAATAACCCGAATTCGTTCTTTTTGTGTACTTTTAATCCAAATCTGTTCGACGTTTTAGAAGAAAATTATAACAATTAACAAACAAACAAACATACATACATACATACAAACAAACATTCGCATTCTATAGTATATATAGTAGTCGAATAAATAGCCCTATATTTAATCTGAAGTACATAGCTTTATTCTCTTCTATCGAATATATTCCAGCCAATTTTATAGATCAACTGTATTTAGAATTAATTTACCACGTCAGGAATCAAATTTAGACAGCTTTGTCCTGTACTTTTCTAATGAACCAGGAATAGATGAATAAGTAATTGAATATGCATGTGCATAGTTTACTATTGTACTCGTGGCTATAGAGGCTAGCTTTTACGGCTGTAGGTCATGGGGTTCGAATTATGATTCAGATTAAGAAAAGTTAAATGTGTCTCCTGTCAAGTTTTCTGTAGTAATGCAATATTGGGAAGTAAAATCGAATCTGTCCTGGGCTGTTCCGATTGTTTGGTCCGGAGTACATTATTATATCATTCTGTATATTTTATTTGAACTAGACCACCCAATACCGTCAAAGTTTCTAAGCGAAGTTTATACCAATCTTAAAAAAATTAACGAGACAGCAAGCAGACGTTATTTTGTTTATGTTTTTAATAAAAAAAAAAACGTGTGTGTGTGCTTATGTACGCAAGTAAGAAGTTATACTTCTTTGGCGTAACAGAACAAAAATAGCTAAAGATTTCATCCCGTATGTCACAACTCTCTGTTTGTAAAAGGAATGCAGTTAACTTCATCATGTCGCTTTTTAGCTGTCGGTGCGCGCGCGCATCGTAAAAATTTTACTCTAATTTTTTTTTCCAAGCGTGTCAAAAGAAGTATAACTTAAAAATATTCGTTTTCTTATTCTTACTTTTTATAACTTACTTTAAATAATTGAGCAAAGTACTGACTACATGCTGCAAGTACTATACGATGAGCTCGTAGCAAGGCCCCGCTTGCGCTAAGAGTGACGTCACTCAGGGCTCCCGTATTCAACATACGTCCTAACGCACCGATCACACTTGTCTGTGGAAATTAAAAAGATAATGATGATTAAAAATATACATCATTTTTTGTTCATTTTTAAGCAAAATTGGTGCAAAATAAAGCTGTATGTATGTAGATTGTAGAATTTGTATTTGTTGTGCCTACTACGAAATAAAAAAAAACTACAGTGTGTTACGTTTATTTTTTTTGTTGAAATAATTGAACTTCTATTACGTGTTCAGCCAGTTTAATGTTTATGAATAATAATATATTATATTTTAACGAAACTATTTAATCGTAAGATTATAACCGTGCTGTTAAATATATTATTTATAAAAAAGCATACTAAAATATTTTAAAACTTCTATATTATATACTAGCGACTCACGTTCGCTTCGCTCGCGTTCGTCCCTAGATAAGATATTCATTTAAATTATATAGCGATTTACCCTCGCTTCGCTCGGGTGCGTACGCCGTACGCGGAATTTGTTCACAATTTCATGGGTTTTAATTTTTTTTGCGGAACCCTAATTCTTTTTCTACAATAAAAGTAGCCTATGTTACTCCTTATAACATCAGCTATCTGCCAGTGAAAGTCCTGTCAAAATAGGTCTAGCCGTTCCGGAGATTAGCCGGAACAAACAGACAGACAGACAAAAATTTTATAAAAAAATGTTGTTTTGGTATATGTACCGTGTATACATCCATATGTATTTAGTAAAAAGCGACTATTTTAATATTGCAAACAGACACTCCAATTTTATTTATCTGTATAGATCTGAATTAATTAACTACAATTTATCAAATGTAATTAATGAACTTTCATAATTTATTATGTATTATTGTAATATTGGCTGTGATATTATTTGTGAACAGACCAACAGATGGCGCGTCACTCAAATGACAATTAAGTCGAAGTGGATTAGCCGAGATAAAATTAGTTAGACATACATCACGTATTGTAGACTGTAGAGCATGTTGGTCATATTTCATATGTAAACTAGTACTGTCACTCGAATTTCATATATTTTTAACTCCCGACACAAAAAGAGGGGTATTATAAGATTGACGTGTCTGTCTGTTTATCTTTGAGTCTGTCTGTGGCACCGTAGCTCCTAAAGGAAAGGACTGATTTTGATGCGGTGCGGCAATACTACTTGATAAAATAAACAGCTAATTAAAAATATATCGTGATTAACAATATCTACATAATCGTTAACATAATACCTGTTATTTAGTAGACATACTGTATGTCTATGTCACATATATACATTTATATGTCATATACAAATAAACCAATTAAATTTCAATCACCTTGTTTATGTAAGATTATCATTATTTACTTTTATATAACATAATTTTATTATATATATTACCTTGTATTTTGATTATAGATACGTTCTTTTTGATAGGTTTTTCTACTGCAACCAATTTGCGCGAATGTCAACATTTTACAGCGATACAGATAAAATATTTTATTATGTCAACTTTTAAATTGTGATCCCTACCTAATAAAAATTATTTAATGTTAAAAATACTTCATCAGGCTCCGATTTTAATAATAAATATATGTCATTCTACCACTATATATATATATATATATATATATATATATATATATATATATATATATATATATATATATGATAATAATCATTAAATATAAATCAAATATTAAAACTTTTAACATTGAACTTCGATAAACACAAATAACGCAAACAATAATAGGTGAGTACAAATTGAAGAAAAGGTCGAAAAGCATTCAGCCAAAAGCGGATTTCTAAGAATCTATGAAAGCTAAAAAATAATAAAAAAGATGGCGCTGCAGTCGCTAGTACCATTTGTGTCGTGTCCAATAGGTATAGAAAGTGTAGCTTCAGATAACACGGTCCTCAGTGTATCTGCAATTATTAAGAAATAATTTTTAATAAAAACAAAATACAAACAGATTACCACTCACATTTTAGTGACAGGTTAAAAAAAATATCAAGTTATAATGTGTAGTGTACGTGTTGAAAAAAAAACATTACTTACCTACCTGGTGGTTGTGCCAGCGCAAAGAAAATTGTTGGGAGTCGTCCTCATCCATTTTGTATAATATACTTCGTATGATAGACTCACAATGACTGTGCACGCGCGAACAATAATATTGTTAACCGAATCCAGGCTACTTTATTTTAGTCGGTACGCCTGGAAAGCTACCTATTTCTGGAGCTGATCGTATTTATAAATCCAATGACATTCAGTGACGCGGCATACCAAAACTCATCCAAAAACAGATTTAGTCGAGACATAATGATTGGCATTCTCTTACGACTGATTTATTTGCAATGAAGCGTTTTTTACTAATTTCACTTACTTTCTGCCTGCAATTGCACTCTACCGTTCATTGACTAAGATAACAAAAAAAATATATTGTTAATAAGCCGTTTTAAATAAAAATAATTGATACGTCAAAGAAATTAAATAAATTATTATTCATTTTGAGAAGTGCATTGGCTTTTAAAATTTGACCTCATTTTTATTTATAATTATTTTCAACAAGTTTGGGCTGAATAACCTATTGTCTTTTTGCAACTACGTTTTTCAAAATAAAAGCGCGGGAAATTTTGACTGAACAGTAAATCGGACAAAACAAAAGGAATTAATATAAAAAAATTAACCTCATTTGAGTCTTTATTTAACATAAATAGAATATAATATATTATTTTTAATTTAAAATGGATAATACGAGTATGAGTATTGAAGATATGGAGAGTTTTGAAATTGCAAAATATACCATAGAAAAAGAACTATCTGATTTAAAGAAAATTGTTGACCATTTAAGTGAAATGCGAGGTATTTATTACTTCTTTTATAAAATTAATAATTATATTTTGTTTTTACATAAGTAGTTATTTATTTCTAAATCGCAATTATAATGATAGCCTTTCTTGTTGTGTTTATATAAATAATACCTCTGGCGTAATGTTTCATTTGTCAGCGGTCGTGGGTTCGATACTTACAGGCGGTAAATGCTTATCATTTATACAATATAAGTTTCGGTTTGGTTGAGAAAAAACTCTATTTAATTCAACATAAAGTAGATAGTAGTAGTATTAACAAAGATTAATTGGAACAACCTGCCTGCGTCGGTGTTTCCGTCCGATTACAATATGGGTGTCTTCAAGGAAAGAGTGAATAGGTGGCTACTGGATTAGTGTGACTTACCATCTACGACTGCGTTACCACTTACCATCAGGTGGAACGTAGTCAAGCACTAATTCAGAATAGTATGAAAAAAAAAAAAATTAGGTGATCTGTGGTAGAAAAAGTGAAAATTCAAATAAAAAATAACACATAATTTTCTAAACATATTCAATTCGATTTTTATATATCAATACCATAATTGACAAACCAACCAAGTCCACATTTCGTCAAATATTCTACGGTTCAGATTGTACGGAACAGTAATTCAGTAGGATTCTTTTAATAGGATTTTACAGTATCAAAAATACCAGCTTACGATATTATCTACCAACAGTTTTAGATTTTTTAAAGAGCAGTGTACAAAAAATATTATAAAGTATTAAAAAAAAAAATTTAAGTGTCTTCTGAAAAAAATGCTCATATGGAGTCAGCTGGTTTACCGATTAAGGTATCGATGTGTATATTTTAAAATATTTCAGTAACCTTTAATCACAAAGATATTTTACGAGACTGACAGATAAAAAAAATTAAAATTGCTCCTTAACGTTATTTAAATATATAATTTATTCAAGTAATCTTATACTAGCTAATGATGTTTTTGATCTGAGTCATTAGACTTATACTAGCGACTCAGCCTCACTTCGCTCGGGTTCGTCACTGGGTACGTTTTAATTTTTTTGAGCGAAACCCTAATTCTTTTTCTAAAATAAAAGTAGCCTAAGGTACTCCTTATGGCTAATAACATCTGTAGACATCGGATTGTATGCACTAAAAAAGGGTGAAGTATGCACAAGATATGCACAATCAAAATACGAATTGTTATCAAAATTTATATTTATTTTCTCTCTCTAACGTATATATTTTCGTAATTCTTGTGACAATATAGATTATAGATTTCTAGAGCATTGTGACGTTGTCACTTAATATTAGTTTGTAGGCTGAAAATGGTCTCTGCACCGACTGACGTTACTGGACAAAACTTGAAATTAGGCATTTCCGCAGAAATCTCCTCAGGCAGAGTCTCGTCCGTGCCGTTGATGTTTTTTGTTTTTTTTTTTATAACGTTTTCCCGTGGGAATGAGATAATCTCCCGCAGTAAAAACTAGCCTATGACCTCTCCAGCCATCCAATTATCTCCTACACAAAAAATCACGCCAATCCTTCACTCTATTTCAACGTCAAAGAAGGACAAACAAACAAACACATTAAAATTAAAGTATTTTAGAACACTTTATGTTATAGGCGAATTGTTACAAAACCGCAGTGTAAGCTTGTAAGTAAACCTTAGTACGCCTAAGAAATACCTATTAGATTGAAATTTCATATTCGAATAACCATTACTTGGCAGAATAACTTGTTACTTCGAGCTTCTAATCATGTAATGAATCCTAACTTTCATAAGTACATATACATACGAGTAGGAGCGGAAATGCGGTCGAAAATTGATTTTATCGAAATCTATACATATAATAAAATTCTAAGTAAGTCGAATCTGTACCTTAAATATTTTTTGGAATATATTATTGAAATAGACATTATTATCGATATAGAGGCCGAATCTATAGTTTTTAGAATTTTTGTCTGTCTGTCTGTCTGTCTGTTACCGCATCACAGAAAAACCATTGGAAGGATTTTAATGTTTGGTATGATGATAGCTGGATATCCGGGTCAACATATAGAATACTTTTTACCGCGGGAGATTATCTCATTCCCACGGGAGTACACGTTATAACACAACCCAAAAAATATTTATGATCAGAATTTCTTGAAACTTCATATTAATGCTCTTCAATACAATTAAATAAATACGTGTTTAGCGTTTTTTGAAAATCATCACATAAGGAGATAAAATAAGGAATGAAAATTTGTATGAAACCTACCTTTTTAAAGTTTTTTTGGTGTAGTTTTAGCGCGAGCGAAGCCGCGGGTTTTGCTAGTAGGTTATATAATTTATTCATTACATCTATGTTTTCAAGATGTGGCCAGTCCACCGATCTTGTATTTCAATATTTGGCTAGCATGGTGGACTATAACATGAAGATGCAGTGTATAGCTTCACATTTAGGGGAGACAATAACTTAATGGGATGTTAATTTATACATCCCATAAATATCCCATCCCATGAATATTATAAATGCGAAAGTTTGGATGTATGTATGTTTGTCACTCTTTCACGCTAATACGGCTGAACAGATTTGGACGAAATTTAGTACATAGATTGACTATAACCTAGAGTAACATATATGCTATTAACATCGATCAAAAAAGTAATATATACACAATCCCATGCAAAAGTTCTCTTAAAACTGTCACCTATTGTGTTTAGGTAATTATTCCAGTTGAAATAAATATACAACAATGTAAATTGAACCTTAAATGCAATACTTAAAGTTTTTTTTACAAAATAATAAAAATATATATAAAGGGCACTCAAATGTTCAAATGAGCGCACATTCGGTGAGGACATTTTTTGTCGCTGATTGTGTATCTAGTACTTTTTTGATCGATGGCTTTTAATAATAAAATTCACACCTAAAATCGCACTCGAGTGAAGCAAGAGTAAGTCGCTAGTATAAAAATAACGAAGTCACTAACTGAAGCTTATATCATAATACTCTTACATATTACAGTTCAAGCGTCTGACTTAGAATGTAATGTGATGACAAAAGTGGATTCAAAAACGTGGACCAATATCACCGCACTAATCGGCTTGTCTCGCTCTCTGCTGCTACCTGAAAGTGAGATTACATTTTCCTAATTTAACATATTAATGTATTGGCTTCATTTTTGATATAAAATATAAGAAAATATCCCTAGTATTTTTAAAAACAGTCCGTATTTTTCATTAGAAAGAAATGTTTTTTTTTTTTTGTTTTATAGGTTTTTTTAAATATTAAATATATTGGGATAATAACACACAGCACCATCTAGTTCCATGGTAAGCTACGAGGCTTGTGTTATGGATACCAGATAGTTGATACACTACACATATATAACTTTAAATACATACATATTAAAAATATAAACACTCATGACTGAAGTACAAACATTTGTGCTGATCACCCAAATGAATGCCCCCAGCGGGACTCGAACCCGCGACAGCTAGCACAGCAAGTAGGGTCATTACAAACTGAATCAAACGTGTCGTCGTAATAATTGAATTTTGAATCAATAAACAAATAACCTCACAAGTTCCAAAAAAAGCTTGTACAGACACAAGCACTCCTTAAACATATGTACATTTTTTAGAAGGTCTAATAAATTAACACTACAATACTTTACAAATTCAAAAATATTACATGTATTGGTAGAATTGAAAATCTCTTTGTTTTGTACGATAAAAATGTAAGTAGAATATAAAATTATAAAAATCAGAAAACTAAAGAAGTGTCTATCGATTGGATGCGATTTGATTTTAGTCCTTTGGAGTCGAAGAAAATTCCAATGTTGGCTTCATAAATACCTAGGGGTTAGGGGCCGTATGGATTTCATATCTTCGGATAGGACGTACAAAGTTTTTAAATTTTGTGAACATCCTTATTACAAATAACGCTGAAAGATTATTTAAAAAAGAATTTCTTTATTGAATGTTTGGGATTCTCGCTCGCACTCTCAGGACGGACTTATATTTTACGTCTTAAACTACTAAGAGGGAATTTGAGGTGTTTTATTTTTCATTATTAATATATATAATATGCTATAACTAGTAGCTTACCCTCGCTTCGCTCGTGTGCCTTTTGCTCTTATAATATCACGACTCGTACTCGCTTCGTTTGAAAACTTGATTTTATATTTTTTTTTTATTTTCTATAAACCAGAACATCATATCTTTATACATCTAGCAGCAAAAACTTAAGACTCTCATATAAACAGCAGTCGAAATAGGAAACAAATATTAAATCATCCCCTATAGTACCGCTTTGAGGGATGGTTTTTGAAAAATACTGTAAACCTGTATTTTTTATCAAAAACATAAAACTGGATTTTCATATTCCAAACTTCAAAAATAATGAGTTAAGGGAAATACATACATACCATCTCACCTCATTTCCCTTAAAGTTTTACTTTGCGATAAAAACATATTTTTTCTAAGTTTCAAACTTTACCAAGATGGTTCAGGGGTTTAGGAGTGAAAATATAACAAACAAACCGACAGACAGACTAAATTTCACAATTATAACATTAGTTTGGATATCGCAAGCGGAGCCGTAAACTCAAACTAGTTTAAAATAACAAACAACAACAAAGTTTAAGTAAACAAATGAAATATTTCTTACTTTTAGAATTAGAAAATTCAGAGCCGCCTATGCCATTTAGTCAAAGTGAAATTTTCATCATTAAAATCCTATTCTATATATAGTGTGGGACTGGGTAAGAAGGATGGTGCGAGGATACCTGATTATCTTACTATATAAATGCGAAAGTTTGGATGGATGTATGTTTGTTACTCAATCACGCCAGAACGGCTGAACGGATCTGGATGAAATTTGGCACAGAGATAGATTATAGTCTGGAATAACACATAGGTTTTATTTATTTTATTATCCCGGAAAAATGTACGATTCCTGTGGGATAGATATTATTTTTGTGTTTCACTAGGGTCGAACATGAGCGAAGCGAGGGTGGGCCTATAGTTAATAATAATTTCATTATCCTGGCATATAAAACTCATATACAATTATTAATCATTATGTGCATATTAAACCACAAGTTCTCAATATACGTATAAGCTTTGCTAAAATAACGGGGGCTTGACTGGTGTTTGTGGACTAAGAGTTTATACAAAAATCTTTTTGAGCAAAATACTTTCAGTTTTTCTCAAATTACCAAGATTTACCTACCACTTATTCAATTTTCTCTCTGAAAACCTCATTCGGAATATTACAAACGTTTTAAAATAAAAATTAGCTAAATAGCTCTAGCCAAATCATGCGCTTACTAACAATATTTCATTTTAGTTAGTACACATATAAATCACTATAGTACACTTGTATTTGGATGTATTCAGTAAGTGCGAAGGACTTCGCATGTCTTTCGAAAACTTGCTAGTGTAAGGTTGCATTTATAAATATGAGCGTTTTAATGAAAAATAATGTAATATTTGATTAATTTGTAATGATTTATATTTAAGGCATTTAGTTATGTGACCTTGGCCGATAGGAATGTATTTAAAAAAATAAAAGGACGCGGTTATTAATTTATTTTCCCGCGCTTTTGCAAGGGAGATGTCAGTAGCACTCTGTAGTGTTTAGTTATGGAATGTTTGTAATACCAAAAAAATATTGTAAAAAAACTATGTAACTCATTATTTTAAAAGAGTAACTGTCGAGTTTCTTGCCGGCTCTTCTCGGCAGAACTGCTTTCCGAGCCGGTGGTAGCTTCCACACGGACATATGTACTGACGATTATAAAAGTACTGAATATAAAACCATATACAAGGAATATCTCGAAGTTTTATTAACGTCGTCGTACACTAGGTTCTCTCAGATATGCAGGTTTCTTCACGATATTTTCCTTCACCGTAAGGCAAGTGGTGATCATGTTGGAAATAGTACACTTAGGCTAAGCAATGTGTAATTTAACATAAATTTCTGTAAATCAAAGTACTAGAAAATTATTTAATTCCTAACTCATTTCCTACATTTTAACCAATATGTCTACCCTACAAAAGACGCTCACGCCGTCTACCGTCCGTTTTCAATACTACAAAGCGCTTTGAACCGAATAATTTACGAAGCTTCTCAACAAAATTAACTGCACACCCAACTTAGACCTTAACCCCTTACACTAAAGGCGATTTCACACCAAACGTTTGTTTAAAACTTTGCAAATATCAACTCGAAAACGGCCACATTGGAAATCCTTTAGAAAGAATCGGGTTCTATCCCACTGGAAACTTTATTAAGTTATTTTTATAAATAGTTTTAAAAGAGAGAATGTTTCTGCAAACGGTTTCTCGTTTTTATGGTGAATCCTTTCATATTTTCTTTCCCTATCGCATTCATCATTTTAAAGGCAGAAGGTTCGATTTAAAATAGGAATTGATTGGACTTTTTTAGTCCAAATTATTGCTTCTGTACAAATGGTGTTGTCAGCGAGTATTTCAAGATTTTTACTATGCAAAAACGAATTTATTGTATGTGATTTCTTTTTTTTTCTTATATAAAAATATGGTTAAAACTACCTTTACTAATTTCGTAACGGGTGAGACCCGTGACCGTGTTTGCTGTAAAGCATTCGAAACGTCGCTAACCATAAATGAAAATAATTATGCACTTAATAAAAATTTTATTTAAAACTATGTTTTAAATTAGATATAGTATGAAATTAAATATTAAATTAGACATGAATATAGTTTTTTTTTACTTTTAAGTATTAAAACCTTCCGTGGACCTTAAGGAACATGAAAAAAAAATAAGCCGAATTGGTCCAGCTATTCTTGAGTTATGCGTTTACTAACACTCATTTATATTTATATAAATAGAGATGTCAAATATTCACGTAAATCTATGAAAGTATTATAAAAATATGGATTTTGATCAAAAAAATTTAAGGCAAAAACGTAAAATACAAATAACTTAAAACAACCGATTGCCAATACTGTTTTGACAGCTTCTCCAACGAGAGTTCAACTTGCATTTGGTACGTTTTGGTTACTTTTCGTTTATTTGAGAAATATAGACATTTTATGATAGAGACTAAATAAGATAAACTCTATTTTTTTAATCTTTTATTATTAGTTATTAGAATTATTATTTTTTCATTTTTTTTTATGAGATTCAGTGACAAACGATTAGACAGACCACCTGATGGAAAGCAGTACCTGTCGCCCATAACACCTACAGTTCATACACTTAGGTTTTAGGTAAAATACAGAACCGCCGGTACGTTGTCACTGTGAGGACTAAGATGATATGCCTCTTGCTTGTGATTGCGCTGGCTACAAAATTTTTATATTGGAATAAAATTCACAAAAAGGAATCCTTTAAATCTATAAATGATGGACGGAAGGATTATGGTCTGTTAGTAATATACTTATTACTTAAGCTAACAAATTAAGTACGGAACCCTAAAAATGATATGTAAATAATATTTATTTAAAATATTAAGCGTTTTAAATGTGTAGATTGTGTTAGTTAAAGTTGAGGTGATCAGATTGAAGCCATCGATCCCATTTAGACTTGTGTTTTATTTTTGAAATTGATCTCGACAAAAACTAAAATGAGGCCCAACCATCTTAAAAATAGTATACGTTGGTGTAAGTCATTAATTTATCTATAAATATAATAAAATTGTAACTGATCGCTGTCTGTACATGGAATATATTTGAGAAAAACCTTTATTAACGCAATAGAACCCAAAACAATGATTTTTAGTTTTTTGTCTGTTTGTCTGTGCGTTTGTGCGCGCTAATCTTAGAAACGGCTTAACCGATTTGAGTGCGGTTTTCACTAAGGTATTGTGGTAAGCTTCACTTAACATTTAGGATTTCAATCGGTTCCTAAATAAAAAAGTTATGTCAGTTTAAAGAATAATCTAGGGGCGAAAACGAGCGAAGCGAGGGTGAGCCGCTATTTTAATAATAAAGCAAAATATTATGTCCAGTTCAATAGCTGGGTTCGAAATCGCAAAAAATTTTTCATCAGTAACATCAACATTATGATAAGAAAACATGTTTCTTGGTTTGCCATTTTATCTCACAGACACGTAGCACGTACGTTGTTATGCGAAATATATATAAATTTAGAATAAGGAAAAATGTAGCTATTTCATTTAGATTTCATCTTCATTGGACAGAACTATATATATAAGACAAAGACACTATATTACATAATATATACAATAGTTATATATGAAATCTATACTAATACTATTAAGCGGAAAGATTTATTTCTTTGTTTGTCTGTACCGAATAAGCTCCGAAAGTACTGAACCGATTGAGATGAAATTTGGTAAGAAGATAGTTTTATCCCGGAAATTATCCCTTAAGGGAGTGAAAATCTAGGGATGAATCCGAGCGAAGCGAGGGTGAGTGCTAGTTATATGGATTAAAAATTTACCAATGAATTTAAAGAACCGTAGCCTGCAGACAAAGAGGGTAAAAAGATCAGAATCATGCACTCAATATTACCTACCTATCGTAATATTTGGCCAATCGATGGTGAAATTCCATCTAGAGCATTCTTTTAATAAAATTATTTATATATAATTTTGTTTTTAAACATTATGTATTTATTTAAATGGTGTTAACTAAAACATTCACATACACTCGCCGAAGGAAAGGTTTCCGACGTTAAAGTAGTTGGAAAAATAAAAATATATTACCGAGAGAGTGACGCGTCATTTGCGCTATCTAAAGCTGCTTACTACCCCCCCTCTGTACTTATTACTACCAGTACAGCTAATAAAAACCTCGCAGCTACATCACTGACGCCATGATTTAGTCAAGTTGGAAATGATATCATATAAGGTTCACATATAAGGCTAGAATAATATGTTATCCTCGTTTCTGAAGTAAAACTTCTTTACGCACGCTTGACTGGGGGGTAAGCTGGTGAATGCGTTACGAAAACATGTACGTGCGTTTGTTGCCATGGTAACCGTTGTTATTGTCTGACAAATGATATATAATGTTATATTCTTTCCTTAAATGATATTCTATAAATATATGATTGTAATATTCCTAATATGCGTTATTTTTAGTATCTCACCTATCCTAATTATTTAAAACATAAATTGAATTTCATAAAGGGTACCGATAACCTACAGAAGTTGTACTTCTTGCGCGTGTACACATTCATACACGCACTCTTTAATTTTTTTCATGTAATTTTGAATTATTTTGCCTGTGATTTTTGAAATAAAGCTTCTTTAGAAGTGACCGAGGGGTAAGTCAATACATTGGAAAAATGAGTGATGTTGCGAAAGTGTGTCGCGGAAGTGAGATAATTAATAAAAATATATTAATATTTTTATAATAATTATTACTTATAAAAATGAATATTTAATTAAAAAAATATTATATTTATATTTTGATTTGATTTCATTTAATAGCAGTATCTGCCACAGCGCCAAAGAAGTTTTACTTCAGCCGTGCGTAGAGGTTACACGCACTATTTTTTATTTTTGGACCAACCTTGAAGTTTAATCTCTTTATAAATGGCGCATAACATATCCACGAAAATAGCCGGCTCTTTTATATAAAAATAATTATTTTTAATCGCTGTATTAGACTATAGATCAATGTTTTAATTAAGAATAAAACCGACTTTTGTAAAAATTTAATTCAAATACCGTAACTTATTTGAATCGTACTAGATCGAGACCTTTGCTTTGGCAACATAAACATTCCTTATAGGTATATTCCTTCCTCCCTAAGCTACGCGTTCAGACAAGATGTCATCTTACAATCGTTGAAGAATAGCAGTAAAAAATATATATAATGAAATGACATACTATGACTATGACATAATGACTTAGGTTGTCATTTTGGTATATTAAAAAAATAAATCTTCAATAATTATATAATAATCTTATTGTACCGACCAATCTCCCTCGTGTCTCCTCGATTCTACGTGACAATGGCGAAACGTGTGCTCTACTGGAACGCTATAACAATTAACAAGATAATATACATATTTATACATATATATGTATAATATATTTAAAGTTATATATGTGTAGTGCATCAACTACCTGATATCCATAGCACAAACGTCGTAGCTTACCATGGAACTAGATGGCGCTTTGTGTTAATGTCCCATCAATATATTTATTTATTTATTTAATTGACTTCAATAATTACAGAATGACATCTCTAAGCTTTCTGATTTTTTTGAGCCAAAACATTGCTCTATTTTGAGACTAGGTATTGAATTTGAGATGGCTGCATATAGGCTTTGTGATTACTCCGTAGGGAAAGCGGCGTGATAATAAACATCACAAAGGCTCTATTCCACTCATAGAACGTGTTTCTTATACGAATGTTTTTTCAAGAATAGGCCCCGAACAAGTTTGTATTTTCAGGCCTAAATTCAGACTAACATCTGCTTCAAAGTATAAAGTTTGGTACGTTTTGTCAAAGCGTGTATAGATTTCTTTTTGAGAATTTTAGAAGTTGAATTTGCAAAGGGGAATGTTTTTGTTGTTCAATATATTTTGTGTTATCTCACTTGTAGAGATTGAATGCTCTTATAAGTAAAGATTCTGCTATCATGTCAGAAGAATATCGTTTTGGAAGAATTAGGTGGCAGAGTTCCCTAAGTGATGAAAAAGCCGTGCATGAAGAAGAAAAACTGGTAGCAGACGTAAACTATTAATTCCAAGTAACTATACTCATTACAGATAAATAAAATTGGAGTGTCTGTTTGTAATATTAAAATAACTGCTTTTTACTAAATGCATATGGATGTATACACGGTACATATACCAAAATAACATTTTTTATAATTTTTGTCTGTCTGTCTGTCTGTCTGTCTGTCTGTCTGTTTGTTCCGGCTAATCTCCGAAACGGCTGGATCGATTTTGACGGGACTTTTACTGGCAGATAGTTGATGTTATAAGGAGTATCATGGTTCCGCGAAAAAAAATTAAAACCATTAGTTTTGAACAAAATTCACATACGGCGTACGCACCCGAGCGAAGCGAGTGTAAATCGCTATATAATTTAAATGAATATCTTAGGAGTAGCAAGCTACTATTTATGTATAAACATAGCTAACCGTGAAAACGTACCTTGGGACGAACGCGAACGAAGCGAGCGTGAGTCGCTAGTTATAGTATACAAAAATAGGTTCGTTATGCAAATACTATATAATATAATATACTAACGACTCACCATCGGTTCCCTTCGGGTCCCATGGGAACCGTAAATTTTTCCGAGATAGAAGTAATCTATGTGCTATTCCTAACTAAAATCTATCTCTGTGCCAAATTTTATCCAGATCCGTTCAGCCGTTCTGGCGTGAAAGAGTATAAACGGCGTGAAATAGTAAACATCCATCTATCCATTCTCACAAACTTTCACATTTTGATATTATTATGAATGTATTCTAATTTTTAAATTTACTAGAACAAAAGCAATCAAAGCTTTATTGTTATATATTAAAACCAAAGAAATTACCCCAAATTATAGTATAATAGCTTGCTTTGAAATTCATTTCCTGTGAGTTACGAATAAAACTTGACAGTGTCACAACTTTTGGATGAAAAAAAAACCTTAACTTCTTTAAACTACTAGCGATCCACCCTCGCTTCGCTCGGGTCATCCCTAGGTTGATTCTCTAAACTTTCATCCTCATTTCCACCCCATTAAGGGATGATTTCCGAAATAAAAAAAACATTCTATATCCTTCCCAGGGTCTCAAACTATCTTCTTACAAAATATCGTCTAAATCGGTCCTGTAGTTTTTGAGTTTATTCGTTACAAACATACAAAAATACAAATCTTTTCTCTTTATAATAGTAGTGTAGATTTAAATTATAACGTAACGACGGATTATAATGAATTTTTATATAGAGATTCTTCTTTATTTTTCTGTCATGAGACATACATACACACAAATAAAAAAAAAATACAGCTAACTTAATTACTTTTAGATATCCAAAAACAAATATTACATCACTGCGATTCCTCAAACGTTAAACGTCGCTTATTCTATTAGTTACTCAGTATATTTACATTGGCTCTTATCCTGCCTGACGAAGGTCGATCTCGTGCTGATAGGTCACGTGCTTCATCTGTTTGTTTGTGATAATTTGGCTTTGGATTTATGATGGACGTTCAATTTAAGCAGGTGCTTTAATAAGTAAAACGCACAATCTATATCTCGGTATGGCACCGTGTTGGGAATCTGATTTTAGAAAATCTATACTAATATTATAAAGCTGAAGAGTTTGTTTGTTTGTTTGGTTGAACGCGCTAATCTCAGAAACTACTAATCCGATTTGAAAAATTCTTTTTGCATTAGATAGCCCGTTAACTGAGAAAGGCTATAGGCTATATATTATCCCGGAAAAATGTACGGTTCCCATGGGATAGATATGTTTTTGTCTAGGGATGAACCCGAAGCGAAGCGAGGGTGAGTCGCTAGTTTATAATAAACTAAGGTTAGTTTACGTAGTAGAGGTTGTTTAAATTGATTACATCTATTCTTTACTATCACAAAGTTTAAACTCAAATTAATATTCAATGTATGTATATATAATATGAAAAAAAATGGATTTAAGTTATATTTTGACTAGTGACTTACCGTCGTTTCGCTCGGGTTCGTACATAAGTATGTTTTAACGGTTACTATGGAATAGTAAGACTATATATACATAGGTATGAAAAATAGGTAAGTATTTTAAAAATAAAAAATAAAACTATCCCTTACTTGAGAAATGATTGATTCCCGATACAAACTTCCACCCCCCTTTTTCACTCCCTTAAGGACTGATTTCCTGGATGAAAACTTCTATGTCCTTCCCAGGGTCTCAAACTATCTCCATACTAAATTTCATCTGAAAGGTAACAGACAGACAGATCGAATTACTTTCGCATTTATAATATTAATATGGATTAGCGACTTACCGTTGCTCCGCTCGGGCCATCAATCAAAAAAGTACAAGATACACAATCCCATACAAAAATTCTCTTAAAACTGTCACCAATTGTGTTTAGGTAATTATTCTAGTTGAAATAAATATACAACAATGTAAATTGAACCTTAAACGCAATGCTTAAAGTTTTTTTCACGAAAAAAAAAAAAATTAAAAGCGCGCTCAAATGTTTAAATGAGCGCTCATTTGGTGATGACACTTTTTCACGTTGATTGTGTATCTAGTAATTTTTATAATCGATGATTCGTTACCTAGTTACCTAACAACAATAATAATAATAATATAATATTTTTATTTGCTCTGAATCTTGGTGTACATAGTATGTTACAGGTACATTAATTATAGTCTATATATTACTCTAAGATTATCTGTATACTAGGTTTCATCAAATTATTCCAGCTGTTTTAGTGTGAAAGAATAATGATCATACAAACAAACACACTGTATGTGTGTGTATGTATGTTCGTTCGCTTTTATAGTAGTAGTCCGTTTTACATGTAAAAAAAAATGATAGTGCGTGTATGAATGTGTACACGCGCAAGAAGTAAAATTTCTGTAGGTTATCGGTACTCTTTATGAAATTCAATTTATGTTTTAAATAATTAGGATAGGTGAGATACTAAAAATAGGCATATTATTATCATATATTTATGGAATATCATTTAAAGAAAGAATATAATATTATTATATATTATTTGTCAGACAATAACAACGGTTACCATGGCAACAGACGTACGTACATGTTTTCGTAACGCGTTCACCAGCTTACCCCCCAAGTCAAGCGTGCGTGAAGAAGTTTTACTTCAATAAAAAAAAAAACTCTTGAATGTAGTTACTTTATCCTTGAAATTTCAATTTTAAGGTTTAACGCTCTCATTAAAAAAAGATGGAAGTCTATCCACATCGACGAAGAAATCTAATAAAGTCAGTCTAGTCTCGTTCCATTTTTGAAGTCCGTAAAAGCGATAGCATATTTAAAACTACTCTAGGCTTTCTATACACCGACATAAGAGTAGCTTAGGCCTCCGAATAACTACTATTATAAAGTAAATATATTATATATACTATATATATTACATACTAATACTATAAAGCGAAAAAAAAAAGATTTTTTGTATGTTTGTTTGCTTTTTAGTTTATATATTATAAACTAAAAAACTAATGGACCAATTTTAAAAATTCTTCCACCTATCAAAAGCTACATTATCAGCGAGTAACATGGGCTATATATATCATTTAAAAAAAAAAAATAGAGATCCCTACGAAAATTCTTAATCTACGAAAACCTACGGTAAAAAGAATTTGCTTATAATGCCAGAAAATAATACCTATTGATAGTAAATCCATATAATAATAAATATATATATAACTAGCGGAACCCGCGGCTACGCCCACTTTCAATCTACAAAAAAAACCTCTTTGGCTTTATGTTAAACAGCGACTCACCCTCGCTTCACTAGGGTTATGTATTTCAATAATATTGTTCATACAAAAATACAAAAATCGCGATTAAAACATGGGGGTATGAGGGTGAAAATACTTAACGATCTATTTTCATACCTTGCAAATATAAAAAAAAACATTAAAATCGATCGAGAGTCGTTACGGAGGAGTGCGACCACAAACACCGTGACACTAGATTTTTATATATTAGATAATGGCTGTAAGTACGGTATTATGACTAGACGTAGGTAAAATGTGAATAAATCGTCTTGGTTTCATACATATTGTATGGAACGCATCGATCCGGGTCCTATTGTTATAGCTTATCAAAGGCACCGATTGACTCAGCGTTTCGTTGACGAAACTAAATTGAAATTTGAAGTTTCAACATGATTTTAACTATCTTTGTATATACAGGTTGAATTTTTTAAGAGGACGTAGATAGGAAATTTTTTCATATTTATTATATATATCTATACATATAATAAAATTGTAGAGGTCGAATGTCTGTACATAGAAAAAAAAAGTTAAAAAACGAGTCTGGGGGGTGTGAGAAGAGAAATAGAACAAATCCAGATTTTTTTCCAAATTTTTGTTTCGCTGTCTGTTTGTCTGTTCGTACGGGCTAATCTCCGAAACTGTCGGACGGATTTAAATAAAATTTTGCATGGTGGTACCTTATATCCCCGGTCAATATTTTGGATACTTTTCATCGCGGAAAATTCAAGAGTTCCCGTAGGATAATTAAAAAACTAATTTATACAGCTTAGTACACCAAAATTACTGAATGGATTTTAATGAAGCTTTACTATTATATAGTTCAGACATCAGAATAACAAATATGCTACTTTTTATCCCAAAAAATGTACGGTTCCCGTGGGATAGATTTCTTTTTGTTTGTCTAGAGGCGAACCCGTACGAAGCAAGGGTCAGCTGCTAGTGTATAATAAAATAATAACTGAGTGTAATCTGTACATTAAATATTTTTGGAAAATCTTAAAAAAATACATATTAATTAACAAAATGTTTTAAAATTACAAACAAAGTAGAAATCGTCTTTTAAGTTCTTCTTGAAATCTTATTGAAATGAACATTATTATTGATACAGAGGCCGAATCTATAATTTTTAGAATATCTAGTCTGTCTGTCTGTCTTTTTAAATTCTATTCTATCAATTTAAATTCTTTGTTAATTATAAACTAGTGAATTCGAGCTTTACTGGAAATTTGAGGAAAACATATGTATGAATAGATTTTACCTATCTACATAAAAGTAACTGTATCCATTTTTTTTTGAAAACACTAAAACTTGCTAATAGAGTACTTAATAAAAAAATAAGAAAATCGATTGACAAACAGAGGATAAAATAGAAAAATGTACTAAGCTGTTTTGTATATTTATATTACAGAAATAAAAACCTTATTATTTTGCCTAACGCATTGCCTTTATTATGCCATTATTATGCCTGGTGACAAAATTATGAAAATCGGTTTAGTAATTTCAGAGTTTATTCAGGTCAAATAAACTGGCAGACACTCTTTTCTATTTTAATATTAGTATAGACTAGCGACTCATCCTCGCTTTGCTTCGGGTTCACCCCTAGCCAAAAACAAATATATCCCACGGGAACCGTACATTTTCCTGGTATGATATATAGCCGATAGCCTTCATCAGTTAACGGGCTATCTAATGCAAAAAAAATTTTTCAAATCGTATTAGTAGTTCCTGAGATTAACGCGTTCAACCAAACAAACACACAAACAAACAAACTCTTCAGCTTTATAATATTAATTATAAAAGTGTTTTACTGCATATCATTCAAGAATGAAAACTTTATTTTTGTACAGATTCTGAATAAATCGAAAGATATACACATTCTAATCTAAATATATAATAAAATTGCAACTGATCGCTGTCTGTACATAGAGGATATTTGTAAAAAACTATTATTGCGGGTCTTTATTAACGCAATAGGACCCTAAACAAGGATTTTTATAAATTTTGTTTGTTTGTCTGTGTGTAGTTCATGAATCAAAAAGTTTTATCAATTGAAAGAATCACCTAGGGACGAACCCGAGTGAAGCGAGACTGAGTCGCTAGTATAATATAAGTAAGAATTAAACGCAAGCGAATAAAGTCATAATAAGAAACATTATTTTTTGAAGTTATACTTCTTTTGGCACGTTTGGAAAAAATTATGAGAGTAAAATTTTTACGATGCGCGCGCACACCGACAGCCAAAAAGCGACATGATGAAGTTAGCAGCATTCATTTTACAACAGAGAGTTGTGACACACGGGATGAAATCTTTAGCTATTTTTGTTCTGTCACGCCAAAGAAGTATAACTTCTTTCATGCGTACATAAGTACACAAACGTTTTTTTTTATTTCTTACTCATCAAAACAGTAACAGTATACAAATAGAACATTCTTCCTGCAGCCTAGTGATTTAAACGTCATTTCTAAAGTAACATACCAAATGTAACGCAGTAAATATCAAACTAGTTAATATGTGTGAACTTTAATTACTTTCAACCAAAACTCCCAAACTTTATAGTAATGAGTCCATTACTTTTGAAGATCGATTACTTAGGGTTTACGATACGAACGGGACTATCGTCTCTATCACTACGACGGTAAAGTAATGGCGTTTTCTGTATACGAGACGTTTGGCTCAGTTTGTAGTGACCTTACTTACTGTGTCTGCGGTCGCGGGTTTGAGTCCCGCTGGGATCATTTGTGTGATAAGCATGAATGTGTGTACTCCAGTCATGGGTGTTTATATTTATAATATGTATTTAAAGTTATATATGTGTAGTGTATCAACTATATGGTATCCATAAGGATACCATATAGTTGATACACTCGCCTCGTAGCTTACCATGGAACTAAATGGTGCTGTGTGTTAATGTACCAACTTATTTATTTATTTGTATGGTACACTATAAGACCGTACAAAATATTTTAATTATAAACTCTTGTAATCTTCTAATTACTTACTTCAAATAGATTTTATTTAAAAGTTAATAAGCTTTTATTGACTCAGTTTGTTGTTTGGTTCAAATATTTGCAGCCTATTTTTCAAGCAATTATCTTCAAGTATCTAATTAAGGATTATGTTTGTCCCTCTTTCACGCTGTAACGGCTGGACGGATTTGGATGAAATTTACTATACAGATAGACTGATGTGTACCCGCGACTTCGCTCGCATTCAAACTTCCTTTTTTTTATGCGATTCAGTGACAAACGAGCAGACAGACCACCTGATGGAAAGCAGTACCTGTCGCCCATAACACCTACGGTTCATGCACTTAGGTTTTAAGTAACAAAAATGCAGAACCACAGGTGCGTTGTCACTGTGAGGACTAAGATGATATGCCTCTTGCCTGTAATTGCGCTGGCTACCTTATCCTTCATACCGGATTTATAATTATTATTTTATTTATATACTTCCTACGAGTATATAAACATCACTTTTACAATAATGTACGATGATACGAGTATGTAAGCCTATAGCCTTCCTCAATAAACGGGCTATCTAAGCAAAAAGAATTTTTCAAATCGGATGAGTAGTTTCTGAGATTAACGCGTTTAAACAAACAAACGAAAAACAGACAAACGAACTGTCTCTTTATAATATTAGTATAGATGTTATCTTTCTAAGAAGTATATAATTTTAACCCAATTAATAATAATGAATTGTTACGGTATTTTACTCTCACTCATAATTCAACGTTCACGTAACTTTTTGTCAGCGAGCCTTATCTGTTCAGGAAAATGTTAAAAAATTCTTTCCTTATCAAGATGTTACATTATAAAAACATTTATCATACAACTCTTGTATTGTTTCATGTTTTCTTCACTTAAATACCGGTTTAAAGCAATTATGTACGTGTTAAGTAATAAAGAAGTGGTAGATAGGGCATTATTCAATAAAAATCCATATAAAATAGCCAAAGACAAAACAGTTCCGTAAATTTTTATCCTATTTACGCATACCACCAGTAGACATACAGGCTAGGAAAACCGGTACTACCCACTAAAATTCAACAAGATTTCCCCCGTCTTAATGGTGTGTCGCAGGATCGCTTACGTACTCAACTACGTCATACCGACGCGACGGCAGTTCTGCCGAAGCAGACCACAACAACCATGGGGTTGCTCCACAATCCACTCTGCTATCAGAGAAGTACCAGGAGCAACCCGCATGGTACACCGCCCACCGAAGTGGGCTACCTCCCTGTGCGTTTCTTAACTTCGCGCCCGGCTGAACTGCCAGACGCTAATGAGCCCCCCCCCACGACCCACGTTGGGAGGGGGGGGGGGGTTATCCTCTTTTTACTAATCGATTTTCTTTTTTTTATTTAGTAATTATTAACGAGCTGTGGTGTTAAGTTAGTTTAATTTAGTAACATAATTACTACTAATACGTTGAAGGAAAATACATATTTAGATGAAACATGCATGTGTGAGGGAGCCTAGAAAGTTTCTGAAAGACGTGAATTCCGTTAGACTTTGATCTTCATATTAAAGCGTGGCTCATGCCCAGCAGTGGGACTTTACGGGGGCTAAATACTACAAACAAACAATACAACTCCCTACGACTGACTTGAAACTTCTAATCACGTAGGCAATTACTTATAACGCATCTAAAATGTTGATATCTTCCACTATAACAGGATGTACCAGCTAAAAGCTTACAATATTTCAGAATAAACCCAAACTTTAATTAACAACAAACATAAACTACAATGTACGAAACTTTATCAAGTCAACAGAAAAGTTTGCCCCTTAGTATTATTAGTGTTAATAAAAATTCAGATTTCACCGCTTCCCAGCACAAGGCACCTAATGACTCTCTGCGGGTAAAACTACTTGTTATTTAAAACGCTAACGTGGACTTCTCTATTCTTTATATGGAGTAGTTCCGCTCGAGGGACTACCTGCGACAAATGTGGCTTGCATTCATGCCTGGTCTGATATCATTAGTGTAGCTTTACTTGTATTAAAAAATGTATGATTATTAGTGCCACATAATGGCTGGACAGATTTTAATAGAACTATTTCTTATCCTAGTAGCATATCCATTATTCAGCCCTTTTTGACGTCCCACTACTAGGCACAGCCCTTTAATAAGAAGAGGATCAGGCCTTAGTCCACCACGCTGGACAAGTGCGGGTTGACGAATTTCACATGTCTTTCAAAAACTTACTAGGTTCTCTCAGACATGCAGGTTTCCTTACGATGTTTTCCTCCAACGTGGAACAACTGGTAATCATGTTGGTTTTTCGCATACTAGGATATCAGGGGTTCGTGACCCGGGATTTGAACCCGTTTCGCTCGGTTTCCCAAGCGAGCGCGTTATCGTTGGTCTATATGAATAATTATTAAATATTTTTTAATTATAAAGGTGGAATATTTCATTGTGTATTTGGAAACATCCTTGAAATAAAAGCTATTCATTAAAGAGAGAATCATAAGAACCGGTCAAGCATTTGCGAATATGTATGGCGCAATGTATAAAGAAACACACCGAATTAAACACCTCCTTTTTTTGAAATTGGTCTAAAAGGCGAGTTTCATTCTAAATTGTTAAGTAAATAAATAGATAATAAATAATATGTATGACATTAACACACAGGACCATCTAGTTCCATGGTAAGCTACGAGGCTTGTGTTATGGATACCAGATAGTTGATACACTACACATATATAACTTTAAATACATACATATTATAAATATAAACACCCATGACTGGAGTACAAACATTCGTGCTCATCGCAAATGATGCCCAGCGGGACTCAAACCCGCGACCGCTGGCACAGCAAGTAGTGTTACTACAAACTGAGCCAAACGTGTCGTTTTGACAATGCAAGTTAAAATGATCATATTACATTGTATTTGTTGTAAAATAGAAATAACAATGCAGGTAAAACCGTAGGAAAAACTTAGTTTGAAATAATACCTGAAAAGTTTGATTTGGAACGTTTTTATTAAAGCTCCTTGTTTAAAAATTGGGAAAGGAAGTAACTGGTCACATAATTTAATAAGTGGTAAATTCTATCTATGGACTCTTGGAAAAGTGGTCGATACCTACTTGTTTTTAATATCGACTAGCGACTCACTCTTGCTCTGCTCGGGCTTGTCCCTAGATACGTTTTAACGCTTAGTATAGATTTCTATAGATAATATGTTGACCCGGATAACCAGCTACTCTTAGTAGGTAGATAAATCTGTCTAGTAGTTATCTCGTGATGCGTTCCCAGAGAGACAGACAAAAATTCTAAAAACTGTAGATTCGGCCTCTGTATCGATAATAATGACTATTTCAATATGATTTTTCAAAAAATATTTAATGTACAGATTTGACTCAGAATTTTATTACATGTATAGATGTTTATTTTTAAAAGGCTGTGATATTTACACAGATAAATAAAATTGAAGTGTTTGTTTGTAATAATATCAATATAACAACTTTTTTATAAACATATGAAACTGACGGTACTTATAAGAAAGATCAATTAAAAAAAATTGTCTGTCTATCTGTTAGTTCCGGCTGATATCCAAAATGGCTGGAGCAATTTTGACAGGATTTTCACTGGCAGATAGCTGACGTTATAAGGGATAAATTAGGCTGCTTTTATTTTAGAAAAAGAATTAGGGTTCCGCGTAAAAAAATCCAATTAAAGAACCCATGAAATTGTGAACAAATCCCGTCTAACAAGTGAAGCAAGAGTAAATCACTAGTTTTCAATATAACGAATAATATTTTATTACATCCCAAGAGGTTGATCGGAAATTATAAAAATAAAAATAGCTCATATATTTTTTTTAGCTTCTACCTATAAATGTGATGGGTTTTTCATAGATCAATGAACAGTGATTATGATATATCTAGTGACCTACTTTATAATCTTTCTATATCGTTATTTATGTGGGGACAATTTGTGTCCGTGTGACGTAGTAACGTTGTCTTTGTATCGTTAAAGCAAGGCATGGAGTTCGATTTTCGTGCGTCAACAATAATTAAATTTATTGGTAAACACAAGGCGAGTTAAAATTCATTTATTTCGTTTTTGTAGATAGAATTATGATAGTTTTGAAAACCAGAACCACCTTTGACCTTTAATATACGAGAATCGCCAAAAAACTCAAAGGTTTTTGTCTTTCATTCCACACTGTAATCGAAAAATGTATAGCTAAGCCTCTTCACTGCAATCAAAACATTAAATGTAAATTTATACTGGTTTACATATTAAAAATGTTTATCTCATATTATAAATATGAAGATACTAGCGACTCAACCTCGCTTCGCTTCGGGTTCGTCCCTAGACAAAAACAAATCTATCCCACGGGAACGGTATATTTTTCCGGGAAAATATATGGCCTATAGCCTTCCTCAGTTAACGGGCTATCCAATGCAAAAAGAATTTTTCAAATCGGATTAGTAGTTCCTGAGATTAGCGCGTTCAACCAAACAAACAAACAAACAAACTCTTCAGCTTTACAATATTAGTATAGATGTAACAGAGCACTTCACGCTGAAATTACTTAACGGATTTTTTTTTTTTTTTTTTTTTTTTTATTTATTAAGAACACCAACAACATAACACACAATACATTTTAAATTCATTCTTAATCACAAGTTCTAGTATGTTAGTCACTTACAGGTGTCCATAGCACTGACCAACAAATTACATACATGCACTGCTAATATAAAGAAAATAAAATGACTAAAAAATAATGGTAAAAAGTTGTACAAAAAAAAATGACTAAAAAAAAACCATTTTAACGGTATGAAATAAAACAAATACAGGCTAACAAGTAAAACAGTTCGTTACGTTTTAAATACAAAATAATAATAATAATAAAAATGATTAAAACATTAAAATTTATAAATAAGGTTTAAGTTATCTTAAGTAATTTTATGTATAAAAAAAAAAAATTAAACTAAGACTTATGTTAATAAATATTTATAATTACTTACTCCTAAAATCTAAACATAAAATATCTTAAGAACTTTGCTAAAATAATAATGGTAGAGACATAATTAATTACCTACATAAAAATACTGCCCAATGTCTTACAGTCATTTATATTCCTCCACGAATTTTTCGGCCAACGTTTTCTTTAGTTTGACCAAATTGTTATGAAATAGGTCAATGTCACATCCGAAAGACAGAGCACTCAGCTCATTATATGCTTTGAGCATTCGAGGAAGAGGAGAATTCGAGCAAGATACCGTCCTAGAAACTGGCAAATGGAACAGGCCTTTGTTTATTGCGCGCGACCCAGGTCGCGGAACCCGGAAATAAATGTTCTCTAATATTAGTGGGCAATCTAGCATGCCGTTTAGTATCTTGAATAATGTGCAAATATCAATTATGCGTCTCCTATTAAATAAAGTGTCAAATTTAAAAGTTATCAACCTATCCTGATAGTTGCTTCTTTTACTTATATTGCTATTATAAACAAGATACTTGGTAAAGGAACGTTGTAATCGTTCAATTCTATCGGAATAACATGCTTGGTAGGGATTCCAAATGACACTTGAATATTCCAATATGCTTCTTACTAGGGCATTAAAGATAACGATCCTAGTTTTTGGAGAACGCAAGTCTTTACATGTCCGCCTTAAAAAACCAAAAGATTTTAATGCTTTCTCTATCATATGATCATAATGTCTCGTAAAACTCAACTTGTTGTCAATAATAACCCCCAGGTCCCTAACAAATGGAGTTTCTCTTATTCGCATTCCGTCAATGTGGTACGAAGCATCAAACTTTTTTTTTCTTTTTGTGATTTTTATGAAACAACATTTGGAAACATTTATTATCATACCGTTACGAGTACACCATTCTTGCACACGATCTAAGTCTTCTTGCAGCATAACTATATCAACAGAACTTTTAATAGGCATAAAAATTTTCATATCATCCGCGAATAAGAGACATTTACTATTTATAACACATTCTACGATATCATTTATAAATAAAATGAATAAAATCGGTCCCAAGTGGGAACCTTGAGGCACACCCGATACTGCTTTGTACCAACGTGACTCATATCCCTTGACCACTACATACTGAACTCTGTCTTTTAAGTAAGAACGAAACCATGATAAGATATGCCCACTTATGCCATAGAAATATTGTAATTTAACGAGAAGAATTTTATGATTTACCCTATCGAATGCATTACTGAAGTCCGTATACACAGAGTGGACCTCAATCCCCTCATCAAGAGAACCATTCAAGCTGCTAACGTAATTTAACATGTTGCTAATTACAGATTTTTTATTTTGAAAACCATGTTGTCTATCCGAAACTAGATTCTTTGTGTGTTCTACCAGAATGGGACAGACTAAGGATTCAAATACTTTCCCAAAAATTGACAACATTGATATTGGTCTGTAATTAGCAACATTAGCGACATCTTCCTTTTTGTAGACTGGAACCACCCTCGCTTTTTTCCATTCGGTTGGAAAAGTTCCCGTTTCGAGAGAACGATTAAAAATCAGTTTTAATGGTAGAGCAAGAACCTTCGCACACCTTTTTATAAATACACCTGGAATTCCATCTGGACCAGATGCTTTATGTATATCCAATTTTTTTAATTTATTATATATAGTTCTTTCATCAAAGCTTATCCTAGATAGAGTGTTACAAAGCGGTGAAGGAGTTGTAAGTACACGAACTATACTATCGTTTGAAGTATTAAACGTAGACTCGAACTGTTCAGCAAATAAATTTGCAATATCACTGATATTTGATGCTGAATCGTTATTACGATAGACTAGACTAGGTATAGAAGTATTCTGTTTCTTTTCTTTAAGAAACCTCCAGAAAGCTCTAGAGTTACGCTGAATATTCTCCTCAGTAAGAACACAGTACTCACGATAACAAACGTTCAGTTCAACTCTACAACGCATACGAAGTAGTTCAAACTCATATTTATCCCGGGGATTTTTATAGGTACGATATCTTACACGAATCTTATTTTTTTCAACTAAGAGCTTACGAGTACGGCGCTTAAACCATGTGGGGAGGGAAGAAGGTTTACATTGATGCTTGGGTACATGGGAATTAAATATACTGGACAATTTGTCGTAAAAAATACGTATCATTTCATCTACCTCTATCGTGCTGTCCAATAACTTACACCAGTTAATAGCTCCCAATGAAGCAATAATCTTTGAGTAATCTGCTTTAAAAAAGTTGTAGTCCGAACGAGGTTTATTTTGCTCACTCTCAGTGGTTAAAATTGAATTCATATTAATGCTTATTTCTAAAGGAGGATGTAATTTATCAAGTTTGCTTATAATCTCAAGAGGTTCATTTACAGAAATATTATGTATAGTACTTAAAACTAAATCTCTAATCCTACCATCAGCTCCTTTAACTGTGTTAAATTGATACAACTCATTAAAAGATAAGAAATCAGTTAAAGCATAACCTAAGTTGCAGTTATAATTTCCGGGATATGCATATAAGGCGTCTTCTTTATTTTCCCAAGTAATAAAACTGAGGTTAAAATCCCCCACTATCAAAACTTCGTCGACATTCGGCACAATAGTATTAATATTATCCAAAGTTTCAGTAAGATCATTCATTTTTACAGGAGGAGGCATATAGATTACGCAAATTCCTATACGTTTCATTATCCTATTAATCTTTAACTCAACGATGATCCATAAGTCTTCAAATTCGCTTTCCCAACTTTGCATACGGAAAGATGTAAAATTCTTATTTACAGCTAAAAGGATGCCCCCGCCGTCAAGTTTGTGGATACAATCGCGATCACGTCGATAAACTATATATCTGGAATCTATAAACTCAGAAGTTCTTATATCAGATTTCAGCCACGTTTCTGTGAGTGCAATTACACAATAATCATTTTGCAGTATGTTCATATAAATATCGGCAGTCTTTGTTCTCATTCCACGAATATTCTGATAATACAGATTGAATTTAACGTAATAAAACCACTATAAAACGTCCATATAGAGAATTTACTTAAGTTTATCTAAATCGGTCATGTTATTAATCACTTTTGCTGATGATTTCTCATCCTTTCTAACATAGATCTTACCGTTGCGAACCCATACAAAATTGTATGAATTTTCCTTTGCTTTTTTTCTGGTTGCAGCATGTAGAATTTTATTTGAAGGTGACAGATGTCCCGATAAATAGATGGGCGCTCTATCGCCACCAATCCCAATTGCCTGGGTCGAGAGTTTGTCTAATCGATTTTCTCTGTTATATTTATAATATGCCGTTAAAAAAGCATCGCGATTTCTAGGACTTCGGAATTTAACGATAGCCGTTCGGGGGCGCTTATTGTTATTGTCTTTCTTGGCAACTCGAAAACAAGACATAACATCTGTATCATTGATGGTGTGAGAAACAGTTTTACCAATCTGCAAGACAGTTTGGACCAAATTTTCCGATTTAAATTCAGGCAGGCCATTTATCTCGACATTACACTCACGTGAGTGCTGTTCTAGACTAGACAATCGAAATGCAAGATCCTTCACAGTTTCTTCAAGAACTCTATTTTGTGTCATCAATTCAACGACTTCCTTATCCCGTGAATCCAGCCGGCTCTTCAGTTCGTCGTACTTATTTGAAAAAAAGTCCACTGTTGAAGTCAAATCACTTACTTTATTTATTAGATCAGTAAATTTAGATTCAAGAACGTTATGAACTGCGTGAATTGCCTCACTGACAGATTTATTTATTTCACTTTTGATCGATGCTAAAGTGATTTCATCCAATTTTGTTGTATTCAAACACTTCGAACATGTAGCTTGCGGACTTGCATTTGCTGTATTAGTTTCCGTGCAACTGCTGGGCGAAGTTTGCGATAGGCCTCGAACAAGTGTATTTGTACTATCACCACCTTTTTTACGTTGGTTGACACAATTAGGACATCTCCATGTTGATTTAAATTGTGCTGTCAGAGAAGATAATTGACTCTCATTATGACCAACACATTGAAAGTGGAAATAATTTTTGCACTCGACGCATGCAAGAGACGACTTTTTCAATACTTTATTTGCACAAGTAGGACACTTGATAACAGTAGAAGACATGATTATAATATTTTGTGTTATATTCTTAAAAACATTAATTTGGATAAAATCTTTTTGTCGAAGGCTGGGATCGAACTCGGCTTCGTCGGGTACGTAATCTTACACGATCGGTACAACGCCAAACTGTTTGTTACGTTGCAGAATAAAATTGTAACTTGCTTTCTTAATCGTCACAATCGTCACAGAGTACTCATGTTAGTCGATACTGCATAAATGTTGTGCGGTAAACAACTTACGGTTACCCTCCTTATTTAATATTTTTTAACAAAATCCAATTTCTTGTTCACTTTTAAACAAACTGTTTATTCACGTCACACTCCTTTATTCAACTTTAAATACATACAATAATTGACATATATATGCATTTATCTTCATAAGAATAATATAGATTTAGGAATAATTAATTTAACAAACAAGCAGTGCAACTGTAATGTACCGTGCACGACAAAGTCGCGCGCGCAAATTTCGTGAAATTCGTGAAATTCCCAAAAAAAGATAGCTGGGATAAATATTTATTTACTAATATATGAAGACGTATCTAATACGCAAGCATAATTTTCACATTAACTTTCACTTTCACATTAACTTAACATTTTTACCGGTGGTAGGACTCTGTCAAGCCTGAGGAGTCCGACTGGATGGGTACCACCCCCTTATCTATTTCTGCCGCCAAGCAACAATGATTGCATTGTTGTGTTCCGGTTTGAAGGATAAGGTAGCCAGCGCAATTACAGGCAAGAGGCATATCATCTTAGTCCTCACAGTGACAACGTACCGGCGGTTCTGTATTTTACCTAAAACCTAAGTGCATGAACTGTAGGTGTTATGGGCGACAGGTACTGCTTTCCATCAGGTGGTCGGTCTGCTCGTTTGTCACTGAATCCCATAAAAAAAAAAAAAAAAAACCACTAGTTTCACCATAAATTTTACCACAAACGAGAATCGAATCTCCCATAGTATAACCAGATATATCTATAAAATATTAAGAAGCTCTGAATTTTAATTTTAGTCGATAAAGTGTGTAATTTTAAATGGAATCAATTGTGCAGGAGCGAGCTCGCAGTGACATTATAAATACATTATTACAGCCGGAAACTTTCCTACGAATACGCTCTATTGTTCGCTAATTCTTTGGTGTATAGTCTACATTGTAAGATACTGTGTTATCTATACAGATAAATAAAATTAGAGTGTCTGTTTGTAATATTAAAATAACCGCTTTTTACTAAATGCATATGGATGTATACACGGTACATATACCAAAACAACATTTTTTACATTTTTTGTCTGTCCGTCTGTCTGTCTGTTTGTTCCAGCTAATCTCTGAAATGGCTGGACTGATTTTGACGGGACTTTCACTGGCAGATAGCTGACGTAATAAGGAATAACTTAGGCTACTTTTATTTTAGAAAAAAATAAGGTCCCACAAAGAAAATTGAAACCAAATTAATTCATTAATTTTGTTTTGGGAAGCAATCTAGGGACGAACCCGAGCGAAGCGAGTGTGAATCGCTAGTTCTAAAAATAAAATAAAATTATTTCTACCATCACAAGTGGATATTTGCTTTAAGTTTGCTTTATACCACCGTTCGGATATCACGTATTCATTAAAGAGACAATCCTGAAAATCTATGTGTAAACACACCCTAATTTACCCCTCCATTTAATTTTTTTTTTAAAAGTAGTAGGTACTGCTAATTATAACTATAATAATTATAATAAATATCATGTTTTTTGGATCATGAAAATATTTAAGATAGCAGAGTTTATATGAGGAGCAATAATAACGTGACATCTGAACATGTATGTACGCTTACTTTATCTCACACGATAATCGTATGCCTTATATCTGAAAGAGAATTTACATCCAGCACAAATAAAAAAATAACACATTACATTAAAATAACCGCTAAATCTCAAATTTTATACCACAAATAATATATCGCACAGTCAGCGTCGTACTAAACTCTGGATTCAGACGAGTTTCGGCCAATCTCGAATCCATGCTGGTTCCAATCACACCCCCTGGAGACCAAGTTCCAAGTTTATTTTTAAAACTAGGTAATTGATGTTTTAGATTTTCCAACTCGAAGGCGACCTGTTCTAACTTTCCCATGCGATTGCGTTTGGATTTATGTGATGCCTTCTACGTTGTATGTTCTACGGGGGAATTTATTGTAATCACCCAACATGTATTGCTCATAAACAGAGTGAAACAGATGTTGCTGGGTTGATATATTGTTTTGATCACTTTACGTCTTTTTTTTCTACTTTTATGGATTGACGGAGAGAATTATAACACATATGATTCGGTTACAGAGTCAGTAATTGTTTTTATAAATAATGTTTAATGCTAATGTTTAATGGATGAAGCTTCCATATTTAACTAACCTATAGTTTGTAAAATATAGCTTGAGTCCTGTGACAGATGTCATCCAAATGACGCCTATGAAGTCCAGTATTTTAATGTATGAAGAATATACGCGAAAAATATCATACTTCATTGGTTTGTGCACATTAATAGTGACGTTCTTTTTGTTATCGTAACCAAAGTCTACAACTTACGAGCATAATATACCTTAAATCGGAATAAGTTGTTACTTTTTAAATTAAAAATCTTTTTATTTACATTTTATGTAAATAAAAAGATGCAAATAAAAAAATGTATGTAAAAAAAAGTGTAAATAAAAAAATGCAGAAATATTATGTCAGAAGATTGGGAGCGTGATGTTCATTTCGACAGTTTCATTTCAGAATTTATAATTAATCTGCAGGACTGCTCTAGCGACTCCGAATGTGATGATAGTGACGATGATTTGGGATGTGCACCACTGCTTAATTAAATACATTATGAAATCTTTATCCCTTTTGTTTGATTTCATTATAGTTACAAATAATTTTCCTATTATAGTATCAATGAAAATATAATAATATAGTAACAATAAAATCGACATTTGTAGCTAGTAATAATAATATCGATATCATTGTGATGGATTTTCAACATCGCCCCAGTCCTATTTATGTCAATCTGACAACTGTCACAGGACTCAAGCTATATTTTACAAACTATAACAAATAGGAATGTACCTAGTCATTACATTCAAGAAAAAACTTACGCTCTTCGCCACACTACACAGTAACATTAATATATAACATAAAGTTATCAAAAAAGTTTAAATTAAATAAAAACTTTTTCAATTAAACATCAACAAAGTCTACATGAATACTAAATACACCAGACTATCTCCGCGTAATGCTTATTCCATTCAACGAGAAGTAAATTAAAAGCTCTTCCTTTACACTTGCTTTTTTTCACTTCGAAGTAAATAAACTCCATTAGTAAAACTAGCATGCAAAAGGCAACATTTTGTTTAAATGAATTCGAGCTGCAGTCAACGGAAGTATTAAAATTAGTTACTGGCAACAAACCGGAACAGGAATTTAGTTACGTTGGTCTGATTAAAAATGTATGCTGTCGATCTGTTAATTTGGATTAGTAGAAAGGAGTATCCATAACGGTTTCAGGTAAATGCTAATTGATAGAAACTTTGAAAGATATGTATATATCTATACATAGAATAAAATTCTGAGTCGAATTTGTACATTGAATATTTTTTGGAAAATCTTATTGAAATAGTCATTATTAACGATACAGACGCTGAATCTATAGTTTTTAGAATTTTTGTCTATTTGGGAACGCATCACGAGAAAACCACTGTAGAAATTTTGATGAGATTTAGTTTGATGATAGCTGGTTATCCGGGTCAACATATAGGATACTTTTTACTGCGGGAAATTATCTCATCTCTGAGGAATTCATACTAATAGTTAAAATGAACCTGAGTAGAGCGAGGTCGCTAGTGTTAAATATACTTTTTCATTTTTAACCTCTTTTTATCGTGCTATGGATTTAAAGGATACAATGGCGATGGCGATAAATTTCATTGTTTCGTCATTTATTGATATCGAATATAAGTCGCAAAATCGCAGATCTTTTAAATTTAAAAGTATGGTCTAGTTCTACTCTTCGCGAGAAGTTTTTTTTTGAAATACAGGGCATTTCCTTTAAATTTTGGGCTTCCAAGTATAGTTTAGTATTGAGATGTCGTAAGTCTCTCAATGCGTGTAGATAGAATTACTATAGTCTATACTAATGTTATAAAGCTAAAGAGTTTATTGTTTGTTTAGTTAAACGGGTTAATCTCAGGAACTAATAATCCGATTTGAAAAATTCTTTTGGCATTAGATAGTCCGTTAACTAAAGAAGGCTGTAGGCTATACATCATCCCGGAAAATTGTACGGTTCCCGTGGGATAGATTTATTTTTGTCTAATTGAAGTAATATTTGGTGAATTCATAAGAAATCTATGTAAATATTGGTGTAATTTTCTAATATAAATATTGTAATATTTTAAAGTAACAACATATTAAAACAGCAAAACTCCCCAAAACCCTATTAAGCTAGAAATTACAAATGAAACTAACCGAACGATCGCGCAAGTTCTGTGAGTTGTATATAGTTTGAAATACTGATGAAAGGATCTTAGGCCGTACCAATGGTATATTGTAATTAAAAGTAATTTCTTATAGTAAATGAAAAAAAAAATATTTTTATGTAAACAGTATTGAAATTATGTTAAATAAAATTTTCTTTTTGGCTTTATTCACGGGTTTATTCTGATTTTTGGTTACAGAGGTTTTGATGTTTTATAGTATTTATGGAGAGACTAAGGTTTTAGATGTTTCAAAGGTTATAAATACAGTTATAACACGGCGTTTACTCACAAAATTATATAATCTATATATATTAATACGTGAAGCAAAAACTTTGTACCCCTTTCTACGAAAATTGCGCGGACGGAGGAGTATGAAATTTCCCACACTTATAGTTTATATAGAGAAGGAGTGCAGAATGCTAATTTTTTTTTATTTATGTATAAAAAATACATTCAACCAATAAAAAAAAACATTACACACACTACTACGTATTTGACACACACGCATATGTACTCTTTTGTTTATTGTACAGTCAAATTGAGAATAGATTAATATTGTAATATACGCAAGACAATAAATATATAACTTAATGAATTATGATTGATTTTCAAACACGCGGTGATCACCAGTATACATTAATGTTAAAGTAAAGAGCAAAATTGCATGGCATTGTACGTTAGTGCATAGTGTATTATATCTATACTAATATTATAAAGTTGAAGAGTTTGTTTGTTTGTTTGGTTGAACGCGCTAATCTCAGGAACTACTGATCCGATTTGAAAAATTCTTTTTGCATTAGATAGCCCGTTAACTGAGGAAAGCTATAGGCTATATAGCATTCCAGAAAAATGTACGGTTCCCGTGGGATAGATTTGTTTTTGTCTAGGGACGAACCCGAAGCGAAGCGACGGTGAGTCGCTAGTAGTAGTATAAAAGAGTCTATCCCTTGAGGACATATTCATTAAAATCTTGGCAATTGGTTCATTACTGGCAAACATATTGTGAAACATAAAATAAAAAAAAAAAAAAATTGAGTACCTCTGCTTTTTTGAAGTCGGTCAAAAATAAAAACGATTTCTTTTTAGATAACTCAAAAATGTGTATACAAAATACACACACAATATGACTCGATAGCATTAATTCTTCGAGTTGCAAGTACAAGTCGAATCCATAGTACGATAACCAATCTACAGTTATTTGTCGGAATATGACGTCAGTAAATTGTTTTGCTAAAATACCCTCAAACAAATCGGATTGTATCACCGCCTCGTTTGCTTATGTTAATAACTTACGCTGTAGCCCATGTGGAAATAGTTTAGGGATAGTGTAGGACCTTCGAAATCTATACAATATTTTAATATTTCCTAGGTAATTGCTTATAAAAAGAATTAATTACCTAGGGAATATTAATGTATTATGATAGATACAAATTTCAGTTCCAGAGGAGTAATGTATATGTATAAAAGATAAGATTTGTATGTTTGTAACAGATACACTCTAAAAATACTGAATCGATTTTAATAATTCTTTCACTAGTAGATAGCTACATTATTCAGAGTGCTAAAGCCTATAGGTTTAAAATTGTTTTTGCTGTTGCAATATAAAAATAAGGTATCTTGGTCAAAGGTTTTTTAAAATATTTTGACGACACGTTTGTCTCACTTTGTAGTGACCCTACTTGTTGTGCCAGCGGTCGCTGGTTCGAGTCCCGCTGGGGGCGTTCATTTGTGTGATGAGCACGAATGTTTGTACTCCAGTCATGAGTGTTTATATTTATAATATGTATTTACTTAAAATTGTATATGAGTAGTGTATCAACAGGCAGTGGTAGCCCAGTGGTAACGCGCTCACTTTGGAAACCGAGTGAAGCGGGTTCAAATCCTGGGTCTCGCACCTCTGATATTTTCATGTGCGAATCATTTTCTAACTTGATTACCACTTGCCTTACGGTGAAGGAAAACGTGAAGAAACCTGCATGTCTGAGAGAACCTAGCAAGTTTTCGAAAGACATGTGAACTCCGCCAATCCGCACTAGGCCAGCGTGGTGGACTATGGCCTGATTCCCCTCGTATTGAAGGGAGGCCCGTGCCCAGCAGTGGGACGTTAAAAAGGGCTGAATACAGTATCAACTATCTGTTATCCATAACACAAGGCCTCGTAGCTTACCATGAAACTAGATAGTGCTGTGCGTATGTCCCAATATAAAAAATAAACTTATTACTGTTCACGGCTTCGTCTGCATATTTAATGTGGTGAAAGACTATACATAATCAGCGACTGGAAATAGGATAAAATATAGATAGACATTCTAAAAGTAATTGCCTTAAACAATTGCCAATAATTGATGTATTTATTATATTATTAACAAGGTTTATACGCTGTTATTATCGTCCCACTTTGTTAATCGCTTGATTTTAAAAGTAAGCTCTAACTTTTAGCTGCTCATTTTATTAAATATTTTTGTTGGAAAGCAAAACTCTGAAGCTTTTACGTGTAACTTTGAAAGCTCTTCGAAGGCACACGACGATGTTAATTAAGACGTTAATATACATAATATTATGTTTAAAAAGTGAAAATATTCAGTATAGTTCTATTAAAGAATTTGTATAATACAAGCAGTGGTGGCTCAGTGGTAACGAGTTGGCTTGTGTTCCCAAGTGAAGCCCGTTCAAATTATAGGTCTCTATTATGCATCATTTTTAACATCCTTACCACTTGTGTTGCGGTAGAAGTGCCTTACTGTTATTGATTTAGGTTAAATGAATTTTTGTATAACATACATATTACATATAATAACCACTAGCAAACCTGATTAAATTCTGTTAATATTATAAATGTGAAAGGTTGTGAGGATGTATGGATGTCTGGATGTATAGATGTATGGATGTTTGTTACACTTTCATACAAAAACTACTGAATAGATTTTAATGAAACTTTACAATAATATAGCTCATACATCGGTATAATACATAGGCTACTTTTTTCCCGAAAAAATGTACGGTTCCCGTGGGATAGATTTGTTTTTGCTTTTCGACTAAATAATAAATAAAATAAAAAGACGTCTTTACCAGTCATCCGATTACTATGACATTATGATACTGTTTTCCATAGTATAGTAATAATAAGATAGATATAAAATCTGAATATAACGGGTACAATCAATAGACAATAACATAAATATTTAACTGTTTAAATTATCGCGTTTCATAATTATTTATAATAACTACATTACGGGCAGACTGTCGCACGGCTGGTGCAACCCAGTAGAAACGTCGGAAACAAGGTATATAGCAACTTAAGAACACGCGTTAAGTCCTGTAGTTTATATGTTTGTTTTTTATAATACCCAAGTGAAGCCAGGGCAAATTACTAGCGACATAAAAAGCAGCATACTAAAATATATTACAACGAAATTCTCATCTTGTATTCAGCTTTGTTTCGTTGCGAGAGAGGACTTATTGAAGAGTAAAATAATCAATTACTTAAATGTAGGATGGAAAGAAAATTGTAAGAGTTGTGTATTTTCATTGTATTTGAATGTGGAAGTTTATTCGTCGATCGGCTTATTGATGTACTTTGAAATATACAAGAGATGCCTATCGAGCCTAGTTTTAGCGAATTTGATTTTTTTATATTGTAATGTATGTGTTGTATGTAACCCTTTTTAATATCCCACAGCTGGACATGGTCCTTCCATCGATGCGAGCGGGATCAGTCCACCACGCTGACCAAGTACAGGTTGGCGGGCTTCACACGTCTTTCCAAAACTTGCTGGGTTCTCTCAGACATGCAGGTTTTTTCTCACAGTAAGGCAAGTGATAATTATGTTGTAAATGATTTACATATGTGAATATCAAAGGTGCGAGATCGGGGTTTGAACCCGCTTCACTCGGTTTCCTAAGCGAGCGCTTTACCACTGATCTCTGCTTCGACTTTTATCACTGCCTATTTTAATATTGATTTTTGTAAAAATCAAAGAGACATACGGAAAGTTCTAAGAATTTAACTCTTTAATTAGTTTCATCCATATTACGACCATTTAATTACACAATTACATTATACGAAATTAGGCTTTCTACAATCGTTATCGCTAAAAAGAACCCTAAAAATATATAGGAATGATATATTCCAACCACGTGATATAGCGATTAGATATGTCATTTTTAGGTTTCCGTACCCGAAGTGTGCCAACGGAACCCTATTACTAAGTCTCCGCTGTCCGTCCGTCCGTCTGTCAGAGGAGTGTATCTCATAAACCGTAATATGAAGAGAGTTGAAATTTTTACAGAGTATGTATTTTTATTTCCGCTATAACATCAAATAAATAAAAATAAACAATACTAGAAACGTTTTTTAAAGTTCGTAATCGATCATCGAAGTTAATATACTACAAACATAGAGTAAAAATCATATTAATAAAAAGTACATGTACGATGGTACGGAACCCTTTGTGTGCGAATTCGACTAGCACTTGACCGATTTATACATTTTTAGTCTTCTGTTAGCGATAGCGACTGTAGAAAGTTATTTCGTCTAAGAAAATGTAGTATAATTAACGAAAACATATAATTAATTAAGTGCTGGATATACATTTTTCAAACGGCGCGAATCCTGACTTTTCTAATTAGCCGCTTTTACGCTTTCATACACCCCGTGTTGCCTTCATACCCTTTCATACGCTTTTTAACGACAAACATATCTTTTTAATTAATTCCATGAGTTTTAAGATGGATATAAAATGTAATTAGACACACTTGATTTAAAATATACAAAACGTTTTCTATATATTAATTGTAATCTCTCTCTGTATCGTATATTATAATAAATAAATAAATATATATGTTAGGACATTAGAATACAGTACCATCTAGTTCCATGGTAAACTACGAGGCTTGTGTTATGGATACCAGATAGTTGATAACCCATGACCCATGAGTGGAGTACAAATATTCGTGCTCATCACACAAATGAATGCCCCCAGCGGGATTCGAACCCGCAACTGCTGGCACAGCACGTAGGGTCACTACAAATTGAGCCAAACGTGTCGTCATCGTCGTGATATATGCACGTTTTTAGTTTTAGTTTATTATATTATATTGCGATCTTGTTATTATTATTGAATTGACGATGAAATACGAAATGTAACTCTAAAGATATATATATTTCATGGGGTATTATTTTATTGAGATTTCTTTATATTTTGACCGATTTCAAAAGAACAAGAGGTAGGTACTAATATACAATTCTGAGCTGATTTTTATATTTACCTCGAGGAGCTCATACATATTTAAAGAAATAATTAAGAGGATGCTACTACCCTCGGAAAACAGTTCTGCTAAAAGGAGCCGGAGAAAACTTAGCTATCCCGCATAAAAAGCAATTTAATATATATTCTTTAATGCACTTTAACTTTACAGAAAAAAAACAACAGTAAACATAGTTCACGAAGGTGGACTTATCTCTAAAAGAGATTTTAGATTATATTTATAATATGTATGTATTTAAAGTTATATATATGTAGTGTATCAACTATCTAGTATCCATAACACAAGCCTCGTAGCTTACCATGGAACTAAATGGTGCTGTGTGTTAATGTCCCAACATATTTTATTTTATTTATTATTATTATTTATCTCTTCCAGTTAACCCCTGGATGTGGAAGATGTCAGCGGGCAATTTTTCTTTATTTCAAAAATTATAAGAAGTTCTTATTCTATCTAAAATGAGATGGATAAAAATCACTTTTTGAAAGCGAAATTTGGGTGTTACAAGATTTTTATTTTCGGTATTTACCGCGTCTCTGTCACTGTGTCTGAAATAACTATTTGAATTTGGATGAATAAATAATGTATTCACAAGTACATAAGAATATATGTATGTATATTTTTAAAACGTCCCGCAGGGAATCAACACCTCCATCAAAATAACCCGCGTAGTTCTTTACTAAAAAATAAATATGAAATTGATTTTTACAATCCAACCCACTACATAGTAGTATCCCAGAACGTAAGACACTATGAAATAACTAAAGAATACTAATCGTGTCTCGTACCTCTGTAATTCTTATGTGCAAATCATTTTCAATATAATAATTACCACTTACGTTATAGTGAGGAAACCTGCATGTCTAAGAGAACCTAGCAAGTTTTCAAAAGACATGTGAAGGCTTGAAGCCCGTTCCGCACTTGGCCAGTATGGTGGATTACGCCTTAATCCTCCCACGACTTAAAGAGAGCGTGCCCAGCAGTGGGATGCTTATAAAGGGAGGCCCGTGCCCAGCAGTGGGATGTTAAAAAGGACAAAATACATATGTACATATGTATTAATCAAGTAGCATTTAACTATTATTATTCCCCAGCGGAGTAAAAGTCAAATAAATCCAACAAGCTTTAGCATCTTCAGATCAGTTGAAATATTTTTTTGTAAATTGTATACAAAATTATACTTTAGGTATTGTATATTAAATAAATATAGAATTAAGACCTACTCGTACATTCATGACTGCAAGAGCGCTCCTCTAGTGCCCAATAATATTATATAACATTTATAATTTTATTTTTAAATCAGAGAGAAACCTCATTTAAATGGACTCGTTGATGAAAGGTGTTCCTCCAAAATCTTAAACAGGATGCAAGAGTGTAACTGCTTACATTTATAATCACAGCAAAATAAATAAAAAAATAAAAAAAAGGCGCGTACAATATTATGTCTGTGTTGTGTTACGTACTCATTAATATAAAAAATATATGAATTTAGAATTACCTGAGGTGGGTACAGCGTAACTTACATCTATAAAGATAAACAGTGTCTGTTTGTAATGTCCAAATAACAGCTTTATACTAAAATATGCATATGGAATTATATACGGTACTTATAAGAAGAACACAATTTTTTAAATTTTTGTCTGTTTGTCTGTTTGTTCTGGTTAATCTCCTAAACGGCTGGACTGTATTTGACGGGACTTTCACTGCTAGATAGCTTATATTATAAGGAGTAACTTAGGCTACTTTTACTTTAGAAAATGAATTAGGGTTCCGCTCAAAAAATTAAAACGTACCTAGGGACGAACTCGAGCGAAACAAAAGTCGCTAGTATACCATAAAAACACATAATATATAGACTACTTATTTTTATAAACTCGGTTAAAAACAACTTAATGTAACTCTAGCGACACCTACTCAGCAATGATTGCCCAAATGAAGGTTTTCTTTATTCCATTCTATGTTTGATCCCTCAAGGGAAATAACTGGCAGCCAATAACTTACTTTATCGCTAGAAAACTTTATACTATCATAGTATAGTATAGATATACATAGAAGTAGTTGTAGTAAAAGTTACAATTGAGTATAAAATAAACATCGCGGCATGCATGAGCGTCGTTCACTAGAATGGGCCAAGTAGAACTAATCTGGCGGTCGGTCTGATCGCGTCCCTTGGGTCGCTACAGCGGATCAATCCCTTACCCAGATTGCTACTAACAAGACACACGGACGAACAGATTATGCTCACTATAGTTATTATTTTGTTAGATTTACGCGAATATCTATCTATCTAATATATTTAAACGAACAATTCTTGTATATTTGTTTATTTATTCATTTATACCGACGATCTCGGAAACGGCTATAACGATTTCGCAGAAATTTGGTGCATGAGGCTTTTCGGGGTTTCGGGCTTAACAATACCATATAACAAAAAAGAACTCCGAGCTCGGTCGCCCAGGTACTTTGACATTTTAAATAAAAACTATCTTTTCGCGGATTTACTTTGGTTTTTGGTTCCCGACATTTTGAATGCTTTACAGCAATACAACACTAGTCTAAGCCTATGAATCCTTAGGTAGCTATTTATTTAACGAGAAGTTTGGCTCAGTTTGTAGTGATGTTACTTGCTGTGCCAGCGGTCGCCGGTTTGAGTCCCGCTAGAGGCATTCATTTGTGTGATGAGCACGAATGTTTGTACTCCAGTCATTGTTGTTTATATCTATACTTAATATTATAAAACTGAAGAGTTTGTTTATTTGTTTGTTTGTTTGGTTGAACGCGCTTATCTCAGGAAGTACTAATCCGATTTGAAAAATTCTTTTTGCATTAGATAGCCCGTTAACTGAGGAAGGCTATAGGCTATATATCATCCCGGAAAATGTACGCTTCCCGTGGGATAGATTTGTTTTTGTCTAGCGAACGAACCCGAAGCCAAGCGAGGGTGGGTCGCTAGTTTATAATATGTATGTATTTAAAATTATATATGTGTAGTATATCGACTATCTGGTATCCATAACACATGCCTAGTTCCATGGTAAGCGTAGCTTAATATGGAACTAGATGGAGCTGTAAGTTAATGTCCCAACATATTTATTTATAACAAATGAAGATACAGATTTTTTGGTATATTATAGTTATTTTGCTTTGCTAAAGTAATTTTTCCGGAAGGTTAATGTGTTTTGTTTGTATTAGTGGGCGAAATGCAACCATAATCATTTTTGAAAATTTGAGGAAAACATAAATGAATAAAATTTACCTTATCTATATCTACACTTCTACACTACTATTATAAAGAGAAAAGATTTGTATTTTTATATGTTTGTAACGAATAAACTCAAAAACTACGGGATCCATTTAGATAAATTTGGTAAGAAGATAGTTTGAGGACCTGGGAAGGATATAGGATATTTTTTATTCCGGAAATCATCCCTTAAGGGAGTCAAAATAGAGATTAATGTTTGTATGTGGAACCTAATCTGTGAGTCGCTAGTATAAAAATAAACCGACTTGGCTGAACTCATCATGGGGTGATGATGAATTTTTCAAGAAAACAACAAAAAAAATATTGCGAATGAAAATAAAAAAAAATATCACAGACCATCCCAGGGCACAACACTAGTACAGTACATAAATATTATTTTAAGCAAAATAAATGATTGTGAAAATTATTCAAAATGCTAAACCTCTCATGCGTGAGGCCGCGAATAATTAATTAGTTTGTAATGCAACTAAACTAATCATTTGTAATAATTATATTACTCGGTTATTATTTATACTGACAGCGCGTTTTATAAAATGTGTGTTTGAAATGCAAATCTGTTTTACGCTTTATAGCCACTGAATTAGATTAAAAATAAAATATAAATGTTATTTATATATTATAGTACGGTTTAATGCAATTTTTTTCATATACATATATCATAGTAAATATTTACTTTATGTTCATAGAGAAAAGAAATAGGTAGTTATTATAGTATACATGTTGGATTTTTGAGACGGGACTGTAAGGGCAGGTACCTTGACTTTTACAGTTACAGGCAAACGTTCCTAGGAGACCATCTATAAATTTTGAGATATTCTGAACTGCTTTCACAGATTTTGGAAAAAACGTACAGTCAGCGAAATAGATGCTAAAATACAAAAAAAAATAATGCCAATCGATTCTATTTCATGTAGGGATCCAAATACTCTATGGGACCATTTAAGGTATGAATACTAAAAATGACAGAATTTACCAAAATCTTTTCCCATACATTTCGGTAAGAGCCACACAACAGCCGCCTTACGCGTTCCAATTTGAATAGGTAATTCGGGACACAGTGGATAGGTACACATGGTCCAACTAAGTAGCCACCTCGCAGCCCCGATTTAACACCTGTCGATTTTTTTACGAGGTTATCTAAAAACGAAGTCTACATGAAGAAATATAACAGCGTTAAGGAGCTGAAAGATGGATTAACGAGGATGTTAAATGATATCCATCCAAGAAAATTATCGGTTATTAATTACGTTTTCCTATAACTATAACGGTTAACGTTCCTGTCCTTACTGTCTCGTCTCAAAAAACCACTGTGTATATAAAAATAATGTTCTGACAGATTCGGCCATGGCGGCCAATCTCACCGATAATGAGATCTGCGCAGGAGATAAGTGCACAAGTATGCGCGCAAACACAAGTGCACTCTCTATTTCTGTCACTTTCATACTCCGGTGGGACGACTACTGGACACAACCAGTGACAGATTAGGCGCAAGACTTCTACTTTCTGAGGCATGAAGGCGTAACACCGCCAACTTTTCTTCACCGGGCAGTTACTGAGTATTTCTTAGAAAATTAAATTGAAAAAAGAAACATACAAGTGACCAAGTATACAAAAAAAAATCCAAAATTGGTCGAAACGTGTAAGAAGAAAATAATTTGGAAATGAATAAATTTATTGAGCTTCTGTTTATATGTATTGCCCACGTGAAATCCTATCGGTCCCACTGCTTGTGATATAATCAATATTCATACTAGCGACTGACCCTCGCTTCGCTTGGGTCAGTCAAACTTTCATCCCCATTTTTACCCACTTAATGGAAGATTTCCGGAATAAAAAATATCCTATGTATCCCAGGGTCTCCGACTATCTTCTTACCTGATCTTAATCGTTAGAAACATACACAAAAATAAATCATTCCTCTTTGTAATAGTAGTGTAGATAGTGTAGATTAGATATTTAATGTACCTAATCGGGTAATCGAACCTAGGTGCTTAGACAAGATGTGTTAGAATCGTTGAAGAATAGAACTTTATAATATACTAGCGACTCACGCTCGCTTCGCTCGCGTTCGTCCCTAGGTACGTTTTCACGGTTAGCTATGTTTATACATAAATATTAGCTTGCTACTTCTAAGATATTCATTTAAATTATATAGCGATTTATCCTCGTTTTGCTCGGGTGCGTATGCCGTACGCGAATTTTGTTCACAATTTCATGGGTTTTAATTTTTTGTCGCGGAACCCTGATTCTTTTTCTATAATAAAAGTAGCCTCATTTACTCCTTATAACATCAGCTATCTGCCAGTGAAAGTCCCGTCAAAATCGGTCCAGCCCTTTCGGAGATTAGCCGGAACAAACAGACAGACTGATAGACAAAAATTGTTGTTTTGGTATATGTACCGTGTATACATCCATATGTATTAGTAAAAAGCGGTTATCTTAATATTACAAACAGACACTCCAATTTTATTTATCTGTATAGATGATGGCAAAGACATATTAACATTCTATGACGTAACGATTTTAGTAATTCCATCTTGTCAAAGTTAAACCAAACAAATAATATCTAACTATGATACCGCAACGTCCGTGTGTCCGTACAAATATTCCACGATAAGAACTAGAAGAAATTGAAGTAATATAGCCAGTTACTTGTTTGCGGCAAACACGGCGCAATCTTCATGATGGAGCGTAATCTTGTACTTGAAGAAATTTGTTTTGTTAAAGAAATATGCCTTTTGTTGCGTTGAGAGATAGAGTAGTATTGAAAATCTTCATTAACTATATAAATGAAAAAAAAAAACAAATGCTTCGAAATTGATTGTCTGTTTATCCATTATTATTTTGGAAAGAGACTTTGAAGTAAGGAATGAAATATGTATGTATATCAAAAAAAAAACTTATGTAAATAAATTCATGTGTAACGAAACATCATAAATACATATAAATAAAACTATCTTTTCGGATTTTTTCGCGGATTTATTTAAACATTTTAATTTTAACAAATATTGTAAGGTACTTTGGTGCCAATTTTCAAAATTTGAATTCATTTTGTAATTTGTCGGTAGGCTGTCTGTAACAACTGTATAATGCCTTTGAGACATCTAACACTTTAGTCTCTCCCATGACCATGATTGCTGTAAAGCAATCGAAAAGTCCGGAAACCAAAAATCAAAATAAATCCGCGAAAAAATCCTAAAAGATAGTTTTATATAAATGTCTAATATTCGCGTAAATCTAAGAAAGTATTAAAATACATATAATCACAAATACGAACAATAATATAAACATTCGTCATAGAATCTGTCCGTTTATATAGATATCATCAGTAAGTTAGTAAAATCGCGTGTTTCTTGTCGTTTTGAAATTTTCATATTCCCTATTTGCAGTTTGGAAAAAATATAATCTATACATATAATAAAATTGTAACTAAGCCGAATCTGTACATTGAATATTTTTTGGAAAATCTTATTGAAATAGACATTATTATCGATACAGAGGTCGAATCTATAGTTTTTTTGTCTGTCTGTCTTTCTGTCTGTCTGTCTGTTACCGCATCACGGAAAAACCACTGGAGGGATTTTGATAAAATTTGGTATGATGATAGCTGGTGATCCGGGTCAACATATAGGATACTTTATTTTAAACGTTAAAACGTAAGTAGGGACGAACCCGAGCAGAGGGTGTGTCAATAGTTGTTGATGTAAGTCTAGTATCATTTCCCTTTGAATTTGTCTTGGAACTGTAGCGAAGTACCTACATAATATGTTATAAAGATGACAACACTTTAATTAGTTGGAGCAGTAAATAAGTACATATAAATCAGGTTTAGAGAGGCAATTAATTATTTTTCATTTAATTCCATAGTTGAATTATAAAGAGATTTAAATTTAATTATTAATGCATTAATTAAAAAAAAAAAAAATATGTTGGGACATTAACACACAGCACCATCTAGTTCCATGGTAAGCTGCGAGGGCTGTGTTATGGATACCACTAGATGATACACTAAACATTCCTATATAATTTTAAATAGATACACATTATGAATATAAACACTCATGACTAAGTACAAACATTCGTGCTCATCACACAAATGAATGCCCCTAGCGGGACTAGAACCCGCGACCGCTGCCACAGTAAGTAGGGTCACTATAAACTGAGCCAAACGTGTCGTCAAAATTAGATTATTAAAATATTATTCACTATGTTCTCTACGTTTCGAGTACTATGGTTAGAGGAGTACTTCTTCCAAAAAGTGGTAAAAAGTGGGCTATTGGATATTTTCGATTTATGAGGTCCGATTTCGATGTTTTTTTTAATTTAAAAAGCTACAATATTAAGTTCGTTATAAAAAGGTGAAAATTTGATGAGGTTCTTCGGTGTAATGAGCAGGATAACTTCTCAAAATGCAGTATAAACCCTTTTTCATATCTGGGGTGAATCACCCAATATCTCAATATCTTTCTATAAATTCATATTAAAAATTTTATATAAAAATCAGATGTAAAGTTCGACTTATATTTCGACTCAACTTAATTAGTTTAAAAGTTTCCGCAGTTCGAGGACGGAATGAGCTCTTATAGATCAGATCTTTGAAGACAAATTACTTATTCACTGATAGGAGATTTAGTTTAACTAAAAAACTTTTGAAAATTTTTCATTCGCCCCTATTTAACTGTTAACTATGTTTTATTTTTAAGAATGCCATTATAGGTTTAATTAAAATAGGATTCTGCTTTCAGGGAAAAAACGTGCAGCGTATAGATATTAAAGCTAAGTAGTTAGAGAAACGATAATGTATTCATTAACTAGCGATTCCTCCTTGCTTTGCTCGGAATTGTCTCTAGGTACCTTTATTTATAACTAGCGAAGGTGAGCTTCGCTTTTCTCGGGTTCGTTCCTATGTACCTTTTAACGGTTAGTATGAAATAGATAGACTATATTATATATGTACATAGGTATGATAAGTTTTTATATCCCTTATTTGAGACATGATTGATTCCCCATACTTCCATCCCCCTTTTCACCCCCTTAAGGGATGATTTTCAGGGTAAAAAGTATAAAATGTTCTTCCTAGGGCCCCAAACTATCTTTTTACCACTTTTCATTTAAATCGGTTCAGCCGTTTTGTCGTGAAAAGGTAACAAAAAAACAAACAGAGTTACTTTCACATTTATAATATTAGTATGAATATAAAAATTTTATGACTATATTTACAATAGTACCATGACGTCCCAGCTTATAATCCGTTTCAGAGATTAGCCGGAACAAACAGACAGAGGGACAGACAAAATTAAAAAATATATGTTTTTTTTCATAAGTACCGTGTATAATTTCATATTTATTTAGTAAAAAGCTGTTATTTTAATATTACAAACAGACACTTCGATTTTATTTCTATATATTATACATATAGATGTGCCTTAAACAAAAATCGAACTCGTAGCTCTCCGTATAGTATGCGATACTAATCAAACCACATGACATTACCCACATTATAATTGATGACGATTAAGCCCTAACCCGTATGTTATAATCGCTTACATCTAATTAATGATTTATTACAATAATATAGGTTAATTACTCTGACTCATGCTGATTTCAGTTGATAACTGTTTTGAGTGACAGTCGCTGGTTATGGTGTATTGCATACATTAATAACTCATACTGGTTTCGTCCCTATGTTTTTATGGTCATCAAACTAAAATGACATGACTTGGACGTTGACGTTATATGTGACGTTATATTTGCACAGTTTATGGGGTCATTACTGAATAGAAGTTTTAAAAATTATAAAGAATAATACTTTCTTAGATTTACGCGAATATTTGACATTTAAATAAAAAAATAAATTCAAAATTAGAAATTTTGAATTTTGTTATTTTGTGGGTAGGCTGTCTGTAACAACTATATAATACCTTTGAGATATCTAACACTTTAGTCTCTCCTTTGACCATGATTGTTGCAAAGCAATCCAAACGTCGCGTCGCGTCGGGAACCACAAATCAAAATAAACAACTCAAACAAACCACAAATCCGCGAACAAACATAAAAAATATATATATATATACGGTCGAATTGAGAACCTACTCCTTTTTTTGGAAGTCGGTTAAAAAATCCGAAAAGATAGTTTTATTTAAATTATAAGGAATGTCTTCGCCATTCTATGTGACATTGGCACTGGCATTTAGATCATTACTTTTTATAATAATTCTCAACATAAAATATAAGATGAGTTTGAAACGCCAAAAGCATATGAAAGGTTACAAAGACAGCGAAGTGTGTGAGAGCGTAAAAGCGGCTAATTAGAAAAGTCGGGATCTACGTTGTAAATGGGAAAAATGTCCATCCAGCACTCAATTATAAAACAGCTGTATCAGAGCCGATGCAGGAGCAGGCGAGTTGCTCTTACGTTACCTGTTGTTAGGTATGCGATTCTGGTCATTTCGTGTATCATTTGGAAGTTAATTGAGATGCCGTATGATAGAAACTACCTAGTTATTAATATAGATAAATAAAATCGAAGTGTCTGTATGTAATGTCAAAATAACAGCTTTATACTAAATGCATATGGAATTATATAGGGTAGGTACTAATAAGAAAAACATATTTTTTAAAATTTCTCTGTCTGTCTGTTTGTTCCGGCTAATCTACGAAACGGCTGGACCAATTTTAACGGGACTTTCACTGGTAGGTACTTTTATTTTAGAAAAAGAATTAGGGTTTCGCTCAAAAATATTAAAACGTACCTAGGAACGGAACCAAGCAAAGAGAGGGTAAGTCGCTAGTGATCTATATATGTATAGGCAGTGGTAGCCCAGTGGTAATGCGCTTGCTTGGGAAACCGAGCGAAGCAGGTTCAAATCCCGGGTCTCATCTCTGATATTTTCATATGCGAATCATTTCTAACATGATTACCACTTGTCTTAACGGTGAAGGAAAACATCGTGAGGAAACCTGCATTTCTGAGAGAACCTTGCAAGTTTTCAAAAGGTATGTGTAGTCCGCCAACTCGCACTCGGCCAGAGTGGTAGACTATGGCCTGATCCCCCTCGCATTGAAAGGATGCAAGTGTCCAGATGTGGGATGTTAAAAAGGGCTGAATACATATATTTTTAGGCAAAGACAAAAAAATTCAATGCCATTGCGTGCAAACAAAACAATTCAATGCCATAAATGCCATGCCAGCAATGAGCACCGATTTTTTTTGGTTGTAGCTGTTAACGAGCTTTAGTATTTTCAATAAAAAAAATGATATGCCTGGATTTCGAACACTGAGCGAACACTTGTAATTATAAATACTCCCTTAGATTTACGCACACTTCACACGTCTTCGAGATCTAATTAGGTTTCTCGGATATTTACAAAATATATATGGGAATAATATATTACGATTCTGTGAGCATAATACACTAGCAACTCACCCTGACTTCGCTTGGGTTCGTCTATCTATATATATATATATATATAATACAAATACAAATTTTCATCCCCTTTTTCAAACCCTTAAAGGATGATTTCCGGGATAAAAACTACTCTATAAATCGGTCCAGTAGTTCCAGAGATTACTTCCTACAAACAAACTCACAAACTTACAAACTTCATCTGTTTGTAATATTACTGTAGATTACATAACAATTAGTCATTTCAATATTATTTAAAAAAAAAATTAGTTAAATGTTATTATGTCTCAACCTCAAGTATTAAAAATTAAAAAACGTCGTATAATCTTGAAGGATTACGAACAACTCAATATAACATTTAATTATACAAAATTTGACATTAAAACTTAAAGTATACTAAGCACGTATAATTAAAAGTCACATCAAACATGACCCCTGTCGGTTGTGATCGCTTCAAAGCGATCTCATGAGGTGGAGTGATTTTAGAGAGAATTATGTTAGATACTAGCAGCTCACCCTCGCTTCGCTTGGGTTCGCCTCTAGAGAAAAAAAACAAATCTATCCCACGGGAAGCGTACATTTTTGCGGGACAAAAAGTAGTGTATTTGTTATTCTGATGTATGAACTATATAATTGTAATGTTTTATTAAAATCCAACCAGTAGTTCTTGTGTACTAAGCTGTATAAGTTACTATAGTTTCTTAAGTATCCCACGGAAACTCTTTAATTTTCCGGGATGAAAAGTATCTAAGATGTTGACCATAGAAATTAAAAAACATCCGAATTTCAATAGGGAAGATGGCTGGGTACTACCATCGTTGTGGGATCCTGTTATTGATATTATAAAATCTAATAATAAATCTAAACACAACAGACAGTTAGATGTAGTAAGTACTAACTGTGTAGATCAAAATAGCAGTATTTCAAATTAGTATTTCAAATTAATACTTTTTAATTGCAAATGTAATTTTTAATTAATTTTAATTTTCTAAAGTACACATAAATCAATAATGTAGCTTAAATAATTAATATTTTTTTTTTATAGTTTAAATATAATAATAGCAACACTAAAAATATAGATTACTAAACAATAAAGTTTTCTAAGAAAATGTAATAATTATAATAATAATAGCTAAAATTATATAAATAATATTTCATATTTCAAGTATAAAATAATTAAAATTATAAAATGTTTAAATTAAAATTAACAAATATTGTAAGGTACTTTGGTGCCAGTTTTCAAAATTTGAATTCATTTTTGTTATTTGTGGGTAGGCTGTCTGTAACAACTGTATAATGCCTTTGAGACATCTAACACCTTAGTCTCTCCCGTGACCATGATTGCTGTAAAGCAATCGAAACGTCTGGAACCAAAAATCAAAATAAATCCGCGAAAAAATCCGAAAAGATAGTTTTATTGAAATGTCTTATATTCGCGTAAATCTAAGAAAGTATTAATTTATTCATTTATATACAGTACCTGGGCGACCGAGCTTCGCTCGGAGTTCTTGTAAGATTGTATATTTTACATTAAGTGACTAAGTGTTACTGAGAAAGTTGTATAGATGTCGCGATAAGAACAATTTTCTTTTTAATTTGGCTTAAAAATAATTTTACATTAAGTGACTAAGTGTTACTGAGACAGTTGTATAGATGTCGCGATAAGAACAATTTTCTTTTTAATTTGGCTTAAAAATAATTTTACATTGAGTGGCTAAGTGTTACTGAGACAGTTGTATAGATGTCGCGATTAAATTTTGCGTAGAATAATGCATAAGAAAAACGCATGAAAACTCGAAAACACGCGTTTTCCCAGACACGAGACTAATCTAGATCAATTTTTCGCCCCCGAAAGCCCCCACACACCAAATTTCAGCGAAATCGTTAGAGCCGTTTCCGAGATCGCTGGTATAAATAAATAAAGATATAAATATACAAGAATTGCTCGTTTAAATATATAAGATAGTTAGGCAGATTGCCTAGAGATGTATCCGAATGAAATGCATAAAATTGTAGCATACATTTTGATCATAAATACGAGAGTTTGTATGTGTGTATGTGTAAGTTTTTAGTCCTTTTGAATTTGGATAAAATTTTGTACACAGATACACTAACTTTAAGTAACATACATGTTACTATTGAACATATTGAACCCACTACTCTACTACTGAACGCTCCGTACAGTTCAATGTAATAAGCTGTATAACGATAATATAATCTGAAATAGATATTAAAGTAGAAAGCTGATTTTTTGGTACCCTACAACAGATACGAAGACAAAGTGATTTTTTCCCTCAATTTGGACTTGAATTGGGACTGTCTTCAACTACTTGTAAAGTTCCAACAAGAAAGTTACTTCATGGATAGAAACGAAATGACTTCAGTTACTGACACACTCTTTAAGAACTAATTACACTTTTATACCAACTGTTATACAACTATTCGAGTAGACTGGAAATTTGTAAGATGCTAGCGACTCACCCTCGCTCCGCTCGAGTTCGCAGTAAGGGCAGTTACGTTTTAACGTTTAGTGTAGATATCTCAGAGATGAAATATTTTTCCGTAGTAAAGAGTATCCTATATGTTGATCCGGATAGTCAGCTATCGTTATACTAAATTTCATAAAAATCTGTTCAGTGGTTTTCTCGTGGATACTTTTTAGTGCGGGAAAATATCCCGTTTCTGAGAAATCAATACTACATGTTAAAATGTAAGTAGGGACGAACCCGAACGGAGCGAGGGTGAGACGCTAGAAATAAAGACGCTAGAAACCTTAGTATCTCTCGAGACCATGATTGCTGTCAAGCACTCGAAACTTCGTAAATCAAAAATAAAAATAAATCCACAAAAAATCTGAAAATCTGAAAATATGCAACATTCCACTCGTCTAATATTCCTTCCTTAAGAAGTCCGTATGCGACTTTGTCGCATGAATTCAGTATTGTTTTTATGTAAATGAATGAAAATATATTTGTCTGTCTGAGAACGCATCACAAGGAAACCACTGCACAGATTTTGATGAAATTTGGTATGGTGATAGCTGGTTATCTGGGTCAACATATAGGATACTTTTTACTGCGGGAAAATATCTCACATCTGAGAAATCTATGTTAACCATCAAGAAGTACCAAGGGACGAATCCGAGCGAAGCGAATTTGAGTCGCTAGTTTCAAGTAAAACAAAATATTATATTTAAATTCATTTACAAATCCTAAGACATGCCCATCCCATTTCGTAAATAAATCTTAGTGGCGTATAAAAGAACAACGTGTAGACGTAGCGTGAAGACGTAAACAAAGCGAGCGTTTTTTGGTATTCTATTATGAAATTCCAACAATGCAAAGCTAAAGTTAATAACTTGATATAAAAGTAAGATATAAGACAATAGATTCTTTACCTTGATGATATGCTTTGCCATTATGATGATTGTTGAAAATATTCGTTTTAAACGATGTTGTTATAAGGTAGAAAATTTTGAATGGGCTGTTGCTGTTCGTATTTAAAATAAGGATGAATAAAAATAATTTTTCGTATTTTAAAAGGACAAATAATAAATAAAGGACACTGTAGCTGTTGACGCTTGATGAATAAAAATATATTACTTGCCCGACTATTGTCGATTATTTACCATTTTTTTTGTTTTCTAATGTAAAATAAGTGATTTTTAAGTGCAGGAGTTTCTATATGAAAAAAAAAATTACCTTAACCTACTGAGCGGAGCCGAGCTACTTATTCTACTTACTTATTGATTCATCCTTTTGTAATGATTTATATATTTTATAAAGGACGAATACCTAATTATTTTTTATTCGTCCTATAAAGGAATAGACTATCCGTTTTGAATCGTTAGTAATAACATGTAACATACATGCTCTAAACCATCGTTTCTTAACCATTTTTATGTCGCGGCCCACGAAAAAGCCAAAAAGTTAAGTAAAAAGTCTTGCGACCCCGTCACTATATTACCTACATCTTAATATTTAGTTTTATAACACCACACTAAAATTCATACCTTTAATAAACGAATCTTTTGTACCTGTATTTAGTTTGTATTTATTATTTTTCAATAGACTGCGACCCCCTTTAAAAGCAAACTCGACCCCCCGCTTGAGAAACGATGCTCTAAACCATATATTTTTTTACATTCTCGCTCATATAAAACCATCGGCTTACCCTCCCTTCGCTCAAGTGCATCGCTATATGCTGTTTAGTAAAAAAATTACTAGCAGTTGCCTATGTGATAGTCTATCTGTGCACTAAATTTCATCAAAATCCGTCCTATCATTTCAGCGTGAAAGAGTGACAAACATACACACGTACAAACTTTCGCATTTATAATAGTCCCATTGTATTTGAGGAACTCTGAACTGCAGATAAGTGGTATTGGGTTTGAGACCCGGAATTTGGTCAAGTATGGATGTAGTAGGTTTTTTCTGCCAAGAAATTCTATTAATGTATTCAGCCTTTTTAAACGTCCCACTGCTGGGCACGGCATTCCTTTCATACGAAGATCAGACCATAGTCCACCACGCTGAGTTGTGGGTTGGCGGATTGCCCATGTCTTGAAATCTTGTTAGGTTCTTTCAGACATGCAGGTTTCCTCACGATGTTTTCCTTATATTATTCTACAGCAATATGTGAAATTGTAATGACAATACAATAATTAAATATCATCGACCTGATCTGATGAAGGAGCCAGGAGAAACCAGGAGGTACTAGGCCCTAGGAGAACTCTCTAGGGGCTACTCGAAAAACCCTTTAGTCTCATTAATTTTATTCGTTTTCGAATCACTTTTATTATAGTGGCTTAAAAGATTTTTTAATCTTAAAAATATGATTACGCATTATAAATAAAATAGTAATAAAATTTAAATCAGGCAGTAGGTTCAAGTTATTGCACATTTAAACATAATTTCCAAAACTATGAGAGTTAACTGTTGAAATGTAGTTAAATATTTAAAGACGAACCTTTATACTAGGTCGTGCTATTGAGAACTGTTCTTACTAAGTTACTTTAATATTTGTCACTAGCGACACGCCCTCGTTTGTAGGAGGCCTTCTGTGCAATATATGTGCCTTTAGAAACTCATGCAGAGTTGTTTTTATTAAAACTAGTGATCGCCGCGTGGTTGAAAATCAACTATAATTCATTAAGTTATGTAAATATTTATTGTGTTGCGTATATTACAATATTAATCTATTCTCAATTTGACCACAGACTTTAACAACAAACAAAAGAGTATAAATGCGTGTATGTGTCAAATACATGGTAGGGTGTTTATTGTTTTTTTTTAGTAATTTAATGTAGTTTTTATGCATAATTAAAAAAGATATTAGCATTCTGCATTCCTTCTCTATATAATCTACAAAAACAAAAACAAAACTATCCCACGGGACCCGTACATTTTTCCGGGATGATATATAGCCTATAGCCTTCCTCAGTTAACGGGCTATCTAATGCAAAAAGAATTTTTCAAATCGGATCAGTAGTGCCTAAGATTAGCGCGTTCAACCAAACAAACAAACAAACTCTTCAGCTTTATAATATTAAGTACAGATAAGTGTGAGGAATTTCATACTCCTCCGTTCGCGCAATTTTCGTAAAAAGGAGTACGAAGTTCTTACTAGCGATTTACACTCGCTTTATTCGGATGCGTCCCTAGGTACTAGGTAGGGCTAGGTAGTGTACCTTAGGAGATAGACATATGCAATTGCAGGTTTTTCTATAGGACTTTCTAAGATCTACAATTTTCTACTAAATTGTTTTGATGTATCTCTTAAGGTTTAGCCAACCATGTAAACTAAGGGCGACTCGATAGAACCAGTTATTGTTTCCACATTGGAATGAAAGATTTTCCTGTAGTAAAAGATATCCTTAATGTTGACTCAAGTAATAAGTTATCACTACACATTTTGTTAAAATCGGCTAAGTACTTTTTGTGTGAATACTTAGACACGGATAAACATGCAAAATTTTTAATAACTATTGTTTTGGTGTCAATATTGTGTACATACTCGTAATACATCACAGTCATTGATTTTAAAAAATATTTCATGTACCAATTTTACTAAGTTAATATTTTATTATATGTATAGATTACATATAATATTCTAGGTAACATAAATGAAGGAAGCAAAGACTGAAACCTAGCCAGATAAAATGATAAAAAAAGAAGGGTAGACCTGTAGTTTTTAGATTATAGCGCAGAAAAGTCTTAAGATTAAGGAAAGTTTATGTTAACATAATCATGCAAAATCTTGCAGTGAGTGGGCCTTGTTTAAGAAAATCTATTTTTGTGTGGGCCTTATTTTTATACAATTTGTTTATTTTTTAAAACTACTATGACATCTTTTTAAACTAACCTCAAAGAACCTCCTTGAAATTGTCCCATATAAGATTAAATTTTTAATCTTTATATAAATATTTTACTTTTGTTATGATTTGTATTGAATAGGCGATAACTTGAAAGAAATTATTATTAAAAAAAAAAAACAACTGTGAAAATTTCTATTTTGGGAATCGGATATATTTTGTGTATAAAAGTCTTCATTTGCTTTTCTCTTCTGGAAAAATAAGTGAACCGTGTTTAAGACCTAAAAAATTGTTCTCGATCTAGTTTTTGAGGGATATGTAAAGTCAACTAAATTGCATTTAGCCAGCCGTGGGCATATATGGTGTAATCCCACGAATAATGAGTTCCATGCCCAGCCGTGGGAGATTATATTAGCATAATTATAATCATTATTAATCAAAGCAGTTACTAATCACAAAACCTAAGAAAATACAACGTTAATGTTGTTCCATTGATTATGGCAACTTGTGAAGCTTAAAGCTGTTCTTGAAAGTTAGCAGCTATTACTCAACGGGTTAACTGCTCGAGACGGACATCAATATAGAAGTTTCAACGTTAAATTGAAGTAATAGTTAGTAAGTCAGGTTTTCTTACCCTTACAATTAAAAGCTAGGCTATAAAGAGCGATAACAGAAAAAAAAAACTGATTTTGATTATTATAATGCATTTTTTTTATTTTGCATATGAATTACATATTGATGTACTGCCTCGGTGGTATAGTGGCTAGCTTGCACGACTGCACATTTGGAGGTCCTGGATTCGAGTTTTGGGTAGGGCTGAGTTTAGTTGTTGAGTCTTTCTGTTTAGTAAGTCTCAATAATTGTCCGGAGTTGGGAATTTGGCGGTGTTCCACCCCCATGCCTCGGAGAGCACGTTAAGCCATCGGTCCTGCGCCTTAGCTCTCACTGGTCGTGTCGAATAGTCGTCCCACCGGAGTATGAGAGTGACAGGAATAGAGAGTGCACTTGTATCTGCGCGTACACGCGCTGCACTATAATATCTACTGCGCAGTTACCTAGTCTCAATGAGATTGGCCGCCGTGGCCGAAATCTGTCGGGAGGACATTACATGCAGCTAGTTCAGGGTATGGATGGTTCTTTACATATGTATACACATTATACACTAAATCCTACAATGTATTGAAAATTACCCAATTATAATGACTAGTGTCTACCTAGCGGTCGAAAATTTTCTGACATTAGACTCAGACACTAGGTTTGACATTTTATGTCATACACCCTCGCTTCCCTAAGTACGCTTTAATTTTTTTGATTGGAACCCTACTTTTTTTCTAAAATAAAAGTAGCCTTAGTTACTCCTTATAATATTAGCTATCTGACAGTGAAAGCTCCGTCATAACCATTCCAGATGTTTCGGAGATTAGCCGGAACAAATAGACCGACATACACGCAGGCAAAAATTAAAAAAAATGCGTTTTTCTTATAAGTACCATATATGTATAATTTCATATGCATTTAGTAAAAAACTTGTGTGGTGGTGTGGTTGGTGTGCTTTGATTTGTATTGGCTGGCACCGACTTCGAAAAAATCTGATTAAGTATCTATTCTAAATGAAAACCCCCGTTTAGTTATTTTTTACTTTTCAGTGCCTGGAAGTCGGTTTTTATTTTTTTTTAAAAAGTTTTTATTTTTCCATGTTTAGTGTAAACGTATCATCAAAAAAAATTAATCAAGCCCAAACACCAGGTAATTGCTGTAAGTCGTTGAGGAGTTCCCTCGGCTATCTTTCGGGTCCATCATCAGATCGACTCCAGACCTTCATTAAATAGTAGTGCTTTAAAATACCTAATGAAAATGTTAACAAACGCACTAGTCGCTGCTACAATTTTCGAAAGTTCCCCTCGATTTCTCTAGGATCCCATCATCAGATCCTGGTTTCCTTATCATGGTACCACTCTTGGGATATCTCCTTTCCAACAAAAAAAGAATTATCAAAATCGGTTCATAAACGACGAAAAAATGCCCGAACAAACATAAAATATATATATATATATATATATATATACGGTCGAATTGAGAACCTCCTCCTTTTTTTGGAAGTCGGTTAAAAAGCTGTTATTTTGACATTACAAATAGACGCGTAAATTTTATTTATCTGTAGTAGATAAAAAATGCTCCAATTTTTTTTATCGTTTACTCTAGCTCGTCAAAACTAAACAAAATAATATAAGAAAATCAGTTATCACAGATAAGAAAAGATACTGAACTGTTTTGTCTTTATATTTATATATAAATAGATATTTTGTATGAAAGTTGGCTACTTTTGAAGTTAACAATATGGAAATGATGTTAAAGTTTCAGTTTATATTGCCGATGGGAATCCCCGGGCTCACTGCTATGAAAATTGATTAATTTGTTTAGTTGTTGAATAGTTCCGTGAGAAAATAAACTGTTTTTCGCTTGAGGAATCAGTAAATACATTACGAAGACATTATCCGACTGTCACAAAAGAAGAGCATGTATTATGTATGTATGTACGTCTGTAGCTTAATAAATAGTGAATGTTTTTTAGATAGGATATGTCGGTACATTATTTGTAGTAAAAAGCTGTTATTTTGATATTACAAACAGACACTTCGATTTTATTTCTATACATTATATATAGATGTGCCTTAAACGAAAATCGAACTCGTAGCTCTCCGTATAGTATGCGATACTAATCAAACCACATGACATTACCCACATTATAATTGATGACGATTAAGCCCTAACCCGTATGTTATAATCGCTTACATCTAATTAATGATTAATGATTTATTACAATAATATAGGTTAATTACTCTGACTCATGCTGATTTCAGTTGATAAGTGTTTTGAGTGACAGTCGCTGGTTATGGTGTATTGCATGTATTAATAACTCATACTGGTTTCGTCCCTATGTTTTTATGGTCATCAAACTAAACATGACATGACATGGACGTTGACGTTATATGTGATGTTATATTTGCACAGTTTATGGGGTCATTACTGAATAGAAGTTTTAAAAATTATAAAGAATAATACTTTCTTAGATTTACGCGAATATTTGACTATGAATTCAAAATTTTGAATTTTGTTATTTTGTGGGTAGGCTGTCTGTAACAACTATATAATACCTTTGATACATCTAACACTTTAGTCTCTCCCGTGACCATGATTGCTGTAAAGCAATCCAAACGTCGCGTCGGGAACCACAAATCAAAATAAATCCGCGTACCGCATAAGGGTGAGGAAATAAAATTAAATATAATTTTTAACTAAAACTTACACCGATTTCAAAAAGGCATCATAAAATTTTTAATAAAAAAAGAAAGTATTAAAGTATCAAAAAAAAAGTATTAAGATAGTAAGTATCGTTTCTTTTTAAAGTTAATTGGTGAAGATATGTATACCGTAGCACACACAAAAAATATCTTTTCTATTTCTTTTGCGCTCTTGAAAATTACCTCAAACCCTTGCCTCAAGGTGGTCTCATATAAAATTAAGAAAACAATTAATCCCACAACTAATAAATGAATTTCCAAAGAATAAAATCCTCTCCAAATGGCGACTTTTAAAATGTTTTGAAGTCGATGTATAATTTTAGTAAAGAAACATTAATAGTGATTTAATAGTGTTGTATATATGTATTTAGATAAGAATAGATCGAAACTATAACAATATCTATACATATAATAAAATTCTGTATAAGTCGAATCTGTACAGTAAATATTTTTTGGAACACCGTAATGAAATAGTCATTTTTATCGACACAGAGGCCAAATCTATAGTTTTAAAATTTTTGTCTGTCTATCTGTCTGGGAAAGCATTACGAGAAAACCACTGGACAGATTTTGATGAAATTTGGTATAATGATAACTGGTTTGTAAATATTCGTAGTGTGACTTCTCACTCTCACTCTTTTGTTAATAAAATAAAATTTACCAAAGAGATTTTAAAGTACCTTTATGATTATTATACATTACTGTATATTTATAGATAAGCATTTCATTTATAGAGAACTAAATTTATTTATAAAGACTAGCGACTTAGCAGCTTAGAAACTTAAATTCGAGTTTTGCGCAATTATTAAGGGTTTTTCGATTTTCGCGTTGGAACTTTAAATATTTCGGGAATAAAACATACCCTTTATGTGGTCCTACAAATTCCTCTATCTTTTAGTGAAAGTCCCATTACAATCGGTTACGCCGTTAGCCGTAGTTGTTGTGTATTTTTAAAAAACAGAAGGACATATAGACAAAAAAAATAAAAAAAGTTGTTTAGGTACTGTTATCATATAAATAACTCTATGTACTTAAGAATACATAGGTATTTTGAAATTACAGACAGACACTTCAATTTTATTTATATGTATAGATGGATAATTCAAATATATCTGATACTTTAAAATAGAGTGCACGTAAAACCTCGAGGTAAACTCAGTTTTATAATAGCAAACTTTTTAAAGTGGAATAATAAAGCGATTGCTTCGGAACTCCACCGTAATTACTCAGCGAGTCAACTGCGCGAGACGGACATCAGTCTGGAAGTTGACTCATGTTAAGTTAAACTATAGTTTGGATTTAATTTCTTCGATATCTACTATCGATAACTATAAAATGGGCTGATTTTTTTAATTTCGTAGGTAAAAGTTTTCTTTGAGGCTAAAGTTTTGCTGGTTAGAACTTAGCGTGGTTTTTTCCCATCTATATTAAGATTGGATGATTGTCCTGGTGGTTTAGGGGTAAGCACGTTCGGCTGTAATCCTGAAAGCCCTGGGTTAGAGTCCCGGATCGGATGGCGTGTTTCTGTTCAAAAGTTTTCAGGTCAACCCGGAGTTGGCGGTGTTTCAACCCTGAGCTTCGGAGAGCATGTAAAGCTGCTGGTCCTGTGCGTTATCTCCCATCGCTCCTGTCAAATTGTCATCTCACCGAAATATGAGAATGAAAGGATTAGGAGTAATTATATTTGTGGATTACAAGCGTATCCTTGGGCATTATAATATCGCCTGCGCAGATGGCTATGTCTCAGTCAGCCTCCGTGGTGGTCAGAAGGACAACATACTCAGCTGATTGGTGGATATTGATTATTGATTTGATATTGATTAGATACCGTAAAATTATCTAGTGGTTAGTGTATTATACCTATTCTCATTACCGAGCAAACATTTTTTTCAAGGGGTAGAAAGAGAGAGAGAATCTTGTATATCTTCTATCATGCCCCCATACATTAATTGTTGGGTAGATTTGGATTCGATTCCTGTTTCAATATTTTTTTAATGTTTATATTAACGAGTTCTTTATATAGAAGGATCTGGGTTTTCGAACTATGGCCTCTCCCTCTTACCTTGAGAGACAACACGCGTCAAAGGATTTGATGTTAAAAGGGGATGAATTATTAATATAGTTAATTATTATTTATTTTTATAGTTTAATTAATATAAATAAATAAAAAAATAAAAATAAAAAACCTTTTATTTCCAGTTTCATAACTAGATATAAACAAAAAAGAAAGATTTAACTTCTAGTTAATACTACTACTACTACTAATATTAATAGAGCTATGTTTATACAAAAAGAAAAAAAGAGTATTAGAAATTGTTATTAATATTTGTTTAAATAATATTTGTTCTAAGTAGCTAGGTACAAGTTTTTATTATTATTCCACTGGAACCCCTCTCAGGTGAAGGCCTCCTCTAAAGCATTCCATTTCTCTCGGTCTTGGGCTATTTTTTGCCACTGTGGGCCAGCAATTTTTTTTTCTTTTTTTCAATTATGAAGGTAATATTACTAGATGAAGAAGATAGAGTGGGGAAAAAATATATATTTAATAGTACTTTTTTAGACTGTTGCTGTTTGTCCGATTATAATCGATGAATAAAATATATATTATTCGTCTGACTACTGTTAGTTTGTACGAATATTTATCTCTTTTTTTGTTTTCTATAATATAAAATAAGTGATTTTTAGGTATATGCAAAACAATAAACCTTAACTGAGCTACAAATTTATTTTAAATACCAACGATTTTTAAGTTCAACGGTTTTTAAGGTTAATAAATTATTTTTAGGTGCAGGAGTTTCCGTATGTAAAAAAAAAATAACCTTACCCTACCGAATTGAGTCGAGCTACTTATTTTACTTATCTATTAGTCTATTAGTATTTCCTTATAATTCATATATTTTATTCGTCCTATTAAAGGACGTATAGCCACTCGGTTTTCTTTAACAAAAATTTAAAAAATTAAGTACAGTTTAAAAGTAATTCTTCTATCTCTGAGGTAAAGTCGTCCGTCTGTCTGTCTGTCTGTAACCAAGCTGTGTCTCATGAACCGTGATAGTTAGTCAGTTGAAATTTTCACAGATGATGCCGCTATAAATACTAAAAAACAGAATAAAATAAATATTTAAGCTACAAATACTAAAGCTACAAATACTAAAAAACAGAATAAAATAAATATTTAAGGGGGCTCCCATACAAAAAACGTGATTTTTTTTGCTCGTTTTTGTTCGATATTGATAACGGCAACAGGTAGACGCTTGAAATATTCACATAATATTTAATTATATATTCCCTTTAAGAATAAATAATGAAATTAAAATAAAACAGATATTTAAGGGGGCTCCCGTACAACGGACATGATTTTTTTGCCGCTTTTATAGATAATGGTACAGAACCCTTCGTGCGCGAGTCCGACTTGCACTTGGCAGGTTTTATTTTCTTTAGGTATCAGGTATAAAGTAAGGCTATTCAAAAAAATATACCACATGTAGTATTACTTTTTTTAAATTAATCAAAACACACGTAACTTGTCCGGATATCGAATCAGTAGCCATTTTAAAAATTAAAGTAGAAATTCACACGTACATGTACTTCGTTCTAAGATCACGAAGACTGAAGCTATTTGCACGTCCATATTTGCACTTGGAGTTATTACGGGTTTCGATTATGCTTGGACATTTGACTAAGATTGCTTTCAGGTATAATAAATATTTTATGATGATTGTATGAAATGCGTTTTTTTTTTAAATATTATATAGATTTAAAAATCATCTTAAAGTATTTTTCTTTCTTTGAGAAGAAAAAAAATTACCTCTCTTTTTTCTTTTAATGGATGTTTTTATTATTTTGTTATATATTACGCAAAGCACCTGAGCGAAGCGAGGATAGATCATAAGGACTTATCCTCCCTTCGATCGGGTACGTTCCTAGATCCTTGTTATATTCATAATATTAGTACTTGGGCTACCGAGCTTCACTCAGCGTAGGTGTTTGTTCAGTACGCTATCATTTATCATCCACTGGTGACAATGCAAGTACCACAAACAGTTACGAGATGGCGCTATGTGGTACTGTCAGCATGAGAGCAGATAGAAAAAAACTCAGATAATATTTAGTTACATTTTTTTTGTGGAAATTGCGTTTTTTAAGAGTAGACCTCTATATAGATAAACTAAAAAGTAAAACCTTATCTAAATATAAAATTTGATCCAAATCGTTAAAACCGTTTCCAATTCGCAGATACATGAAAAATATATACAAGAATTGAATTTAAACATTGTAAAATATACAGGTAGCACGATCTTATGCCAAATTTTGTAACTAACAGTAGACTATCAACTATGTGTCACCCCATGTATACTACATTTTATTACGTGAAGGAGTAAGAAACATACATAGTTTAGGAGTTAGAGCTTCATATATGTATTTGTAACAAATGGTTTTTTTTTAAATAAATATTTTCCGAGATATGGAAGGATAGAAATTAACATAGATAAATTTATATGTATAAAAAAAACAAGAATAATAGCAAAAAAAAAAAACTTGAGTACAACGCGAAATGAAGATCAATTAATTAGATTGTAAAATTGAATAAAAATCCTAACTGAAGTCTAGACCGGATAAAAGCTCAAAGTAGCAGGTCATGCTCTGTCGGTATCTTTTAATTACTGTTCAACTTTTAGAAAAAGCTTTCTGGTTGTTAAATGCACTTTGATTTTATTGTTTCCAAACACGATATTTTATGACGATTTAACTTGATATATAGTAATTCTTTAATTATTATTCATCTATTAGACCTTCTAATGGAAAATAATATTTGACGACACGTTTGGCTCAGTTTGTAGTGACCCTACTTACTGTGCCAGGTTCGTGGGTTCGAGTAACGCTAGGGGCATTCATTTGTGCTATGAGCAGTCCAGTCATGGGTGTTTCTATTTATGATATGTATGTATTTAAAATTATATATGTGTAGTGTATCAACTATCTGGTATCCATAACACAAGTCTCGTAGCTTACCATGGAACTAGATGGTGCTCTGTGTTAATGTCGTAAATATTTATATTACGAAAATTTAGCACCTGACGATCTATTAGAAATACGTTGCAAGACAGATCGACTTTATGTACTTTATACAACCCCGTGCTATTACTGGTGAGAATTTCTTGACAGGAAAATCCAGCATTTGGTCCGACCACGACGTGAAGTTGAACCTCACAGCCTCAGGTCTTGCAGGTGAACATGATAGCCAGTATCTGAGAGCAGATTTCAAAAAGCGTTCTTCTTTTTTCTTCTAAGAATATAACTTCTTTTAGACTTCTAGTATTTAGAACAGAATATAGAATCTCTTTTGGTAGTTTACTGTCAGTCAACTCAAGATTTCAACCAAAGTATTTATATAAATAAGTTCTTCGATTTACGTGAATATTTGACATCTATATATATAAAAGGCAAAAGTGACTGACTTATGTATTAACGCACAGGCCAAACCCTTAAGGCTAGAAAATTGAAACTTCGCACTTGTTTTCCTCTTATGACTTAGACATCCACTAAGAAAGAATTTTTCAAAGTACAACCCCCAAGGGGGTAAAATAGCGTTAAAAGTTTGTATGAAACTTTTTATTCTTTGGACGTATTTGCATGAAATTTCGTATAAATGGAGTACAGCAAACATAATTAGTTACGTGTTTCAACGTTTTCCATAATTCAACCCCTAAGTGGGCAAAATAGGGCATGAAAGTTTGTATGAAACCTACCTTTTTAGACTTTTTGTTGTAGTTTAGCTCAAGCGAAGCCGCTGGTTCTACTAGTCTTAAATAAAACTTGAAATCCAAAAAAAAATGTATTCTTGAAAATCATTGTATAATTTTGGGGATAAGTGCTATCTGTAACAATCTTTCAGACATTTAAAACCTTAGTCTCTCCCGTAACCATGATTGCTGTAAAGCATTCGAAAAGTTGGAAACCAAAAATCAAAATAAATCTGCCAAAAAAATCCGAAAAGATAATTTAATTTTCAAAATATAAAAAGCTTTAACAAACAATCCACGTACAATATTTAAATAAACAAGTAATATTTATTTATCAGCCCAAATTTCAGTTTTAACCCAATTAATTCAACCTAATCTAATAGTTCCGAGTTGTGAGCGCGCATCGCGTAAATGATTATATTTTCAATTAATATTTTCCACTCTCGTTGCTCAGATAATGGATTTTGTATCTGTAGAACTCGGCACTTTACTGACGAGTCGTGATTGTAAGGAAGATGTGTCTGGTATTACTTATATGATTGTGGTTACCGGTTTGATATTTGTGTGGGTAGATCTAATTAATAGTTATAGTTCTGATCGACAGTCAACAGGTTTTTCTGAGACTAATTGCACTACATTTAATATTTTAAGCATGTAATAATAATGTAATAATAAAATTAAGATTTATAGGCAGTGGTAGTCTAGTGGTAATGCGCTTGTTTTGGGTAACCGACTGAAGCGGGTTCAAATCTCGACAAAAAATTTTGTGCGAATCATTTTCAAGATGATTACCACTTGTCTTACGGTGAAGGAAAACATCGTGAGGAAACCTGCATGTCTGAGGGAGTAAGTTTTCGAAAGATATCTGAAGTCCGCCCGCACTTGACCAGCGTGGTAGACTATGGCCTGATCCCCCCCGTATTGAGAGGAGGCCCTTGACCAGCAGAGGGACGTTAAAAAATAGGGCTGAATATATACAATAATAAAATTCTGTTAATTTTCATCACAAATCAAAATAAAAGAAAATTTTCGCGTAAAGTATTTCGCTTTTAACGTTATATTGGGTTTTGATGGAATTTGCAAATAAAATGAAAAGAATTTGACTATAATTATACATACGAGAAGCTGCAACTTTTGAGAACTCAAAACTGGTATTGATTGCATTATTAAAAACATATTACGCTATTCCATCTTAAATCTAGAAATGCTCTGATCAAAGGTCGCCTGTTAGAGATTTCTTATTGCAATAAGGCTATAGTTTGTGCCATCCCTGAATCCGCTCCGCCATTCCCTCTCTTTATTGACAGTTGAAATCGCGCGCATTCGTCGATGGCACTGTCTATACTTCTGCATACATTCTATGACCATTCTCACTTATTCCTGCTATTGCCTATTTGGGGGTCTTAGTAAAGTTACATGATAGACATTTTTAAATATTAAAAAAAAACACTTAAAATACTAAAAAAATATAAAAAAAAAACACTTAAAATATATAAAACTAGCAAGTCTTGCCTTTTATTGTTTTTGTAATAAATGAACCCGTGACCAGAGAAAAATATTTTGCTGCAGACTTAAATTGTCGGGCACATAATTTAGTGAATTACTTCTTACTCGTAAATACAGCGAATGAAATCAATTTTCTGTGATATTAAAATTAAAAAAAAAAGACTTCTTAAAAGTACTATGAAAAGTGAAGTAAAAAACAACTCTCAAATCAGTTAAATTTAACTTATCTACGTTAAGTGAGTTTAAGTCAGATTTTTCGTAAGAATAGACTCAGCGAAAACAGAAAGCGAGAAGAAATTTTTGAAGTATTGTCCAAGACCGAAGTTTCTGATAAGCGGAATTCTCCTCAAAGGTGAACTGATAACAAGTTGATATCAGCGCCCGCGGTCTTATTCTGGTAGTAGGTCCACGATTTAGCTTTATTGTTTTAGTTTAAATACTTTTAAAGGAAATTAGAAGGAAAATTTTATTTAATATTTGTAAGAAATTTCTCTAAGAAATTTCAATATCTATTAAATTCTGGCCAAATCTTTTTTTGTTGAATATTTCCTTGTTGAATGTAGTTTGTAGAATATCGTTTTAACATTTTACTCCATTCAATTCCATCTTTTGATCCGCGACAGCGACAGAGGATCAGGGAGGATCCTACATAAAGAAAGTAACTGTTTCCAATTTTTTTTTTTTTATGGGATTCAGTGACAAACGAGCCGACAGACCACCTGATGGAAAGCAGTACCTGTCGCCCATAACACCTACGGTTCATGCACTTAGGTTTTAAGTAACAAAAATGCAGAACCACAGGTGCGTTGTCACTGTGAGGACTAAGATGATATGCCTCTTGCCTGTAATTGCGCTGGCTACCTTAAAAAACACTCTTATTGATAACACTTTTTAGTGTTCGTCAATAGCTACAAAAATAAAAAAAAAGGGAAATCGGTTGACAAACTGAACTGTCTTTGCCTATTTATATAAAGAAATGCTAATGAATATAATTGAAAAAACAGGCAAAACCTGCACATAACACTAGTGTGTACTATAATAAGGTCGCAAGTCATCGGGATAAAACCCGCATGGCTCCACAATGCAGTAATTAATCCGCTTAGACTGAAGATGTTAGAACTTGGCCGCTCGAGATATAATTTAACGTTTTAATTTAACTTCACTATAACTTGTGCTTTGTGATTAGATAAGAAATGTACAATAGAACAAAAAGTGAGATAGATTATTAGTTGATCAATTAATATAAGGGTTGAGGCTTGACGTATTTTTAGTTATCTAAAGTGATTTCGGGTTTGATTTCCGCGCGGGATAATTTTCCCATAAACATGAGTAACATATTATACTAATATTATAAATGTGAATGATTGTAAGGATGTATGGGTGTCTGGATGTATGGATGTTTTTTACTCTTTCACGCAAAAACTACTGAATGGATTTTAATGAAACTTTACAATAATGTAGTTCATACTTCAAAATAACGCATAGGCTACTTTTTATCCCGGAAAATGTACGGTTCCCGTAGGATGGATTTGTTTTTGTTTCCCTATTGTAATATAAAGTTTCTAATTTTGTGTCAAATTTGTTAAAAAGTGATGCTGTTTGTCTACTATTATATTTGCGAAAGTTTTTGTATGTATGTCTGTTTGTTTGTTTGTTTGTCTGCTCACGTTGAAATGGCTGAACAGATTTCGATGAAATTTAGTATATATATAGATAGACCTATAGCCTACTTTTTGGCACCTAGAACGAAGCGAGAATATAAATATAAAAACTTATAAAACATGTCAGTTTCAAAAGAAAACTATGACAGCACTAAATCTAGCACATACGCTCAGAATTCAGTAAAAAAAGCCGATGTGACATTCGACTTTCATATATTACAGGGGGATATCGTACGGGCGTTTTATGACCGGGTCAGGGGTTTTACGAGCTGTTTTTGAGATATTCTTATATTTATTTGATTCATTTTCATGTGATTTGACGACTTGTGTTTTTCGTCGATTTAATAAAAGAATATTCGACAAACGTGCACTGTTTTTTGCTTCGAAGACCTTACCTTGAAATGGGTATATTTTATATATATTTTACCTGTAAGTTTAGTTCACCGATGTCAGAAAATAGGTAGTTGATCTACTACACAACTTTAAATACATACATTCGTGCTGATCACGCAAATACTCATTTGTACTCCCAGCGGGATTCAAACCCGCGAACGCTGGCACAGCAAGTAGGTTCTCTACAAACTGAACCAAACGTGTCGTCGAGTAGAATTCAGAGGTTGATTTCATATAATTCAGGCTTATAGACCAGAAATGAACCCGCTAATTCAGTCGTAGTACGATACCCTACCATTACACTATACGGGTAATGCAGTAAAATTAATTTAGAAATAATACAGAGCTCGCCTACACATATTTTGTTTAATTATGTACCTACGTGTGTTTCCCGTGTTTGAGTTTATAACGCTTTCGCGAAATTGAAAAACTTTTCGACAATGAAGTGCTGTCAGTTATTGTAACATGAATAAGGATTTACTTGAAAATTAATATTATTATGTAAAAACAATGAGACATTAGTAGCTTAAACATATCAAAAATTTATGTGTATGTGTGTATGTAGGTAAATTTATTAAGCAGGAGCCTAGTGGAAAGAAAGTGAAGCGGGTTCAATTCCTGGGTTTCGCATATTCTCATTGAATGCATGCAGATATATGTATGTGTGATTATGCTGCCATCTAATTTAAAGTATTTAAATTAAATCAAAATTTTATGAACTTGAAAAAATATATTAACAAACAAAATACAGACAAAAAAAAATTATCTTTTTTTTTAAAAGTACCGTATATAGTTTCATATGCATTAAGTTAAAAGCTGTTATTTTAACATTACAAACAGACACTTTAATTTTATTTATCTGTATAGATGATTTATGTTAGATAGATAGTGAGGGAGCTATCACCGGCTCAGAAGGCAATACTGCTGTTCTCAGCCTGTTCAACTGAGAAATCAAGAGTTGCCCTTTTAAAAATAATCTTTGTTCACAATTCTTACTCTTTCAAATACAATAATAATAATATATTTTTACTTTTGTATATGAGTATTAACTAATATTATCTCGCATATATATCTACAAAGTATTGAGTAACAAAATAATATACTCCACTTATTATGTACTTTTTATGTAGGTATATATATTGCATATTATATGTATATGCAAACACAAAACGTATTTACTTTTTGAAGACGGAATGTTGGCGTTGTCAGTTATTCCTTATATCTCGTATGTATTTAATATCTACTAAAAACAAAATCAAATTTATCCCACGGGAATCGTACATTTTCCGAGATAAAAAGTAGCTTATGTGCTATTTCAAACTATAATCAATCTCTGTGCCAAATTTCTTCCAGATCCGTTCAGCCGTTCTGGCGTGATTGAGTAACAAACATCCAAACATCCACATGTCTAAACTTTCATATTTATAATATTAAGTATAGATTACTGTTTCTAAAGCAACGTCCGACCAACAAAATTATAATGAGCGAAAAATAAAAAAGTCACATTTAGTTATAGTGTGACACGATTAAAAATATTGAACTCGTGTCGGGATCGAACTCATGATCTCTCTTGGAAGTCCAAAACCACCACGAAGTCACGACGGTCTTTATTACTGACACAATCAATACATCTTTCTTAAGATAAAATCTTTAAGTGTAACTCTTTAACTATTAAGACTAGATCACAGATTCAAACTCAACAAAAAATTTTAAAAGATGGAAATCGGATCCGCAAAAGGAAGAAAGCAAACGGGCAAGATGCTTAAAGTCATTGAATTTTACTGACAATCCAGTGAAAATATAGCGCTACTTCGCTGACAAAGGGAGTTGATCTAACTTTAATAAATAGTGGAAAAGGAAGACTAAAGAATTGTAAACGGAGTCTGCCAAAATAAATGTCAAAATCAAAAATAGTAGCGTGAATTTGCCGTTTATGCTACTATTCTCGATTTTGTTATACAGATCGTTTATTTTTTTTAAAGAATAAACGAAAAAAAAATACAATTATTGGGAAGAAAACATTAATAACAGTCGGACTCGCACACGAAGGGTTCCGTACCATTATCTATAAAAATGGCAAAAAAATCATGTCTGTTGTATGGGAGCAATACTTAAATATTTACTTTCTTTTAATTTAATTACTTATTTTTACAGTGAATATATAACTAAATATTCTGTGAATATTTCAAGCGTCTACCTGTTGCTGTTATCAATATCGAGCAAAAACTTAAATCCCCCTTAAATATTTATTTTACTCTGTTTTTTAGTATTTGTTGTTATAGCGGCGGTTGTTACATCATCTGTGAAAATTTCAGTTATCTAACTATCACGGTTCATGAGATACAGCCTGGTGACAGACGGACAGACAGACAAACGGACAGCGGAGTTTTAGTAATAGTTTTACCCTTTGGTTACGGAACCCTAAAAATACTGTATTCTTTTGTATTTTATAAGTATTGATAAAATCCGTTATACCCGGTATATCAATTAACCTGCGGTTCACTGTCACTCATCTGGGAAATTTAATTAGAACTATATTTGAGGAGCCTTTGTCTATCCTATGTATATAAAATATATCTTAGCAATAAAAAAAAAATCTTAACAAAAATTACGACACAAAAATAAATAGGGCGCAGTGCATGGATCGGGGCTTTTTAAAACCATCTAGCAGTAGGTGGTGGGGACAGCTGAAAAATAAATTAAAACTAGTAATTCAAAATGTTTATCTATCATATATCAAGCAAGTATGGGTTAGTTTTTGGTAACAAAAAAGCAAATAGCATAAAGACGACACGTTTGGCTAAGTTTGTAGTGACCCTACCTCTGTGTCAGCGGTCGCGGGTTGGAGTCCCGCTGGAGGCATTCATTTGTGTGATGAGCACTAATGTTTGTATTCAAGTCATGGGTGTTTATATTTATAATATTATGTAGGTATGTATTTAAAATTCTATATGGTAGTGTATCAACTATCTGTTATCCATAACACAAGCCTGTTGGTGACCATGGAACTAGATGGTGCTAATGTCCTAACATGTAAAAATTTGTTGTATACTAAGTTGGTTATTATTTATTTAATGGCTTAAGCCAAAGGCAAGCTCATATAAAAAAGGACTGCCATTATTATCCCATTATCTTACTACTATTATAAATGCGAAAGTTTGGATCGATGGAAGTTTATTACTCAATCACGCCAAACGGCTAAATAGATTTGGATAAAGTTTGGCACAGAGATAGATTATAGTCTGGAATAACAGATAGATTACTTTTCATCCTGGAAAAATGTACGGTTGTCATGGGATAATATCTTTTTTGAATTAAATTTTTGTTTTTCACAGAGCAAGAAATCGACTATCTATTCCATACTTCCATAAACCGGGCGAAGCGATGATAAGTCGCTAGTAGCGTATATAGCGCAGTTATTCAGTGGACAGCAAGTATCCCGATCATAACTAAGTCTTATCTAGCAGATCGATTGCCGGTGAATCGGCTATCTCTAATAAGATCTTATTCGCCCCCGACCGCACAATGACTTGAGCGCTTTGTGCGGTGTGTGGGGCTCGTCGTGCCTTTAAAATGCTGCTGTAATTTCGAGTATATTATAATACTAGCTACTCCTGGCTTCACTTAAGCCCCCAATTATAATATGTTCGTCAATATTTGTTTAAATTGAATAATATAGAATGTGTTTTTTTTATTTTATCAAAAACTGGCTTATGCTAAAAAATAAATACGATACTATACAGATATTTTTTATATTAGTAAATATTTAATGTACACATTTCAGGATTTTGAATACATATTGTGTAATGACAGTTTCGATGCCACTGCACAGTTTAAGCCGTAATAGCGATGATTTTTAAGTTGCTTCAATTAATCTAGTTAGTCTCAAGTAGTAGTAGTCAGACAGTACTCAGATAGTACAGTAGTTTACCGTCTCACTGCTGGGTACGTGCCTCCTTTCAATATGAGTTCAGGCTATAGTCCACCACGCTGTCCAAGTGAGGGTTGATGGGCTTCACATGTTTTTTAAAACTAGTTAGCTTTTCTCAGATATGAAAGTTTTATCAGTCGTTAAAAAAAACCTTTTTAACAAAAGTAAGTAAGTTTATGACTCAGTGTGAAGATAGAAGTTTTGGTTTTTGTTAGTGATTGGTTCTTTTATTTTATTAATTTACACTGCACGTTTGGCTCAGTTTGTAGTGACCCTACTTTCTGTACCAGTGGTCGCGGGTTCGAGTCTCGCTTGGGGCATTCATTTGTGTGATGAGCACGCATGTTTGTACTCTAGTCATGGGTGTTTATATTTATAATATGTATGTATTTAAAGTTATATATATATGTAGTGTATCAACTATCTGTTATCCATAACACGATCCTCGTAGCTTACCATAGAACTAGATGGTGGTGTGTATTAATGTCCCAACATATTTTTACTAAATTTTGTTTACATTTCATAATTTGTTTTCATTGTATGGCATTATTGATTATTTTCGTTTCTGTGATATTTGTTTTTGTGTAAAAAGAACATAATCAAATAAGCTTATGATTACCTAAATTCAAATTTAATAGATTTTTCTTCTATTATCTAATATTGTGCAAGCTGTGATTCTCTGTAAATTTAAAAGCATTTAATCAATGTACTAATAACATACTTTGTATTATTATGTAATAATGTATATAATTAAATAAATAAAACATATTTTTTATTCTACAGCAGCGTTTTAGCGCCACAGATCCATAGAATAGAGATGTCGCTCTCGCTCATTAGCAATTTTACGTTCGCATAATATAAAGGTTTACGTCATCTGCGTGACGCGGGCTTAATGACGGCCTTATTGAATTGAGGCCCATTTAAAACATTATTTATATGTCGTTTTTGTATATATCTCTTAACCTACTAAAAAAAAAAAAAATTTGGAATAAAAAATATATTATAGCAAAAAGGAATTCATCATGAAACAATATTTTACAATATTAATGTCCTGACCGATTTTGTACATTTTTTGCACATTTATTTAAGAAAGTTATAAGTTATCACGCTACTTGTTAGAGGGACGAGGAAGGCCACGGCCAATGCTAGTTTAAATGTTTGGTAAAGTCAAAAATTGACCAACATTTTTGATTAACATTTCTATTTCTTTTCGTTCTATTCAACCCATTTTAACGTCCCACTGCTGGCCACAGACCTTAATTTAATACAAGGGGGATCAGGTTACAGTCCACCATGCTGGCCAAGTGCTGGTTGGCGGATACACATGTCTTTCGAAAACTTACTAGGTTTTCTCAGGCATGCAGACTTCCTTATAATGTTTTCTTTCACCGTAAGACAAGTGGTAATCATGTTGGAAATGATTCGCACATGAAAATATCAGTGGTGCGAGACTCTGGATTTGAACCCACTTCACTTGGTTTCCCAATCGCGTTACCACTGAGTTATCACTCTTTCATTGTTTTTTATTTTTATTATATATAGATAAATAATTTCTCTTGTTTTATTTTCAAAAACTTTGATTCAACTTTGCTACTATTTAAATCTGGTACGGCTGAGCAAAGTTAGTATTCATTTGTTATAAAAAAGAATACGTATCTAATTTATTGTATATAAAAGTTAAGTTCAGGAATATTATAAGTTTTCTGACTTTATAAAAGCAAATAAGAATGAATATATTCTCAAAGAAGTTATTATAAACTAGCTCACACAGTTGCTTGAGCATATCAAAGATTTTGTTATAAACCCTGGAGACGTTGAATGTATCAGTAGTGCAACGCTGCACTAGATATGAGGGTTTCTAACGCCATTCTATACCGGTTTACTGTAGGGAGTGCATGATTTTTTAATATTTAAAACAATATGTTTTTTTATTTCTTGTTTTTTTTTTACTTTGCGATGTCGTAGAGAAAATATTGTGGATGTATATTCATTCTTCCTTTTCTTGAAAATTAGGACATCATTTTGTTTTACAGGTGATTTAAGCATGGGCGTTTAATTTAAGAGCATATTATTATAGAAATATGATAATAAACTATTTTGAAATTTCAACTTGCTAGATGTGATTTCAAAATAGTAGCTTAATTTTTTTTTCATTTACTTAGACTTCCTAATTATGTGAAAAAGTAATTGACATTTTTCCAAAGTTTTTAATCGTACATTTCGTTCGAGTGAGAATAATTCAGTCTGTTGGAAGTTACCATAGCGATGACGGACTAATAGATACTATTTTGCTAAGATTTTTCTGTATAGATAATATATTAAAATGAAAAAAATTAACATTTATGGCCATAAAAAAATTGAAAAAGTAACATAATCAATAAAAACTTAACTTAATCTATGGCAAAGGGTATTGCCCGGGGGAGAGCCAACTCCTACCGGGCGCGTCCCCAGGTGGCGGATCGGGGAACGCCACCCGCTTAGCACAGGGGCGGGTGGTACTGGAGAAATCCGGCGCGGACCAAGGCAGGACGGGGCTGCTCTTCGTTGAGGCTTCGGCTTCCGGAGTTGCGGCCACCGGGAGCGGGGCCGCTTCGGCGGTCTCGCGACCGGAGGGTGGGGACCGGTTGCGGGACTGTGAAAACAGACTCGTAACCGGTAGAGGGGAAGGCCGCGGTGGGAGAGGAGTGCCGGTATTTCGGTGCGCCGTTCTCCCTGCCCCCCGCGGCCTTGACGGGGCTGCCACCGTCTTAGATGGCAGACGCGGTGGGGCTGCAGGGGAAGAGGAGTGTCGGTGTGTCGTTGCCGCTCTCCCTGTCCTCTGCAGCCGATTGAAGGGTGCCCACTTCGGTGGGCGGTGTGGTTTAATGGGGCTGCTCCGGGTACTTCTCTGGTTCAGCAGAGTGGACTGTGGAGCAGCCTCATTGGTTTGGTGGCCGTCAGGCCTACCGCCGGGGCGTCGCGGTAGTTATGCGTAAGCGATCCCGCGGCGTCCCACTAAGGCGGAGGGGAGGGGAAAGTTGGGGTTTAGTGGGTAGTACCGGCTCTTCTAGCCGGTGAGCCCCACATAACCACCTGGGGTATAGGTGGTATGCGTAAATGCATTCCCCAACTATAAAAAAAAAAAATGGCAAAGGGTACTCAACTAAAGCTGTAAAGATCGAAATCAAGAACAGCGCTGATTTTCAATTGTACTGAGTTCCCTAGGATGTTGAGCAAGAACGAGGCAAAAGGGCCATTTAAATATTTTTGGTCACCCTACCCCAATGTATAGTAGTTAAGGCAGATTCGCATTACTACCCGTTATTCTGAACTACGTAGGCGTCCAACGTTTACGGTTCCACCAATACCGCTAGCTTTGAGAAAATACGGTACAGGATCAAACATTAAAACGTTGTCGACAGTCATAGAAGTGCTTATAAGGTCGTGATATGCAGGTTCGATTTCATTCAAAATTATTATCACAAAGATTATTTATAAAATTAATAATAATAGATTTTGTTCTCTAGTTAAGATGAATTTTTTAAATAAAAGAGTTATAGGTAATTTAGTATTCATTTCGACATTCTCGAAAAACAGCACGATGATGTTATCTAATGTTTTATTTTTTTTTTAATTTCCCTCCCTTGTTTAGATTCGCAGAAGATTAAAATCTTTAACGTTCAGGTGATACATAAAGCTCAATTATAAGATTATGACGAAGTAGACGATTTTAGTTGGATGTTGCAGATTCGAATCCCACTTGGGGTAAATAATATTGGATATACTTGTTACATACTCTTATGTGCATATTATACTCTGAATATAATATTATATATTTAAAGAAACTAAAATATCGGAATTTGGCGTGTTAAAACTGCATACATCATACATGTTGTTCAGATGTTTGGTCTGGCCTAACATATATTTTATAATACGTTTTCAGTTTTGATGATCATTATTCTTTCATACATCCTTTGAATATGAAATTTAATGTTCTAAATTTTATTAAGCGTTTTCAAATGTAATACAAATCCGTATATTTTCTTCTACTTATCGTCATTCCCGACTATTTTGGAAACCGAATATTATTCTTAATGGTACAAAACTTAATTACAGACTGCATGTTATTTAAAACCTTGTATATTCTACGATTTATATTTTCAGACATAGTATGAAATATTTTTCTATATAACTATAACAATTTTATTTTTTGTGCTATATTCGGATTTTTCTCAAAGAAAGAAAGAACAAAGATATAAATTAATATATTATTTGTAAGCAAATCGAAACTATAACGTATGTATCGTCATACATAATAATTAAATAAATAATAAATAAATATGTTGGGACATTAACACACAGCACCATCTAGTTCCATGGTAAGCTACGAGGCTTGTGTTATAGATATCAGATACTACACATTTATATATATATATAAACACCTATGCCTGGAGAACAAACATTCGTGCTCATCACACAATTAATGAAAGCCCCCAGCGGGACTCGAATTCCCGACCGCTGGCACAGCAAATAGGGTCAATACAAATTGAACTAAGCGTGTCATCAAAAATAATTCAATTCTAATAGACATGTTCAAAAGTAAATTTTGGATAATATAAACAATTTCGGTTATTTGAAGCATATTGTGTTAAATATTGATTTGTTTAGTTACTTCGTCAGATCAGTGGCAAGCATTTACGGATGCGGATTATAAGGTCCTGGTTTCGGCCCAGAAATTCCTGGTAGGAGAAATAGAAAGACAGTTGAGGGTGTTACGCCCTGGATTTTTTAAGAGTAGCAGTTTTTATCTGCCTGTCCTATCTTCTTGTTTGTAATGTTATCCTGCCTTGATGATCTAGTTGTTAGCATGTTCAGCCACAGATTCGCAGGTTCTGGGTTCAATCTTGGCCCGAGTTCAGATAATGAGCTTTTCTGTCAAGATATTCTTATTTAAAGCTCACAGTTAGTAATTCGGTATTTCAATTTACTATCGGTCCTGCGCCTTAACTCTCACTGGTCATGTTGAGTACGAGATTGACAGGAATAGAGAGTGAGAGAGAGATTACATATGTTTCCGCGCATAATTATGCACTATGATATCTCTAGTCTAAAGGACATTGGCCACCGTGACCGTAATCGGTCAGGAGGACATTATTATTATTATCATTAATTCTAAAATTATTAGGTAATTTTAATAATATTTTGTACCATGAGGAAGACGAATCACTATTTTAAAATAAAAATTGCTCAAGGTTTGCAATAATTTATAAAAACTTTCAATGTTTTCTTACTTTTATATTGAATCTCTTTATATATTAAATTAATTATTTTTAATTTGATAATAATGTTTTACCCGTGAACTTAGATGTTAAATTTATTTAAGTATAAATGGTCATCTCTTCCTTTTCTTTAGGTTTATTATATAATAGCTACTCACTCTCACTTCGCTCGGATTCTTCCTTGAGTTGCATCCCTTTACAAACTGTAATCCAAATTTTCGCCCCTTAAGGGATGATTTCCAGGATAAAAACTATCCAATGTCTTTCCCAGGGTCTCAAACATCTTCTTACTAAATTTCATCTAAATCAGTTAAGTAGTATCGGAGCCTATCCGATACAAACAAACAAACAAACAAAACAACAAATTTTTCCTTTTTATAATATTAGAACAGAAGTATAATTATGTCTCAAGTTATGAAAAACACTCAACCAAAGCCAGGGTCTACTCGCTATAGCACTAGTATTGCCACATATAAACCAGATGTTATAAGTTGGAACTTCATCCATAGACACTTACGTTTGAAAATTCTGAAATAAGACCGATATATAAAGTTGGCAGATCTAACTCGACAAATGAACGACGCGGTAATGAGAAAAGTTTTTTGATCATCGTGTAATCATAAGTTTGATCAAGAAGTTGTTGGGTTAGGCGCAATTAGTCTTTAGATCATTTTTGTCATTTTACTGTCATCATATGTTATACTAATGACATACCCTCCCCCCGATGTGTGTTCATTTTGTCGTGGTGCTGGGGTGGAGGGATGGGGCTCATTAGCGTCCACTTCGGTAGTGACCATGCGGGTTGATCCTGGTACTTCTCTGACAGCAAAATGGATCGTGGGAGCAACCCCTTGGTTGTGTGGTCTGCTTCGGCAAACCTGCCGTCGCGATGTCATTTTTGAGTGCGTGAGGGATCCTGCGACGCCCCATTAAGACGGGGGAGGTTCTGTTGGGTTTTAGTGGGTACTGGTTTTTTTAACCAGTGAGCCCCACATAAACACCTGTATTACCTATACCTACCTACCATACCTGTAGTCTAAATGCATTTACTCTCCATTCACTAAAATGCTTTCCTGAACACCTAACGGCAGCCTATATGTTACTCCAAGTTATAGTCTATCTGTTTAATAAATTATATTAATAATAGCAGCCCGGTTGGTAGTGACCAACATGGTAAATGTAGTTTGATTTTTATATGGTAAATTATATCATTCTTAACTTCCTAATTAATCTAGTAGCTAGTATGTAGCGCTGCAGATTCGGAGGTCCCGGGTTCGAGTCCCGCATAGGGAATCCTATACCATATTATACATACATGTTTTTTCCTTAATAATATTAATTTTTTTTGATAGTAAATGACAAATGCTGCATAAATGCAGGACAATTTTCGATGTTCATATAAATTCTAACCAATAAACACTAGTTATATAACTACGTTACAAGCTATAGTGTAATTATATCGTTATGTGTTCACAGTTTACTGTTAATACGTTGGAATCCATTGTTATACGACAGTAAATTTACAATATATATGGTTACTAGCGACTTACCCTCGTTTCGTTCGGGTGCGTCTCTACGTGTATTTGTATTTATAATGTTATATCATTGACTAGCGACTCACTCTGGCTCCACTCGGGTTCGTCCCTAGTTACGTTTTAACGTTTGGTATAGATTTCGCAGAGATGAGATATTTTCCCGCAATAAAAAGTATCCTATATGTTGACCCGAATAACCAGCTATTATCATACCAAATTTCATAAAAATCTATCCAGTGGTTTTTTTTGTGATGCGGCCACAGACATACAGACAAAAAATCTAATGACTATAGATTCGGCATCTATGTCGATAATAATGACTATTTCAATAGGATTTTTCAAAAAAGATTTAATGTACAGATTCGACTCGAAATTTACACAGGTTTATTTTCTTCTTTTTAGAGCAATTATATTAAAGCTTATTTTTTAAAAAATGATTTTTTTCAATTGTTTCATTTTTTTATTTTTCAGTTATTCGTATTCTTCTCAGGAAACCCATTCATTTGATATTCATACTATGGGGGTGCATAAAAAACATAGTCCGCCATCTTTAAGAGTTCGCCATATTGAATTAAGAATGACGTCACTTAGCTAACCATACATTGTCATCCAAACTTAACATGTATGCGAAATTTCAGCTCAATCGGTTAAGAATAACTGCTTTCAAATTCATTTGTAAGATTTATTTATTTATTCATACGAATCTCCAAGACTATACATAAATATTTTACATTTACAATATACTTAAATCTAATTTATATTTTTATGTATTACCAATTATAGGAGAACACATCATTCGCTATGTAATATTAAAAAAAACTGTGTTAAAATGCTTAAAACTACTAATAAAATATACAAAAAAAAAAAAATACAATAAAAAAAAAAACAACACTAATAATAACTTTAACAACAATTAAATTAAACTTAACATTTACATAAGATTTGACCCAAACTAAAATACAAACACGGCGAGTTAAATGAAAACTTGTAAAAACATAAATACTCATTGTATTCAGCCCTTTTTAACGTCCCACTGCTGGGGCACGGGCCTCCCTTCAATACGAGGGGAATCAGGCCATAGTCCACCACGCTGGCCAAGTGCGGGTTGGCGGACTTCACATGTCTTTCGAATACTTGCTAGGTTTTCTCAGACATTCAGGTTTCCTCACGATGTTTTCCTTCACCGTAAGGCAAGTGGTAATCATGTTAGAAATGATTCGCACATGAAAATATCAGAGGTGCGAGACCCGGGATTTGAACCCGCTTCACTCGGTTTCCCAAGCGAGCGCGTTACAACTGGGCTACCACTGCCTAAATACTTATTAATAACATAAATATATTTTTTATCCCCTTGAAAGAGAGATTGACTTTTTTATTTTTTAATGTTAATAAAATCCCTTAGTTAATTTTATTTATTAACATTTATGTCACAGCTATTGCTGACAATGCTATTGTCACAGATTACTGTTTATGTATATAATATTTGTACTACTATACTGTTTTAAAATATTATTGTTTAGCTTCATGTTTAGTTTTATGACACTCTGTCTGTCTGTTTGTCTGTCACTTATTCCATAGTCTGAAAAATAAGTATAAATTAGTTTTCTATATATAATTAACTAATGATTCACCCTTGCTTCGCTCAGGTTCGTCCCTATTGAAAATCAAAACCAAATCTATCCCACAGGAATCGTAAATTTTTCCTAGATAAAAAGTAACTTATGTGATATTCCAGACTATAACCTATCTCTATGCTAAATTTCATCCTGATCCGTTTAGCCGTTTTAATGTAATTCAGTAACAAACATTCACACTTCTAAACTTTCGCATTTATAAAATTAATGGGTAAGTATATTTGAAATTTCAATATATTTTCTTTTCTTATAAATAAATGAACGAAAAAATAATATAAAAAAAATGTCAAGTTTAATATAATTTTAACTAGTGGTTTAAAAACAAATGGATAAATACGCCAGTTAAACTGATCTTAGTTAGCCTTTTTGTTGAAAGTGCAGAAAAAGCTTTGTATTTTCTTATAGAACCTTGTTAGATGAGAAAACGGTTAATTAAGGCATGTTAGAACTAGTTTTTGTGAGCTACCGTCTTTAACGGGAGAACTTGAATAGCGGGCTTTATGACAAATGACAACCTGTTACGACCATATATAAAACATGCCTGTGGGATATATTCTAAGTATCGATCCCATGTTTTTAGAGATCTGTAAATAATAGTATAAATTTATTGGTACAGTGTTTTTTCAGTAGTCAAAATTTGATCACTTTTATTGGTAACACTAACAAAAAAAAAAGAAAATCTATTGACAAACAGGGAAGAAAAAGGTATTGAACTGATTTGTCTTTGCCTATTTATATATAGGTTATTTTAAAAATTCTATCATTATAGAAATTTATATAGAATAATGTATAGACTAAAATCTAAAAAAAACAATTAAAGAGTGCGTGTATCAATGTATAGTATCATGCGCAAGAAGTAAAACTTCTGTAGGTTATCGGTACTCTTTATGAAACTAAATATATGTTTTAAATACTTAGGATAGGTGAGATATTAAAAATAACGCATATTAGGCATATTATAACCATATATTTATAGAATATCATTTAAGGAAAGTATATAATGCTATATATCATTTGTCAGACAATAACAACGGTTACCATGGCAACAAACGTACGTACATGTTTCCGCAACGCATTCACCAGCTTACCGCCCAAGTCAAGCGTGCGTAAAGAAGTTTTAGTTCAAAAAGCTACATATATGTCGAAGTTTGGTAGTTGAATTCGCAACATATTGCGCTGTCTAGGTTTTGCGTGATCGCTATTTATAGAATATGGTAAAAAAGAAGGGTTACTTTAGTTTTTTTTTAATATGCTTAAACTAAGTGGCGGTTGTGAAATCACAAAAGGCCTAGGCAATTTATAATCTGGCGTATTTCATGTTTGGACTTATTTTTAAAAAGGAGACTTTACAAAAAATACTATTGGTAACTTTGATTAATTTAAATTCACTTTGTTCAATGGAACCGTACACAATTCGAGGCCGTTGGAATCTATCTTAGATACGTGACGTCTTCCTGCATACATATAGATTGAGCGCAAATAGTTGCTTCTTGCATATCTTTACAATATAACTAAGCATTATAATATCTCATATTAAGTAGAACGAGGGTGTGTATTGCGCTAGAATTAACTTAGAACACTATTTGGGTTAAAATCTTTATATATAAATAGGCAAAGACAAAACAGTTCAGTACCATTTTCTTGTCTATTTGTCAATTGATTTTTGTCTTTTTGTTTAGTAGCTATTGACGAGCTTTAGTGTTATCTATAATCTATACTTAATATTATAAAGCTGAAGAGTTTGTTTGTTTGTTTGTTTTTTTGTTTGTTTGGTTGAACGCGCTAATCTCAGGAACTACTCATCCGATTTGAAAAATTATTTTTGTATTAGATAGCCCGTTAACTGAGGAAGGCTATAGGCTATATATCATCTTCACCGGAAAAATATACGGTTTCCATCGGATAAATTTGTTTTTGTCTAGGGATGAACCCGAAGCGAAGCTAGGGTGAGTCGCTAGTAATATTATAAAGAGGTAAAGTTCGTTAGTTTGTGGCGTTGTAGAGGGTAATCTCTGGATCTACTGGAACGATTTGGATGAAAGGTAAAAAGATAGTTTGAGACCCTGGGAAGGACATAGGATACTTTTTATTCCGGAAATCATTCTTTAAGGGGGTGAAAATGGGGATGAAAGTTTGTATGGGGAATCAAGCTAGGAACGAACCCGAGCAAAGCGTGGATGATTCGCTAGTCAATAGTAACATTTTGGAAACAATTTTTTTTTAGTATTATTATAGTCAAATTTCGACCACTGGATGAGCACTCATAGTGTCAGTTGTCAGAATAAAATAAGTGTTTTTTTGAAGAGTAGATTTTGCCATCCGCTTTTAGGGATACTTTTTTAGGGATAGTGAAGATCTACAAGTAGATTTTTTAAATCGAAGATGATGTGAATTTTTGTGACTATCTCTCTGTCATATTTGTTTTTTTCCTCACGTAACACTAAACTAAAGACAGTATCGAAATAACGTTAACAACATGATTAAACATCAAAAATTTCGAATTCTCAGAATTACATTTTTTTGCTAAGTATTAGAAATTTGACCATTAATCATTATTGTAAATTTGAGAAAAACATACATGAATGAAAGAGCTTACCAAAAAAAAAAAAACGGTTGAAAAACAGAGGAGAAAAAGGTACTGAACTGTTTTGTTTTTACTTCTTTACATATACATACAGATATATTATTAATTATTAGGTTTATACTTTTTCTAGAAAAATTAAAGAGTGCGTGTATGAATGTGTACACGCGCAAGAAGTAAAGCTTCTGTAGGTTATCGGTACTCTTTATGAAATTCAATTTATGTTTTAAATAATTAGGATAGGTGAGATACTAAAAATAATGCATATTAGGCATATTACAATCATATATTTATAGAATATCATTTAAGGAAAGAATATAATATTATATATCATTTGTCAGATAATAACAACGGTTTCCATAGCAACAAACGTATTCACCAGCTTACCCCCCAAGTCAAGCATGCGTAAAGAAGTTTACTTTAAAAATACAAAAGGAAATTCAAATCGAAAGCTAAAATAATCAATTGCTCAAATATTTGAACAAAAACAGAAGCTTTTTACCTTCCTGCTTGATCCTGAATAAAAAATAACTGAAAACTTATTCTGAAAATCTAATTTATTCTATGAATATGGTGAAGCTAAATTCTACTGGCTAAATTCACAAAAAGATTGCCAGGCTTAATATTATTGAATATTTCATTTTCTATATTTAATGAAATGCAGTGTTGAATCTACGAGTGCAACGTATACGTCGGGTGGTTAAATGTAAACCGAGTTTTCAATAGTTTTGTTAAAGCCTGGAAAGTTATTGTTATAAGTATTATTTTAAGTCCTGACCGAGCTGCAAGCCTCATCGAATACCTAATTGAAATAATAGTGTAAAAACTAAGTTATATCATTCCCCGACCTATCTGCATACATCAATTCTTCATTCAGCAATTCTTCTATATTTATTTATTTATACCGGCTATTTCGGAAACTTGGTACATTGCTGAAATTTGGTACACGGGGTTTTCGGGGGCGAAAAATCGATCTGGATTAGGCTTATGTCTGGGAAAACGCTTATTTTCGATATGTATATTAAAAATGATATCAATATTTATAATATGTATGTATTTAAAAGTCATATATGTGTAGTGTATCAACTACATGGTATCCATAACAAGCCTCGTAGCTTACCATGGAACTAGATGGTGCTGTGTGTTAATGTCCCAACATATATATTTATTATTGGAATAAAAAATAGCTTATAGCACTCGGTGGTAAATAGCTATCTCACAGGAACCGTACATTTTTCCGGGATAAAAAGATTCGTTCAACCGTTCTGGCGTGAAAGGGTAACAAACATCCATACTCACAAACTTTCACATTTATAATATTTGTATAGACGAGTGTTAAAATATTTGTATTATAAAAAGCAAAACCTCAAATGGAAATCGAATACATACCGCTTAAAATATTACAAGATGACAGTCAAATCCATACATAACCAAAGTCAAGGGCAGTGAGTAGTATAACGTCATATAATATTGCCATTGTTTTCCTTTGTGTACGGAACCAAGGCGTGTTCCGTGAACGCATCACGCATACTAAGGTGCGACAAGCACATATAGCAAGAAACACTAGCTCTGGCTCTGGCTTTGTTTGTTTTTGTATCTAGAAACATAAATAAAACTTTCTTAGATTCACGCGAATATTTGACATCTATACATATAATAAAATTGTAACTAAGCCGAATCTGTCACCTGTCATCAATCAGCCGAATCGTACATTAAATATTTTTTGTAAAATCTTATTGAAATAGACATGATTGTCGATACAGATGCCGAATCGATAGTTTTTGGAATTTTTGTCTGTCTGTCTGTTATTTAAAGTTGGAATATTTACAAAATTTTACATTTCATTTTGTTCATTACTATTGATACTAGTTTGCTCAGTGCTCGAAATTCGACCATAAACATTATTGAAAATTTAAGGAAAACGTATGTATGTATATGAATATAATTTACCTATGAATAAAAACTATTCCAATTTTTTTTTGATAACGTTAAAACTCAGCTGTTAGCGAGCTTTAGTGTTATCAATAAAAAAAATAGAGAGTTTTTTTTTATATAGATATTCTATTCATATACATATGTTTTCCTCAATTTTTTAAAGATAATTGAACTCTAGATAAAATAAACATGCAATATACAAACTACAATTCCTAAATAGTTTATTATATTATATACATTTAGATATGGAAATCACGATTTTATAAGTTAATCGTTAAGTCGTAACGAATAAACAAACACACAATCAATGTACATCAGAGTCGATCTGGAATATTAATGCAGGCCAACCACCTCGTACAATCGAATAATTGTTTCGTATACATATGTATGTCCGTACACCACCTAACATGCAAAATGAATTTTCAATGTTTAATTATGGGTCATTTGAAACAAATTAGTAATTTAAATAATAAAATACCTTAAGTAAATGTAATGCCCAGTAAATTTAAATTTTTTTAATACATTTTTAAACCTAGATCTTTTCGGCAAAATTATAAACAAATCACTTAAGTATGTCACTCACTCACTAACTCAACACGGTATTTTGAAAACTACTATTTATGCCGCTGGGCAGGTAGATTTGAATAGTTTATAAGTGAGAAACGTCAGCTTAGAGCAAACGGCTACACCGATTTGGATGAAATTTAGTATACCTACAGATAGAATTTGACCTGAAATATTACATAGGCTTATTGTTAGGCATAAAGAGCTACAACCTAGAGAAGAAAGGCTTAGTTGGTAGTATCGAATAATACTAGCCCAGTAGATTAAATGTACATAGATATTTGTTACTTTGTATACGCGGCAACATTGTATCGGACCGGGTACTTTTTTATAATCATTGTATATAGGACAGTGTTATTGAGCTATTTCTATCCCGGTACATGCAATATTTTCCACGGGAAGTGAAATATTATTATACTAGAAGTTACTAAGGAAGAGTTAGAGAGACTAAGGAAGAGAAAAAGAGAGAGAATGTAAAAAATAGAAAAGCTTTAATAGCATGTGACGTAGACAAACACTTTCTAAAAATTTGCTTTCTACAACGTCATGGTAATACGTTTCGATATGCCGACATTGAAATATTGTACATCATATATGGATACGCCAATGGAGATGGTCCGAACAATTAAAATGAAAGTGGTAATGGTAGGTATGTCCGCTTAAATATCATTTATGTTTGAGTATGTCTACTAAAAATAAAACAAGTTTCTATAGAAACGTGTTAGAAGTGAAACTTTATCGGTTATTTATATTTCAAGTCCGTAAGAATAATAAATTAATAAAAAAAATTTAATATTACACTCAGAAAAAAGTATGATTCACACGAAGAGGAGAGAATAATATTTTATCTCTTTCTATCTAGCTGGATTTTTACAGCTATCGCATATACTCTAAGGGACGAACCCTAGTAAAGTAAGGGTGAGCCGCTAGTTATAATTTTTTTTTTTATAAGATTCAGTGACAAACGAGCAGACAGACCACCTGATGGAAAGCAGTACCTGTCGCCCATAACACCTACGGTTCATGCACTTAGGTTTTAAGTAACAAAAATGCAGAACCACAGATGCGTTGTCACTGTGAGGACTAAGATGATATGCCTCTTGCAAGATGAACCTAATGCAAGCGGTTATTATGGCAACCATGACGGTTTTTCGTGACGCGACCTTGAAATTTTACTCTCATGCGTGCAAAGAAGTATCATTTAAATAAAAATTTATACCAAATAACGATTAGAATGGTACATAAAGAAATATTTCTATATTATCGACGTAATAGGTACCTAACTTTTGTCCAAATTTTAGTTCTAATAATTTTTAAAATACTCGTGTAATAATTTACTAACTTTACTGTTTTTTTTAAATAAAACTGTATTTTAGATTTTTTTTCGCGGATTTATTTATTTTTGGTTCCCGACGTTTCTTTATCCCGAATGCTTTTCTGCCATCCTGGTCACGGGAGCGATCCAAAAATTTCGAAAAGATGTTTAACTTTTTTTTTTAATTTATATTATAAAGGAAATTCATTGTAACTGATATACACATTTCCTAACAAATATCTCTCCAAAAAGTGGCGTCGACATAAGACCTTAAGTCAAACTAAAGAATAACATTCAAAAATCGAAAGTTCTAATACTTAGTCTAAACACAAATTCGAACTTGTGATCACGCACACGCAACGTGTGTTTTACTTTTCTCATCCGAAATACAATGACCAAAAGAGATTTAAAAAAAGCTCAATTCAATTTCGATTTGTGCACTTCTTTTTGAGGACAATTTTGGGACTCTAATTGCGTATCTTGAGTTCTTGTATATCAATGATCTCACGTGTTTTTGCGATATGATGATTTGTACGTTTAAAGTATTAGAAAAACCCACATTACAGCATATTACTGTAAGTCATGTCTTTATTAATCTTACAGTCGTAGGCTGTATCCTTATTAACGTCGTCGCTGGTCGCAGATGAGTCGCAAAAGCCGGCGTCGAAATGTTTACGTGTGACGACTGTTAAGTCACTGGACAAAGGAATGCATAATATAATACGGTTCAAAAATTGTATACAACTTCCTTGTATTCAATTTTTTTATATTTTATCAGATGTATGTGTAAATTATCGACATAAGATGCTTATAGTAGCGCATAAGCTATTCCACGACAGAGCTTATCTGTATACAAAATTTCATCTAAATACGACCAGCCATTTTAGCGTGAAGGAGTAAAAAACATACAAACATGCAAACTTTCGTACTTACAACAGTAATTTAATAAAGTTAAAAGGGTTGTTAATACTTCGTTAAAAATGTCGTATAGACATAATTTTTTTACTGTTTTCATATTATATCAGTTAATAATCAAAGGATATGTTTTGAGAGTTATTTTTAAATATCAAGTACCTTTAATAAGGACAGCGTTTCATTATTTAGTACTAGCGACTTACAAGTTTATAACTTCAAAGATTTTTTAAGATTTTCTATATAAAGTTTAAACTAACCGTTAATATTTCACTAAATCACTTTTACGCTTTAATTTCAATACAAAATGCTACTGTTATAACAAATGTAATACATAAGTAGGCGTGTGAGTAATTGAAACAATTCTGTTTAGATTGTAATCGCTAGTGCGTTTTGCATATGTGTGAACTCAATTTTTTACTCTACTATGTCAGTTTTCTTTGTCATTATAATATAATCCTCGCTATACAATAGTATAAATGAAAGTGTTTTAGTAATAAATATGTTTGATAGTATGATTTTTTACATGATGTCGAGTCGATGTTTTGCTTAGAGATTCTTTATAAGTGGGACTGTCAACGGGCTATTTTATTTTCTGGTATATTTTTGGTACATTAGGACGTACTCGTATGACGTAAATAGTGGGCCATTCTGGGAAAATAACCACATTTTCACATACATCTATGCATACGCGTATTTGTCTGTATGTCTTCTTGAAATGTCAAATCTAATATTAAATTTTAAATGCTCTTTTCTACATATAGAAGTTAAATTTTTATTTGTTACAAATTACTCATTCTTTTTAAGTTCTTAGTGTTATAAATTACCACGTATTATATTTTGTAAGTACAACTTCATCAAACTAATGAACGCACTTTGCATTTTAAATACGAAATAATATTCATTTATTGGATATAAATATAGTCGCTCCAAACACTGTACCGTGGTATAACTCGCGAACTCTAGGCGCGCACGCAATACAAATGCAGGCCCTTGGGAGCCATACTGTGCAGTTTTCCTGGATACATTGTGCCTGTAGCGTTAGTCGAGTTATCGCGTGAGACGAGTTAACTTTAACTTGTAAGTTTAAACTTATATTAGATTAAACAGTTAAAAGTAAGCAAAAGTTAAATATTTAAGTGTATTAACAGGTGAAACGTAAAAACTTAGTGTTTATTACTTAGTAAAATCCGTTTTATTTTTCCAAAACATCGCAATAACTGTACGTTACATATATAATTTAATAAAGTATCATTTGGCAATGTAAGCGAAGTGTCTGCGTATATATTTAGATAAACTGTGGATTTTAAAGTACCTTTTAGCGGTAAATGTACTGTTATTTGTCCCTTCATCGAGAGCACGAAGGAGCCAACGTCCTTTGTTAACAGGGTATTTATCTGATATTGCAAAATTAACCTTATTTTAATTGGATACGATTGATATTTGATTTTGTGGAGAATTTGTTTTGAAGTGTTTTGGTTCAAGATCAGGGGTCATCAAGTTTAAATTAGTTTCTAATAGTTGTTTGGTATTTATAATTCCACATATTTATTTTTATTTTTATATAGCTATGTTTTGCTCGCGATTTCGCTTGTGTCGTTTATTTATAAGGGTTGTAGTGTGATGGTTAGATATAGATTATATATCCTCCATAAATAGGCGATAAAATGTAAAAATAATTTCAATTGTTACGGGTAGATCTAGGGTTCAAACTAACAAAACAAACAATATTTTTCTTTATAATATTAGTTACTAAATTATCATCTATACATATAAATAAAATTGAAGTGTCTGTTTGTAATATCAAAATAACAGCTTTATACTAAATGCATATGGAATTATGTACGGTATTTATAAGAAAAACACAATTTTTAAAATTTTAAAAATTGTGTTTTTCTTATAAGTACCGTATACTTATAAGAAAAACACAATTTTTAAAATTTTAAAAATTGTGTTTTTCTTATAAGTACCGTATACTTATAAGAAAAACACAATTTTTAAAATTTTTGTCTATTTGTCTGTTTGTTCCGCCTAATCTCCGAAACGGCTGGACCAATTTTAAAGGGACTTTTACTGGCAGATAGCTGATGTTATAAGGAGTAACTTAGGCCACCTTTAATTTAGAAAAAGAATTAGGGTTTCGCTCAAAAAAAATAAAACGTACCTAGGGACGCACCTGAGCGAAGCGAGGGTAAGTCGCTAGTTATGTATAAATCAGCGCAGAGCTTGTGTTTGTTCCAACTAATCTCAAAACCTGCTGTCCGGAATTCAATATGGTTTTCATCAATAAAAAGAATAAGTATCTACAAAGGCTAAAAATAATGTACATTTTGTGAAAATAAGCTACCAGTATGCTGATATTTGTGAATTAAGTTGGCAAAAATTGTCTTTTCTGAGAGCTTCCGTAATACTCGTATTATAAATAAGAGCAACTGTTTAGTTTCTTGTCGGCTCTTCTCAGCAAAAGTGCCTTTCGAGACAGTGATAGCTTCCTCACGCACATACATGTTGAAATTTAGTTAAAATTTTGAATATGTAAAAAGTGACGATTCAAAAGTGCTTGTAACAGTCTATTTGAATTAAGTATATTTTGATTTGATTTCTGATTTCATTTGAAATACGGTCACTGGTAGTTTTTAGTAGAAGATAATATGAAGTCAACTTTTTCATACTTTTCTTAATCATTTTATTATAAAAAAAAAACTATACAAATTAAATCTAATTCAATTTTTCAAGGTAGGAAATTGTTTTAACGCTGGTTCATTTGGCTAGTGCCTATTTCTATTTCATTTTTAATGTCGCTTTTTCTATTTGTTGTTCTTGATCTAAGAAAAAGATTATGTGTCAAATTATAATATTAGTACCTGGGCCACCGAGCTTCGCTCGGAGTTCTTTTTTGTTATATCGTATTTTTTAGATAAAAAAAACTAAAAACTTGAATAAATACAAAAACAAAAGTAAAAAAACTTTATATTCTAACTGGGATTCGATCCCGGACATATGTGTTGTCTAACTTACGCGTTGACCGCTTGACCACGATGCTTACAACCGAGTATAAGAAATTATCGATCATATTCTGCGTGGAATAATGCAAAAAGAAAACTACATGAAAACTCGGAAACACGCATTTTCCCAGACATGAGACTAATCTAGATCGGTTTTTCGCCCCCTAAAACCCCCGCATACCAAATTTCAGCGAAATCGTTAGAGCCGTTTCCGAGATCGCTGGTATAAATAAATAAAGAAATAAAGATATAAATATACAAGAATTGCTTATTTAAATATATTAGATATATTAGGATTCTAGCTTCAACATGTTGGCTGGAAGAGATCTCTTTTACAGACAAATATCTTTGACCACATTGGTCTCTGTATTTTTTGTTGTTTTTGTGATTTTTTAATATGATATATTCATACTTTTTTAAGTAGTCCGGAGTTCGAATTCGGATAGAGAAATATTCTTTCTGACTAATTAGTTAAAACTAGTTTTTTCTTTAATTGGAAATATACAATTTTTTAAATCTAAACATAAGACTATTAATCTTATACTAATATTATAAAGAGATAAAGTTTCTAAGTTTGTGAGTTTGTTTATAGGAAGTGATCTCTAGAACTACTAAACTGATTTAAATGAAATTGGGTAAGAAGATAGTTTGAGACTTTGAAAAGGACATAGGATAGTTTTTATCCCGGAAACCATCACTTAAGGGGGTGAAAATGGGGATGAAAGTTTGTATGGAGTATCAACCTTAGGACGAAGCCGAGTGAATGTAGCTAGTATAAAATTTTCGAATACACCTTATACACCTTAAAATAAAATTTAACATAAATTGAAAACTTCTTCCTTATATTATGATAAACATAATACCAATTAAACTTTGTCTTCTTTCTCGATTAAACGGGGCAAACAGATTTATACGATTTTAAAAAAAAGATATGTAGAAGACGAGAGAATAACATGTATTCAGCCCTTTTTAACGTCCCACTGCTGGGCATGGACCTCCCTTCAATGCGAGGGGGATCAGGCCATAGTCCACCACACTGGCCAAATGCGGGCGGACTTCGCATGGTATTCGAAAACTTGCTAGGTTCTCTCAGACATGCAGGTTTTCTGAGGAGAATGACCTAAGCTCCTTTCACCATAAGAATACATCTTATTCTCATGGCAAAACATATAATAATAAAACTTATATTTAGGGAATTCCGATTGATATGGTTTTGTTGTATGGAAATAGTCGGAGGCCTCAAAAGTGACATAGGTTAGCTTCTGGACAAAAGAACAAACTTAAGCAAAGCCAGGGTCGTCACTAGTATTAAAAAAACCTATATTATTATTTTCTACGGTCCATACTTTAATAATCCCTGTTATTCATAAACTTGTACGTTGACCTTTGGTGAAATGAAACTGCATTCGGAATGTATTGGTTGTTTATTTTTGAAAAAAAAAAAAAACACATTTCAACGTAAATTCATTTGCGATGTCTTCATAATTTTATGCAAAATTTGTTTTTAAAATACTTATTTTATTTAGGACCGATTTTTTTATTTTTTTATATGAAATAAAAGTTTTGATTGTATACTAGCAACTTACCATTGCTTCGTTCGGGAACAACCCTACTTGCCTAATAGTACCCTATATTTATTCCAAGTCATAATCTATGTGTTGTAACTGTCTCGATGGTGTAGTTGCTAGCAAGTACGGCTGCACATCGAAAGGTCCTGGGTTCGAGTCCCGAGTCGGGCCAAGTTTAGTTATTGAATCTTTCTGTTTAGTAGTCTATAATTCCATATGCATTTAGTATAGAGCTGTTATTTTAACATTACAAACAGACACTTCAATTTTATTTATCTGTATAGATGTATAGATATATTTTACCTACCTATATTAAAAAAAAGAAATTAGAAAAATAAAAACTCGGACCCTAATTAGTAGCCCAGAGACATAAATACAACTAAATCATATTTATTGTCGCGGAAAAGAGCTGCCAGACACTAAGTTACTTATTGTATTTCTATTTATGTGGTCTGAGTGGGAATCGAACCAGTTAAGTTATCGAGCTTTAGAATTAAAGCTGTTTGAAAAAAATCGATTCGGTGTAACATTTTGGTATATGTGTACATGATATCTCGATTTAAGAAACAAGGATACCATAAAAATTTAAGGGAAAAAATTGAATTATTCATTTAAAATCTTTTTGAAGTCGTAAACCATTTAGATAAAAAATTATAATTAAAGTACACATAAAATATGTAAAAAATATGTTGGGACATTAAAACACAGTACCATCTAGTTCCATGGTAAGCTACGAGGTATAAGTCTGTGTTATAGATACCAGATCGTTGATACACAACACATATATAACTTTAAATACATTCATATTATTAATATAAACACCTATTCTAAACATAAAAACACCATTTTCTAACATGATTACCACTTGCCTTACGGTGAAGGAAAACATCGTGAGGAAACCTGCATGTCTGAGAGAACCTAGCAAGTTTTCGAAAGACATGTGAAGTCCGCCAATCCGCACTTGGCCAGCGTGGTGGACTATGGCCTGATTCCCCTCGTATTGAAGGGAGGCCCGTGCCCAACAGTGGGACGTTAAAAAGGGCTGAATACAAACACCTATGACTGGAGTACAAACATTCGTGCTCATCACACAAATGAATGCCCTCAGCGGGACTCGAACCCGCGACCGCTGGCACAGCGAGTAGGGTCAGTACAAACTGAGCCAAACGTGTCGTCACAACACATGGTTTTAATGGTTTTTTATAGTTTTAGATGCTCTCAATTAAAAACAAAGCTTTGTTTGAACTGTTCTAGTTCAATAGCACGTGGGAAGAACAGTAAGTATAGCTAAATGAAGCTGTAAAATATTATGAATGGAACATAATCATCTGTATGAGATAAAATCTTTAACGGTTATCCCACAACGGTAGTATAAACTAGATCTAGGATACAGCCCCTTTCACACTCAAGTGACATATCGATATATAATTCAAAACAAATCACATCGTGCATACCTATATATAAACAGTAGCGATACTTGTTAATCTATACTAATATTATAAAGCTGAAGAGTTTGTTTGTTTATTTGGTTGAACGCGTTAATCTTAATAACTACTGATCCGATTTGAAAAATTCTTTTTGCATTGGATAGCCCGTTAACTGATGAAGGCTATAAGGCTATATATCATCCCGGAAAAATGTACAGTTCCCGTGAGATAAATTTATTTTTGCCTAGGGACGAACCCGAAGCGAAGCGAGGGTGAATCGAAAGCAATCGAAACGTCGGGAACCAAAAATCAAAATAAATTCGCGAAATATTCCGAAAAGATAGTTTTATTTTGAAATTTCGCATATATTAAGTCCAAAATTAAAAGCCTTTGAGTAACAATGTTATACTTATCAGATTATACTGGTATGTATATTTTTTTGAGGCACTTATAATCTACAATCAGTCAATAACTTCAAACGGATACCTACTTTCTGTATTCACTTTATGTATCACAGAGAGCGTGCGATTATTCGTATTATTTCGTTTTAAACTACATTGTTTGCAGTTTCAAACTGTAGTATATGTGTTGAAATAATATAATTAAAATTTACATTCGGTCTAAAATATTTTATATCTATATTGACAAATAACGCATTTTTTATATCTTTCCTGAAAAAAAAAACACGATATTACAAAAAATAAAAACCGGCCAGGTACTTACTATACATATATGTATATTAAAAAGAGATTTGTATTTTGTATATTATATATTAGGTACGTTTTAACGGTTAGTATAGATTTCTCAAAGATGAGATATTTTCTCACAGTAAAAAATATTCTATATGTAGACCCGGTTAACCAGCTATCATCGTACGAAATATATCAAACAGACAGACAGACAAAAACTCTAAAAATTATAGAATTGGCTTCTGTATCAATAATAATGGTATTTCAATAAGATTTTCCAAAAAATATTTAATGTACAGATTCGGCTTAGTTACAATTTTATTATATGTATAGATATAGATGTTAATAAAACTAATTAATAGTACAACAATACGTTATAAAAGGTCGAGTAATCCTCGACATTATGTGACATTTATAAATTATTTGTCAATATCGTTTTAATCACGATCCATGAATTTTACTACTTTACTAGAAATATCAGGTAACGCGTTAAACGGGTTGAGACCTCAAAATTCGATAAATGATTTTAAAATAATATGCTAAATTTTAGTTTAAAATTAACAAAAATTGGTGAATTGAATGAAATATTGGTATAATCTGTGGCGAAATTAAAAAAAAATCTTTGTCAAATATAACAGTACCTAACAGTATAAACAAAAAGTGTTTAAAAACACATTTGAATGTGCCTGAAAATAAAAATAAATTATTAGGGTTCCGTTTTTGCCGTTTGGCTGCGGAACTCTAAAATCCAAAAAATCTCTTCTTACTGCAGCTATTCTTTTGTACAGATTGCGTCTAAATGATAACAAAACTAACGTTTTTTATTGAGCATCTACCTTATTTAACTCACACGGCTAAAACGTTAATTTATATAGTAAAACTAGCAACTCACCCTCGCTCCGCTCAGGTTCGTCTCTAGATACAATTTAACGTTTAGCTCAGAGATGAGACATTTTCCCGCAATAAAAAGTATCCTATATGTTGACCCGAATAACCAGCTATCATCATACCAAATTGCATGAAAATCTGTCCTGTGGTTTTCCCGTGATACGGTAACAGACAGACAGAGAAAAATTCTAAAATCCGACTCGAACCCGCGACCGCTGGCACAGCAAGTATGCCGACTACAAACTGAGCCAAACGTGTCATCCACTCGTTATTTTCAAATGAAAGAATTTAATAACATGCCATCAAACAAAAGTGACAATGCATTCGTATCTGGGCCCACATTAGCATACAATAGTCGTCTTTTAAGTTCAGTTCGTTGACACGTACAATGTAGACGATAAAACACAAGGAAAGCTGCTATATATGTATGGAATTTGCTCTTAATGTTTTTAAATTAAGGCTCTTAAATCGACTGAATCCTAGTAATATTATTAGTAAGAATGTATGGATGTATGTTTGTTACGCTTTCACGCAAAAACTACTGAATGGATTTCAATGAATTTTAAATATAGCTTATACATCAGAATAACACATAGGCTACTTTTTATCCTGGAAAATTATGGTTCTCGTGGGATAGGTTTGTTTTTGTTTCTCTAGAGGTGAACCCGATCGAAGCGAGGGTGAATTAGTGAAATCGGTCCAGCCGTTCACGCGTGATGGCGTGACCAACCGGGAATAGGGATTCATTTTTACACATACATATATATATATATATATATATATATATATATATATATATATATATATATATATATATATATATATATATATACGTCAGTCGGTTCGAGTCACGCTGGGGGCATTCAATTGTGTGATGAGCAATTTATATTTATAATATATGTATAGTGTATCAACTATCTGGTATCCATAACACACGCTTCGTAGCTTACCATGGAACTAGATGGTGCTATGTGTTAATGTCCCAACATATTTATTTATTTATTTTTCCTTATTTTAAACACCCATGTTGAATTCGTTACATTTTCAAAAAAATAAGGTGGATAAAAATTTTATATAACATTTTCCTTAAAATCATACTTTTACTTTGAAATCATCAATCTATCCTGCCACCCTCCGCGATGATGCCACGTAATATTGAATGAGTCAAAATGATCAAAACGTAGTACGATTGTACTTCGAATGATAACAAAATAATTCATAATATTGACACGTTTTCTTTATCTTCACTAACTTTGTATTCAAATCAAGTCCTTTTAACCTTCTTGTAATTGTCGAATGGATTTGAAACTTCGTAAGCAATTCGGATGAATATCCATACTAATATTAAATGCGAAAGTGAATCTGTCTGTCTGTTACGTTTTCACGCCTAAATGCTGCACAAATTTTGATGAAGTTTGATTCAACATCAAACTTTATTTTTTGTCGCAAAATGAAATCATTTCTCAAGTTAAGGACAAAAAATTAATTAAATCCTATAATTTTGGTAAGAGATAAAGAATATTGACGTTTATGACTGATAAAGGTAAAATAAGGGATGATTTCAAGTTCATTTTTAAACTACTTTTCTATACCTATGTATATCTAGTCTATCTATTCCATAGTAACCGTTAAAACGTACCTAGGAACCCGAGCAAAGCGAGGATGAGTCGCTAGTATACAATAACTATGCCTTCAAACTGAGGTAATGATGAAGCCAGAAGATGAATACTGGAATTGTCCTATCGGTACTATAATCTTCAGTATGGGCTCATATATTTTTTTTCTGTAGGTCAAAAAAGGTTAGTTTTTTTGAAGTTATATTTCTTGTGTGACGCTTGGAAAAAAATATGAGAGTAAAATTTTTACAATGCGCACGCACACCGACAGCCAAAAAGTGACATGAAGAAATTAGCCGATAATTGTTTGTTGCCATGGTAACCGTTGTTATTATCTAACAAATGATATATAATATTATATTCTTTCACTAAGTGATATTCTACAAATACATGATTGTAATATCTATACAGATAAATAAAATTGGAGTGTCTGTTTGTAACATTAAAATAACCGCTTTTTACTAAATGCATATGGATGTATACACGGTACATATAACCAAAACAACATTTTTTACAATTTTTTGTCTGTCTGTCTGTCTGTTTGTTCCGGCTTATATGCATTTAGTAAAAAGCGGTTATTTTAATATTACAAACAGACACTCCAATTTTATTTATCTGTATAGATGATTTGTTAATCGTTATCTATACTAATATAAAGAGGTACATTTTGTAGGTTTGTATGTTTGGTAATCTCTGAAACTACTGATTCGGTTCTGGAAATTCTTTCACTAATAGAAAACATTACTATTTTTTATTTCGATAAGAATGTGTTTGCTATTACAATTAATAATAGCTTTAATTGAATTAGAAAACGGTTTGAAATAATATTATGTACTATTTTGGAATACATAAGAATATTTAATTGGCTTCGCGGTAATTTATCACCAACAATAGTAAAATAAATTAATAGTTTTGATAAGGATATATATTCTTCATGTGTTGAAGGCGAAATGGAGTTATAATGGCAAAGTACTGCACTTAGATTTTACAATCAATAGTTTCAATATAATTCATTGTAATTTAATTTAAGTGAAAGCTCCTGACTTTGTTTGCTTTGAGGAAAAAGAAGGTACTGCTAGTATATCTGTGTATATGTTAGTCATCGTTGTTCTAAGAAAGCCCTTATATTTATAAAGTTAGCTATAAGGTAAAGCAAGAAATTTTTAGAGTTTTTTCAAACGTCAACGCAAATGATTGCCGAAAATAATGTAATCTATATAGTACGTTTTAACGTTTGGCTCAGAGATGAGATATTTTTCCGCAGTAAAAAGTATCCTATGCATTGACCCGGATAACCAGCTATCATCATACCAAATTTCATCAAAGTCTGTTTAATGGTTTTATGTGATGCGGTCACAGACAGACAGACAAATATTCTAATAACTATAGATTCGGCATCTGTATCGATAATAATGTCTATTTCAATAAGATTTTCCAAAAAATATTTAATGTACATATTCGGCTTAGTTACAATTTTTTAATATATATTAGCGATTTACTCTCGCTTCGCTTTGCTTCGTCCCTATATCGTAATGTACGTGTACAGTCAATGTGTTACTCTAATTTATAGTTTATCTGTGTACTAAATTTCATTCGAATAAAACTAGTCGTTTCAACGAAAAGGAGTGACAAATATACACACACGCATAAAAACGTTCGCATGTACAATACTCATTAGTCTGATAGAGTTTTTAGTAGTTGTAGGGAAAAATTTACAAATCGCAATTAAGTCATTAGATATTTGTTACGTATTATTTGTTACGGAAAAGTTTTTTTGTTAATTTTAAGTAAATCTAATTAATAATCTCCAGGATAAACTTTTGCTTTTAGTACAGTATTACGAGTACATACTATTTGTGTAAAACTCAATGCTATATTACAAGCTGAACATGTATCATCTTGTTTTGATCTTTTGACCGAATAAATATAAATAAATAAGTATGGTGGGTCATTAATGTCCCAATCAAACACACAGCATCATCTAGTTTCATTGTAAGCTACGAGGCTTGTGTTATGGATACCAGAACTACAACTTGTTAAATTTAATTTAATTAAAATAAACTTTTACAAGTACTTTGTATATTTGACATCAGATTATTAATATTATGAATGCAAAAGTTTGTATGTGTGTACGTTTGTTACTTCTCCACTTGAAATTGGGTGGACTTGGATGAAATAGTACACAAATAAACTATGGTCTGGAATACAGATAGGCTACTGTTAGTAATAGCCAAATTGTAGCGCTATATGTGTAATATAATTAATAAAAATAAGATCAAGTGCGAGTCGGACTCGCACACGAAGGGTTTCATACCATTGTCCAAGTTATAACACTAGTAATCGATTTCTTTTAATTAGCATGGCGGCCATTTTAAAATTCGCCATCCTGTTTTTTTTTATTATTTGTTGTTATTGCGGCAATAGAAATACACACTCTATGAAAATTTCAACAACAGCGGAGGCTTAGTAATAGGGTCCCTTTGGCACTCTTAGGGCACGGCACGCTAAAAAGGCACCTACAGACTCGAGTGAATCGAAGATAACTCACTAGTTTTAAATAAAAGTATCTTATCAGATTATTTCACCATTTAGTATGTGAAATTTAGTTATGGGATTCAAAAAGACAAACAGTATATAAGGGAATAAAATTTTCCACGTTTTATGTTTAATCAACACTTCAATGAAAGTTTATCATATCTTTATCAAAATCATCGATATTATTTATAAATCAGTGTTTGTAATGTACTTGTTGTGAATTGCTGTTTGAAAGTCAACAAGTTATAAGGTAATTTTAAGCTATTTTAATTATAATAAAAATGGTACTTTCGCGTTTTACGTTCGCTGTCTGTACAGTGAAAAGTGACAATTTTATTATATGTGTAGATATATAATAAATCTCTTATATTATAAAAAGTTATTAATTTATTAAAAAATAATAAATGTAACGTTTTATATTTCTTTATTGATTACGCACAAAGGAATGCCCTCCTAATGTACCTTTGAGATAAAAGGCTTAGTCATCACGGGCTTGACTTTACCTCAAAAGGTTTCCGAAAACAAATCATTAGGTGAGACAATTAAAAATAATTTGTCACCTTGACCGCGCTACTAACGTGACCGGGACAAGAAACTGTGTTAACGATTTTTATTACGCATCTCAATCGTATCGAGAATCCGTACTGACAACTCCTTCGTGCTAGCGGTTGGCCTACTATGCTTCCCATATATAAAAGATACCATCGAGATGCAAGTTCAGTACGTTTCCAACGCTTAAATGTAAAGTTCGCGACCAATATTTAGTTTAGTATTTATTTTTATAGAACCGGTATGAGGCATCAGTTGGCGTTAGCGGTCGCGGCCCTGCTCGGCCTAGCGGAATGTGGGCCTCCCGGAAAACCTACACTTGGATGGGGCGAGAGGACGTTTGCGATTGTGGAAGTCAATCAAGCAGCCACAGCGTATAACCAGCTCGTGAAACGTAAAGAAGCTGCAGATGTATCCGTTTCCTGGAATGTTTGGTCTGGAGATACAGCTGAGACTGCCAAAGTTTTATTGGATGGAAAAGAATTCTGGTCTGGCCCATCCGGCGCTGCAGCATCAGCCACTTTCCCTGTCAAAAAAGGTGGAAGATATCAAATGACAGTGGAACTTTGCAACCCCGATGGATGTAGTAGAAGTGATCCAACAGAGATTGTTGTAGCAGATACTGATGGAAGTCATTTACCCCCACTAGAATATACAATGGGAGAGAAGAATAAACCTTTCAAGCAGACATCTGGAAAGGTTGTAGGTGCATATTTTGTAGAATGGGGTGTATATCCAAGAAAGTTCCCTGTAGACCGCATTCCTGTGCCAAATCTAACTCATCTCTTATATGGTTTTATCCCAATTTGTGGCGGCGACGGTATCAATGACAGTTTGAAAGAAATAGAGGGTAGTTTCCAAGCGCTGCAGCGCTCTTGTAGTGGTCGTGAAGACTTTAAAGTTTCTATTCATGATCCATGGGCCGCTTTGCAAAAACCACAGAAAGGCTTATCTTCATGGAATGAGCCCTACAAGGGTAACTTTGGACAACTGATGTCCTTAAAACAAACCAGACCTGATCTGAAAATTCTTCCTTCAATTGGTGGATGGACTCTTGCCGATCCCTTCTTCTTCTTCACCGACCACATCAAGAGAATTCGCTTTGTTGCCTCAGTAAAAGAGTTCCTTCAAACTTGGAAATTCTTCGATGGTGTTGACATTGATTGGGAGTTCCCTGGTGGCAAAGGCGCTAATCCTGACCTTGGAAGTCCAGAAGATGGAGATGTTTATGTGAAATTGATGAAGGAATTACGCGAAATGCTTGATGACCTCTCAGCTTCAACTGGAAAGAAATATGAATTGACTTCTGCTATCAGTGCTGGTTGGGACAAAATCCAAGTAGTCGATTACAATAAAGCCCAGAATTATATGGATCACATTTTCTTGATGAGCTACGATTTTAAGGGGGCGTGGTCAAATGACACTCTAGGGCACCAAACTCCACTGTATGCACCTGAATGGAACCCTAAAGAAACTTACACAACTGACTTCGGTGTAAAATACTTGCTCGCTCAAGGTGTGAATCCTAAGAAGATTATAGTAGGTGTAGCCATGTATGGACGTGGATGGACCGGTGTCCACGATTACGTAGATAACAATCCTTTCACAGGTAATGCAACTGGACCAGTCAAAGGTACTTGGCAAGATGGAGTAGTAGATTATAGGAATATTGCTACTGAAATTGCAGAAGGCAAATGGGAGTTCCGATACGACAACGTTGCTCAAGCCCCATATGTCTTCAGACCGTCTACTGGAGATCTTATAACCTACGATAATGCTAGGTCTGTTATCGAAAAGGGTAAATATGTAAGAAATAATAAGTTAGGAGGACTTTTTGCTTGGGAAATCGATGCTGATAATGGTGATCTCTTGAATGCCATGAACATGGGCCTAGGTAATAGCCCAGCTTGATGTGAAACTTTACATGTGATATTATAAGTTTATGTTAAGTCAGGTCTCAACTAGGTTAATGTAAGACATATTTATAATAAAGACTGGTAAATTTTATTATTTTGTTTTATTCACCCTGCAGTTAGGTTTAGAGCTTTAGTTAAATAAAATATTTTATAATAATAGTAGTTAAGCTTTTTTAAATAACTAAATGGCTTCATTTTACACTTTTTTATTCAAGAAAGTAGAAGCTTTCAAACTTGTTTTTCTAGAAATTTACATATTATTATAATTATAAAATACAAAGTACTAAAATGCGTCATTAAATTCAAATTTAAAATCAATTTCATATAAAAATCTATTAAATTAAAAAAACATTCCAGTGTTTATCATAAAATTTCATTAAATATCTCTTTTAACATAAAAAAAATATTCTTAAATAGAATATATATTTCGAAAGCGCGTAAAGCTGAAAACAAATGCTAGTGCAGAGATAACACAATATCACTCTGGACCAAATCAGGGTCAATAGCAAGATTAGTATGGACAACATGACCGGTTGCACCGTTAGTCATTAAAAATAATGTCCTTAGTAATGAAATGTATTTAAATAATATGTTGACTTAACTGTAAGGCAGTGGTAGCCCAGTGGTAACGCGCTCGCTTGGAAAACCGAGTGATGCGAGTTCAAATCCCGGGACTTGCACCTCTGATATTTTCATCTGTAAATCATATTCCACCACGCCTTGTCTTACGGTGAAGGAAAACATCGTGAGGACACCTGTATGTCTGAGAGAACCTAGCAAGTTTTAGAAAGACATGTGTTTAGAAGTAGGACAGCTGAATACATGTTGACTTTGTAATTTTGTTCTAAAGTAGAGTAAATATTACATTTATAAGTAAGAAACGTCCGAAAGCATTTGTTTGGAGAGTATAAAAAATCCTCGTCGTTCTTCGCTTTCCTATTGGATATTTCAGAGAGCATTTGTATGGTCTATATAAAAATTGGCCGGAGCTGGAATCGAATACGCCAACTTTGGCATTGTAAGCAATCACTAATAATGTTACACATGTAGCGATATATTATGACCAATATTTTTTGGATAAAGCACTTAGAAAAACCTCAATAGATTAATTGCGGGTCTGTCTGTCTGTTGGTCTGCTGTAGTTTATTTTTCCCAAATCTAATAGACGGGAAAATTGGAATACTGGTAAATAGAATTCAAACTTCGGTGATTCAGTATCGGAAAAATATCGTAAACATAAAAATTAGTTTTTTTTTAAATTGTATTTTATAGTATAAGTGACTTTCACCTAACTGCACTTTAAATGATAAAAGTAAAAATTAAGGTTTTCAAGCACTCAAAAGAGTCTAATTGGATACAGTTAGAGATTGTCTTGATTTTTGTTTGAATTTTAAGATATTATTTAGAAAAAACATTGACATACAATCAAATTAAACAGTTCATAATTTTTTTTAACTAAAACAATAGCTGCAGAAGGTAGCGGTATATTTAGAGTGACATTATTTTATGTTAAACTAAATTAAATAAAAAAATTACAAGTTACTTGGTACTGTGTACTTAATATTGGCATCAATGAAACTGCCAAAGCCAAGCCAAATTTCTGGCTGTTTTCATAACTGCGTAACCAGTTTGGCAATTGCCAGTGATAAACGGTGATATAATTAGTTTAAAGACCTCTACGGGTGACCCTCTCTGAGGGTGAATCCTTAATATCGAGATTTCAGACTCTGTGGTAAAAAAAATTATATACAGACCAAATAAAAATCTTATAAGAATTCGTGGTACTGTTAAACTGGCATAGAATGCATTGCACGGGGTCTGACGACGACACGTTTGGCTTAGTTTGTAGTGACCCTACTTGCTGTGCCAGAGGACGCGCGGTTGAGTCCCGCTGTGGGCATTCATTAGAGTGATGTGCACGAATGTTTCTACTCCAGACATGGGTTTATATTTATGTATTTAAATACATACATTTATATGTATGTATTTAAAGTTATATATGTGTAGTGTATCAACTATCTGGTATCCATAACACAGGCCTCGTAGCTTACCATGGAACTAGTTGGTGCTGTGTGTTAATGTCCCGACATATTTAATTATATTTATTTTCATTAGTTTTTATTTATAAGCCGACAATTGCAATTGATGAAGAATCAAATTTTCACTATCTACATGATGTCATATATTATCCGAGTGACATCGTTAAGCATTGTTTACACGCGACGGCAATCGAGATATCGATGCTAGTGCGCGGCCATGGGCACTGCGGTCTTCTTATCTGCATTTTGCATATTACAATAACAATATTATCATATTAAAATAAATATCTAATAATAATGTCCTCCTGACCGATTCCGGCCACGGCGGCCAATCTCATTGAGACTAGAGAACTGTGCAGGAGATATTATAGTGCACAAGTGTACGCGCAGACACAAGTGCACTCTCTATTCCTATCACTCTCATACTCCGGTGGGACGACTACTCGACAGGACCGGTGAGAGTTAAGGCGCAGGACCGAGGGCTTTACGTGCTCTCCGAGGCACGGGGGTGAAACACCGCCAACTTCCAACTCCGGGCTGTTACTGAGGTTTACTATACAGAAAAACTCAATAACTAAACTTGGCTCGACCCAAGACTCGAACCCAGGACCTCAGGATGTGCAGCCGTACATGCTAGCCACTACACCACCGAGGCAGTCTAATATGTAATATACAAAGAAATACTTAAATAAGACCTAACTTGGGCTGTTTAAGTTTATCTCAACAGACGAAACAAGACATTGACCCGAAAATTGCCAATATTTAAGTTGGAGAAAAAAAATATCGGTAATAAAAACTTCTTGAATTTGTAGCCGGAGTAAACTATTTGTACAATAGAAACAGTGTTATTTTTAAAGACACAGTACTTGTTATTTAATGGCTATATCATATGAAAATTTAAAATTTATTTAAGGTTCTTTAATAAAATTTTCATAATTTGTATGTTGTTTCATTTTAATTTAGTTAGAAGTTTTTTTATATATATACATACATTTTTGGGGTATATCTTTCTTTTTTCAATGAACACTAATATCAATAACAAATCCATGAATATAACGCCATCTATTGACATTTGTTCGAATTTATATAGTGACCTCAAAGTATAAAGAATATTTTATATACATATTATGTGTTTTTTTTTTCTATGAATCCTAAATGCATATAATACTTAAAATATTTTTGGTGAATACTTTTCGGTCTTAAGTAGCCATATATAAATGTACTTGTACGTTTTAACAACCAGCCCGCACTCGACCAGCGTGGTGGACTATGGTCTGATTCCCCTCGTATTGAAGGGAGGCATTGCTCAGCAGTGGGACGTTAAAAAGGGCTGAATACAGGTTTTAACTACTTCTTTCATAGATTTATTGGGTACGTGTTAATTTACTCATATTTATCTACACACATCATTAAATTATTTCTTTATATAGATAACGAGATATAAGATAATCTTATAATGTTGACAGTGGGGACAATTTTGGGTTCAATTCCAGTATAGAGCTAATATTTGTATTGGCGTTTTTAACATATTAATGATTATCGAAACTGCGTATCCTGCAAAGGTGATTTTAATTGATGATTTTGATAGTTTGATGTCTAAGGCGATATTTTATAGGCTGGAAAAGATGACAAGCTGATGAAATATTATAATTATATTTAAATAAAAACAAAATAACTTAAAAATCACTTTATAATTATATACATCATTGTTTTTATTTAGTATCTTTATGGGGCCCACGTATATCATATACGAGGAAGCATGATTCCAAAAAACAAATTATTCTTTTTTGAATAATGGTGGAAAAGATAATAAGGTATGCGTGAGATATAGAACAGAAGGAACACTAGTCAATTATTTAAAAGCCAATGCTTATTTAAATATAGAGGAAGGAAGAAGAAGTTTAGAAAAGGCTCCAGTGATAGAGAAGTTGAAAGGACATCGTCTAAGTTAGTATGGACATGTGATGAAGAGGGATGAAACGCATGTGACGAGAAGAGTGATGGAAATGAATCTAGATGGGTGGAGGTAGAATAAGACTGAAGAAAATATGGATAGATTGTATGCGATAGGACGTGAAAGAAAAAGGAGTGAATGATGAGATGACTCCAAGTAACTTGGAAAATGGGCAGGAAGAAGAAGCTTATCTATATATAAATATGCAAAGATAAAAAAGCTCAGTACATTTTTCTTCTTTGTTTGTCAACCTATTTTATTTCTTCAGTAGCTGTTGACGAACTTTAGGTTATCCTTAGGTTTTTCCTGAACGCTATTATATGGAGCTCTGCAAGAATGTCTTCAGGTGTCTTAAAGGCTGGCGACGCGTTTGTAACTACTCTTATGTTACAGATGTCTATGAGCAACGATAGCCACTTACCATCAGGTGGATCGTTTGCTCGTTTGCCCATTGTGCTATAGAAAATTAAAAAAAAAATGGTTATGATCGCATTCCGACCACTAGGCCTACACTAATTATATATGTATAATATGTATGTATTTAAAGTCATATATGTGTAGTGTATCAACTATCTGGTATCCATAACAAGCCTCGTAGCTTACCATGGAACTAAATGGTGAGATGTTAATGTCCCAACATATTTATTTATTTATATAATTACTAGTTATAATAATTTATTTCTTTTATGAACCACTCTTGGTTTAGTGGCCACACAGCAACAAGTCCCAATACCGGTATGTGACAGAGTATCCGTTAGTTGAGAGTACTGCAATCAATCTTTGTTTTGGGACGGTTTGAAAAATAAATGCAAAATGAAAGAGCTAAAATATCATGAAAGCTTTATATCAGCACTGATATATATATATTTATTAATTTTTATCTTCTGTCCATTCATCATTTAATAAAAGTGTTCCTTAAGTTCCTAACATAATATTATGTATGTAAACACTAGATATAGTTATGATAGCTATATATTGATACTAGCTGTACCCCGTGGTTTCACTCGCGTTTTTATTTGATTGTAAACATCAGTTTTACAATAACATATGGAAGTTTGCCTGAGTTGTTGACATTTATGATTACTGCTCCGCTCCCTTGGTTAGTAGCATGATGATATATAGCGTATAGCCTTCCTCAATAAATGGGCTATCTAATGCAAAAAGTTTTTTTTTAATCAGATTAGTAGTTCCCGAGACTAGCCCTTTTAAACAAACAAACTATGTTTCCATATTAGTATAGATTATTATGGAAGCAACAAATAATGTAACATACCCTATCCATTTTTCTTTATAGTTTTTCTTCTACCTTAGGGCTACCTTTCCTTCCCTGGAAAAGATCGCTGACTTAGCGATATGGCATTTTCTTGATTATATTTTTATATTCTCTATTCTGTACGTGGATAAGAGTTTATAATAAAGATTATTAATATATAAATATATAAAATTAGATGTATGTATATACATACATACATCTATTTTTATATATTCCAGCTCCAGCCGTTTTGGAGTCCATCCATACGGATGGACTCCAAAACGGCTGGAGCGATTTTGAGGAAATTTCCAGGCATTCTTCAGATGAGCCCAGCGGTTGAACCAGTGAAGTTTGATAGCGATCGGAAGTTTGAACGCGGGCGAAGCCGCGGGTAGTGCTAGTTTACTTCAGCTGAAGTGTACAAGACATTCTAAGTAGTAGGAACATAATATTTGCTAATTTGAATTGTTTGCTATGGAAAATATTGTACATCACTCCTCTTGGAATACTTGCCATTGTGCCTTTAAAATCGGTAATATACTTCTTTGCTCCTCTATTTCTTAGAAATTCAATTGCTTTCTTTGAAAAGAAAAGTAGCTTATGTTATTATTATTGTCTAGTTCAGTGAGGTAATATTTTTTTATTGAAGTCGTGTTTTCTATGAAGTTTAAAATTAACTTCTTCCTTAAAAGCATCATTCATTTACTTACATAGGGACAAAAGTTTTTTATAAGTAACATTTTCAATTGTACCGAATTTATAAGAGCTCTATACCATAATATACCAATTACATGTAGGCATCTACAATTTATTTACTATACTTTTTTTTTAAACTATATCTTAGACTTTTTCACCTAAATTGAGGTTGTGTCATTCAGCACCAAGTAGTTCCATGGTAAGCTACGAGGCTTGTGTTGTAGATACCAGATAGTTGATACATTACATATAACCTTAAATACATACATATTATAAATATAAACACCCATGATTGGAGTACAAACATTCGTGCTCATCACACAAATGAATGCCCCCAGCGGGACTCGAACCCGCGACCGCTGGCACAGCAAGTAGATATTTTCCCGCGGTAAAAAGTATCCTATATGTTGACCCGGATAGCCAGCTACCACCATACGAAATTTCATCAAAATCTGTGCAGTAGTTTTCTCGTGATGCGGTAACAGACAGACAGACAGACAAAAAATCTAAATCTATAGATTCGGCCTCTGTATCGATAGTAATGACTATTTCAATAAGATTTTCCATAAAATATGTAATGTACAGATTCGGCTTAGTTACAATTTTATTATATGTATAGAAATAGGTTTTGTCACGCGACCCTAAAAGTCGACAAATTATAATAGTACTTAAATAAATTGAGCAATAATGTATATCTGTGATATAGCCACATTATTTTATCAGGCGCTCATTAAACTATAGTACACCACATAAATCATACAAGTGTATCTTAATTAATGTGAAAACGATGAGTTTTTAATTAATTTCATTATATTAAATGAAACTTGATAAAGTAAATAAATTGTGTTCTTCTTTAATTACTAAAATGTTTACATTATATCGCTTTGAATATATATTTTTGTAATATATAACGATAAATAAAATTGAAGTGTCTGTGTGTATTGTTAAAATAACAGCTTTTTAATAAATGCATAATATGAAATTTATACATATACGGTACTTTTAAGTAAAACACAATTTTTATATAGTTAATCTGTCCGTCTGTCTGTTTGTTCCTGCTAATCTACGAAACGGTTGGATTGATTTTGACGGGACTTTCACTAGTAGATAGCTGATGTTATAAAGAGTAACTTAGGCTACTTTTAGAAATTAGGGTTCCTCTCAAAAAAATTAAAACGTATTAAGTTTATAATGTGTTCTTATAAAAAACAGTGAAATATTTTTTATTTGTTAAACAGTTTTATATTAAAGTTCGCAGATATAATTTTTACTACGACGTCTATGATTGACGATACAGTTGTCCCAAAATGTCTAAAGCATCCCCATGCCTCCCTGTGTACATCTTGCCGTGTTGAGAGATCATTAACTTCCGGCAATCCAGCCGGGTGTAACACCAAGAAACGCACTGGGAGGTGGCCCATTTCCCTGGGCAAGGTACTGACCGGCTTGCTCCTGGTATTTCTCTGAAAGCAGAGTGGAAGCGGCCTGCCGAGCGTCTTGATTGAGTGCGCAAGCGATCCTGCGACGTTCCATTAAGACAGGTGAGGTTCCAATTGTCTTTAGTGGGTAAGTCACACATAACCACCTGTATGTATGCAGATGGTATGTTTAAATGAATTTTCTAACGTTAAATATTAAAAAGATGACTAAGGCAAAGAGCTTCATTAAAAACTTAACTAAATAAAGTACTGCTGTCCTTATTTCCATCACGATGGTAAATCTTACTGACACTACTCTTTTAACACACGGAAAAAATTCACGTAAAGACTTAATAACTGATATATCTCGATCAGGGATTAGCCCCCAAGACCTCTGTCTGCAGCAATATAGGCTTACCGCTAGAATTAATAAGTTTCAAAGAACAAACTCAATACATATTGTCTAAGTGGAAAGCGAAGAAAACATTGATTTACCATTATGTATTCAAGTTTCTCAGAGAAATTTGTGGGGATAAACTCAATATATTATGTAATTAAAACGAAGCAGACCCCGCGACTTCGTTCGTGTTCAAAGTACAAAAAGAACAAACCCTTCTTTCCCTTCCCTTTACAATAGTGTATGGAAGTCTACCAGATTTTTTGACATTTATGGTTACTGTTCTGCTTCCATGGATAGTACATGATGATAAATAGCTTATAGCTTTCCTCAATAAACGGGATATCTAATGCAAAAATAATTTTTCAAATCGGATTAGTAGTTCCTGAGATTAGCGCATTCAAACAAACAAACAAACAAACAAACAAATTCTGCCACTTTATAATAAATAAAGATTTTTATGATTGCTTAAACCTCGAACTTCAGTAGTATTCAAAAGAGATAACTATAATATCTTTAGGGCTTACAAGAAAAGTTTTTTACAAAAAATATAAACAAGGAAGAGGGTGCAAGGATCTGTACCTTCAAAAAAATATTTTTTTACTGATGTTGGCATATATATATATATATATATATATATATATATATATATCATAGATAATTATAAACTTTTGCTTGTTGTTGCTAAATAATTAAGGCGTGCTAATAAACATCTTAAATAATAAGCAAAAAAGGCAGAAAATACTAGCTCTATATAAAATATTCCATACGTAAAATTTTCCATTTGTATTCATAATTGTTCTCCTCCTTCATTTTTTCTTTAAATAAGAAACTCAAAGTTTTTTACTTAAAAAACATATAATCTCAAATGCCTTTCAGCACTGTGGCAGTGCAACATCTGCGGTTCTGTAGTATTATTTGTAGAGACTAGCGAACTTACCCTCGCTTCTCTCGGGTGCGTCCCTAGGTACGATTTTGTTAAGAATTTTATAAGTTTAATTTTTATTCTCCTTATAACATCAGCTATCTGCCAATGAAAGTCCCGTGAAAATCGGTGCAGCCGCGGAACAAACAGACCGGCAGATAGACAGACAAACATTTAGTTTTTTTTATAAGGACTGTATATACTTTCATATACATTTTGTAAAAAGCTGTTATTTTGACATTACAAACAGACACTTCAATTTATTTTTATATAGATATTTCGTAATATAAAGAAACTGATGAATAGTAGTAATAGGGGTTAAAGTATGAAATTTCCGATTTGTACTGAAAAATTCATTTGTCATTTATGCCTTTGCGATAGAACTCTGGTGATCTAGATTCGACAAACTGTGTGAAAGCATTTTGTACTGCCTTCTGAGAAGAAAACTTTTTATCACGTAGAAAATTGTCTAAATTACGAAAAAAATGGTAGTCCGTTGGAGCAAGGTCTGGCGAATACGAAAGGTGACGAATGGTTTTTAATTGCAGTTCCTGTAGAGTTATAACGGTTTCTCGTGCTGTATGAGGTCTCGCGTTATCATGGAGCAATAATGGTGAAAATCGATTCATGAGTCGGGGCTGTTTCACTGCTAGTTTTGCTATCATTGTTTGGAGTTCGGCACAATAGACATTTGCCGTTATTACTTGACCAGATCGGAGAAAGCTATAGTGAATAACACCATGCTGAGACCACCAAAAACTTACCATTGCCTTTTTATTGGTAAACTTTGCTTTAGGACACTATTGCGGCGTTTGACCTGGGGTCAGCCATTGCATTTTTCACTTACGGTTATCGTAAAGAATCCACTTTTCATCACATGTGACCAATATCCAATATTCCTTCATTTCTGTATCGATCCAATAAGGCAACATAAGTTTCAGCGTTTCTTTCTGCAGATCAGTCAAATCATGAGGCAGGCATTTTTCATATTTTTTTATTTTATTGATTTGACGTAAATGAGTCAATATTGTTGGTAAGGTAACGTTAAACCATGCCGCTAATTCCTGGGTTTTTGGGAGACTCCTGGGAGTTTGGCTCGGATCGGCTTCCACCATCTTTTTCAATTCATTGTTATTCACCTGTGTGGGCGGTCTTCCACGTGGTTTGTTCTTCAAATCAAAGTTTCCATCACGAAAGCGTTTAAACCAAAATCGTACGGTGCGTTCATTAGCAGTCCCCTCTCCAAACGCAACATTGATATTGCGAGCTGTTTCTGCCGCGTAAGTTCCTCGTCGGAACTCGTATTCAAAAATCACTCGAATTTTCGAAGATTCCATCTTTCTTGTCTAAGCTGAATAAAAAATCAACTGAGTGTCGATAATCGAATGTTGTACATTTTTTAAAAGAAGAACTACATAGGTACCATGTGAAAAAAGTTTCACTCAAAAATTTCAAACCATGAAGGTTTTATGTCAATTCCAAGTACCTATTACAATAAAACGGAAATTTCATACTTTAACTCCTACTAATTAAAAACACTTGAATGACAAGCTTAATATTGTGTTCAGCTCAGTTTAAAGTTCCACTGCTGGGCACGGGCTTCCTTTCAATACGAGGAGGATCAGGCCATAGTCCACCACGCTGGGCAAGTTCGGGTTCGCGGACTACATATGTCTTTCGAAAACTTGCAAGGTTCTCTCAGACATGCAGGTTTTCTCACGATGTTTTCCTTCACCGCAAGGCAAGTGGTAATGATATTAGAAATAATTCGCACATGAAAATATCAGAGGTGCGAGACTCGGGATTTGAACCCGCTTCACTTGGTTTCCTAAGCGAGCGCGTTACCACTGGGCTACCACGGCCTTAAGATTAATATACCTTATTTATTTTTTTACAATTTTTAATAGCTTTTCGATATCGTTAATCAAAGAAGTCTTGAAACTGGTTGTTCTTAGTACATTAATTAGATTATAAGATGACCTTTAAACGGGTTGGTTAAATGAGAAGAGTCAGGTATTTTTTATTATATAAGTTTGTTTGCATATTTTGATGCTACTAGTTATTGTCCGCGACTCCGCTCGTGTGGAGTTACTCATATTGTGTCGATTAAAAAAATAGGTACTTTCTTAGATAAATCTATCTTTTCGGATTTTTTGCCGATTTATTTTGATTTTTGGTTCCCGACGTTCCGAATGTTTTACAGCAATCACGGGAGACTGATTAATCCATGAAAAAATTAGAACAGATAGTTTTATTTCATTAAAATAGCCTATATTTTAATACTGGATATACTAAGTTTTGTCAGATCTGAGTTCCGATTCGTTTAAAATTATACAACAATTTGAAAAAAAAATGAGAGATGGCGTTGAAGTGCCACATTTTTTAAAAATTGTAATGTATTTAGGTGGTATTGCAAAAAGTTTATAAAAATAGTTTTACTTCAATGAAAAATATTCATATTATTAATTTATGAGGTTGAGATAAAACACCTTTTGAGTTTTTCATTTACAATGTGCACTTTATCCATTTTGTTTACTATCTGTAGTAACAGTTTGTAGTGACCCTACTTGCTGTGCCATCGGTCGCGGGTTTGAGTCCCGCTGGGGGCATTCATTTGTGTAATGAGCACGAATGTTTGTACTCCAGTCATGGGTGTTTATATTTATATTATGTATGTATTTAAAGTTATATATGTGTAGTGTATCAACTATCTGGTATCCATAACACAAGCCTCGTAGCTTACCATGGAACTAGATGGTGCTGTGTGTTAATGTCCCAACATATTTATTTCCTGTACAATTGTAAGGAAGCTACTTATATAAATAATAAATGAAAATGTTACTCTTTGACCGTCTTCGAAAGAGTGTTTTTAGTTTGTAATTTGTATTTCTTTGATACGCAGCATCTTCCGTAATGTAAAACGTTTTTGATATTGCTTTGGCAAGTGGTCCTTCAAGGAAATATTTAGAAAAACAAAGGATATATTAAGAAAAATAACCTCTTAAGATGTTTTTAATGACATTATGCTGGAATTTGCGATGTTTTTCAGTTAATAAATTATTATTAAAGAAACATTTTTAAAAACAAGCTTAATTTGTGAAATGTTATAAATGGGTTGGATTTAGTTTAAAGTTTATTTTTATATTTTTTAGTTATTTGCTCGTATTCTTCTCAGCAAATCCTTTCATTTGATATCCATATCATGGGGGTGCATAGAAAACCATAGGTCACCATCGTTGGAAGTCCGCTATGTTGGATTTAGAATGACGTCACTTAGCTAACCATGCATTGTCATCCAAAATTCAGTTGCAAGATTTGGCCCGAACAGACATACATACAAACATTGCAAACTAAATAAAAGCTTGTAAAAAGTAATTTTGTTATCTACACAGATAAATAAAGTTGGAGTGTCTGTTTGTAATATTAAAATAACCGCTTTTTACTAAATGCATTTGGATGTAAACAGGGTACACATACCAAAACAACATTTTTTACAATTTTTGTCTGTCTGTCTGTCTGTCTGTTTGTTCCGGCTAATCTCCGAAACGGCTGGACCGATTTTGACGGGACTTTCATTGGCAGATAGCTGCTGTTATAAGAAGTAACTTAGGCTACTTTTATTTTAGAAAAAGAATCAGTGTTCGCCGAAAAAAAACCCCATGAAATTGTGAACTTAATCCGCGTACAGCGTACGTACGTAACGTAAATCGCTATATAATTTAAATGAATATCTTAGAAGTAGCAAGCTACTATTTATGTATAAACATAGCTAACGGTGAAAACGTACCTAAGGACGAACGCGAGCGAAGCGAGCGTGAGTCGCTAGTTTGATAATATTTTCACATTACATGAGATCTGAGGTTTCAAAACAGACTCAGGACACCCAAAGATATTAAGGCCACTGGTGTCGGTCGAGAACATATTTTTATTGCTCGTCCTCGCTCGCTCGCATTGCCCGCGGCTCCACCCGCGTTCAGATGACCAAAAACCAAATTCTTAGGTTTTACATATTTGCGTACTCTTACATTGCAGTTTTTGTATTTTTTCTCAGAAATGAGATATTTTCCCGCGGTAAAAGGTATCCTATACGTTGACTCCGATAGTCAGCTATCATCATACCAAATTTCATCAAAATCCCTCCAGTGGTTTTTATGTGATGCGGTAACAGACAGACAGACAGACAGACAAAAATTTTAAAAACTATAGATTCGGCCTCTGTATCGATAATAATGTCTATTTCAATAAGATTTTCCAAAAAATATTTAAGGTACAGATTCGACTCAGAATTTTATTATATGTATAGATATAAAAAATTAAGTTTAATTAAAAGTACCTGGGCGACCGAGCTTTGCTCGGCGCTTTTCGGAAAAGATAGAAAAGACACCTATATAAATAAACTTAAAAACTCTCAATACAAAATTTGATCAAAAGAGCCGTTTTCGAGGTACACAGACTGACTACACTGACGCTCTTAGAATTAAATTGACGATTCAAAGGTGCTTAATGCTTATAATAAGTCTATTAGAATAAAATTTCATTTCATTTCACGAAACAAAATATATACAAATAATGATCATTTAATATTATAAGATGTATCCCTCAGTTGTGAATTTCTTAGAAATAGATGAATTTTTTATTATATACTAGCGACTCATCCTCGCTTCGCTCTGGTTCGTCCCAAGCTTGATACCCCATACAAACTTTCATCCCCATTGTCACTCTATTAAGAGATGATCTCCGGGGTAAAAAGTACCCTATGTCTTTCCCAGGGTCTCAAACTATCTTCTTACCAAATGTCATCTAAATCAGTTTAGACTTAAGTAGATCCAGAGATTACCTACAACGTCACAGACTCAAAAACTGTGCCACCCTGGTAAGGACATAGAATAGTTTTTACCCCGGATATCATCATTTAAGGAGATGAAAGGGGGGGGGGGGGGATGAAAATTCTATGGGGAATCAATAATTTCTTAACTCAACATACCTATGTATAAATAGCCTATCTATTCCATACTAAGGGTCTAAATGTACTTAGGGATGAACTTGAGCGAAGCGAGGGTGAGTCGCCAGTAACTTATATAAATAATAAAGAGTAATAATTAATATAAATAAAATTCTAATGACTGAATAGCTAGTGTTTTTTTTTATTGAATACATGTAGGTACATACTACATACATACATATGTATCTATAATGTACATGTAGATAATAATGTATCTATAGTTTAAACTAATTTAATAACATATTTTGTACATAATCCTTCAACATCAAAAGGATAATAAGGATAAATAATCAATCTACAAACCAGTTCCAATATAATACTCATTAACTCCGTGAATTCTGAGATCTGAGCACGATCTGACAATAACTAATGATTATATACTTTGTTTAGTTTCCTTTAGAATTAATGCATATAAATACAACGTAAAGGCAGTGGTAGCCCAGTGGTAACGCGCTTGCTTGGGAAACCGAGTGAAGCGGGTTCAAATCTCGCACCTTTGATATTTTCATGTGCGAATCATTTCTAACATGATTACCACTTGCTTTACGGTGAAGGAAAACATCGTGAGGAAACCTGCATGTCTGAGAGAACCTAGCAAATTTTCGAAAGACATGTGAAGTCCGCAAATCCGCCCTTGGCCAGCGTGGTGGACTATGGCCTGATTCCCCTCGTATTGAAGGGAGGCCCGTGCCCGGCAGTGAGACGTTAAAAAGGGCTGAATACACAAATACAACGTAGAAAGATTTTTTTTTTTTTTTTTTTTTTTTTCTTTATTTTTTTTTTTAAAGGGTTTGATCACAAAGACCATGCCACCCTTATAGGAACTACAAAAAAACTTATTTATTCTACTTTCTTAATACTGATTGCACAATTTTATACAGCATCCTTGCTTGACTCGATAGGGGTGAAGCAAGAATGCTGTTGCAAACACCAACATCCATTTTATTTAACTTAAATGTTTCAAAGAAACATATTCTACCTGCCTCATTCCGAACACATTCCATTAAAATATGATGAGTATCTTCCACAATCCCACACTCAGCGCAATCTGTCGAATTTGACTTACCCATTAAAAAAGCAAAATAATTCAATGGAAGGTGACCAGAACGAAGCCTTAAACTTGTTACAGTATCATATCTACCCATATCGGCCTGGCTGATCCATGAGAATCGTCCTATGGTAGGTTGAATGGTTTTATACCAAATACTTTTGTGTAACGATTTTTCACTAAAATATTCTTTCCACATTTCTAAGGATTGTATTTTTATTAAAGACAAAACATCTGACCAATATGGCAAATATGTACACGGAATTCCTTCTGTTATAGCTTCTCTTGCAAATTTATCAACTATTTCATTATTTTCCAGGCCGATATGTGAAGGTACCCACTGTAGTACAATTTGTTTATTTTTACAATGGAGTTTATTAATTAACTTAATAATTTCGTAAGCTATAGGCATTCCTCTATAGGTTAGAGTACACCGATTTAAATGTAAAAGAGCACTTTTAGAATCAGTCAGTACTACATGCTTCTCGAAATCCAAAGAATCAATATAGGACAGAGCTTCAGCAATAGCAATGAGTTCAATATGCATAATCGAAAATTTTGAATTTAGAGTTAACCTTACCGTTTGCTTAGATTGCGGGTCTAAAAAAGCTGCACCAGCCCCACAACTATCCTTTGAACCATCAGTATAAATCTTGTAAAAATCAACATATTTTTCACTAATGAACTTTATGCAAATATCATGTAGTGTGTGGGGATTATAAAACTGTTTGTACCTATTCATGTTATCAACATCTGTTCTTATACTTTTTGATAAATCTATTCTATTAACCCAAGAGTCCAATGAAAACATTTCCATCCGTTCACTAGAATAAATATTGGTTGATTTATATGCTTCATGAATTTTAAATAATAAAGGCTTTTTCATGCGTCCTCTATAAGTACCTGTAATATTTGTGTGAAAACTATCTAATATGTTTACTATATTATTGTTTTTAAAGGAACTGATTTTTAACCAAAATTTGCCTGCAAGGTAATTCCTACGAATGTGAAGTGGAGGGAGATAAAGCTCACATTCCATGACATGAATGGCAGTGGTTTTGATGTATCCGCCGATTATTCTCAAACATTGGTTCTGTATTACATCCAACTTTTTAAGATGAGTTTTGCAACTATTGTCGTATAGAAAACTGGCATAGTCAATTTTACTCCGAATTAATGAGATATATAAACGTCGCATGTGCACTGGATGAACGCCCCAACTAGAACCCGCCAAGATCTTTAAAACATTTAAACATCTAGATAATTTAATTTTTAATTCATCTATGTGCTTTTTCCATTTTAGTGACTTATCCAGCCAAACACCTAAATATTTAACATTATCAACATTTTCCAAAGCGATGTTATTAATTTTTAAATTAATTATTTCTTTTTTATAGCCAGGCTTAAAAACACAAATCTTTGTTTTTGTTGACGATACAGTTAACCCTATCTCGGATAAAAAACAACTCAACTCATCTAGAGATCTCTGCATACGTATGGTACCTAAACTCAAGTTATCACAAGTTATATATAATACGAAATCGTCAGCATATTGGGATATTAATACATTTTTAATCTTTTTGCATAAATTCATAGTTGCTATGTTAAATAATAAAGGTGATAAAGGATCGCCTTGAGCTAATCCCTGCCTAGTTTTCCTAGAGACATAATACGAATTATCAATTAAAATATTAAGATTTCTTTCTTTTAAAAAATTATATATGTAGTTGCAAATATAAGATCCGACTCCAATTTCCTCCATATTATGTAAAAGACTTCTGATATTAATGTTATTATATGCATTGTCGATGTCTATAAAGCATGCTATAGTATACTCCTTCCTTAAAAATCCTTTCTCTATTGTCAATACTAAATCACTGAGATTATCAAGTGTAGATCGGCATTTTCTAAACCCATTTACCCGGTTTGAAAAAATTTCATACTTTTCTATGAACCATTCTATTCGCTTCAATAGAATGTTATGAAAAGCTTTACAAACGCACGACATCATTGAAATAGGTCTTAAGGATGAACTAGAATCCGAATCTCGACCAGGTTTCGGAATAGGAACTACTTTAATGTCTCTCCACTGTTTTGGTATAAATCCAGAATTCAGAAATCTATTGTATAGCAAAATTAACACGTTTTTGGCATTCTTTGGGAGGAATCTAAGCATGGAATATGAAATATTGTCACATCCAGGAGTAGTATCTTTTGAGCTAAATGACTTTTCAAATTCTGTTAATGTAATTGGTACATTTAAAATATTATTCATATTGTTAAATTTGGGATCTTCAAATGGAACCGAATCAGGAGTTAAACTTTGAAGAAGTTCGAGAGATTTGACTTTATCAACATAAAATTTTGTAGTCCCCCTACCTTTTATCCAGCCCATTTTTTTAAACAATATACCTTGTGAAACGTTATATCCCAATGACGTACAAAATTCTATCCAATCTTTATCTCTCGCTTCTATTATAGCTTTTTGCGCAATTTTAACTTTGTCTTGGAGTGTTTCTAAATTTTGTGGTGTAGGATTTCGCCTAAACTTAGCTAACGCTAATCTTCTCTCTGCTACCTTTTTTGACAACGACTGCTGCCAATAGGGCCTAGGAATAAATTTAGATGACGGGTTAGGATTTGTTTTTATATAAGGTATATACGTGTCAGCCGCTGCAGATATATATTTTATAAAAAGATCATATGCATTTTGTAAATTTTTAGGCCAAGTAAATTCATTAAAAAGATTTTCTAAGTAAACTGTATATCCCGCCCAATCCGCCTTTTTAAAATTCCTTTTTAATATTAACTCGAAATGTGGTTTAATGTAAGATGAAATTTTAATAAGCATATGATCACTCCCTAGAGTTTCATTCATAACGGACCATTGAAAATCTAACGAGATATCCGTAGTAACAAATGATATGTCAGGTGAAGATTGTTTTATTTGACCATTTACTAGTTGTATACGCGTTGAGACCTTATTATTTATTGAGATAAAGGAACTATCGACAAGTGCGTTAAAAATTTGATTACCTTTTATATCGAGCTTATTCGACCAACTAGGGTGGTGGCCATTAAAATCCCCCAATAAGAGTGTTTTGTTTTCTCCTAAGGAGAATACGTATTCCCAATCCTGTTGCGAGGTTCTAACATTAGGAGGACAGTATAGTGCTATTACTTTTCTAATTTTAGTACAATTATGAATTTCTACAATGAGTAATTCTAAACCTGAAGTACAATTTTGAACGACAGATAATTGTGAGGATTTTACTGAGTTATGTATCAAAATTGCTAAACCTCCATATGCGTCTGCTCTGTCCTTTCGATATATCGTATAACCACTTATATTTATATAAATGTCTGATTGTAACCATGTTTCACAAATTACAGCAATGTGAATTTTTTCTTGTAAAATAATATTTTCGAAAGCCAGTTTTTTAGATCGAAAACTTTGAGCATTCCACTGTAATATGTTTAACTGGGTTAGCTGGTTCACATTATTCATTAATATAGCCAAGAATTACCTTTAAAAATGACTCTTTTAAGATATTATCTACCAACACAGAAAGCAACCATTCCACACAACATTTTAAAATATTCTCCATTTTATTCTTTAATGACTGATCACGTAAAAATATTATTTCCTTTAATCTAGCCAAAAGTTCTCTAAATTGAATAGGTTTTTCCTTCGATAAGTTATTAGAATCGCACTTAGCTTGTATATTTTCTTCTGCATTTGGTCCAAAGAAATTACACTGGGAATCATTTTTTTGTTTTTTTTGTTTTAATTGAGATCGTGGCGGACGTTTGGACATATCTGACTGACTGATGGTCTTTCCCTTTACTACATCTGAATATCTAGTCTGAACATCCCCTCTGACACTTTCTGTTAGCTCTTCTACATTTTCTGTCAAAGTACTTGTGAAATCAAAATTTTCTGGAGGGTTCCTTTCATAAGTGGGTGAATGTGGACTTACATATAGAGTCAATGCTTTACGGTAGGTGCAATTAAACTCCGCCATAAGTTCTCTTATCTTCTTTTCCTTCAGGAAGGTTGGGCATTTTTTGTATAGTGCCATATGAGCGCCGTTACAGTTAACACATTTAAATTTGTTAGTGTCACAATTAGCATGACTACCACAACATTTGGGACAGATAATTTTATTAGATGGACACTTTTTGGTTGTATGCCCAAGTTTCCAGCAGCGCGAACATTGGGATACTGGAAATATATAAGGGTCGACTTTAACTCTTAAATTTTCAACAAACACAAACGATGGTAAATAGGTACCCTTAAAACATAAACGCACAGACTCACTCGGTGACCATTCATTATCTTCAATGTTATGACGTTTTAATCGGTAAAGTGAAATTAACACTCCTGGTTCTGGGCAAACAATGTTTTCGAAAATTTCCTTATCCGATAAATCTAAGTCCACATTTTTAATTACTCCATATGAATAATTTTGCTCCATAGCTCTTTGAAAATTCCATCCTTTATCCAAAAGATCACTACATGTTTCCAATTTTTGAACGCTTAATTCGTTATTAATGTCCAATCGTACCCTGTATGGATTTATATATTTAACTTTGATTATATCTGATATTTTATAATATTTTAATAATTTAGCCAACGCGAATTGCTTAGGTAATTTTTCATTACAGGATATATACACCTCAACTATTCCACTCTTTTTAGACTTCTTTCCGCTTCTGTTAACAGTCACCCACTCGTTCTCACTCTCTTCTCTGTCGCGCTTCGATCCCTCTGTATAAATAACTTCATCTTCACCTTCACTTTGTATAGGTACATCACATTGGTTATTCTCCATATCAACCTCTTCTAACTCTTGTTCACTTAAAGATCCATTACTTATAATATTTATATTTTCTGAATTTAATAAAATATGTTCCTCACTATTATCTATTATAGACATTGTTAATATGCATATTGTTTTCAAACGCACAACGCGTCGTACGGCTACTATAAGTATCGCCGTTTATCGCAAACCGGTTTAAAACATTCAATACTCGCAAGTCGCAGAACACACAACCGCTTTACACAAATACCTCGATGCAACTCTCAACGTAGAAAGATGATTCACATATTATTGCCATTTTTTTTTATAACATATTGATATATTGTACACAATTTCCACATGTAAAAAATTAGCCACTCACCTTTGCTTCGCTCGGGTTTCTCCCTAGATACGTTTTAATGGTTAGTATGAAATAGATTATATACGTACAATGTACATACATAGGTAGAGAAAAGTAGATAAGTACTTTAAAAAATAAAAATATTTCACCCCTTTGATGAATGATTTCCGCGATAAAAACTACTATTCTATGTCCTTTCCAGGGTCTTAAACTATTTCTATATTAAATTTCATCTAAATCGGTTCAGCGGATTAAGCGTGAAAGGGTAACAGACAGACAGACAAAGATACTTTCGCATTTATTATATTAGTATGGATTATAATAATAGTCCGACTGAATGGGTAACACCCCCTTATCTATTTCTGCCGCCAAGCAACAATGATTGCATTGTTGTGTTCCTGTATGAAGGATAAGGTAGCCAGCGCAATTACAGGCAAGAGGTATAACATCTTAGTCCTCACAGTGATAACGTACCGGCAGTTCTGCATTTTTGTTACATAAAACTTAGTGCATGAACCGTAGGTGTTATGGGCGACAGGTATCGCTTTCCATCAGGTGGACTGTCTGCTCGTTTATCACTGAATACCATAAAAAAAAAAGGTTCAGGAGATCGTATGTAATCTCAAAGTATACCCTCGTGCCTCGAAGAGCACGTAAAGAATGTTGTTGCGCCTTAACTCTCATCGGTCGTGTCAAGTAGTCGTCCCACCGGAGTATGAGAGTGACAGGAATAGTGAGTGCACTTGTGTCTGCGCGTACACGCGCTGCCCTATAAAATCTCCTGCAGTTGTCTAGTCTCAGTAAGATTGGACACCGTAGCCCAAATCGGTCGGGAGACCTTCATATTACTAGTAGGTACTAGAAATGAATTCAGTATACAACAACGTGGCAACATCAGAAGTTCACAGTCAGAGTTTCTATCGAAATCTTAATTGATTTTGAATCGATTTAATAGAAAAGTTTGATGGAGATACTTATTATATTTGATTGTTGAGCGACTTTAGGTATTTCATTTTGGCAACATGTTTGGCTCACTTTGTAGTGAACCTTGCTGTGCCAGCGGTCGCGGGTTCGAGTCCCGCTGGGGTATTCATTTGTGTGACAATACCATTATCGTTTTAATCTTTGTAATTAATAATAACTTAAAAAATAAAATAAAAACCGGCTTCTAGACACTAAAAACTAAAAAATAACTGAACAGGGGTTATCGTTTACTATAAGTACCTAATTAGATATTTTGAAAGTCGGTGCCAGCGGACAATGCTTTAAGATATGAATATCAAATAGGTAAATACTAAATACGTCAAGATATGAACTTTAATTATAGTTAAAATATAATACATAAAATAATGTATTTATACATATTTAAATATCTCTGTAGTGTAACTGGCTGTCATGTACGGCTGCATTCGGAGGTTCTGGGTTCGAGTCCCGGATCGGGCCAGGTTTAGTGATGGAGTCTTTCTGTTAAAGGAAGTCCCAGTAGCAGCCTAGAGTTGGGAATTTGATGCTGTTTCATCCTCATGCCTTGGACAGCAGGTAACGCCGTTGGTTCTACGTATGATTTCTACCGGTCGTGTCGAGTAGTCGTCCCACCGGAGTATGAGAGTGACAGGAATAGAGACTTGTGTCTGCGCGTACACTTGTGCACTATAATATCTCCTGCGCAGTTGGCTAGTTTCAATGAGATTGGCCGCCGTGGCCGAAATCGGTCGACATTATTATTATTATACAACTAGCGACTCACCCTCGCTTCGCTTCGGGTTCGTCCTTAGCCAAAAACAAATCTATGCTACAGGAACCGTACATTTTCCCGGGATAATATAGACTATAGCCTTCCTTAATTAACGAGCTATCTAATGCAAAAAGATTTTTTTAAATCGTATTTGTAATTCCTGAGATTAGCGCGTTCAACCAAAGAAACAAACAGACAAACAAATTCTTTAGCTTAATAATATTAGTATAGATTAAACATATACAAATAGATTGATTTGCTTTGTTTTGTGTTTGGAAATCAATTAAAAAGGACTTATATATAAGAAGATAACAATTAATACGTTTTCAAATAAATAAGTTATTAAGAAAATGTATTTCTAGTTATTTTATTTTATAATTATAATGGCCTCGCTGATATCATTTATATTGAGATAAAGGTTGATTTTTTTGTCAATGAAGACACAATTTTGTAAGGAACTTCGCAAATACTAAGTACTTTGATGACACTTTTGGCTCATTTTGTAGTGACCCTACTTGCTGTGCCAACGGTTGCGAGTTTAAGTCCCGCTGGAGGCATTCATTTTTGTGTGATGAGTACGAATATTTGTACTCCAGTCATGGGTGTTTATCTATATTATAATAAAATTGTAGAAGTCGAATGTCTGTAAGGGTGTAAAAAGAGCAATAGAACAAATCCAGCTTTTTTCAATTTTTTTGTTTCTCTGTTTGTTTGTCTGTTTGTACGGGCTAATCTTCGAAGCCGCTGGACCGATTTAAATTAAATTTCGTATGGTAGTACCTTATATCCACGGTCAACATTATCAATACGGTCAACTTATATACTTATACTACTTATACCCCTCCCTTCCCCCTCCCCCTTACGCATCCTAACCGCCATACCCACATAGCTCACCTTACGCACTTTACCCGCCCTATGCGCATTACCCGCTCTACGCACGTTACCCGCGTTACGAAAATTACTCGCACTATGCACGTACCCAGGAGTTTATATAATCTCACCGGCTCACCCTCGCTTTGCTTGGGTTCACCTCTAGACAGATAAAAACAAATCTATCCCACGGGAACCGTACATTTTTCCGGGATAAAAAGTCGCTTTTTTGTTATTCTGATGTATTAACTATATTATTGTAAAGTTTCATTAAAATCCAATCAGTAATTTTTGTGTATTAAGCTGTATAAGTTACTATAGTTTTTTAAGTATCCCATGTGAACGCTTTAATTTTCCGGGATGAAAATTATCTAAAATGTTGACCGGGGATATAAGATACCACCATACGAAATTTAATTTAAATCAGTTCAACAGTTTCGGAGATTAGCCCGTACAAATAGACAAACAAACAAACAGACAAACTGACAGACAGAGAAACAAAAAAATTTGAAAAAAATCTGGATTTGTTCTATTGCTCTTCTTATACCCTCTTGACTCGATTTTTAGCATTTTTTTTCTATGTACAGACATTCGACCTCTACAGTTTTATTATATGTATAGATAAAATTTAATAAATGATGCAACGGTCAAGCTATTTAAGGCCGGTTTGTCTCTGAAGCGAGATAAACAACAAGTAGTTTTGATATTGTAAAGTCACTAATAAATTGATAAAAAAATGAAATCGTTAGTCATCCTTTGTGTCTTAGCCCTCGTGGGTTTGAGTATCGCTGAATACGACGACCCTTACCCTAATGGATGCATTTGGGTTGAGGGAAGATGTAAGTATTTTATTTTATTCTTTTTTTACTTTCCTCATTAACATTATTACACTGGAGTATTATTATTTATTTTTTTTTTAAATAAAATGATGTAAAAAAATACTATATTCCTACTGAGTTTCCTTCGGAAGTTCTTCTTAGGACTAAGGCTTTTTATTTCCGAACAACTGATAAGAGTTTTCGACATTATGTGTATATTTTAAAAATAATAATCAATTCTATTATAAAGAGGTAAGGTTTGTGAGTTTGTGAGGTTGTAGGGGGTAATCTCTGGATCTAAAGAACCAATTTAGATAAAATTTGGTAAGAAGATAGTTTGAGACCCTGGGAAGGACAGGATGCTTTTTATCCCGGAAATCATCCATTCAGAGGGTAAAAATGAGGATGAAAGTTAGTATGGAGAATCAACCATACAAATGGTTAAAACCTTCATACATGTAATGTATGAAGTATTAAATTAAAATTTTCAATTTAATTTAATAATGAACGTGAGCACTAAAAAAGATTTTTTTAAATTCATCCATTATCTAATGTGTCAAAAAGATCGTCACTAAAAATAATTCATTACTATAAATAAAATATTGTCATTTTTAAATATTTCATGGGCTAAAAAAATAGCATGATGGTGAAAAGTAACTTAAATGCTGCTGAGATCAAAATAAACTTTTTGAGTATTTTTTTTTTGTGAAAACAACTTTAAGCATCGCATTTAAGGTTCAGTTTACATTGTTGTATATTTATTTCAACTAGAATAATTACCTAAACACAATTAGTGACAGTTTTAAGAGAACTTTTGGATGGAATTGTGTATACTAGTACTTTTTTGATCGATGGCTGCAAGACAATCTGTTTTTGATTTCAAATATTTCAATAATAGTGATTCTTTTCATATATTATGTACATTTGTAGCTTCAATTTTAAAATATTTTTTAATTTTAAATTCTAATAACGATAAGTCAATGACTGAAATTTATAAAAAATAATACTTCATTATGTTCAAGGTGAATTTAAATTTAAATAATGTCTTAAAAGATAAATAAAAAATATATTACTTTTATTTATTATTGTAATGCGATATTAATTAATATTATATAAGATAACATATAAGTTTGTAAACCTGTTTAATTATTAGGAACAAGATTCATTTACAAAACGAGTTTACTTAATAATAATAGATGTACTTTGTATTTAATACTACCAGATCTCGCGGTTTTGTCTGTGTTGAAAGGGGCCGTGGGGTCCCTTTAGATGCCCCTTAGATTTAGATGTCTTTTATTTTTATTATTAGCAGTAGTAATTATTGTAGCATCGAATTATTGTGGTTGAATGTAAAAGTTAATAACAAAAGTCATCCTACGACCCTACTTTAGGACAAAAGTTATAGGTTCCGTTAGGTTTAAGTGGGTAGTACTGGTTTTTTACCTGGTTAATCACCACATAGCCATCTGTATTGACATGTGATATATATCCCTACGTTAAGAGACCAGATAATACTCAGATAATGATTTCTTTTATCTTTCAGGTGTCAGCGGTTGTGAGGACGGTACCCACTCGTACACTACTGGTTGCGGGCCGCTAACTCCTGAGCCTACCTGTGAGAACCCTGAACCCAAAGTTAATCCTGATGAGAGCATTTGTGACTTCACAGCATGTTACTGCAATCCTCCAACTGTGAGGGACACCGTCAACGACAAATGTGTGCCTTTGGAAGAATGCCCAAAGTAAATTCATAATTGGAAATAATCAATCGTGAACTTTCTATTATTTTACGTTATCTGTTTTAATATAAATCAAAAACAAAATTTTAAAATTTTTTGTTTCATTGTAACCCACCGTCTTTTGATGTTGAGGTTCAAGGAGATGGGTGTGGTGTCGTGACCGGTCCTTGCTACTTCGACCAATTTTGATCTTTTGTAGCTCCCAACGAAATCCATACATCCATACTAATATTATAAATGTGAACGTTTATGAGGATTGTGAAAGGGAGGAATGTGAAAGTTTATGAGTTTATGAGGATGGACGTTTGTTTTTGTTGTTGTTCTTTTTCACACCAGAACGACTGGACGAATCCTGATGAAACTTAGCACAGATAAATTATAGTCTGGATTAACACATAGTCTAGAGACGAACCCGAAGCGAAGCGAGGGTACTCACCCTAGTATTCACATATAAATATTAATAATTTTTGAGTAGAAGGATGACTAGATGTAATAAGAGTAGTGTTTTGTCTGTACATATATGTAAACACTATACATATACATATGTATAAAATAAATGGTAGATCAAAGAGGTCGAGAACCTGAATATCTATCGATTTGACCCCTAGTTGTTTGGGGTTTTAAAAAAAGTAGCGAAAACCAGATTTTACACAAAACTTAGGTATTTGTGCATAGCTACAAATCTTCGTACGTTCGTTCCCGATTTCATTAAAATTTTTGAGCTAAAGATTTGAATAAATATTGTTATAAGGAATAAATATGCTGGGACATTAACAAGATCATCTAGTTGGTAGAATACGAGGCTCGTAACTTTAAATACATCGTCTCAGCCCAAACACGTCCACTGCTGGACATAGGCCTCCCCCAGAGATTTCCACGACAACCGGTCTTGTGCCATCCGCATCCAGTGGGCTCCAGCGACTTTGACCAAGTCGTCGGTCCACCTTGTGGGAGGCCTGCCCACGCTTCGCTTTACTTGTACTTTAAATACATACATATCATAAATATAAACACCCATGACTGGAGTACAAACATTCGTGCAATGCCCCCAGCAGGACTCAAACACGCGACCGTTGGCACAGCAAGTAGGGTCACTACAAACTGAGCCAAATGTGTCGTCAAAACAACACGTTTGTTATAAAGAACATTATTAGAGTGATCGCACCAAAATTGATACACACATGGTTGTGCGAGATTATTAGCAAGTTCAAAAATAAATATCCTGGAGAGAGCTTGAAGAATATTGTACAGTATACTAATATCTATCATTATTCAATTAGAAAACGTACATAGACAATCAGAGCTAAAGACTTTTTAATTTAATACTAATGCTTATAATAATTTATATTTTTATCTTTTATTATTTACTATTTCTCTAGTGCTTGTTGACGACTTTGGCTTTAATTTGTTTCTTTTTTTGCCAGTACCTTCCTACCTACCTAAAATTCCTATTATTTTCAAATATAAAACATTTACAAAAAACAGACAGACGAATAAATTTAGTGATATAATTTTAACTAATCACACTATTATTTTGCATAAGCCCTCACTATTGTCATTCAGTATTCTTAATATACGGTACTTAATGATAAAAAGCAGTCATGAAGACTGCCGACAGAAGTGAACACTTAAAACTATAAACAAACGGTTGTTATTTTTCGGATATTCAAATTAATTGTTTGATCTTAAATTAAAATCTGTAAATTTAAACTGTTTACATTTATATGGTTTTGACATCTATCGGCACTTTGAGTGTTAGCGTTAGCAGATAGCACGTCAAGTGACCATAACGATGGCGACTTACATGAACTTACTCTCCATCCAAACCTGCCTACAGAAGTTTTCCCTTCAAAAATCAGCCTATCACTTTCCAAATCTCTCTTAGCATGTTGCTGCAAAGAAAAAGAACTAAATAACATACACAGATTTAAGACAGTTTAACTTTGAAGAAGACTTTGTAATGACAAAAATTTGGTAACATTCACTAAGGTTTTGATAAGTGGTAAAGAATAATATATTTTTTCTTTGTTAGGCCCACAACGCTTAAGGAAAAATAATATAAAATAACTACAAACAATTTTTGTTACGACACTATCCCACTAAACTCATTTTTTCAAACAGAAATCAATGTACAATTTCATCCTGTTCCAATTTTATTATTATTGATAAGATGATCTTTCTTCCTTTAAAACAAACTATGTATTCGAATGTTGAAAATCGATTTTAAACTATACCTATCTAATTATCGTATTTATTGGATACTTTGTATGTTTGCCAAATCTTGATTAGAATACAATAAGTTGATAGGAGGTAGATAATGGAACTCTAAAAGGGTTGATTGTAAAACTTTAATTTGGGCTCATATGTTTACATGAATGATTCCCATGATTAAAATTTATGAAAAGATTTTTTTTTAATATTTGAAAGTATGGTTTAGGTTAGGATGGGAGATAACCCACTCATCCTCACAGTCGAGAAAACTCAGGGATCAACACACGAGTCAGTGGTCACTCAAATCAAAATCCAGAAGATCAAGTTTCAAGATAGTATCCAGCATTCCAACAAGCAAGGTCGTGATCACAAGACACAGTTGGGTTAATCTGCTATTCAGGAGATAAGTGGCAATCGGGAAATTGGCATCCTATATAAATGCCAGTATTCCACAAAAAGAAGACCAGAGAGCAGATCACGAACTTGCAATTCCACTGCTCGTAAAGCTCCAAATAGTAAACATTAGGGCTCATCTAGTCTAAATTCTGTTATATCATAAACGTTTTCAATTTTAAAATTTGAACGCAAAAATTTTTGAAACGAAAATAATCACTAAAAATGAAACTCCCAAAAAAGGCATAGAAAGTCTACTCGCTTAAAAAAATGTATGTTTTTTTATCATGCTACTTTATTATCGTATATGAATTGTGTTTTGTACTAGCGGCTTACTCTCGCTTCGCTTGAGTGCGTCCCTGATATGTTTTAATTTTTTTGAGCGGGATCCTAATTTTTTTTTCTAAAATAAAAGTAGCTTAAGTTACTCCTTATAACATCAGCTATCTGCTACTAAAAGTTCCGTCAAAATCAGTCCAACCGTTTCGGAAATTAGCCGGAACAAACAGACAGATAGACAAAAAAATTAAAAATTATGTTTTTCTTATAAGTACGGTATATAATTTCATATGCATTTAGTAAAAAGCTGTTATTTTAATATTACAAACAGACACTTCATTTATATTTTACATTTATATTTTATATATAAAGATAAAATTAGATATATGATGCAACGGTCAAGCTATTTAAGGCCGGTTCTTCTGTGAAGCGAGATAAACAACAAGTAGTTTTGATATTGTAAAGTCACTAATAAATTGTTAAAAAATGAAATCGTTAGTCATCCTTTGTGTCTTAGCCCTCGTGGGTTTGAGTATTGCTGGAACCTACCCTTACCCTAATGGATGCATTTGGGTTGAGGGAAGATGTAAGTATTTTTTTTTTGACTTTACTCATAAATATTTTTATTTTTTACACTAGAGTATTATTTATTTTTTAATATATTTTTTTATATAGTAATAAAAAAAAACTGCTGAGTTTTTTTCGGTAGTTCTTCTTAGGACTGAGGCATTTTATTTCCGAACAACCGATAAGAGATTTTGACAATATGTGTACATTTTAAAAATAACAATCTATACTAATGTTATAAATGTGAAAGTTTGTGAGTGTGGATGTTTGTTACTCTTTCACGCCAGAACAGCTGAACGGATCTAGATGAAATTTGGCACAGAGATAGATTGTAGTCTGGAATAACACATAGGCAGGCTACTTTTTATCCCGGAATAACGTACGGTTTCCGTGGGATAGGTTTGTTTTTGTTTTCCTAGAGCGAAGCGATTGTAAGCCGCTAGTATTGTATAAAATATTAAATTAAATTTTTAATTAAATTTAATAACGAAACTGTGTGAATTAAGAAACGATTTTTAAAAATTCTACCGTTAACTGATATGTTAAAAAAAGCGTAAAAAAAATTGTTTGATTCGACATTTTGACGTGCGAAATATGATTTTTATATCTAAGCATTTATTCAATTGCCATGTAAGCATATGAGAGGTTATCTCATTTATTTGATTATAGTTTGTACGTTTGACCTTGTTATCTACATCTACATATACATATATAAAATTGTAACTAAGCCGAATGTACATTAATGTGTACATTAAATATTTTTTGAAAAATCTTATTGAAATAGACATTATTATTGATACAAAGGCCGAATCTATAGTTTTTAGACTTTTGCCTGACTGTCTGTCTGTGACCGCATCATGGAAAAACCACTGGAGGGATTTTTGATGCAATTTGGTATGGATGATAGCTGGTTATTCGGGTCAATATATAGGATACTTTTTACTGCGGGAAAATATCTCATCTCTGAGAAATCTATACTAAACGTAAATAGGGACGAAACCGAGCGGAGCGAGGGCGAGTCGCTAGTTATATAATATATATGTATACATACACATGTATATAGTTAAGATATATTTTTCTGTACTACACTATCATATTTTAAAGCTAAAAACATGGTTTTTTGTTTGTTTTGATTGTTTGTATGCGCTTTTCTTTGGAATTAATTGTTAGATTTGAAAATTTCATTTAGTCTTCTCTAGATTATTTATTGAAGAAAGTTTTAGCATATTCTTAAGAGTAAAATTTTTTCTTTTTTTTTGTGATACAAAATGTTCTTCCATTCCATCCATACTTTCCTCGGTCTACCACTACCTCAAGCAATCAAAGATATCCATATTCATATAATAAATGCGAAAGTAACTCTGTCTGTTACGTTTTAACGGCCAAATCGCTGAATCAATTTTGATGAATTTTGATATAGAAACAAACGGGACTTTAGAAAAGGTCATAGGCTTTTTGTCGCGAAAAAAAACTTGAAGGTGGTGAAATAGTTGAAAGTTTGTATGGGGAACCAACTACACAAAGTACACTCACGATAACTTTTTTCTTTTTATTTTCACTTTTGTTTTATCTAATTTAATATATTTAAACGAGCAATTCTTGTATATTTATTTATTTATTTATTTACACCGGCAATCTCCAAAAGGGCTCTAACGATTTCGCTGGAATTTGGCGTGTGGGGATTTTCGGGGGCGAAAAATCGATCTAGATAAGTCTTATGTCTGGGAAAACGCGTGTTTTTGAGTTTTGATGTGGTTTTCTTTCGTATTATTCTAATGTACGTAGGAAAGCAGTGGTAGCCCAGTGGTTCACGCGTTTGTTTGGGAAACCGAGTGAAGTTCAAATCCCGGGTCTCGCACCTCTGATATTTTCATGTGCGAATCATTTTCTAATTTGATTACCACTTGCCTTACGGTGAAGGAAAACATCGTGAGGAAACCTGTATGTCTGAGAGAACCTAGCAAGTTTTCGAAAGACATGCGAAGTCCGCCAATCTGCACTTGGCCCGCGTGGTGGACTATGGCCTGATTCCCCTTGTATTGAAGGGAGGCCCGTGCCCAGCAGTGGGACGTTAAAAAGGGCTGAATACGTAGGAAAGCACCCGAGCGAAGCGAGGCTAAGTCGTTAGTTATATATAAATAAACTACGCGAGCAGAACCGGAGCAAAATCCTGTATTACGAGAATAATATTATATTAGTAGATAAAATTAATACGATTAGAAACAAAAGTATTTAAGGATTTAGAAATGGTTTTAAGTTATTATCTTTAAGCACGTCCATACTTCAATAAATGCGTTAGAACAACTCGAGTACTCCTCCTAACTTTTATAAATACATTGTACTGAATAAAATGAAACATAACTTTTAAGCTATATGTAATAAATAACAGATATAATTTAGCCAATTGTTGAATTGTTAAACAGTATTGTGGGTTTGATTCTCATATTGAATGAAGGCCCACCCCCAGCAGTGGGACGTTAAAAATGACTGAATACAATTACTTTATTTAATAACTAGCGACTCACGCTCGATTCGCTCGCGTTCGTCCCTAGGTACGTTTTCACGGTTAGCTATGTTTATACATAAATAGTAGCTTGCTACTTCTAAGATATTCATTTAAATTATAATTATTTACGTTACGTACGTACGTTATTGCGTACGCCATACGCGGATTTTGTTCACAATTTCATGGGTTTTAATTTTTTTCGCTGAACCCTGAATCCTTTTCTAAAATAAAAGTAGCCTAAGTTACTCCTTATAACAGCAGCTATCTGCTAGTGAAAGTCCCGTCAAAATCAGTCCAGCCGTTTCGGAGATTAGCCGGAACAAACAGACAGACAGACAAAAATTGTAAAAAATGTTGTTTTGGTAGGTGTACCGTGTATACATCCATATGCATTTACTAAAAAGCGGTTATTTTAATATTACAAACAGACACTCCAATTTTATTTATCTGTATAGATAAATATGTTTAAAAATATTTTCTTTACTATTAATTTATTTATCTAATTCTTTAGTTTACAAATCATGGTGTGGCTGCACTATTTAAGTCTGAATGATAATAATTGAACGCGAATACAAAAATTTCATATCTGTACTTGCTCAACAGAGCAGCCCAATGATTGGTGTTTTTACATTTTTATATCAATACGGTTTTTTTCCAAACCTTCCTCGCACTTTAGCGAATATTTGAATAAAAAATTGCCGAATTAGTACAGTCTTTCTCGAGTTTTGAGCTTAGCAACACATTTAGCGATTCATTTTTATTTATATAAAGTTTTTATTTATACATACGTTTTAGCGGTAAGTACAATGTACATACATAGGTATAGAAAAGTAGGCAGGTTATTTTATATTTTTTTCTTTTATTTATTTATTTTTATTTATAAATACTTATATTTATTTTTATTTAAAAATACATAAAATCAAAGAGAAAGATACATAAAAAAGGCATGCAAAGGCGGTCTTATTGCTATGAGCAATTTCTTACAGACAACCTCTGGTGAAAGGATTAATGAAAACCGTAAGTACATAAATAAATAGATCAAATATACATACATATATACATTATACATATACATACAAAAATACATATATAATAAATACATACGTTTAAATATATATAAAAACTTTATCTACAAAGAAAGATAGTTATTAGTTAGACGACGTTTAAAAATATGCAATGATTTTGAATGGTGAATATTGCGAGGGAGCATGTTCCATAGCTTTGCAGCTTTAACCGTAAAGGAGTTACCATAAAAATTTGAATTTGATTTATTTGTTTTTCTTTATTAAAACTTTCCGTGTACCTTAAGGAACATATGAAAAAAAATAGCTGAATTGGTCGAGCCGTTCTCGAGTTTTGTGCTTAGACACATACATTTTTATTTATATATATAGATAGATAGAAGATTAATATTTCATTATGTTCAAGGTGAATTTGAAGTTAAATAATGACTTGAAAGATCAATAAAAAATATTAATTTTAATATGTTAGATAACTTGTAAGTGTGTAAACCAGTTTAGTTATTAGGATCAGATTCATTTACAAACGAGTTGACTAAAAATAGATGTAATTTATATATAATATAAGCAAATCTCGCGGTTTCGTCTGCGTTGAGGGTTCGTAGGTTTCTTTTGTTTTTTTTTATATTATAGTTTTCGCCCACAGCCTCATTGGCCTGATAAGGGTAGGTTTCAAGGGTAGTGTTTGTCTGATGTCCTATATCCTTGACAAATGAAGTGAAGAGGTAGAGTTACGTTCAATTTATAATATTTTTTGCAAGAATATTTAAGATAAAGGTAAATTTTTAATACCTTGGGGTATTGAATAATACTTTCTCAGATTTACGCGAATATTTGACATTTTAAATAAATCTGTCAGATTATTTCACGGATTTATTTTGATTTTTTGTTCCCGACGTTTCGAATGCTTTACAGCAATCATGATCACGGGAGAGACTTAGCTTTTAGACGTCTCAAAGGCGTTATATACTTTACAGACAGTGCGTACTCACAATTTTACAAAAAATGATTTCAAAAATTCAAAAATGGCACCAAAGTACCTTACAATTAAAAAAAGAAAAGAGTAATAAGTATTATAATTAAATACAGCTAATCCATTACAAAAAAATAACTTTTTCTCTTTATAATATTATAGTTTAGATTATTTATTTATTATTAGCTATCACTTTTAAACTCTGATTTCATGGCAAGTTCAAATTGAGGACGCCCAGTCTATAATAACACAAGATTTTTCCTCCAGCACAATGTAGAGTTCAAATACGGAACGCTAATAGTATATTGTCAATACACCTATGTTAGATTGGTTTCTTCAAACAAAGTTTATTTACTGAGCAAATTTAACTTATGAGTAAGATAAGGGTTTTTACACTTATGAGATGATCTTTAATATATATATATATATATATATATATATATATATAATATTATTATATAAAATTCTTTATATAAAATTCTAACTAAACCGAATCTGTACATTAAATATTTTTTGGAAAATATTATTGAAATTGTTATTATTTTGATACAGAGGCCGAATCTATAGTTTTCAGAATTTTTGTCTGTCTGTCTGTCTGTCTGGGAACGCATCACGAGAAAACCACTGGACAGATTTCGATGAAATTTATCATACCAAATTTCATCTAGCTAGCTGGTTATCCGGGTCAACATATAAAATACTTTTTACTGCGGGAAAATATCTCATCGTTAATAATTTATAGTAGTGTAGTACTAATTTATTTATAGTAGTGTTCGCCCAGTGGTAAAAATTCGAACATAACCATTATTGAAAATTTTAGGAAAACAATATGTGAATAGAATTTAACTATCTATATAAAAAGAAAACAACTATTTTCATTATTATAGCACTAAAGCTCGTTACTAGCTACTAAATAAAAAAAATATATCTATACAAATAAATAAAATTGGAGTGTCTGTTTGTAATATTAAAATAACCGCTTTTCACTAAATGCATATGGATATATACACGGTACATATACCAAAACAACATTTTTTACAATTTTTGTCTGTCTGTCTGTGTGTTGTTCCGGCTAATCTCTGAAACGGCTGGACCGATTTTGACGAGACTTTTACTGACAGATAGCTGATGTAATAAGGAGTAACTTAGGCTACTTTAATTAAAAAAAAAATAGGGTCCCACAAAAAAAAGAAAAAAAAAATGTTTTGGAAAGCAACCTAGAGATGAACCCTGGTGAAGCTACGAATGCTTTACAGCAATCATCGAGAAACACATCGGGAACCAAAAATCAAAATAAATCCGCGAAAAAAACCGAAAAGATAGTTTTATTTAAAATATTACTAACTTGCTAACAAAAAAACAACAGTATTGCTTGAAAACACACACTTGTAATTAGCAGTCGGGTGTTTAATACGATTGAGCTATGTATAAAATGTCTGAATGATAGGCATTAGATGTATGTAGATAATGGTTCTCCATGGTTTGAATTAAAAATAAAGTTCATAAGGGTATTTGCTATTATATCCTTGTTTCATTTGCAAGATCTCTTCCTCGTAAGGCATGTTGCAGAAAACTGAAAAAGCTAGTTTGAAAACAGCCTTAGTATAGAATTATTAATCAAATAAAATTTTTCCTGGAATATGAAACTTCATATATATAATAGAATGTACGAGACCCTAATTTGAATAATAAATTTCAATTCAAACTAAGTTTCATTGTTAATTGAATGCTCTTACTTACTTCATTAGAAGGAATATATATATATATATATATATATATATATATATATATATATATATATATATATATATATATATATATATATATATATATATATATATATATATATTATAGATTCAGATCTTTCCTGCTTGTTTGTCTGTTCGTTTATTTATTGAATATCTTTCTCTCAAACAATTTAAATGAAGTGTAATTTTTTGGCAACATTTTTTCTTTAACTGGTAACAAAACTTCATATCATCATCATAATTATATGTAGGTATGGTTAAGAAGAAAGCTCGATAAACCGTAGTGGACTATTACATTTTATTAGGTGTTTTTTTAAAATAAATACTACTTTATTTTACTCAACCAGCTTACGTACTCGCCACCCTCTAAATTATATACAAGTGTTACTGCTATATTTGGGTGGGGGATTGGTGTAACAAGTGGATCAATTTTTATGCTTTCTATGATTTTGTACTTAGGTATTTCTTAAGATTGTAATAAACCTTTGGAGGTCTATTTTCTTTCTATTAACAATGTTATATTTTTACTGAACGCCATGACCAGAAATGTCTAAATAAATTCATGGGTAAATATGAAAGGCCTGCAGTCCCACTTTAGAGAGTTAGAGATTCCGTTGGGTTTTAGTGGGTAGCACTGACTGATTGGCTGGTGAGTCATCACATAGCCATATGTATTAACATGTGATATATGTATATTTATATCCCAAAAGAGATAAGATAATGCTCAGATAAGACTTCTTTTCGCTTTCAGGTCAGAGAGGTTGTGAAGACGGTACCCACTCGTACACTACTGGTTGCGGGTACCTGACTCCTGAACCTACCTGTGAGAACCCTGAACCCCAAGAAGATACTAGGGGCAAAATTTGCGACTTCACAGCATGTTACTGCAATCCTCCAACTGTGAGGGACACCGTCAGCAAGAAATGCGTGCCTTTGGAAGAATGCCCAAAAAAACAGGAATAAGTAATTGTGTAATTTCTATCATTGTACGTTATCTGTTTTCAAATTAAATAAAAACAAAATGTTTTAAATTTTTGTTTTATTCTAACCCTTTAAGTCTTTTGAAACTAATATAATAATAAATGTTACGTGCAATAGAAAAAAATATTTTTTACTTTGTAACAGTATTTAGGGCAAGACTACTGTATATAGTATTAAAATTATAATTTAACGTTGATTGGTATTATAGTTAATGTTATAGAACGACAAACATGTTCGGCATTAATTTTTATTATTATAGGATCAATAGATACATTTGCTTTGTCATAGTCCGTTGTTCCATACAAATACTGTCTCAGTATAGGTATTTTTTCAATTTCATTATCTATAATTTCACAAAACTCCTTATTATTTTTTTCAAGATATTTTTCAATGTTTAAAAAAAAACAAAAAAAGAAATTCGAAAAATAAATTTAAAACTCAAAAAAAGATACGTGTTCGTATAACAGTTTATAAAAATATGGGTTTTCTCTAAAATTAAATTAATGTAGAATTTTCATTCATTTTTTATCTATATATAATAAAATTCTAACTAAGTCGAATCTGTACCTTAAATATTTTTTGGAAAATCTTATGGAAATAGACATACAGAGGCCAAATCTATAGTTTTTAGAATTTTTGTCTGTCTGTCTGTTACCGCATCACAGAAAAACTACTGGAGGAATATTGATGAAATTTGGTATGGTCATAGCTGGTTATCCGGGTCAACATATTAAATATGGCAAAAATTATTAAAAATAGCTTATATTGAAAAAAAAATATATCAATGGCACTATTTTATTCATTAAAAAAGTTATTTTAATAATTATTTACATTTGTCTTATTTAGATTTTCGGCAATAGATGTCACCATGTGTTTTTAAAATACGTAGTTTTAATTCCAAAAAATTTTATGCCCAAATCAGAAATTTCTATGATTTTATTAGAATTATTACTAAATTACCCACGGCCCCGTCTGTGTTCAAATTATTAATAAACAATCTTTTTCGCTTTATAAATTAGTTACATCTATAGATATATTAAAATTGTAACTAAGCCGTATACATTAAATATTTTTTGGAAAATCTTATTGAAATACTTACACATTACTATCGACACAGAGAGGCCGAATCTACAGTTTTTTAAATTTTTGTCTGTCTATCTGTCAGTGACTGCATCACAGAAAAACCACTGGAGGAATTTTGAAGAAATTCGGTATTCGGCGGGGAAATATCTCATGAGACAAAAAACAAAAACTGGTTAGAATAAAACCACGATGATATTATAAACATTTTAGCAAGGTAACTTATAAAATATGGCAAAAACTATTAAAAAAAACTTATCTTGATAAAAAGAAAAGATTAATAGCGCTATTTTATTCATTAAAATAACTCCAAACATATTTATGTGTTATTTAGACATTCGACAATAGATGCCGCTATGTGTTTTTAAAAGCCGTAGTTTTAATTCTAAAAAATTGAATGTACAGATATTGAATATATGTATATACATACGTTTCTATGATTTTATTAGAATTACTACTAAATTACCCGCATCCAAACCTTGTTCAAAATGAATAACACATTAGGAATATTTTGTTGGCCGAAACAATTTTAAATGAAAATATTTTTAAATATTTATTGTTTAGTAAATAATGTTAATGTTTGTGAGTCTTTTAATAGAAAAACTGGGCAAATGCAAGTCCAACTCCAGCATTATAAGGTTCCGTTTAGCAAAATATTTCGTTGTTTTTCTTATTCCTACGTAATTTGCTAAGATAACACTAAAATAAATACGAATAATACTAACGTTTCCACAATATACCTACTCATTTTATCAACCGTAAAAATAAGTTGGTTTCATATTATTTTTTAACATTATATAGAAAAAAAGTTTATGGTTGTTAAACTGATAAAGCGGGTAATGCTAGTCATGAATGAATATTTTTTTTTAAACTTTCAAGCAAGTTAATACCAGCCGTAAACAAACAGACGAGATTTACAGATTTTTTTTATATATGAGGATAAAATTACATGTATTGGTCAAGCTATTTAAGGCCTGTTTTTTCTCTAGGATGAGATAAATAACAAGTAGTGTTGATACCGTGCAGTCGATAACAAATTGATAAAAAATGAAATCTTTAGTCATTGTTTGTGTCTTAGCCCTTGTGGGTTTGAGTATCGCTGGAACCGACCTTTACCCTAGAGGATGTATTTACATTTTGGGAAAATGTGAGTATTTAAAAAAATATATTTTAATCATTCATATTTTGTACTAGAGTTCCTTATTTATGTTTCATGATTTTATTAAATGGTATAAAAAAAAACATACTATATTCCTGCTGAGTTTATTTCGGCAGTTCTTCTTAGGACTGAGGCATTTTATTTCCGAATAACTGATAGAGTTTTTGACAGGAAGTGTATATATTAAAAAATAACAATATTGTATAATTTACTTATTTTAAATATTATATTCTTTTTTATATTGCAATGATGATGTTCTCCTGACCGATTCCGGCCACGGCGGCCAATCTCATTGAGACTAGCCAACTGCGCAGGAGATATTATAGTGCACAAGTGTACGCGCAAACTCAAGTGCACTCTCTATTCCTGTCACTCTCATACTCCAGTGGGACGACTACTCGACACGACCGGTGAGAGTTAAGGCGCAGGACCGACGGCTTTACGTGCTCTCCGAGGCACGGGGGTGAAACACCGCCAACTTCCCAACTCCGGGCTGTTATTGAGGCTTACTATACAGAAAGACTCAATAACTAAACTTGGCCCGACCCGGGACTCGAACCCAGGACCTCAGGATGTGCAGCCGTACATGCTAGCCACTACACCACCGAGGCAGTTACAATAATTGAGTTTATCGTAATAAATTGTTGGGTTTGATTTAATATAAAGTTCATTTTCTTCTTTTTTGAGCATAAAAAGCTTGTTTAAAAAATGTTTTTTACAATAATAATTTATTTTAATTTTTTAGTTTTTATTTTATTCGTATTCTTCTCAGCGAAACTTTATATTCAATATCCATGTCGTGGACGTGCATAAAAAAAACAGTCCGTCATCTTTTGGAGTAAGCTATTTAGAATGACGTTTAGTAAAATTTAGACAGACAGACAGACACCGGGACAGGTAAAAAACAAAAGAAAAATTTGTAATTATAAATCATATATGCAAGTGTTACCTTTTGCTATAAATTTTATATAAGTCCGTGTACTTGTTGAAATATAATAGTATATAATATGTACTTCTAGGATTAAATTTACACTAGAAATGTACTTAATTTAATGATTTATGTTGATAAATAAAGATATTTTAAAATGAAATAAATTATAAATCATCATTTTGTGACGTCCGCCATATTAACATTTACAATGATGTCACTGTACTCATCATATTTCGCCTTTTCATTTGATGTCCATATCAAAGGAGTTAATGTAGAGATGATATATCGCCATTTTGCGGCGGCTACCATATTGGATTTAAAATGGCGGCATTTAGGTTATCGTGCATTGTATCAGGAACCAGTTCGTCATTTTGACCTTTAAAATATGTGTTTTGATATCTAAGCATTTGTTTATATTGAAATATAAACATAATAGTGGAAGTGATCTCATTTATTCTATTATAACTTGTACATTTGACCTTGTTATTATGTGTATAATATATATGTTTAAGCAACGACATTATATATGTGTATACATACACATATATAATGTTATTGCTTCGGTGGTGTAGTGGTTAGCATGCACGGCTGTACATCTTTAGGTCCTGGGTCCGAGTCCCGGGTCGGGCCAAGTTCAGTTATTGAGTCTTTCTGTTTATTAAGCCTAAATAGCCCATAGTTGGGCAGTTGGCGGTGTTTCACTTCATATCATCATAATAATAATTATTTTTTCATCTACTACGTTCTAGTATCTAATTCTTTACATTAATTTGGTTGATTTTTTTATATGTGTAAATTTACGTATGTACATCTGTATGTATGTATAATGTATACTTTATTTCAACAATGTTATATTTTTACTAAACGTCACGAGAAGAAATGTCGAAATAAACTCATGGCTAATTGTGAAAGTGGTCCTGAGATTCCACTTTAAGGAGTTCCGTTGGGTTTTAATGGGTAGTACTGGCTATTTAGCCGGTGAAAATCATTACATAGCCATCTGTATTAACATAAGATATGTATGTTGCGGATGTCGATGTATTTCATATTATGTTATCGCGATTCTCGTCCGCCATAGTCAGTGTACTCGAGCGGCACTGTCGAGTGTTCACAATAAAGTGAGTTCGCTCGAACTATTAACTCAAGTTATAAATTATATTCTATCAAGTACCGATGTCAAGCGCTATTGTCAAGTACCCTCAAAATCATGTAAAAAATATGAAATTTATTTACTCTAATATGTATATCCCAAAAGAGATAAGATAATGCTCAGATAAAGATTTATTTTATCTTTCAGGTTACAAAGGTTGTGAAGAAGGTACCCACGCGTACTCAACTGGTTGCGGGTACCTGACTCCTGAACCTACCTGTGAGAACCCTGAACCCAAAGAAGATAGAAGGGGTATGATTTGTGACTACTCAGCTTGTTATTGCGATGCTCCAACTGTGAGGGACACCGTCAGCAAGAAATGTGTGCCTTTAGAAGAATGCCCAAAAAATGAGGGAAATCCCGAAGAATAAGCAAGAATAATAATAATAAATTGTGTACTTTCTATTAATTTTTGTTTTATTGTAACCCACCGTCTTTTGGTTTTTTTATGTGATTAATCTATTTAGTTGATAATATGTTTTTTTCTTAAATAAGTTCCATCTGTAAGTAACAAGGACTTCAATATACAATATGACATCAATTGAACATTGAAATCTAATGTAATATAGTATACTTGTTATCTATAAAGTTGACATTAATATTACCACTAACCACATGCTTCGCTACGAAAGTTATCGCTTACATAGATAGATAAGGGACTCAGACTAGGTAGTATTCTACTGTCGTCATCGCTAATAGAAAATAATGAAATCCTTTATGATATAACACAGCGTTATATCACGTGGTCAGAATATATCATTTCCATATTAGTTTTGTTTTAGCCATATTGATTGCAGAAATTAATTTATCAGAAGTCTGGCTTAAGAGTGGTTTCTGGTAGTAAGATTCAAAATATTATGAACTATCTGAGAAAGTAATTTATCTCAATCTGTGAAGAATCAAGATAAAATAAAGCATTCCTAAATATTTTTAAGAGCTACAACAAGAGCACTAAATTAAAATGGCAACGTTTTATTTAAATACTGTAGACATTTTTGGATGTTTTTAAATTCTGTAGTTTTGAAACATCACAGAAAAATGGAAAATATGGTGTCAAGTTTGAGTTGAAATCGTGTATTGGATTCCGAAGACGGATTTTTTTTATATATTAGAAAAATACATATTAAATAAATATTTTTTTTTCTCTTTGGTTATAGTTTTTTTTTATATAATAATTGCAATAAAAATAAAAAAAGTCTTATATTTCTCTAAAAATTACATTCATCATCATCATCATATTCAGCCTGCTTTCATCCACTGCTGGACATAGGCTTCTCCTATGGCACGCCACTGAGCTCGATCTTCAGCTCTACGCATCCAACCGCTGCCAGCCAGTTTACGTATATCGTCGCTCCACCTAACTGGAGGGCGTCCTACACTACGTTTGCCGAGCCGTGGTCTTAAAAATAAAAAAATACATTAATTAATCTTAAAATTACATTACTAAACATTAATTTAAATAACTATTTCTGTTTAAGAACCCCTGAGGTGAAGGCCTCCTCCAGAGAATTTTGATAGAAATTAAGATAGAAATTTTATTTACTATAAAGAAAATTACAAATATACATAATTATATGTATACGAAATATACAAAACTCATAGTTCACATAAGCAAATTAAAATTATATACCAATATTATAATAATAGCAATAGGAAAATATATGTATGAAAAAAAAAATGAAAAAAAAAACTGCATGTTCATTTATTAAAACCAGTCAGTGTCGGAGCACGTCATTCAATCTATAGCCTTAAGTACCGCTAGTTCTAAGTATAAAAAATGTAATCGCCAAACATATTTTCTTTTTATCAATGTTATAAAAAGGGCACGGGAAATTAAAGCCTGTGGATGTGATCTAATTATAAAAAAAAAGAAATATACAAAACAAATGTACACTTAGTTATTACTGTACAAGTCATGTCCGCGTGGAATAGTGGCAAGAATGCTCGCCGTTTTGCCCCAATGAATGGCAATATTGATTTCTTGGGCAAAAAATGCGCCAGCTCTTCTGTCACCAGTAAAGGGGATAAGACGAGGTGTTATGTCTTTTAAGAAGTGCTTATCACTTTGACTCCATTGCCCAAGAGTTTCTACAGCAAATGGAATAAAAACATAATTTCAGCTAGGGAAAGCGTATTTACGTAATTTATATAGTTCAGCCATCTCCACCGCGGCTTCCACTTTAGACGCGTATCTATCTTGGTTTGATATTATAGCATGAGACAAAAGATTTTTTAATAACCTTTTTTGGTTCAAAATCACAAAAAACTGTTATTATTCTGTACTTCTATGTACTTCTATGTGATTCGAGTACTTCTATGATTGGTTAACTTAGAATAATATTTACAATTGTATTTTTTGGTCGCTGTTAACAGTGACAGAAGATCGAGCAAACAAATATAGATATATATATAGATACACATAATATGTATATTTTTAATTTTAACAGAATTTGCAATTAAAACGTTTTAAAATATATTATAATTTATACTATCTTATAGCTGAATTTCACTTTTAAACTTATTTGATTAGCTGTATTTGGTATGAAATGCCAAGGTGTCGCAAGTCGCGACATTCCTGTGTGACAGTATGTCAGTAAATGAAGTATTTATGTATAAATGTCAATAACTTTGAGTTGGAATATGGCTAGATATAATAAAAGCAGTTTTTTGTTTGTTGTCAATACTATAGTGTGTAATATGACGAGTGGATCAAAGGCGATAGGAGGTCGAGCATCCCAATACCTCGATTTAACCCCCATATTTGAAAGTTATTTGGGGTTTTAAATAAAGAACCGAAAGCTAGATTTTAGATATAACTTCACAAGGTCATCCGAAATCTTAGGTATACAATAGTTGTTTATTTTTCAAATTTGCTTTTTGATATTGTAATAGTTTTGTTAGAATCTGGTAAATGCCCAAATAAAAATTAAACATTATGAATAACAAACCGAAACTAAAAATCTGTAAAGAAACTTTAAGCTGATAGTTTACATTATCATTATTAATAAACAATCTTTTTCGCTTTATAAATTAGTTACATCTATAGATATATCAAAATTGTAATTAGGCTGTATCTGTACATTAAATATTTTTTGGAAAATCTTATTGAAATACTTACACATTATTATCGACACAGAGAGGCCGAATATACAGTTTTTTTTTATTTTTGTCTGTCTATCTGTCAGTGACTGCATCACAGAAAAACCACTGGAGGAATTTTGAAGAAATTCGGTACGGTGATAGCTGGCTATCCAAATCAACACATAGGATACTCTTTACCGCCGGAAAATATCTCATTTTTGAGACAAAATACAAAAACTGGTTAGAATAAAACCACGATGATATTATAAACATTTTAGCATGGTAACTTACAAAATATGGCAAAAACTATTAAAAAAAACTTATCTTGATAAAAAGAAAAGATTAATAGCGCTATTTTATTCATTAAAATAACTCCAAACATATTTATGTGTTATTTAGACATTCGACAATAGATGTCGCTATGTGTTTTTAAAATCCGTAGTTTTAATTCCAAAAAAATGAATGTACAGATATTGAACATATATACATACGTTTCTATGATTTTATTAGAATTACTACTAAATTACCCGCATTCCCGACCGTGTTCAAAATGAATAACATATTAGGAATATTTTGTTGGCCGAAACAATTTTAAATGAAAATATTTTTAAATATTTATTGTTTAGTAAATAATGTTAATGTTTGTGAGTCTTTTAATAGAAAAACTGGGCAAATGCAAGTCCAACTCCAGCATTATAAGGTTCCGTTTAGCAAAATACTTCGTTGTTTTTCTTACTCCTACGTAATTTGCTAAGATAACACTAAAATAAATACGAATAATACTAACGTTTCCACAATATACCTACCTACTCATTTTATCAACCGTAAAAATAAGTTCGTTTAATATTATTTTTTAACATTATATAGAAAAAAAGTTTATGGTTGTTAAACTGACAAAGCGGGTAATGCTAGTCATGAATAAATATTTTCTTTAAACTTTCAAGCAAGTTAATACCAGCCGTAAACAAAGAGACGAGATTTACTGATTTTTTTATATATGAGGATAAAATTACATGTATTGGTCAAGCTATTTAAGGCCTGTTTTTTCTCTAGAATGAGATAAATAACAAGTAGTGTTGATACCGTGCAGTCGATAACAAATTGATAAAAAATGAAATCTTTAGTCATTGTTTGTGTCTTAGCCCTTGTGGGTTTGAGTATCGCTGGAACCGACCTTTACCCTAGAGGATGTATTTACATTTTGGGAAGATGTGAGTATTTAAAAAAATATATTTTAACCATTCACATTTTGTACTAGAGTTCCTTATTTATGTTTCATGATTTGATTAAATGGTATAAAAAACATACTATATTATATACCTGCTGAGTTTATTTCGGCAGTTCTTCTTAGGACTGAGGCATTTTATTTCCGAACAACTGATAGAGTTTTTGACAGGAAGTGTATAACATTCATTTTTTAAACATTAAAAAATAACATTATTGTATAATTTACCTATTTTAAATATTATATTCTTTATTATATTGCATAAATTCAGTTTATTGTAATAGATTGTTGGGTTTGATTTAATATAAAGTTTATTTTCTTCTTTTTTGAGCATTTACTTAAATAAAAAGCTTGTTTTAAAAAATGTTTTTTACAATAATAGTTTATTTTTATTTTTCAGTTTTATTTTATTTTATTTAAAAAAAAAAACACAGTCCGTATCTTTTGGAGTAAGCTATTTTGGATTTAGAATGACGTTTAGTAAAATTTAGACAGACAGACAGACCGGGACAGGTGAAACAAAATAAAAATTTGTAATTATAAATCATATATGCAAGTGTTACCTTTCGCTATAAGTTTTATATAAGTCTGTGTACTTGTTAAACAAATATAATAGTATATAATATGTACTTCTAGGATTAAATTTACACTAGAAATGTACTTAATTTAATGATTTATGTTGATAAATAAAGATATTTTAAAATGAAATAAATTATAAATCATCATTTTGTGACGTCCGCCATATTAACATTTACAATGATGTCACTGTACTCATCGCATTTCGCCTTTTCATTTGATGCCCATATCAAAGGAGTTAATGTAGAAATGATATATCGCCATTTTGCGACGGCTACCATATTGTATTTAAAATGGCGGCATTTAGGTTATCGTGCATTGTATCAGGAACCAGTTTGTCATTTTGACCTTTAAAATATGTGTTTTGATATCTAAGCATTTGTTTATATTGAAATATAAACATAATATGGGTAGTGATCTCATTTATTCTATTATAACTTGTACATTTGACCTTGTTATTATGTGTATAATATATATGTATAAGTAACGACATTATTAACGTAGGATAAATATATAATATATAATAATTATTGTATTACAATATTGTACACAGTTATTATTTTAAAAGAGCAACTGTTGAGTTTCTCGCCGGCTCTTCTCAGCAGAACTGCTTTCCGAGCCGGTGGTAGCTTCCTCACGGACTGACTACACTGACATTTAATTTAAATTTAAAATGTAAAATTGACGATTCAAAAGTGCTTGTAAAAGTCTATTTGAATAAAGTATATTTTGATTTGATTTGATATATAATGTTATTGCTTCGGTGGTGTAGTGGTTAGCATGCACGGCTGTACATCTTTAGGTCCTGGGTCCGAGTCCCGGGTCGGGCCAAGTTCAGTTATTGAGTCTTTCTGTTTAGTAAGCCTCAATAGCCCATAGTTGGGAAGTTGGCGGTGTTTCACTTCCTTGCCTCCGTGCCTCCGTGCCTGATCAAGCCTTCGGTCCTGCGCCTTAACTCTCACTGGTCTCCAACTTCACCGGAGTATGGGAGTGACAGGAATAGAGAGTGCACTTGTATTGAGCGCACACGCGCTGCACTATAATATCTCCTGTGCAGATCTCAATGAGATTGGCCACCGTGACCGAATTCGGTTATATATGTAGTTAAGATATATATTTCTATACTACGTCATTCATATTATAAAGCTGAAGACATATTTTTTTTTGTTTTGTTTGTTTGTATGTGGTATTCACTGAAAGATGTGCTAAAAATGTAGATATATTTAAAACCTTATTAAAAGATTACTATCTATCTCTTTAAGCCCTTTCTCCTTCCTCTCTTTCGTCCTTTACCCTTTAATATCATAATAATAATAATAATATTTTTTTTTTCATCTACTACGTTCTAGTATCTAATTCTTTACATTAATTTGGTTGATTTTTTATGTGTGTAAATTTACGTATGTACATCTGTATGTATGTATGTATAATGTATACTTCATTTCAACAAATGTTATATTTTTACTAAACGTCACGAGAAGAAATGTCGAAATAAACTCATGGCTAAGTGTGAAAGTGGTCCTGAGATTCCACTTTAAGGAGTTCCGTTGGGTTTTAATGGGTAGTACTGGCTATTTAGCCGTTGAAAATCATTACATAGCCATCTGTATTAACATAATATATATATGTTGCGGATGTCGGTGGATTTCATATTACGTTATCGCGATTTTCGTCTGCCATGGTCAGTGTGCTCGTGCGGCACTGTCGAGTGTTCACAATAAAGTGAGTTCACTCGAACTATTAACTCAAGTTATAAATTATATTCTATCAAGTATGTCAAACGCTATTGTCAAGTACCCTCAAAATCATGTAAAAAATATGAAATTTATTTACTCTAATATGTATATCCCAAAAGAGATAAGATAATGCTCAGATAAAGATATATTTTATCTTTCAGGTTACAAAGGTTGTGAAGAAGGTACCCACGCGTACTCAACTGGTTGCGGGTACTTGACTCCTGAACCTACCTGTGAGAACCCTGAACCCAAAGAAGATAGAAGGGGTATGATTTGTGACTACTCAGCTTGTTATTGCGATGCTCCAACTGTGAGGGACACCGTCAGCAAGAAATGTGTGCCTTTAGAAGAATGCCCGAAAAATGAGGGGAATCCCGAAGAATAAACAATTGTGTACTTTCTATTAATTTTTGTTTTATTGTAACCCACCGTCTTTTGGTTTCTTTATGTGATTAATCTATTTAGTTGATAATATGTTTTTTCTTAAATAAGTTCCATCTGTAAGTAACAAGGACTTCAATATACAATATGACATAAATAATTCCATTGAAATCTAATATAATATAGTACACTTGTTATCTATAAAGTTGACATTAATATCACCACTAACCACATGCTTCGCTACGAAAGTAATCGCTTACATGGATAGATAAGGGACTCAGACTAGGTAGTATTCTACTGTCGTCATCGCTAATAGAAAATAAAGAATTCATGTATGATATAACACAGCGTTATATCACGTGGTCAGAATATATCATTTCCATATTAGTTTTGTTTTGTTTTAGCCATATTGATTGTAGAAATTAACTTATCAGAAGTCTGGCTTAAGAGTGGTTTCTGGTAGTAAGATTCAAAATATTATGAACTATCTGAGAAAGTAATTTATCTCAATCTGTGAAGAATCAAGATAAAATAAAGCATTCCTAAATATTTTTAAAAGCTACAACAAGTGCATTAAATTAAAATGGTAACGTTTTATTTGAATACTGTAGACTTTTTTGGATGTTTTTAAAATTCTGTAGTTTTGAAACATCACAGAAAAATGGAAGATATAGTGTCAAGTTTGAGTTGAAATCGTGTACTGGATTCCGAAGACGGTTTTTTTATATATTAGAAAAATACATATTAAATAAATATTTTTTTATCTCTATGGTTATAATTTTTTTTATTTAATAAATGCAATAAAAATTTAAAAAAAATCTTATATTTGTCTAGAAATTACATTGCTAAACATTAATTTAAATAATTATTTCTGCTTGAAAACCCATGAAGTGAAGGCCTACTCCAGAGAATTTTGATAAAAATTAAGATATAAAATTTTATTTTATTTACTATAAAGAAAATTACAAATATACTTAATTATATACGAAATATACAAAACAAATGTACACTTAGTTATTACTGTACAAGTCATGTCCGCGTGGAATAGTGGCAAGAATGCTCGCCGTTTTGCCCCGCAATATTGATTTCTTGGGCAAAAAATGCGCCAGCTCTCCTGTCACCAGTAAAGGGGATAAGACGAGGTGTTATGTCTTTTAAGAAGTGTATATTACTTTGACTCCATTGCCCAAGAGTTTCTACAGCAAATGGAATAAAAACATAATTTCAACTAGGAAAAGCGTATTTACGTAACTTATATAGTTCAGCCATCTCCACCGCGGCTTCCACTTTAGACGCATATCTATCTATGGTTTGATATTATAGCATGAGACAAAAGATTTTTTAATAACCTTATTTGGTTCAAAATCACCAAAAAAAAAATGTTATTCTTCTGAATTCGATTACTTCTATGATTGGTTAACTTAGAATAATATTTACAATTGTATTTTTCGGTTACTGTTAACAGTGACAGAAGATCGAGTAAACAAATATAGATATAAAGACATATGTATATTTTTAATTTTAACGGGATTTGAAATTAAAACGTTTTAAAATATATCATAGTTTACATCTTATAACTGAATTTCAGTTTTAAACTTATTTGATTGGCTGTATTTGGTATGAAATGCCAAGGTGTCGCAAGTCGCGACATTCCTGTGTGACAGTATGTCAGTAAATGAAATATTTATGTATAAATGTCAATAACTTTGAGTTGGAATATGGCTAGATATAATAAGAGCAGTTTTTTGTTTGTTGTCAACACTATAATATGACGAGTGGATCAAAGGCGATAGGGGTCGAGCATCACAATACCTCGATTTAACCCCCATATTTGAAAGTTATTTGGGGTTTTAAATAAAGAAGCGAAAGCTAGATTTTAGATATGACTTCACAAGGTCATCCGAAATCTTAGGTATACAATAGTTGTTTATTTTTCAAATTTGCTTTTTGATATTGTAATAGTTTTGTCAGAATCTGGTAAATGCCCAAATAAAAATTAAACATTATGAATAACAAACCGAAACTAAAAATCTGTAAAGAAACTTTAAGCTGATAGTTCACATTGTCATTAGTTTAGAAAGTAAATTGGTTATTGCAAAATCATAACTTCACTTGCAAACACTGTATTATTTTATTAAAAAAAATTAAGCCTTAGTAGCCCATAATAGCGATCAATCTTCTTTAATACTATAAAATATTAGCGATTCATCCTCGCATCGCTGATGTTCGTCCCTAGCTTGATTCTCCATACAAACTTTCATCTCCATTTTCACAACCTTAAGGGATGATTTCCGGGATAAAAAGTATCCTATGTTCTTCCCAGGGTCTCAAACTATCTTTTTAGCAAATTTCATCTAAATTAGTTCAGTAGATCCAGAGATTACCCCCTACAATGTCACAAACTCACAAACTTTACCTCTTTGTAATATTAGTATAGATCAATTGTAAAAGTTATGTTTAACTATCCGTCTGCTTATGTTATTATATTTAGTAAGTAACAAGTTTTAATATATGGTACAAAGCTCTCTGTTGACTTCAACGTTACAAAGGTGATGTCACAAAACGATCAACCGTTTTAACGTGCCTTGGGATGGAATTCACGCTTCAAGGAATGTCTCGCTCGGAAACCCCTACTATTGAAAAGTTCTTTGCATTAAGTAATTTTTATTCATTACTTTCTAACTGAAAATACTAACTAGCTTTGAAATTATCTAATATCTATACATATTATAAAATTGTAACTAAGCCGAATCTGTACATTAAATATTTTTTGGAAAATCTTATTGAAATAGACATTATTATCGATGCACAGGCAGAATCTATAGTTTTTAAAAATTTTGTCTGTTTGTCTGTCTGTCTGTCTGTTACCGCATCACAGAAAAACCACTGGAGGGATTTTGATGAAATTTGATATGATGATAGCTAGTCTATATATTATATAAAACAAAGTCGTGCTAGTTACACCATTTATAACTCAAGAACGGCTGGACCAATTTTTATGATATTTGATATTTTTGAATTTCTTTTAGCCTGGAATAGGATAATAAGTATTAAAACATCAGAAAAATTAAAAAAAAAAAGTTAACGCTGGCAAATAACTATTTCAAATATCTATGTAAACCGTACTTAGCGACGAACCCGGGCGAAACAAGGGTGTGCCGCTAGTAATTTCATATTTTTTTAATCACACTTCCCTGAAAGGTGTTCTAAAATTCATGATCACCAATAATAAACTATTTATTAAAAGAGTCTCATGAAAATCGGTCCACATGATAGTACGTAATATACAAAAACACCCGAAGTAATTCTTCCAGTTTCAAAATTAGTCAAAATACACGTTTAATTAAATTTTAAAACATTTTTATACATATACTAGCGACTCACCCTCGCTTCGCTTCGGGTTCATTACTAGACAAAAACAAATCTATTCCACGGGAACCGTACATTTTCCCGAGATGATATATAGCCTTTAGCCTTTCTCAGTTAACGGGCTATCTAATGCAAAAAGAATTTTTCAAATCGGATTTGTAGAGTTTGTAAGAGTTTGTTTGGTTGAACGCGCTAATCTCAGGAACTCCTGAGATTAGCGCGTTCAACCAAACAAACTCTTCAGCTTTATAATATTAATATGGTATAGATGAGTATTTCTTAAATATTCATTTATGGGGATGTTTGTAACAAATAAAAGAAAATTACGGATATTTTATTAGGGAAATAAATTACGGAACAAAAACAAATCTATTCCACGGGAACCGTTCATTTTTTCAAGATAAAAAGCCTATATAGCCTTTGTGCTATTCAATACTATAATCTATCTCTGTGCCAAGTTTAATCCAGATCAGTTTAGCCGTTCTTGCGTAATTGAGTAACAAACATCCAAACATCCATCTAAACTATCACATTTATAATATTACTAAGATTACATATGAAGTATACAAAATATAATAAAACGAGACTTTTCATTGACAAAACCTTAAGTAAATAGTACTAAAATATTTTTTTAATGTATTTTAAAGTAATAATGCACTATTTTGACGTGCAGTATATACATACGTACTACAGCAATAATTATTCTCATTCCATATCCAGGACCAATATTTATTTATTTATTTATTTATTAAAGGATAACCAACAAAAGTAACATTAATACAGTATGATCCTTATATGTTAACAATTAGATAAAGGTTTTTAGTTATAGGTTATCACAACATGCAATACCACGTAAGTAACATTAGTAAATTTTAAAACAAATTAATTACACAGTAAAAATTTAATTTAAAAAAAGCAATAAGTTAATTAATAAAATTGAAATTAAACAATAAAATCAAATAATATACGAGTATCATAATAATGTCAAAAATAAAATGTCAATTGAAAAATAATAAATTACATAATCAGGTATATAATAAGAATAAAGTAGATAATAAAATTTAAATAATAAATACAATAAAAACAAACAAATCATAATAAAACAAAAAATATATATAGATATATATTGCTTCGAGCCACTCTCGAACCAACGACCTTTAACTCAGACCACTAACAAACGTAACCACTGTTCTCAATATAAATAATAAATATGTTGGGATATTAACCATCTAGTTCCACGGTAAGCTACGAGGCTTGTGTTATGGATACCAGATAGTTGATACACTACATATATAAACTTTAAATACATACATATTATAAATATAAACACCCATGACTGGAGTACAAACATTCACGCTCACACAAATGAATGCCCCCAGCGGGACTCGAACCCGTGACCGCTGGCACATCAAGTAGGGTCACTACACACTGAGCCAAACGTGTCGTCGAACACTATTAACAAAGTATAGAAAACTAATACTGAAACTAAAATAGTTTTTAAAACCTATAGTAATACCAAGCCATTTAATACATCTTCCCATTGATTCTCACACGACTTAATACGATTGTGCGGATCTACTTGACGAGTTAATAGCACAAACGATTAATATAATTGCAACAAATGTTCTACACGACTGTGTGGTATTTCATTGGGACTACTCTTGAGCATGTCATAGGATCTATTCCAGATTGATTTATCACTTAAAACTTAATCAAAGTCCAACTAAACTATGTATAGTAACGAGTAACTAAACTATCCAATCTACATTAATATTATAAACAGGTTTTTATTTATTTTTGTATGTTTGTAACGAATAAACTCAAAAACTACTTGATCGATTTAGATGAAATTTGATAAGACGACAGTTTGAGATTCTGGGAAAGACATAGGATTTTTTTTATTCCGAAAATGATTCTTTAAGGGGGTGAAAATGGGGATGAAATTTTGTATGGGGAATAAACCTAGGGACAAAACCGAGCAAAGCGAAGGTGAGTCGCTAGTTTGGTAATAAAAGCGTCTAGACTGGCGATCGTGACGTACGGGATGACACGAAGATTCATGACTAATTTATTTAAAATATCAAAAAATGTAATATTATTTGATAAAATCAATTTCAAACATTGAATGAGAACATCATAGGGACAAAGACAAAACAGTTCAGTACCTTTTTCTCCTCTGTTTGTCAACCGATTTTTATTGTTTAGTGGCTATTGACGAGCTTAGTATTATCAATAGAATAATTTTGGAAACAATTTTTTATATAGATAAAGAAATTCTATTCATGTTTTATTTTATTTATTTATTTATTTCATGTACCAAAAAAAAATACATATAAAATAGAAAACAGTAACCATGTGTACAAAGGGTGACTTATGTCTTTAAGAGATCTCTACCAGAAACCCTCGAGCGTGAGAAAGGAAAAATAATAATAATAAGTCCGATCATGCATGGAGTATTGCAGTCACCTTTGGGATGGCTCTGCAAAATACCAACTTGCCGCACTTGACTCGGTGGAACGCAGAGCCAAAAAGCTAATCGGCGACGAGAAGCTGGTGAAAACTAAGCTTCACAGCTTAGCGCACCGTCGCCAAGTTGCTTGTCTGTCGGTTTTCTACAGGCTGTACTTCGGGGAGTGTGCCCACGAGCTCCATGGTCTTATACCGCCATCACCATTCTTCCATCGGAACACCAGACGTACTGCAGGATACCATCCTTTCTTGGTTGACATTCCGATCATTCGCACTAAGCGCTTTTCATCATCTTTTATAATGCGCACAGCCAAGAAGTGGAATGCCCTGCCTGCGTCTGTTTTTCCGAGAGTGTACGACCTGAAACTTTTTAAGGTGCGTGTTAACAGGCTTCTCTTGGGCAAACTCGCTACATCGTAGATCTTATCTGTGCCTTCGAGCTAAGATGAAGGTCAAGAGTATGCCCATTATTAATAAAAAAAAAAAAAAAAATAAGGTGCGTGTAGGTACAAACTACTAACATCAATTATATCTATATTATATAAACTTTTACTCAAATTTTCAATAATTATTGTAATCGAATTTCGACCACTGGGCGAAATTGATTGAAATTTCAAAAACTGGTACCTACATATATAGAAGTACGAAGAAGGTCGCTCAGTCTACTCTGTCAAAAAAATAAAGTGAGTATATAAAACTACGAGTACACTATACTAGTGCAGTAAGTGCAGTAAAGTATACGGCGAGGCACAAATTAATTATTTAGTTCTGTAACTCCTGAAACTTAGATTAAGTAGTTTTGAAAGTTTTTTAAGTATGTTCACAGAGAAACAACTGTCCGACGCGGCTGGGTTCAAAAACAAGGATTTACATAAAAATAGTGCACAACCGCGAGTGCTCCAAGTTTTAACCGACTCTCGGTGGAGTGCCCTTTTTTCTTTTACATTCTGTGAAATTAAATTCTATTGATATAATTGAACTATGATGGTGTGTTCTTATATGAAGTGGATGAGCTTTTATAGTATTCTGTCAATAAGGTCGTCCTTTTGAGATCTGAAGTTAAAAGATGTTTCATACTAGCTACTCACTACTCACTGTCGATATGCTCGGGTTAGGTACGTTTTAATGGTTAGTATGGAATAGATAGTCGATCATTTGCTCTGTGAAAAATAAAAACAAATCTATCCCACGGGAATCGCATATTTTTTCGGGATAAAAAGTAATCTTTGTGGTATTCCAGACTATAATCTATTTCTGAGCCAAATTTCATCCAGATCCGTTCAGCCGTTCTGGCGTGGTTGAGTAACAAACATCCATCCATCCAAATTTTCGAATTTATAATATTATTAACTAATAGAATAATGGGTTTTTGTATAATAAATCATAAAATATTGATAGTATAATTAACGTTAGTTAGTATTATAGTTAGTGTTGTTGAATCTTGATAGTGTATTATCCTTAATATTATTACTATCTATTGCACGTGAATTCGTTGGCATAGTTTATTTGCTCGCTTCACTTAGGTACTAGATACTAGATTTAGATATTAATCGAGAGGCAAAAGATGATTTAAATAATATTAAAACTAGGTACATATATTAAAAGTATAAAAATATGTTTTATAAATATTAGCTTGTTAACTTTACAATTCAGATTTAGACTTTTATAATTTACTATGGACTTTACCTCGCTTCGCTCGAGTCGAGTCGAGTCGGATCCATAGCTGTTCTATATATATTTATAATATTATATACAGGTTTCGCCACCTTTTGGCCTAGTTTATTACTAATAGTGGCACATCTTTTACCCCAGATCGTAATCTGTGTACTAAATTTAATTTAAATTAATCCTGCTGTTTCAACGTTAAGGAGGAAACAGCGCTCATATACACAAATTCCGTAGTAAGCATTATTTCTGTTCGTGATCGTTTCCCTGTTCTTGTTATAAACTTAAATTTTAATAAGCTACTATGCATTATACATACCTTAAGAATTTGTAAACTGTGAAGTCTTAATTAGTATATGTAAAGTTTTTATTTATTTTTGTTTTATATATAACTATGTAAATACTGTCTGTCTTTCAAATAGGTAAATAAATAAATGCCTCGATAGAAATTACACTTTGACACTATAGTTCTTCATATCCAATATACGAACCATTTGTTTAAAAAGCTCCATCCAAAGAAACTTATGAAAGTTCTATTCAAAGCCATTACTTTATTTCTTATTCAAATACCAAGTACATGTTTCTAGTTCAATAAATTGTAAAGGAAGCTTCGCTATATAAGCGTAAAGGGACGTTACAAAGAAACGTCAAATGTAAAGCTTTTTGTACCATTTTGTTTAATATACTTAACTAAAGTTTTAATTAGAAGAAATAATTAATTATCAAAATTAAAGGAAAATCATGGATATATAATGTAAAAGTGTGGGAAGCCATCGAAGGACTTTTGAAGATCAAGTATAATTATGTACTTAACGATTAGTATGGATTTTTCAGAGATGAGATATTTTCCCGCAGTAAAAATATCCTATATTATGTTGATCTGGATAACCAGCTATCATTATATCAAACTTCAAAATTTGTCCAGGGGTTTTCTGGTGATGCGTTCCCAGACACACAGACAGACACAAATTCTGAAAACTATAGATTCGGCCTCTGTATCGATAATAATGACTATTTCAATAAGATTTTCCAAAAAATATTTTTTGGTTTATTTGAATGTGCTATAGATTAGGACTAATGGTTGGTCAGATTTAAAAAAGAACCTACATTATGTAGACTACTAGATTTTACCCCCGGCTTCATTCGTATGGTAAGCGTTGCGTGGGTAAAGAGTAGCTTATATCCATTTCAATTATGCAATATATGTCATTGCCAAAATATTAAGAAAAATATATAAAATAAATCTATTCAGCATATTAATCGTAAAAAAGTGACAACATCACGTCTAGACTTATCATTAATATTTTTCCAACCCATTAACATTTTTAGTTTAAGTATTTTATAATTTTATAAGATATATTTTATTATTTTTCTAATTTTTCTCGACGGAGACATGTTTAGTGCATGGAAAATGAAAACAGATGGCGCTGAACGTTTTTAGAACGCGCTATCGAAGTTGCCGGACGATTGTATAAGGGAGGCCATATTCCCCTGAAAGTTCTGAAGAGGCTTATTCTGTGGCATGCAACGTATGTCACATATAAATCTTCTTCAAAAAACAATAATAAATAAAAACTTTACATATACTAATTAAGTCTTCACAGTTTACAAATTCTTAAGGTATGTATAATGCATGTTAGCTTATTAAAATATAAGTTTATAACAAGAACAGGGAAACGATCACGAACAGGCACTTCTAGTTAACATTTTGAACATATTTGAAGAAAGAAATAAATATGTATAGGCATGCTTATAATTTTTTATACTATATATAAAACAAAGTCGGGCCAGTTACACCATTTATAACTCTAAAACAGCTGGATCGATTTTTATGATCTTTGATTTGTTGGATTTTTCAACATTGGAAAAAATTAGCGAAAAAATATTTAAATTTTACATGACTATCGGTTGGCTAATTATTTATAGGTATCTATTTAAAACACACCTAGGGACGCACCCGAATGTAGCGAGGGTAAGTAGATAATATTTATATATTTTAATCGCTTAGCCTGCGAGCTAAACGATTAAAATATATAAATTTAGCTAAGATCTGGACCAATTGCAATAAAAAAAATTATTCTGTACTTCATTCTCTTTAGACACATTTTATTTTTATTATTTCGCCTAAATAAAAACAAAAATAAATCTATCCCTCGGGAACCGTATATTTTTCCGGAATAAAAAATAGCCTATGTGTTATTGCAGACTATAATCTATCTCTATGCCAAATTTCATCCAGATCCGTTCAGCCGTTCTGGTGTAAAACAGTAACAAACATCCATACTCACAAACTTATACATTTATTTATACGGATAGAAATATACCAAGTATTTCGCAAAAAATGAATTAGTAGTTCGGGAAAAAAACAGTCTCTTGTAATCAATATTATAAAAACTCTCAAAGAGTATTCCTGAATGTTTTTTAAAAAAAACTTTTATAAAAAAAAATTGCCTGCAAGAAATCATTCCATTAATATTATAAATGCGAAAGTTTGAATGGATGTATGTTTGTTAGTCAATTACACCAGAACGGCTGAACGGATCTGAATGAAATTTGGCACAGAAATAGATTACACTCTGGAATAGCACATACATTACTTTTATCTCGTAAAAAAGCACGATTCCCGTGGGATAGATATTTTTATTTTTCACTACCGTGATTGACTACCATACTTACAGTTAAAGTGGGTGTACTGCTATTTTTCATATATGTAATACCTATCATTTTTAAGCTGTGTTATCTTCACTATACATATATCTATAGATCTTTCTAAGTTAAGCATAGCAGAATGACTAGTGGGTTGTAGCCATGCTATCCACCTAATATCCGCAGTTAAAGTGAAATTTTCTTTCAGATATTTTGTACTACTTTTTCCTCCCCGTCTTAGTTAATTTATTTTGCCTTCTTTCTTTTAGCATTATCCTACTCTAATTATGTTTTGTTTGTGAAAAAATTTCCAGCGTACTTATCCAATTTAGTTTACTCATTAGATGCAATTTTATGTATTTTATAATTCGAATGCACATACATATATTTGTGTTATATAAAGGTAAAATTTTTGTATAGTATGAGTTATAATTTAGCTTTGTAACGTCCCACTGCTGGGCACGAGCCTCAATGTGGTCACGCTAGCCCAATGTGGGATACAGGCTTTGCACATTGTTTGAAAGCCAGTTAGGTTCTCTCAGACATGCAGGTTTCCTTACATTGTTTTATATTACTTTACCGTAGTAGAAAATAGTAATTTTGCTGTAACGAGATTTGAACTCATGTCTCTTTAAGATCATTCTAATAAGTGCAAGACCCGAGATTGAATCTGCTATCTACGGAATAAGTTTTTACGTGGAAAGTGGCATAGGATACTTTTCATCTCGGCAGAGATAGTTGGTGCCATGTTATATTGTACCTATATACTTAATTTATTTTTTTCAAAAAAGTAATTTCTGTAAAATTGTACGTATTTCTATATAAATAGACAGACAAAACAGTTCAGTACCTTTTTCCCCATTTGTTTCTTAACCGATTTTCTTTTGTTTAGCAGCAATTGACGAGCTGTAGTGTTATCAATAATAAAAATGGAAACAGTAATTTTTTTTATTTAGATAATTATATTCTATGAATATATATTTTTGTCAAATTTTCAACAATGATTCTTATCGAATTTTGATCACTCGGCGAACTAGTAAAATTAAAAACTCCAATGACATAATACATTCTTAGATTTACGCGAATATTTGACATTTTAAATAAAACTATCTTTTCGGAGGTTTTCGCGGATTTGTTTTGATTTTTGATTCCCGACGCGACGTTTCGATTGCTCTACAGCAATTATAAAAATGTTTAAAATTAAAATGAACCGTACTTTGGAACCCTTTTTCAAGTTTTTGAATTCATTTTGTTATTTTGTGGGTAGGCTGTCTGTAACAACTATATAATACCTTTGAGACATCTAACACTTTAGTCTCTCCCGTGTCCCTGATTGCTGTAAAGCATTCGAAACGTCGGGAACCAAAAATCAAAATAAATCCGCGAAAAAATCCGAAAAGATAGTTTCATTTAAAACCCCAATGACATAATTCTAATTTTCACCATAGCTTTTGAAATATCGTATGTACATATTATGGACATTATTGACATAATTACACCTTAAAACAAATAAAATAAATATATATAACTATGTATTTTATATATAAAAAAAGAACCTTTTTAGTTTTTACTTCATTTCTCTAAACCTTTACAGTATATTAAGCTACCAATTGCTTGCTTCAGCTATGCTTAAAGAGCTCTAAATGAATATAAATGGTTCTGCTGATCTCTTGATTGAGATAAATCTCTCATCGCATCTAATCGACGCTACGTAAGTTTCATCTAAGCCTTGCTTCTCTTAGAATTCATAAGTGTCTATTATTTCTTAATCCAATTTATTTTATTTTATATTAATAAAAAAGCTTTATTCTTATATAGCTTTTTATTATTAGAATAATAAGCTTTTTTGTCACTTGTCATTTTTAAAATTTTAATACCAATTCAATTCAATTCTCTTGATAATGGCTTCAAAGAGTGCCATAATTTTAATATCAATTTTGATATATAGCGTTTGAAATATTAGTATTTAATATTTTTTTTACTAACTCACAAATAACTAATTCCCTTGCTTGATCCCTCTCGTATAAAGGAAGGCCTATGCCTTGGTTGTGGGACATTAAAAAGAGCTGATTACAAGACTGTGTGAAAGAAAAAATGTGTGTGAAAAGTGTGTGCTAAAATGAATAAGAAAACGTGTTGTGGAGTAAGGACAAGAAGAAGAAGATTAACCTTTAAAATTAATCCTTAAAAAATAATATAACCTTTAAAAGATTCAGAACGCTTACAAATGCTCTTTGCATTTATAAGGGTTACTAAAGATCAAATGTTACTAAAGATAGGTGACGATACTAAAAATTTATCGCGGCTTCATTCGCCTTACACTATATATACCACGTAAGAACATTGAAAATCATTTTGTTACTCAACAACTTTCTCAAATTAATTTTCTTAAATTGAACAAATTTCGCTTTAATAATATATAATTATTATAACCGTGATATGTCACATAAATTAAAATTAATGTCCTTGTATGTCATTAGTTCTGATAAATCGACTAATCCTTAACAGATTGTATGATGAATGTTATAATTTGTGCTCTTGATAGTGTGTCCTTAATATTATTACTATTTTTGCACGTGAGTTCGCTCGCATAGTTTATTTGCTCGCTTCACTTAGGTACTAGATACTAGATTTAGATATTAACCGAGCGACAAAAGACAGTTTAAATAATATTAAAACTACATATATTAAAAGTATAAAAATATGTTTTATAAATATTAGCTTGTTGACTTTACTATTCAGATTTATGCCCGGTTTTCTATAATCAACGATTAGTATTGTGCAAAAATTACCATCCGTTTGTGGGTTACAAGTTACGGACGATAAAAGGCGTTCCTAAAAGTTTTTGCGTCATCTACCTGCAACTAACGGGTGTTGGTTACCCACTTACCGAAGCCCTCCGTCACCACATGCTCAACTATCTTTGCGTTTCGTTATTACAAACAAGCATATTTAGAATTAAAGTAAAAACCTATGCATAGTACACAATATAACATATTAATCCTTTAGTGCAGAAAACTTAAATTTTATGTTTATTTTATAATTATGGTGTCGAGGAAATCTATTTATTTAATAAAAAAATAATTCTTGGTATATCGGGCTACTGTAGTGAACAAAACGCAATTGAGAGCGTCTGACTTGACAAGTTGACACATGCATTTTAACGGAATCCATAGATTCAATTCTAATCTGAGTAAAAATGTTTTGTGATTCTAAAGTGATGAAATGATATCAAAGGCATAAGGTTTTAGAAAACATATTTATTAGAGAAGGATTAATTGACAATATATTATATGTAAAAACTAATGACAAGTGACACTAATATAAAATAGTTCTTATATTAAAGCGTGTAGGCGTCCATACTTTCATCATCCTCTCCTGGACGCAAACGCTTTAAAATCAAGCCCATTAGTTTAACGAAAAATTTCGTAATCAGTGCCTTTTATTTGTTTTTAATCCTTTCATTACCAGGCTAGCTGTATAACGCCTTATAGATAAATTTTCATCAATTTTTGTTTTAATAAACATCTACAAGTAATCGCTACTTTAACTTCTGGTAAATTTACTATTGTGTAAGACCTTATTTATCAATAACTGATATTATTCTTCGGTATCTTTCCATTTTTCAGCTTTATCACTGGTAAGAGCTTCTTCAAGACTCTGTGGATCTCTATTTAATAAACTTATGGTTGATTCACCATTCATACAAATAAAAGTTGTAGTATTATTAATCTTACTCTTTTCTATACGATGTTTAAGTGGTCTCAAAGTCATACTGCTGTGTGGCTGAGTTTCTAGCGTTTCATTAGGTAGGTATGTTTCATCATGAACATCTTCAAACTGAGCGGAATCTTCAGAAGAACTATCAGAACTACATTGCGTTTCGGTTATTTCATTATTTTTGGTTTCATATTTATTTAGATCTTCAAATAACGGTAAGTCTAATGTTTTACTTTCTATGACTAATTTGTTTCCATTTTTTTTATTTTTATCTAAACAAATAAGTTTTTTCTCAATATCTCTTTCTTCTTTTTGTTCTTCTTTTTGTACGTTATCTACTTTATTTCTTTTTACTGTAGCTTCTAAAAACGTGACATCTCTACTTATAATTCCCTTTTTTGTTTCAGGGTCTATAAATCGATAGCCTTTAGTACATTCACTGTAACCTACGAAAATCAACTTACGTGACTTAACCTCTAACTTTGTTCTATTTTCTTTGGGAACGTGTACCATTGCATGACATCCAAAAATTCTCATGTGACTCAAATTAGGCTTTTGTCCAGTCCAAACTTCATGTGGAGTGACTTCAGACAAAGCACGAGTTGGTGAACGGTTAACTATATAGGCGGCTGTGGCTACTGCTTCAGCCCAGAATGTATTCTGTAATTCAGCATTAAAAATCATACATTTAGCACGCTCTATCAGAGTTCTATTCATACGTTCGCTAAGACCATTTTGCTGAGGTGTGTGAGGATTGGATGTCTGGTGCCAAATTCCATAATTTTTAAGATAGACTTTAAACTTATTATTTATGTATTCAGTACCATTATCACTTCTTAGAACTTTTATACTTTTACTTGTCTCCTTCTCTACTCTGTTTTTAAATTCCACAAACTTGTCAAAAACTTCGTCTTTACTTTTAATAAAATAGACATGAACATGACGGGAAAAATCGTCAATAAAGGTTACAAAGTACCTGGCACCTCCCAAAGAAATATGTTTCATCGGACCACATACGTCACTGTGAATAACCTCTAACAGCTCAGTTGCACGGGAGCCTTCGGTTGGAAAAGGTTGCCTGGTCTGCTTCCCCTCGAGACAAGTAATACAAATACAGTTCTCCTTTTGTGATGACAATTTAACTCCTTCTACACATTTTGGCATTTTATTAATATCTGTAAAATTTAAATGTCCCATCCTTTGATGCCATAGGTAAGTATCATCATCATTTTTAGCTACCATTGCTTGTATTGCTTTATTTTTACATCTTAACTGATAAGTATCATTTATTAGATTTGCTTTAGCGACTAATTTATTTCGATTGTAAATTTCGCAACCCTCTTTATTAAACAAAATTTTACAACCACTCTCAATTATTTTACTTACTGACACCAAGTTTGTTTTCAGATCTGGTACGTATAAAACCTTTCTCACCTGTATTGCCTCGGTTCTGCCATCATTTGTATTTACTAATATATATACATTACCACAGCATTCAACTTTTAACGTCGTGCTATCGGCAATTCTTATATTCTCTACAGGTGGAGCTGTGACATCACTGATCCAATCTCGATGCATAGTCATATGCATGGATACGCCAGAGTCAACATACCAGTTCACTGAATCGTTCATTGAGGATGCAGAAAAAGCTGCTACAAATTCTGTATCTTTATCAGTTTTTTCGTTGTTCTTGAACCAACATTTTTTAGTAGTATGCCCGTATTTATTGCAGTTAAAACATCTTGGCTTTTTTGTAGGTTCTTGCTGATTGTTTTTAACTTGGCTATATTTTGTGATTGTATGAAGTGCAGTAGTGTCTGATGTTTTTACCTCTTGTAAAAGTTTATTTTTTACTAAATCAGCACTTATCTTCATACCAGAACTTTCTAAGGCCATAATCATTGGCTTGTACATATCAGACAAACCTGCCAGCATCAGAGTACCTAGCCACTCGTCATCTACATTAAATTTTATATTTCTTAGCTTGTGTGCGGCGGACATTATTTTGTTTATATATTCTTCTACTGACGAACTGTTTTCTAAATTAGTATTGATTAGTTCTTTTAGCAAACCAACTTTGCGACATAATCCACTATCTTCGAATGCCTTTGATAAACTGTCCCATACTTGTTTAGCAGTTGTTGCATCTTGTATATGTACATATAATAAAGGATCTACTAACAGTATTAGTTTTGATTTGGCTTTGATGTCTTGCTTCACTGATTTGGAATCAGTAGAAAATGGCTCCTTTAGTATGCAGTCATACAAATCTTCATGTTGTAAGTAAGCTTTAATTGCAAAACTCCAACTCGCCCAATTATCTCTGCCATTGAGCTTCTCAATTGACATTAATGAGCTACTAGCCATATTTAACAGTATTTATGTAAGCTGAAATGAAAACCTACGGCGCGTGTCGGTAACAATTTGATGTTATACACGGACTGATTTTTAATATTACTTTTTAAAATACTGTTACAATTACATCAAAAACCATACTATACTGCAGGTATGAGACGGCCCATAACCTGATGAAATGATATCAAAGGCATAAGGTTTTAGAAAACATATTTATTAGAGAAGGATTAATTGACAATATATTATATGTAAAAACTAATGACAAGTGACACTAATATAAAATAGTTCTTATATTAAAGCGTGTAGGCGTCCATACTTTCATCATAAAGCTAAAATACAAGTACATTCTAAAGTTAAATACAAAATGAAATTTATTATTAATCAAAGATACTAAAATGATCAACCCTGGTTTTGTGATTCCGTCAATTAAAACCACTTTCTTCATCTGATTCGGAGTTATTCCAGTCCGATAACCTTTCTAAGTAAATCACCTAATTCACTATCTGAACGAGAAATTTTTCAATTATTTACAGCAAAAACGCAGAATAAGTAAAACTTTTGTAGACAACCGACCGAAATCAGGCGGAAAAACAAATTGTAAACGACTCGTAACTTTGACAGCTAGTTGACCTTTCTTTTTTTTATAGGAACACCATCGCCCGACTGCTGCATACATTTGCCTTACTACTAATCCTCCCATCCGTAGGTACTTATCCGTCGGTAACTAAACTTACGAAACATTTGTTATAGGAATGGTTTTGGCTTACGTCTCGTTGAAAATTCTACTATCCGTATGCAAAACGAATCGTTTCTTGTTTATAGGAACCGGGCAATTACTATGGACTTTTATAAGTTACTATGGATTTTATCCATCCATCCATAGGTGTCCTATATATTTATAATATTATGTACAGGTTTCGTCACCTTTTGGCCTAGTTTATTACTAACAGTGGCATATCTTTTATCCCAGATCGTAATCTGTGTACTAAATTTAATTTAAATTAATCCTGCTGTTTCAACGTTAAGGAGCAAACAGCGCTTATAGTATACACAAATTCCGTAGTGAGCATTTACCTTGAGAGCTTTTAAGCTCTAATTCTTAATATTTCAGGATTGATCGAACATCAATCCTTTACAAAAATTCGTGTTTTACTCAAATAATCTCCAAATCTGAACTTTCAGGGGAATATGGCTTCCCTTATACAATCGTCCGGCAACTTCGATAGCGCGTTCTAAAAACGTTCAGCGCCATCTGTTTTCATTTTCCATACACTAAACATGTCTACGTCGAGAAAAATTAGCAAAATAATAAAATATATCTTATATAATCATAAAATACTTAAACTAAAAATGTTAATGGGTTGGAAAAATACTAATGGACCAGACGTGATATTGTTAACACAAAAACAATGTTCCGACTACTCCATTTGTTTTTGTTTTGCTATTGAGATTGTTTTGAATTGTTATAAAAAAATCCAGAAATTATGTGACAGGTGTTGTTTGGTGCTATGTCAAATTTTAAGAAGAAAAAAGAAGCAACAGGAGAGGAGTTTCCTATAGAAAGAGGCGTCCGACAAGGCGACCCAATTTCACCCAAGTTGTTCTCGGCGGTCTTGGAGATGATATTCAAAAACCTAGATTGGAGTAAAAACGGACTCAACATAAACGGTGAAAACCTGAACCACTTACGTTTTGCAGACGATCTAATTTTGTTCTCAGAATGTCCAAAAAAACTAGAACAAATGCTACAACAATTATCAGATCAAAGCATAAAAGCAGGATTTTCAATGAACACAGCAAAAACAAAAATTATGACTAATGCTTCACAAACATACAACATCATTGTAAAGAAGGAGAAAATAGAATACGTAGATAAGTATATATACCTAGGACAGCTAATATCCACACGGGATACTATGCATAAGGAAATTGAAAGAAGAATAGCCAACACATGTAAAAGGTTTTGGTCTCTTAGCGAAATCATGAAAAACAAAGACATGCCAATTGAAGATAAAAGAAAAGTATATAACATATGCATTTTGCCATGTTTACCATATGCCTGTCAAACGTGGTCATTAACAGAGAAGCTAACAAATAAAATAACTGTATGTCAAAATGGAATAGAGAGAAGTGTAATAGAAGTAAAAAGGAAAGATAAAATAAGATTAAATAAAATTAAAAATATAACAACATTTAAAGATGTGAACAAAGTATGCAAAACACTTAAATGGAAATGGGCAGGACATATACTGAGAGAAAAAAATGAGAAATGGACTAGAATAATATCAGAGTGGTACCCCAGGGATGGCAAAAGAAGTAAAGGTCGGCAAATGAAACGATGGGAAGATGACTTCAAAAGAGTTGCCGGTCCAGAATGGATCAGAATTGCAAGAGACAAATAGATGGAAATCTTTGGAGGAGGCCTTTGTCGAAGGACAAGCTGTTGTGAAAAAAAAAACGATCGTGGGTAACAAATTTAATACCCATGTAATGTATGTAACCATTGTAAACAGCAATTTTATTTTATTTATACAGGTAGCGCCACCTTTTGGGCTAGTTTATTACTAATAGTGGCATATCTTTTACCAAAAATCGTAATCTGTGTACTAAATTTAATTTAAATTAATCCTGCTGTTTCAACGTTAAGGAGGAAACAGCGCTCATATACACAAATTCCGTAGTAAGCATTATTTCTGTTCGTGATCGTTTCCCTGTTCTTGTTATAAACTTAAATTTTAATAAGCTAACAAGCATTATACATACCTTAAGAATTTGTAAGCTGTGAAGACTTAATTAGTATATGTAAAGTTTTTATTTATTTTTGTTTTATATATAATTATATAAATACTGTCTGTCTTTCAAATAGGTAAATAAATAAATGCCTCGATAGAAATTACACTTTGACACTATAGTTCTTCATATCCAATATACGAACCATTTGTTTAAAAAGCTCCATCCAAAGAAACTTATGAAAGTTCTATTCAAAGCCATTACTTTATTTCTTATTCAAATACCAAGTACATGTTTCTAGCTCAATAAATTGTAAAGGAAGCTTCGCTATATAAGCGTAAAGGGACGTTACAGAGAAACGTCAAATGTGAAGCTTTTTGTACCATTTTGTTTAATATACTTAACTAAAGTTTTAATTAGAAGAAATAATTAACTATCAAAATTAAAGGAAAATCATGGATATATAATGTAAAAGTGTGGGAAGCCCTCGAAGGACTTTTGAAGATCAAGTATAATTATGTACTTAACGATTAGTACGGATTTCTCAGAGATGAGATATTTTCCCGCAGTAAAAATATCCTATATGTTGATCTGGACAACCAGCTATCATTATATCAAACTACAAAAATTGTTCAGGGGTTTTCTGGAGATGCGTTTCCAGACAGACAGACAGACACAAATTCTGAAAACTATAGATTCGGCCTCTGTATCGATAATAATGACTATTTCAATAAGATTTTCCAAAAAATATTTAATGTACAGATGTAACATTAAAAAGCTGAAGTTTTTTTGGTTTATTTGAATGCGCTATAGATAAGGACTAATGGTTGGTCAGATTTAAAAAAGAACCTACATTATGTAGACTACTAGATTTTACCCCCGGCTTCATTCGTATGGTAAGCGTTGCGTGAGTAAAGAGTAGCTTATATCCATTTCAATTATGCAATATATGTCCTTGCCAAAATATTAAGAAAAATATATAAAATAAATCTATTCAGCATATTAATCGTAAAAAAGTGACAACATCACGTCTAGACTTATCATTAATATTTTTCCAACCCATTAACATTTTTAGTTTAAGTATTTTATAATTTTATAACATATATTTTATTATTTTTCTAATTTTTCTCGACGGAGACATGTTTAGTGCATGGAAAATGAAAACAGATGGCGCTGAACGTTTTTAGAACGCGCTATCGAAGTTGCCGGACGATTGTATAAGGGAGGCCATATTCCCCTGAAAGTTCTGAAGAGGCTTATTCTGTGGCATGCAACGTATGTCACATATAAATCTTCTTCAAAAAACAAAAATAAATAAAAACTTTACATATACTAATTAAGTCTTCACAGTTTACAAATTCTTAAGGTATGTATAATGCATGTTAGCTTATTAAAATTTAAGTTTATAACAAGAACAGGGAAATGATCACAACAGACACTTCTAGTTCAAATTTTGAACATATTTGAAGAAAGGAAAAATATGTATAGGCATGCTTATAATTTTTTATACCATATACATATATAAAACAAAGTCGGGTCAGTTACACCATTTATAACTCAAGAACAGCTGGATCGATTTTTATGATCTTTGATTTGTTGGATTTTTCAACATTGGAAAAAATTAGCGAAAAAATATTTAAATTTTACATGACTAGCGGCTGGCTAATTATTTATAGGTATCTATTTAAAACGCACCTAGGGACGCACCCGAATGTAGCGAGGGTAAGTAGATAATATTTATAAATATAAATATAAATTTAGCTAAGATCTGGACCAATTGCAATAAAAAAAATTATTCTGTACTTCATTCTCTTTAGACACATTTTATTTTTATTATTTCGCCTAAATAAAAACAAAAATAAATCTATCCCTCGGGAACCGTATATTTTTCCGGAATAAAAAATAGCCTATGTGTTATTGCAGACTATAATCTATCTCTATGCCAAATTTCATCCAGATCCGTTCAGCCGTTCTGGTGTAAAACAGTAACAAACATCCATACTCACAAACTTTTACATTTATTTATACGGATAGAAATATGCCAAGTATTTCGCAAAAAATGAATTAGTAGTTCGGGAAAAAAACAGTCTCTTGTAATCAATATTATAAAAACTCTCAAAGAGTATTCCTGAATGTTTTTAAAAAAAAAAATTTTATAAAAAAAAATTGCCTGCAAGAAATCATTCCATTAATATTATAAATGCGAAAGTTTGAATGGATGTATGTTTGTTAGTCAATTACACCAGAACGGCTGAACGGATCTGAATGAAATTTGGCACAGAGATAGATTACACTCTGGAATAGCACATACATTACTTTTATCTTGTAAAAAGGTACGATTCCCGTGGGATAGATGTTTTTATTTTTCACTACCGTGATCGACTACCATACTTACAGTTAAAGTGGGTGTACTGCTATTTTTCATATATGTAATACCTATCATTTTTAAGCTGTGTTACCTTCACTATACATATATCTATGTAGATCTTTCTAAGTTAAGCATAGCAGAATGACTAGTGGGTTGTAGCCATGCTATCCACCTAATATCCGCAGTTAAAGTGAAATTTTCTTTCAGATATTTTGTACTACTTATTCCTCCCCGTCTTAGTTAATTTATTTTGCCTTCTTCCTTTTAGCATTATCCTACTCTAATTATGTTTTGTTTGTGAAAAAATTTCCAGTGTACTTATCCAATTTAGTTTACTCATTAGATGCAATTTTATGTATTTTATGATTCGAATGCACATACATATATTTGTGTTATATAAATGTTAAATTTTTGTATAGTATGAGTTATAATTTAGCTTTGTAACGTCCCACTGCTGGGCACGAGCCTCAATGTGGTCACGCTAGCCCAATGTGGGATACAGGCTTTGCACTTTGTTTGAAAGCCAGTTAGGTTCTCTCAGACATGCAAGTTTCCTTACATTGTTTTACTTTACCGTAGTAGCAAATAGTAATTTTGCTGTAACGAGATTTGAACTCATGTCCCTTTAAGATCATTCTAATAAGTGCAAGACCCGAGATTGAATCTGCTATCTACGGAATAAGTTTTTACGTGGAAAGTGGCATAGAATTCTTTTTATCTCGGCAGAGATAGTTGGTGCCATGTTATATTGTACCTATATACTTAATGTATTTTTTTCTAAAAAGTAATTTCTGTAAAATTGTATGTATTTCTATATAAATAGACAGACAAAACAGTTCAGTACCTTTTTCCCATTTGTTTTTTTAACCGATTTTCTTTTGTTTAGCAGCAATTGACGAGCTGTAGTGTTATCAATAAGCAAAAAATGGAAACAGTAATTTTTTTATATAGATAATTATATTCTATGAATATATATTTTTGTCAAATTTTCAACAATGATTCTTATCGAATTTTGATCGCTCGGCGAACTAGTAAAATTAAAAACTCCAATGACATAATACTTTCTTAGATTTACGCGAATATTTGACATTTTAAATAAAACTATCTTTTCGGAGGTTTTCGCGGATTTGTTTTGATTTTTGATTCCCGACGCGACGTTTCGATTGCTCTACAGCAATTATAAAAATGTTTAAAATTAAAATGAACCGTACTTTGGAACCCATTTTCAAGTTTTTGAACTCAATTTGTTATTTTGTGGGTAGGCTGTCTGTAACAACTATATAATACCTTTGAGACATCTAACACTTTAGTCTCTCCCGTGACCATGATTGTTGATGTTGGATGTTGAAAGCGATCGAAACGTCGGGAACCAAAAATCAAAATAAATCCGCGGAAAAATCTGAAAAGATAGTTTTATTTAAAACCCCTATGACATACTTCTATTTTTCACCATAGCTTTTGAAATAACGTATGTACATATTATGGACATTATTGACATAATTACACCTTAAAATAAATAAAATAAATATATATAACTATGTATGTATAAAAAGAACCTTTTTAGTTTTTACTTCATTTCTCTAAACCTTTACAGTATATTAAGCTACCAATCGCTTGCTTCAGCTATGCTTAAAGAGCTCTAAATGAATATAAATGGTTCTGCTGATCTCTTGATTGAGATAAATCTCTCATCGCATCTAATCGACGCTACGTAAGTTTCATCTAAGCCTTGCTTCTCTTAGAATTCATAAGTGTCCGTTATTTCTTAATCCAATTTATTTTATATTAATAAAAAAGCTTTATTGTTATAAAGCTTTTTATTATTACAGTAATAAGCTTTTTTGCTACTTGTTATTTTTTTAATTTTATTACCAATTCAATTCGATTCTCTTGATAATGGCTTCAAAGAGTGCCATAATTTTAATATCAATTTTGATATATAGCGTTTAAAATATTAGTATTAAATATTTTTTTTACTAACTCACAAATAACTAATTCCCTTGCTTGATCCCTCTCGTATAAAGGAAGGCCCGTGCCTTGGTTGTGGGACATTAAAAAGAGCTGATTACAAGACTGTGTGAAAGAAAAAATGTGTGTGAAAGGTGTGTGATAAAATGAATAAGAAAACGTGTTGTGAAGTAAGGACAAGAAGAAGAAGATTAACCTTTAAAATTAATCCTTAAAAAATTATATAACCTTTAAAAGATTCAGAACGCTTACAAATGCTCTTTGCACATCATAAGGGTTACTAAATATCAAATGTTACTAAAGATAGGTGACGATACTAAAAATTTATCGCGGCTTCATTCGCCTTACACTATATATACCACGTAAGAACATTGAAAATCATTTTGTCAACAATTTTCTCAAATTGATGTTCTTAAATTAAACAAATTTCGCTTTAATAATATATAATTATTATAACCGTGATATGTCACATAAATTAAAATTAATGTCCTTGTATGTCATTAGTTTTTTTTTTTTTTTTTTTTTTTTTTTTTATGAGATTCAGTGACAAACGAGCAGACAGACCACCTGATGGAAAGTAGTACCTGTCGCCCATAACACCTACGGTTCATGCACTTAGGTTTTAAGTAACAAAAATGCAGAACCACAGGTGCGTTGTCACTGTGAGGACTAAGATGATATGCCTCTTGCCTGTAATTGCGCTGGCTACCTTATCCTTCAAACCGGAACACAACAATGCAATCATTGTTGCTTGGCGGCAGAAATAGATAAGGGGGTGGTACCCATCCAGTCGGACTCCTCAGGCTTGACAGAGTCCTACCACCGGTATAAATAAATAAATTGACTAATCCTTAACAGATTGTATGATGAATGTTATAATTTGTGCTCTTGATAGTGTGTCCTTAATATTATTACTATCTTTTGCACGTGAATTCGCTCGCATAGTTTATTCGCTCGCTTCACTTAGGTACTAGATTTAGATATTAACCGAGGGACAAAAGACAATTTAAATAATATTAAAACTACATATATTAAAAGTATAAAAATATGTTTTATAACTATTAGCTTGTTGACTTTACTATTCAGATTTATGCCCGGTTCCTATAATCAACGATTAGTATTGTGCATAGAATACCATCCGTTTGTGGGTTACAAGTAACGGAAAATAAAAGGCGTTTCCAAAAGTTTTTGCGTCATCTACCTGCAACGAACGGGTGTTGGTTACCCACTTACCGAAGCCCTCCGTCACCACATGCTCGACTGTATTTGCGTTTCGTTATTACAATCAAGCATATTTAGAATTAAAGTAAAAACCTATGCATAGTACACATAATATAATATATTAATACTTTTGTGCAGAAAACTTAAATTTTATGTTTATTTTATAATAATGGTGTCGAGGAAATCTATTTATTTAATAAAAAAAATAATTCTTGGTATATCGGGCTACTGAAGTGAACAAAACGCGATTGAGAGCGTCTGGCTTGACAAGTTGACACATGCATTTTAACGGAATCCATAGATTCAATTCTAATCTGAGTAAAAATGTTCTGAGATTCTAAAGCTGAAATACAAGTACATTCTAAAGTTAAAATACAAAATGAAATTTGTTATTAATCAAAGATACTAAAATGATCAACCCTGGTTTTGTGATTCCGTCAATTAAAACCACTTTCTTCATCTGAATCGGAGTTATTCCAGTCCGATAACCTTTCTAAGTAAATCACCTAAGTCACTATCTGAACGAGAAATTTTTCAATTATTTACAGCAAAAACGCAGAATAAGTAAACAAATTGTAAACGACTCGTAACTTTGACAACTCGTTGACCTATCTTTTTTTTTTAGAAACACCATCGCCCGACATCTGCATACATTTGCCTTACTATTCGTTATTCTAATCCTCCCATCTGTAGGTACTTATCCATCGGTAACTAAACTTACGAAACATTTATTATAGGAATGGTTTTGGCTTACGTCTCGTTGAAAATTCTACTATCCGTATGCAAAACGAATCGTTTCTTGTTTATAGGAACCGGGCAATTACTATGGACTTTTATAAGTTACTATGGACTTTATCCATCCATCCATAGGTGTCCTATATACTTATAATATTATGTACAGGTTTCGCCACCTTTTGGCCTAGTTTATATAATAGTGGCATATTTTTTACCCCAGATCGTAATCTGTGTACTAAATTTAATTTAAATTAATCCTGCTGTTCCAAGTTATGGAGCAAACAGCGCTTATAGTATACACAAATTCCGTAGTGAGCATTTACCTTGAGAGCTTTTAAGCTCTGATTCTTAATATTTTAGGATTGATCGAACATCAATCCTTTTCAAAAATTAGTGGAATACTTCTCAAAGTCAAATGAACTTTCAGGGGAATATGGCCTTATACAATCGTCCGGCAACTTCGATAGCGCGTTCTAAAAACGTTCAGCGCCATCTGTTTTCATTTTCCATGCACTAAACGTGTCTACGTCGAAAAAAATTCGCAAAATAATAAAATATATCTTATAAAATTATTTAACACAAAAACAATGTTCTGACTACTCCATTTCTTTTTATTTTGCTATTGAGATTGTTTTGAATTGTTATAAAAAAAATCCAGAAATTATGTGACAGGTGTTCTTTGCTGCTTTGTCAAATTTTAAGAAGAAAAAAATCGCAACAGGTTATAATTTAATAATAATATAAATAACTTCATGAATTATTATATAATAAATGAATTCTGCCAAATGAGAATTTGCTTTTGTGTTTTAATAAGCATTTTAAAATAATATATGTAGATGTTTTCCCAAATTATTTCAATGGCTTTCTTATAAACGCTCAAATTTGGTTATATTTTTATTCTTATTAAGTTGCAAAATTTAAGTTTGAATTTAAATATAAGTTAATTTATAAAAAATAAAAAATAGGAATATATATAAAGCTATTTTAATTTTCCCCTTATACTTTCAGTTCAGACGTCATGAAGATAGATGGCGTTGAACGTTTCTGAATCGCGCAGGCAAAGTTACACGTACATACGTAGCGTTACAATAAGAGCAACGAATACCAATATGAATTCATGTGATAATATTAACGATATGTGATAACAATCGATGTGATATCGTATTCGAGTGTGGTATTCGATATGTAATCGTTCGATATGTTTTTAAAAAAAAATTTTTGTATAGGGTGGCTCTATACACCGCCCCTAAGAATGTTCTGAGTAAATATTATTTAATAGCGACTTACCCTTGCTTCGCTTGGGTTCGTCCCTAGACACGTTTTAGCGGTTAATAAAATAGATTATATATTGTACTAGTGATCGCCGCGTGGTTGAAAATCAACCATAATTCATTAAGTTATATATTTATTGTGTTGCGTATATTACAATATTGATCTATTCTCAATTTGACCACAGACTTTAACAATAAACAAAACAGTATATGTATATGCGTGTGTGTCAAATACATGGTAGTGTATTGCTTTATTATTATATTATTATAGTATTGCTTATTAACCGGTGGTAGGACTCTGTCAAGCCTGAGGAGTCCGACTGGATGGGTACCACCCCCTTATCTATTTCTGCCGCCAAGCAACAATGATTGCATCGTTGTGTTCCGGTTTGAAGGATAAGGTAGCCAGCGCAATTACAGGCAAGAGGCATATCATCTTAGTCCTCACAGTGACAACGCACCTGTGGTTCTGCATTTTTGTTACTTAAAACCTAAGTGCATGAACCGTAGGTGTTATGGGCGACAGGCACTACTTTCCATCAGGTGGTCTGTCTGCTCGTTTGTCACTGAATCTCATAAAAAAAAATAGTGTGTGTAATGTTTTTTTATTGATTTAAAATTTAATGCATTATGCACTCCTTCTCTGTATAAACTATAAGCGTGGGAAATTTCATACTCCTCCAAAGGGGTACAAAGTTTTTACTACACATATTAATATATAGTACCTGGGCGACCGAGCTTCGCTCGGAGTTTTTGGTTAAAAGTACCTACATTCTTTTTTTCATTTGGTTTAAAAACAAAAAAGAATCTAAAATCTTGAATAAATACAAAAAAAAAAAAAGTAAAGTCTTTGTAACCGACCGGGATTCGGACACACCTGTGATAGACAATCTTGCGCCTTGGCCGCTTGACCACGATGCAAAATTATTAACATATTTTGCGTAAAATAATGCTAAAGAAAATCGCATGAAAACTCGAAAATACGCGTTTTCTAAGATATAAGACGAATCTAGATCGATTTTTCGCCTCCGAAACCCCCCACATACCAAATTTCAGCGAAATCGTTAGAGCCGTTTCCGAGATCGCTGGTATAAATAAATAAAGAAATAAAGATATAAATATACAAGAATTGCTCGTTTAAATTATAATAATATATATGTAGATATAGGTATGATGAGTTGTTGTGGGTTGCATTAAACGTGTTTTCCCGTGGGAATGAGATAATCTTTCGCGGTAAAAAGTACCGTATGTCACTCTCCAGCCCTCCAATTGTCTCGACACAAAAAATCACACCAATCCGTCATTCTATTTTGACGTGAAAAAAGGACAAACAAACACTTGCTTCACTCGGGTCCGTATACCTTTTGTATTCATACAAGTAGCGCTGTAGGTCCATACTCCAACTCTTAGTCTATTGATGAACTTAAACATCCAGTGTTTAGTGGTAAGATGTATATTATATATTTATACATATAATAAAATTGTAACTAAGCCGAATCTGTACATTACATATTTTTTGGAAAATCTTATTGAAATAGAATTTAGTATCGATACAGAAAACAAATCTATAGTTTTTAGAATTTTTGTCTGTCTGTCTATCTGTCTCTTTGTCTGTTACCGTATCACGGGAAAAGCACTGGACAAATTTTGATGAAATTTGTTATGATGATAGCTTGATTGATTGATAGTTACCCGGGTCAACATATAGGATACTTTTTACTGCGGGAAAATATCTTATCTCTGAGCTAAACGTTAAAACGTACCATCCATACTCACAAACTTTCATATTTATAATATTAGTATGGATATTTACTTTACGGAAATCGAATTCATCACACCACATATAAAAGCCCATGCAATTGTCCATAGAGTATACAGCTACATAGATCAATGGTACAAGATTAGCTTTGAGCAGCTTTCAGTATGATGTGATCGTGAGAATTTATCTCAATAGCAGAGACAGTAACCATTTGTATTCGTTTAGACGATTCCTTTTGCTGAAATAATATCGTATTTAAGGAAAACTTTTGAGATGGACATATAACAAAATGTATGTACATATTTTCCTTCTTATGTACTAGTTTTTGTCCATGGCTTTGCTTGCGTGATAAGCAGGTTATCAGAGTAAGCTATGTCCGGTGCCAGAAGCAATCTATATATTTGCCAAATTTTGTCGAAATTTAAGCGGTTTGAGCGTGAATACATAATAGACCGACTTACTTAACATTTATAATATCTATACTAATATTATAAAGCTGAAGAGTTCGTTTGTTTGTTTATTTGGTTGAACGCGCTAATCTCAGGAATTATTTATCCGATTTGAAAAATTAATTTTGCATTAGATAGCCCGTTAACTGAGGAAGGCTATATATATCATCCCGGAAAAATGTACGGTTTCCGTGGGATAGATTTGTTTTTTTCTAGGGACGAACTGAAAGCGAAGCGAGGGTAAGCCGCTAGTTTATAATATTAGTATAGATCACGTAGTGAAATTAGAGCTTATTATCAGTTTTACTGCCTTTTGTGAAATAATAGCGATTGCGCATGAGCAAACCCAGCTACTAAACGATTCTTGACCACAGTTTTTATTATTTCTTATTTCAGTTCAGGCTGTACGAGTTCAAAGCTTATATTAATGTGTTACTGTTTATACAAAAAAGTGAAAATAAAAAAGCTCTATAATATCACGTTTCATGTAAAAGGACCCTAGTTTTTTATTTTTTTGTTTTTTATTATTTTTGAAGACATCTACAGTAATACTACTAAAAATATTCAACCTATTACGATTTTAAAGATCTTTTGAAAATGAAAAGTCAGATAAACAGTGTAGTCTTGATGTATATATTATAGGGTCTAATCGACCCTTTGAGTACGGAACCCTAAAACGATAATCTTAAGCTATATAAACTTGCTTGTAAATCGTAGCACATTAAAGCTTAAAGCTTAAAATTACGCGTCAGCAGCTTCCAGCTGGGTAAGTTCGAAAGGAAGTTGTCGGAGACAGCTAACGAGGCTTACGTAACATGGAAATTAACGGTTATAAACAGGGACCATTTATATAGTTTATTTATTTTTCGAACCCGTTAAAAGGTCTCGAAGTACTTTATAGTTTCACTAGCAATTTACTGTCGCTTTATTTAGATCTCTAGGTGCCCTGTGTGTTTATATATGTATTATATATATATATATATATATATGTAAGTAACTATGTATGTATTTATTTACTCATGTATGTATTTAGGATATTTATTGGTGTGTAGCAAGTACACCGTTTACCATTTCATATAATTACTTTTACGCCCTAAGGTTTCCTGGAAGAGATTGATTTTAGCGAAAAAGCCATCTCTTGTGCATCATCTATTTGGCAGACTTCACATATCTTTCGAAAACTTGTTAGTTTCACTCAGACATACAAGTTTTGCATGATGTTGTCCTTCACCGTAAGACAAAAGTAGCATATATATTATATCCAGATCTTAATCTATCTATTTACTAAATTTCATTAAAATCTATCCAGGTTTTTTAGCATGAAGGAGTAATAAACAAACATGCATACAAACTTTTGTATTTTATTTACATATAATACTAGTCCGATTATCTCGCGTAGCACATTACTACGGCGTAGCGCTTAGCATAGTTTCCTACTTGACAAAATTTTAATAGTAAAAAATCATCTAGTTTTGTTATGTTGTGAGTAATTTTAAACATAACTGGACAGATGGATGCCTAACATACTTTATACAATATATTTTAAGTCCACAAACTTTTTGAGAACAACTGTAGAGCTATACAGCCCAAAGATCATTTTAATTAGCCATTCTTGTGACATTCACATCCAATGCAATTGTGACCTTTACTAGGTTGCAGCTCTCCTTTGTGGGAGGTCTACTTACGCTTTACCTTCCGGTATGCGGCAGCCACTCGAAAAGTCTTTTCTACGAGAGATCTACGAAGGAAGAGCCTTGTCCACTTTAATATTTGACTTCACGATCCAGTGCTCTATATCGGTAATCTTATTTGGCATTGCCTGAATGGTTCAAAATAAGCAGCCATATTATAATATTTATTGATTTATACAGATAAATAAAATTGAAGTGTCTGTTTGTAATGTCAAAATAACAGCTTTATACTAAATGCATATGGAATTATATACGGTACTTATAAGAAAAAAATAATTTTTAGAATTTTTGTCGGTCTGTCTGTTTGTTCCGGCTAATCTCCAAAACGGCTGGACCAATTTTAACGGGACTTTCACTGGCAGATAGCTGATATTATAAGGAGCAATTTAGGCTACTTTTATTTTAAAAAAGAATTAGGGTTTTGCTCAAAAAATTAAAACGTACCTAGGGATGCACCCGAGCGAAGTGAGGGTAAGTCGCTAGTAAATAATACGACTGATCGCTCAGTGGTCGATATTTGATCATAATTATTATAAAAAAAAAGTTGTTTCCAATTTTTTTTATTGGTAACACTAAAACTCGTCAATAGCTATTAAAGAAAAGAAAAAAAAAAACGGTTGACAAAAAGGTTAGGAAATAGTAATGAACTGTTTTGTTTGCCTATTTGTATATAGATAATATAGTAATAATTTGAATGTATGTCTTTTTTATGAAACAATTTTATTTATTCCATATTAAATGAATTATCACTACATATTTTAAAGATAGTCCCCGTCTGTCTGTCAGTCTGAAAGCAATAAACTCAAAAACTACCGAACGGATTTTCATACGGTTTTCGCCAATACATGGAGTGTTTCATAAGAATGGTTTAGGTGTATAATTCATTTATTTTATAATTCATTGGTTTTGTGTAAATTGGCTGAAATATGACGTTGATTGTATCACATAGTTATTCCTCTTAAAAAGATCTTCGTATTAAACTGTAGCAACGCTATGTTCACGTATCTAGGGACGAATCCGGAAGAAGCGAGGGGTAGTTAACTAGTGCATTTTAGTATAAATCAAGTATAATGTAACCCTTAATGATTTTTTTTTTAATTTTACTAGATAAGTTCATTTAATCTGTCAGTAAAATAGCTATAAAATTATAAACAGATATTTAACATTTTTCATACTTCATTCAATAATAAATTAACGACGACTTGATGTGACGTGAAAATAATTTATAGATCGTATTATATTCAGTAAATAATTTTAATACACGTCATTATCCTATAATGGGAGTATAATTTGTTTGTTAATTACTATTCGGGTAAATTTTTTGACTAATTACGTTTTTTAACTACTATATATGAGAAAGTCTGTCTGTTTGTTTTTTGTTTGTCTTTTACGCTAAATCAATGAAGCTCAGCGAATTAGGGTACAAAGATAGATTACGATCTGGAACTTATATATAGTCAAACTTTCACTCCCCATTTTCACCCCCTTAAGGGATGATTTCCAGGATAAAAAGTATCCTATGTCTTTCTCTCTTTCTATGTTAAGTCTTTATTGAAATCGGTCAAAAATTAGCCAAATCTGCATACACTGCTTACTACGATTAGATCTTAATATTTTTTCATTGCAAAGATAACCTAAAATCCGTGAAAAAATCCGAGAACATAGTTTTAGCTAAAGCTAGCTAAATGATTCTTCAAATTTTCATATTTTTTTTTTATTTAGCAACCGATTGAAATAAAACAAGTACTAAATGTTAAGTGAAGCTTACCACAATACATTAGTGAAAACTACACTCAAATCGGTTAAGCCGTTTCTAAGATTAGCGCGCACAAATGCACAGATAAACAGACAAACCGACAAACAGATAAAAAACTAAAAAACATTGTTTTGGGTTCTATTGCGTTAATAAAGATCCCCAATAATAGTTTTTTTTCAAATATCTTCCATGTACAGACGGCGATGAGTTACAATTTTAGTATATGTATAGATATAATTGTCAAATATTCGCGTACAATTAAAATAACATATTAGAATTAACTATACTATGTCCGTTAGATACTTGATGTGGAACTTTCTCTCGAACTCGATTTATAGTTGAAGTTTTTGAAATTTAAAATTAAAAACGTTTAAAGGTCCATCCCAGATGAGGCGATGAAACGGTTTTAAATAATTCATCGATTCCCGGCCCCAGAATCTCTATAGTAGATGCATAAATGAACTTATAAAGTCTACAGTAACAGTGTATGAAGTAAATAAATACATTTTAATTCAAACTACCTTTGTATATAACCACTATAACTCGATTTGTAAGTTACGACGTCCAAAAATGTTTGTATATATTTAGATAGATGTTTAATTTTTAAATAATAAAAAATAAATAAATAATCTATACATATAATAAAATTGTAACTAAGCCGACTCTGTGCATTAAATACTTTTTGGAAAATCTTATTGGAATAGATATTATTATCGATATAGAGGCTGAATTTATAGTTTTTAGAATTTTTGTCTGTCTGTCTGTTACCGCATCACGGAAAAACCATTTAATTTAAAATGTCAAACTTCAGAAAGAAATTATAAGGTGTAATAATTTTTGCAAGCACAGTATATGACTAAAAACTAATCGATTATACGTAAAATATTATTCAAAAATTTTATTGAAAAGTATTTTCAATTTACATTAATATATAAGGTTAATTTTAATGTAGGCAATAACATCTGAATTCAGATTTGTTTGAAGCTACATAACTGTTGAGTGCAAGCAGTTTTAGAATTAAAAAAATAATAATTTAATATCAATCATAGCTTTATTTGAAAAAAAAATCAAATTGACCGTTGAGTTACTTTATTGGTTAGCTACCTAAAGATGCCGAACACAGTGTTGTTAATACATAGTATAAAACAAAGTCGCTTCCCGCTGTCTGTCCCTATATATACTTAGATCTTTAAAACTACGCAACAGATTTTGATGCGGTTTTTTAATAGAGTGATTCAAGAGGAAGGTTTATATGTATAATATATGCATATTATAGTTCAGAAAAGCTGAGAAATTCAAAGATTTGTATTTCATACTAACCGTAATACGTACTTAGGGACAAACCCGAGCGAAGCAAGGGTGAGTCGCTAGTTGGCAATAAATTATATTTCGAGTCAGACTTTATATTTTTTTACTGTTTAATCTTAATTAAAGATTCGATACTTATTTTTTTTTATCCTTATCCTTATCCTCCTATAGTTCATTTATTCAAAATCTTATCAAAATTGTCTCTCGTTTCTCGTCTCTGTCACAGTTTCCAATAATTATAATAATAAACTCTATTAGCAAAAGTTACATTTCTTTATAATAAGCGCAAAATAAGTTAATTACAAATTATAAGTTGCTTACTTCGGTTATGTTAGTTATTTTTAGGGCATGGGCCTGAAAAACGAAGCCTCTCCCTATTCAAAAATTCACTCCATTCGAGTCTGACCGAATGAGTAGGACTGTATGTTACGAAGTGTCTTATCGAATCGACACGTAACTTCGATAGCGCGTTCTAAAATCGTACACCGCCATCTGTTTTCCTTTTATGGTACTAAATTAGAAAAAGCTTTCAAGTTTTTTGTAAGGATAGCTTAATTTAAGTATGTACGAAATGTAATATTTTAAGTCAATAATAAGCATTTTTATATGTAAAATGATTTAAATAGTATGTAATAAATAATTATTGCAATATGTTGCGATAGGATGTTTCGAAATATTGTTAGATTTGTTCAAAAATCTAAATAATTGATTAAAAAAATCTGTAAAACGTAAAAAAAAAAAGATATAAAGTAAAGAGTGTGATTCAGTCATAATCAGATACATATTCAGATAAATCAAATTGAAGTGTATGTTGTAATCTATACTAATATTATAAAGCTGAAGAGTTTGTTTGTTTGTTTGTTTGGTTGAACGCGCTAATCTCAGGAACTACTAATCCGATTTGAAAAATTCTTTTTGCATTAGTTATCCCGTTAACTGAGAAAGGCTATAGGCTATATATCATCTTGGAAAAATGTACAGTTCCCCTGGGATAAATTTATTTTTGTCACGGGACGAACCCGAAGCGAAGCGAGGGTGAGTCGCTAGTGTCAAAATAAGTTAACAGCTTTTTATGAATGCATAGGAAAGTATATACGGTACTTACTACTTAAAAGATAAACACAATTTTTAAAATTTTTGTCTGTCTGTCTGTCAGCCTTTCTGCCTGTTTGTTTCGGTGAATCTCCGAAACGGCTGAACTGATTTTGACGGGACTTTCACTGGCAGATAGCTGATATTATAAGGAGTAACTGAGGCTCCTTTTTTTAGAAAAAAAAATTAGGCTTCCGCTCAAAAAAAATTAAAACGTACCTAAGGACGCACCCGGGCGTAGCGAGGTAAGTCGCTAGTATTCTATAAAATAATGTCTATAATTTTAGTAAAATGATTAATCTGATATTTTATTTATGAATAATATTTATATAAAAATATTAATTATTATACTTTTTTAGTAAACAACTAAGATTTAAGCTCATCTTTTTTTTGTATTTGGCGAGTATACCATAAATGTTTATTTTTATCTAAAAATTTATCATTTTTGGTAGATTAACTTATTTTCTCACTATTGAAGGGTTTCTGGAAGAAATCTCTTAAAGAGATAAGTTATCCTTTGTCGACATTCTGTTACTTTATTTTGTATAACATATATTTTATGGTACATAAATAAAATAAAATAAAAAAATAGATTTTTATATAAATGTTTTGTTTTGTTATGTGAATAATGTATCATGAAATTAATATTAAGATTGTTCTTTTTAAGTCTTTATTGAAATCGGTCAAAAATTAGCCAAATCTGCATCGACTGCATACTACGATTAGATCTTAATATTTTTTCATTGAAAAGTTAACCTAAAATCCGTGAAAAAATCCGAGAACATAGTTTTAGCTAAAGCTAGCTAGATGATTCTTCAAATTTTCATATTTTTTTTATTTAGCAACCGATTGAAATAAAACACTACTAAATGTTAAGTGAAGCTTACCACAATACATTAGTAAAAACCGCACCAAAATCGGTTAAGCCGTTTCTAAGATTAGGGCGCACAAATGCACAGACATACAGACAAACCGACAAACAGACAAAAACTAAAAATCATTGTTTTGGGTTCTATTGCGTTAATAAAGATCCCCAATAATAGTTTTTTTCAAATATCTTCCATGTACAGACAGATCAGTTACAATTTTAGTATATGCATAGATATAGTTGTCAAATATTCGCGTACAATTAAAATAACATATTAGAATTAACTATACTATGTCCGTTAGATACTTGATGTGGAACTTTGATACACGAGCTTGATTTATAGTTGAAGTTTTTGAAATTTAAAATTAAAAACGCTTAAAGGTCCATCCCAGATGAGGCGACGAAACGGTTTTAAATAATTCATCGATTCCCGGCCTCAGAATCTCTATGGTAGATGCATAAATGAACTTATAAAGTATATAGTAACAGTGTATAAAGTAAATAAATACATTTTAATTTGAAACCACCTTTGTATATAACCACTATAGCTCGATATGTGAGTTACGACGTCCAAAAATGTTTGTATATATTTAGATAGATATTTAATTTTTAAATATTAAAAAATAAATAAATAATCTATACATATAATAAAATTGTAACCAAGCCGACTCTGTACATTAAATATTTTTTGGAAAATCTTATTGAAATAGATATTATTATCGATATAGAGGCTGAATTTATAGTTTTTAGAATTTTTGTCTGTCTGTCTGTTACCGCATCACGGAAAACCAACTGGAGGCATTTTAATGAAATTTGGTATGATGCTAGCTGGTTATACGGGTCAACATACAAGATACTTTTTACTGCGGGAAAATATCTCATCTCTGAGAAATCAAGCAAGAGTGAAAAAGAATAATTTAATTTAAAATGTCAAACTTCAAAACCTGTGCAGCCCTTTCTTCGTGAAGGAGAAACAAACATACATACAATTTTCACGAAATACATAGCAGTCAGATCAGTAAGAAATTAAGGTTGGGTAGTAGAATTAGAAAGGTATAAAGAAATTAAAATACAACATCAGTTATTTAAGAATCAACATTTATTTAAAGATATTTTAGAATTTACAATTTATATTATATATCATAATTTATTAATATAAATATTATAATCAATGTGAGAGGAAGAGATTGATGATAAAAATGAACAAGGTTCGATTACTTACTTAGGCAATTATTTATTTATTTATTTATTTAAACTAAAATCCACAGCAGTATACAGTAATAGAAAGTATATAAAAGAAAAAGTCCTTATATAAGCCAATTTCGGATTTACATTATTTATGCAGTATAGATAGGTAGACTAAGTTTACACAAAATATGTACGAAAAGAGTTAAGCTACAAAAAGCTGTGTGTGTGTGTGTGTGCATGTGCTTGTGTTGGTGTGTGTGTGTGTGTGTGTTTGTGTTATTTCTTAAGTACGCTAATGATAGATTTTTTAAATCTTTCTCTAGAATTGCTAAATGGATAAATATGACAGAAATATTTATTATACTGTTGAGGTAGTCTATGAGTGACTGAGTTTCTACTGTAATTTGAACGAAGGCATGGTACGTGAAATAAATTAGTGTGCCTTGTACGCTTTTGTGGGGCACATAATTTTAAAATTTCTGTTATAAGATCAGGATTATTTATGTTTCCATTGCAGACGTCATACAATAGCATCATATCGGTTACTGTTCTACGACTTTCTAACGTGGATATTTTTTTTTCTTTTTTTATGATATTCAGTGACAAACGAGCCCATAACACCTACGGTTCATGCACTTAGGTTTTAAGTAACAAAAATGCAGAACCACAGGTGCGTTGTCACTATGAGGACTAAGATGTTATGCCTCTTGCCTGTAATTGCGCTGGCTACCTTATCCTTCAAACCGGAACACAACAATGCGATCATTGTTGCTTGGCGGCAGAAATAGATAAAGGGGTGGTACCCATCCAGTCGGACTCCTCAGGCTTGACAGAGTCCTACCACCGGTAGACTGATATATGATAATGTGAGCAAGAAGAAATATAGTCTGTATAAGGTTCCTTAGTATGAAAATTAAGATAGCGTATAAATTTTCTCTGAACCTTTTCAATCGTCCCAATATGCGTTATGTACTGAGGGTTCCAGATTGGACTGCAATAATCTAATACGCTCCGAACATAGTAGAAATAAAGCATTTTTATAGTATTAATATCCGAAAAAGGTTTGGAGACACGTAAAACAAATCCGGGATTTTTGTAAGCTTTGTCTCTAATTAAATCTATGTGTTCAGAAAATGATAATTTACTATCCAGCGTTACGCCAAGATCTTTTATGGAGGTTGCTGCTTTTATTGACGTGTTACCAATATTATACGTCGTTTTAATAACATTTTTATTACGTGTAAAAATGATATGGGTACATTTATCAACATCAACGGTGATACGATTTGCTTTAAAATATTGTGAGAGTCTATCTAAGTCATTCTGGAGCATATATATTTAATTAACTAAAAACTATGAATACATATTACAATTTTCTATTACAAATAATAAGTAAAAAAATAGATAAAAATCAACTTCAAAACTATATATATTTTTTTTATATTATTATGCTCAAAAAAAATTTTTTTTTTTTTTAAATTGAATCATAACTAATTAATTAAACTGTTATTTATTTCATAGATCCTCTATGTAGTATAAACATATGTAGTGCAAAATAAAAAAAAAAACTTATACATATGTACTATTCAGTTACAATGTTGTTCTATGCAGATGTCGAAATCATCTATACATATAATAAAATTATAACAAAGCCGAATCTGTACATTAAATATTTTTTGAAAAATCTTATTGAAAAAGACATTATTATCGATACAGAGGCCGAATCTATAGTTTTTAGAATTTTTGTCTGTCTGTCTGTTTGTCTGTCTGTCTGTCTGTCTGTCTGTCAGTCTGTTTCCGCATCACGAGAAAATCACTGAACAGATTTTGTTGAAATTTGGTATGATGATAGCTGGTTATCCGGGTCAACATATAGGGTACTTTTTACTGCGGGAAAATATTTCATCTCTGAGAAATCTATACTAAACGTTAAAACGTAACTAGGGACGAACCCGAGCGGAGCGAGGGTGAGTCGCTAGTGAAGAAATATAAATAACTACTTTACTACCCAACTACGGCAAAGCCAAAAGGAGGTTGTATTCAGCCCTCTTTAACGTCCCACTGCTGGGCACGGGCCTCCCTTCAAGTCGAGGGGAAACAGGCCATAGTCCACCACGCTGGCCAAGTGCGGATTGGCTGTCTGTTACCGCATCACGGAAAAACCATTTAATTTAAAATGTCAAACTTCAGAAAGAAATTATAAGTTGTTATAATTTTTGCAAGCACAGTATATGACTTAAAACTAATCGATTTTACGTAAAATATTATTCAAAAATTTTATTGAAAAGTATTTTGAATTTACATTAATATATAAGGTTAATTTTAATGTGGGCAATAACATCTGAATTCAGATTTGTTTGAAGCTACATAACTGTTGAGTGTGGGCAGTTTTAGAATAAAAAAAATAATAATTTAATATTAACAATCATAGCTTTATATGAAAAAAAAAAATCAAATTGACCGTTGAGTTACTTTATTGGTTAGTTACCTAAAGATGCCGAACACAGTGTTGTTAATACATAGTATTAAACAAAGTCGCTTCCCGCTGTCTGTCCCTATATATACTTAGATCTTTAAAACTACGCAACAGATTTTGATGCGGTTTTTTAATAGACAGAGTGATTCAAGAGGAAGGTTTATATGTATAATACCTGCATATTATAGTTCAGAAAAGCTGAGAAATTCAAAGATTTGTATTTCATACTAACCGTAATACGTACTTAGGGACAAACCCGAGCGAAGCAAGGGTGAGTCGCTAGTTGGCAATAAATTATATTTCGAGTTAGACTTTATGTTTTATTTACTGTTTAATCTTAATTAAAGATTCAATACTCATCCTCGTATAATTAATTTATTCAAAATTAAAAAAAGTTTCTCGTCTCTGTCACAGTTTCCAATAATTATAATAATAAACTCTATTAGCAAAAGTTACATTTCTTTATAATAAGCGCAAAATAAGTTAATTACAAATTATAAGTTGCTTACTTCGGTTATGTTAGTTATTTTTAGGGCATGGGCCTGAAAAACGAAGCCTCTCCCTATTCAAAAATTCAAGTTTCACTAAGAGGACTAAGTAATACATCAATGTTACGAAGTGTCTTATCGAATCAACACGTAACTTCGATAGCGCGTTCTAAAATCGTACACCGCCATCTGTTTTCCTTTTATGGTACTAAATTAGAAAAAGCTTTCAAGTTTTTTGTAAGGATAGCTTAATTTAAGTATGTACGAAATGTAATATTTTAAGTCAATTACAAGCATTATTATATGTAAGATTACTTAAATAGTATGTAATAAATAATTATTGGAATATTTTGCGATAGGATGTTTCGAAATATTGTTGGATTTATTCAAAAATCTAAATGATGGATAAAAAAAATCTGTAAAACGTAAAAAAAAAGATAAAAAGCAAAGAGTGTGATTCAGTCATAATCAGTTACATATACAGATAAATAAAATTGAAGTGTCTGTTTGTAATGTCAAAATAAGTTAACAGCTTTTTATGAATGCATATGAAAGTATATACGGTGCTTACTACATAAAAGATAAACACAATTTTTAAAATTTTTGTCTGTCTGTCTGTCAGTCTTTCTGCCTGTTTGTTTCGGCGAATCTCCGAAACGGCTGGACTGATTTTGACGGGACTTTCACTGGCAGATAGCTGATATTATAAGCAGTAACTGAGGCTCCTTTTTTTAGAAAAAAAAAATTAAGCTTCCGCTCAAAATAAATCAAAACGTACCTAAGGACGCACCCGGGCGTAGCGATGTAAGTCGCTAGTATTTTATAAAATAATCCCTATAATTTTAATAAAATGATTAATCTGATATTTTATTTATGAATAATATTTATATAAAAATATTACTTATTATACTTTTTTAGTAAACAACTAAGATTTCATATTATCTTTTTTTTGTCTTTGGCGAGTATACCATAAATGTTTATTTTTACCTAAAAACTTATCATTTTTGGTAGATTAACTTACTTTCTCACTATTAAAGGGTTTCTGGAAGAAATCTCTTAAAGAGATAAGTTATCCTTTGTCGACATACTGTTACTTTATTTTGTATAACATATATTTTATGGTACATAAATAAAATAAAATAAAAAAATAGATTTTTTTCATATTTTTATATAAATGTTTTGTTTTGTTATGTGAATAATGTATCATAAGTCTTTATTGAAATCGGTCAAAAATTAGCCAAATCTGCATCGACTGCATACTATGATTAGATCTTAATATTTTTTCATTGAAAAGATAACCTAAAATCCGTGAAAAAATCCGAGAACATAGTTTTAGCTAAAGCTAGCTAGATGATTCTTTAAAATTACATATTTTTTTTTATTTAGCAACCGATTAAAATAAAACAAGTACTAAATGTTAAGTGAAGCTTACCACAATACACTAGTGAAAACCGCACCAAAATCGGTTAAGCCGTTTTTAAGATTTGCGCGCACAAATGCACAGACAAACAGATAAAATTTTTTTTCAAATATCTTCCATGTACAGACGGCGATCAGTTACAATTTTAGTATATGCATAGATATAGTTGTCAAATATTCGCGTACAATTAAAATAACATATTAGAATGAACTATAATATGTCCGTTAGATACTTGATGTAGAACTTTGATGCACGAGCTCGATTTATAGTTGAAGTTTTTGAAATTTAAAATTAAAAACGCTTAAAGGTCCATCCCAGATGAGGCGACGAAACGGTTTTAAATAATTCATCGATTCCCGGCCCCAGAATCTCTATAGGAGATGCATAAATGAACTTATAAAGTATATAGTAACAGTGTATGAAGTAAATAAATACATTTTAATTTGAAACCACCTTTTTATATAGTTCTATTTGTGAGTTACGACGTCCAAAAATGTTTGTATATATTTAGATAGATATTTAATTTTTAAATATTAAAAAATAAATAAATAATCTATACATATAATAAAATTGTAACTAAGCAGACTCTGTACATTAAATATTTCTTGGAAAATCTTATTGAAATAGATATTATTATCGATATAGAGGCTGAATTTATAGTTTTTAGAATTTTTGTCTGTCTGTCTGTTACCGCATCACGGAAAAACCATTTAATTTAAAATGTCAAACTTCAGAAAGAAATTATAAGTTGTTATAATTTTTGCAAGCACAGTATGACTAAAAACTAATCGATTTTACGTAAAATATTATTCAAAAATTTTATTGAAAAGTATTTTGAATTTACATTAATATATAAGGTTAATTTTAATGTAGGCAATACCATCTGAATTCAGATTTGTTTGAAGCTACATAACTGTTGAGTGTGGGCAGTTTTAGAATTAAAAAAAAAATAATATTAACAATCATAGCTTTATTTGAAAAAAAAAAACAAATTGACCGTTAGGTTACTTTATTGGTTAGTTACCTAAAGATGCCGAACACAGTGTTGTTAATACATAGTATAAAACAAAGTCGCTTCCCGCTGTCTGTCCCTATATATACTTAGATCTTTAAAACTACGCAACAGATTTTGATGCGTTTTTTTAATAGATAGAGTGATTCAAGAGGAAGGTTTATATGTATAATATATGCAGAAAAGTTGAGAAATTCAAAGATTTGTATTTCATACTAACCGTAATACGTACTTAGGGACAAACCCGAGCGAAGCAAGGGTGAGTCGCTAGTTGGCAATAAATTATATTTCGAGTTAGACTTTATGTTTTATTTACTGTTTAATCTTAATTAAAGATTCAATACTCATCCTCGTATAATTAATTTATTCAAAATTAAAAAAAGTTTCTCGTCTCTGTCACAGTTTTCAATAATTATAATAATAAACTCTATTAGAAAAAGTTACATTTCTTTATAATAAGCGCAAAATAAGTTAATTACAAATTATAAGTTGCTTACTTCGGTTATGTTAGTTATTTTTAGGGCATGGGCCTAAAAAACGAAGCCTCTCCCTATTCAAAAATTCACTCCATTCGAGTCTGACCGAATGAGTAGGACTGTATGTTACGAAGTGTCTTATCGAATCGACACGTAACTTCGATAGCGCGTTCTAAAATCGTACACCGCCATCTGTTTTCCTTTTATGGTACTAAATTAGAAAAAGCTTTCAAGTTTTTTGTAAGGATAGCTTAATTTTAGTATGGACGAAATGTAATATTTTAAGTCAATTATAAGCATTTTTATATGTAAGATTAGTTAAATAGTATGTAATAAATAATTATTGGAATATTTTGCGATAGGATGTTTCGAAATATTGTTGGATTTATTCAAAAATCTAAATGATGGATTAAAAAAATCTGTAAAACGTAAAAAAAAAGATAAAAAGCAAAGAGTGTGATTCAGTCATAATCAGATACATATACAGATAAATAAGATTGAAGTGTCTGTTTGTAATGTCAAAATAAGTTAACAGCTTTTTATGAATGCATATGAAAGTATATACGGTGCTTACTACTTAAAAGATAAACACAATTTTTAAAATTTTTGTCTGTCAGTCTGTCAGTCTTTCTGCCTGTTTGTTTCGGCGAATCTCCGAAACGGCTGGACTGATTTTGACGGGACTTTCACTGGCAGATAGCTGATATTATAAGGAGTAACTGAGGCTCCTTTTTTTAGAAAAAAAAAATTAAGCTTCTGCTCAAAATAAATCAAAACGTACCTAAGGACGCACCCGGGCCTAGCGAGGTAAGTCGCTAGTATTCTATAAAATAATCTCTATAATTTTAGTAAAATGATTAATCTGATATTTTATTTATGAATAATATTTATATAGAAATATTACTTATTATACTTTTTTAGTAAACAACTAAGATTTCAGCTTATCTTTTTTTTGTATTTGGCGAGTATACCATAAATGTTAATTTTTATCTAAAAATTTATCATTTTTGGTAGATTAACTTATTTTCTCACTATTGGAGGGTTTCTGGAAGAAATCTCTTAAAGAGATAAGTTATCCTTTGTCGACATTCTGTTACTTTATTTTGTATAACATATATTTTATGGTACATAAATAAAATAAAATAAAAAAATAGATTTTTTTCATATTTTTATATAAATGTTTTGTTTTGTTATGTGAATAATGTATCATGAAATTAATATAAAGATTGTTCTTTTTAAGTCTTTATTGAAATCGGTCAAAAATTAGCCAAATCTGCATCGACTGCATACTACGATTAGATCTTAATATTTTTTTCATTGAAAAGATAACCTAAAATCCGTGAAAAAATCCGAGAACATAGTTTTAGCTAAAGCTAGCTAGATGATTCTTCAAATTTTCATATTTTTTTTTATTTAGCAACCGATTGAAATAAAACACTACTAAATGTTAAGTGAAGCTTACCACAATACATTAGTAAAAACCGCACCAAAATCGGTTAAGCCGTTTCTAAGATTAGGGCGCACAAATGCACAGACATACAGACAAACCGACAAACAGACAAAAACTAAAAATCATTGTTTTGGGTTCTATTGCGTTAATAACGATCCCCAATAATAGTTTTTTTTCAAATATCTTCCATGTACAGACAGATCAGTTACAATTTTGGTATATGCATAGATATAGTTGTCAAATATTCGCGTACAATTAAAATAACATATTAGAATTAACTATACTATGTCCATTAGATACTTGATGTGGAACTTTGATACACGAGCTTGATTTATAGTTGAAGTTTTTGAAATTTAAAATTAAAAACGCTTAAAGGTCCATCCCAGATGAGGCGACGAAACGGTTTTAAATAATTCATCGATTCCCGGCCCCAGAATCTCTATAGCAGATGCATAAATGAACTTATAAAGTATATAGTAACAGTGTATGAAGTAAATAAATACATTTTAATTTGAAACCACCTTTGTCTATAGTTCCATTTGTGAGTTACGACGTTCAAAAATGTTTGTATATATTTAAATAGATATTTAATTTTTAAATATTAAAAAAATAAATAAATAATCTATAAATATAATAAAATTGTAACTAAGCCGAATCTGAACATTAAGTATTTTTTGGAAAATCTTATTGAAATAGATATTATTATCGATATAGAGGCTGAATTTATAGTTTTTAGAATTTTTGTCTGTCTGTCTGTTACCGCATCACGGAAAAACCATTTAATTTAAAATGTCAAACTTCAGAAAGAAATTATAAGGTGTAATAATTTTTGCAAGCACAGTATATGACTAAAAACTAATCGATTATACGTAAAATATTATTCAAAAATTTTATTGAAAAGTATTTTCAATTTACATTAATATATAAGGTTAATTTTAATGTTGGCAATAACATCTGAATTCCGATTTGTTTGATGCTACATAACTGTTGAGTGCAAGCAGTTTTAGAATTAAAAAAATAATAATTTAATATTAACAATCATAGCTTTATTTGAAAAAAAAATCAAATTGACCGTTGAGTTACTTTATTGGTTAGCTACCTAAAGATGCCGAACACAGTGTTGTTAATACATAGTATAAAACAAAGTCGCTTCCCGCTGTCTGTCCCTATATATACTTAGATCTTTAAAACTACGCAACAGATTTTGATGCGGTTTTTTAATAGATAGAGTGATTCAAGAGGAAGGTTTATATGTATAATACATGCATATTATAGTTCAGAAAAGCTGAGAAATTCAAAGATTTGTATTTCATACTAACCGTAATACGTACTTAGGGACAAACCCGAGCGAAGCAAGGGTGAGTCGCTAGTTGGCAATAAATTATATTTCGAGTCAGACTTTGTTTTATTTACTGTTTAATCTTAATAAAAGATTCAATACTCATCCTCGTATAATTAATTTATTCAAAATTAAAAAAGTTTCTCGTCTCTGTCACAGTTTCCAATAATTATAATAATAAACTCTATTAGCAAAAGTTACATTTCTTTATAATAAGCGCAAAATAAGTTAATTACAAATTATAAGTTGCTTACTTCGGTTATGTTAGTTATTTTTAGGGCATGGGCCTAAAAAACGAAGCCTCTCCCTATTCAAAAATTCACTCCATTCGAGTCTGACCGAATGAGTAGGACTGTATGTTACGAAGTGTCTTATCGAATCGACACGTAACTTCGATAGCGCGTTCTAAAATCGTACACCGCCATCTGTTTTCCTTTTATGGTACTAAATTAGAAAAAGCTTTCAAGTTTTTTCTAAGGATAGCTTAATTTTAGTATGTACAAAATGTAATATTTTACGTCAATTACAAGCATTATTATATGTAAGATTACTTAAATAGTATGTAATAAATTATTATTGCAATATTTTGCGATAGGATGTTTCGAAATATTGTTGGTTTTATTCAAAAATCTAAATGATGGATTAAAAAAATCTGTGAAACGTTAAAAAAAAGATAAAAAGCAAAGAGTGTGATTCAGTCATAATCAGATACATATACAGATAAATAAAATTGAAGTGTCTGTTTGTAATGTCAAAATAAGTTAACAGCTTTTTATGAATGCATATGAAAGTATATACGGTGCTTACTACTTAAAAGAAAAACACAATTTTTAAAATTTTTGTCTGTCTGTCTGTCAGTCTTTCTGCCTGTTTGTTTCGGCGAATCTCCGAAACGGCTGGACTGATTTTGACGGGACTTTCACTGGCAGATAGCTGATATTATAAGGAGTAACTGAGGCTCCTTTTTTTAGAATAAAAAAATTAGGCTTCCGCTCAAAAAAAAATTAAAACGTACCTAAGGACGCACCCGGGCGTAGCGAGGTTAGTCGCTAGTATTCTATAAAATAATCTCTATAATTTTAGTAAAATGATTAATCTGATATTTTATTTATGAATAATATTTATATAGAAATATTACTTATTATACTTTTTTAGTAAACAACTAAGATTTCAGCTTATCTTTTTTTTGTATTTGGCGAGTATACCATAAATGTTTATTTTTATCTAAAAATTTATCATTTTTGGTAGATTAACTTATTTTCTCACTATTGAAGGGTTTCTGGAAGAAATCTCTTAAAGAGATAAGTTATCCTTTGTCGACATTCTGTTACTTTATTTTGTATAACATATATTTTATGGTACACAAATAAAAAAATAAAAAAAAAATAGATTTTTTTCATATTTTTATATAAATGTTTTGTTTTGTTGTATGAATAATGTATCATGAAATTAATATAAAGATTGTTCTTTTTAAGTCTTTATTGAAATCGGTCAAAAATTAGCCAAATCTGAATCGACTGCATACTACGATTAGATCTTAATATTTTTTTCATTGAAAAGATAACCTAAAATCCGTGAAAAAATCCGAGAACATAGTTTTAGCTAAAGCTAGCTAGATGATTCTTCAAATTTTCATATTTTTTTTATTTAGCAACCGATTGAAATAAAACACTGATAAATGTTAAGTGAAGCTTACCACAATACATTAGTAAAAACCGCACCAAAATCGGTTAAGCCGTTTCTAAGATTAGGGCGCACAAATGCACAGACATACAGACAAACCGACAAACAGACAAAAACTAAAAATCATTGTTTTGGGTTCTATTGCGTTAATAAAGATCCCCAATAATAGTTTTTTTTCAAATATCTTCCATGTACAGACAGATCAGTTACAATTTTAGTATATGCATAGATATAGTTGTCAAATATTCGCGTACAATTAAAATAACATATTAGAATTAACTATACTATGTCCATTAGATACTTGATGTGGAACTTTGATGCACGAGCTCGATTTATAGTTAAAGTTTTTGAAATTTAAAATTAAAAACGCTTAAAGGTCCATCCCAGATGAGGCGACGAAACGGTTTTAAATAATTCATCGATTCCCGGCCCCAGAATCTCTATAGCAGATGCATAAATGAACTTATAAAGTCTACAGTAACAGTGTATGAAGTAAATAAATACATTTTAATTTCAAACCACCTTTGTATATAACCACTATAGCTCGATATGTGAGTTCGACGTCCAGAAATGTTTGTATATATTTAGATAGATGTTTAATTTTTAAATATTAAAAAATAAATAAATTATCTAAACATATAATAAAATTCTAACATTAAGTATTTTTTTGGAAAATCTTATTGAAATAGATATTATTATCGATATAGAGGCTGAATTTATAGTTTTTAGAATTTTTGTCTGTCTGTCTGTTACCGCATCACGGAAAAACCACTGGAGGCATTTTAATGAAATTTGATATGATGATAGCTGGTTATGTGGATCAACATACAAGATACTTTTTACTGCGGGAAAATATCTCATCTCTGAGAAATCTATACTAAATATTAAAACGTAAGTAGGGACGAACCCGGGCGGAGCAAGGGTGAAAAAGAATAATTTAATTTAAAATGTCAAACTTCAGAAAGAAATTATAAGTTGTTATAATTTTTGCAAGCACAGTATATGACTAAAAACTAATCGATTATACGTAAAATATTATTCAATTTTATTGAAAAGTATTTTGAATTTACATTAATATATAAGGTTAATTTTAATGTAGGCAATAACATCTGAATTCAGATTTGTTTGAAGCTACATAACTGTTGAGTGTGGGCAGTTTTAGAATCCAAAAAAAAATTAATTTAATATTAACAATCATAGCTTTATTTGAAAAAAAAATCAAATTGACCGTTAGGTTACTTTATTGGTTAAATATCTACCTAAAGATGCCGAACACAGTGTTGTTAATACATAGTATAAAACAAAATCGCTTTCCGCTGTCTGTCCCTATATATGCTTAGATCTTTAAAACTACGCAACAGATTTTGATGCGGTTTTTTAATAGATAGAGTGATTCAAGAGGAAGGTTTATATGTATAATACCTGCATATTATAGTTCATAAAAGCTGAGAAATTCAAAGATTTGTATTTCATACTAACCGTAATACGTACTTAGGGACAAACCCGAGCGAAGCAAGGGTGAGTCGCTAGTTGGCAATAAATTATATTTCGAGTCAGACTTTGTTTTATTTACTGTTTAATCTTAATTAAAGATTCAATACTCATCCTCGTATAATTAATTTATTCAAAATTAAAAAAAGTTTCTCGTCTCTGTCACAGTTTCCAATAATTATAATAATAAACTCTATTAGCAAAAGTTACATTTCTTTATAATAAGCGCAAAATAAGTTAATTACAAATTATAAGTTGCTTACTTCGGTTATGTTAGTTATTTTTAGGGCATGGGCCTGAAAAACGAAGCCTCTCCCTATTCAAAAATTCACGTTCCACCATGAGGACTAAGTAATACATCAATGTTACGAAGTGTCTTATAGTATCAACACGTAACTTCGATAGCGCGTTCTAAAATCGTACACCGCCATCTGTTTTCCTTTTATGGTACTATATTAGAAAAAGCTTTCAAGTTTTTTGTAAGGATAGCTTAATTTTAGTATGTACGAAATGTAATATTTTAAGTCAATTACAAGCATTATTATATGTAAGATTACTTAAATAGTATGTAATTATTGCAATATTTTGCGATAGGATGTTTCGAAATATTGTTGGATTTATTCAAAAATCTAAATGATGGATTAAAAAAATCTGTAAAACGTAAAAAAAAAAGATAAAAAGCAAAGAGTGTGATTAAGTCATAATCAGATACATATACAGATAAATAAGATTGAAGTGTCTGTTTGTAATGTCAAAATAAGTTAACAGCTTTTTATGAATGCATATGAAAGTATATACGGTGCTTACTACTTAAAAAATAAACACAATTTTTAAAATTTTTATCTGTCTGTCTGTCAGTCTTTCTGTCTGTTTATTTCAGCGAATTTCCGAAACGGCTGGACTGATTTTGACGGGACTTTCACTGGCAGATAGCTGATATTATAAGGAGTAACTGAGGCTCCTTTTTTTAGAAAAAAAAAATTAAGCTTCCGCTCAAAATAAATCAAAACGTACCTAAGGACGCACCCGGGCGTAGCGATGTAAGTCGCTAGTATTTTATAAAATAATCCCTATAATTTTAATAAAATGATTAATCTGATATTTTATTTATGAATAATATTTATATAAAAATATTACTTATTATCCGTTTTTTAGTAAACAACTAAGATTTCAGCTTATCTTTTTTTTTTTTTGTATTTGGCGCGTATACTATAAATGTTTATTTTTACCGGTGGTAGGACTCTGTCAAGCCTGAGGAGTCCGACAGGATGGGTACCACCCCCTTATCTATTTCTGCCGCCAAGCAACAATGATTGCATTGTTGTGTTCCGGTTTGAAGGATAAGGTAGCCAGCGCAATTACAGGCAAGAGGCATATCATCTTAGTCCTCACAGTGACAATGCACCTGCGGTTCTGTATTTTTGTTACTTAAAACCTAAGTACATGAACCGTAGGTGTTATGGGCGACAGGTACTGATTTCCATCAGGTGATCTGTCTGCTCGTTTGTCACTGAATCTCACAAAAAAAAAAAGTGTTATGAAGCCATTTAAGAGAACAATCCTTTCAATAAAACAATATATGTGATCCAATGTTAATTGACGAAAACAAACATTAAATATCAACAGTATGTATTTATACCCAAAGGGGAAGTGAATCAATTATACGATTCCCACAATAAATTTTGCAATTCCGGTCGCAATCATTCTACTTACTTGGCTATATGTCACTTGAAATCGTACGTTTGTCATTTCGTTTTTAACGGTTGGAAAAATAAAAGTCAATATGCGTTTATTTTCTCAGGTTTGTGAAATGATATAAATATTATGGTGTGAATTGCGATATGATGGGAATTTATCTGCAAAGTATTATTAAATGTTTATACAAAGTATAACAAACTTTCACTCCCCTTTTCAACCCCTTAAGGGATGATTTCTGGGATAAAAATTATCGTATATCCTTACCAGGGTTTCAAACTGTCTCCATACCCATCTAAATCGAACAGACATTACTTTCGTATTTATTATATTAGTATGGGGTTTTATCAGAGTATCAGTTTTTTGGCATTTCTTTCAAGACTGAGGTATATTTTTCTAAACTTTTAGAAGCTTAGATAGAGCTTTACAATAATTAAATTTCTGAAGACTTGTATTGGTTTTATACCATTTTTACGTAGATACGTTTTGTTAATGTAGATTCGCTTAAGGGATGATTTCCGGAATTAAAAAATATCCTATGTTCTTTGTAGGGTCTCAAACTATATTTTTACCAAATGTCATCTTAATCGGTCCTGTAGTTTTTGAGTTTATACGTTACATACAAAATTACAAATCTTTCCTCTTTATACCATTAGTGTAGATAAGTATTTGAAACTATAAATATACCTAATAGATAACTACTCTTTATGTAACGATTATAAAATATTTTAAGTCCTTGCGTCTCTCTTGATGCCTAACAGGAGTTCTTGAGTTATTTTAGGATCTAAGGCCTAGGCCATACATCTCTTTAGTGTTTATTTGTTCAACTTATACCAATACTTGTACTTTACGGCAGAGTTATTTCCACTATTTTAAAAACAAACTATTATTATAATGGTTTGTTTTGTTGTCTCAGGCGGGGTCGAGAGTTGATATAAAAGTTAATAACTATGTATTAAATACTCTTTATATGTATAATACTCAATCAAATCTGTGCAGCCCTTTCTTCGTTAAGGAGAAATAAACATACATACATACAATTTTCACGAAATACATAGCAGTCAGATCAGTAAGGAATTAAGGTTGGGTAGTAGAATTAGAAATGTTATAATAAAATACAACATCAGTTATTTAAGAATCAACATTTATTTAAAGATATTATAGAATTTACAATTAATATTATATATAATAATTTATTAATATAAATATTATAATTAATGTGAGAGGAAAAGATTGATGAATAAAAATTAACAAGGTTCGATTACTTACTTAGGCAATTATTTAATTAACTTTAAACTATGAATACATATTACAATTTTCTACTACAAATAATAAGTAAAAAAATAGATAAAAATCAACTTCGAAAGTATATAATTTTTTTTAATATTATTATGCTCAATTTTTTTTTTTTAAATTGGATCATAACTAATTAATTAAACTGTTATTTATTCAATAGATCCTCTATGTAGTACAAATATATGTAGTGCAAAATAAAAAAAAACTTATACATATGTACAATTCAGTTACAATGTTGTTTTATGCAGATGTCGAAATTATCTATACATATAATAAAATTATAACAAAGCCGAATCTGTACATTAAATATTTTTTGAAAAATCTTATTGAAATAGACATTATTATCGATACAGAGGCCGAATCTATAGTTTTTAGAATTTTTGTCTGTCTGTCTGTTATCGCATCACGAGAAAATCACTGAACAGATTTTGTTGAAATTTGGTATGATGATAGCTGGTTATCCGGGTCAACATATAGGGTACTTTTTACTGCGGGAAAATACCTCGTCTCGGAGAAATCTATACTAAACGTTAAAACGTAACAAGGGACGAACCCGAGCAGAGCGAGGGTGAGTCGCTAGTAGAGAAATATAAATAAGTAGAAAATAAATTATACTTATCGTTATTTTGCGATTTACTCAAAAATATTTTTAAATATAAAACGATTAGGCCTTTTTTACAATAACTTAAATTATCAGTACTTATAGAAAAGACACAGTAGTCGCTGTATGAAAAAAATTTATTAAAGAATGTATGGAAATGACATACACATGTATTTAATTCTTATGTCACACCATACATTTTCCTCTTTATTTTAGAGGTATATTTAATTGAAAAATCTTAATTTTTAATATCTGAGCGACCGAGTTTACGCATAGGGGCTTACCCAGTAGGTTATCATCCATTGGCGACAATACAAGTATAACTAACACTTACAAGATGGTGCATGTGATATTGTCAGCATGTGTTTTTTTTTTGTGTAAAATTATGTTTTTTAGAAAAGACTTATATAGATAAACTTAAAAAGCAAAACCTTATCTAAATACAAAATTAAATCCAAGTTAGAGCCGTATATACAAATATACACAATTGGAATATATAAAGGGTTAAAAGTTTTAAATAAAAACAGACCAGAGCAAGGTAGAAGACACTAAATAATAAATACTTATGTACTTGTTATGTTTATATATTTCTTGTTATATATTGTATAATCTATACATGTAATATAATTCTAACTGAGTCGAATCTGTATATTGAGTATTTTTTTGGAAAATCTTATTAAAATAGACATTATTATCGATACAGAGGCCGAATCTATAGTTTTTATAATTTTTGTCTGTCTGTCTGTGATTTTACACGCAAAAACCACTGGAGGGATTTTGATAAAATTTAGTATGATGATAGCTGGGTATCCGGGTCAACATATAGGATACTTTTTATTGCGGGAAAATATCTTATCTCTAAAAATCTATACTAAAATGTAAAACATAACTAGTGTCAAATAAAAATGACTGTTCTGTCATTGTTATACGAGAACACAGATACACATTTCCTAATAAATATCTCTTCAAAAAAAGTGACGTCGACATGTCACGTTAAGTCAAACCAAAGAATAAAATTCAAAAATCAAAAGTCCCAACTGTCTCAACACAAATTCGAACTTACGCACACTACATAAAATACTTTTTTAAACGAAACAACACACGTTTTAATTTTGTCATCCAAAAACCAATAAATGAAAGAGCTTTGAAAAAGCGCATAATTTCGAATTGTGCGTTTTATTTTGAGGACACTTTTGATACGCTTATTGTGTATCATAAGTTTTATGTACAAAACACATTGAGTGTTTACAAAAAAAAAAAAAAAACAAAAAAAAAAAAATTAATCATCATCGGTCTTTCCCTCTCACATAATGACAATTTAGTAGTGATATGGAAGAATTCGTCTATATTTCCTTACTACTATGATTGGCAATCCGAAATGTACAATGTAGTGGGTTATTTACACGACATAATATTTCACCTCCGTATGTTATCTCTGCGGCATCTGAAACAAAGTTATGTATTATTTTCTATTATAAAAACACAATAAATTATAAATAATAAATATGTTGGGACATTAAAACACAGCACCATCTAGTTCCATGGTAAGCTACGGGGTTTGTGTTATGTATACCAGATAGTTGATACACCACATATATAACTTTAAGTACATATATATCTAATACCTTTAAATGAGCAATTCTTGTATCTAATAATATATTTAAACGAGCAATTCTTGTATATTTATTTATACCGGCGATCTCGGAAACGGCTCTAACGATATCGCTGAAATTTGGTATGGAAGGATTTTCGGGGGTAAAAAATCGATCTCGATTAGTCTTATGTCTGGGAAAATGTGTGTTTTCGAGTTTTCATACGGTTTTTACGATTGTTTTTACGGTTGGGTAGTACTGGCTTTAACTAAAGCCGCACACGGACGAAGCAATGGTAAGTCGCTATTTTATTCATAAAATTGAGAATGGGTAAACACAATCACAATTGGGTAAAATATTGCGTTAAATAAAAATAAACATTTAAATAAATATATAATAATAAAATTATTTTATTATAAATAATAATAAAGTAAAATTTTAAGAAGTTGGTTAGTCTATTTGTTACTTTAAGCCGAACTACGGTCCTAGAATTTACTCAGTCTTGCTGGTTAAGTACTAACTAGTTTAAGGAAAGTCACTTACTTCAGACTTTTACCAGTTTTTATTTATTCAAACTTGGATTCACTGGACATATTAATTATGTTAAGTAAAATTCTGTCTTCACTGTAGTTCTAGGTTTTAGGGTTACTATAAGACAAAGTATGATACAGTACGTTGTATATTTTTATTAAGTACAATGTATGATTACTTATAATATATAATTACATAAATACAGTACATAAATAATTTTGCCTCAAGCGAGATTCGAACCCAAGAGATAGATATATTCATTACATTTGGTTCTAAAACGAAATTTTGATTAGGACTGTCGCGTAGTGCTGAGTGTGTAACGTCATGACAGCAAAAATAATAATTATTAAAAAGGTAACACATGACAATTAACAGACAAGAACAGTTGATTGTAAATTGCCATGTGTGAGAGAGGAACAAAACATTTTCTAGAAAGGAATCGAAATTACTAGGAAAATTTCGAATTTTCGAATACTAGAATGTTCTTTGTTTTTGCATATAAAAACGCCGGCAGTGTGTCGAGAGTTCAGTTGAATTTCAAAGCTAAGTGAAAACTGAGAAGAAGTGGAAAAGTTAAAAAAAGTGAAGTAAAGACGTAGTGAAAGTGTACTTCGCCTGTTGGTGAATCACCATAAATCACTCTTGTTAACCAAAAGCATTAAAACATTCGTAGTGCAAAAAACATGTTTTAATTTCCGATCCCCGAACTCACAGATGACGAATCAAACATGACTTACAGTCTTATTTTTTTAAAATTTAAGTTATCGCAGATTTAAATCTTTACTGGAGCTTCCTTCACTACCCAACTATGGCGAAGCCAAAAGGAGGTTATGATTACAAAATTTATGTATGTTTATCTGTTTCCACATATCTTATAAAGTATCTGTCATAATTTGGTTAATTAGGTGTTGTTAGAAGTATCTCGATTGTTCGCTGGCTATTTTGGACATATAGAGATTTTCCCAAATAAGAAGTTTTTTTTACGAAAGTTTGAAAAATTCTATGGAAAAATATTTTTACTTATCAAAAGCCATTTCAATGGTTGGAATTGTTGTAAAAACATTTTCGCCACGGTCAATATTTAGAACAAATAAAATATTTAGTTTGCGATTCTCCATTTAGGTTTTATTTTGTTCTGGTACTGGGTTCCTGGTGCAAGACTGAGTGTAGCTCGGCTAAGTTCTACGTCATCATATTTTCGATCTCCAAAGGATGTATTCCTTAAAAATTTCAATTAGAAATAGGCGTCATTTTTGTCAAAAGAATTATTACCAATTTTGATTACTGTAACTTTTAAAATAACCTCTTTTTATACAATTTTTCTACTCCTTATTTACCGTGTTAGAAGTGCAATTTCCAAAATTTCTTTTTATGTCAAAATTGACAACTACAATATTTATGTACATAAAACATATCTCGACACATATTTCTAACAAAAAAAAAAAAAAAAATAACCAGATCGTTTTTAATAGTCAAAGTGCTACCATAAGCTTTTGTATCAACAAAGAATTGAACCTGCTTCCAGTTTTAGGCATTATCCCTTTCATTTCGGAAATCACAATTAAAATAAGCAATTTAATAGCCATGTAAGTTATAATTGAATTTAGCTCAATTAAACACTGAGGCGTATTTAACAGGCGGACGTAATTGCCATTGTCTGCGCATTTTGCGTGATGGCTGTCAAGAGAGCTGTTTGCTAAATTGTGTTTATTTATGTATTATGAGTTATTGCATGTGACTTCACTCGCCTGATAGATAGTGTAGAAGAAGAAGAAGATAGATAGATTGTAGTGACCTTACTTACTGTGCCAACGGTCGCGGGTTCGAGTCCCACTGGGGGATTCATTTGTGTGATGAGCACGAATGTTTGTACTCCAGACATGGGTTTTTATATTTATAATATAAAGATAGTTGACCCAACATATTTATTTATTTAATATATTATAATTTGAGATATAAACTATATGTATCAATGTTATTCTGTGGTACGTAAAAGTACAGATAAATTAAATTTATTTCACTAGTGACTTATCCTCGCTTTTTTCCGGGACAACCGTTACTTTGGGTCTATCTGTATACCAATTTCATCAAATCCCTCCAGCCGTTACAGTGTTATGGTGTCACAAACATACGCACATACAAACTATCTTATTCTATGCGACATTGACTAAGTAAATTGTTCTTAACTAGCGCTCCTATAGCTGGAAATTAATATGTTGGGACATTAACACACAGCACCATCTAGTTCCATGGTAAGCTACGAGACATGTGTTATATAGGATACCAGGTAGTTGATACACTACACATATATGTATAACTTTAAATACATATACATATATATTATAAATATAAACAGCCATGACACAAATATTCATGCTCATCACACAAGTGAATGCCCCCAGCGGCACTCGAACCCGCAACCGTTGGCACATCAAGTAGGGTCACTTTTGACTGAGCCATACGTGTCGTCATACCAATTGTGAAGACTAAATTGATATATGTAAAGATTTTTTTTTGACTTTATGTAACTGAAAAGTGTATGTCTTTCAAATAAATTAAAAAAAAATACCAACTAATTACGTGAAAGCAAAATATTACTGTTAATATTAATGCCATATACAATATCGTGAAAAATATATAACGGTGTTATTAATTTATTATTATGTATCTATTATAGTAGTAATGTTGCTAAAAACGATCTCAAGATCAAAAAACTGTCCAAATCAATCTGTATGGGAACACAGATATAGATGTAAAATCTGTACATATAATAAAATTCAAAGTAGAACCTGTACATTAAATATATATTTTTTTTTTTATTGTTAGATAGGCTTGCGCTTGACGACAATCAACGCAACAATCTTTTGGAAAACATTATTGAAATAGTCATTATTATCGATACAGAGGCCGAATCTATAGTTTTACTATTTTTGTCTGTCTGTCTGTAATCGCATAATAAGAAAACCACTAAACAAATTTTGATGAAATTTGGTATAATGATAGCTGGTTATCTGGGTCAACATATAGGATGCTATTTATAGCGGGAAAATATCTCATTTTTGAAAAATCTACACTAAACTCTAAAACGTAATTAGGAACGAACCCAAGCGGAGCGAGGGTCAGTCGCTAGTTTATAATACATTTCTTTATAAACTTCATATAATATTGCATAATAAGAAAATAGACTAAATGAATACCATATCATCTTCGGGAGCAGCTTCCTTGATTGTGTAAGTCTTATTGTCGCTCGACTCCAGCACCACTCGCGGCGGTTCACTTTCTATTGGAAAAAAAAAAAGAAAATCATTATTAGTGCAAAGAGTTTTTAACTAAAAAGTTATGACTTCATAATTAATTAAAGGAATATTTCGATTTCAGTTGAAGGTTTTCGAACAATCACTTTTAAAACATAACAGAGTATTTTTTTAGATATAAAAAAAATCATTGTTTTTCACAGAATCTCAAAGCCTTTTAAAGTTCATATTTGAAATATATTTCTTTTTAATCTTTTCAGTTTTTAATATTATTGTTAATATCATATAAGCAAACATCATAGTATACTGTTTGCTTGTTAACAATAAACATAATATCTAAAATTATCTTTTCGCGGATTTATTTAGATTTTTGGTTCCCGACGTTTCGATTGCTTTACAGCAATCATGGTCACGGGAGAGACTTAGGTGCTAGATGTCACAAAGGTTATTAAGTAGTTGTTACAGACAGTATCTAACCACAAAATTTTAACATTTTTTTACAATTTCAATAAGTATTTTAATTGAATTTGTAAATATTATTTATTTCATTTTATTTGCTATTATTATGTCACTTCTTTCAAATGTCAGATATTCGCGTAAATCTTAAAAAAAACATAACAAGAACTTTGAAGCAAATGGTTGGTAATTTAGAATACTAACCAGATTTAGGGTTTAGTATATCCGGCTTAGTCTCCGGCTTGTCTGATGCTGGATAAGCTATGAGATATCTTCTACCGTTCGCATCTACTTGCACTACACTCTGTGATGGACGCTTACTTGTTGTTGCGGTTTCGTTACGCCTAGATATGAAAGAAAGTTAATTTGAAAAACGATAATGTGAGTTAGGTTAGCGTTGATGAGGCTTTAGAGTGGACCATTGGAGCAACCCCATGGTTGTAGGGTGTCATGGAGTGTCGTGGTTGAGAGCGTAAGTGTTCCTGCGACGCCCCATGAAGACGTGGGAGGTTTTGTTCGGTTTTAGTTGGTAGTACTGGCTTTTCTAGCCGGTGAATCCCACATAATCAACTGGTGGTATGCGTAAATACATTTCTCAACATAAAAAAAAGTGTAATGAGCTTTAAAATCGCAGAATGTATTTTTTTTACTTATTTTACTAATAGAATGACAGAGTGATGAATGAATGAACAAACGTATGAATGAATTAATAAATGAGTCTTTATTTGGGTATAAGCCTGTAACAGACAAATATATAACATGACAAAAACACTAAAATAAACAAATAATGTATAAAAAATAGTAATGTCTATACAGCAGTGCATTGTCTCAAGTATGCCGCTCGGCTTATGTTGAGTCCTGGTCTTCCCGGTACAATGCTTTTCAGAGCTTGTCTTGTAGCTTTACAGCGATAGCTTTATTATAAAAGTAGCGACTCACCCTCGCTTCGCTCGGGTTCGATTTTCGCTAGGTTGATTCCCCATACAAACTTTCATCCCCATTTTCACTTAAGGGATGATTTGCGGTATAAAAACTATCTTATATCCTTCCCAGGGTTTCAAACTATCTTTTTAATAAATTTCATCTTAATTAGTTCAGTAGCTTCATAGCCTATTCGGTGCAAACAAACAAACAAACAATCAAATCTTTCCTCTTTACAATATTAGGTATAGATAAATAACTCAGATAATATGCACATTGTACATTATAACTTAGTCTATACTAATATTATTAAGAAGAATTTTTTTATTTGTTTGTTTGTTTGTCTGTTCGTACCGAATAAGCTCCGAAGCTACTAGACTGATTTAAATAAAATGTTGTAAGAAGATAGTTTGAGACCCTCAAAAAAATATAGTTCTTATCCCGGAAATCATCCCTTAAAGGGGTGAAAATGTCGATGAAAGTTTGTATGGGGAATCAAGCGAAGGGAAGGTGAGTCACTAGTTTAATTATAATTAAAATAGAATATCAACATTTTATATTAATATCAAAATGTACAAAATGATTCCAGTTGATGAAATTGAATTAAAAGCGCTTGTAAAAATCTATTCGAATAAACTATATTTTGATTTAATTCGATTTAATGGTAGCATGATATCGTCTAGCCCAGTCTTTCTTCTATTTCTGTAATTAAGTTTTACCTTTTTAGGACGAGTACTATGATGGCGGCCGCAGCAGTGAGGACGGCGGCCAGACCTGCGATGCCCGCCGCCGCTGGGAACTTCGAGAGTGTTCGTGTTGTATCTTCTATGGGGGAAAATATTATCATCAGTCTGTGACCTCAGCTTTTATATTATTAATAACGAGCCCCAGAATTCCCCGTAAACAATAACCAGGGGATTCCCCATATACAATAATAACTTAAATCTTTATTATTACTCCACAATAGCATGGGCGGCGGCAGAATTATTTCCAGGATGGTACTTTTCTTTGAAGATATTAAAATTGAACAAAATTAACTTTTAACTCATATAACTTTGTTTCTTTAATTTTTTTTACATATTTTTTTTCGTAGCACACTTGCACCCTTCTCTCGGCGCCCATGCAGACTAGCGAGTTACACTCGCTTCTTTAGGGTAGTTAAAGTCCATGTAGTCAATCCTTTTTAACGTCCCATAGTCCACCACGCTGGTCAAGTGCGGATTGGCGGACTTCACATGTCTTTCGAAAACTTGCTAGGTTCTCTCAAACATGCAGGTTTCCTCACAACATTTTCAGTCTATTTGTGTACAAAATTTTATACAAACCCGCCCAACTACTTCCGCATTAAGGAGCAACAAACATACATACAAATTTTTGTATTTATAATAATCGTAGTTCGATTTCACTTAGTAATAATAATTACTATGAATATTACAATGTAACATATTATTTATTAACTACGAACCCCATCTCCATTAGGAATAATTCCCAATACATGTACCGTGGCACTAATCCAACAATATACCATAATATTCCGTTTGCATGTCCCAAGAGAATCTCATCTACACACTAGCTTATTGCTGTTCAAAGTTCAGAAAATGAGATATCCATCTAAAGTATTAGATATCTACTTTTCATTTAAAAATACTATTATCGTTCTTCAACCAACTTCAAAAAAGGGATGGTGTTTAATTTATGTTTTTGTGTGGTTTTACACCAATTTTAAGGGGTAATTTTTTTATTGAACAGGGTTATCCTTAAGGGTTGTATATAAATAATAAAATGGCACCTTTATAAAAAAAATTGTATCGAAAAAGAACTTAACCTATCACTTTCCTTAAATTTTGCTAATATTCTAATATAACAAACGTACTAATTTTATATAATAATAATGGTGTCCTCTTAACGAATTTCACAAAGGCTTCATATTGCAACAAGGTGAGAATTGGATACGACCGGTGGGACATAAAGTGCAAAACCAAGAGTTTTTAAAGCTCCAAACAGTCGCCATGAGCCCTCATTTAGCCTATTCCATAATTTCACAAAATTGCTGTTCTCAATATTAAATAAAAGACTATAACTTTAATTCTTAGGACAAAAAAAAGAAAACCAGAAAAAAAACTAAAGCTCTTCAAAGGGCACAGACAAAAGTCTTCGTGCTCTGTCTTGACAGTGGGGGCACACTGCCGAGTTCTCAACTCTGCTACTGAGTGTTTCTTGACAGAGAACCCCACCTGTTAACCCGACCCGGGACTGGAACCCAGGACTTGTACTAGATTACCCAGGCAGTGAATTAATATTATAATTATGATACATTAAAGTATTAATGCTACACTGACTCAAGAACCTGTTACCAACATCTTACACGAATATGCTGTTACGTGATCTTTAATCAATCACAAATCATAAAATATGTATCATACTGTTAGGTTATTAGATTTGCTCCCTTGAGTTCTCGAAATAGAATTAGTCCTACTAGCTATTCTATTAGATATCACTATCTATACTAATATTATAAAGCTGAAGAGTTTGTTTGTTTGTTTAGTTGTTTGAACGCGCTAATCTTAGGAACTACTAATCCAATTTAAAAAATTCTTTTTGCATTAGATAGCCAGTTAATTGAGGAAGGCAATAGGCTTTAAATCATCTCGGAAAAATGTACGATTCCCGTGGGATAGATGTGTTTTCGTCTAGGGACGAACTCGAAGCGAAGCGAGGGTGAGTCACCAGTAATATTAAAGAGGCAGAGTTTGTCTGTTTGTTTGAATGCGCTAATCTCAGGAACTAATATACCGATTTGAAAAATTCTTTTTGCATTAAATAGCCCGTTTCTGAGGAAGGCTATAGCCTATATATCATCATGCTACTACCCAAGGGAGCGGAGCAGTAATCAAAAATGTAAACTAATCATGCAGATTTCCATACAATATTGTAAAACTATATATTATACTAGCAGTATCCGTGGCTTCACTCACGTTTAAACTCAAGATATTGACATCAGAACCATACCAAATCAAAATAAATCCGCGAAATAATCTGAAAAGATAGTTTTATTTAAAATAGTATTGCAATAAAAAACTTCTTTTTGATTTTTATAGCCTATTTATTGAGGAAGATAATAGGCCATCTAACACCTAGCTATGATCCTTAGGAGAAAAGCAATTAACGCGAGCGGAGCCGCTGGAAAAGGCTAACACTATAATAAAATCATACACTTCATGTGTCTGTACACTATTTTTTTTTAAATAACTTAAGTATGTAAAGATTAAGACGTGTTTTTTAAAACAATTTAGGTCTTTTTCTACTGATTTACTCTGGAAAGAGAAGAGCTTTCGTGGGAGTAGCATTTAGAATACATTCCATCAAAATTAACCCACTCAATAAGAAAAGCCCATAATCTAAATCATATTTCTTAAGCTTCAACCAAATTATTTATTTCTTCACAAACTTTCAACAATAATATTCATAGAAATAATAAAATTGTTAGTTAACAGAAATACAAAATTAGAGAAAACTAAAAACAGATTTTAATACTTTTAGGTATAAAGCTAAATGAAGGCAACATGTTACGTCGTTAGAAAGGTTCGAAAATTGCATGAAAATTGGTAATAGAAGGAGTTTGCTTTTTACTAGTTTTTGATTAGAAACTCGTTTGAAATTTCGAATGAAATTAGCCTGAGTTGATTGCGAAGAACTGTTTAATTGAAAATGGTGGGATTTTGGTGGGTTTTAGGGGAAAAATGTATAATTTTACGGTTGTTGCATTACATAGAATAATTATTATATTCTACCTATACATATAATAAAACTGTAGAAGTCGAATGTCTGTACATAGAAAAAAAAAACAAAAAATCGAGTCAGGGGGATGCAAGAAGAGAAATAGAACAAATCCAGATTTTTAATTTTTTTTGTTTCTCTATTTGTCTGTTTGTACGGGCTTATCTCCGAAACTGGTCGACCGATTTAAATTAAATTTTGTATGGAGGTACCTTATATCCCCGGTCAACATCTTAGATACTTTTCATCCTAGAAATTTAAAGAGTTCCCGTGGGATAGTAAAAAACTTTAGTACCTTATACAGCTTAGTACACAAAAACTACTGGTTGGATTTTAATGAAACTTTACAATAATATAATCTAAACATCGAATAACAAATGCTATTTTTTATCCCAGAAAAATGTACGGTTCCCGTGGGATAGATTTGTTTTTGGTTGTCTAGAGGCCAACCCGAACGAAGCGAGGGTTAGCCGCTAGTTATTAAATAAATATAAAATCTATACATATAATAAATATCTCAACTCTGAGAAATCTATGCTAAATGATAAAACGTAACTAGGGATGAAACCAAGCGGACCAAGGGTAAGTCGCTAGTATAATATAACCTTTTTCTTCTCTTATATCTACATCTTTGTTTTAACATTAATTAAACTATAATAATTTTAAGTATTGGAAAATAATGGTAAAGTTTGCGAAGTCAGAAAGTTAACACTATTAAAATATTGTTGATCATAATTTAAACTTTGTTTATTTTCTTAGGCGAATGTAATAAAACAAATTGTATTATATTGTATTCAGCCCTTTTTAACGTCCTATTGCTGGGCACGGGCCTCCCTTTAATACTAGGGGAATCAGGCCATAGTCCACCACATGTATATTATACTATGTATATGTTACAGTCAAAACAACTTTTTAGTCAAAACTACTTTTGACTAAAGAGGTTGGTCATAAAAACTTTAAAAAAAACCGACTTCCAGGCACTGAAAAGTAAAAAATAACAAAACGGGGATTTTCATTTAGAATAGATACTTAATCAGATTTTTTCGAAGTCGGTGTGCTTTGATTTGTATTGGCTGGTATACGGTCGAATTGAGAACCTCGTGCTTTTTTTGGAAGTCGGTTAAAAAGTAATTTTGACTTCAGGCTTTGGTCAATAGCAGTTTTGACTGGCATATCGGTCAAAACTCTTAAAAAGTTAAGGAGGTTAAGGAGGAGTAGGTTGAAGGTTACTCGGAAGAATCTTTTCTTTTTTTCTAGGTTAGGTTAGGTTAAAATGGTGACCACAGCGCACGAGCTGAGCGAGCGAAGCGACAGTGCGCGGTAGCGGCCGGCGAATGCCATCATTTTAAGAGTTTTGACCAAGGCCTGCAGTCAAAACTAATTTTAACTGTTTTCGTCAGTCAAAAGTAGTATTGACCACGAAAGAGTTCTGACTGGTAGCCAGCGAAATTACAGGCAAGAGGCATATCATCTTAGTCCTCACAGTGACAACGCACCTATGGTTCTGCATTTTTGTTACTTAAAACCTAAGTGCATGAACCGTAGGTGTTATGGGCAATAGGTACTACTTTCCATCAGGTGGTCTGTCTGCTCGTTTGTCACTGAATCTCATAAAAAAATAATATTTATACTGAATTAAAAATTAGATCATAAATATAACTTTTGTAATTTCTTATTAGATATGATAAAAAGAAAAACAGTTAAGATTTGAATTGGCATAATTGAGTGAGAAATAACCATTTGTCTCGACAAGCGACGTAAATCATCAATTCTTTTAAACGGCGTAGTCTAAATTTTTTTTGGTCACCATTTGCTATATATGTATTTGCTATTTAATTCGGACTCTACTTTATCTTTTACTAGCGACTCACCCTCGCTCCGCTCGAGTTTATCCCTAGAAACTTTTTGACGTGTAGTATAGATTTCTCAGAGATGAGATATTTTTCAGCAGTAAAAATTACCCTATATGTTGAATCGAATAACCAGCTATCATCATACCAAATTTCATCAAAATTCGTCCAGTAGTTTTCTCGTGATGCGTTCCCAGACAGACAGACAAAAATTCTAAAAACTGTACATTCGGTCTCTGTATCTATAATAATGACTATTTCAATAAGATTTTCTAAAAAAATATTTAATGTACAGGTTTGGTTCAGTTAGAATTTTATTATATTATGTATAGATTAAAAAGAAAGATGGCTTTGTGAAAGGACAGATTGATAACCATTTGTCTCGACAAGCGACGTAAGCTATCATTCCTTATTACCGCGTAGTCTAAACGTTTTTTGTTCACTATTCGCTATATATATATATAAGCATTTGCTATTTAATTTGTACATCTATTTTATCTTTTACTAGCGGCTTACCCTCGCTTTACTCGGGTGCTTCCCTAGACACATTTTACTTTTTTTACGGAACCCTAATTTTCTTAAATTCTTTTTCTAAAATAAAAAGAGCCTATGTTACTCCTTATAACATCAGCTATCTGCCATTGGAAGTCCCGTCAAAATCGGTCCAGTCGTTTTGGAGATAGCTAGAACAAACAGACACACAGACGGACAGACAAAAATTTAAAAAAATGTGTTTTACTTATAAGCACCGTATATGATTCCATATGCATTTAGTAAAAAGCTATTATTTTAACATTACAAACAGACACTCCCAATTTTATTTATCTGTATAGATTAAAAAAAAGATGGCTTTGTGAAAATACATAATGAACCAAAAAATGATATTTATAAGTAGATATAAATATTGAGACTTATAGAAAGATTTATTAAGATATATAATATTTTTTTTGTTTCTACTGGATTTAAAACTTTTATAAAAAAGTCATAAAACCTTTATGCATATTTCGAACCTGCTACCGTGGACTTACAATACAAAACTTACCTATATGTTTAGCAGCGTCTCTATAAACTAGGTCCCGAATAACAACAGGATCGGAAACCCCTTTACTATTCCTGGCACTGACAGTTAAAACTTCTTCAGACAAATCTTCGAGCTCTGACCAACTTGTGTTGAGCCATACGATGAAATCTGCAAACAAATTTATTATTATAATCCTTATATATATGTAAATATGAAAGTTTGTGAGTATAGATGTTTGGATGTTTGTTACTCTTTTACGCCAGAACAGCTGAACGGATCTGGATGAAATTTGGCACAGAGATAGATTATAGTTTGGAATAGCACATAGGCTACTTTTTTGTCTAGACAAGCCCAAAACGAAGCAAAAATAAGTCGCTAGTTTTACATAAGCCTGCCTCGGTGGTCTAGTGGCTCAGTTTGTAGTGACCCTACTTGCTGCGCCAGTGAGGACATTCATTTGTGTGATGAGCACGAATGTTTGTACTCCAGTCATGGGTGTTTATATTTATAATATGTGTATATTTAAAGTTATATATGTGTAGTGTATCAACTGTATTCAGCCCTTTTTAACGTCCCACTGCTGGGCACGGGCCTCCCTTCAATACGAGGGGGATCAGGCCATAGTCCACCACGCTGGCCAAGTGCGGATTGGCGGACTTCACATGTCTTTCGAAAACTTGCAAGGTTTTCTCAGACATGCAGGTTTCCTCACGATGTTTTTCCTTCACCGTAAGGCAAGTGGTAATCATGTTAGAAATGATTCGCACATGAAAATATCAGAGGTGCGAGACCCGGGATTTGAACCCGCTTCACTCGGTTTTCCAAGCGAGCGCGTTACCACTGGGCTACCACTGCCTGTATCAACTATATGGTATCTATAACACAAGCCTCGTAACTTGTCATGGAACTAGATGGTGCTGTGTGTTAATGTCCCGACATACTCATTTATTTATTTATCTAAACAGAAAAATCTTAAAACATTTTATTTATTTTCATTCAATATGAATTACCTAAATATACAATTATAAAAATGGCATGGTGGGTAAAACTACATATCTATAATGCCGTATATTGGAAAATTTTACATTTTAATACACTAGTGCAATTTTAAACTCTTGTTACAGTCTTTAGAGCGTTAGTAACGAAGCACGATCGATCGGGCAACCTTGTAAGTTATCAATTGGCTATATCGTTTAGCTATTACAGTTTCAGTTAACCTATTATAGAACTAGTATCTTTAGGTATCACGCGAAGGCCTAAATCCATCAATAAAGTCAAGAAAGTAGTCGCGTATTTGAATCTTGGTTGAGGCAAATGATAAAATTTCGCCTGCTAGCGACTTACTCTTGCTTCACTAAGTTGTGTTCTTATGTGTTTAATCTAAATCTATCTAGCTATTTCAATATGAAAGAGTAACAAACATACATACACAAAATTTGGCTTTTATATTAGTATATCGATTGAATTAAGGAGTTAAGGTACCTATAGTTTTGAGTATATTTTAGAGCTACGTATATATAAAAAAGCTAAAATTTTTACATGATTTCTAGTTCGTTTTACGGAGAATGGGTTATGTAAATAGACTTGGCACTTATCTCTTCTATTTTTCATATGAATTGTCCAATTTTGTATGTAATTTAAGTAAATTGGACTAATAAAATTTTTACCATTTTATTTTACTAATATACATATAAATACGATATGTTTTTTTTGTTTGTCACCTGTTAAGGTGTTAACATCTCAATTAAGGTATTATAAATGAGAAAAACTGAATGTCATGTATCTGTGACCATTTGTGGGTTTCAAACGTATACATATTTAAAATATCCGGCTAATTGTGATAAAACAATAGTGAATATTGTATAACGAAGACGCACGACTGTGACTCACTCTTGCTTCGCTCGGGTTCGTCCCTAGGTTAAATTCCTATACAAACTTTCATCCCCATTTTCACCCCCTTAAATGATGATTTCGAGATAAAAACTATCCTATGTCCTTCCCAGGGTCTAAAACTATCTTCTTACCAAATTTCATCTAAATCGGTCTAGTAGTTTCGGAGCTTATTCAGTACAAACAAACAAAAAATCTTTCTTCTTTATAATATTAGTATAGATATACTACACTGATGATCATGTTGATGTCTTCCTAATCGATTTCGGCCACGGCGGCCAATCTAATTGAGACTAGCCAACTATACAGGAGATATTATAGTGCACAAGTGTACGCACAGACACAAGTGCACTCTCTATTCCTGTCACATACTTCGGTGGGAGGACAATTCTACATAACCGGTGAGAAAAGGAATAGAGAGTGCACTTGTTTGCGCGCATACTTGTGCACTATATATCTCCTGCGCTGGCTAGTCTCAGTAATATTGGCCGCCGTGGCCGAAATCGATCAACAGGACATTATAATTAAGTAAACTGTATCTTACCTGATTTACTAGCAGTATTATTTGCAAGTATTCTATTGGTGTCACCCACCACTTCTAAAAGGAAGTGTTGGGCCAAACCACCATCGTAGCCAGCGATACATTTCACTGTCAGGTATGCTTCACTATTCTTCACTATTCTTTTTGCTGTACAGTTTCTTGGTGGTGATGGACGGGCTAGAAAAAAATGTTGTATTAATACGTTTATAATTATCTATACATATGTATGTATAATAAAATACTGTTTACATATTTAAGATCTTTTTGTAAATATTGCCTGAAATAAATGATTAAATAAAAAAATTAATAAAAAAAAATATTTTTTGAAAAATCTTATTGAAATAGACATTATTAACAATACAGAGGCCGAATCTATCTGTCTGTCTGTCTGTCTGTTACCGCATCACGGAAAAATCACTGGACGGATTATGATTAAATTAAGTATGATGATAGCTGGTTATCCGGGTCAACATATAGGATACTTTTTACTGCGGGAAAATAACTCATCTAAGAGAAATCTTTATTAAACGTTAAAACGTACATAAGTAGGGACGAACCCGAGCGGAGCGAGGATGAGTCGCTAGTTTTGCTATATAATTATACTGATGACCTTAATAACCAATATGTATGGTAATTGTTCGGGAAATATTGTAGAGTACGACAGTACCGACAGTTTCACGTGTTTTCAGAGGATATATATATGAACTTAGTAATTTTGGTCTGTTGCTGAGAATTTTGCTTGCAAAAACCCAGCTGGTTGCTGGGTTTTTGGCCCGGCTCGAGGCTCAAAAATAGGACCCGATGATATTCAGCTCCAGCAAACATGTATTGGTTGGTAGGACTTTTTGCATAGAGATAATTTTAAGGGCTGGATGGGTGGATATAGTACTTTAAAATTCTGCAAATTTCATGGTTCTCGTGTGATATTCTAATAATTTTACTGAGGCGTTCAGTACGTTTTTGCAATCTCAAATGTTAGTTCCGTAAAAAAAAATTTTTTGATGAAATAGCACCAAAATTGTATTAACTGAGGATAAAAGAACGTTTTAGAATATTCCATTTAAAAAGTCTTCTGTTGCTTGCATCAAATCGTTTTTTTTTTTTTTACAGCGAGCCAGGCCCGTGTTTAACCGCTTCGGTCCTTCCAATGAAATTTTTAATAGCTTCAAACAAATTGTATCGCGACCTATTGAAGCTTGTAAAATGTAAGTTACCTACTATCTACCATTTAAATTTCTTATTTTTTTTATTAAGTTTCATATAAGCGCTTTTTAGGCGGAAAAATCAAAATAAAAGCGAAAGTATGCGAAGTATTAATAGTTGTATGAAAAATACAATTCTGTATGCAATGAATAATTTCAGTGAGCGAGACAAGAACTGCTTTATATATACATATAAGTATATTACAGGCTGTTTCGATTTCTGCGCCGTATATCTGTATTCATACATTTATCTTTATATACATACATAATGTAGTTCTTCTGTATGTGTGTATGTCACTGAATTCCTTCTGAACGGCTGGACCGATTTTGATTATTTTTTTGTGTGTGTTTTTTACAATTGGACCTCATAGGTCGCGATGTATTCGGATTCTAGGATTTTTCTGAAGACCATATTCGACCAGAACAACGTCTGTCGGTTCCGAGTAATTATTGTTCGGAATAAGAAGTTACACTCTCGTGATGTTAAAAATATTTTTTTAGTAATTTTCAGGATGTTGTTTTCATTTTTTGCAATATTTTGCGAAGTCTTCAACTTCTTTAATCTTTCGCTTTCCTACCCGTCCATATCGAGAAAAGGTCAACATGTGTATTAAAACAGTTTAGACAACATATGCTACAATTGTTGAAGCATATACATTTTAAAAATAGTATTAAAATGACGAAATTCACTATATTATAACATCACTAGCAGAACCTGCGACTTCGCACGCGTACAATCTGCAAAAAAAAACTCTTTTGCTTTATGTTAAATAGTGACTCACACTCGCTTCGCTCGGATACATCCCCATGTATTTATTTAATATTAAGTTATTTGGATATTGTTCATAAGAAAATACTAAAATGGCGATTTAAAAATATTATATTTTTTTAAGAAAACTTTTCTAATCTGCGACCATTGCAGAAGTAACATCTTATTTCAGTCCCGAGTATACATATTTTAAGGAGTTATTCCATATCTATTGTAGGTTAAATGCTATAATAGCATCAAGGCTTTTGGCCAAGGCTAGAACAAGTTCCAGCTAATGTGTTTAAATAGTAATGTCGTTATGAGTACGTGAGACATCGTATTGGTCCAGTGGGACGAACGTGTTGTACATTTGCAGAGGCTGTTACGTTACTTGCTTTTCACTTTTGACTTGTATTATTTACTTATTGTGCTTCTAAATCTATATATAAGAATGAGATAGTTTTTTTATTATATAGACATGTAGTCTAGTATGGAATAAATAAACTATTATGTGTTGGAACGTTAACACACAGCATCATCTAGTTCCATGGTAAGCTACGAGGCTTGTGTTATGGATACCAGATAGTTGATACACTACACATATATAACTTTAAATACATACATATTATAAACATAAACAACCATGACTGAAATACAAACATTCGTGCTCATCACACAAATGAATGCCCCCAGCGAGACTCGAACCTGCGACCGCTGGCACAGCAATTAGTGTCGCTACAAACTGAGCCAAACGTGTCGTCATATATACATAGGTATGATGAGTTTTGTATCCCTTACTGGAGAAATGATTGACTCCCCATACAGACTTCCACCCCCTTAAAGAATGATTTTCGGGATAAAAACTATCCTATGTTCTTCCCAGACTTCAAAATATATTTAAACCAAATTTCATCTAAATCGGTTCAGCGGATTAAGCGTGAAAAGATAACAGACAGACAGAGTTACTTTCGCTTTATAGGTAAATATTAGTATGGATACAAATTTTCGCATTTATAATTGTTAAATCACTTTTACAGTTTAAAAAAGTCGCATAATTAAATTAAAAATTTAAAAAACAGAGAGAGACAGTTAGACATCGACGTCAAACTTATAACACCCCTCTTTTTGCGTCGGGGGTTAAAAATACGCTCCCTCAAATAAATAAAACATTCTTTTTAACATTTCAAGTAAAAGCACGGTTATTAAGATATGTAAATAAAGAACTCTACAAAAAATTAAAAAAAAAAATCATTTTAGAGTGCCATTTTAACAAGGTCTGTGTTACAGGTTTTATTAGTTTTATTTTTTAACAGCGAGCCAGGCCGGTGTTTTAACCGTTTCGGTTCGTTTAAATGAAATTTTCAATCGTTTCGACCAAATTGTACCGCGACCTATAAAAGTGGCATCGTAAATAAAATTTGGACTACAAATATAATTTTTATATACGCACTCAATATACACTTAATTTCAGTTAATATTTTTTTGTATACTGTACCTTTAGGGAGTGGTAGCTTAGTGGTAACGCGCTCGCTTGAGATATCGAATGAAACGGGTTCAAATCCCAGGTCTCGCACCTCTGATATTTTCATGTGCAAATCATTTACAACATGATTATCACTTGTCTTACGGTGAAGGAAAACATCGCAAGGAAACCTGCATGTCTGAGAACCTAGCAAGTTTTCGAAAGACATGCAGTTCGGTAACCCAAGTTAAAAATACGTACTGTACTTTTGTAGTGTTTCATGTCTCAACGGCTAACGGGTTCGAATCCTAGGTTAAGACAAGAGGGCTTTCTACAATCGTTGATAATTAAAAATATAAATTATAGAAAAACTATTATAATTTTACTATCGACTTACCCCGGGTGCGTCCCAGACCGGTTGAGACTAAGACACTATACACGATACACTCAGTGTATACACCGAGTGTCTATGTGTGAACGCGAGTGTCTCTAAGTGTGAAATTTATTGCGACACGGTAATTAGTGTCTATCAGCGGCTGTGGGAACACGTTATGCCCAAGTGCCTGGTACAGTTAAAAAGTTTTCATAGAGGCTTGACATTTTCCATACACCGCACCGCGTAGAAGATAGTACTTAATAATAAATATCACGTCGAGCAAGGAGTGTGAACAGCTCGGACACAATGCCCGTACATATACAGACACTACTCAGACACTAAAATTTCATAAAAGTGTGAATAATACAGATATTAATATCTGACATTATATGTCGTAACTAGTAGTACCCATGGCTTTGCCCGCAATCAATTTAGAAAAAAAATCTTTGACTTTATATGTTACATAGCGAACGAAACGAAACGAACGAAGAAGTTAAATATTAATTTAGGTTGTTATTATTTAAAGTTAAAATATTAAGCAACACTATTGCTAACTTTATAGATAAATAAAAAATGCCCGAACAAAGCTCCTTTTTTTGGAAGTCGGTTAAAAATATTAATCAGAATTACTATTATTGCGATCCACACAGTATGAACTAACTACATCTACTAGTCTGTTATGTTTGTTTTTGTTGTTAGATTTTATTATGTTTATTACAGGATCCCATGATGATGGTAGTACCCAGCCCTTCCCTATGGAAGTTTGGATATTTTTTAATTTCAATAGTTCGCGAATCACCTGGGGCGATAAAATAGATTAAAAATTTTTACATGCGAGCTGATATTCATCGATTTGGAAAATCTTTTTTTATTGAACGCACACTTATCGGTTTCATTAAATATGATTAGTTTCTGACTATGTATTTTAATATCTAACCAAACTCAAATACGATCAGCTTTTATATTAAAGCAATTATTTTGAATGAAGTAATATTTTTATCCAAAATATTACATAATACTTATAAATATATACATATAATAAAATTCTAAGCCGAATCTGTACATAAAATATTTTTTCGGAAAATCTTATTTAAATAAACGTTATTATCGATACGGAGGTCGAATCTATAGTTTTTAGAATTTTTGTCTGTCTGTCTGTGACCACATCAGGGAAAAACCACTGGAGGGTTTTTGACGAAATTTGGTATGATGATAGTTGGTTATCCGGGTCAACATATGGGATACTTTTTACTGCGGGAAAACATCTCAACTCTGAGAAATCTATACTAAACCTTAAAATGTAAGTAGGGCGAACCCGAGGGGAGCGAGGGTAACAGACAGACAGACAAAAATTCAAAAAACTATAGATTCGGCCTCAGTATCGATAATAATGTCTATTTCAATAAGATTTTCCAAAAAATATTTTATGTACAGATTCGGCTTTATTACAATTTTATTATATGTATAGATAACACTAAAGCTCGTCAATAGCTACTAAACAGAAACAAAAAACAAAAGAAAATTGACTGCCACCTTGAGCAGAAAAATTACTGAACTATTTTGTCTTTGTCTCTTTATACTAGTTTGTATGTATATAGATATGTGGGATGTGTTAAATATAAATAGTTAATGTGTTATCTGTGAAGTGTGACTGAAAGGAAGAATGAGTGAAAGGGATAGAGTATGTTCGGCCATGATTGATTTTGGTATGAGAAATTATCGACCATATTCTGCATAGAATAATGCGAAAGAAAACCGCATGAAAACCCGAAAACACGCGATTTCCCAGACATAAGACTAATTTAGATCGATTTTTCGCCCTGAAATCCCCCACATACCAAATTTCAGCGAAATCGTTTGAGCTGTTTCCGAGATCGTCGGTATAAATAAATAAATAAAGATATATATATATATATATATATATATATATATATATATATATATATATATATATATATATATATCCTCAATCCCACAGATATAGTAAAATTTCACTTAGAAAATTTCAAAAGTTTAATAAAAATTAGATTAGATTTAACAATGCATTATAAATTCTTACTTTAAATGTACGTGTAATCAAAAAATACGGTGGAAACGAAGTGGCAAGTTTTCTAGTTATATAGGAAATGCGAAGGAAGTTTGACTATATTTTGAAAGGACTGTAAAGAAAGCAACGACATTTTACTTTATACTATACAGATTTTGTGAAAATGAACGGTTATATTTTATACAACCATTTTACTTTTCAGTACAGATGTTCTACAATCGAATGTAAATTCATTATATTTTATTTAAAAACGTATACCATTTCAAGATCTATTTTCGAGACAGAATTTTTTTCAAATTTTCATGTAGGTATTTATTCTTGCAAGTATCTTTTCATTAGAAAAACTGTCGAGAAAAGCGCTTAAAAGTTAAACATAGTGTACCTTCTCGTATATTATATAAAACATCCACAATAATAAAAGCTTTTTTTTATTAAATAACCCCGAATATGATAATAAAATTAAAATATATAATGTAGTATATATATTTGTAAATTTCTAAGCTCATTTTAAATAACTTTCTTTAAACTAAACGCTTCAAAAGAAGGAACTGAATTCGGATATACATATATTTCGCCAATTATAATCGACTAGCGACTAGAAATGATTTCCCATACAAACTTTTATCGCCATTTTCACCCCCTTATGGGATAATTTCCTATGAATATCATCTAAATCGGTTCAGCGGATTAAGCGTGAAAAAGTAACAGACAGACAGACAGACAGGGAGACAGACAGTTACTTTCACATTCATAATATTAGTATGGATTTTCATAATTCTTAATTAATAATGATGTTCTCTCGACCGATTTGAGCCACGGCGGCGGCTGTGTTTATTTTTTACTTACAAAAATACTATTTATGAAGTCAATAACCTAAAATCTACTATTCTATTATTAATTTTAATTTTAAAAATAATAATTAATAAATTAATATATTGGGACGTTAGCACACAGCACCATCTAGTTCCATGGTAAGTTACGAGGCTTGTGTTATGGATACCAGATAGTTGATACACTACACATATAACTTTAAATACATACATATTATAAAGATAAACGCCCATGACTAGAGTACAAATATTCGTGCTCATCACACAAATGCCCCCAGCGGGACTTGAACTCGCGACCGCTGGCACAGCAAATAGGGTCACTATAAACTGAGCTAAACGTGCCATCAAATGATATTTTATAAATTTTGCTAACTCAATTGCGAACTGGCAAAAGCTGCTAAGAAACTAAAGAAATACGTACTGTAAGCGACAAATAAGTTTTCTCGTTACCCATTCCTTATTGGCGTACGATTGCAAACTTACTCTATATTTTAAATCGTATTTAAAGACGTCTATAAACGGAGCGATTATAAAAATTGTTGAAGCCGAAAGCCTTAATTTTAATTTCAAGTCGAATGCATATGTAAGTCGAATATCGTTACTGTATATAATATTAGCGACTCACCCTTGCTTCGCTCGGTTTTGTCTCTAGGTACCTTTTAACGATTAGAGTGAAATACAAATCTTTGAATTTCTCGGCTTTTCTGGACTGTAATATGCATGTATTATACATATAAACCTTCCTCTTGAATTATTCTATCTATTGCTAAAAACTGCATTAAAATCCATTGAGTAGTTTAAAAGATCTAAGCGAACAGACAGCGGCAGCGACTTCGTTTTATACTATGTGAAGATATAGTTTTTGTATGTACAAACGTACATAATCATAGTAGTGTTGCACTTTAGTAATACTGTAAATTATTAAAAAAAAATGAATTATATAAAAATAAGATTCATATGTACTAAACAAAAAACAAAAGAAAAACGGCAAATAAAACAGAACAGTCAAAAGTAGTAAACTGTTTTATCTTTGCCTATTTAAATAGATAAGTATGATAAATATTATACGACACGTTTGGCTCAGGTTGTAGAGGCCGCAGGTTCGAGTCCTACTGGGGGCATTGATTTGTGTGATGAGCACGAATGTTTGTACTTCAGTCATGTTTATATTTATAATATGTATGTATTTAAAGTTATACATGTGCAGTGTATCAACTATCTGGTATCCATAATACAGGCCTCGTAGCTTACCATGGAACTAGATGGTGCTCTGTGTTAATGTCACAACATATTTATTTATTTATCATTTATTAAATAAAGTCAATTGCTCCTTCTGTAGCCACCTTTATTTAAAATTGTAGTATCAATATTAAGTTTGCGTATCCGAGAATGTTTTAATTAAGTTTAAAATTATTAATTTACACACTGATTTTGATGGCACTTCCCGGATATATCTTTTGATTAAAGCTAGTTAGGTAACTTTGTCGCATAATTTAATCAGATTACACTCATACCTTCTTATATTTACGTGAATATTTGACATCTATACATATAATAAAATTCTAACTAAGCCGAATCTGTACCTTAAATATTTTTTGGAAAATCTTATTGAAATAGACATTGTTAGCGATGCAGAGGTTAGTTGAGAGATGAGAGGATAGTTTTTAGAATTTCTGGCTGTCTGTCTGTCTGTTACCGCATCAAAGTAAAACCACTGGAGGGATTTTGATGAAATTTGGTATGATGATAGCTGTATATCCGGGTCAACATATAGGATACTTTTTACCGCGGGAGATCATCTCATTCCCACGGGAGTACACGTTATAACACAACCCAAAAAATATTTATGATCAGAATTTCTTGAAACTTGGTATTAATGCTTTTCAATACAATTAAATAAATACGTGTTTTAGCGTTTTTTGAAATTCATCCCATAAGGAGATAAGGGATGAAAATTTGTATGAAGCCTACCTTTTCAAAGTTTTTTTGTTGTAGTCTTAGCGCGAGCGAAGCCGCGGCTTTTGCTAGTTTTAAATAAAACTATCTATTCGGATAATTTCGAGAATTTATTTAGATTTTTGGTACCCGACATTTCAATTGCTTTACAGCAATCATGGTCACGGAAGAGACTAAGGCTTTAGACGTCTCAAAGGCGTTATATACTTGTTACAGACAGTGCCTACCCACTACTTACAATTTTACAAAAACAAAAAAAAAAACAAAAATAGCACCAAAAAATACTTCAATTTTATTTATCTATATAGATTTTTTTGTAACAGATTATGATTTGAAACCCTTTTAACTTTTTTAATAATGATTAAGGGATATAGAAAGTTTTTTTGTTTAGAGCGAGTTTTGGGTTCTTTATTACTTAATGAGTTCTAAAGGATTTTATTTACTTGTGGCTCTTTGTGAAATTATTGGCGAGCCTTATATTATATATCATGGATGATTTATAATATGTATTCAGTCGTTTTCATAAAGTCCCATTGCTGGCACGCACTTCCCAATACGAGGGGGTTCAGGTATTCCACCATAGTCCACCACGCTGGCCAAGTGCGGGCGGACTTCATATGTCATTTGAAAACTTGCTAGGTTCTCTCAAACATGCAGGTTTCCTCACGATGTTTTCTTTCACAACAAAATCAAGTTCCAAAACTTTCTTAGATTTACGCGAATATTTGACATTCTAAATAAAACTATCATTTCGGATTTTTTCGTGGATTTATTTTAATTTTTGGTTTCAAAAAACAGTATACAATAGTTTTATTTAACAAAACAAAAATCATTTTATTTTTGATCGACTTCAAGATCATCAATTAAGCCAGATGTGTGTTTGTTTTTATTTTTCACGATATCTTCAACGATTGTTGATCGATTTTTATATTTTTTTAATAAATATATAACTTTATTAATAAGCTTTGAAAATTTCATTTAATTTTAATGTCGTTGTACTCATTATGTCAGTCAAAAGATAATTTTAGATTCTGCTTAATTGTTTATCTTACGAAAGTTATAAATAGCAATTAATTAGATAAAGTAATTATATCTGTACTATAATATTATAAAGTGGCAGAATTTGTTTGTTTGTTTGTTTGTTTGTTTGTTTGAATGGCTAATCTCAGAAACTACTAATGCGATTTGAAAAATTCTTGTTGTATTAGATAGCCCGTTTATTGAGGAAGGCTATGGGCTATATATCATCGTGCTACTACCCAAGGGAGCGAAGCAGTAATCATAAATGTCAACAAATCGGGCAGACTTCCATATATTATTGTAAAACTACATTATATATTATATAAACAATATACATAGAGACGAATTCGAGCGAAACAAGGGTGAGTCGTTAGTCTTACATATTTAAAAACACCAGAAATGGAATCTTTTCACAACAGTTTCTAAATATTAAGAAACAATGTTAAATATTTTCACTCAAAACATCACTTGCGTATTTTAAATACTTTTTGAGTTTATTCTGACGATTTCTCAAATCAATAAAGGGTGTTGTAAAAGAGTTCCATAGTAAAAATTTTACGGTTTCGCGAGTGTTTAGCTCGTAGCTCTGTTTAATGTGAAATCTATAAAATTCTATTAATTCCCATTTTTATTATCGAAACTCGCGTGATACAATTTATCTGGGATGAATTTAGTTGCATTATGTATACAGCTGTTTGTTTTTTTTTTATTAGGTTGTTTTAGATGAGTGATGTGTGTGACTCATGCAGGAACTTACAGGTTCATTCCTTGCATGAGGTATTATGGTTGTTTTGAGATATTTATTTCTATATAGTTTGGATATAAATTAAAATTTGTATTCTTAGCTACATAGGCATAGTGTATTTCTTTTAAATTTATTTAAGTAAAATAAAAAAATATGTTGGGATATCAACACACAGCACCATCTAGTTCCATGGTAAGCTACGAGTTTGTGTTATGGATACCAGATAGTTGATACACTACACATATATAACTTTAAATACATACATATTGCAAATATAAGCACCCCTGACTGAAGTACAAACATTCGTGTTCATCACACAAATGAATCCAGCGGGACTCGAAACCGCCACCGCTGGAAGAACAAGGGTCACTACAAACTGAGTCAAATAAGTCCAATCTTCTAATAATTACAAGATATATTATCTATCCTTTATAATATGGTTACAAGACGTGCAATTTGAGTGCGTTTTGCTTCACTAATGTCGCATTGAATAAAGACACAATAGAGATTCACCAGTATTAATAAGATACACTACACTACTACTACTACTACACTTGGATTACAAAACGTTTATAAAAGCAAATGTCAAAATTAAATATCACTTTTATTTTTACGACCCTTTGTTTCACAGCGAAATATACTTTATAAAAGTCAAAAAATATTATGTTACTGTAGGAAAAAGAAAATAATAACCCACAGTTTTTTTTAATTATGAATTCTCTCTTATTGTATACTAGCGACTTACTCTCGCTTCGCTCGGGTTCTCTAGGTGTGTTTTAATTTTTTTGAGCGAAACTCTAATTCTTTTTCTAAAATAAAAGTACTCCTCTAGTACTCAAAGTCTAAGTTACTCCTAATAATATCAGCTATCTGCCAGTGAAAGTCCCATTAAAATTTGTCCAGCCGTTTCGGAGATTAGCCGGAACAAACAGACAGATATACAGACAGACACACAAAAATTTAGAAAAATGTGTTTTTTGCATTGCATTTAGTATAAAGCTGTTATTTTAACATTACAAACAGTCACTTCAATTTTATTTATCTGTATAGATTACGAATAAAAAATGTTAAGTTATAATAAGGCAGTGGTAGCCCAATGGTAGAACATGCTTGAGAAATCAAGTGAATAAGTTCAAATTTCAGGTCTCTCTGATCATTGAATTATTTTTCAACATGATTACCACACGCCTTAAGGAGAAGGAAAATATCGTGAGGAAACCTGCATGTCTGAGAGAACCTAGCAAGTTTTCAAAAGACATGTGGAGTCCGCCAACCCGCACTTGAGCATCGTGGTGGACTATGGCCTGATTCCGTTGTTATTGAAGGGAGGCCTGTGCCCAGCAGTGGGACATATATGTATATACATAATAATGATAAATAATAATAAACTCTTTATTGTACATCAAGAACAAAAGAAAATAAATACAGAACAGATAAATAATGTACAAGAGGCGGCCTTATTGCTAATATATAAAACAGCGATCTTTTCCAGGCAACCTTTAGGTGTAGGAAATAGCAAAGTATGAGAGGGAAGAGGTGCAAATAATAGAATTAAAAATAACACCATATAATAGAAAGTAGACAACAAAAATACATATGGTTAAACTAATAGAGACATATACATATATACCATATATACTACATACATGATAGTAATACAACAAAGCAGCAATATTTTAATAATAATAATGTCCTCTTGACTGAATTTGGCTACGACAGTCAATCTCAGGAACACTAGTCATCTACACAGCTATTTTTAACTTCCAAGCTCTAGTAGCACGATAATTCGAAAGTCGTATTGAGAGATTAGGCGCAGGACAGGCTTTACATGAAGAAAACCAATAATTATTGGCCTGACCCGCAACTCGAACCGAAGACCTTATGATATATGCTAACCACTAGACCACCGAAGCACTTAATATATTATATAAAATATATAAAAAGCAAATTTTCGAACAAAAAAAAAAACTTAAATACATAAAACAGCCAACACTTTGTCACTTTTCTCATAATATAATGGAAAAGAAATCTGTGATTTTTCGGCGAGAAATAATGGCAGCTCAATTGCGATCTATAAAATTCGGTATAGTTTATGTGAGCGTTCGTCCCAACGGGGTTTTTAGCGGATCCACATTTACCGGTTCTTTACGATCGCAAATGGGCAAAAACTTAACGTTTCCAGCATAAATGGGACCCAGTTTTATCGTATCTTATGAAATATTTTCATAGATACTGTACAAGGATTATCTAGTTCGGATTTTTTGGTAGTAAGTTAAAATATATAGATTGCAAAAATTATCCATAATATTTTAATGCGAATGTGTAATACTTTCTTATTGTTAGATTTACGCGAATATTTGACATCTATACATAATATAATAAAATTGTAACTTAACCGAATCTGTGCCTTAAGTATTTTTTGGAAAATCCTATTGAAATAGACATTATTATCGATACAGAGGCCGAATCTATAGTTTTTAGAATTTTTGTCTGTCTGTCTGTCTATTACCGCATCACAAAAAACCACTGGTGGGATTTTGATGAAATTTGGTATGGTGATAGCTGGTTATCCGGGTCAACATATAGGATACTTTTTACCGCGGGAAAATATTTCATTTTCGAGAAATCTATACTAAACATTAAAAAACGTAACTGGGGATAAACCCGAGCGGAGCAAGGGTAAGTTGCTAGTTTTAAATAAAACTATCGTTTTTTCGCGTACCTATTTATTTAGATTTCTGGTTTCCGACGTTTCGAATGCTTTACAGCAATCATTGTCACGGGAGAGAAGGAAATGTGTAATTTGTTTTGTTTAAAGTAGCAATGGAGTTATGTAGAAGCTTTTTCTACTGATATAAATTTACAGATCGGAGTGAGACAGGCTAACTTTTATATGACAGCCTGTTTACTTTCAAAATATAATATCATCGCTTTATTCGGTTGTGAACTTTATATCACATAGTTAACCCCAGTAAACTAACTTTCAAATATTAAAAAGCATGCGCTTACAAAAATCTATTACAAAAACTCATGATATTTATATTTACTTACAGTATAAAATTAAAACCGTATTAAAAAATTGCCTCCTTACACACCTAAACTAAGTATCCATCATTGGACATTACATTCACACTATCAGTAGAAGTCAAATTCCGATCGAATCACAGTCCAGCGAAGTTTCATGTATAAAAATACAAGCGGCTCACCTTCGCTTTGCTCGGGTTCGCTTCTGGGAAAACAAAAACAAACCTATCCCACGGGAACCGTATATTTTTCTGGGATAAAAAGTGTTATTCCAGACTATAATATATCTCTGTGCCAAATTTCATCTAGATCCGTTCAGCCATTCTAGCGTGAGAGTAACTAACATCCATATTCACAAACTTTCACATTTATAATATTAGTATAGATTTTACCATACCAATATCAGACAAATAACGGAATATGATTGCGACTATAGTGTGGATCAGCCTTAAAACTTCCAGTAGAACGGTAAACTACTTACCAGCTGGTACTATTTGGAAGACGCAGGGCTTATTCTGTCTTCCCACAGCGTTGTTTGCGCGACAAAGAAGTGCTCCGTAGTCACGTTCACTCGCTGCGCGATACCGCAGCTCACTTGCTGTACCACCAGTGGATACTATAACAAAATGTTTTATTAGTAAACCAGTTAGATGAGCTTATAGCTGAACTAATCGTTTAAGTTAGGTATCTGGATATACATATTATGGTAATCTAGCTAAGTGTCAACCCCCGTTTTATCGTGGTGGTGGGGCTCATTAGTATCTGACAATCCAGCCAGACGTGAAGACAAGAGACACTGGGAGATGGTTGGGTGTGTAAGCGGGGGAAGTTCCATTGGGTTTTAATGGGTTGTGCTGGCTTTTCTAGCCGGCGAGTCTCACATAATCACCCGTATGTATGCAGGTGGTTGCGTAAATGTATTTCCTAACAATCAAAAAGGATATAAGCTATGTCTATCTGAATTTCAGGCTTTATTTAAAAAAATCATTCATTCATTAACTAACAAAACCAAATTAAAAAAAAAGACAACAGACAAACATAGGAGAAAAGGTACTAAACAGTTTTGTTTTTGCCTATTTCTATGTAGAAAGTATGATTTTTCCTCCAAATCAAATTGGACTCAAAACTACTATACTATATTTTTACAAAAAAAAAAAAAAAAAAAACTACCAGTTTGAGTTGGTAGTAATAAGCAGACGATTCGTTTGGCTCAATTTATAGTTATCCAACTATAAATTATAATGAAATTGATATATTTGATAACACCATTGGATTTTCTCAAACTAAACTTGATCTTTGATATAATACATATTTTGCAATCCTCTCTGTACACAAATATTATGTATTGGGGATTTCTGTATAGTTTGAATTTTTATTCACTCCATGTTTACTTATAAGTGGAAACTTTATTGGCTGATGAGAAGATTAGGTTGTATTTACATATATCTCTTTCATAAAAGCTGTTTGTTTCCTATCTGATAATAAATAAATATATATATATATATATATATATATCTTAGAAATAAAGCCAAATCAAAACTTAAAAAAAATAATTACCGACTTGCAGGCACTAAAAAGTAAAAAAATAACTAAACAGGGGTTTTTATTTAAAATAGATACCTAATCAGATATTTTTGAAGTCGGTTAAAGCACACCGACTTGTATCTAAATGAAAACCCCCGTTTAGTTATTTTTTACTTTTTAGTGCCTGGAAGTCGGTTTCGATTTTTTTATTTTTTAAGTTTTTATGTTTCTATTTTTAGTGTAGACGCAATAAGCAGGTAATTTGTAAGAAGAAAGTTTTTTAATAACATATATTCGATTAAGCCATTTATTTAAAAAAATCATATTTAAATTATTTTAATTAATTATTTATTATAATTATAATTATAATTATTTTATATAATATTAATAATTATTTTTATAAATAATTTAAAAATAATTGTAGTAAATATTGTAGATTTTTTAAAACTGCTTGGCCGATTACGATAAAATTTAAACGGGATCACCTGGAAAGTATACCCTTTGAAACAAAAAAAAAAATCCTAAATCGGTTCAGGTGTCTTTGAGTAATCGGTGAACATACATAAATAAAAGATTCCAACGAATTGAGAACCTCCTCCGTTTTGTAAGTCGGTTAATAAAATAGAAGAAAAACTCTACTGTAAAGTACAACAAGTATTGGTATAACAAGTAGTCATCGTCTAGTGGATAGCATATACGGTTGCTGATCTGGAGGTCTTGGGTTCGAGTTTCAGGTTGGACCAAGTAAAGCTATTGGGTTTATATATTAAGGTATCCTTAGTAACAGCTTGGAGCTAAGAATTTGGCAGAGCTGTCCGTGTCATAGATACACGTAAAGATAACGTTCTTACGCCTGATACCTCATCTCATTGTCATCTCATTAGACTTAGTGATTGAAAGGAGAAGGACATGCAGTCAGAAGGACATTATTATTATTATTATTAGCAAGAACTAATTTTGAAGGCAGTGGTAGCCAGGTGGTAACGCGCTCACTTGGGTAATCGAGAGAAGCGGATTCAAATCCCGGGTCCCGCACCTCTGATATTTTCATGTGCGAATCATTTCCAATATAATTACCACTTGTCATACGATGAAAGACAACATCGCGAGAAAACCTGCATGTCTGAGAAAATTTAAGTTTTCGCAAGACAAGTGAAATCCACCAGTCCGCACTACTCCAGCTACTAGGTCCACTACTAGGTCCAGCGGTGGACTGGTGGACTATAGCCTGATCCCCCTTGTATTGAAGGGCAGAAAATTACTAATTTTGACGATGTACCCGCGACTTTTTTCTACAAAATAGTATAATTTTGATCACTTTAATTTTTACGTGAACTTAGCAAACGCTGTAATAGCACTGCATAAAATTACGGACCGTTAGTTATTCTTCCTAAAAATAACAAAAGTTACCGAGAGCATTATACCTCAGTTAAAACTTAGCGGAGTGGCTGTTAAATTATTTAGCAATTAAAATTTTATCGTGCAGTGCTTTTTAAATGAAGAAGCGATGAAAACGAGTATCTACAATTTTATTTTAAATTAGTATATCTAGAAAAACTATGTTTTCGGATCATTTAGCGGATTTATTTTAATTTTTGGTTCCGGACGTTTCGAATGTTTTACAACAATCATGGCCGCGGGGGAGACAAAAAATTGTCATAATTATAGTAATAACAGCTAAAATTAAATAAAAATATTTTAATTAATTATCATAACAATTACAAAACTTAGTAAAAATATAGAAAATGCTTTAAAATTCAAATTGATAAATATTGTAAGGGTAGGGTAATCCGAAAAAATAGTTTTATTTAAAACTAGTGAATCATCCTCGCTTTGCTCAGGTTCGTCTCTAGGTACGTTTTAATAGTTAGTATGCAATAGATTCGTATTCAAGTAATTTATATTAATTTTAAGTTTACGTCCATAATTATAAAGTGGTAATAAATTTTCGAATTTTTCTGTTTATAAGATCCTTCCTCGGACTTCAACGAATATTTGAAGAAAAAAAAATAGCCGAATTGGTCCATACATTCTCGAGTTTTGCGCTTAGCAACACATTTAGCCTTTCTTTTTTATTAATAAGACTAACGACTCACCCTCGCTTCGTTCGGGTTCGTCCCGAGGTACACACGTTTTAACGGTAAGCACAATGTACATACATAGATATAGAAAAGTAGGCAGGTTATTTTATGTTTTTTCTATTTATTTTATTAAAACTTTCCGTATACCTTAAGGAACATACGAAAAAAAAATTAGCTGAATTGGTCGAGACGTTCTCGAGTTTTGCGCTTATAAAAATGAATGTTCCAATCATTATTATTTATATAGCAGACAAATATTAGCGTAAATCTAAGAAAGTACTAGTTTCTCTAGATTTTATTAGCTTACTAGAAGGTATTCTAGGGATACTGTTTAAAGTAGCAGGATTATCTCATAAAAATCTTTGCTATTTCTTTTCAGACCATTTCGTCGTCTTAAAATTTATATAAGCGCCATTTGTTTGAACTACCAATATTTATTGTTTAGAGTTACAGTACAGAGGGTTTTCCCCTATTTTGAAAACAAATCTTTAGTTCTAAAATTTATGCTCTTATATAGATAATATAGGCAATATATATAAAACAAAGTCGGGTTTGTTACAACACTTATAACTCGAGAATGGCTGGACCGATTTTAATGATTTTTGTTTTGATGGATTTGTCTCCATCCCGAAAAGCAGAATAAGTATTAAAACATCGGAAAAAAATGGCTAACGCTGGCTAATAATTATTTTTATCTATTTAAAACGTACCTACGAACCCGAACGCAGCGAGGGTGAGCCGCTAGTATGTACATACATATCTTTTCGGCTTTTTAAAGTGAATTTTGTATTTTATAATAGAATTGACATTTACCACCAGAAGAAGTGTTATGTTTTACCCGACTGCGCCAAAAGGAAGGTTATGTGTTTCGAGTATGTATGCACATATATATATATATATACATATATATATATATATATATATATATATATATATATATATATATATATCCTCTGTTTGTCAACCGATTTTCTTTTTATTTGTTAAGCTTTAGTGCTGAAAGCAACAACAAAAAAAAAGTTTTTTTATATAGTTATTTTTGTTAATATATATGTAAATTGTAGGTATATACATATGTTTGTATGTATGTTTGTATGTATGTATACACATATGTATTTATTTTTGTGTAATTATATTACTAGCTGATCATATTTTAATGCTGTACTGTACTTACACCGCACTAAATTAACTTATTCTCTCGCTTCTGAAGGGCTTCTGGAAGAAATCTTTCAAAGAGATAAGTTATCCTTTGTCGGCATTCTGTTACTTTATTTGTTAAGTTGTTTAACATTTATTTTATGGTACATAAAGAAAAATAAATAAATTCTATTCATGTATGTTTCTCTTAAAATATATATAATATCATACAAATATCATGAATATCACTAAGGGTATTATATATGTAATCTCATCTATACATATAATAACACTGTAACTAAGCCGAATCTGTACATTAATTTTTTTTTGGAAAATCTTATTGAAATAGACATTATTACCGATACAGAGGCCGAATCTATAGTTTTAGATTTTTTGTCTGTCTGTCTGTCTGTCTGTGACCGCATCATGGAAAAACCACTGGAGGAATTTTAATAAAATATCTTATGATGATAGCTGGTTATCCGTCAATATATAGGATACTTTTTACTATGGAAAAATATCTTATCTCTGAGAAATCTATACTAAATGTTGAAACGTAAGTTGGGACGAACCTGAGCGGAGCGAGGGTGAGTCGCTAGTTAGATATAGGGCATAGGTCCAACAGCGTTAACTGAGATAAGATGCAGATGAGATTAAAAATACAATAATTATAGTTCATTTTACGAACCATATCTTGCAGGTGACACTTGAAAGCTCTCTCCACTGTTATTGAACTGCCAGTAAAAGGCCAGGTCAGCGGGATCTGCGTTGACCGTGCATCGAACCCGCAACGGTTCGTCCAAACGCGCGCCAATTACTAGCGGCGTTGGTTGAGCACATATCGGCGCATCTGTTGAAAGTAAAACAATAATTATAAAACACTTACTTATATATAGTATAGTCTATAAATAATCTACACAGATAAATAAAATTGGAGTGTCTGTTTGTAATATTAAAATAACCGCTTTTTACTAAATGCATATGGATGTATACACGGTACATATACCAAAACAACATTTTTTACAATTTTTGTCTGTCTGTTTGTTCCGGCTAATCTCCGAAACGGCTGGACCGTTTTTGACGGGACTATCACTGGCAAATAGCTGATGTTATAAGGAGTAACTTAGGCTACTTTTATTTTAGAAAAAGAATCAGGGTTCCGCGAAAAAAAATTAAAACCCATGAAATTGTGAACAAAATCCGCGTACGGCTTACGCACCCGAGCGAAGCGAGGGTAAATCGCTATATAATTTAAATGAATATAGCTAACCGTGAAAACGTACCTAGGGACGAATGCGAGCGAAGCGAGTCGCTAGTAATAAACAATAATAAATACATATGTTGGGACATTAACACACAGCGCCATCTAGATCCATGGTAAGCTACAGGGCTTGTGTTATGGATACCAGGTAGTTGATACACTACACATATAAAACTTTGAATGCATACATATTATAAATATAAACACTCATGACTGGAGCACAAACATTCGTGCTCATCACACAAAATGAATGCCCCCAGCGAGACACGAACCCGCGACCGCTGACACAGTAAGTAGGGTCACTATAAACTGAGCCATACGTGTCGTCAAATATACATAGGTCATATGTACATAACTACAGAAAGGTAGGGAAGTAAAAAAAACATGAAATCATCCCCTATTTTTCCTTGATTAGTTATAAATGCCAAAAACTTCATCATTTTTTACCAGAATTATAGGATATAAAGAATTTTTATATCTTTGAGAAATGATTTGTTCCCAGTTAGAAACTTTCAACCGCTATTTCACCCCCTTCAAGTTTTATTTTTTGATTCAAGAAGTTGCCTATGTCCTTACTTTACTTTCGCATTTTTAATATTAAGTATCGATTTATAGCTGCTATTTGTAAAAATCCTTCTTAGGCGGTCATTTATAATTTTATATAGATATTAGTCATTTTAAATAAACTACCTTTTCAGATTATTTCGCGGATTTATCGTACTTTCGTATTAAAGGGAGGCCTATACCTAGCAATGGGACGTTCAAAAGGTTATATACCTAGCATATAAGTATATAAAAGCCATATATAGCCAGCGAATATTATACTAGATTTTATCGTAACTTTATATTTTGAAGTAATTTGAAAGGTATGAAATTTAATATTTTTTGGTAAATTAGTAGGAAAATCTAGGTTTTATGTTGCAAACATGTTTAGTTGAAATGTTAGCTTTGTTACTATGCTGAATAAACAAAAATATTTTTCCCGAAATGATATAGGAATATAGTAGAAAAATCAACAATTTTGATAATTAAAATAAATCTTCTAGGATGTTTTCGCATCGCAAATCAAAATATATCCATATTTTGATTTAGCGTACCCGGCGTTTCGAATGCTTTGCAGCAATCATGGTCACGGAAGACTGAATTTATCGGTAACTAAAAATCAAAAAAAAAAACCGTGAAAAAATCTGAAAATATAATTTTCTTTGAATGTTGAATATTCACGTTTTGATCAAAAAAAAGGGAAAATTATCCCTTCAATAAAAAAAGGGTTAACTGAACTTTGTGGCGGAACCCTACTACCTTTCTTACATTTAAATGGCAATATCTTTAGAACAGTAACTTTTTGGCTAAGGGTAGTCAAGGTCATGTGAGGGGTTAGAACCGTTATTAACCTTACAGGTTATATTATCCATCGATTCCTACACGAATATTTATTGTACAACCCCTGATTTCGGTCACGGTGGTCAATTTCACTGATACTTATATCTTCGATGGGTATTGTAGCTTTATAATATCCTATTTCTATACTAATATTAAAAATGAGAAAGTTTGTGAATTTGGATGCATGGATGTTTGTTACTCTTTCACGCCAGAACGGCTGAACGTATCTGAATGAAATTTGGCACAGAGATAGATTATAGTCTAGAATAAAAATCGGTAAAGCCGTTTAAGACTAGAAAACTTGCGAACGCACATGCCAGAATTTATACATAAAATAAAACTATAGAGGTCAAATGTCTGTACATAGAAAAAAAATGCTAAAAACCGAGTCAGGGGGATGTAAGAAGAGAAATAGAACAAGTCCAGATTTATTTCAATTTTTTTGTTTCTCTGTCTGTTTGTCTGTTTTTACGGGCTAATCTCCGAAACTGTTAGACCGATTAAAATGAAATTTTGCATGGTAGTACCTTATATCCCCGGTCAACCTTTTAGATACTTTTCATCCCGGAAAATTAAAGAGTTCCTGTGGGATAGTTAAAAAAACTATAGTAACTTATACAGCTTAGTACACAAAAGCTACTGATTGAATTTTAATGAACTTTACAATAATATAGTTTATGCATCAGAATAACAAATAGGCTACTTTTTATCCCGGAAAAATGAACGGTTCCCGTGGGATAGATTTGTTTTTGTTTGTCTAGAAGCGAACCCGAGCGAAGTGAAGGTGAGCTGCTAGTATTGTTATAAAAATAAAGAATAAAAATATAATGTAAACAGTAATTTAAATACAATTACTATTTCATATTGTGGTTTATTTAATTTAAACTGAAACAGCTTTATTAGTATGATTCAACACGTACGTGTGCTCTGTACGTACATAACGTACAAAACGTTAGGGAGCGCGTATAACGAAATAAGCGATATGAAGCTATGTGTTGCTAAAAATATGTGTAATCTATATTATGTATATATAGATGTATATATATATATATATATATATATATATATATATATATATATATATATATATATATATATATATATATATATATATATATCTTTTCCCTATAGACTCAAACCTAGTAACTTTACCGGTGGTAGGACTCTGTCAAGCCTAAGGAGTCCGACTGGATGGGTACCACCCCCTTATCTATTTCTGCCGCCAAGCAACAATGATTGCATTGATGTGTTCCGGTTTGAAGGATAAGGTAGCCAGCGCAATTACAGACAAGAGGCATATCATCTTAGTCCTCACAGTGATAACGTACCGGCGGTTCTGCAGTTTTGTTACGTAAAACTTAAGTGCATGAACCGTAGGTGTTATGGGCGACAGGTATCGCTTTCCATCAGGTGAGCTGTCTGCTCGTTTATCACTGAATACCATAAAAAAAAAACCTATAGATGGATAGACCCTATGGACTCCAAAACGGCTGAAGCGATTTTGATGAAATTCTCATGCAATCTTTAGATTAGCCCAGCGGGTCATCCTGTGAATTTTAGTTGCTATTGGAAGTTTGAATGTGGACAAAGCCGCGAGTGCTGCTTGTTATGAATATAAATGTCCATTCTTCTTTTTCAAGTGCCTCTCCATTACTGAAGGTCGGCAGTCATCCTCCTAAGTTATTCTTTTTTTAGAACTAGACTGAATAGACCTTCAATCTTGTTTGTCTAGGTCCATTGAGCCAGGTCATTTTCCTTCTACCAATACTTTTTTTATGAACACAGGGTTACAATCTAGAGTTGATAAAATAACAGACAAAACCACAAAAAATTCCTACTGGACGTCAAGATTATGTATGCGTATTAATAACGTTACCGGCTCGCTCCGGCCTGGCAATTTTACAATGTAAATTTTCGCGTATCACACCCAGGGTGCCAATTAGGTTATGCATTCGATACCGCCTGCGATATTCTTGGTGCTATTTTGGGTAATCGATCAGCTTTTGCTACAAAATTAGCGTTTAGTACACCTATATGATTATTATCATTTTGATTGGAATTTTCGAGTTATCGTCTAATATCGACTGATTTTTATCGCGTGATAGACTAATAGGAACTTTGTTCAAACTATTATCTACTATCGCTGATAGGAAATTTATTTATTTTATTTATGTAGGTACCACAAAAAATACATAAAATAAATAAAACAGATATTTGTGTACAGTACTTTATATTTATTGAGTGTCCAAGAATGATGTAACTATAACTTAGTGGTCAGAATTTATCATTCTATTATTGTTTATTATTATCGTCAACAAAACATACAAAATTGATTGCAAAAAGATAACATGTCCAAGAAGACTGTATCGTAACTGTCTGTAACAATTATACATATTACAAGCGACTTAACCTCGCTTCGCTCGAGTGCGTCCCTAGGTACGTTGTAATTTATTTGAACGGGGCCCTAATTCTTTTCCTAAAATAAAAGAAGCCTAAGTTACTCCTTATAACATCAGCTATCTGCCAGTGAAAGTCCCGTTAAAATCAGTCCAGCCGTTTCCGAGATTGACCGGAACAAACAGACAGACTGACAGACAAAAGTTTTAAAAAATTGTGTTTTTCTTATTAGTACCCTATATAATTTCATATGCATCTAGTGAAAATTTGTTATTTTGACATTACAAACAGACACTTCAATTCTATTTATCTGTATAGAGTATAGATAATAGCTTTTGAGATGTCTACAAACTTAATCTCTTCAGAAACCATAATTGCATAGTTTGAATCGTTTGAAATGTCGGGAGCCAAATCAAAATAAATGCGCGAAAATATTGGCGTAAATCTAAGAAAATAATAATACTTACATTGTACGCGTAAATATACAGCTTGACTGCTAGACTCTCCCATTTGGTTGGCTGCTCTGCAAGCGTACAGTCCCCCATCACTCTTTGACACTTTTTGCAAAACCAAAGATTTAGTACTTATGAAAACTCCTGACGACATATTTTGAGTCACTTGCTGATCCTGTAAAAATTCTGTATGAGAACTATGTTTTTGGCTTATATTTTTGAACTAATATGATCACAAAAAAGCCTACATGTACACTTAGTTTTTTATTTTGAACACCTACGAATGTTTAGAATGTTCACAACTCTTCCTCTAATCGATAGGACACAAATATCGATGCTTTAGGGATTGTCTATCATTAATAGCCCTTTTTACTTCACTCTATATAACAGGGCTAAAAGTAACCTATTTGTTTTTGCGATTAATGTATCTCAATGCAAAATCATACCGATGATGCTGCAGGATACTTTTTATTTCTATGAGATTTTCGTATACTTCAAAAAATCTCTAATAATACAAGTAAAGCAAGTCGTATCGCTAGTTTAATAAAAATTAATGAAATAGTGGGTAATTTTATTATACAGCAACTAGGAAAGGAAAATTGGTCAAGTGCGAGTCGAATTCGCACACGAAAGGTTCCGTACTATCGTACATATACTTTTTATTAATATGACTTTTACTCTATGTATGTATGTAGTATATTAATTTTTTATTATGTAGTATATTTCTTAAAAAATGTTTCTTGTATTTTATTCTTTTACTTTTATTTATTTTTATTATTTGTTGTTATAGCAGCAATAGAAATCCCTGTGATACACTCTGTGAAAATTTCAACTCTAATTAGGGTTCATGAGATACAGCCCTCTGACAGACGGACGGACAGCGGAGGCTTAGTAATAGGGTTTTCTACCTACCTATTGGGTACGGAACCCTAAACTCTATTTTGAAAACTTATAACTGTTAAAGTTGTTTAGTTTTTAACTCACTCACGTTATGGTACCACGTGATGCGATGCTCCTTAGGGTTGGCTCGAATATTGCATTCGAAGTAAACGTCGTCGCCTTCTTTAATATCATTAGGATTGAGTGTGCTTCCTAAAGACATTGTGAGGACTGGCCTGTCTGAAAAAGAGCTTTATTTACTGCTAAATAAGGTTCATTTCATGTTGTTCTAAAATTGTAGTCTAAGAGACAATTGTAAAATTAGCTTTGTTTCAAAATTTTTATCGGTAAAGTTTCAGTAAAAATATACTTATATTTTATAGTTTCTTGAAAATCGTTGTACAGTTTGTAAAAACAGAACATTTGCAATTAATAAGACTAGTCAGTTTTACGAGTATATTAGAACATATTCCATAATATTTCGGAATAATATTATAACAGCGAAAGCCTGTATGTGCTACGTGTGTACATAAGCTTATAACTTTTTCATTCTAAAATAGTTAGACAAATTTAGATTTAATTTAGTACACAGATAGAAGGCCCAGGCCTGGTATAATAAATACGGTTAGACACAGATAGATGGCCTAGGCCTAGATAGACATAGGGTACTGTTAGGCACCTAGGGACGTAGCTAGGGTAATTTGCTAATTTATATAATCACAAATTATCATCATATCAATTAGCAAATATAAAATAATTAATTAATTATTATAATTTAATGGGAGAAAATAAGATTACGTACTTAATAATTAAATTATACAAACAAGTACATGTTTTCTAACAGCTGTGTGTGTATGTATAAGTCTCTAGACTGCATAAGAGTATGTTCCTTTGTCAAATTGTTCTCATTTTTTTACTTCGCTTTTTACGCAGTCGGATTTTTTTATTTTTGTAAATTAATTTTTTTGTTATTATTAATTAATGGGAAAATCTATTTCCAAGTTAATTATATCCAAACTAATAAAGATACTATAGTGATATAATACGTGTATATATGTATGTGCATTCGTCTCTCGGTCTAAAAGGAGGTGAGCAGTTTGCAAATTGCTCCCACTTGCAGTCAATTTAAAAGTTCTTTATTTTTTTTAATTTTATCATTTCTAATTTGATTCTTATTTTAAGGGATTTCGGTTGAAAATTGAATAGCACTAGTCTAATCATAGGATATAAAACATATTTGCTTAATGTTTTTAATTAAACATTCTTATTATGGTTCATTTTACTCGTGTCTAAGTCGATAAAAATTTCTATGTAATTTTATAAAGTTTTATATCTTCTTTTATTGCAAGGCACTTTGAAAGGTTGATAAAAAATGCTATAATGGCAGTCACTTATATTGTATTAAAACAAATATCGTCCACAGAAAAGATAAGGAATAATAAAAGCTACAAAATTTAATTTGTAAAATTTTTCGTCGAATATGTAAATAAAACTTAGATTAAGTTTTTAGTGTGCTTCGCCCTTAGGTCATGTGCTACCTAGGCACCTTATAGTACGTTGCTTTAGTGCTTATTTGCTCAAACTAGTAATACTTGTGATACTTTACAGAATAAAGTTTTTTTTTCTCTATTTAAAAAAAAAACGGTATTCCGAAGATTTATGTACACATATAGACAAAATACACTTTTAGGCTTTTTTGAAAGTAATATGTATATTTGATAGCAATAGAATTAATATTGAAAAGTTACTAATTGTGTAATAAAAACTCTTTCGGTAAATTGTTTTTTTGGACAAATAACTGAGACGACGAGTACCTATCCTATGTTTTATTCCATATCATAATCTATCTGTGTATTAAATTTCATCCAAATTTGTTGAGCCGCTTCAGCTTTAAGGAGAAACAAACATACATACATATATAAACTTTTGTATTTACAGTAGAAAAAGTTAGTAGTTTGATTTATTAAAAACTAGCTAGTCTACTACTACTACTCGTCCTCGCTTCGTTTCGGGTTTGTCCCTGGACAAAAACAAACATATCCCACGGGAACCGTACATTTTTCTGGAACAAAAAGATGCCTATGTGCTATTCCAGCCTATTTCTGTGCCAAATTTCACCCAGATCCGTTCAGTTCTGGCGTGATTAAGTAACAAACATCCAAACATCTAAACTTTCACATTTATAATATTAGTAAAATGATAGATACATCAGTAACACAATAAAACATATTCTCGAACATCCACTTTTTTTGAAGTCGGCTAATAAAACAGGTTAGTATGGGAAAAATAGAAATACATAAGCAAAGCATAGTTGGTTTTGAATCGTTATTTCTTTATCAATAGGTACGAGGGTGCTTCGGGTCGATACAAAAAATTTAATGCTGCGTCCAATTTTTGTGACAAGGGTTGTTATTGCTTTATACGGATAAGTAGTTTTTTTTTATCCCTTTGATCTATATATTTTGGCTTTTATGAATATAGAGATTCATTTAAATATGTTGAACTAGTATATATTGTAAAGTAATAAAGAAGATATAAAAAATATATAAATGTACTAGCGGTCACCCTCGTTGCTCGGGTTCACTACTAGGAAAACAAAAACAACCTATCCCACGGGAACTGTACATTTTTCCGGGATGAAAAGTAGCCTATGTGTTATTCCAGACTGTAATTTATCTCTGTGCCAAACATCCAAATCCGTTCAGCCGTTCTGGCGTGAAAGAGTAACAAACATCCATACATCCATAGTCACAAACTTACATTTATAGTATTAGTATAGATAAATAAAAAAAACCAGTAACAAATAATATAAAAAATCTGACTTTATAAGATAGATAAAATTAGGACGGTCTGTCTTGTTGTATTTTAATTACACTGTGATATTAACTACGAGACATTAGTTTTATCATGAACTGGTAAAGTAATCGATTTTTTTGGTTTCGTAAAAACAGGTGCCAGTGACATTAATTTAGTTTTACACGAAAAAATATTTGAATGAAAATTTCTTCGATAAAGATTTTTTAAATAAAGGTTTGTTTTGATGAAGGTTTTTTTTTTAAATTTATTAGTATTAATAATAAAATAAATATGTTGGGACATTAACACAGCACTATCTAGTTCCATGGTAAGCTATGAGGCTTGGGTTATGGATACCAAAAAATTCATACATTACACATATATTATAAATATAAACAGTGGGTGGGCCAAAAAAATCTTTAATTTTTTTACCCACCCTATTAAACACCCATGATTGGAGTACAAACATGTGTTCATCACACTAATGAATACCCACGGCGGGACTCGAACCCGCGACCGCTGGCATAGCAAGTAGAGTCACTACAAACTGAGTCAAAAGTGTCGTCAAAATACTCATAGTCATAATAGTTTCGTGAAAACAAAAATGTTATGAAATTAGAGACTTACATATTGTATTGCTAATGAAATTATTAGTGCCATAAAAGTAATTAAGTAAATAGTAATTGATATCTAGCAAGTATTAGTTTAATAATATATAATATATTTATAATATATATGTATTTAAAGTTATATATATGTGGTGTATCAACTATCTGGTATCCATAACACAAGCCTCGTAGCTTTCCATGGAACTAGATGGTGCTGTGTGTTAATGTCCCAACATATTTATTTATTTATATTAATAAATATTGAAGTTTTTTACTCATGACCATTTTCTGGTCTCTACAAGTATATTGAAATTTAAAAAAAAAGGTTTTTTTTTTTATTTCGCAAGTGGTAATTATAAAATTACAGTAAAAATTATACCATGTTACAAAGTTCTTATTGCTAAACACATTACCTTTTAAGGGGAATAACGCATGCGTGTGTTAAATGATTATATATAAAAATAATATTTCTGTAATCTAAAGAAATTAAACAAATAAACAAAATCTACCAAACAACTCGAGATATACTTAACAAATCAAGAATTTTATACAATTGTAATATATATGTATACAATCGACTTACCCTCGCACCGCTCGGGTTCGTCCCTAGTTACGTTTTAACGCTTAGTGTAGATTTCTCAAAGATAGGATATTTTTTCGCAGCTATTATCATACCAAATTTTATCAATATCTGTCATGAGAAAACTATTGGACAGCCAGTAGTTTTCTCGTGACAGACAGACAGACAAACAGACAAAAATTGTAAAAACTATAGATTCGGTCTCTGTATCGGCAATAATGACTATTGCAATAAGATTTTCCGTAAAATATTTAATGTACAGACAGTTAGATTTTTATTATATGTATAAACAACAGTATAATTATTTAATACTTACAAACCACAGTCATCCTGAACGAATCCTCCAACGCTACTCGTAACACTGGGTTGTCTGATCTACATCTTATTACGACCCCATCGTCTTCCGGCTGCGGAGACATTGTCAATCTACTAACTGTTGACGTCTCGTTTGTGAACTCGCTATGCTGAAAACGAGATAGAATTAAATTTCTTGGCTAATATATAGCAACTTCGCTTCATTTAAAATATCATGGCTTTTAATTCTTTTGCGCGGAACCCTTATTTGTTTTCTAAAATAAAAGCAGCCTAAGCTACTCCTTATAACCAGCTATCTATCAGTGAAAGCCCCGTAAAAATCGGTCCAGCCGTTACGGAGATTAGCCGGAACAAACAGACAGATTAAAAAATTAATAGTTGTGTTTTTCTTATAAGTACCGTATATTTTATATGCATTTAGTAAAAAGCTGTTATTTTGACATTACAAACAGACATAAATTTTATTTATTTGTATAGATATTATAAATGTAAAAGTGACTAGACTAAATTAAACAGTGTTTGTTACTGTTTCATGCTGAATAGATTCTAACAGAATTTGGCGAGGACATATGCAGCTCGTATTAACGGAACCGTTGGCGTAAAGTACCATGTATAGCAGTCTTGGAATATGTCTGATAAAGTCTAAAATATGGCATTCTGTTATTTAAAATTATCGTCATCTTAATATCTATACATATAATAAAATTCTAACTGATAATGAAAATCTTATCGTTTTTATAGTGTTTAGAATGTTTGTCTGTCTGTGTGTTTGTCTGCCTATCTGTTACCGCATCACGAAAAAACCACTGGACAGATTTTGATGTATGATGATAGCTGGTTATCCGGGTCAACATATAGGATACATTTTACTACGGGTGTTTATAGGTGTCAGTATCTCTTTTGTCAATTTTTTTTTATTATCTTCTTTATCTAATCCAGTAATAAAAATATATATTAAATATACTCTATACTCATGTGATAGAAATAACCTACAAGTTAATAAGTGATACAAAATTCCAATTTGGTACGAGTACGTTAAGTTACGGTGAAGGAAAACTTAGCGAGTTTCCAAAAGACATGGGAAGTCCACCAACCCACATTTGGCCAGCATGGTGGACTATGACCAGATACCCCTCATATTAAAGGGTGGTCCGTGCTCAGCAGTGAGACATCAAGTTCCCGATATATATTATGTTATAAATCAAACATGAAGCGAAAGCAACGGTACATCACTAGCATTAATTAAGTAATAATTTTTGAAATACTAAAATAATAATCTAAAATCAATACGCTCTTAGCATAGGCCAATGAATGACCTAATTAGTTCACTTTGAGCACTTCCTACTTCACTTTACAACGTGGTTAGTTCTTTGAAAACAAACTTCACCCCTTTAAGATTCCCGATTTTACAACCTCAGCGCATAGAAAATTTTAAATTATTATCCAATAGAATTTCATGTCTTACATTTTACAAATTCATTTTAACTAATATAAAAATAAAATTAATAACTGGTTCGATTCGTATTAAGTGTATATTTAGAGCAACGCCGATGTTATAATTGATGTTTAGTATACATTTCTTAGAGATAGGATGTTTTCTCGCAGTAAAAAGTATCCTATATGTTGACTCGGGCAACCAGCTATCAATATCAAAGTTCATCAAAATCTGTCCAGTGGTTTTCTCATGATGCGTTCCCAGATAGACAGACAGACGGACAGAAATTCTAATAACTATAGATTCGGTTTCTGTATCGATAATAATGACTATTTCAATAAGATTTTGCAAACAATATTTAATGTACAGATTCGACTCTGTTAAAATTTTATTATATTTTTTGTATTTTTGCCATTTTTGTATTTTTAAAATCATTGTGTAATTTTGTGGGTAGACTCTGTCTGTAACAACAATTTCCTTTGAGATGTCTAAAAACGTAGTCTCTCCCGTGACCATGATTGCTGTAGCATTCGAAAGAAAGTAAATCCACGAAAAAACCAGAAAAAATACTTTTATTTAAAGTAACATTTAAGTTTCAATTTGAATGTAGTCAAGTCCAAACTGAGCTTTACAAAAGGCGGTATACCCGCTTTCATCTGTCGTTTTCATTCGAAACTTTGTAAGTTTATTCGAAGCTGAAGCTCAAGATGTACGCAATATCCTTTGCATCTCGTAAGCTGTGACTTCGAAAGCGCATGTTCTTTGTGACTATATATATGGTGGTAGTCAGTTTGACGTCTATTTTTTATATTGTATATTTAAATTTACTTTTTTAAATTGTAATGTAAAGCAATGTAAGGGGTTTTTAGGGTAAAACTAAAAAATGACCTTATTCAACTGTAAAAAAAGTTTACTATAAACATTATATAGGAGAATTTTGTAGATTACTAGCGATGTGCTCTCGCCTCGCTCGGTTTGTCCCTAGGTACGTTTTAACGGTTAGTATGGTATAGATAGACTTAGGGTCGCCTTTTCTCAGGTTCTTTCTCTGACCCCCCCCATCGTGCGTTCACCACAGCACTGAGGTGGACGGTGTGCTATGGGGGTTGCTCCTAGTACTTTTTTGATAGCAGAGTGGACCGTAGAGCAACCCCATGGTTGTCGTTGTCTGCATCGGCAGACCTACCATCGGGACATCGTGGTTAAATGCGTAAGCCATCCTGCGACGCCCCATTAAGATGGGGGAGGTTACGTTGGGTTTTAATGGGTAATACTGCCTTTGTCAATGCTAAATGCAATTCCCAACATTAAAAAAAAGGTTCTCTCTCTGGAATTCCTCTCCGGATATGAAAATCGTTAATTTTGCAAAAAAAAAAGAAATAATCGGGATAAAAGCTATCCTTTCTTTCAAGTTGGAACAAATCACACATTTAAAAAAAATCGTTAAAATCGAATAAGTACTTTTGGAGTTCATCGCGGACCAACATCGTGACACGGGAAGTTAGTATATTTAGTTAATAAACTTTAAAACGACGAGCTTTATCCTAATCTCACGTTAAAACAAGTCATAAACACAATCAAAATTGGTGATAAATCTAAGCTTTTATAGCACTGCTATTATTGACTTTCATTTTTGAGTTTCAGATATTCTGACGATTCAAGCGACATGGTTACGCGTCGTAAAATAAGGCAATAAAATTGTTCATAGTTCTGCAGGTGGTAGTGTGTTAAAACGTTTTTAAGTTGTTCACACATACTTATATACTTACATATCTATACTAATATTATACAGCTGAAGAGTTTGTTTGTTTGGTTGAACGCGCTAATTTCAGGAACCACTAATCCGATTTGAAAAGTTCTTTTTGCATTACATAGCCCCTTAACTGAGAAAGGCTATAGGTTATATATTTTCTCGGCAAAATGTACGGTTCCCGTGGGATAGATTTTTGTTTTGGTCTAGGGACGAATCCGAAGCGAAGCGAGGCTGAGTCGCTAGTGAATTATATACTACCGACGTACCTTCAATTTTTCTATATAGTTTTTTTAATGTAGCTAAGTAAAGGCAAATATTCTTATATGTATGTATGTGTGTATGATTGTTACCTTGAGGGCAAGTCGCTAGTTATAATATGACATCTCTTTCGGCCACGGTGACCATTGAGTCTAGCTAACTGTTCAGGAGATATTAAAGTGCACAAGTGTACGCGCAGACATAAGTGGACTCTAACCTATCACTCCGATGCAACGATAATTCAACATGACCCCAAGATCGACGGTTTTAAGTCCTCTCCGAGATATAGGAGAGAACACCATCAACTTTCCAACTCCAGACTGTTACTGGGACTTTCTTAACAGAAAGACTTAGTAAAAAAATGACCCGATCCGGGTCTCGAACCCATGAGCTACGAATGTGCAGCCGTATGCTAGCCATTACACAACCAGTTATAATATAATGTAAGAACAACTAAATATTTTAAAGGATAATGTACCGGTGGTAGGACTCTGTCAAGCCTGAGGAGTCCGACTGGATGGATACCACCCCCTTATCTATTTCTGCCGCCAAGCAACAATGATTGCATTGTTGTGTTCCGGTATGAAGGATAAGGTAGCCAGCGCAATTACAGGCAAGAGGCATATCATCTTAGTCCTCACAGTGACAACGCACCTGTGGTTCTGCATTTTTGTTACTTAAAACCTAAGTGCATGAACCGTAGGTGTTATGGGCGACAGGTACTGCTTTCCATCAGGTTGTCACTGAATCTCATAAAAAGAAAATAAATAAATGTATAATTTCAATTACCTTTCCTCTTGTGTATCGCCTATTTTCTCTGTACCAAGTAACTTGTGCCGCGGGTCTGCTTCCGTGTGTGACACATACCAACGTAAACTCTGTATCAGCTGATAACTGACCAGGTTTTTCAAGTATTGACACTGATGTGGGTCGCACTGTAAAAAAAAAATAATGATGGCATACCATGCGTGTCTAGCACTTCATTGAGCTGGTTATTTTTTTTTTCTAAAAGTCGCAAAAACTATCAAAAATCTTAAAATAAAATTTTAATGAATCCAAATTTTTTATTAAAAGTTAAACAAAACATGTAATTTAAAACGTTTAACAGTTACAGCCATTTTTACTTAATAAAAAAAATCAAATAGATTACTTTAACGTCAAATATTACTTAAAATAAAATTATAACTTGAATACTTTCCCATTTTACAGACGTTATTGTTATTTTTATATACATGTTGTTTTTTTTTTTATTTAACATATATGTCATACTAATAATTTTTATAAAAAAAAATTGGATATTGATCGATAATAATACTTTTTAGATTTTCGCGAATATTTGACATTTTTAATAAAACTACCTTTTCGGATTTTTTCGCGGATTTATTTTAATTTTTGGTTCCCGACGTTTCGAATGCTTTACGGCAATTATGGTTTAGGGAGAGGCTGACTTCTGAACTCTCGTGACCATGATTGCTGTAAAGCAATTGAAACTTCGGGAACCAAAAATCAAAATAAATCCGCCAAAAAATCCAAAAAGTTAGTTTTATTTAAAATAAGCGATAGTAATTAAAATCACTTGCTTCATTATATAATATGAATGAAATAAATAAATAACATATAATAGCTTTCCTTACAATGCATTTCAACCCTTGCCGTTCGCTCGTGTGGACTCAGCAAGGGTGTGTTCGTTGCTTGGCACTTCACTGAGGTGTTCAACCAACTCCTCTCAGCTCCACTCACGCTTATTTTACTGATGATGATTTTTCCATCATTCTTGAGGATCGTGTGGTCTTCTAATGGTTTATTGTTGATGAGCCAAGACAGGGTTGGCTGTGGTCGACCTGATTGAAAATAAATAAATATGTTAGTACATACACACACGACACCATCTAGTTCCATGGTAAGCTACAAGGTTTATGTTATGGATACGAGATACTTGATACACTACACATTTATAACTTTAAATATATATTATAAATATAAACACCCATGACTGGAGTACAAACATTCGTGTTCATCACACAAATGAATGCCCTTAGCGGGACTCGAACCCGCGACCGCTGTCACAGCAAGAAGGGTCACGTCAGCACTACAAACAGAGCCAAACATAAAAATCGTTCATAAAACCTCGTCAAATAAAAATAAATTATTAAATTTTTGGTGCAAAAATGCAGGCCAAAGGAGAACTGATGAAAGAAACTCAACTCAACTTTTGTAGTTAATAAGATGATACAAAGACGGTTTTTTTTAAACATTTTAGAATATTAGAACATTTTTATTATGTTTATTTATATAAATGTTATTTACATTTTTTATATTTTTTTTTATTGTAATTAATTGTCAATTGTACTTATTATTTCTTATTTTGCTCGCATTATTCTATGTATTAGTTGATTGTGGCAACTTGATTGGTCGTTGTTTTATATTTTGTTTCTTTCTAATGGATTACTTTGTATTGTTTGTTTTACAAATAAAATAAAATAAAAATATTTTTTTCAATTTGACAGAAGAATTATATTGCTTCCCATAAAAATCCCTTTTTAACCCTTATGAATATCCACGTATCAATGAAATTTTTTAACTTTTAACTATAAACGTGTTGCGTAAATTTTAGAACAACACGTATAATATAATATAAGAACAACATGTATAATATAATGGTTCCCTATAATAAGTAGACGAAGCCACGGTAAAAAATTTGTCTACAATAAAATCGCTACATTTTCATCGATTTTCATTGAATTTCCACTTTTAGAAGTTAAGTTATAAGATGTATATGAAGGAAAACCCAAAAGCATCTCACGTTAAGAGCGTAATATAAAGTGGAACATATTCAGTTAGAAAAAGTGGGTAAAACTTCGAAGTTGCCTTTATAGATTCGTTGTGTCGCAAAGTTTTTGAATGTAAGAAGTTTTATTGAATTATATAATAATAATATATTTTTTTATTATTATTTTATAACTTTATATATAACACTTTGGGTTGACTACATCGCTTTAGACATTCGCATACTCCTTGTATGGGATTATGTATAGTATGTTTTTTGCGGACTCTTGTCTTAACTAGGCTTTTATTATTTAAAATATAAATTTTTGCTTTACACAGGATCGAACCCCCAGCTCTACAGAGCTCTAAAAAGCATGTCGTTTGGAAAAAAATGCTATCAACGAGGGTTTTACAATCTGCACGTTCTAAAATATCATAAACAAAAAAAAACTGATTTCCAAGGTAACGTCTTTATATAACAACACACTCGAAAACTTGCTAGGTTCTAGACATTCAGGTTACCTCACGATCTTTTCCTTACCGTCAAGTGAGTGATAATCATTTTGAAAATGAATCATACACAAAAATCAGAGGTACGAGGCCCGGGATATAAACTCGCTTCCCACTGGGCTACTATATTATTATAGGTATTTTTTTAATATTGTTATGTATGTACTATGAGTTCTGGGTTCGGTCATTAAAGTACCTACGTCTTCTGCACTATAGATGATTCATTAGACTAGAGTCAGTTCTGGCTTAGTTGACACGACCGCTGAGAGATCAAGCACAAGACTGATGGCTTAACATACTCTCTGAGACATTGCCAACTTTCCACCTCGGGACTGTTACTGAGAGTTTCTTAATAGAAAGACTCAATAACTAAACTTGGTCTAACACGGGGCTCGAACTCAGGACCTCCGAATCTGCAGCCGTACATGTTAGCCACTAGACTAATAATACAGTTCAGTTTTAATTAATGTGGATTATAATATTATGTATTTGTCTTTGGCATTAAGATTAATGAAGATGCCACAGTAATTATTATTGTTGTTGTTTTGTAATTAAATTAGCTAATTTATCTCAAAACAATATTGAATATTTTGTTATATTCATCTAATAACAAAGAGAACAGCTTAAATCGCTTAAGCTACGCTTTTAAGCGAAAAAGCTCAACTCCTCTGATAGTAGAGCGTACCGTAGAAGAAACCCTTTGGTTGTTGTGGTCTGCCTCGGCATCAAGCCGTCGAGACGTCGTGGTTGAGTGCCTATAGGATCCTGCGACGTAGGAGATTCTGTTGGGTTTTAGTGGGTAATAATTGGTTTTCTAACTGGTGCAGCCCACATAACCACCACAATGCAAGTGATACGCGTAAATACATTTCTCGACGTTAAATAATTACGTCCGTAGGTGTTTTGAAGTTATACTTCTTTTGGCACGTTTGGAAAAAATTATGAGAGTAAAATTTTTACGATGCGCGCGCACACTGACAGCCAAAAAGCGACATGATGAAGTTAGCTGCATTCCTTCTACAAACAGACAGTTGTGACATACGGGATGAAATCTTTAGCTATCTTTGTTCTGTTACGCCAAAGAAGTATAACTTCTTACGTGCGTACATAAGTACACACACGTTTTTTTTTTTAGAATTTATAATATTACTCACATACAAACAGGTTCTACAGGTGAACGAAGCTTTGGACGAAATTTAGTTTTAAATAAATTTTACTGAATAAGGTTAGAAATAAGCCGAAGAATATGCATAAAGAACACTATATAAGAAGCAAGGAGCTCCATAACTCTTGCAGTTCCATCCTGTTTGCTTTACTCGTGAAAGTTGAATCTACGCTAGAGAAAATTTACAAAATACTATATTCATATTATAATACTAGCAGCTTTATCTTGCTTTGCTGATGCACTAATAGCATATATACTAGCGTTTCCTCATGGTTTCGGCTGCGTTGTATAATTTTGTAAATATTATTTTTAAAATATTATTATTTTCTGTTACAGATGTTGTTGTTATGATCTAAATAGTATATTCCCAAAATTCCCCAAAAGGTCTTCAATAAATTAAAAATGACCCTGTATAGGCGGGAACGAAATGTAGTTTTTTTAACGTCTGACCTAGTCTTCTAAAATAGCCTAACATTTTGAAGCCCATAGCACCTCACAATTTTAAACTCGGTGACAAATCCGACTCAGACATAAAAAGTTCACAATTAGCAAAGATAAAAGTCACATAATGAAAACATGGCTATAGTTGATACTACCTCGTTTTTAAAAACATCCAAATCATTAACAGGTGCAGTGTAATAGTCATTGGATGAAAATAAATCAGTATTTCTATTAAAATCATTATTTTAAATCCTCGATTTCTGGATTAACGTTGTATACGATACATTATAATGGTAATGGCCCTTTGCGGTGTGAAGCTAAAAGTTAAACTAGATGTTCGTAACTTTGTTTAATACTCGTATATAATATTATAACACATTGCCGATTAGATTTTATCGCCGCTACAGATATTCGGAGGCGCGTTGAAGCGAAATATGTTAAATTAGATCTGATATAAGTGGTGAAGTTTTCATCGTTTTCGTTAAAGTTAATTAAGATGCACAGTTTCTGAAACAACTAGGTTGATTCGCCATACAAATTTTCATCCCCATTTTCACTACCTTAAGGGATTATTTCCGGAATAAAAAATATTCTATGTCCTTCCCAGAGTCTTAAACTACCTTCATGGGTTTTAATTTTTTTTCGCGGAACCCTGTTTTTTTTTCTAAAATAAAAGTAGCCTAAGTTACTCCTTATAACATCAGCTATCTGCCAGTGAAAGTTCCGTCAAAATCGGTCCAGGCGTTTCGGAGATTAGTCGGAACAAACAGACAGACAGACCGACAGACAGACAGACAGACAGACAAAAATTGTAAGAAATGTTGTTTTGGTATATGCATCTTGTATACATCCATATGCATTTAGTAAGAAGCGGTTATTTTAATATTACAAACAGACACTCCAATTTTATTTATCTGTAAGATTTATAAAGAGAAAAGAAAACTAATATTATAAAGAGGAAAGTTTTGTTTGTTTGTTTGTACCGAATAGGCTCCAAAATGACTGAACCGAATTAGATAAAATTTAGTAAGAAGATATTTTAAGACCCTGGTAAGGATATAGGATAGATTTATCCCGGAAATCTCGCCTCAAAGGGGTGAAAATGGGGATAAAAGTTTGAATGGGGAAGCAACTTAGGAACGAACCCGAGCGAAGCGAAGGTGAGTCGCTAGTGATTTAAAAGAATAATTAATAGTTTTAATGAAATTCTATACATATATAGTTTAAAGCAAAGTCGCTGTTCTTGTATGTCTGTTTCTCCGCGAACTTCTTCTAAGTTACCCAACGGATTATGATAGGGTTTTACTATCATTTAGATAATTTTGTTAGAAAGGTTTATATGTATAATACATGTATATTATTGTAGAGAAAAGTCAAGAAATATAATATATAGTATATCTATTCCATACTAACCATTAAAACGTACATACGTAGAGACGAATCCGAGCGAAGTGAGGGCGAGACATTAGTTTTTATATAATTCAAGAACAGTAAATCAATAAACTTTTCAGTTCAAAAATAACGTTTTCTTCCATTTTATCAAAACCTTTGTCATAACCAACAAACGATAGTACATTAATTGAATGCTATATTGTCAATTGACCGGATATATGAAATTTATGCTCATCCGCTTGTTTGATATTGGGAATGGAAATGAATGGGTTTTTCGATATTCCATCAAACTTTTATTTAAGTAAATTCTTATAAATATTTGATTATTTTCATATCTGAACAAGTTTTTGATGAGATTCATTTGTAAAAATTTAAATAGTTGTTTTTTAATGTTCTGTACCTGAAGGGTGCCAACGGAACCCTATTACTATGCCTCCGCTGTCCGTTCGTCTATCAGGGGGCTGTATCTCATGAACCGTAATAGTTAGAGAGTTGAAATTTTCGCAGAATATGTATTTCTTTTGCCGCTATAATAGCAAATAATAAAAATAAAGATACAAGAAACATTTTTTTAACGTTTGCATTTGATCATCGAAGTTGACATAATAGAGTAAAAGTACGGAACTCTTCGTGTCTGAATTTGACTCGAATTTGACTAATTTTTGTTTAGATAGGAATACTGTAGCAGTGGTAATGAATTCGATTTCCAGAAAGAGAGTGAAATTACAACTACATTTTTTAATCATTCATTATAAATTATTATCATTATTATATTCCAAAGAATTGGCACTAGGTACTGAATGCAACTAGCAGTCCTGCTACAATTTCACGATTATATGATTTGTACGATTGTAAAAAATTAAGTTACATTTGTTTTTTTATATATAATATATGTATTTAGACCTTTTTAAAGCCCCATAGCTGGGCACGGGTCTGCCTTCCATTCAAGGGGTATCAGGCCATAGTCCACCACGCTGGACTAGTATGGGTTGACGGATTTCACATGTCTTTCGAAAACTTACTAAGTTCTGTCAGACGTGCAGGTTTTCTCACGATGTTTTCCTTCACCGTAAGGCAAGTAGTAATCATGTTGGAAATTATTCATATGAAAATATCAAAGGTGCGAGACCCGGTATTTGAATCCGCTTCACTCGATTTTCCAAGTGAGCGCGTTACCACTGGACTACCACTGCCTGTTATATAATATATAATTAAGTGTATTTGTAATTTTATTGTATTGTTTATACGTAATTAGCAATTATTAGTTTAATTATGATTAATATAAAACAGTTTATAGAAAAAAAAATCAAGTTGCACATTTTAACATCCCACTACTTGGCAACAGGCCTTCATTTAGTACGAGGAAGCAATTTGGTCATAACATAAATATTGTAAATGCTTCTGAAATATTACATAAAGTAGCTTACCCTTGAACTACATATGCTGTAAGTCATGTTGAGAGAAACTTTTAAGTCGGTACGAGGATGGACCATGTCAAACATGTGCTTGCCGAAGTCCTACATTTGACTGATACTTAGTAACAACCATAGATATTTATGATTACAATATAGTATGCTATATAACCATATGATGTCCTGTTGACCAATTTTGACGGCGGCTATTCTCACTGAGACTAGCCTGTTTCTATGTGTCTACAGGATATGTTCACAAATGTGCGCGCAGCCACCAACCAGTCCACTCCAGCTAATGGACTATGATCTGATGAAGAAAGGCCTTTGCCCATCAGGACTTAAAAAAGGGCAACATAATGATTTTAAACGAGAGATAGCGCAAGAAAAACAGATATAAATATATCATTATGGAAGTAAAGCCAGCCAAGCTTGGCAGAGGACAGCGACTTCAAAAGCAAAACAATATAATGAATAAATAATACATGTAAATGAACTTTGAACGACTAATTTAGACGAACGTTTAAACATTATTCTATTCAAATTGATTCTTAAGCGATCTAAATATAAACATAAGAGGTGTTATCCGTTTACTTTGACAATACTTTTGGCTCAGTTTGTAGTGACCCCACTTGCTGTGCTAGTGGTCGTGGGTTCGAGTCCCGCTGGGGGCATTTATTTCTGTGATGAACACGAATGTACTTGTGTCACAGGTGTTTATTGTTTATATTTATAATATGTATGTATTCAAAGTTATAAATGTGTAGTGTATCAACTATCTGGTAACCATAATACAAGCCACGATTACCATGGAACTAGATGGTGCTGTGTGTTAATGTCCCAACATATTTATTATTTATTTTTTATGTAAACATCAACATTTATTCTGTATTTTTGGAGTAAGAAATTCATTTCGAATACACCAATAAATTATATTTCCAGAAAGAAGCAATTTGCATTTAAACGAGCGGAAAGTATCGTATTTCAAAATAATAACGCATGAAATTGCTAAGCTATAGCTGGTTTATGTTGTGTTTTCAGAATTGGGCACTTTTTCTCAGACGGTTTAAAATCGATATTAACATTGTTAATAGGGAATTAGATATGAAAGGAATATTATTTATTTATTTATTTATACTTTATTGTACACCACAATCATAAAGTAAATAGAGTTAACAAAAAAATCAAAAGAAAAACAAAAGTGTGTACAAAAGGCGGTCTTATCGCTATTTAGCGATTTCTTCCAGACAACCTTTGGGTAAGGAAATATGGAAGACTATTCAGGGTGGGTGGTGTAAAAATTATATACAATACATACCACAATACAACCTAATACTTATAATATTAATTATTTTTGATCATTTTGTGAAGATGTTACTCAATATTTTCGTACAACCAGTAAGGTAGCAAATACAATTTTATTTCCATAAGAACAAAGAGAATGTCATTATTATTTCAGCTTAACCGCTTTCACCGAGGTATCTTTGATAAACGCACAAAGGACATTAATGAAAATAAATATCACAAGCGTTGAGTATCATTTTAAACAATTATCGTGGAAGGGTAAGGATAATCCTTCACTGAATCGATAGCGATAAATCGTTTCCTTACGAAACAGGTACAAAACAATTTTAGTTTCTCTGTACTTGAAAATGTTTTGTGATTTTTCGAAAGACCGATTATGTACTTTACTCCATGACTTAAAAATAGTTTGCTACTTGATTTAATTAACAATATTACTATTACTATTATTATTACTAAGCATTAAGTCAAAATTACAAAATATTTTTTCTGTTCTTAAAAGATAGTAATACATATTATGTATTACTCTAGTAATATTTTTAGTACCGAAAATGTAGCATTCCATAAACCATAATGTTATATTTATTTTAAAATGTTGGGACATTAACACACAGCACCATCTAGTTCCATGGCAAGCTACGAGGCTTGTGTTATGGATACCAGATAGTTGATACACTACACATATATAACTTTAAATACATACATATTATAAATATAAATACCCATGACTGGAGTACAAATATTCTTGGTCATCACACAAATGAATGCCCTCAGCGGGGTTCGAACCCGCGACCGTTGACATAGCAAGTAGCACTACAAACTGAGCCAAAGGTGTCGTCAAAAAAATATGTAAAGCTTTTAATGATAATAAAGGGGAAAAAAGTAAGAATCATATTGATATATGGTTATTGTAATATTTTTCTAATAAAAAATGAAAGTAAATAAGATGGGGACTTCGGGCAATGTATGAATATGTTTGTGACAGCAATCATGATCACGGGAGAGATTATGGGTTTGGACGTTTCAAAAGTCACGGCTGACGGCGGTCCACAAAGTTATATAATAATTTTGAAAAAAATGTCCCTGGAGTACCTTACTATTAAAAATTCAAAAAGCAAAAATCAAAATAAACAAGAAAACAATTTTTTTTATTTTTTTTTTAATGTAATTTGAAGTATCTTTTTTGTTAGAAAGTAATACCTTTTTTATTGTATTAATGATTTACATCTATACATATATAATAAAATTCTGAGTCGAATCTGTACAGTTTTTAGGATTTGTGTCTGCCTGTCTGTCTGAGAACGCATAACGAGAAAACCACTGGATAGATTTTGATGATATTTAATATAATGATAGCTTGTTATCCGGGTCAACATATAGGATACTTTTTACTGCGGGAAAATTATTCATCTCTGGGAAATCTATACTAAACGTTAAAACGTAAGTAGGGACGAACCCAAGCGGAACAAGTGTGTGTCCTAAGTGTGTGTCCTAGTCCACTATACTATTTTGATATTTTAAGTAAAACTTGGATTTCAAATTATTTTTATAGCTTTATTTTAATTCTTAGTTAAGCAATGCTTACAGCATCATAGTCACGGAAGAGACAATGATCTCTGTAAGGTTTTAGACGTCTCAAATATTCATTTTATGAGATACTAGCGACTCACGCTCGCTACGTTCGCGTTCGTCCCTAGGTACTTTTTCGCGGTTAATATAGAACAAACTATATATATGTACATATATAGGTAAAGCAAAGTAAGTACCTACATTAAAAATTAAAAAAATATGGATATCCCTTACTACAGAAGTGATTCCCCATACAAACTTTCATTGCCCTTTTTACCCCCTTAAGGAATGACTTCCGGGATAAAACCAATCCTATGTCCTACCCAGGGTCCCAAACTATCGCCATACCAAATATCATCTAAATCGGTTCAGCGGATTAAGCGTGAAAAGGAGACAGACAGACAGACAGAGTTACTTCCACATTTATAATATTAGTATAGATACCTATAGATTATATGGTAGTTATTATTTAAATGTAACTAAGATATCCTTTAAGCTGCCACTTACCACTGCACCTGGCAAAAGACGTAGACTCTATACATTTCTCCTTCCTTTCATAAAGTTATACAACGGGTAAAGTTTCTTAATAAGATCAAACTTAGTTTAGGGAACGGTAGCTATCACAAATGGTCTCTTGAAGTCGATTCAAAATTCTCACTCGCTTTTAGATTAATCATGTAATATTGATATCATAGTCGTATTATATTCTATTTTATGGTTTTCGCTATTTGAGGATACTGATGAATTACCCTCGCTTTCCTCAGATGCGTCTTTTGTATTGATAAATAAATAAATATGTTGGGACACACACAGACCACCATGTAGTTCCATGGTAAACTACGAGGCTTGTGTTATAGATACCAGATGGTTGATACACTACATATATACATATAACTTTAAATACATACGTAGATATTATAAATAAAAACACCCATGACTGGAGAACAAATGTTCGTGCTCATCACACAAATGAATGCCTCCAGAGGTATTCGAATCCGCGACCGCTGTCACAGTAAGTAGGGTCGCTACAAACTGAGCCAAACGTTGTGTCGACACGTTATATTATTAATATATACAGGTAATGCTTGCTACCTTTTAGCAAATTATATGATTAGTATGTAGCCTATGTATTACTCCAAGTTATAATCTATACGTCTACTAAATTTCATTTAAATCCGTTCAGCCGTTTTACGTGAAGGAGAAATTGTCTTGGTTGTGGTGGTTGTGGTCTACCTCGGTAGTCAGCCGTCGGGGCGTCGTGGTTGCATTGAAGATATTCTGCGATGCCCCATGAAAATGGGGGAAGTTCTGTTAGGTTTTAGTTGGTACTGCTAACTTTTCTAGCTGGTCTTCCATAGCCATTTTTATGCGAGTGACATAAATAAATGCATTTTCCCAAACAAAATAAATAATTAAAGAGTGTGTGTATGAATGTGTACACGCGTAAGAAGTAAAACTTCTGTAGGTTATCGGTACTCTTTATGAAACTCAATTTATGCTTTAAATAATTAGGATAGGTGAGATACTAAAAATAATGCATATTAGGCATATTACAATCATATATTTATAGAATATCATTTAAGGAAAGAATATAATATTATATATCATTTGTCGGACAATAACAACGGTTACCATGGCAACAAAAGTTTGCCTCGCCCGATTTACACTTTTCCCACCAACTTACTCCCCAAGTCAAGCGTGAGTATAGAAGTTTTACTTCAAAAAGATAAAAGTGCTAGGTACGTACTTTAATTTTAGACTTAAATTGTTGAAGTGGCATGGTATAGAATGTGTAATCCAATTTGTAAGGGTTTTTTTTTCAATTAAATTTATTAAAACAAAAAAAATCATTCATTTAAAATGCCAGAGGTATAGTTTCAAATCCCAGAATACAACTTTTTTTTATTTCTATCCAAGTGTACAATGGTTCCCACGAGAAAACATTTGCCGTTCGAATTTTAACAATTTAGTAACGGATAAAGAGCTCACAGAACAGATATTAGGATATAACAACATATACAGATATTAGGATGAGAAACATAGTAAGATATTATTTAAAAAAAGTAACTGTATTTACAAAAACCGTTAGCGCTTAAAAATATTTTACATTTTCACTGAATTTCCAATTTTAAAAAACATCGCCTTATCTTATAATAATACATGAGCTATTCTTATACATATGTATGTATGCATTCTCAGTAACAGCTCTAACGGTATGAATCAAATTTTGCATTTAGATAAAGTTTTGCTTTTTCAGTTATTTGTAGGTATATCTTCTTCTTTTCTGAAAAAACGCAATTTTTATATTTTTTTCAAAAAAACACTAAATAAACGTATTAAACATACATACCCAAGTACATACATCCAATTATGTGAAAATAACATATCTTTAGTACTCAAATAAAACGGGTCCATAATATAATATTAAAAAACTAATTCTGTACACTGCCTTACATTACAAAAGTATTCAAATTGGTTCTAAATGAGTTGGTTTGACAAACAATTATTAGCTTCAACCAGGAAATGAAGTCATGACCTCATTCAAGAGAAATGTCGCCATTAATTGATTTGAAATTATTAATCTCACTGAACGTAAAGTTCTTTGGTACTTGTTGGATGTAAAACTAAGACTTTCTTGCAACTTCATTGAAAATTCATTCCTCGCTTTGGTTCAATTACTTATTCAGTATGTCACAGATGAAATGCCGGAGATTTTCCAGACGATTTGTACTAAGATAATTAATTTCTTTTACCTATATATAAATACTAGCGACTCACCCTCGCTCCGCTCGGGTACGTCTAAGTACGTTTTAATGGTTAGTATAGATTTCTCAGAGATGAGATATTTTCCCGCAGTAAAAAGTACCCTATACGTTGACCCGGATAACCAGCTATCGTCAAATTTCATCAAAATCTGTGCAGTAGTTTTGTCGTGATGCGTTTATGCGACAGACAAAAATTCTAAAAACTATAGATACGGCCTCCGTATTGATAATAATGACTATTTCAATAAGACTTTCCAAAAAATATTAAATGTACAGTTCAGCCCAGTGGTAACGAGGTTGTTTGAAAAACCAAGTGAAGTGGGTTCAAACCTGGCTCACGCACCGCTAACATTTTTTTGTGATTTATTTTGGAATAACCATCTCTAAGGGCTGTATATTTAAAGGTTTATTAATTTTATTACGTTTTTAGTGCATGTAGTAAACTTTAGTACACAAAATACTTCTATGAATAACAATCATTTATTCAATGCCTTTCAAATATGTACATCCATCACAATTTTTCTAGCTTCAACAAACAATACATTAATCAATACATACAATAGAGACAATTTAAATGTAAATCCAATGGATAATATTCCGTATTTCAAACAAATAAAGTATGAAATAGCTAAACTCTTGCCATTCGTTCTACACTCTCGGCAAGAATTATGGCGAAAATAATGCATCATAGCGTTATTACTAAGCTTTATGACAAAAGCAAAGAACTTTGCCGTTAAATTTGTTCTTTTACCACGTATGGGAATTGAACCTATTATAAATGTAACTATGCAGCTTAATTAAGTATGAATTATAAATAATCTACTTTCACCGATTATCATCAAAAATTGTTTCCGTTAACTTTTTAACATATTCTATTTTGGTATTTTTTAGACATATTCAACTATATTTTTTTTTTCACCGGTTGTGTTGGTAAAAGTAGGCTTTATATCTAATCACCGTATTATAAACCATCATTCATTCTGAATTTGAATATGAAAAAGAACATATACATACATACATTTACTCGTAACATACACAACTTTCTCATTTTTAATATTAATTAGCGACTCATTCTCGCTTCGCTCGAGTCATCCCTAGGTACGTTTTAATGATTAGTATGAAATAGATAAGAGAAAATATTTTAGCGGTGCATCATATTATTGAGATAAAACAATATTGCAAAGGGATTGTAAAATACGCGCAGAGTATAGTTTATAATGTCCTAACCAAGTGACAAGGTCAACAGAAACTAAAATAATTTCAAAGTATATCAAAAAACGACAAATAGGCCACTCTGTCTTGTCTTTTGTTAACGAGAATGTGGGACACTCTAAACGCAATGGTGTGTCACAAATGCTACACTTACTCGCAATATCTTATAACTTTGCTAGTTTTTGATGGAAAAGATATATTCGAGAGTGTGGTATCAATCATGCTTGACAGCACAATGGGTGAAACGTAAATAAAATATTTCGAAAGTATTATACTGAAAGGCTTCTAATAGTCGACTGTTTTGATGTTGTTTGATATGGCAGTGTTTCTGCCTAATGGTACTAAAATTTGATACCCGAAATTCGTAAATATTTGTACGTATGTATTCAGCCATTTTAACGTCCCGCTGTTGGGCCTCTATCAGGCCATAGTCCGCTACTAATTGGTGGTTGGCGGACTTCACACGATTTTCGACCAATTGCTAGGTTCTCTCAGACGTGCAAGTTTTCTTACAATGTTTTCCTTTACCGCAATGCAAGTGGTAAGTAAATATGTTAGAAATGATTCGCACATGAAAATATTAAAAATGCTAGATCTGGGATTTGAACCCGCTGCACTCGGCTACCACTGCCTTTCATTGCTTGCTTTATACTTGTATACATATATAATTGCTATTACAATACTTAAAGCAGTTAGTAACTAGGACTGTGAATTTTTTCATATTGGCTGTCTGTTCATCAACGGTAAAACGACAATGGCTGTATTATTTAATAATAATTACTTTTAATTTTAACTATATTATATATATATATATATATATATATCTATATATATATATATATATATATATATATATATATATATATATATATATATATATATATATATATATAATGCAAGTAATGTTTTATTATATTATTAATATTATAATGATCATAATATGATGCTGGTCCGGATGGATGGTGAGTCCCTGGATATTTACCTAAATGAGTTACGGCGATTAAAATATCGATTTAAAACTGTAATAAAATACCATAGTATATTACTCAAGTAGTTTTTGTCTGGCTACTAATAAATTATTTGAAAAAAATTATCATCTATCCCGGCCAAAATTCTAAAAATCAGACTTCATGAAAAGCAAGTAACAGCAAGCTTTAACATTGTAAATAACGTTTTCCTTACAAGTGGTGTTATATTTTTTATGTTGATGGTACTACACGTGACATCATCTTCTAGAAATTTGATGTCTGTATAAAAGAAGTGTATTTAATATTTGAATTTAAGAAATATAAATAGAAGTTTGTATTACTGATTTTGCTTGCAAATTCAAAACATCCAATAAACTCCCTTTGTGCAAAAATCACGTCAATCCGCAGAACTGAACCCTTGTACTGGGTAAAGGAAGAATAACCAAACAAACATATAAAAAATAAATAAATAAATATGTTGGAACATTAACACACAGCACCATGTAGTTCCATGGTGTGCTTCCAGGCTTGTGTTATGGATACCAGATAGTTGATACACTAAACATATATAACTTTAAATACATACATATTATAAATATAAACACCCATGACTGGAGTACAAACATTCGAGCTCATCACACAAATAAATGACACCAGCCGAACTCGAACCCGCGACAGCACAGCAAGTAGGATCACTACAAACTAAGCCAAACGTGTCGTCAAATATCTCCACATTTTTTATATTAGTAAGAATATTACCTAGGAAAAATGTAGAGGAAAATTTTTCTGCCCTGTTTTTATTTTTCAGTACAATATTACGTAAATGGTAGCTTCCACCTTATGAATGGCCTACCTGCTTTTGTACATGGCTCCTTGTGTAAACTCTATTTCAAATGATTTGTTTAATTTACGCTTTTGCGTCCAGTCTTTTGTGTGAAACTAGATAATGTGTGCCACGCATTTACATTTTTTCCAGTAAAATAATTTTAAAAGTTATAATAGAGATAGTATGAGAGAAACTTATTATGTATTAAGAAATCAAAAATCCTCGTATCTTTCAAAAAAATATTATTCAATAAAAGAAGTATTCTTCTTCTTTCTTCTTTTTCGAAGCTGAAGATTTTTTTTCTTTGTTTGTATGTGATTATTAAAATTATGTCAGAGTTGAAAAAATATGTTTACGCATTATAGTATTCTTAATACTTTCTTAGATTTACGCGAATATTAGACATTTAAATAAAACTATCTTTTCGGATTTTTTCGTGGATTTATTTTGATTTTTGTTTCCCGACGTTTCGATTGCTTTACAGCAATCATGGTCACGGGAGAGACAGTCTCTCCCGTGACCATGATTGCTGTAACAAAAATCAAAATAAATCCGCGAAAAAATCCGAAAAGATAGTTTTATTTAAATATAGTATTCTTATTGAGACTCTTAAAAGCGAAACGATTATATAATTAAACACGGCAAATACTAGCTTTTTAAAAAGGCGAATTTCTACATCTGATACAATTTTATTTAAAAAATCTTATAATAGTTATTACTTTATATTATCCTTTAACATTTATTAAATAAAATAAGATAAAATTTAACTACGATATTTAAAAGAGCAACTGTTGAGTTTCTCGCCGGCTCTTCTCAGCGGAACTGCTCTCCGAGCCGGTGGTAGCTTCCTCACGGACTGACTACAGTGACGCTCTTTAAATTTTAAACTGTCAATTCAAAAGTGCTTATAATATGTCTAATTGAATAAAGTTCATTTTATTTCACTTACCCCCTCTTAGTTCGCAAAGTAATGTGAAGTTACCACCTTCTTCTAACGGACCCACCACACCTGCGACGTCGCGTCCTGCTTCGTCGTAAAGAAGCAACTGATGTGGGGGCACTGTCGAAAACAAGGTTTATGTTAAAAACTAGGGTTTATTACTTTAATTACACTATTAAAATTGTAAATACCAGATTATTTAAGTATAGTATGTGCCGGTCTGTGTGTTTGTTCTTTACACTGCAGCCTCGGTATCTAGTGGCAGGTGTGTGTCGCGTCACGACCACAGACCATTGAACTATCTACCTAGAATTACGTTTTAACGCTTAGTATAGATTTGTCAGAGATGAGATACTTTCCCGCAGTAAAAAGTATCCTATATATTGACCCGGATAACCAGCTATTATCATACAAAATTTCATCAAAATATCTCTAGTGATTTTTCTGTGATGCGGTGACAGACAGATAGACAAAAATCTAAAAAACTATAGATTCGGCCTCTGTATCAATGAAAATCTATTTCAATAAGATTTTCCAAAAAATAATTGATGTACAGATTCGGTTTCGTTACAATTTTATCATATGTATAGATTTATCTGTTAAGATATTCTCAGTAGTAGAAATGAAGTAAGAAGTTATGCCCCTCGTGCCTTGATGGTCGAAGTCGGTCAGGAGGACATCTCTCATGGTAACGACTTAACAAATTTAAATTAAGTTCGGAATGGAAGTAGCTTACAACTTAGGATACAAAATAATATTCTATCTATACGTATAATAAAATTGTATCTGATCGCTGTCTGTACATGGAAGGTATTGGAGAAAAACTATTATTGAGGATCTCTTTTAACACAATAGAACCCAAAACAATGATTTTTAGTTTATTTTGTCTGTTTGTCGGTTTGTCTGTTTTACTGTGCGTTTGTGCGCGCTATTCTTAGAAACGGCTTAACCGATTTGGGTGCGGTTTTCACTAATGTATTGTGGTAAGCTTCACTTAACATTTAGTATTTGTTTTATTTCAATCGGTTCCTAAATTAAAAAAGATATGTCAATTTAAAAAATCATCTAGGGGCGAACCCGAGTGTAGCGAGGGCGAGCCGCTAGTAATTAACATATGTACTTGCTAATTTTTCCGTATTTTAGGTAAAAATAGACTTTGGAACCTAGAAAATGAATTAAGGGATACGTAGCCATCATCATCTGTTGTTCCATAACAAGTGATGACAACTTGATGTTTTAAAATAAGAAATGAAGTTATTAAATATGTTTAAATCTATTCAATAGACCCTCTACTAAAACAAAAGTAAATATTAAATGAATAAAAAAATTAAAAAACCCCCGACATGCAATTCGCCATTTTGTGGTGGCGGCCATCTTAGATTTGAAATTTATCATAGTGTAGTATTCTACTAGTCACGCCCCATTCATTTGAAACCCATACTGAGTGAGTTGTAATTTTCATCAAACACAGCTAAACACACTCCGACTAATTCACCTTTCAAACAAAAAGAACAAAATTTAAAATCGCTTCATCCGTTCGGGAGCTACGATGCCACAGACAGACACACACAGACACGTCAAACTTATAACACCCCGTCGTTTTTGCGTTTCCCAATCTTATATAATATATTTTAACAAGGAAATAGTTTTGATTTAACACAACATCTAATTATCGTTCATATAATTTAACTAACATATTATGAAACCTGTTAAGTGAACTTAGTTTAGTCGTGTTTTGTGTTATCATGTGAGTAGGTAATCAACACTACAGAACGGTAAAGCTTTACCGAAACCTTACTAAAGTTGTACTACTCTATGCTAAAGCTCTCAAGTAATTTACCAATTACATTAATTTCCATGTTTATTTCATGTATATTAATTACTATGATAACATTTCAATTTTTGAAGTAAAACTTCCTTACGCACGCTTGGCTTGGGCGTTAAGCTGGTGAATGCGTTACGGAAACATGTACGTACGTTCGTTGCCATGGTAACCGTTGTTATTGTCTGACAAATGATATATAACATTATATACTTTCCTTAAATGATATTCTATAAATATATGATTGTAATATACCTAATATGCGTTATTTTTAGTATCTCACCTGTTCTAATTATTTAAAACATATATTGAATTTCATAAAGAGTACCGATAACATACAAAAGTTTTACTTTACTTAACATATAGAAGTTTTACATTGATATTTCCTGCGAAAGTTTGTGAGTGTATTTATGTTGTATTATCATGCTGTAATGTCTTTAACGATTTAAAAGCCTTATTTAGACACATATCTTCTATAAATGTTACAATATTCTGAGTCGAATCTGTACATTAAATATTTTTTGGAAAATCTTATTGAAATACTCGTTATTGATACAGAGGCCCAATCTATATTTTTTAGAATTTTTGTCTGTCTGTCTGTCTGTTTGTCAATAATATTTCCTACTGTTAATCTTAATAATGTTTTCTGTATTCATGCGAAGATTTGTGAGTTAATGGGTGTATGTATGTTGTATTATTATGCTTTAATGTCTTAACGGCTTATGGCTTATACCCTGTATTGGACTCAGGATATTTTTATCCATTTATTGCCGATCACGTATAACAGACAAAAGCGAATTTTTAAAGAAGATAATTTCCCAAGTTGCTAAATAAAACTAATTTTTTCTATCAAGAATTAGAAGTAGTGAGGTGGACTATGGCCTGATCCCTCTCGCGTTGAAAGAGGCCCGTGCCCAGCTGTGGGATAAGGGCTTAAGGGAAACGATGATATTATATAAATTTTAGTATTGTTTTGAATAAGATAAAGTGTGACTCACAGAAATTCAAACAAATATACATTTTCGAGTTTATAAAACGCTTATATTACTTGCAATAGTACAACAACATTAAAACATTTTTTTTTTGTAGCCAGACTACTGAAATTCACCTTGAAATATATGCTTAAAAGAAAACAATGGATTCAGAATAAGTATAGAAGAACATATGTATATATACATACATCAATAATGACTAATTCCCAATAGGAATTTGAAAGAATTAGTGAAATTGGTGAATTCGACATCAAAGTCCCTCGGAGTAACAAAGTTACAAGGCACTAATTTGAAATATTAGCGTGAAATTGGTTTATAATAGTGACAAAGTTTGGATCGACTTCAAAAGATGTTAAGGGTCTGAATATAATTGAAAAAATTACCATAGTGTTTGGTTCAATAATCAGATGTATAAGCTTATAGTTATTATCGATATTGACCGACATAATAAAATGGCTATTGTAGCTGTATGTATATTTTTCGTGTTTGTTACCTTATATCAATAGAATTTCCAGAAAAAGTTAAATTTTGATACATATTTTGTTTCGTATTTGTACATATAAAAGAGTATTTAAAAAAAATATGGATACGGCCAAAGGCCATACAATTTTAGTGGATTTCAAAAGGGATTTACACAACTTCAAGTGTGTTCTGTGTTTGTATGTTATGCGAAAGGTTTTCAGTTGTTGTATGATTTTGATATTCACAAAGTGTTGGAATTTAAGAAGTACACTGACATTAAGCGTGTGTCCAACGACAACATCTATACAGATAAATAAAATTGAAGTGTCTGTTTGTAATTTCAAAATAACAGCTTTATACTAAATGCATATGGAATTGTATACGGTACTTATAAGAAAAACACAATTTTTAAAATTTTTGTCTGTCTGTCTGACTGTCTGTTTGCTCCCGCTAACGGCTGATCTCCGAAACGGCTGGACCAATTTTACAAAACTTTCACTGGCAGATAGCTGATATTATAAGAAGTAACTTAGGCTACTTTTATTTTAGAAAAAGAATTAGGTTTTCGCTCAAAAAAATTAAAACGTACCTAGGGTCGAACGCGAGCGAAGCGAGCGTAATTCGCTAGTCAACATCACGTGAAAGATTTGGTATAATATCACTCTCTGTATATTTTAAGCATTACAGAAATCTAAGTAACACCGAATGAAGTAAGCTAGTTAAATCTTTTAAGAGCAAGTGTTAAGTAGAACTGGAGCTACTCAGTATAGATTCGACGTTGCACTTCATTAGTATAAAGTAAACTGTACGATCCAGCAGTAGATCTAACATTCCACGTTTGATTAGATTTTCTGAGTCAACTTATGTAAAACCTTGAATGTGGTTTTAATTAAGAATTGAAGTGTTTTATTAATGAATACGTTATCTATAATACATAATATTTTGATAAAACTAATATTTGACATCTATACAAAATATAATAAAATTGTAACTAAGCCGAATCTGTACATTAAATATTTTTTGGAAAATCTTATTGAAATAGACATTATTATCGATACAGAGGCCGGATCTATAGTTTTAGAATTTTTATCTGTCTGTCTATCTGTCTCTCTGTCTGTGACCGCATCACGAAAAAACCACTGGAGGGATTTTGATGAAATTTGGTATGATTATCATTACAATTATTTAGCTCAAATGATTTCTTTTAAATATTTATTTAGTTCAAGATACTCTTAATTCTCTATATATAGAATAGATATGTCCAACTGCACGTAGAATAATAATGGAAATATAAAATGCGTTAAAAAAATGGTAGATAGAAATGTGTGTCCATAAACATTTTCACCATCCGCAACAACATCTGCGTACCCGTGTACTGTCGCAAGGACAGTGACGAAATGTCAAGAACTTGAAAAAAAAATAATTTAAAAACATAATAAATGTCACATTATCCTACCACGAATATTATTAACGCGAAAATTTGTGAGGATGGATGGATATATGAATGTTACTTTTTCACACAAAAACTACTAAACGATATTAGATGAAACTTTACAGTAATAAATCTTATACGTCAAAGTAATACATAGGTTATAGCCTATATATGTTGTTATATATGTATGTATATTGTATATAATATATACATGTTTTATTGATTCACACGAACAAAGTCCCGGAAAATCGCTAGTCTATACAGATAAATAAAATTGAAGTGTCTGTTTGTAATGTCAAAATAACAGCTATATACCTACTAAATGCATATGGAATATTATATAGATTTTTTATATAAATTCTTTGTCTGTCTGTCTGTTTGTTCTGGCTAATCTCCGGAACAGTTGGACTAATTTTAACGGGACTTTCACTGGCAGATGGCTGATATATAAGGAGTAACTTAGGCTACTTTTATTTTAGAAAAAGAATTAGGGTTTCGCTCAAAAAAATTAAAACGTACCTAGGGACGCACCCGAGCGAAGCGAGGCTGAGTCGCTATTACATTATAAAAACTATGATAATTTATCAATATCTAGCTTAGAAATATCATGACCCTTGAAGTCAATAGCAATGTTCCAGTGTATTTAAGACTCCGCTCTTCTTCAGTCTTTCCATTTGCTTTAGAAAAAGCTAAAACTTCAAATTAAATACAAATATATATATTTTCTCACTTTGAAGACTAGTAATTTACATTTACAGCTATTTTATTGCAAAGGGGCGATATTAACTTTTTTAGGGCAAGGACAGAAGTACTCGGTTTGATAGTAAAATCATCCAACCAGTTGGTCGACTCGTTGAGTAAAGTTACAAACACTGCGGTGCACCGGTAAGTGCTCAGTCGAAGAATCTTAAGTCAATTCAGCTTTTAACTACATATTTGATTTTATTATGTTGAGTGAAACGCTTTGATATTAATCTATGTATAATAAAATTGTAACTAAGCCGACACATTACATCTGTACTTTAAATATTTTTTGGAAAATCTTATTGAAATGGTCATTTTTATCAATACAGTGGTCGAATCTATAGTTTTTAGAATTTTTGTCTGTCTGTCTGTCGGAAAGAATCACGAGAAAAACATTGGTCGGATTTTGGTGAAATTTGGTATAGTGGTATCATATAGGATACTTTTTATTGCGGGTATATATCTTAACTCTGAAAAATCTATACTAAACGTTAAAACGTAACTGTACAACTTACGTGCATGTACTAAACATAATAAAGTGTCTGAATATAAACATAATCTAAAATATCGCCATAGAACATGTAAAATATTTTAAATGTATTTTTATAATAAAGATATTTTTTTTATGACATTCAGTGACAAACGAGCGGACAGACCACCTGATGGAAAGCAGCACCGGTCGCCCATAACACCTACGGTTCATGCACTTTGGTTTTAAGTAACAAAAATGCAGAACCACAGGTGCGTTGTCACTGTGAGGACTAAGATAATATGCCTCTTGCCTGTAATTGCGCTGGCTACCTTATCCTTCATACCGGAACACAACAATGCAATCATTGTTGCTTGGCGGCAGAAGTAGATAAGAGGGTGGTACCCATCCAGTCGGACTCCTCAGACAGACAGAGTCCTACCACCGGTAAATGTATATACATTCGTTTAACTAACAGTTAAAATATATCTAAATACTTATATACTCTGTTATTTAAACCGTTTAAACTCCAATTTACTTTACTTTTGACCGACTTCCGAGAATGAGGTTCACTCGTTCTCTCCACTTTGTGTGTGTTTTTACTACGAATCGATTTTCATAATTATTTATTTAATAAAAACTCTGTACCTCAAAGGAACCATGTAGTACATTTTGAAACTAAATGGCTTGAGTCGACTTTAAAACAAAGGGTTTAATTATTTTAAAGATACAGATTTATTTTAACAGTATAGAATAGGCTATATACTAATTTATATTGTTTTAATTAAGAAATGATTGATTCCCCATAAAAATTTCCATCCCCCTTTTCACCCCCTTAAGGGATGATTTCCGAGATAAAAACTATCATATGTCTGTCCCAGGGTCTCAAACTATCTTCATCCAAATTTCATCTAAATCGGTTTGGCGAATAAAGCGTGAAAAGGTAACAGACAGACAGACAGACATAAAGACAGACAGAGTTACTTTTGCATTTATAATATTAGTATGGATACTTTATCTTTTCTTATATTATCATTTAAGAATACATGCAACCTACTTACCAACTACGTTAAGGCGTATTTGAAAGTTCCGTGTCGGGGAGTTCTTGAAGTCCACTCTACATCTGTAAACGCCTTCATCATCCAGCTGTACCGCTTCCACGTTAAGGGATGAAGGTCTGGACATGGTGATGAATTTGGCCCGCTTTCCAAAAGCCAGGGGGTCTGACCAATGGAGGGCCTTGTTGAAACTCCGACCTCGGACATCGAAACTGGGGGAAAATATGAATTAATTAAAAATTTGTAAATTGTAAAAGTTTTACTTTAACAAATCAAACGCACTAGGTGAAATGACCGTGATGACTAATAATAGTCTTTGTGTTACTCTAAGTCTTTATCTATAGTAATTGAAATCGGTGCAGCCATTTTAGCGAAGAAATGAAAAAAAAACATATTACATATTATACAAAATGTCGCTATTGTAATATAGGATAGATAGACTATAATATATACATAAGTACTTTAAAAAATAAAAAAATGATATACGTTGAGAAATAATTGATTCCCCATACAAATTTTCACCCCCCCCCCCCCCATTTCACCCCATTATGAGATTGTTTCCGGGATAAAAACTATTCTTTGCCCTTCCTAGGGTTTCAAACTATCTCCATACCAAAATTTTATCGAAATCCGTTCAGCGGATTAAGAAAAGACAACAGACAGAAAAAGTTGTTTTCACAGTTATAATATTAGTATGGATTTCGATTAGTCACATTGGCACTGACCGTCATAGTCACGTAGTGTGTGATATTGAACATATCATTATAAATACACTAGCGGCTCACCCTCGCTTCGCTCGGGTTCGCCTCTAGGAAAACAAAACAAACCTATCCCACAAGAATAGTACATTTTTCCGGAATAAAAAGTAGCTTATGTCTTATTCCAGACTATAATCTATCGCTGTGCCAAATTTCATCCAGATCCGTTCAGCCGTTCTGGCGTGAATACTCACAAACTTTCACATTACATATAGTAAAAGTGTAGAGGTCGAATGTCTCTACATAGAAAAAAACATATGCTAAAAACCGAGTCAGGGGGATGTAAGAAGAAGAATAAAACAAATCCAGATTTTTTTCAAAAATATTGTTTGTCTGTCTGTTTGTCTGTTTGTACGGGCTAATCTCCGAAATTGTTGGACCAATTTAAATAAAATGTTGTATGGTGGTCCCTTATATCCCCAGTCAACATTTTAAATAGTTTTCACCCCGGAAAATTAAATAGTGCCCGTGGGATAGTTAAAAAACTATAGTAAATTATACAGCTTAGTACACAAAAACTACTGATTGGACTTTAATGAAACTTTACAATAATATAGTTCATACATCAGAAAAACAAAAAAGTTACTTTTTATCCTTGAAAAATATACGGTTCTCGTGGAATACATTTGTATTTGTTTGTCAAGAGTCAAACCCGAACGAAGCGAGGGTGAGCCGCTAGTTTATAATATTAGTATATGTAGATATGCCGCTGTTCCATCGTAGAATTGATAATATCATGAACTCGACCATTTCATGAAATGATGACCATTTCATGAAATGAAATTATGACGCTTCAGTACAGTCAAATATTACCGATCGTATCATTTAATGTTTATAGCTTGACGATTTGTTCGTCGACGTTTATTCATAGTATTTATTTAAGGAACAATATATATGTAGTAGTATATGTAGTATGTAGTAAATGAGCTTAAATATCAAATATAGTTGTGAGTTAAAAGGATTCAACCTAGAAAAAAGATGTAATTATGCAATCGTTGAAGAATAGGAATTTAAAAAATTGTATAAAAATGACAAAGGGATTTGAATATTTTCCTATGGTCGCTAGCATTAGCTGTCGTATTTTTTTTAAATAGCAACACATGATAAAGGTCGTGCGTATGAATAGAGGGCATAAAAAATGTCAACATAATACCCTTAGATATCACAATTCTAAGATATTTTGAGATAAAAATAACTTAAATATATAAGAGCTTTTAGAGACTATTATTAAAAAATTAATCATTTCCTTTTTAGTGATATTCTGTTTATATGGCGGTATTCACCATTAAATTGCTAAAAGATTTGACAGTCACATAATGTGGCATTGGATGAAGACACATAGATCGTCATTTAAAAAAATAAAATAATGTTCCTAATAGTATTAAGTTCCAATTGTTAAATGTTAAATGTTTATATTGAGATATATTATACGTAAATATGGACCTGTGTCTGAACATAAATAAATAAATAAAAAAATAAAAAAAAATATCTCGGAATCTTATACATCAAGGATTTTGGGTGAAACTTTTCGTTTTTTATTTATCAATACTAGCGACTCAGCCTCGCTTCGCTCAGGTTCGTCCCTAGATACGATTTAACAGTTGGTATAGATTTCTCAAATATGAGATATTATAAATTTCATTAAAATCCCTCCAGTGGTTTTTTGATGCGGCCACAGATAGACAGACAGACATAAATTCTAAAAACTATAGATTAGATTAGGCCTTTGTATCGATAATGATGACTATTTCAATAAGATTTTCCAAAAAATATTTAATGTACAGATCCCACTCAGAATTTTATTATATGTATAGGCTAGTTTCATTTTGCACTACAAGTTTACATATAATAAGATTGTAACTGATCGCTGTCTGTACATGGAAGATATTTGAGAAAAACTATTATTGGGGATCTTGATTAACGCAATAGAACGCAAAACAATGATTTTTAGTTTTTTTTGTCTGTTTGTCTGTGCGTTTGTGCGCGCTAATCTTAGAAACGGCTTAACCGATTTGGGTTCGGTTTTCAGTAATGTATTGTGGTAAGTTTCACTTAACATTTAGTATTTGTTTTATTTCAATCGGTTGCTAAATAAAAAGTTATATCAATTTAAAGAATCATCTAGGGGCGAACCCGATTGAAGCGAGGATGAGCCGCTAGTTTTCATATATTTTTATTTAGATTTCTATTCATCAACAATTGTAGAATAAAACCTTAATTAAACCCCAAATATTCTTAATCACGTCTAAATTGCAAAAGCGGTGACAACACAAATTCAAAACAATACAAATAAAATAGCAAAACCTGTAAATGAAAACGTGTTCAAAAGTAAATACTGGAAGCTCTTCATATCTATTGAAGCATTTCGAAATGTAAACACTTAAATTTGCCTCGATAACTCTATTACGTATTCAAAAGCACAAAATTGGACCAGAATGGCCTTTCGCTTTAAATTTAGTTTGTATTAGAATAAAGCTGAGTTTAGTTCAATGCTCAAAATGCTGGAAAGACCGAAGGAAGGTACTTATTATTTCTGTGAACTCGGCCGTAAAATCTTGGTATAAACTATAGTGAGATTCAAATTTCTTTAGATGTGTTACTTATTATTGTAATAAAGATTTTATGAGGTATTTTTAAATAGTTTTAACTTGTTAGTTACAGTGATAGCTCAGTGGAAACGCGCTCGTTCGGAAACCGAGTGAAGCGGGTTCAAATCCCGGGTCTCGCATGTCTGATATTTTCATGTGCGAATTATTTCCAACATGATTGACACTTGTCTTAACTATGAAGGAAATCATCGTGACGAAGCCTGCATGTCTGAGAACATCTAGCAAGTTTTCGAAAGATATGTGAAGTATAGTGAGTAATTCTATAGGTATATATAATAAAATTCAGAGTCGAATCTGTACATTAAATATTTTTTGGAAAATCTTATTGAAATAGTCATTATTATCGATACAGAGGCCGAATCTATAGTTTTTAGAATTTTTGTGTCTGCCTGTCTGTATGTGACCGCATCACGAGAAAACCACTGGACAGATTTTGATGAAATTTGGTATGATGATAGTTGGTTATCCGGGTCAACATATAGGATACTTTTTACTGCAGGAAAATATCTCATCTCTGAGAAATCTATACTAACATTAAAACGTAACTAGAGACGAAACCGAGCGGAGCGAGGGTGAGTCGCTAGTAATTAATAAATATGTTTTTTTCAACATATATATAGGTATACAATAGTTTTGCTGATTTTCGTTTTTAATTGAATTTTTATGTACTTGTCTTGATATAAAGCCTACTTGATTAAGAAAATAGATCAAGTACCAGTTGTATTTGTATACGTTGTAGGATGAAAATTCATTATTATACTATAGTCTAGTTCTTGCCTAGACTACTGATATTTTATGTTATACTAATGACTTACCCTCGCTTCACTCGGGTGCATCGGTGTGTACGTTCCTAAGCTTAATTTGTTTAGGAACGCATGAAAGACAAACGTCCAAAGTTTTTTTTTGAACCATTGTATATCCACACTAATATTATAAATGTGAAAGTCTGTATGTATGTATGGATATTCCACTTTCACGCCAGAACGGCTGGACGGATCTGGATGAAATTTGGCCTTTGGTCTGGAAAGCACAAAGGTTACTTTTATCCCGGAAAAAATATGATTCCCGTGGGATAGATTTGTTTTTGCTTTTCTAGAGGTGAACCCGAGCGAAGTGAGGGTGAGCCGCTAGTACAGAATAAATTATCAGAGTTTCATCACAATCGGCTTAATAGCTTAGTAACGTATAGAGGAAAACATACATTAATTTTTATTTATATATAAGATAGATAATAATCCTTAATTCCAAAGCAGAATCTTTATGAGTGTTTGCAATTTTTATTTCTTTGCGCTTGCAAGTTTGGAAACAATACAGGAATTACAAAAATCCTTAAAAATACACAGGCCATAAAGCCATTTTGCGCAATAATAGCGCGAAGTAAACATCATAATGGCATAGTCCTGCGTACATTCAGCCGAGTCCGTATTTGACAATCGTAATTGGCTCGCAGTAAATCAAACAAATTATTCACTGTTTGCATAACGAAAAGAAAAGGTGAATACTTTCAAATTAACGTATGAATAAGTTTTATTATTTCCTTAGACTTTTGTTATTTCCATCCATACTAATATTATAAATGCGAAAGTAACTCTGTCTGCCAGTCTGTTTGTTAACTTATCACGCATAATCCGCTGAACTGATTTAGATGAAGTATGGAGATAGTTTGAGACCCTGGGAAGGACATAGGATACTTTCATCCCGGACATCATTCCTTAAGGGGGTGAAAAGAGGATGGAAATTTGTATATATATAATCCATTATTTTTCAAATAAGGGACATAAAACTCATCATACCTATGTATATATATATATAGAAACGAAGCGTGGGTAAGTCGCTAGTTTATGAATAAAGTATGTATGTATGTTTGTTTGTTTCTTACTCATTCACGCTAAAACGGCTGGACGGATTTAAACATCGATCAAAAAAGTATTTTACACAATCCCATGCAAAAGTTCTCATAAAACTGTCACCAATTGTATTTAGGTAATTATTCTAGTTGAAATAAATATAAAGCAATGTAAATTGAACCTTAAATGCAATGCTTAAAGTTGTTTTCACAAAAAAAAAGCGCGCTCAAATATTCAAATGAGCGCTCATTCGGTGAGGACCTCTTTTATCGCTGATTGTGTATCTAGTACTTTTTTGATCGATGGATTTGAATGAAATTCCAGAGGCATAGATTTTGACCTACAGTAACATAGGCTACTGCATCCAAGGACGCATTTAAATAATAAATAAATATGTCGGGACATTAACACACAGCACCATCTAGTTCCATGGTAAGCTACGAGGCTTGTGTTATGGATACCAGATAGTTGATACACTATACATATATAACTTTAAATGCATACATATTATAAATAGATACAAATTATTTAACTTTATAATAAGAGATTGCATAATATGACCAATTCTAGATAAACTTAAAAGTGCCGTAAATCTGGATTTTTTAATTTAACTTTAATATAAAATAAACATTTATAACGCTTAAAAAAATTCAATCACTATCCACGTTGCATAAAAAAAATAATAAAAAAACAACGTCCATTTGTAAATTTGTTTACCATTTTCAAACATGCGCACAAACAAACAAACCAACAAAATAAAACTGATGATTTGACATCAAATAAACCACAGAATCCAAATAAATAATTCACCACGCAAATATGAAGGCTATATGCTTTAGTATATGCGTTAAAATAAAATGTCGATATGATATAGACATTTCGACCAAAATCATTATTGAAAATTTAAGGAAAACATATATGAATAGAATTTACTCAATCATATATATATATATATATATATATATATATATATATATATATATATATATATATAAATATAAACTTATTAACAAAAAATATTTATTGTTAACAAAAAAGCTCGTCAATAGCTATCTACTAATAAAAAAAATCGAACCGAAGATAGTTTTATATAAAATACCGACTCATCTTCGCTTCCCTAGGTAGCTTCCCCATAGAAACTTTCATCCTTATTTTTATCCCCTTAATGGATTAAGAGAATGAAGGACTATTTCCAGGATAAAAACTATCCTATATCTTTCCCTTTTCTTTTTCTTATCGATTTACGATTTAGATGAAATCTAAGAAGAATCTTCTTAGATTTCATCTAAATCGGTTCAGTAGTTTCAGAGTCTATTCGGTACAAACATACGAACAAACAAACAAAAAAATCTTTCCTCTTTATAATATTAGTATAGACTACGTGTTTATTTATTTGGCCTTTTTTTAAACCGAAACAGAGTAACGAATTGATGTGACTTCTTTAAAGCTACTTATTACTCAGTTGAAGCGAGAGAGTGACTGAAACAAAAACGACCATAGGGAGGGAAAATGTCAATTCTAGTGGAAAAACAAATATAATAATAATATAATAAAAAAAAACAAGTATAAATAATAAATAAATAAATATGTTGGAACATTAACACACAGCACCATCTAGTTCCATGACAAGCTACGAGGCTTGAGTTATGGATACCGGATATTTGATACACTACACATATATAACTTTAAATACATACAAATTATAAATATAAACACCCATGACTGGAGTACAATTATTCGTGTTTAATACACAAATGAATGCCCTCAGCGGGACTCGAACCCGCGACCGCTAGCACAGCAGGTAGGGTCACTACAAACTGAGCCAAACATGTCGTCAATAAAAATAAAAAAAGTATAATAAACTCATACACGTGACATTTCGATATTTCTGTTTTGTGTAGAGAAAAATCGAGAATAGATAGCGTCTTGATTATCTAAGGATGAGCAAAGTTAACGTTAAGGGATGTAGCTATTTCTTTTATTTTTTTATTACCGACGCAAAAAAGGGGTGTTATAACTTATAAGTTTAACGTGTTTATCTGTATAACTGTGTATCTGTCTGTGACATCGTTGCGCCCAAACGGATTAACCGATTTTATTTTTATTTCTTTTGTTTGAAAGGTGATTTAATCGAGAGTATTCTTAACCCGAGCCAAGCGAGAGTGAATCGCTAGGGTGCTCTTAAAATCATAATAAATCCATGTACAAATTAAGTCTTTCCGGTTTTTAAAGTTTACTTTGCTTTTCCAGTTTGATCTCAGATCACGGCAGTGGAATTTTTCGAAATACCGAATCTAAAGTTTTCAATTTTCTTTATGACTTATGAAAAGAAATCAAGGGCGAGTCGAATTCGCATACGAAGGGTTCCGTACCATTTACTTTTTATTAATATGACTTTTACTCTATTCATGTAATATACCTATTAACTTCCATGATCGATTACGAACGTTACAAAAATGTTTGTTGTATTTTTTTTTATTTTTTTTTCTTATCATTTGATGTTATAGCGGTAAAAGAAATACATACTCTGCGAAAATTTCAACTCTCAAACTATTACGGTTCATGAGATACAGCCCTCTGACAGACGGACGGACAGCGAAGTCATAGTAATAGGGTTCCGTTGGCACCCTTCGGGTACGGAACCCTAAAAAGTTAAGTTAGTACATATACACACAAACAATATGTATTCAGCCCTTTTTAACGTCCCACTGCTGGGCACGGGCCTCCCTTCAATACGAGGGGAAACAGGCCATAGTCCACCACGCTGGCCAAGTGCGGATTGGCGGACTTCACATGTCTTTCGAAAACTTGCTAGGTTCTCTCAGACATGCAGGTTTCCTCACGATGTTTTCCTTCACCGTAAGGCAAGTGGTAATCAAGTTAGAAAATGATTCGCACATGAAAATATCAGAGGTGCGAGACCCGGGATTGGAACCCGCTTCACTCGGTTTCCCAAGCGAGCACGTTACCACTGGGCTACCACTGCCTTTATGTGTTATGTAAATGTATTAGGTTTCGAGATATTAAACTCTTGTACATAATAATTGAATGGAGTTGTTATTTTATTTGTACTAAACTCCATCACGTCGGAAACATCTGTTTATTTAATCTGAACAAAACATTTGAAACGTTAAAAGCTAACGTAGAAAGTTTAACCTCAAGAGAATAACTTTATATTCTTAAAATAAACAAGTGAGGATGAGCAAATGAAAAGTAGATAAAGAGCCTTACTTTTAAAGAAAAATTTTTGCCTAAAATTTTTAGCCTTTTGAGTACCTCGAATTAGTGGTCTATTTTGTAATAACTTTTGTGTAATACGACAGCTAAATTCGCATTTATCTATACTAATATTATAAAGCTGAAGAGTTTGTTTGTTTGTTTGGTTGAACGCGATAATCTTAGGAACTGAAATCCGATTTGAAAAATTCTTTTTGCATTAGATAGCCCGTTAATTGAGGAAGGCTATAGGTTATATATTATCCCGGAAAAAAGTACGGTTCCCGTGGGATAGAATTGTTTTTGTCTAGGGACGAACCCGAAGCGAAGCGAGGGTCAGTCGCTAGTATTTCTTATCTGTATCAAGTACGTTCGCGGATTCAGCTGTCGAATTTACTAAAGCGTTTTTACAAAATAAACCTCCTGCTATTATAAGGAGCCAAAATCTACTAACATAACATAAAATTACTTATTTTAACTAATTTAGCTATTACTTTCAACTAGAGCCTCTGTAGTCTAGTGGTTAGTATGTACAGCTGCCGATCCGGAGGTGCTAGGTTCGAGTCTCGGGTCAGGCCAAGTTTTACTAACTATTACTATTTAATGAGTTTAACTGTTAAGAAATTCTGAGTAGCAGCCCGGAGTTAGGAACTTGGCGATGTTTTCACACCTATGTCTCGTAGGGCACGTAAAACCTTCGGTTCTAAGTCGGCTAGAAAATTTCACTAATTGTGTCGAAGTATAGAGTGAAAAGGAATAGATAGTGCACTTGTGTCTGCGCGCATACTTGTGTACTATAACATCTCCTCCGTAGATAGCTAGTTTCAGTAAGATTGGCCGTAGCCAAAATCGATCAGAAGGACATTAAATTAATTAATTGTTACTTTAAAAATAGTTGTTGTTATTAAATATTAGCCAATTAAATTCAAGAAAGTTGCTTAGAATCTATACATATAATAAAACTGTAGAGGTCGAATGTCTATACATAGAAAAAAATGCTAAAAACCGAGTCAGGGGGATGTAAGAAGAGAAATAGAACAAATACAAATTTTTAAATGAAATTTTGCATGGTGATACCTTATATCCCCGATCAACATTTTAGATACTTTTCATTCCGGAAAATTAAAGAGTTCCCGTGGGATAGTTAAAAACTATAGTAACTTATAAAACCTAGTACACAAAAACTGATTGGATTTTAATGAAACTTTACAATAATACAGTTTTACAATAATAAGTGAATATAATTATTAAATATCTCGTAACATACAAATAAAATAAATACACACTATAAAATTGAATAACTCTTCTCAAAAGTCGGTCAAAACAACATAAAACAAAGTAAGCATTTATCTTCTAAGATTTATATAAGCGCTAGATACTACTTCTGATATTCGCCAAAACAAATTACTCTATCCCATATAAACAAATTACTTGTATTACAAACATTTAATTTACAACTAAGTTCTTATGTATAATTTTATTATACCCACTATATTTCGCTTTCGTATTTTATTTAAGGTTTCGAGTAGATTTCTCAGAGATGAGTTATTTTCCGGCAGTAAAACATATCCTATATATTGATCTGGATAACCAGCTATCATTATACCAAATTTCATCAAAATCTGTCAAGTGGTTTTCTCGTGATGTGTTCCAAGATAGACAGACAGACAGACAAAAATTATAAAAAACTATAGATTTCTGCCTCTGTGTCGATAAAAATGACTATTTCAATGAGATTTTCCAAAAAATATTCTATAAACAGATTCAACTTATAATTTTATTATACGTATAGATAAGAGCTTCGCTCCTTTAATTCGCTGTGCGATATTAATTTTACACAATTAGTATAAAATACTAAAATTAACTACTACTTGCTGTGCCAGTGGTCGCGGGATCGAGTCCCGCTGGGGGCATATATTTGTGTGATGAGTATGTTTATACTCCTGTCATGGATGTTTATATTTATAATATGTATGTATTTGAAGTTATATATGTGTAGTGTGTCAACTATCTGGAATCCATAACACAAGCCTCGTAGCTTACCATGGAACTAGATGGTGCTGTGTGTTAATGTCCCAACATATTTATTTATTTTCTATTTATGTTTATTTTGTAGCGTTCCTAAACTATTTATCCCTAGGCACTCGATTGAAGCGAGGATAAGCCATTACTATATAATATAAAGTACACAAATCTCTTTAGGTACAGTACATATTATACAATGTACGCGAGGCGCCAAGAACTGCTATCCCGATATTTGTACTTGCTTCATTAACCATACTAAAGCTATTAGATTCAAGGCATAATTACTCAGAAACATACATTCTGTTTAAACAGAGGAGCGTATTAATTAAATTGGTTAAAAGGTCTTGCTTTCTAGCTTATATCTTGTTGAAATAATATATCTTTTATACAATGTTTTTGTTAATACTTTAGTAATACGTTCGTCGATTGGATGGATTTCGGCCATAATTGTTATTGAAAATTTGACGAAAACATACAGGTATGAATAGAATTTACTTGACTACATGTATTTTTTTTAACGTCCCACCGCTGGTACGGGCCTCTCTTCAATATAAAGAGGATCAGGCCATAGTCCACCACGCTGGCCAAGTGCGGATTGGCGAACTTAACATGTCTTCTGAAAACTTGCTAGGTTCTCTCAGACATGCAGGTTTACTCACGATGTTTTTCATCACCATAAGGCAAGTGGTACATGTTAGATATGATTTGCACATGTAAACATCAGAGGTGCGAGACCCGGGATTTCAACCCGCTTCACTCGGTTTCCCAAGCGAGCGCGTTACCACTGTGCTACCATTGCCTACTATATATCCATACTAGCGACTCACCCTCGCTTCGCTTCGGGTTCGTCCCTAGACAAAAACACATCAATCCCACGGGAACCGTATATTTTTCCGAGATAATATATAGCCTATAGCCTTCCTCAGTTAACGGGCTATCCAGTGCAAAAAGAATTGTTCAAATCGGATTAGAAGTTCCTGAGATTAGCGCGTTCAACCAAACAAACAGACTCTTCAGCTTTATAATTTTAGTATAGATGTATATAAAATAAATTAATAGTATAAAACACTTTTTTAAACAATCTTTTATTAAAATGCCCTCAAAAGAAGAAAATAAACTTTAAATGACATCAAACCCAACAATTTATTATATTACAATTTATATGATATTTATCTGTGTAGTTACACTAAATAGTGTATAAATGATATAAACTAAAGTGTATAACTTATCTATATAAGAAAAAAAATATCATCAATATGAAAATGGAATCAAAAAAATCCTTTTCTAAGTAAAAATCTCTAGGAATACAGATGATGTCACGTGACAAAGTTAACGTCTTGACAGATAGTGTGAACCCGTAAAAGAACTAACGTACATTCAAAATTCGCCTTTTAACCAAAATTCTCGATAAAGTGATTGTGTCGAGGAAAATCTGTAATACCTGAACATATTTCATGCAATATGCAACATTTTATTGTATGCAGGTTTTTGATAATGTATTCGCGTCGCTAAAGGCTTTTATATGTTTAATATTGCATTTTTTTCTATTTTCTAGCTTTTTACCTCACTGTGGCCCAAAAGGAAGGTTTTGACATCTTTGATGTGTATGTATGTCTGATCACTATGTTCTTTCGTAATTTCTAAACGACTTAACCGATTTAAAAAAATAATACGTCGTTAAACTCATTTAGAAATCATGGTAATACTTTCTTAATACTTTCTTAGATTTACGCGAATATTTGACATTTCAAAATAAAGCTATCTTTTCGGATTATTTCGAAACTACCTACCTACTATTAGGCTGTCTGTAACAACTGTATAATGCCATTGAGACATCTAACACCTTAGTCTCTCCCGTGACCATGATTGCTGTAAAGCAATCGAAACGTCGGGAACCAAAAATCATAATAAATTCGCGAAATAATCCGAAAAGATAGTTTTATTTTGAGAAATCATGGTATTTAAGGCATAAAAATATACACAAATTATTAGGTAAAGAATATTCGGGATTACAAATTTTCACTAACAGGTCAATATTAAACAGTTATAAATAAATAAAATATATATATAACAGTTATAAATAAATTACCGCATCACAGAAAAACCACTGGGGGGATTTTGATGAAATTTGGTATGATAATAGCTGGATATCCGGGTCAACATATATGATACTTTTTACTGCGGAAAAGTATCTCATCTCTGAGCTAAACGATGACACGTAACTAGGGACGAACCCTAGCGGAGCGAGGGTGAGTTGCTAGTAAATTCAATAAAACAGTTTAAACCGGCTTACTCTCCAAACTTACGGCAAACGCCACGACCAACGAAGCGTGAAGTCGCTCGTACCAAACGTTACTACAATATTTCACGTGTAAGTTTGACGTCGCATAGACTGAGCTCTATACTGATAGTACTTGAGCAGATCGTTTGCCCTATTTCTTAGGGAATGAAGTCTTTAGAAAAATCGCTATAGGATTTTTCGTGAATATCCACCAATATTCATATGAAAGTGGCACAGTTGTTAGAATAATCGTGTTTGCGTAAATGTGATTTGATAAAATATGAAACTATTTGTTTGTGATAGCCGCTTCGATTTCTGTGTAAAGAAATTTGGGCAAAAAATAAATTTTTAAATTTAAAAAAAATGGCGGAATAATTAATATATAACGCTTTGGTTCTTGTATGAAGTAGTTTGTTAAAAAAAACTTATATTTATTTATAATTTATATATTCGGACGTTAATACGTAGTACTACTTCCATGGTAAGCTACGAGGCTTGTGTTATGGATACCAGATAGTTGATACACTACACATATATAACTTTAAATACATACGTATTACAAATATATACCCATGACTGGAGTACAAACATTCGTGCCCATCACACAAATGAATGCCCCTAGCGGGACTCGAACCCGCGACCGCTGGCACAGCAAGTATAAAAGCACCTATAAAAATAAAAAGTTTTCTGTTCTATCTATATCCTTAATATTTATGGACAGTATCCATTAGTGTAAGGATTTATAAAATGGCTACAACAGTTTCATAGATTATCCTCTAAACACGTACAATGTACATAAGTAAACTTTCCTCTTTGATTAAATAATACTATTAAAATATAAAGATGGCGTTAAAAGATAAATAAATTAAATAAAACTATCTTTTCTGATTTTCCGCGGATTTATTTTGATTTTTGATGATTGCTGTAAAGCATTCAAAACGTCGGGAACCAAAAATCGAAAGAAATCCGCGAAAAGTCCAAAAAGATAGTTTTATTTAAAATGTCAAATATTCGCGTAAATCTAAGAAAGTATTATAGATAAACTATAAATTCACTGTTAAAATTCGGTATGATGATAGCTGGTTATCCGGGTTCATATATAGGATACTTTTTACTGCGAGAAAATATCTCATCCCTGAGAAATTAATACTAAACTAAAATATATATCTTCTTTTTAAGCCGTCAAGGTCAAGAATAAAAACTTTTTTTATTAAAATATAAAAAATAATAATGTTTTTCTGATAATATTATTTTAAATTTCATTTACTAACTTATAAGGTATAACTTGTGTATGTAATAATTTTTGGTGAAAAAAAAAACTAAAAACGAGTTTTTATTCAATTCGTAGTATTGAATTTTTTTTGAAAAATAGATGTAAGCATTATTACTGTACTGGTAACTAAAAAGTTGTATACATTATTTTTATATAAAGTGTACCGAAATATCGAAAACTAAAAAATAAGCCAAAGGTTTGATAAATATCACGTTTCACATCATACAAATAATCCTTAAGTTTGTTTGGTGTGAGTTAAAAATCTATCGGCTTGATAAAATACTAGCGACTCACCCTCGCTTCGCTCGGGTTTGTTCTCCGTACAAACTTTCATCCCCATTTTCATCCCCTTAAGGGATGATTTCCGGGATAAAAACTATCCTATATTCTTCCCAGGGGCTCAAATTATCTTACTACCCAATTTCATCTAAATCTGTTCTGTAATTTTAGAGCTTATTAGGTACAAACAAACAAATAATTTTTTTCTCATTATAATATTAGTATAGATATCGATATATATCGTGATACTAATAAAAATTACTGTTTAGCCTACTCGCGAATTAAATATTCTTAAATTACTCTGGTGTATAAGCTATATTACTGTATCGTTTTATCAAAATACGTTCTGTAGTTTTTGCATGAAAGAATAACAAACATCCATCTGTGGGGGTTGTGCGTGCTATCTGTGTGTTGTCGAGTTGGCGTATATATACGAGAAATTAATTAAAAGTCTATGTACAATTCACAGTCTTTATTGCACTATTTTTACACCCACAAAAGATAGAAGGAGAAAGAGCAAAGCGGATAGATAGTTCATATAGTTTACACGACAGAAAGAACGAAAGCACAAAGATAATAGAAGAAAAATACATTAAATTACGGAGCTTATAACGATTAGGTACGTAAGCTAGGAATGGCGAGTAAGCGAGTAGTACGTGTCTCTCGTCTAGCGTGCGGATTGCGACTATCTGGAGTTACAACTTTTAACTCGATGAAAAGATTGTCAGCTGATGCGCGGGCGCCGCTAACGGTAAACACTGAGGTGCGCGGGAGGAAAGATCGTTGCTACGTCACCTCGACCATCTGTCCGTGAGGCTCAAATTCAAAATAGATATATATGCGTATTTTGTTTATTATTTATTTAATATTATTTATTTACTATTAGGTAGGTGTATGTGTGTAAGGTGTGTGAATTTATTTATATATTTTGTGTAAAAATTGTTATGTTTATGTATTTATGTTAAATATTTAATGTTTTATAAATGTGAGTCAGCCACATCACTCCCCTCCAGAGACCGTTCACGGGCGAAAGTAGTCTGGAAATCTAACTTGACGACCGGATCGAGTAGTTTTTAAAATTGGAGTGATGATTACATTTTTATCATCGAAAGTTTTAGGTGTAACGTTTTTGTCTGACAGTATGTAGGCTGGTTTAATACGGTCTATCGATACTGTGACATCTTTACCTTTTATACGGATTTTAAAAACTTTCGAATCTCTTTCGATTACTTCATGCGGGCCAGTATATGCTGCTTGAAGTGCACCTCGAAGAGAATCTTCGCGTAAAAATACGTGTGAACATGATGAGAGGTCTTTGTATATAAAAATTTTGTTATTATATGTGTGATGTCTAACAGGTACGGGTTGTAAGTGATTGGCAAATGATCTGATACGGGAAGAAAAATCTGTTACATCAGTTATACACTTGTCAATGCTCTGATCAAAGAAATCGCCTGGAAGACGTAAAGGTTCTCCATAAACGAGCTCTGCTGAGGAACACTGTAAGTCCTCCTTGAATGAACTACGTATTCCAAGGAGTATAAATGGTAGTGATTCTGACCATCTACAATCAGCATGGCACATTATTGCTGCTTTTAATTGTCGATGGAATCGCTCGACTAGACCATTGCACTGAGGATGGTAAGCAGTTGTTTTACGATGTCGGAAGCCAATAGACTTCGAAAGCTGCTGAAATAGCGTAGACTCAAACTGTCTACCACGATCAGTGACAATGTCTGTAGGGCAACCAAATCGTGCAACCCATCCGGATAAAAATGCTTTGGCTACAGACTCCGCCGTAATATCGGTAAGAGGTACAGCTTCGGCCCATCGTGTAAAACGATCGACGGCTGTTAAGCAGTACCGATACTCGGCAGATGGGGGTAATGGTCCGATGAGATCTAGATGCACATATTTGAAACGCGCCTTCGGTATATCGTGCGTGCCCAGTGGAGACGACACGTGTCGATTCACCTTCGCGCGTTGGCAATCCAAACATGCCCTAGCCCACTCGCGACACTGCTTCCTCATCTGCGGCCATACATAGCGTTGTGCTACGAGTTTAGCACTAGCATTAGCGCCGGGATGGCTTAATGAATGCAGGCTATCAAAAACTTGTTTGCGTAATGATTGAGGTATGAAAGGCCTAGGTGTCGTTGTACTAACATCGCAGTACAGATAAGTGCGACTACCTGGGATTGTCATCCTCTCAATACGCAGAGAAGAATCTTCTTTTAGGTATTTATTAAGTTCGCTATCAGAGTTTTGAGCCTGAGCTAACACTTTGAAATCTACAGGGATCTGTAACTCTTCGATGCGTGATAATGTGTCTGCGACTACGTTGTCTTTGCCAGAAATGTGACATATATCTGTAGAAAATTGAGATATGTAGTCGAGATATCTATATTGACGCGGTGAGCAATTATACTTACGCTCACTAAACGCATAGCATAAGGGTTTGTGGTCAGTATAAATAGTAAAGCTTGTTGTCTCTAGCCAATGTCTAAAGTATTTAATACTCTCGTAAATTGCTAGAAGTTCTCTGTCGTAAGGCGAGTATTTCCTTTGCGATGGGCTCAACTTACGAGAAAAGTAAGCTAGAGGTTGCCAGTTACCATCCTTTAACTGCTGCAAAACGCTACCAATGGCGAAATCTGAAGCGTCAGTTACAAGGCTTAGTTTTGCGTTAGGATCAGGGTGTGCTAACATAGCTGCATTGCACAAACTGTCTTTACAATTTTCGAATGCTTTTAACGAATCTCCGCATATGTCTATAGTCTGAGAAGCTTTTACGGAACCGGTTAATAGGGCATTTAAAGGGGCTTGGATATGAGCTGCTTGGGGTATAAACCTCCTATAGAAGTTAACCATACCCAAAAATCTCCTAAGCTGCCTAGCCGTCTTAGGTACGGGGTAATTTTTTATTGCCTCTACTTTACTCTCCAAAGGTTTAGTGCCGGCCTGTGAAATATGGTAGCCTAGAAAAGTGACTTCTGTTACTCCAAATTGACACTTAGAGGTATTTATTAAAATGCCATAGTCACTTAACCTCGTGAAGAGTTGACGAAGATGGTCCTGATGTTGTGACTCATCCTTCGAAAACACTAATATGTCATCGAGATATGGGTAACAAAAATCTAAACCACGTGTCACTTCATCTATAAACCTTTGGAAGGTCTGAGCGGCGTTCCGTAGACCAAAAGTCATATATGGGAATTCGAAGAGTCCAAAGGGTGTAGTTATAGCGGTTTTCGGAATATCCTGCTCAAAAACTGGTAACTGGTTATATGCTTTAACTAAGTCAACCGTAGAAAATATTTTACATTCAGATAGACTATGAGCAAAGTCCTGGATATGCCTAATGGGATATTTGTCAGGAATTGTCCTAGCATTGAGCATCCTATAGTCACCGCAAGGACGCCAGCTGTTGTCCTTTTTGGGGGCTAGGTGAAGAGGTGAGGACCAGGAGCTATCTGAAGGTCGAGCTGTGCCATTAGCCAACATGGCTTCAAACTCAGCCTTAGCTATCCTTAGCTTATCTGGAGCGAGACGTCTTGGTGAACAAGCTACTGGTGGGCCTGGTGTGGTGCGAATGTGGTGTGTAATGTTGTGTTTTATAATGCGTACTGGGCCAGCTGGTCGAGTGATCTCAGAAAATTCTGAAAGTATATGATTATATTTATTATCACAAGTCATGATCTTAACGCTAGACACTAAACTATCTACACTACTAGAAATCATGGCTACAGTACACAAATTAGTTGTATTATCTATTAAGCGTTTATTGCGAATATCTACAACTAAATTAAAATAAGATAAAAAATCTACGCCAATAATTGCTTTAGATACATCTGCAACTACAAAACGCCACATAAATTCTCTACGTAAGCCTAAATTTAAATTAAGTTGTACATAACCATAAGTGTTGATCGTAGTACCATTTGCCGCACACAACTGGTAATCCATTTTAGCACGTCGTTGCTGCATTGCGTTATGAGGAAAAACACTCCCATCACTTCCTGTATCAATTAAAAATTGCACTTTTGAACTGCGATCTGTCACAAACAGGCGACCAGTATTAGAAGACGGAGGGCAATCGTCAGCCGCCATCACCGACTGCCCGTCTCGTTTCCCGACTTATAATCGCATGGTAATGTACATCTAGTCGCTTTATTGCCGTATTTGGAGTGATACCAGCATATTGGAAACTTCCTAAAGTTGGAATGTGATCTCCTTGAATTGGAATGACTGCGTTGACGTGGCCTTTGCCTTTGCCTTGAACGCGCACGATCGAAGTTCTGGGTAGTCAGTTCACTCACTTGCTTTGTCAATGCCGTTATTTGACGAGCCATGACATCCATCACCGATTCTAATCTTGAAATCGATGCTACTGCCAATTGAGGCTGGCTAGGTGCTATATCATGTACCCTGTCCGCTAATTCGGCTAAATCTTGAAGAGCCATATTGGGTTGCGAAGCGATAATAGTCTGTAAATTATTTGGTAAACGACTAGTCCACACATCCATAATAAACTCGTCAGGCATATTCGGTCCTGCTAATTGTTGTAAGCGTCGCAAAAACTGAGAAGGTGTGCGATCTCCCAATTCCTCAGATTGTAATAATTGTTTCACCTTCTTTTGTCTCGATATAGAAACACGCTTAATAAGCTTTGATTTAAGCTTTTCGTACTTGTCATTAGAGGGTGGATTTTTAATTATATCCTCGACCGTTGCAGAATATTGCTCGTCCAAATGAGCCAGAACGTAATAAAATTTTGTGTTGTCATCCGTTATCCGTGCTAAGTTAAATTGCGCTTCAATTTGTGCAAACCAAATCTTAGGTTTTTCAATCCAAAATGGCGGTACACGCACGCCGACACGAAATAACTCCGACGTCACATCTCGGTCCGTTGAAACACGCTCACATTTCTTAACACGTTGGCGAACACGTGGACTTCTCGCAGAGGGTCCAGATTCTGCCGTTGCACTGTCGTCACTGCTCATTTTAATGTTCAACTGGGGTCACCACTGTGGGGCGTATTTTTATACGAGAAATTAATTAAAAGTCTATGTACAATTCACAGTCTTTATTGCACTATTTTTACACCCACAAAAGATAGAAGGAGAAAGAGCAAAGCGGATAGATAGTTCATATAGTTTACACGACAGAAAGAACGAAAGCACAAAGATAATAGAAGAAAAATACATTAAATTACGGAGCTTATAACGATTAGGTACGTAAGCTAGGAATGGCGAGTAAGCGAGTAGTACGTGTCTCTCGTCTAGCGTGCGGATTGCGACTATCTGGAGTTACAACTTTTAACTCGATGAAAAGATTGTCAGCTGATGCGCGGGCGCCGCTAACGGTAAACACTGAGGTGCGCGGGAGGAAAGATCGTTGCTACGTCACCTCGACCATCTGTCCGTGAGGCTCAAATTCAAAATAGATATATATGCGTATTTTGTTTATTATTTATTTAATATTATTTATTTACTATTAGGTAGGTGTATGTGTGTAAGGTGTGTGAATTTATTTATATATTTTGTGTAAAAATTGTTATGTTTATGTATTTATGTTAAATATTTAATGTTTTATAAATGTGAGTCAGCCACATCCTTACAAACTTTCGCGTTTATTACTAGGATTGCCAGTAAAAAACAAAAATATTAAATTAAACATCATTATCCAAATAGTTTTAACGTTCTTCAGGAAATTAAATTTTAATATCCTTGTATCTCAAACCGCTCAAATTCACAACTTGCACCGTATAAGACAGGTAACGAAGCGGTAAGACACTCGACTCTTCTGCTCCAATGAAATTTCAATATAGGCAACATTGTCGAGCTGGCATGTGGGAAGAAATGTGATTGCCTTTGATGCCGATCCACCTTTGAACCTTCAATTCATATTATATAGTATTTAAAAAAGTACGCATATGTTTGTTCATCCTTACAATTTGACGGAGTGTTAGAAACTGCCAGCTAGCCACCAAAATCAATTAGCTGCAGCAAACCTTTCAAGGTCTACTAAAAACAAACAAGTAGATCATGAAATTCGCAATCTATACTATATTATTAAGAGAAAAGTTTTGTATTTTCGTATGTTTTGTAACGAATAAACTCAAAAACTAGTGGACCGATTTAGATGAAATTTGGAAAAAAGATAGTTTGAGACCCTGGAAAGGACATAGGATATTTTTTATCCCGGAAATCATACATTATGAGAGAGAAAATGGCAGTGAAAGTTTGTATGGGGAATCAACATAAGGACGAATCCGAGTGAAGCGAGGGTGAGTCGTTAATAAAAAAATATTTTTAAAGAAGAAGTAATGTTTTCAATCACCACAATTATTCCATAATACTTTCTTAGATTTACGCGAATATTAGACATTTAAATAAAACTATCTTTTCGGATTTTTTCGCGGATTTATTTTGATTTTTGTTTCCCGACGTTTCGATTGCTTTACAGCAATCATCAACCGGCGTATTTGGTTTGCAATTTCCAGTCCGTACTGGTTTACATAATACTTTCTTAGATTTACGCGAATATTAGACATTTAAATAAAACTATCGAAAAGATAGTTTTATTTAAATGACAATTATTCCACCTTTAGTGGCAGTATTTTTTCTTGAAATTTAGATGAGACCACTCTTGAGGTCTTGAGGCATAATCTATCTATTGAAAAAGAATCATTTTTCCTGATATAGGATAAAATTACCGCGCCACATATATCCAAAAACGGGTATATGTGAAGCTCCTTTTTGGTTGTAAAAAAATAATACATATGTATATATACTCATATGTGCATATCTTACGTTACATCTGACGTCCTTTACGGAACAGCCAGAGGAAATAGAGTTCACAATCACTACGGTATCTCCTTTCTATCTATTAGACCTCTTCCGCTTGTTCCACTGATATTTTTATTTCCGGTCATTTTTAACCGAGTTCCAAAAAAAGGAGTTTAAAAATATATACGCTATTCCAGACATTTCGAATTTCAATTCATTCGGGAGAGATTTAAAATTTAAAATTATCGCATTGTCATCATATCGATGTAGTTTTTATTAACGACTCACATACTATCGACGACAGGTTTTGCTCAGGTTGTAGTGACCCTACTTGCTGTGCCAGCGGTCGCGGGTCCCGTTGGGAGCATTCATTTATGTGATGAGCATGGATGTTTGTACCTACCCTTTTTTTTTTTTTGTTGACGCTGGGGAAACCCATCATGGGGACCTTACCGGCCGTCAATGGGTAAGGTACTGTGAGACTCTTACTAAACTAAAACCCACAGCGGAATCCGTCGCCGCAGTGCAGTGGGGCGTTGCAGGATCGCTTGTGCATACACCACAACACCCCTGCAAATGTTTGTACCTACCCTAGTCATGGGTATTTATATTCATAATATGTAAGTATTTAAAGTTATATATGTGGAGTGTATCAACTACCTGGTATCCATAACACAAGCCTCGTAGCTTACCATGGAACTAGATGGTACTGTGTGTTAATGTCCCAACAAATTTACATTTACATTTATTTACATTTACATTTCTCTTTAACCGTCGAGTTGGGCGGTTCTGTTATCGACACGCATACTTCTTTAACTAGCGACACAAAAAGCGACATAAAAAGTATTCTATATGTTGACCCGAATTTAGACAATGCCATCCACCAAGGCGCGCGATTTCAACTGTCAATAAAGAGAGGGACGCGTCTTCATGGATGGCACAAACTATAACTAGCTATCATCATTAAATGAAATCATCATCAAATTTCATCAAAATCCCTCCAGAGGCTTTTCCGTGATGCGGTCACAGACAGATAGACAAAAATTCTAAAAACTATAGATTCGGCCTCTTTATCTATAATAATGTCTATCTCAAAAGATTTAAAAAAAACATTTAATGTACAGATTCGGTTTAGTTACAATTTTAATATAAATATGAGTTGTTTATTATGAATACACTGATGCATGTACAGAGTAGTCCGATTTTGATGTGGATTTTTACAAACTTTTATTAGCTTCACTTGTACTAACAAACAATGTAATAAAAAATTTCATAATGCTTTCTTAGATTTACGCGAATATTAGACATTTAAATAAAACTATCTTTTCGGATTTTTTCGCGGATTTATTTTGATTTTTGTTTCCCGACGTTTCGATTGCTTTACAGCAATCATGGTCACGGGAGAGACTAAGGTGTTAGATGTCACAAAGCATTATATAGTTGTTACAGACAGCCTACCCACAATTAACAAAAATAAATTCAAAATTTTGAAAATTAGCATCAATGTACCTTACAATATTTGTTAATTTAATTTTAAACATTTTATAATTTTAATTTTAAATTTGAAATATGGAATATTATTTATATAATTTTAGCTATTATCATTATAATTATTTCAATTTTTTAGAAAACTTATTATTATATTATTGTTTAATAATCTATGTTTTTAGTGTTACCATTATTATATTTCTATATCTACTTTAGAAAATTAAAATTAATTAAAAATTAAATTTACAATTGTAAAATATTAATTTAAAATACTGTTATTTTGATCCACACAGTAAGAACTTACTACATCTAACTGTCTGTTATGTTTAATTTTATTATTAGATTTTATAATATTAATAACAGGATCCCACGACGATGGTAGTACCCAGCCATCTTCCCTATTGAAATTTGGATGTTTTTTAATTTCTATGGCTTCCCGAATCATTCTAGGGCGATATCGATTTTCTTTCGCGAGGATTTGGGGTCTATCGAAGCGAATATAATGGCTTGGGCGGTCCTGACTATGTTTGCAGACAGCAGATGTTGTATTACGGCGGTGTTTCACGTCAGCTATGTGTTCTTTGACCCGAGTTCTAATGGATCGCTTTGTTTGTCCGATGTAAGAGAGTCCACAATCACAATCAAGTTTGTAAACTCCTGCATCTTGTAGAGGGATGTGGCACTTAACAGGTGGTAAGAATTGACTAATTTTCTTTGGCGGCTTGAAGTAAGTTTTAATTGAAGCTCGCTTTAGAATGTAGCCAATCTTGTCAGTGACTCCTCTCATGTAAGGTAGGACTGCAGGGACACTGGACGAACCTACCATTCAAGTACTAAGTAAAGGCTTAAATTTTGCTGTAGCGCCGGCCCGCATACCTTATGAGGACATTATTTGCGCAGTTGAAGACGCCCTGGCCAAAAATGCTATGAAACCTGAGGACATGGAGGCCATACGTCAAGATGTTTCATCTCTGTTACGTCGAAGTACTAGGCCCAAACCAAATCTCAATAAACAACAGTATTTAGCGTTGAAGAACTTACGCAGCAGGTCAGATATCACCATACTACGCGCAGATAAGGGAAATGCTACCGTCGTGATGGATACATCAGATTACAATGGCAAAATTAAAGAACTTTTGTCGGATGAAAGTACATATAAAAAAGTCAAAACAGACCCAACCACCACTGTTTTAAACAATACTAAAAAGTTAATTAAGAAACACTCCGATGCATTGAATCTTGATGTTAAAAACCTTATTCCATCTTGTGCAAAGCCGCCTAAACTTTATGGACTTCCTAAGATACACAAGCCGAACGCTCCGCTACGTCCAATTGTCAGTCAAATAGATACACCGACATATAAATTGGCACAACTAGTAGCGAAAGTACTCTCAACACTCAGAGGAAAAACATCAGCGTTCACAAAGGACTCTTACCATTTTGTGAATGAGATAAAACACCTACAGCTCATGGACAATGAAACAATGGTTAGTTTTGATGTACAGTCTCTATTTACCAGCCTACCAGTGGAGGACTGTGTCAAAATAGTATCAAGAAAGCTACTCGACAATAATATGCAAGAAGAATACACTGAACTTTTAAAACACTGCCTTACATCAGGCTATCTATTGTGGAATGATGAATTCTACAAGCAAGTGGATGGAGTGGCCATGGGTTCGCCTGTCTCCCCCGTTGTAGCTGACATCTTCATGGAGGCCTTCGAGGAGACTGCTCTAAACACATCACCTGTGACCCCTCGTTTCTACAAGCGGTACGTAGATGACACATTCACAATATTACCATCTGACAAAATATCTGTATTCTTAGAACATCTTAACTCCATAAACCCTAAAATACAATTTACAATGGAACTGGAGTCTAATAATTCTTTAGCTTTCTTAGATGTATTAGTTATACGTAACCCAGATAACACCTTGAGTCATACTGTGTATCGAAAGAAGACCCATACAGATAGGTACTTGAATGGTGAATCTCACCACCACCCTTCACAGTTAGCTACCGTGGGAAAATCTTTGTTTCAGAGAGCACAAGGGATCTGTGACGAGCAACACCTGGCCGGAGAGCTGCAACATGTCAAGCAAGTTCTGCGAGACAACAAGCTGCAAGTGCCGCGCCTACGTCACAGGGACCGTGTGAAACCAGCCACAGTCGAGCGCGTCCCTGCAGTCCTACCTTACATGAGAGGAGTCACTGACAAGATTGGCTACATTCTAAAGCGAGCTTCAATTAAAACTTACTTCAAGCCGCCAAAGAAAATTAGTCAATTCTTACCACCTGTCAAGTGCCACATCCCTCTACAAGATGCAGGAGTTTACAAACTTGATTGTGATTGTGGACTCTCTTACATCGGACAAACAAAGCGATCCATTAGAACTCGGGTCAAAGAACACATAGCTGACGTGAAACACCGCCGTAATACAACATCTGCTGTCTGCAAACATAGTCAGGACCGCCCAAGCCATTATATTCGCTTCGATAGACCCCAAATCCTCGCGAAAGAAAATCGATATCGCCCTAGAATGATTCGGGAAGCCATAGAAATTAAAAAACATCCAAATTTCAATAGGGAAGATGGCTGGGTACTACCATCGTCGTGGGATCCTGTTATTAATATTATAAAATCTAATAATAAAATTAAACATAACAGACAGTTAGATGTAGTAAGTTCTTACTGTGTGGATCAAAATAACAGTATTTTAAATTAATATTTTACAATTGTAAATTTAATTTTTAATTAATTTTAATTTTCTAAAGTAGATATAGAAATATAATAATGGTAACACTAAAAACATAGATTATTAAACAATAATATAATAATAAGTTTTCTAAAAAATTGAAATAATTATAATGATAATAGCTAAAATTATATAAATAATATTCCATATTTCAAATTTAAAATTAAAATTATAAAATGTTTAAAATTAAATTAACAAATATTGTAAGGTACATTGATGCTAATTTTCAAAATTTTGAATTTATCTTTGTTAATTGTGGGTAGGCTGTCTGTAACAACTATATAATGCTTTGTGACATCTAACACCTTAGTCTCTCCCGTGACCATGATTGCTGTAAAGCAATCGAAACGTCGGGAAACAAAAATCAAAATAAATCCGCGAAAAAATCCGAAAAGATAGTTTTATTTAAATAAAAAATTTCAGTCAATTTTAACCTACTTCTAATTACTGTATCGAAATGAAACTTTATATGTATATGTAGTTAGGACGACAATACCATAATTTAGTATCTTGGAGCTGATCTGATGATGCAGTCAGGTGTATAGTGGAACTCTTCAGTGGCTGCTAGTAAACTCCACGAGTTTGGGCTCATATGATTCGTCTTCATGAGTCCCAAACATTCCAATGCTTCAAAAGTGTGTGTTTTTAGTTTTTTAAAACTATTATATCTTCTAACTTCTAACTATTATACGAAGTGTCTGTTTCTCATTCATATGGAATTATATACGGTACTTTTATTATAAGAAAACACAATTTAAAAATTTTTTGTCTGTCTATCTGTCTGTCTGTTTCGGCTAATTTCTGAAACGGCTAGACCAATTTGAAGGGACTTTCACTGGCAGATAGCTGATATAAGGAGTTACTTAGGCTTTTATTTTAGAAGAGAATTAGGGTTTCGCTCAAAAAAATTAAAACGTACCTAGGGACGAACCAGAGCGAAGCGAGGGTGAGTCGCTAGTATATTGAATATATCCTCGAAATTTCGCCCACCTAACATTTCTATATCTATGTTTTTGGATTGACTTCACTAATTAAAGTATATTATTTGTTAGAACACTTATTTGTAGTTGAAAAATGAGTGCTTTCACACAATATTCAAGTACAATGAATTCTTTTGCAAAAAGAAATAACGGTATTTACAATATAAGAGATAAAAATTACAAAAAATAAAATTTCTTTGACTAACAAAGTCAATTTTGTTTGACCAAATCTCTGAATCCAGAGTCCAATTACTTTAAACGTTCCTCCTAAAAAAGTATAAAATTATCACAAATCTCCTTACATTTTGAGCAAGATTGTCAACGCAGAGGTAACTGTTATAGTTGTGACACACCGGGTCATGATTTAAATATACAATCTACTTTGATGACACGTTTGGCTCAGTTTGTAGTGACCCTACTTGCTGTGCCAGCGGTCGCGGGTTCGAGTCCCGCTGGCAGCATTCATTTTTGTGGTGAGCACGAATGTTTGTACTCCTGTCATGGGTGATTATATTTATAATATGTATGTATTTAACGTTATATACTCGTATGTGTAGTGAATCACTTACCTGGTATTCGTAACACAAGACTCGCAGTTTAACATAGAATTAGATGGTGCTGTGTGTTAGTGTCCCAATAAATTTATTTATTTATTTATTTGAAAAATAAAAACAAATCTATCCCACGGGAACCGGACATTTTTTCGGAATAAAATATAACCTATATGCTATTCTAGAATATAATCTATTTTTGTGCCAAATTTAATCCAAATCCGTTAAGCCATTTTGGCATGATTGAGTAATAAACATCCATCCAAACTTTACCATTTATAAATGTTCACGAAACGAGACAATTTTGGTCTCATTAGATTCAGTACACCTTGATCTAGGTCTGTATGTTTTTCTTTCTTAGTAATTCAGTTTAGTTTAATTTAAAAAAAAAAAACGTTCGAGGAAGTTTTAAGTCAAAAATACAGATATTTAGATGCTAATAACTTTTATCACACGCAATATTTCTTTTTAACTAGTTTTCCATTATATCTACAACATTTCCAAAAATCGTGGGGGGTGGGGCTATGTATGAAAATTTGCAACAAATTAGCAATTTTTATATAATAATATTTTTTACCGGCGACTCACCTCGCTCTCGGGTTCGTCCCTAGTTACGTTTTAAGTTTAAGTATAAATTTCTCAAACATGAGATATTTTCCCGCAGTAAAAGTATTCTATATATTGACCCGGATAACCAGCTATTATAATATCAAATTTCATTAAAATCTGTCCAGGGGCTTTCTCGTGACGCGGTCACAGACAGACATACAGGCGGAAATTCTAAAAACTATAGATTCGGCCTCTGTTTTGATAATAATGACTATTTCAATAAGGTTTTCCGAAAAATATGTAGGTAATGTACAAACTCGACTCAGAATTTTATCATATGTATAGATTTATGGCTATGGCTATAGAACAATGAAGAAAAATATTAAATATCGTCATGCTTGTCTCTACGAGACAAGATACCTAGAAGTTAAGTTTTTGGGTTAATTTTTGAGTTTTGTGTGTTATTAAGCATTACTTATAAGTGTGCCACCTCCCTTACTCAACGTTTAGTTCCCGAGGGGTGAGAGAACAAAATAACATTTTTATAATACAACCCTCGTTCCTCAAGGTTACTCTTTATCATGACTTTTGTTTGGACTCCGCTTCTAATTTCATTACCTTATCAGTTCAAATTTTTTAATGTATAATTTTCGTATATTTTTTTTTCATTACATCTAATATATTTAAACGAGCAATTCTTGTATATTTATATCTTTATTTATTTATACCAGCGATCTCGGAAACGGCTCTAACTATTTCGCAGAAATTTGATGTGTGGGGGTTTTCGATCATCTAGATTAGTCTTATGTCTGGGAAACCGTGTGTTTTCGAGTTTTCATGCGGTTTTCTTTTGCATTATTCTACGCAGAATATGGTCGATAATTTCTTACACACAGGCATAAGCATCGTGGTCAAGCGACCAAGATGCAAGATTAAGATCATAGGTATGTCCGAGTTCGAATCTCGGTCGGATACAAAGTTTTACTTTTTTTTGTATTTATTCAAGTTTTTATTTATTTTGTTCTCGGTCGCCCAGGTACTTATTATTTAAATAAGTAATATACGTACAATTTGTATCATATTTTCGAGATTACCTATAACACATGGACATTAAGCTGTGGTTCTATCAGAGCAATTTGAAAAACACATTTTAGCCGACTGTGGGGAACTTCAAAAGAGGGTTATGTGTTTGACTTTTATGTATTGTATGTATGTTTGTATATCCGATCCTATATTCCTTCGTAATTACGAAACGACGTAAACGATTTAAATAATTCATATTTCATTAGATTCGTTTTACATGTTTAAGAGTAATTTGGGCTCAGAAATTCATAAATAAAAATTCAAATCAAAACTAAAAAATTGCAAATAAAAAGGCAATGTCACAACTCAGTATCCACTATGCTTTCACGGCCTACAATAAATAAATAAGACTAAAAAACGTAATTTTATGTAAAATATTATTAGGTTTTCAATAAATATGAATGAATATCATATTTTCATATTATTTCTAACGCCTGGCAATCTACAGGTGGAACTGACAGTGCTCTAATAAACAATGTATATTGGATATTGTATCTCCGTACGTTGATGGCAACCATATTGCCAACCGTATATTATAGAGGCTGAATGTCTGTCTGTCATACTTTTTGTTGTTAGGTTTATTGGAATTATTTAATATGATAAATTAATTTATTTATGACTAGCGACTCACCCTCGCTCCGGTCGGCTCGGTTTGTCCCTACTTACGTTTTAACTTTTAGTATAGATTTCTCAGAGATGAGATATTTTCCCGCAGTAAAAAGTATCCTACATGTTGACCCTGATAACCAGATATCATCATACCAAATTTCATCGAGACCCCTCCAGTAATTTTTCCGTGAGGCGGTAACAGAGAAACAGACAAAAATTCTAAAAACTATAGATTCGGCCTCTGTATCAATAATAATGACTATTTCAATAAGATCTTCCAAAAATATTTAATTTACAGATTCGACTTTGTTACAATATGTATAAATGTCTGTTAGTCACTGATTTTTTTTATCAGTTTATTTAAGATTAGCGACTTACCCTCGCTTCGCTTGGGTGCGTCCCAAATTACGTTTTATTTTTTTTGAGTGGAACCTTTTAGCGGAATATTTAGTTAAATTAAAAGAAGCCTAAATTACTCTTTATAACATCAGGTATCTGTCAGTGAAAGTCCCGTCAAAATCAGTGCAGCCATTTCTGAGATTAGCAGGAACAGACAGATATTGTCTAAAAATTTTAAAATTTGTGTTTTACTCATAAGTACCGAATATAATGTCATATATATGCATTTAGTAAAAAGCTGGTTTTTTTTTCACATTACAAGTAGACACTTCAATTGTATTTATTTCTTTCACGTAGACTTTAGAAAAATAGTTTTACTTTTTATTTTTGAGAGGACCTAACTAGTTTTAAAGGACGTGTGAAGTCCCTTCGTATTGAAGGGAATGGCGTGTCATGTAATAGAGCATTAAAAGGGCTTAATCGGTATTACCATTTATTGTAACTAACTCAAAAGTTTGAAGCCACAGTGCTTTAAAAGCACACCATAGAAATTTTTGCAAGTATTAACTTTATTTTTCATAGCATAAAACATGATATAGTGGATTCGAATACGTTGACTAACAAAATAAAGAAGAAGTCAACAGATTCATTTTCAAAAAATACTAAAGCTATATTAAAACATTTTTAATACTTTCTTATATTTACGCGAATATTTGACATTTTAAATAAAACTATCTTTTCGGTTTTTTTTGCGGATTTATTAAAATTTTTGGTTTCTGATGTTTCAACGCTTTACAGCAACCGTGGTCACGGGAGAGACTAATATTTTAGACGTCTCAAAGGCATTATGTATTTGTTACAAACACTGCCCACAAAGTACCAAAAATATAGTTATTTATAAAAGATTATTTAAAAAAATCTCATATTAAAAAAAAGAAATTCTTCTTGGGAATCGAATTTTGGAGCTTCATATTTTGACAATAAATAACTGTCAAAATAAACTGTGCTTCTTTGATGTGTATAAATATATTATTTAGAACCCTAACCGCTTTATTCCTATTGAATAAAATCTGACAAAACTCGTGCATGTTAGAGAGCTCATCCATTATATATTACCTATCCAACATTGAATTTTTAAAATCGATTATATCAGACGCATGTGGTTTATTTTCCCGTTACACTGATATTTTGCATTAATAAAAGGTGAACGTTCTATATGAAAAATTGGGATTGCCATATTTAAAAGCTTTTAAGGCAAAAAATCTAAGAACAATAAAGCCTCTTTTTGATAAAATATAATTATTTTATCAGCTAACATTGAGATGTTAGTCGACATGTCCATTCTATATTTTATTAACTAGCGTCTTACACTTGCTTCGCTGGGGTGCGTCCCTAGGTACGTTTTATTTTTTTTTGAGCGAAACTTTAATTCTTTTTCTAAAATAAAAGTAGCCTAAGTTACTCCTTATAATATCAGCTATCTGCCAGTGAAAGTCCCGTTAAAATTGGTCCAGCCGTTTCAGAGATTAGCCGGAATAAACAGACAGACAGATAGACAAAAATTTTGAATATTGTGCTTTTCTTATATATAATGGCGCATAAATATCCAGATGTATTTAGTACAAAGCTGTTATTTTAACATTACAAACAGACACTTCAATTTTATTTATCTGTATGTATAGATTAAGCTTAGAAAAAAAGCGAGAGAAACCACAGTTCATAACTAGTAGTTAAATATGAACTTATGTCAACATAAATGATATGTAATAAGTGACGTATATCAAATACAGCGCCATCAGACGCGTTACTCACTCAGCTTTCACTAACTTGCACGCGTCAATCGTGCGGTAACAGTTTGCTTTATTATACTATTTAAAAGCTGATATTGCATGATATTAAGGTAGTGGTAGTCCAGTGATAACGTACTCGCTTTGGATACCAAGAAAAGTTGGTTCAAATCCCGGGTCTCGCACCTCTGATATTTTCACGTTTGTCGGTTCCAACATGATTACTACTAGTCTTACGGTGAACTGTAAAACATCGTGAGGAAACCTGTATATCTGAGAGAATCTAGCTAGTTTTCGAAAGACATGTTAAGTCCGCCAATCCGCACTTGGCCAGCGTGGTGGTCTATGGCCTTATTCCCGTCGTATTAGGTATATGAGGGAGACCCGTGCCCAATACACATACTTTAAAAAGGGGATAAATAATGCACGATAAATTGGAATGGTATCATAATTTTATACAATAGCGACTTACCCTGGCTTGGATTGCGTACCGTCAAAGGTGCTGTTATATTTATAAAAATGTACAATCATCGCCATCTTTTGGCAAACTATCTGTATACTAAATTTCATCCAAATACGTCCAGCCATTTCGGTATGGAGTAACAAACATACACATATACATACTTTCATATTTATTGTAAAAATGTGATGTTAAATATAGACTTTACATACATACATAATACATATATACCACTAATGACTAACCCTCGCTTCGCTCGGGTTTTTCCCGAGTTAGGTTTTAACGTTTAGCTCAGAGATGAGATATATTCCCGCAGTAAACTATCCTACCAAATATCATCAAATTCTGTCCAGTGGTTTTTTTCGTAATAAGGGCACAAACAAACAGACAGAAAAAAATTCTAAAAACTATAGATTCGGCATCCGTAATCCGTTTGGTGGTTGTCGAGAGATATGACAAATTAACACAAAAGTATGTACGTCATTAATTAAATAATTATTATTGAAAAGTCAACACACACATAAAAACAGTACAGAAGAGATAGCTTAGGGAGATACACAATAACACAAAGAGTTACAGTACAAACACAAGAAGTCCACATACAAAAATTCACGAAAAAACGATTAAATTATATAAGATAAAGATTATCTTTTTTAGACACAAAGTGAAGAGCTGATACCCATGGACTGTCAGACGGATGTGCAGTCCCATTCGCTAACATGACCTCGAATTTGTTTTTTGCGATTTTTAGTTTGACGGGGGCGAGACGTCTAGGGGTGCATGATACAGGTGGACCTGGTGTAGTACGTATGTGGTGCGTAGTGTGATGCTTTGCGATTCCCGGAGTACCAGCAGGGCGTGTTATTTCCGGAAATTCGGCCAAGATTTTATGATAAATACTATCACCACCCGTTGTTACTTTAACACTAGATACATTATTTCTTACATCTAAACATGCTACAGTGCTGACATTAGTTAGGCTATCAATAAGTTTTTGTTGGCTGACATCAACGATGAGGCTGTAATGTGATAGAAAATCTACACCTATAATAGCTTTTGTGACGTCTGCTACGACAAATTGCCATGGATAGTTCCGACGTAAGCCTAAATTAAGATTTAGCTAAATGTAGCAGAACCATTGGCAGCACTGAATTGATATGAAGTTTTACACCTGCGCTCACGAAGCGCGGAAAGTGGGTACACACAAATATCACTGCCAGTGTCAATTAAATATTGTATACCGGTGCTGCGGTCCTTAATGAACAGACGACCCGTGCTGGAACTGTGACAGTTGTTGGTCGTCATTACCAACTGCCCTGCGCGTTTCCTGCTTTATAATTGCAAGGCTTAATGCACTTATGTGTCTTGCTTCCGTGCCTAGTGTGGTACCAGCAGATTGGGTACCTGTGATAGCTCGACTGGGAACGAGATGTTGAACCACCGTGTCGACTTTTATATCTGCGACGTTCAGTCGACTGCAGCACTCCGACAGTGCGGGTCGTGCGTCCTCGGGAGCGACGGTCACCCTCCACCATGCGCTACAACAATCTCGGCGGCATGAAGGTCATGCGGCAGAGATCGATGTGGCGATCGGCATGAAGGTGTCCCACGTCAGCTATGGGGGAACCCCCTTCAGTGACATCCGGCGGGACTTTTGAGGAGGAGCACGCCTTGGGTCTGATACAGGAGTCGTTGAAGCACGACCTCAATTATCTGGAGACGGGGCCGTGGTATGGGCCATATTTAATGCCACTCCAATGGTTCTCTGGTTCTTCAGAGAGAACCATTGGAATTGCATTAAATGGAGTCCCGAGAAACAGTTTCTACATAGCGAGCAAGGTGGGGCGCTACGAGCGCGAGCCCGAGAAGATGTTTGACTTCTCTGCAGAAAAAATGATTAAATATTATATAAGACAAGTAATTTGCACAATCGTGCAATCGTAAAGCATCGACTATCTGCTTAGTAAAAATCACAAGTGGCCGGTAGGTAAAAAACAAATTCCGATCCGCCGTATACAACGGGTTTCGTGCGGCTATGCTTATGAATTAAATAAATATGAATAAATATTAATTAATAAATATAAATAATTAAATTTATGTGTTGTGTGTATGTAATATAATATTAATACGTAAATTAAATATTCTATAAAATATAAATATATTATATGTGTACAATCTGAATCTCCTAAACCACTTATAGTTGATGCACAACAAAACAACTGTATGAGAGCGAAGACAATTTATTTTACCAAACAAAATCAACATAGAGTAATTAGCAGAATCAAACCATAGTATGATTCAGAGAACCAGTAACGCCATCTAGTTAAAAAACATATAAACTATTTTTATTCTTATACTAAACAATATGAGAAGTTTAATATATAAATACGATAAATTTAATATATAATGTTATAAGTCACCTACAATTCGTATCGATAATAATGTCTTTTCAAAAAGATTTTCCAAATAATATTAAATGTACAGATTCGGCTTAGTTACAATTTTATTATATGTATAGATTGCATTTAGCTCTTTTTAACGTCCCACTGCTGGGCACGGGCGTCCCTTCAATACGAGGGGAATCAGGCCATAGTCCACCACGCTGGCCAAGTGCGGATTGGCGGACTTCATATGTCTTTCGAAAACTTGCTAGGTTTCTTGCTATGTATAGATTAAGTTACCATAAATTGACAGTTTGTAATGAGTGACATATATCAAACACAGGGTTTCTCTATACTCATTAATGCATGCTAACGTGCACCCGTCAGTCGTGCCGCGTGCGGTAACCATTTGCTATATTTACGTTATTTTAATGTATCCTCATTATTTATGATACTACGAAAACATTTGTTGTTTTGTTAATATTCGAGCGATATCAAAAAGAAGGTGAAGAATGTTTATAATATAATAAATGATTTTATTGAAGACTAGCGATTTACCCTCGCTTCACTACGTTTTAATTTTTTTAAGCGAAACCCTAATTCTTTTTCTAAAGTAACAGTAACTTAAGTTACTCCTTATAATGTCAGCTATCTGCAAATGGAAGTCCCGTTAAAATTGGGGATTAGCCAGACAAACAGACATAAAGATAGACAGTCAGACAGACAGACAGACAAAAATTATAAAAATTGTATTTTTCTTATAAGTATCGTATAGGTATAATTTCATATGCATTTAGTATAAAGCTATTATTTTGACATTACAAACAGACACTTCAATTTTATTTATCTGTATACATAACACCTTAAGAATGATGTGATTGTCTTCGTCACATACAAACATACATAGTAATAAATACTATTAAATAAGAAAGCGCTAAAAAGACAGATAATATTGTTTTAATAAAAAAAAAATCAAGACTTTTGGTTCTTTTAACTTGTAAAGGAAGCGTGTTCCAGAGCAATTTTCATTTTTTTTTGCGTGTGTCCATATCTCTCTCTCTCTCTCTCTCTCTCTCTCTCTCTGTCTATCTCTAACTCTATCTACATCTATACAACTTTCTAGTTTATAGAGATAGGATATAGAAAAAAAAGGATATAGAAAAAAAAAGTGGCAATTGATAACTTCAGTCATACGTCAAATTTCCAAAGTTCTCGGGGGAATGTATAGCTTTATATTAGTACTAGTAACGCACCCTTCCTTCGCTCGATTTCACCCCTAAGTAAGCAGAAGCATACCTTTATCAATCCCGAGCCCTTCGACACTTGAACTTAAGTAGTGATGGGTTCCCATAGATACCAATTTTCATTTCCTACTCTCTTCAAGTGTTATTGAAGTGCAAATATCTTTAGGCATGTTGGGCACTTTTGGGATAGCCAAAAAGCAATGAACTCGCGTGACCGTCATGCCATACATATACAGATATGTGTGTATATATAATTATACATTTATATAAAATAATGTTTACAACTTTGTGAAGCCAAGATGTTCACAGTTTTTTCATTACAAAAGGTAGCCTAAGCCCTTCTTCAAGGTCCAGTCTATGTGTATAGCAAAACTCATGAAAATTGGTCCAGTAGTTTTGACGTGAAAAATGAAAAAAACAAACAGACAGACAATTTCGCATTTATAATATTAGTTTAGATGAAATGGTATGATAAGTCTAAAAATATTAGAAAATTTCATATTTTCTAATATAACACGACTTATATAATATACCATTAAATAGTTCACTACTCTAAAGTTCTTAGGGCTTATTAGAATAATAGGTATTCATCTCGTGCCAATCATTTGTGTTGTTAATCCACTTTGTCATACGCTTCGTTAGCTCCAGGGCTGCTGCGTCCGACTTCCCCGTGCCACGATAATGGCTGATATTTACATATTATAATGCTTAAACCACAGAGATTACTGGCGTATTCAAAATTTTCATATTTAAAAATATAGGTAGTATATTACAGGATCGAAATAAAATCTTTTTAATGGCGCAAGAGATTAAAATTGAGCATAGTTTTATAAGATGATAAATTATTACGATAACAATTATTTTCGTTATATCTTTATAAAACTAGCGACTAACCCTCACTTTGCTTAGGATTCATCCCTAGACAAAAACAAATCTATCCCACGCTATAGCCTAAAGCCTTCCTCAATAAACCAGTTATGATAGATAACGCAAAAAGATTTTATTCAAATCAGATTAAAAGTTCCTGAGATTAGCGCGTTCAACCGAACAAACAAACAAATAAACAAATAAACAAACTCGGTACTAACTAAAGGTAATTGGTCACCTTCACTCATGGACATCTGTAACATGGGGAAAAATTACTTTGTCTTGATTTAAAGATTTTTAATATATCTGTTCTGCCTCTTTAGTCTAGTACCTAATGTATTCTAAACTAGCGACTCACCCTCGCTTCGCTTCAGGTTCGTCCCTAAACAAAAACAAATCTATCCCACGGGACCCGTACACTTTTCCGGGATGATATATAGCCTATAGCCTTCCTCAGTTAACGGGCTATCAATTGCAAAAAGAATTTTTCAATCGGATCAGTAGTTCCTGAGATTAGCGCGTTCAACCAAACAAACAAACAAACAAACTCTTCAACTTTACAGTATTAGTATAGATTAAAGTCCTAGATCTGGCCTAGTTTCTAGATTTTAATATGTAGATTTTCATTTTTAAAAACTCGTATTATAATATATGGATGTGAATTAAAATAATGGATAGTGCACTTGTATTTGCACAAATACGCATGCGTTATAATATCTTCTGGGCAATTAGCTCATTGTGTCATAATTATTACATGACATGCCACTGAAAGGTTCTAAATATTGTATATTATGTCTGTCCTGTCGTCTTAGAACCGTCCCACTAAACTATGAGAGAAAAATAGACAGTACATTGTGTTTGTTATTTTGTACATGACTTGTGTCCTGTGTTTTTATCTACTGCACAAAAGACTTTATCTTAGTCAGTAATAAATATAACTAAAGCATCATTAAAAACATCTGAAGAAAAATCTCGAACACGTTCTAAAAGGACAACAACAGGCGGACATTCCCCATTTTTAATTTTTTACGAGACTTATTACCATAAACTGGTGGGTGATATGCTTATTCTAGCGCAAAAGATGCAATGGTGTTTACCACTTTGCATGTTTAATACGGAGAACATTTTTATTATCTAATTTTACCACTTGAAGGGTACAGGTATATGGAAAAGTGGGTTTTTACAAAAACTCAATGGATGTCGCTTAGGATAGGTTTTTATTCATGCCCAAAGCGAAAAGAACTGGCAATGTCCATGACATACTGGGAAAGAGAAGGATTGTCCAAAAATCTACATAATTAAAAGTTACTACATATTTTGATCTCATTAAAAATATTCTAACTTCTAAACTAAAATTAAAACAGGGAATGTCCTAATGAATAGATTATGAGAAAAGGCAATTTAGCCTTTTCTCTAAGAAGAATTAGTAACAGAACATATATAGATCAAGACAGAAATAGATGCCTTATTTGATTTTTTACTCTCATTATTGATATTACCACTAATTGTGTGTGTACCTATTGGGTTTGCGTTTTAACAATCTATACAAATAAATAAAATTGGAGTGTCTGTTTGTAATATTAAAATAACCGCTTTTTACTATATGTATATGTATGTATATGATGTATACACGGTACATTTTTTACAATTTTTGTCTCTCTGTCTGTCTGTCTGTTTGTTCCGGCTAATCCCTGAAACGGCTGGACCGCTTTTGACGGGACGTTCACTGGCAGATAGCTGATGTAATAAGGAGTAGCTTAGGCTAATTTTATTTAAGAAAAAAAATAGGGCCCCACGAAAAAAAATTAAAACAAAAAAATAAATTAAAAAAAGTTTGTTTTAGGAAGCAACCAAGGGACGAGCCCGAGCGAAACGAGGGTGAGTCGCTAATAATATACATATTATTAGATACTTTTTCAAATTAAAACTAACCCTAGGATATCTATTGAGATCCATCCACAATTTTCTATCGGAAATTTATTTCCAAAAAGATTACCAACAACTTGCTAATACAATACAGTATGTACCTAGATATAAGCACTAGAATAAGTCAATAACAATTACCTTTACAAAAAAAAACTGAACAAAATTATAAAAAAAAAAAAAAAAATAAATAAATAAAAAAAAAAAAACAACAAAAACATGTTCATCAATAACCAGTCAGTGTCGGACCACGTCATTTAATCTATAGCTTTAAGTACCGCTGGCTCTGAGTATAAAATAAAAAAAATGTAATCGCCAAATAAAAAAATAAAAAAACAAATGTATAAAAAGGGCACGAGCAATTAAAACCCGTGGATGTAATGTTATTATAAAAAAAAAAAAAAAAATACAGAGGAATATCGTAAGGTAACAGCACAATTAAGAAAATTCAATTGGTTTTCGAAAGACGTGAGTGAGTCTTTACCAGTTATCGTGGTGAACTATAACCTGATCCCCTCATCTAAAAATTAATAGGTAAAAGTAATATTTATTTCTATAAAGTCATTATACATATAGTTATGAGTTTTAGTTGAGTAAAAGGTATTTTTTTGTTTCATCTTTAACGACACGAGTTTTACAAAAAATAATAATATTTTACTGAATTTAAAACAAGATTTGGTAACCCTGGCATCACTAACGAGCAATGTCGACACTTCGATACCTTCTGCAGAAATAAATACGGTGCTGCAATATCTCTCTTTTCTAAAAAATAGTATCTATACTTTTAAACTAAATACTGTTTCTGACTTTACTTATTAATGGAGTGTAAATTAATTATATGTCCAAACATACTGACATCTCAATAATCCCATTATATTTATATAATATAATGCGAAAGTTTGAATTGGATGTTTGTTACTCAATCACGCCAGAACTGCTGAACGGATCTGGATGAAATTTGACACAGATATAGATTATAGTCCGGAATAGTACATAAGTTAATTTTCATCCGGGAAAATATACATTTCCCGTGGCATAGATTTGTTTTTGTTTTTTTAGCTAGTAAGAAAAAAAATATTAATCAATTATATAATACATATTTTGATTTCTGACATTTTTTCAGTATTTTGGATTAAAAAAAAATCGAAACACAAGTTAGTTAAGGAGATTAACAATATGAGGTCCATTTTACTAAGTAAATTAGCAAACATGATCATCATTCTCAGTAACAAATACAAAATCGTTAAGAAAAAAAATAGTGTATTGATTATAACATATGTACTTATTAAATATGTATTTGTAGGAGACATAAATTAAAACTACTGAAGTTTAAAAGAGAAACGCGCTAAACATATATATATATATATATATATATATATATATATATAAATATACACAAAATATAAAAATACAATTAAAAAGTACCACCCCTAGCGCAAACGAGCGCGACATTGCCAACACAGCGGAGATACCAAGACTAACTAAGATGTGGTCTAGAAAAACTAATATCGTCCTACTTAGATCACTAACTAAAACACTCATAATACTTTCTTAGATTTACCCGAATGTTAGACATTTAAATAAAACTATCTTTTCGGATTTTTTCGCGGATTTATTTTGATTTTTGGTTCACAACCAAAATCCGCGAAAAAATCCGAAAAGATAGTTTTATTTAAAACACTCATGTTTTTCTTCATATGAAAATATACAACAACCAGCAGAACCCGCGTTCAATTTACAAAAAAAACTCTTTGGCTTTATGTTATATAGTGATGCACCCTCGCTTCGCTCGGGTTTTATATAATATTTATATAATATTGTTCATACAAAAATAGTAAAGTCGCGATTAAAAATAGGGGGTGGGGGTAATAAGGTTAAAAATACTTTTCGACCTATTCTCATACCTACTAAATATACAAAAAAAATCATTAAAATCGGTCGAGCCGTTTCGGAGAAGTGCGACCACAAACACCGTGACACGAGATATTTATATATTAGATGAATTGTGATTAAAAAAATCAATGAATTATTTTACTAACCACTTGTTTTTTATTAAGGTTGCTATGTATATATTTATTGAGCTGTCTTTTGTTGGAGGTCTAAGGTTTATAAAGGATTTACTCCCTTTTTATCTATACATAAAATTATACATCTAGTTTAATTATAGCGGGTAAAAAGTACCCTATATGTTGACCCTGATAACCAGCTATTATCATACCAAATTTCATCAAAATCTGTTCACTAGTTTTCTCGTGATACGTTCCCAGACAAACATACAGACAAAAAATCTAAAAGATTTTCCAAAAAATATTTAATGTACAGATTCGACTCAATTTTTTATTATATGTATAGATTGTACTTAAATAATGACTTAGCCTCATTTCGCTAGTTTCAGTTTTAGTTTATCTAGTCAAACCGAAAGGACAAACACACTGACAACCACGACGTGCAGTAGCACATAGGCTGTTGTTTGATGAATGCACTCAAACGAAGGAAGGTAAGTCGCTTGTAATGTTATCCATATCCATACTCCATACTAATATTATAGATGTGAAAGTGTATTTTTTGTTTGTTTGTTTGTTTGTCTTTCTTTTACGTCGAAACAGAGTGACAGATTGGCGTGATTTGTTGTGTAGAGATAGTTGGAGGGCTAGAGAGTGACATAGGCTACTTTTTACTGCGGAACATCAGTTATTCCCACGGGAAAACACGTTATAATATAATAAAATAATATTTATGATCAGAATTATTTGATACTTAATATTAATGCTCTTCAATACAATAAAATAAATACGTGATTTAGCAATTTTTGAAATTTATCCCATAAGGGGGTAAAACAGGATATAAGTTTGTATGAAAAATACCTTTTTAGAGTTTTTTTGTAATTTTAGCACGAGCGAAGCCGCGGATTCTGCTAGTAATATTATAAATACAAAATACACCTAAGAGCGTACCACGAACTAAGCGAGGGTAAGTCACTAGTCTATAAAGATTAAAGTGTATGTTTGTAATGTCAAAATAACAGTTTTTCACTAAATACATATTATGAAAATATATATGGTACTTATAAGAAGAAAATGTCGATCTGTCTGTTTTTAGAACAGAAAATTAGAGTTCCGCGCAAAAACATTAAAACCCATGACATTATGAACAAAATCCGATTCAAATAGAGAAGTATATTATATTGTAATATTAAATCTATAAATATGTATAACAAATTTGTTGCTGCAGATCGCTGTCTGTACATGAAAGATATTTGAAAAAACTTTTATTGTAGGTTTTTATTAATGTAATGGAATACAAAACAACGATTTTTAGAATTTTTGTGTGTTTGTCGGTTAATCTGTTAGTCTTTGCGTTTGTGCGCGCTAATCTCAAAAGGCTTAATCAATTTGGATGCGGTTCACTAACGTATTGTGGTAAGCTTCACTTAACATTTAATATTTGTTTTATTTCAATCTGTTCATAAATAAAAAAGTTATATCACGAAGACGAGTCCGAGTAACATGTAATTTTAATTGAATTTTTTTATTATTTAACAACGAATGAAGCGAGGGTAAACCACTAGTATTGAATAAAAGAAGAATATTCATTATTGTATTTTACTCGCCAACCCTGTAAGCGCTAACGAGGTGTGTGGCTTCGACTCAACGCGTTTCACAAACTCAAATATACAGAAGGGACATTTTATTTCCTTTTAAAATACTTATGTTTAAGCATATTGAATGTTTCTTGAAGAAAATCAAGCAATCCTTATTAATATAATATCGCCTAAGCCGATTTTGATGAAATCGAATATGTCGTATGTTTTATAAAGAGAAAGTAACGTTTTCTTTTTGAAAAAATCAAACTCCAATAAAACAATCAAAACGAGAAGAAAATCTTAGCAAAAATCACATTACCATGGGTAGAACCAAAGGGGCCTTCTATTAGTAATTTTATTCAATCATCTCTATTTCAATCATCTGTATTCTGTACATCAAAGAATTTCACCGCATATATTATGAAAAAGATTGCCGATCAGTTTGATGTGAAATCTTGTTACTTTTGCCTGTTTCTTTAATATTTCGGCATATAATATATTTCACCTTCGTATTTTCATTTAACTTCATTTTCGTGTTTTTACCGTAACCGTACCTGGGCGACCGAGTTTCGCTCGGCGTTTTTCCCGAAAAAATATAAAAATTGTGATTTTTTTAAAAAAGACATGTAAATAACTTAAAAAACAAAACCTTATCTAAATACAAAATTTGATCCAAATCGTTAGAGCCGTGTCTGAGATACGCGAAATAAATTCATACATACATTCATATACTACTTGACACTACAATAAATCACCCAGTCAGTTGACAAACAAGAGAAAGGAACGAACTGTTTCGCCTTGTCTATTTCCATACAGATATAGACCTCAGCACAAACGTCCTAACAAAAGCTAACGAGATCTCCAATTACATCATAATTAATGTCTACATAATTAAAATACTAAATACAATACGTAATATTACTTCAATATTGGTCGTAAATCGGCTCCATGCAGCTCATTATTGGCAATACAAAACAAATGGGTAATTATGTCCTGACACTACGCGTATCACAAGGCGCAAGTGCACACAATGACAATATATTATCGTACCAACTCACATTAAACGGCCTAATTGCATGTAATCGATCTTTTTGTATGGGAATAATTATTTTTAACCGATTCAAAATTAAACTATCTTTTCGGATTATTTCGCGAATTTATTATGATTTTTGTTTCCCGACGTTTCGATTGCTTTACAGCGATCATGGTCACGGGAGAGACTAAGGTGTTGTTAGATGTCTCAATGGCATTATACAGTTGTTACAGACAGCCTACCTACTATTTTACAAAAATGATTTTAAAAATTCAAAAATGGCATCAAAGTACCTTACAATATTAGTTGATTTAGCTCTAAGAAAGTATTATTTTTAACCGACTTTCGAATATAGTAATAGTAATAAATATAGTAATATTTTAAACGAGGAATTAATTCTGTTTGTGTCTGTTACTTTTACTGTTTAAGCCGCTGAACTGGTGTCGATGACAGATAATGATATTGATTGTATCATGGGGTCCATCCCCATGAGATATCATTCATTTCCATTCATCTCTGGCCCGCTAACTAACCGGGCGTATTTGCAGGTAATACCTAGTATGTAATAGGTATGTAATATTCGAAAGTGGTTAAACGTTTATGGGAACTGAAAGAATAATCATTTATATAATACTAGCGGCTCGTTTCGCTCGGGTTCACCTCTAGAAAAATAAAAACAAATCTCTTCCACGGGAACTTTAATTTTTCCGGGATAAAAAGTAACTTATGTGCTATTCCAGACTATAATCTATCTCTGTGCTAAATTTCATTTAGATCCGTTCAGCCGTTCTGGCATGAAAGAGAAACAAACATCCATACAAACATACTCACAAACTTTCACATTTATAATATTAGTATGGACTAGTGTTCGATCAGTGGCCAAAATTAGACCATGTTTTTTTTTATTGATAATAACTAAAGCTCGTCAATTCTTACTAAACCAAAAAAAAAAAAGAAAATCGTTTGACAGAGGCAAAAAAGGTACTGAACTGTTTTGTCTTTGCCTATACATATATATACATATATAAAACATATGTTCATTGTATTTATATAGCATATAAAAGAAATAGAAGCTTGAAGCGAAGCGAGGGTAGATCATTAGTCTATAAGTCGGCAAAATCTCTTATTTTCATGAGAAAATGAGCGATGCACTAGAAATTATCGCGTAATGAGAGAAAGTTCGGTTCATCAAAGCAATGTACTACAAAATTGTAGTTCTTAAAAAAACCTACAGAAATGTCCACAATAGTATGTGTCTAACTCCTAACATACACTCACAATAACATTTTTTATCTATGCAAAACGTACCAAAGGAAGCTGAAAGATATTTGGCTTCCTATGGGAACTGTATTACTAATTACGGGAACAAAGGAAACGCAGTACTTCGTTGACCGTTTATTCGAATGAATCGCTGTACAAGTTCATTACACCCGTCATCTGATCGACATAAAAATACAACTACCTACATACATCACAGAAGCTTCCGAGCGAAATAAGGGTATGCCACTAGTTCATTATAAATGTATAGTTAGCTAAGCAACATGTCAGTAGATAAGTCAGTAATGTGATTATATCTGATTACGAGGATTACGAAACCAGACGTCGCTTGTCGGGGATTTACCGGCTAATGGAGGTTCTGTTATTTCTAGAGTTATTGAGCTGAATTATAATAATCATTTTGTTATTATTTAATTAAATATTTATAGCTCCGTCGGTTTTCTTTGATGATGAAATGTATTTTGAGACTTGATACAAATGCCAGACGTTTGTATTATCTAGACTAGTGTCCTACCCTGGCTTTGAGCTGAGGATTTTGTTATTTTGATAGTCTTTTTAATTGTATGACTTACAACATCCCTAGGTCCTTATCGTGTTCTAAATATTACACCCCAATTTCAGCTTGGTTAGTAATATTATAATGTATTTTCTTATAAAAATGATTATTTTTTTCAGGTAAAAAAACAACGTTACTCTCAAGCTCTCCAATTATTTTCATACAAAAAATCGAATCAATCCGCCAAATAACAATCATTCACGTTGATGAAAGACAAACACACATATTTATAATATTGGTATGTAAATTAATGGTGAGAGTGATTTTTTTACGATGCAACAGATTTAGACTACAGTATAAAGTTAATCGTTACTGGCTACAGTGCGAAGTTAGTTGTTAAATCTCTCTTTAGTATAGAGTGATGTCTCTATACTCTCTCTCTTTAGTATAGAGAAATCTCTCTTTAGTATAGAGAATATTCTATATTCATTCCCCAGTGTATGATTGAGCTGAAATTTGGCACACACGTTTGTTTCTCATGAATGCACGATTACCGCAATTGCGCCATTTCTAATCAAATGTGGCAGACGTTACAAAATGGCGATTTGTCATTTGTATAGTGACTCTTACGATATGGCCATCAAATGAAAGGAACTGATGAACGAAATACAATAAGCATAGTGACGTTATTGTAAATCGAATATAGTGGACTTACAAAGATGGCGGTCTGCTTTTTTTATGCACTCCCATGATATGGATATCAAATGAAAGGGCTTAACGAGCGAAGCACAATAAGCAAAGTGACGTCATCGTAAATCAAATATGGCGGACTTCCAAAGATGGCGGACTGTTTTTTATGCACCCCCATGATATGGATATCGAATATGATTATAAAAGAGCTTTTTTATATACACAGCCTTTTTTATATTTTATACACGGCTTCAATAAAAAGATAAAAATAGAAAAAGAACTAAATAGCACATATAAGCTTTAATTGTCATTAGTTATATATTAGGATTTAAACAACAAATAAAAACAAATACAGAAAATTTTCCTAACAAGAATCGTAATGCGTTCAATGTATTTACAAAATTCCTAAAACTATTTTCAACTCTGAAACACAAATGAACGCCCTTTCTTTTCTACGGAATAATATTTAAAACCTCAAATACCCTAAAAGAGCCAAATAAAAAAAATTTGAATTCTTGTCTTTTTGTCTGTCTGTTCGCTTATTACAATGTGCATATTTTAAATATAACACACATACTAGCCTTCGTCTGTGGGTTCACTCGCATGATACGTTGATTAAAAGTATAATTCCCTTGAGCGGTTATATGAAGAAACTAGCGACTCACCCTAACTTCCCTTCGGGTTCGTCCCTAGACAAAAATAAATCTATCCCACGGAAATCGCATATTTTTTCGGGATAATGGATAGTCTTTGTCAATAAACAGGCTATCTAATGCAAAAACATTTTTTTAAATCGCATTAGTAGTTCTTGAGATTAACGCGTTCAAACAAACAAACTTTGCTTCTTTATAATATTAATATAGTGTAGATAACACGCAGACTTAGATTTATCATTTTAGAGTTTGAAATATTGCCATAATGATCGCCGACCTTCGAAAGAAGATGGCACTTTAAGAAGAAGAAGAAGAGTTTGAAAGAAAATTGAAATTAGAAAAGAACTTAAATTTGGTCATTGTACGTGCTCCTTAAATTGCTTAATAAATAGTAATTGATTAAAAACGTACAAACAAACGATACAAAAACAATTGCTAATACATTTTAATATATAGGTTATCTCAGAATCGGCCACCGGCGATACCCTCGCGTGATAATCATTTGTATTCTGAACCGATGGGTATATCGTTTCATATTTCATTTCGTTTTATCGTTATTCCTTTGATAGGTTCGATTCAAACCTATAAATTATATAAATTAGGTCTATATATAGGTCTAAAATGAATTGCTACTAAACTAAGTCTTGACTATTTACGATTTTGACTAATGCTGTAAGATACATCTTAGATATATAGTAAAACTAGCGACTCACTTCGTCTCTAGATAAGTTTAAACTGTTAGTATAGAATAGATAGACTATATATTATATATATACACTACGGGCTAACCCTCGCTTCGCTCGGGTTCGCTTCTTGACAAACAAAATACAAAATTTCATTTAAATCGGCCCAACAGATTCAGAGATTAGCCCGTACAAACAGACAAACAGACAAAGAAACAAAAAAAAATACTGGATTTGTTCTATTTTTTTTCTTAAATCCGCCTGACTCGGTTTTTAGCATTTCTTTTCTACGTACTGACATTCGACCTCTACAGTTTTATTATATGTATAGATATATATGCATGTAGGTATGATGAGTTATTATGAGTTGTATTATAACGTGTTATCCCGTGGGATAAGATAATCTACCGCATTAAAAAGTAGCTTCTTCTTCAGTTCTATCTTCAGTTCTCCAACTATCCCCACAAAAAAAGTCACGCCAATCCCTTACTCTTTTTTGACGTGAAAGAAAGACAAATAAACAAACACACTTTTACATTTATAATATTAGTATATGGGTTATAATTATGACATCGTCAATAATAAATGTTTTAGATAGCCTTTAAAAGAGAGGCAGTTGAGTTAAGACTTACAGAAAACGTCTCACGTTTTTCTTCATCTAAAAGAACCTAAATTATTCTAGAAAGACAAATGGACTACAGCCTGATCCCCGTCGCATTGAAAGATCTGCACTCAGCAGTATTAACATTACCAGTACTGCCCACATCTGGCCCATTCAAGGAAGTAAAGGCTCTTCATAAAACTTCTTACATATCTGTCATCACTAAGACTTTACACATAACTTCTTACCTGTACAAAGGTTTTCCTCCCGCATGTCTAAACCACAGCACCATGTAGACCCTGTCTTCATGGGAATCAGGTTCTATATCGCAAGGCAGCACAGCAGTCCTCCCAACCACCGCCTCTACGTCTACTGTTGACACTGGAACAAAGTCGACTGAATTTTAATTGATTTGAGCTCTTAATGAATGGGTTCTTTTAAATAAAACTATCTTTTCGGATTTTTTCGCGGATTTATTTTCTTGTAAAATCATAATTTTATAAAATTATAAAAATGTTTAAAATTAAAATTAACAAATATTGTAAGGTACTTTGGTGCCAATTTTCAAGATTTTGAATTCATTTTGTTATTTTGTGGGTAGGCTGACTGTAACAACTTTATAATACCTTTGAGACATCTAACACCTTATTCTCTCCCGTGACCATGATTGCCGTAAATCAACGAAACGTCGGGATCCAAAAATCAAAATTAATCCGCAAAAAAGTCCGAAAAGATAGTTTTATTTAAATGTCAAATATTCGCGTAAATATAGGAAAGAATCGGTTCTTATTATTTAAATCACATCATAACTGACTTTAAAAGACACTTGAGTCTTCATTTTTTTTTAAATCTGCATTTAAGTTCAAAAAAAATTTGTAACTTTATAAGTTTGCCTTTAAGTTTAAAACTTTAAATAAGTACGTTTGTTTATATGAAAAGGTAAAAACACTGAAACTCCTGAATTTATTCATATAAACTGTTCAGACTGACACTTAAAAATTATGTGGAATCTATACTAATATTATAAAGCTGAAGAGTTTGTTTGTTTGTTTGTTTGGTTGAACGCGCTAATCTCAGGAATTACTGATCCGATTTGAAAAATTCTTTTTGCATTTGATAGCCTATTAACTGAGGAAGGCTATAGGCTATACATTATCCCGGAAAAGTGTACGCATCCCGTGGGATAGATTTGTTTTTGTCTAGGGACGAACCCGAAGCGAAGCGAGGGTGAGTCGCTGTATACGTATAATTATTAAAAAAAATGAATGGATTCTACTTTAATATTCATCAGATAAATATAAAAAAGGGAATAGATGTAATAAGTATACAATCGGGGGACTTATGGCTCAAGGAGCGATCTCTTCCAGGCAACATATTTGACTAAGGAGTGAATAAAAAAATCGCTTGAGTAGGCCTAAAAATAAAGTATCAGTTCATTTGGAGATGCTGACTAAAAGATTTATAATAAATGAGTATATTAGTGGTAGTATAAATATTGGCTCAGTTTGTAGTGACCCTACTTTCTGCGGTAGTGGTCGCGGGTTCGAGTCCCGCTGGGGGCATTCATTTGTGTGATGAGCACAAATGTTTGTACTCTAGTCATGGGTGTTTATATTTATAATATATATATATGTAAAGTTATATATGTGAAGTGTATCAACTATCTGGTATCCATAACACAGGCTTCGTAGCTTATCATGGAACTAGATGGTACTGTGTGTTAATGTCCCAACATATTTATTTATTTATTATTATACACGAGTTCAGTGAAGCAGTTGTATGCCCTTTTTAACGTCCCACTGCTGGGCACGGGCCTCCCTTCAATATGAGGGAATCAAGCCATAGTCCACCACGCTGGCCAAGTGCGAAGCGGATTTTACATGTCTTTCGAAAGCTAGGTTCTCTCAGACAAGCAAACGATAATATTTACTATTAATAAAACGAAAATTTGTATGTGTTTGTTAGTCTTTCACAGTGAACGGATTTGGATGAAATTTGTTACATAGATAGATTATAAACTGGAGTATTACATAGTATTAGTAATTAAAACATACATATTTTGTATTTACAAGGCACAAGGGGATGCATACAAGTGAAATTGTCGCTAGTCTATACATATAATAAAACTGTAGAGGTCGAATGTCTGTACATAGAAAAAAAATGCTGAAAACCGAATCAGAGGGATGTAAGAAAAGAAATAGAACAAATTCAGATTTTTTTCAACTTTTTTTGTTTCTCTGTCTATTTATCTATTTGTACGAGCTAATCTCCGAAACTGTTGGACCGATTTAAATGAAATTTTGTATGGTAGTACCTACCTTATATGAACGGTCAACATCTAAGATACTTTTCATCCCGGAAAATTAAGAGTTCCCGTGGGATGGTTAAAAAAACTGTAGTAACTTATACAGCTTAGTGCACAAAAACTATTGATTGGATTTTAATGAAACTTTACAATAATATAGTTCATACATCAGAATAACAGATTTATTTTTGTTTGTCTAGAGTCGAACTCGAGCGAAGCAAGGGCGAGCCGCTAGTCAAAATCAAAATCAAAATCAAAATATACTTTATTCAAATAGACTTTTACAAGCACTTTTGAATCGTCAATTTTACATTTTAAATTTAAATTAAATGTCAGTGTAGTCAGTCCGTGAGGAAGCTACCACCGGCTCGGAAGGCAGTTCTGCTGAGAAGAGCCGGCGAGAAACTCAACAGTTGCTCTTTTAAAATAAAAACTGTGTACAATATTGTAATACAATAATTATTATATATTTATCCTACGTGAGATCCAACCAGATATTAGTTCCACACATTGATATCTCCGAAGTATTCCGTGATTGTATAATAAGCTTTATTCACTAATACATTTTTAATTTTTGATTTAAATTGTTCAAATGGCAAGCTCAAAATCGATTGTGGAACTCTATTATACATGCGTACACCTTGCCCCATAAACGATCTATTTACTTTTTGAAGGCGAAAGCTACGCGATACCAGTTTTTCCTTATTTCTAGTGTTTATTTTGTGTATATCACTGCGTTTTAAATAACAATGAATGTTTTGTTGGACAAACATAATATTACAATATATATATTGCGATGCAACTGTAAGTATACCAATTTCCTTAAACAAATCTCGTAGGGTATCCCGAGCTCCGATGTTATAAATTGCCCGAATAGCCCTTTTTTGGAGAATAAATATAGATTTTATATCGGCTGCATTACCCCACAACAAAATTCCGTAAGACAAGATGCTGTGAAAGTAGCTGAAATAAACAAGTCTAGCAGTATTAACATCTGTTAGCTGCCTGACTTTCCTAACCGCGAACACAGCGGAGCTTAGTCTACTCGCGAGAGATGAAAGATGGGGGCTCCACTGAAGACCCGAGTCCAATGTTATACCTAAGAATACCGTGGAATCTACAGTATCAAGAATCTCATTATTTAAAAACAAACTGAAATTCTGTCTCCTTACATTAGGTAGGGTAAAATGTATACATTTAGTTTTCTTGGTGTTTAATGCTAAGTTGTTAATATTAAACCACTTAAGTATGTGAGATAATGCACTGTTTACTTTGTCATAATTAGTTATATTTCTATCCACTTTAAAAATTAAGGAGGTATCATCCGCAAACAGTACAATATCACACAATTCATTAGCATAGAAAGGAAGATCGTTTATATAAACTAGAAACAAAAATGCTAGTGTATATTGTTAGGATTATTAATTTATATACTGAATTTTTACTCTGTAATTATAAAATATATTTTAGGAATGGCAGTTGACAATTGTCAACATTTTTCGTTATGAACATTGTCAGATTGTTTAGTTTAGTTTTACTTAATATTTGGTGGAAAGCAGTACAATATATACATTAATTACGAGAATATCGACGTTTTATTGGCCATCCCGTCATCTCAGAAGTGGGATGTACGGTGTTATTTCCACAATACGTTTCGGCTAACGACATTTTACATCAATATTAATATGAGTACATCAAAAAGTCCTCATCATAGTGAAATTGTAAGGCCTGAAAATGGTACACCTACATTTACGAGAGACAAGCATACGAATGACGTGACTCGATTACAATGTAAAGATGCTTGTGGAATCCATAGAAGTCGGGCGCGGCATCCACGGCGACGTGAAAATAGTAGCGGTTCAAGCAGTTCGAGTTGTCGGAGTAGTACGCGGGCTGACATGCGTAAACGACGAACTTCTGGAAGCCGTTCAAAGGGACGAAAAGCAAGAAGACGTCGACATAGCAGCAGTCACAGCCGAAGTTCAGCAGCCTCGCGGATTCGATCCCAAAGACGAAGACAGAATACTGAAGTGGATAGCCAACAGGACCAGAGAAAGGAAGTACATACTTCTGTTGATAATAGTTTGTATGATACTCATTTACTCATTCGGGAAATGTTACAAACAATAAACAATAGTCAAAGTCGAACCGAAAAATTCCCAGTCCTAGGCAATGTTATACCCGAATTCGACCCAATGTCGAAAGATCAAACAGTGCATATGTGGATTAGTAAAGTAGAGGAGTGTTCACAGATATATGGTTGGTCAGATAGGCAGATTATTCATTATGCTTTGCCAAAATTAGCTGGCTTAGCGAAGTCATGGTACGAGGGATTACCTTCCTTATTATTTAGTTGGATTGAGTGGAAAGATAAATTATTAGAATCTTTTCCTAGTAGAGATGACTATGCAGAATTGCTTACAGAAATGTTATCAGTAAAAGCTAAAATAGGTGACTCATTAGAATATTATTATTACGCTAAAATAAAATTATTAAATCGCCTTGAAATTTTTCATAAGCGTGCGGTAGATTGTTTGTTATATGGATTAGATGATAGGTCGGTCAGGTTAGGTGCGAAGGCAGCTAGTTTTACTGAACCTGAACAAATATTAAAATATTTTAAATCTATTAAGCAACAGTTACGGGATACAGATAAAATTAAAATTTCATTTGAAAAGGAAAACAATCAAAATACTATAAGTAATAATATTATTTCTAATAATAATAACAAACCAATACGATCTCAGAATGATAACGCACAGATTATCTGTTACAATTGTAATGAACCTGGTCACTATAGCTATAGATGCACAAAACGTATTTTGCGATGTACAATATGTAATAGAATAGGTCACTTGGCGGCTGCATGTCCGAAGTTAGCGTCAACAAGTAATGAAAAAAACGGATAAAACTGTATTGAAAGTAAATAATGATTCAGATACAAATTAGAATTTTGTTTTGGATGTAGAAATTAATGGTGAAACAATACAAGGTTATATAGATTTGGGCAGTCAATGTACTTTGTTACGCCTCAACGTTGCACTGAAACAAAAATTAAAATGGAGAGAAACTGATTTACCTAACTTGAGAGGCTTAGGCAATAACTTAGTCCTACTAATAGGATCAACTATAGTAAATATTAAGATTCAAAGTATTATTGAAGCCGTAGAGATTTTTATTGTTGCAGATCATGTAATTAGCTGTCCCATATTAGTAGGGCACTCATTTACCGAAAAACCAGGAATCACTATTACTAAAACACCATATGGTTTGATTTTTAAGCGATATCTAATCAAAAGCTTTGTTTATTTTCGAACGATAAAGTCGCGATACCTGCGAAAACCATTGGAATCGTTAAAGTCACCTAGGATACTAATTATACAGGCTCTTTTTATGTTAATAGATCTATACGAGTAAAGCCTGAATATAAATTTTATTTAATGCCAGGCGAATATAATTTTGAAAATCTCAAAAGTTCTGTTTTAGTTTTAAATATCTCTGACAATGAATTAAATATTGATTAGAATATTTTAATAAATAGAGCTAAAATAATTGATAATGAAAAGACAGTTAATATTTTAAGTTCAGAAGATTTAAATAGATTAAATGAAGGCAACATTTTAAGTAACGAACAAATTGATAACTTAAAAAATACTAGTGAAGAGCAAAGGATGCATTCATTCGAACAAGAGACACTTGCGGTAATATCTTCATTAAATAGATTTAGAGTTTATTTGTTAGACATAAAATTTAAAATTATAACAGACTGTAGTGCCTTGCGTACAACTTTCACAAAACGTGATCTTATCCCACGTATAGCTAGGTGGTGGATTCAGTTTCAAGAGTTTGATTGTGAAATTGAATATCGGCCAGGGAGTAAAATGGGCCATGTTGATGCGCTGAGTAGGGGTCCTGTTAATGATTCTAATCCAGATACTGACTTACAAATATTAGACGTATTAAATTTTTCCAATGATAATGATTCAGAGTAATGAGTAACATACTAATTGTTTCAACAGTGAGTAATTTATGATTTGACATGAGAAAATAGTCAGTGCTGAGACACAGATGATTACAGTAGCAGACTACAGCGTGGGCAACTTTGTTAGTGCTAAAGATTAGCACAGATAACTAAGTCGCAGACTGCGCAGATGTAGGCTACAGATGTATCAGTGTCATGATTACTTTTGCACAGATGACAGAGGGCAGACTGCGACGGCGTGAGCTGAGTGGTGAGTGTTATATAGCATGGATATCCCCAGCAGATCATACCGTTTGCGGGCCCGTGACACGGTCAGTGCAGAGAAAGAGATAGCACAGATGACTATAGAAATCTGATACCTGATAGAGGAATTCGAAATTTAATAATTAGTTATGTGTGTTAATTTAAATTATTATATTGAAATAATTAATGTATTTGGTCCCTTATATGATTTGTTTTTTGTTTTTATGTATTGCTGTTTATTGTTGTTAAATTAATTCATGCTTAAAATGAATTTGTGAAGTTTTATATGGTTATTTTGTTGATTTACTCTTATGTTGTTGTTGAGTTAGCTAACTAAGCAACATTTATGAATTTTATTTTTTCTTTTGTTTTGTAGTTTTCGTTGTTTTGCGAGAGGACTCGCATTTGCTCAGGAAGGCCGAGCTGTTAGGATTATTAATTTATATACTGAATTTTTACTCTGTAATTATAAAATATATTTTAGGAATGGCAGTTGACAATTGTCAACATTTTTCGTTATGAACATTGTCAGATTGTTTAGTTTAGTTTTACTTAATATTTGGTGGAAAGCAGTACAATATATACATTAATTACGAGAATATCGACGTTTTATTGGCCATCCCGTCAATATATAAAGCGGCAAAAATATCTAGTAGATCTCTGCAGACAAATGTAAAAAAACTTTTCGATCTCGTCGGAAGTGATTAAGCAAATAGTTAAAACAAAAAATGATCGTACAAAAATGAGGTCGCGATCTTTTGACTTTAAAAGTCATAGTTTACGTCCCGTTAAAAATGACGAATTTCTAACAAACAGATTGAAAATCCTTCAAACTTTAATTTGGTAGCCGATTTTTGTACAACACTTGATTTATTTCGTTAAATTTTTGGGGTTATTTTTATTGTAAGTACTTTCACTCAACAATAAGAGTAGAAAAAAATAGGTCAAGTGCGAGTCAAATTCGCGCACGAAGGGTTCCGTTACATAAAGGGTACATGTACTTTTTATTAATATGACTTTTGCTCTATATATGTAGTATATTAACTTCGATCATCGATTACGAACGTTAAAAACATGTTTCATGTATTTTTTTATATTTGTTATTTTTTGTTATACCGGCAATAGAAATACATACTCTGTGAAAATGTCAACTCTCTATCTATTACGGTTCATGAGATACAGCCCTCTGACAAACGAACGGACGGACATCGGAGACTTAGTAATACGGTTCCATTGGCACCCTTCGGGTACGGAACCCTAAAAAAACCTAAAACTGATATCTTATCAGCGTGAAGTACTCAAACATACATACATACAATTTTTCTTATTCATAATAACCGTCTGATCATGAGAAAGACCATCCATGAGATGATTTTTATGAAATTAAAGGAAAAAACATAGTATATTTGTAGTAAAATGACAGTAAGAAATACAAATAAAATATCTAATGTATCTAAACGATATCGAACGTTCGAAGCTGTTACATTTTACGATTGCGAACGAGATGTTTGAGTTTTTATAAAACGTAAATATTGAAAAAAGAGGCAGAGAAATGTAGAAACGACTGAACTGACTCACTAAAAATGTATTGATACACAAAAAAAAATTAAAGAGTGCGTGTATGAATGTGTACACGCGCAAGAAATAAAACTTCTGTAGGTTATCGGTACTCTTTATGAAACTCAATTTATTTTTTAAATAATTAGGATAGGTGAGATACTAAAAATAACGCATATTAGGCATATTACAATCATATATTTATAGAATATCATTTAAGGAAAGAATATAATATTATATATCATTTGTCAGACAATAACGGTTTCCAAATAAGTTTATAATAAGGTTTTGAAATAAGGAGTATTATTTATATAATAGCTCTAATATATAAATAATACTCCTTATTTCAAGTATAAATTAAAATTATAAAAATGTTTAAAATTAAAATTAACAAATATTGTAAGGTACTTTGATGCCAATTTTCAATATTTTGAATTCATTTTTGTTAATTGTGGGTAGGCTGTCTGTAACAACTATATAATGCTTTTGAGACATCTGACACCTTAGTCTCTCCCGTGACCATGATTGCTGTAAAGCAATCGAAACGTCGGGAAACAAAAATCAAAATAAATCCGCGAAAAAATCCGAAAAGATAGTTTTATTTAAATGTCTATTTGTAATATCAAAATAACAGCTTTTTACTAAATGAATACGAAATTATATAATATGGTAATTTTTTTAATTTTTGTCTGTCTGTCCGTTTGTTCCGGCTAATCTCCGAAACGGCTGAACTGATTTTCACGAAACTTTCACTGGCAGATAACTGATGTTATAAGGAATAACATTGGCTACTACATTTAAAACTTATCCTAGTACGTTAGTAATAAATAAAAAAAATATATCTACCCTTAAGATTTATGATGTAACTTTTTTAGTTAAAAGTAAAATTATTTTCCCAAAGCTAAAAACAAGGCCACTCAACGTATCTCTGTCCAGTAATAAAATATGTTAAGGCTCTATCATTTGGCCGCTAGCAGTCGTTACTTTTTATGGCAGTAAAACGTACTACCAACATTATGTGTGTGACGAAACCCGCAAAAAATATGTCAAAGTCAAAAATAGTAGCATGATTTGCTGATTATGCTACTATTCTCGATTTTGCCATATATATCGTTTAGTTTCTTTAAAGAATAAGGGAACTTTTATATAGATATTAGTTGTTAATTTACAATTTTTGAGGAGGAAGTATTAATAATAAATATAATAATAATATATTTTTATACTTTTTAAGCATTAGTTTTCTTCTGTTTGAAAGAGAAATATCATAATACTAGTGGCTAACCCTCGCTTTGCTTTGGCTCCATCTCTAGACAAAAACAAATCTATCCCACGGGAACCGTACATTTTTTCGGGATGATATATAGCCTATAGCCTTCCTCAGTTAACGAGCTTTCAATACGAAAAGAATTTTTCAAATCGGATTAGTAGTTCCTGAAATTAGCGCGTCCAACCAAACAAACAAATAAATAAACAAACAAACTCTTCAGCTTTATAATATTAATTATAGTATAGATTAGCTTTTTCTTTATTAATTATTGTAGTATAATTGAACCTGCTTCTTGGTTTCCTAAGCGAGCGCGTTACCACTGGACTGTCACTAAATCTACTCCATAGAAAAAAATCTTCGCCCAACACAAAAATATACACCAAATGTAATAATTTCATTTACCAAATCCTGTTTGGCTGAGATCCGACAGTAATAGATACTATGAGTACTTTATGTAATGTAAACTTAGCAAAGTTACTTCCGGAGTTTGTACGTTGACAATTTTGAAAACTTGCTCGACGTGTAATTTTACATTCGTAGAAGTTAAAATCAGTTTTTAGGCTCATTTATTTTTTTATTTGTCTGTCTTTTTCGTTTAAATCACCTCTTTAAAATGGTAATCAGTTCTGAATGCTTTTTTCACTTTGACACGTTTGGCTCAGTTTGTAGTGAGTCACTAAAAATTTGCTGTGCCAGCGGACCCGGGTTCGAATATCGCTTGGGGCTCATTTGTGTGATGAGCACTAATTTGTACTCCAATCATGGGTGTTTATATTTATAATATGTATGTATTTAAAGTTATGTAGTATCAACACAAGCCTCGTAACTTACCATGGAACTAGGTGCTGTGTGTTAATGTAAAAAAAAAATATGAGGTCATACCCTGGGGTATGACCTATATAAACATCTAAATAATAATTAACCCCTGACACAAAAACAACGATGTTTTAATTTTAGCCCCTATGTATGTGAGTGTATTTGAAATTTGTAACTAATATATTAGTAGGCAAATATTGCCATTTACGGTGAAGAAAAACATTGTCAGGAAACCTCCATGTTACCGAGAACCTAACCTTTCCGTGGGAAGGGGTAACAAACATACACATAAATATACATACACATTCGGACATACAAACTTTCGATATTATTAATAGTATTAGTCTATAATATTAATCTATATCTATATCTAAGCCGAATCTGTACATAAAATATTTTTTTGGAAAATCTTATTGAAATAGACATTATTATCGATATGGAGGTCGAATCTACAGTTTTTTTTTAATTTTTGTCTGTCTGTCTGTCTGTTTGTCTATTACTGCATCACGAACAAACCACTGGACAAATTTTAATGAAATTTGATTGATGATATAAGATACTTTTTACTGCGGGAAAATATCTCATCTGTGTAAAATGTATACTAAACGTTAATAATAATTTAATTTCTTTAGTAATTTAATAATATTATTAAAGAACATTTAAATAAAACTATCTTTTCGGATTTTTTCGCGGATTTATTTTGATTTTTGTTTCCCGACGTTTCGATTGCTTTACAGCAATCATGGTCACGGGAGAGACTAAGGTGTCAGATGTCTCAAAAGCATTATATAGTTGTTACAGACAGCCTACCCACAATTAACAAAAATGAATTCAAAATATTGAGTTAAGTCTCTCCCGTGACCATGATTGCTGTAAAGCAATCGAAACGTCCGGAAACAAAAATCAAAATAAATCCGCGAAAAAATCCGAAAAGATAGTTTTATTTAAATGTCTAATATTCGCGTAAACCTAAGAAAGTATTATATTATTAAAGAAATTAAAATATACTTGTCATTATTTCAAATAATGCGACATTCCAGACGAAAGCACAAAATTTTCTTATATAACGAAGGTTTCTAAGCAGGGATTATTTAAGATTCATCCCCTAAGAGGGTTAAAGGGGATGAAATTTTAAACTGAAGTTTGTCATTTTCGAAGTTATAAACATGAAAATTTGTTTGTAAGCTTATGTATTGCCGATGGATAATCCTCCTAATAAAGCTCTACCTACGCTAAGCCATTATTTTTAATGAGCTCAATTTAATCTTAGTATTTAATGCTCTTACGATACTTTGTTTTCATAATTATACTAAAAAAAAACATTTTTAATCTATACGGATAAATAAAATTGAAGTGTCTGTTTGCATTATCGAAATAACAGCTTTTCACTAAGTTCATATGAAATTATATACGGTACTGATAAAAAAAACGATTTTAAAATTTTTTGTCTGTCTGTTTGTTCCGACTAACCTCTGAAACGGCTGGACTGATTTAAACTGAACTTTCACTGACAGATAACTGATGTTTGGGGAGTAACTTAGGCTACTTTTATTTTAGAAAAAGAATTAGGATTCCGTTCAAAAAAATGTAACTTACTGTTACTAAAAGAAATAAATTAAACTGCGTACTTAGGGACGCATCTCAGCGAAGCGAGGGTAAGTGGTTAGTTAATTTCAATAAAACTACCCCCTTTCGTTTCGTTCGTCATATTAGATTGCATATTTTCTTAACAAAACGATAAAAAGACTATTCTTCATTAGACAGTATAATCGCTATCGCTTATAGATATTCAAATGGATAAATAGATAGATAACGTATACTCTTTATTGTACACTATATTAGAAAAACAAACACAACAAAAATAGTAAACAAAAAAAGATATACAGAATATAGACCCCAAAACAAGGGTTTAGTTATTTATTTATTTATTAAATTTTTTGTCTGTGTGGAGTTTACGCAAAAAGTTTTCTCTAAAAAAGCTACTATAGAGCACTTTTGAACGAAGTGGGGGCATGTTACTAATATGCAGACACTTCCTGACTTTCCATGCACATTTTCCGCCGTCAGCACTTATATACCTATCAATATCTAGACGTACCGGCAACTTCCGCCGTTCGGTAAACGTTAATGGTGTTCGCAATACAGTTTATTAGCAGTATATGTTGAATATTAAAGGTACATAATAGCAATTCCTACTGATTATACATGGATAAGGCTGTATATAACTAGTTTATGCCCATCGATTTGCTTTTTTTGTTTGAATCGTGCTGTTATAGTGTTAAGAAGTTACAAACAGACAAACATATACAAACACACGCACACTTATCTCTTACTTTTTTTTATAATCTTTATATATAACCATATGTACAAGTCTTCTGTACATGTGTATTTCACTGAACTCTTGATAAACGGTTTAAATGGGTCCTTGAATGGTTTAGATTCACAACTGGACTCGGTAGGTACTGCTGCAATCAGCTTCTAGGAGTTAAGACTATGGTGAATACGGTAGAAGTCCATATCCGAGCGTGACAACGTCTATCGGGTCCGCTGGTATAAGTATAACTACTAGACTAGACTATTGATTTATCGACCAAAATAAAAGTATGTACAATAAGGAGCTTGTCGATTGCTGTTGTCAAAAGTAATACAAAAAAAGTAATATGTTTTTTTTTTCAATTTTTTTAGAAATTGCCATAATGCAATATTGCAGTGAAAGTTGTGTAGAAAATGACTATATTTGTCAATTCTTGAAGGTTTTCAAAGATGATCAGGTAAAAAAAAAATTCCATTCAAATCAAAAATTTAAATTATTTATTTTAAAAATGAGCGGGTCACCTCAAAATGTTGAGTATTTTTTTATCAAAATTTTTTTTTATAAGTTACAAATTCTACCCCCAAGCTGGGAAAATTTTTTGTTTTTTTTTATAAGTTATAAATTCTACCCCCAAGCTGAGAAAAAAAATTGTTTTTCGCTCCACCTTTATATATCCACGTATACATAGGTATGATGAGTTGTTATGGGTTGTATTTCAAGGTGTTTTCCCGTGGGAATGAGGTAATCTCCCGGTAAAAAGTAGCCTATGTCACTCTTTTTTGGAAGAGGACTGGAGTGAAGAGCTTAACTCCAACTATCTCCACACAAATTACGTTAATCTGTCATTCTGTTTGTTTCGACGTGAAAGAAGGACAAACATAAAAAAAAAACAAACACACTTTCATATATATATATATATATATATATATATATATATATATATATATATATATATATATATATATATATATATATATATATATATATATATATATATATATATATATATATATATATATATATATATATATATATATATTTTTATATTTTTATGAGATTCAGTGACAAACGAGCAGACAGACCACCTGATGGAAAGCAGTACCTACACAGGTGCGTTGTCACTGTGAGGACTAAGATGATATGCCTCTTGCCTGTAATTGCATTGGCTACCTTATCCTTCAAACCGGAACACAACAATGCAATCATTGTTGCTTGGCGGCAGAAATAGATAAGGGGGTGGTACCCATCCAGTCGGACTCCTTGTCAGGCTTGACAGAGTCCTACCACCGGTATATAATATAATAAATAATAAGTAAATATGTTGAGACATTAACACACAGCACCATCTAGTTCCACTGTAAGCTACGAGGCTTGTGTCATGGATGCCAGATAGTTGATACACTACACATATACAACATTAAATACATACATATTATAAATATAAACAACCATAACTGGAGTACAAACATTTGTGCTCACACAAATAAATGCCCAGCGGAACTCGAACCTGCGACCGCTGGCACAGCAAGTAGGATCACTACTCACCGAGCCAAACGTGTCGTCAAATTTATAATATTTATATGAATTCTGCACCACAATTAAATAAAATATTCACTATTTCCCTTAGCTTAGCTTAAGTTATTGTAGGATATTTACTATTTAGTTCAGAATTGTTTTTGCAGTCGCATTGGATTCTTTGTATGGATGCCAAGTCTGTAGTTTATTTGGTCCGGATCTTTGAGCTTAGAGAAAAAGGTATTTTCTTTTTATTTAGAAACCAGCCAAAATATATATTTTGTTTTTGTTACAGCAAGTTTTAGACGAGTGTCGTGTTGTGATGCAATATGCAGATGTTATGATGAAACTACCTTCGCGTAAGAATTTTATTACAGTATCTATTATTTTTATTTTAAACTTGAATTATAAAAATACATATAAAATATAAAGGCAGTGGTAGCTCAGTGGTAACGGCTCGCTTGGGAAACCGAGTGAAGCGGGTTCAAATCCCGGGTCTCGCACCTCTGATATTTTCATGTGCGAATCATTTCCAACATGATTACCACTTGTCTTTCGGTGCAGGAAAATATCGTGAGGAAACCTGCATGCCTGAGAGAACTTTATAAGTATTTAAAGACCACCAACTCACACTTGGCCAGCGTGGTGGACTATGGCCTGATCCCCTTCGTATTGAAGGAAGGCTCGTGTCCAGCAGTGGGATGTTAAAAAGGGCTAAATACATTAAAAATAGCGATTTCTAAGGACAATAATCGAACTACTATTATATATTTGAAATTTTGTATGTATGTTTGTTACTCATGTAAGGGCTAGACGGATTTGCATAAAACTTAGTACACAGATAGAGTATGACCTAAAAGTAGCACATACACTAAATTTAGGCACTAAGTGATGCATCCGAGTGAAGCGACGGTAAGTTTTTAATAATATATAAGACCTAGAATTTCTTTGCTATTGTATTAAGGCCTTAAAGATGGAGTAGAATAATAGTGTTTCTCCTCAACCGTTAAAATACTATAGTATACCGTTGACCCTAAAAATTAGTGCCGTACACTAATTTGCCTTCAGCAGGCATCAAACATGTGACATCTATCACAGTATCAGAAACATGTCACAGTTTCAATAAATCAAAACAATTTATATTACCATTCGTAATAATAACATCTGTATACACAATGTCTTACGAAAACGTTACGTTAATTATAAAAGTCATTTGATTCTGTAATAGACATTACCTAGTTACTGTTCGCGGGAATTTACTAACTTTAATTGAATAAATTAAATTAAATTGTTCTTAAACGTTGTTCCACAGACGCAGAAGACTAATTATGATAGAAGGATATAAGGTACAATCTTGTACGGGTCAACGCACATTGAGCAATATGATTATGTTGCAACCTCCTTAATTTAGCTTATTTATTACGAAATTGTTATTTGTACGAAACGTATGACGTCTGTGATTGATTTTGGTCCTTCGAGAAAAAAAAAAAAATTTTCTTCGAGAAAAATCACTCAAGACAGCAAGTCAATCAAGACTATCAACTCAAAAGGATTTCCATCGACGTTTGGAGAATCCAGATACAGCGGCCATAACACTCACGTGGAAATTGTGTGACTGCGAATCGGTTGACTGGCTTCCCAGAAGCGGGTTCCACCAGTTCAATTGAGAAGGCGCATACAAGGTCGCACTATCCACTGACAGACTGGTCCGGACCACTGAAGACGGTCCTATCAATTATATCAGCATAATCATAAAACCATATATAATAATATGGAGAGTATACTGCAACGACAACAAGAAATTGTCGAAGCAATAAAAAAGATAGAAAGGAACTTTGGCAAAGATCCAGTATCCCGGAAGACCCGTAAATACTTGGACGAGCGACTCGATGCTCTTGATAAATTATGGGCTGAGTTCCAAGGAAACAACCAACGGTTGTCACTCTACCATAATGGTACTGATCCTTATTTTAAGGAAAATCAATACGAACAGGCAAGAGAGTACTTTGACTCTGTACGCATGAAGGTAGCGTCATTTTCACCGGCAAGAGAGACTTCTGTGTCACCAACACCAGAAACTCGCCAACCGCTGGAATCACCCGCAGTTCCGACCATGCCTAAGTTACAGCCTAGACTCACACTGCCAACAATTTCAAATGCCGCTACGACCTCGCAGACGGATCGAGGTCAGGCAAACGAATTAATGTCACTACAACGAACAAACTTCCGAGCTTTTCATCGACAAGTAAGTCGCTTGAAAATCGATGAAATCCTGGACAAATGGGAGCTGGAAGACGAATTACGCAACTTACAAACGCGCTGGAATGCAATCGACGCTTTGCATTTACAAATAGACAATATCCTACAAGGATCGGATACTCAGTATGATAGTGAGTTTAACGACTACGAAGACTCATTCAAGTCAATCAAGAAGGCTTTGAATCTCAAGCTCACGTCGACAATTCATCAGCAAAAATCGACTCCACAGATCGACTTGCCTACATTTACAGGCAAATATACACAATGGCCTACTTTTTACGATCTATATGTAGAAAGTATCCACCATAATAATTTGCTTACGAAAACTCAGAAGATGCAACATCTAAAGAGCAAATTACGAGGAGATGCTGAACGACTCATACAGCATCTAAGCATCTCAGCGGAAAACTACGATACAGCGTGGGAATTGTTAACACATAGATACAACAATCCACATTTATTATTTACTAAACACATAGAAATCTTGCTCAATCTGCCAGCCGCTCAAAAACAATCCGCATATGAGATTAGGCGTATTTATGACACATCAATGGAATGTATCCACGCTATAAGGAACCTGGGTATCGATACAAGCACCTGGGACCCCTTATTGGTCCATATTATTACAAAGAAACTGGATACAGTCACCTACAGCGACTACAAAGAAGCCCGGAAAATGCCACGAGAGTTACCTTCACTCTCGGAGCTAATGGACTTCTTAGAGAGCAAATTCATCGCTTTAGAACCAATCGGCACAAGAAATAGAGAAACGTCGTCATCATTCAAAAAATATAATCAACAAAAATCATTGAATAACAAGACTTACAAGCCTCAATATCAAAAGGAACCTCGCTATGGCAAATTAATAAATAAGGAATTCCATAGTGTTGCGACATACATGTCAAGTTGTCCGATTTGTGACGATAAACATCCCTTATACAAGTGCGCCAAGTTTATCAAATATACACCGGGCGAGCGTTTACGAATTATCGAAGATCTTCTCTACTGTAATAATTGTTTGTGCGCACATAACAAGAATTTATGCGTGTCAACTAAAAAATGCAAAGTTTGTAAAGGAAGTCATAATACAATGTTACATGACGCCTATACAATGAACTTTAATAAACAGTCTACAAATACGCTGACTGACATTTCCAGTGGGTCATCAACCCAGAAGAATATTGAAACTCCGCAAAAATATCAAGTTTCAATGCAGCAAAATACTAAGCAACATAGCGTTAATCACGTCGCTACGGATGAAGAAGAGATTTTACTGACTACCCTGTCTATCCGAGTTAAGGCCTTTGATGGAACATATATGACATTGAGATGTCTGCTCGACCAAGGCTCTCAGATTTCCCTGATATCGGAAAACGCCGCCCAGATGCTGGGCTTGCCTCGGCAACGATACCACGCTTCGGTATCTGGTATTGGTAATGGATCAAAACATAGCAAAGGAATCGTCAAGCTCGAATGTCAATCTATTTACCAAAACTACGCGTTTACGACGCAAGCATTAGTCATCAATCACGTCATTAACAATTTACCCAACATATCTTTCAAGAAAGAATCGTGGCCTCATATACAACACATACAACTAGCGGACCCGGAATACAATGTATCTAGGCCTATCGATCTATTACTAGACGCAAGTATATATTCTGAGATTATAATGAGCGGCCTGATCAAGGGCCCGAACATGGCTCCAATAGCTCAACAAACGAAATTAGGCTGGATACTATCGGGTAGCGTGAAAACTTTTAAATGTCACGTGATTACTACCGACTTATCAGCGATTTCTCAATATTGGGAATTAGAGGAAGTCAATGATTCTTCTATCGAAATGACACCAGACGAAGAGTATTGTGAGCAATTCTATCAGTCCACGACAAAACGTTTATCAAACGGACGATATGAAGTTGCCCTCCCAATGAAACCGGGATTTGAACAAAACCTCGGTGAATCAAAAACAAAGGCTATAGCTCAGTTCTATAACTTAGAAAAAAGAATGAATAAAAATGATTGCTTCGCGGAAAGCTACAAATTTTTTATGAAAGAGTACGAACAAAGTAGTCACATGGCTCCAGTTACAAAACGTAATTCGATAGTACACTATCTTCCTCATCACGGCGTACAAAAAACTGACTCCACAACAACTAAACTACGAACAGTATTCAATGGATCATCAAAAACATCGAGTGGATTCAGCTTAAATGACTTGATGGAGCGTGGTCCAAATTTGCAAAAGGATTTACAGCATCTCATCCTAGTATGGCGACAACACAAGTACGTCGTTACCGCTGACATAGAGAAAATGTTTCGTCAAATAATGATTCGAGAATCCGATCAACATCTTCAACGTATTGTCTGGAGAGACGTTCAAGAGGCCCCCTTAAGGGAGTACCAATTAACTACGGTCACGTATGGTACAAAGGCGGCCCCCTATCTTGCTATGCGTACTATAAAACAGCTAGCTATGGATGACGCGCACAAGTTTCCCCTGGCAGCTAAGGCGCTAATGACGTCACTATACATGGATGACCTGCTCGAAGGTTGTGATAATATCACTCAAGCTAAACAGTTACAAGGAGAGGTCATCGATATCTTGAAGGGAGCCGGCATGAATATTCGGAAGTGGTCCAGCAACACAAGGGAACTGATTGAAAGGTTATCCGCTAATCAACTAGACACTCCGTTGGATTTTAAGGGTCTAGAAAACCGAAAAACCTTAGGCTTACGCTGGATCCCGTCGTCAGATATATTTGTATTCAAAAATATATTCGAAAATGAGAACAGTGATGACGTCATAACTAAAAGACAACTACTTTCGAACATCTCAAGGGTATATGATCCCATGGGATTTCTCAGTCCTCTTTCTGTTCGATCAAAGCTTTTATTCCAACGAACTTGGTCTGAAGAAACCACTGATTGGGATACACACTTATCTAAATCCATAACGAATGAATGGATAAAGCTGAAGCATGACTATCAAAAAATAGACCAGTTTAAAATCCCTAGATATATAGGCGATAAAAATCATTATACAATTCACGGATTTTGTGACGCATCCGAAAAAGCATACGCTTGCGCTATTTATGCCGTCACGATAAATTCTAAGGGCAAGTTCACATCGACGCTTGTGACTGCTAAGACAAAATTAGCGCCCTTGAAGAAAAAACTATCTTTGCCAAAACTTGAGCTATGTGGAGCACTACTTCTATCACGGCTCATAAAAAAGGTAACCCAAACTATGCCTGAGAACCTACAGGTATATGCCTGGACCGACTCCATGGTGGTTCTTGGTTGGTTACATGGAGATGTCAATAGATGGAAACAGTTCGTGGCTAACCGAGTTCGTACGATAATCAATATAATTCCGTCATCGTCTTGGCATCATGTTAAATCTGAAGATAACCCTGCCGACTGCGCCTCGAGAGGACTGTCAACACAGCAGTTATTAGAACACCATTTATGGTGGCAAGGCCCGCAGTGGTTGCTAACATTTGATTCAAGTACTTTGAAAGAAGAAAAATATCAACCGCCACGTTTAGAAATAAAGGCATCCAGTGTAACTGCAGCCTTATCTTATAAAAATGATTTAATATTGCAATTATTAAATGAATGTAGTTCAATAGAGCGTTTAACGACTATAATCGGCTGGCTCACACGTTATACACAATGGCTGCAACGTAAACAAATTCCTCAACAAAATTATCTTTCGTCATCAGAAAGGAAAAACGCAATGAACTTAATTATTAAAACAATACAAACAATTGAATTTGAGGATGAAATTGAACGACTACAAAAACAACAAGGTTTAAATAAATCTAGTAAGCTGCTAAGCTTACTTCCGTATCTAGACCCCAGCGATGGGCTACTTAGAGTTGGGGGGAGATTAAATAACTCCTTTCTTAGTCAGTCAGCTAAGCACCCCGCAATACTACCCAGTCATGGCAAACTCACTGAGCTGGTTATACGATACGCTCACTGCACCACGCTTCACGGTGGACCTAGCTTGACTTTATCTTATGTACGAGAAAACTATTGGGTCATCAGTGGGCTTAGAACCGTAAAAAGAGAACTTCGCAAGTGTATAAAATGTCGCCGTTTCAAAGCAGAGAAGATAACGCAGATTATGGCCGATTTACCCGAGCCTCGAGTTACTCCTTCACGCACGTTCTATCATTGTGGCGTTGATTTCACTGGATCCTTTGACATCAAATCAAACAAAGGCCGTGGAATCCGAACACAGAAGGGCTATGTTGCAGTCTTCGTTTGTCTCTCGACGAAGGCCGTTCATCTAGAACTAGTGTCGGATATAAGTACACCAGGATTTATGGCAGCATTTCGACGTTTTTGTGCAAGAAGATGCACCCCGAAACACATGTATAGCGATCAAGGAAGGAACTTTATTGGGGCATCCAAAGAACTGAAGAAGGAGTATAACATTCTCGCTGCTATAAACACGGACGTGATGAACAAGGTCCATGAGTATGACATTCAATGGCATTTCAATGCACCGGCCTATCCCTCAGCCGGCGGGCTATGGGAAGCTGCCGTCAAAAGTTTCAAACATCACTTACGTCGTGTAATAGGTGAGCAAAAGTTAACTTATGAAGAATTCACCACGCTCTTGTACCAGATCGAAGCATGTCTTAACTCTAGACCTTTAGTCGCCTTAACTGAGAATCCAGAAGACGAGTACCTAACACCTGGGCATTTCTTGGTTGGAGGATCACTAATAGCAAGACCACAAACCGACCCTAACCACATGGACTTACGAACAAGATGGCAGACTATACAAGCAATGAATAAACAGTTCTGGAAAAGGTGGTCGTCTGACTACTTACAACAATTACAAGTTCGTACCAAGTGGAGAACACCCTCTAAAAACATCGAGGTTGACGATATTGTTCTAATCAAAGACGAAAACCTGAGTCCCGGCAAATGGTCCATGGGTAGAGTGGTTAAAGTTCACCCAGGCAAGGATGGATACGTACGAGTTGTATCCGTCAGAACTAAGAATGGCGTCATACAAAGACCCATTTTAAAACTGTCAGTGCTACCCGTAAGAGAAGAAAGTACAGAAACTCAAGCACAGACACGTATCGATAACATTCAAAAGAAATGCGATGACGTCACAAGAGCCGACTCGAAACCTCGCTGTAGACAAATAAGAAAGCCCGTCGGAACATTCTTTACTATGCTTTTGATGCTAATTTTATTTCTTTTCAAACCAACTGAATGTTCCTACAACATAACAACTCTAAACAGCAATCAAAAAATTTATTTCGATAAAATGTATGACGTACACATAATACGCGATGAATGGAAGTTAATCGCTTATTACAATATGAGTACCTATTGGTCGGCATTACGTCATGTGAAAAATTATGTCAATCATTTGGAAGAGACTTACTTAAGCAGCGATCTACTTCCAACACAATACAAGAGTATTATATATCAATTACAACACGAAATATCGGAAATCGAACATTATAACACGATTTTCAAAAAACATATTTATAGAAGACAAAAACGAGGACTGATTAACGGTGTAGGCTATGTAGCGAACTCATTATTTGGCGTCTTGGATGAGCGTTTCGCCAAAAAATACGAAAAGGATATAGAGAAAATTTCTGTAAATGAAAACCATTTACGACTCTTATTAAAAAATCAAACAAGTGTTATAGAAGCGCAATATAACATTCTTCAGCGAAATGAAGAAATCATGAATAAGCAATTCGGAATAATACAGCAATGTCTAAAGAATAGCACTTCTGTGACCAATCGAATTGAGAAGGTGACTAACAATGAATTACAAATTTTATCATCCTCAGTCTCAGTCATGATTATTATATCAAACCTTCAACACCTGCAAGAAACCGTTATAAACACTTTAACAAGCCTCGCAAACGGTCATTTAGACGCACATTTGTTACCTCCTGAACAATTGGAAGAACAATCGAATATCATATATCGACATATACCGAATGACCTGACTTTGCCTGCCGATAAAAACGATTTAAAGGAACTTTATAAATTAATGAAGGTTAACGGCGACATCGGCTCTTCTTACTTGATAATCGAAATCAAGATTCCTTTGGTTATTAAAGAAAATTTTGAACTGGATAGAGTAATAACCCTTCCTCAGCAGCATTATAACATAGAATTTATCGCACCATACATTGCATTCAACCTACAAAAGGATCTACTACTCGTCCTGACAGACTCCGATGTAGAAAGTTGTGTTCATATACAAACAAACAAACTATTATGCGCTCTCGATAAACCGATATACGAATTACCATTAACTAGCGGAATTTGTAATTTGAGTATACATAATACAACCATATGCAAAACAAAGGAGTCTCCGTGTCGCGTGCGCTGGGTCAAGTTACATAACAATAACATGTGGCTTTATTCTTGCTGTGGGAAATGCACAGTGCGCATATTTTGCGTGGACACTGGAGTTATAATGACGACACTGACCGGGAATGGCCTTTTACAAATCGGTCAAGGTTGCACAATTAAAGGTGGCATGTTTTCTATATTCAGTCAAAATAGCTACATGAGCCAAGTTAAGGTCCAAGAAAATATAGCGATCCCAACAGATTATTCAATATTAAATTCTATAATAAATACTTCAGATTTCCAACCATTCACACCAGAGGATCATGAAGACTTGTGGCATCGGATGAAGTCTCAAATCATTAACCTCAAAGATCAGGAAACCGCATCACTTAGCATACACGATATACACCAGTACTCTGTTTTGTACATAATCTTGGGATGTATCATTGTTGCGGGATGTCTGTACGGAACCATGCGATGTCGCAGAAACAAAAATATACGGAGTACGACTATGACAGATGGCCCCTCGACCTCAGTTCCAGTGGCGGCAGGTACGGAAGAAGACCAGGGGGCCCCTGCTCCCCGAGAGCGCGACCGCGATTCGTTCGACTGGACATTCCACTTAAAGTGTAGTGCAGTGATGATTAGTATATAGTTAGAAGTTATTTAAATCTATGTACTTAGTCTTAATTGTATTTTGTTATTATAAACTTTAATATAGGTTATCTTCCTTCTTTGAGTCGGCAGGATGTACGGGTTAACGCACATTTCTTTGAGTCGGCAGGATGTACGGGTCAACGCACATTGAGCAATATGATTATGTTGCAACCTCCTTAATTTAGCTTATTTATTACGAAATTGTTATTTGTACGAAACGTATGACGTCTGTACTTCTGCCTATATATACTGTAAATTTATCTTAATAAAGCAGTGTTGGATCGACTTTCATTGGGTTTGGTTTTCCTCATAACCTTCCCTCACATATGTCATCTCTCACTCAACTATAACTGTACCATACAGTTCAATCTAAATCAAATTATGTTTTTTATTATGATTATATATTTTAATATTATTAGTGTAATTTTGTTGATTTAAAAGATCGATAATAACTACTAAACAAAAAAAAAATGGGTACGTGTAAGCTTTACGCGTGATTGAAGTAAAACGTCTTTAGCAAATATCGCAATTAAATTAAAACAAATCAATAATTACATAAGGCATATTACAATCATATATTTATAGAATATCATATACAGAAAGAATATAATATTATATATCATTTGTCAGACAATAACAACGGTTACCATGGCAACAATTAGTCATAATAGCTTTTATTTAAATAAAACTATCTTTTCGAATTTTTTCGCGGATTTATTTTGATTTTTGGTTCCCGACGTTTCGATTGCTTTACAGCAATCATGGTCACGGGAGAGAAGGTGTTAGATGTCTCAAAGGCATTATAATATAGTTGTTACAGACAGCCTACCCACAAATAACAGAAAATAGTATTATGCAAATTTAACCCGTAACTAAATGAAATTTCATATCACTCTAAAATAATTCGTTTCATTAATTTTGTTTAAGAGCGATAAAATAAATAATTAAATAAATTAAATTTTGAGTAAATTTAGTCTGAATAATACGCTTAAAATATTTATTTTACAAACTAAGCTACCCTTTTTAATCTTAAGGGGTTGAATTTTAAAGTAATAGTTTTAGTTATATTCTTTATCAGTATAGGAGCATAAAATCAAAATTAGTCTAGTGGCTAGCAAGTACGGTTGCAGATTCGGAAGTCCTGGGTTTGAGTGCCGAGTCGGGCTATGTATGACTATTAAATAAACTGTACCAGGGATTCTCCTCTATATACTACATCTATACATATAATAAAACTGTAGAGTTCTAATTTCTGTACATAGAAAAAAAACGCTAAAAACCTACTACATACTTTTTAAATTATTTTTTAAATTTAATTAAAGTCTTATAGATGCCCAAAGTAGGTATTGGAAGCCTAGAGGTATTGCGTTCGCTTGGGAAATCGAGTGAAGGGGTTCAAATCCCGGGTCTCGCGCCTCTGATATTTTCATGTGCGAATAATTTCCAACTTAATTACCACTTGTCTTACGGTAAAGGAAAACATCGTGAGGAAACCTGCATGAGAGAACCTAGCAAGTTTTCCAAAGACATGTGAAGTTCGCCAATCCGCATTTATCCAGCGTGGTGGAGTATGGCCTGATTTCCCTCATATTGAAGGGAGGCCCGTGCCCAGCAGTGGGATGTTAAAAAGGGCTGAAAACAATACAAACCCACCACACGAATATTGAACCGAGGACCTATGATACCATCAGAAACATGAACTTAATGCTAACGTACAGCATAAAATGTAGCCAACATATCTTATTTTCATAAAAAGCTGAGCGACGAACAAAAAGGCCTTCATTCATATCATATAGCGGACATTACGAAAGGTTCTGAAAGATTTTAAGGCAAAATTGCACTGACATTTCTACACCGATTCACAAATAGTCTGGCAAAAAAGTAATATATTAGGATTATGTTGTTTCAATAGAACCTATAATAGTAAAATTTATCCAAACAGATAAAAAATAACAAAACATAAAACATAATAATATGTATATATATATATATATATATATATATATATATATATATATATATATATATATATATATATATATATATATATATATATATATATATATATATATATATATATATATATATATATATATATATAATAACATTAATGTCCCAACATATATATATATATATATATATATTATATACGGTATTATATACGGTCGAATTGAGAACCTCCTCCTTTTTTTGGAAGTCGGTTAAAAAGATAAAAATTACTTTTCAATATTGTAGTATTATTATCTATACATCTACACATACGAGTTTATAATAAAATTCTGACTGAATCGAATCTGTACTTTAAATATTTTTTTGAAAATCTTATTGAAATAGACATTATTATCGATACGGAGCCCGAATCTATAGTTTTTAGAATTTTTATCTGTCTGTGTGTCTGGGAATGCATCACGAGAAAACCACTGGATAGATTTTGATAAAATTTGGTATGATGATAGCGGGTTGCCCGAGTCGACATTTAAGATACTTTTTACTGCGGATATGTATCTCATCTCTGGAAATCTATATTAAGCGTTAAATCGTAACTAGGGACGAACTCGAGCGTAGCGAGGGTGAGTAGCTACAAGTAGTTCTTTATATTTTTATTTAAATACAAAATAAATAAATAATTTTAGCCCCGCTGAGTTTCTTGACCAGTTCTTTACAGGACTGAAACTTATTTTTTCCAAACTTTACAGATCTCCGAACTGACCGGTTTCCGACTGGTATATGTATTCTCGATGTTCAGTAAAATATGGTAACAATTTAATGCTGATCTCTTTTGATTTTGAATTTTGTCTATCTGTTTATTAGATTGGATTTTGTGTGTGGAAATAACTTTATGCATTATCATATTATTCATCCCGCTAAATCAAGTACTTCTTATAGATTACCAGAATTTTGTAAGTGTTCAATAAGAAATTTAAAACAAACACGTGTAACTAGATGACTACGTTTTCATATTTTTACTGCCCACTATATTCGTTTTGTAACATTTTTGAGAGGTTTTTAAAAGCATAGATTATAAAAGTAGCTTATGTTCCTACAGGCATACTAAGCTTTCTCGGCCCATACAAGTTTTCGACTTTAGCAGTATTGTTAGATTTTTAAAATTTCGAGTGCTTTTTAAATATTTTTTACTTTTTTACTATAAGTACATATTAACCATTATAAAAGAAAGAAATACTAAGTCTATGCCGTGGATTTTCCTGTATTATATTAATTTTTATCTGGGTGGGCCCAGTATAATTATTGGGTTTTCCGTAAGGAAAACTATCTTTTCGGATTATTTCGCGGATTTAATTTGGTTTCCGACGTTTCAAATTACAGCAATTACGGTCACGGGAGAGACCCTCCCGAAATCTGCTAAATAATTTGAAGAGATAGTTTTATTTAAAATGTCAAATATTCGCGTAAATCTAAGGAAGTGTTAATAGAAATGCACTTGTGTCTTCACATACACTAGCACACTACAAAATTTTCTGCGCATATGATTTGGTCTGAGTGACATTGGCCGCCATAGCCGAATATTTAGATTCAAAATTCAAATTCAAAATTCAAAATATGTTATTCAGCATTAAATTATTACAATTTTTACTGAACGTCATGAGTTTGCTACCAGTTCGGAAAGAAGAAGCCTCAGATCTGAGAAGAACTGGCGAAAGAAACTCAGCAACTTGTCGAAAAGTAAATTTCACTGAACCCAGAAACTAAAAACATCGACATAAAACTATTATGCACGCATTATGAACCCAACAAGCTGTTTTATTATAAAACACCACGCAACAGTTTCCGAGATTTAAAAGGACACGATCGAGTAACGATGGACTGACACGTATCGCGCACATAAAGATAACACGGGGCTGAAGCCCGGCACCAATTATTTATTCCTGGTATGCGGTACAAGCCATAAGCTTTAATATTCCATGAATTACTCCCATACCATATATGTATGTATTATGGATCTTTCTGTTGTTCTTCGTGAAAATTTGTTTTAGCCGATTTCCGGAAAAGAGGTTTTTCATTAGTTAGTTCTGTCTTAATACTTCATATGTACACTAATTATACCTAAAATCCGTAAAGCATTTTTGTATTTTTGTTATTGTCATTTAAAATATATGTATTTTAATTTTGTTTGTTTCTCAAAGTTTCAAAAAGATAGAAGAACTTTTTATACAATCTGGTTTCTGTTCTGTACTTTTGTAAGGCTGGCGTATTTTTTACAAATAGCTGACAATCTAGAGCTATATAGGCTGCTTTTTATACCCGTAATAATTCCAAAAAAAATATCCTTCTTTTTTCGTCTAAAATAGGTGTTTAAAGAAATATGTACTTATAGTTATTTTCAACTTAAAAAATCACTTTAATTTAAATATTCTGTACGAAATAGAAGAATCGTGGTTACAGTCCGCTAGCTTTTTCATTTTGGACTTTCCAGACAAGGTCGAAAAAATAAGGCGTCTGGGAAATTTGAGAATATATTTTATGCTTAATGCGCACTTCCTCATGTCTGTGAGCTGTTATTTTTGTTTAGGCGAAATTTTATTTTGTATGAAGACTTCAGAATACTATATAATTTATTGTGGACATTTCATTATAAAGAAGATATCATGAACAACGTCTCGACTATCTTATTTTAAAGAAAACAAATATATATCCTGTGGGTTTAAACAGAATTTTGACTGATTGAAGTCCAAAAATGTCTGGGAATTAGATTTTGAATTGTTTAGTGCTTTAACAAGCTAGTCTAGCGCCGGTAGCTCTGCGAGCACTCACGCGGACGAAGTCGCGGGAAAAACTAGTAAAATAATAACTAAAAAATAAAAATAACAATTTATAGTCAAGCAATATTTTTATTTAAATGCTCTAAAAAGAAGAAAATAAACACTTTAAATTAAATCTAACACATTTACCTGTGTAAGTAAACAAGAATACAATATTATATAACTGCATCTTAAAACATGATATTTTTTTTATAAAATAGGTAAATTTCACGACATGTTTTTATAACATACTAGTGACTCGCCCTCGTTTCGCTCGGGTTCGTCCCTAGGTACGTTTTAACGGTTAGTATGGACTTCCATACATTATTGTAAAACTGATGTTTATATCGGAAGTTTGAACGCGGGCAAAGTCGCGAGTACTGCTGTACCATAAATAATGAAAAACCAAAATTTTGAAATTCGTAGAAGTTAAGTATCAAATGGATTTCGAAAAGTTGGCAATGCTTCAGATTTATTGGAAGTGTAAACTGATAAATGGATAAGGCTTGAGCCGCCACTAGCGACGCTTTTCAGAAATCGTGACATATTAGTAGAATTTTTAAAATTTTGATTTAGAATTGGTACTGTATGTTTGTATTTGTCATAATAAAGATATTATTTAACAATTAACTTTTTACCCGATTGCGGCAGAAGGAGGGTTATGTTTTTCGTTATATGTATATTTCTTTGGCGAGCTCTGTAGCTTAAATGACTTGATGGATTTTAGCTTGAGAGGTATCGTTAGATTCGTCTTAATTGTGAGAGTGACACTGGGTATATCAAAAATATAAAATATTAAAATGGCCGATTTTTGGTTTTCAAAAAATATTTTTTCCCTCAAACTTATCGAGTGAGATATCAAAATAAAGAGTTTTATAAATGACTTACAAAAATAAATACAACTCATAAAGATATTATACGACAATTAACTTTATCACTATATATCTATATCTATATATACATATAATAAAATTCTAACTCAGTCGAATCTGTATATTAAATATTTTATTTTTAATCTTATTGAAATAGACATTATTCGGAGGCCGAATCTGTAGTTATTAGAATTTTTGTCTGCTGTCTGGGTACGCATCACGAGGAAACCACCGAACAAGTTTTGATGAATATTGGTATAGTGATAGCTAGTTATTCGGGTCAACATATAGAATACTTCTTACTGCGGGAAAATATCTTATCTCTGAGAAATCCATACAAACCGTTAAAACGTTAGGTACGTTTTAACGGTTTGTATGGATTTCTAGGGACGAACCCGAGCGGAACGAGGGCGAGTCGCTAGTTTTACTATATTCTTCATAATATTCTCTGTCTTTCTACTTCAGAGGACTTTGAATATAGTTGACGGCCATTTTTACTTAAAAGTTCAATGATATCTTCAACAGTTAGCGCTCTTTTAAATTGTAAAGTACTGAAATATGGATTTTCGCCGATAACTTATTAGGAGATGGGAAATTTCGAATATCGACAGATAAAATGTCGATAAAACGACAAGCATATGAATAATCTACTTTTATGTATTTATGTTATTTATTGTAGAAAAGTCTATAATAATAAATTAATATAATAAAATTGTAACTAAGCTGAATCTGTACATTAAACATTTTTTGGAAAATCTTATTGAAATAGACATTATTATCGACACAGAGACCGAATCTATAGTTTTTAGAATTTTTGTCTATTTGTCTGTCTGTCTGTTACCGCATCACGATAAAACCACTGGAGGGATTTTGATGAAATTTGGTATGGTGAAAGCTGGTTACCCGGGTCAACATATAGGATACTTTTTACCGCGAGAAAATAACTCATTTCTGAGAAATCTATACTAAACTTTAAAAGGTAAGTAAGGACGAACCCGAGCGGAGCGAGGGTGAATTGCTAGTACTAAATACGCAAGACATAAGAACTAAATACGCAAGGAAAAAACAGTTCAGTACCTTTTTCTTCTCTGTTTATCAACCGCTTTTATTTATTTTTTTTCTGTATAGTAGCTATTGACGAGTTTTAATGTTATCAATAAAAAAATTAAAAATAATTAGTTTTCTTCTTATATCAATAGGATAGATATTTTCATATACGTTGCCCTCAAATTGAATCCAAGTAAATAAAAACCAGCGATTGCGGGTTCGAGTCTCGCTGGGGACAATTATTTGTGTGAAAAGCACGAATGTTTGTGCTCCAGTCATGGGTGTTTATATTTATAATATGTATGTACTTAAAGCTATATACGTGTTACGTATCAACTATCTGGTATCCATAACAGAAGCCTTGAAGCTTACCATGGAACTGGATGGTGCTATGTGTTAATGTCCCAACATATCCCATCATAAAAAAAAATAGCCTTAAATAATAGTAGTTTGATCTTGCTATTAATTAATCAGTTAGTCAGTTAATATATAATTTTATTTGTATATAGAAAATGACAATATAAAATAAAATTTACCAACAAGATTTGTAGAGCAAAAAGAATAAAGTAGCAATGAAGAGAGGACCGGTCCAAAGTAAAGCATGCCTTTCAATCTAACTTAGAGTATCTTTAAAAGCAATCACGAACTTATTACACTGAAACTTAAACTTAAAGCTACACCGGAATTGAACCTGTAATCCCTGCTTTGAAAGTACTAACTTCAAATATATTTCCGCCTTTAGAATCCTTAAGATATTTACAATACTAGCTCTCGCTTTCGCTTTTTGACTCTCTCTACACCCAATGCTAAATGTCTCTCATTTTTTTTTAACTCGCATAAAGTATCATATAGTCTGAAAGCTGGTGTTAGGGTGCCGCTACCTATCAGCCATACCTCGACTGTCTTATTTAGGGGTCATTCAAAGGTAATTACAAAATTAACCTACCCTAAAATGTTCACCAGCTCTCTTACGAATATTACAAGTCACTTTTAGTCAAATACTCTACTCGCTGATAAAAGTCTCATTAAAATCGAATAAGCTGTTCTTTTTTAAAAGGTTTTTTTTCTGCAACAACTCATCTTTTCCCTGATAAAATGGTAAAATGGTAAATTTTGTGTCTCAAAATCATTGAAATCAGTTAGACTTGCCACTTTGTGCATGTTGGGCCATGGCCCATTTTGGGCATGGTTCCAAAATTATATTATTTTATTTTTCTATTGAATCAAACATAGGAATACTCGAAATAATAAAGCGCTGAAATAAGAACAACTGGACGTAACTTTTGATAAAATATTTTTGGAAACTAAATACCAATATACAATCACTCGGGTTCCTCCCTAGCTTGAATATAGTAACATGGATATAGTTCTTTTTTTAAGTACTAAAACCATGGACCTTAAAGAACATACAAAAAAATAAATTAACCGAATTGATCCAGCCATTCTTAAGTAATGCACTAACTAACACCAACATTCATTTTTATTTATATGTATATTTAAGATAGAAGATATATGTAGAGGAGAATTTAGTTACATTTTCTGCTATAATACCTTATTATTGTTTGAAGTTACTATGTTCTTTAGTTTAGTTTTTATTGTTTTTAAATATCCATCAGCGATTACGTCTCGAACGGGGTCGAGACGCCATCACGACATTCATTGGATGGAGATACGTGGATTAGTAGCGTTGGTTGATCTTGATGGATCATAGAGTTAAGTTTTGATATTATAGTTAGTTAGTTAGTCGATGATCCAGATCCTAGAAATTACTGCTTAATTAAATTATTAAAATTGCCATTTTAAGTTTATAACATTGTGATTTTCCTTAATAAATTGTATTAAATATTTAATCCATCTAATCTAATATATTTAAAAGAGCAATTCTTGTATATTTACTTATACCGGCGATCTCAGAAACGGCTAATACGTTTTCGCAGAAAGTCTGGGAGTTTTCGGCGGCGAACAAAACGATCTAGATTAGTCTTATGTCTAGGAAAAGTCTGTTTTCGAGTTTTCACGCGGTTTTCTTTCGCATTATTCAACGTCAAATATGGTCGATAATTTCTTATCGTGATCAAGCGGCCAAGGTGCAAGATTGACAATCACTAGTGTCCGTTCCGAGTCTCGGTCGGATATAAAGATTTTACTTCTATTTTTTTTTTTTTTTGTATTTATTAAAATTTTTAGTTTTTTTTAATCTAAAAATACGATATAACAAAAAAGAACTCCGAGCAAAGTTTGGTCGTCCAGGTACTACTTTATTATTTGAGCCCTGATAACGCCCACAAGATTAGTAAAAACTAAAGAAGATGTTCGTGGAATATGGATAATACGATGTACATGTATAATATTGTCTTGACTTTTTTAAACGGAAGCCCATCTGACTAAGATTGGTCACTACTCAAAAGATATTATAGTGAACAAAAATGTACGAAATATAGCAGATAGTGCACTACTATCTGCTATATATGTGCATATATATTTGACGACACGTTTGACTCAGTTCGTAGTGACTACTCGCTGTGCCAGCGGTCGCGAGTTCGAGTCCCGCTGTGGGCATTCATTTGTATGATGAGTACGAATGTTTGCACTTCAGTCATGAAGTGTTTATATTTATAATAAGTACATATGTATTTAAAATTATGTATAGTGTATCAACTATCTGGTATCCATAACACAAGTGCTGTGTTAATGTATCAACAAATTTATTTATTCTCTTACGCTAAAGATGAACATAGAGGCAAAAAATTACCTAATCGAGCTCCGGACCATTAAAAGATTTTTCATAGAAAGATACAATATGTTTTAACCCATCTCGCGACTCGAACCCAGGATCCCATTTTTGTTATCTATGTTGTACTTTAAGTTTTACTAACTATAATAAATACCTCCAGCTCACATTCATAAGTAAATGCAAATGGGAAATGATTTTTCATTTAAAATTCTTTTAATGAAGAAATACGTTGTACAGTAATATCATGTCTAATAAAGATGCAATCACGTACACCGTAAAAGTGTCGCGCATTATTTTGTCCAGAGATTTATGGAGTACAGAGTAAGTGAAGCCCAGACTTTAATATAAATACAAAAAATAGATACTGTCTGCGTCTTTGTTTACATAATACTAGCGACTCACCCTCGCTTCGCTTGGGTTCGTCCCTAGCTTAATTTCCCATACAAATTATCATCCCCATTTTCACCCCTTTTAAGAATGATTTAAGGGATAAAAAGTATTCTAAGCCCTTTCCAGGGTCTCAAACAATCTGCTTACCAAATTTCATCTAAATCGGTTCAGTAGATCCAAAGATTACTCCCTATAAGGTCACAAACTCACAAACTCACAAACTTTATCTCTTTATAATATTAGTATAAATTATGTATTTCATGACAGAATAAAAGAAATATGACTATTAAGTCTTGTAATTATTAAATCCGTCCAGTATGTAGTAAATCTGGAACAAACTGACAGACTCATAAAATATCTAAAAACTTAATATAAAAAATAAGCAAAATAAATCCCCGAAATTATCCGAAAAGATGGTTTTATTTTAAACGTCTCAAAACTATTTTAAGTAAAACTTTCTTTACGGATTTTTCCGCGAATTTATTTTGATTTTTGGGACAAGTCTGTCTCTTGACCATGGTTGCTGTAAAGCATTCGAAACGTCGGGAACCAAAAATCAAAATGAATCCGCGAAAAATTCCGAAAAGATAGTTTTATTTAAAATGTCAAATATTCGCGGAAATCTAAGAAAATATTAAGTCCAAAAACTAAACTGAGTTAAAATTAGTCATACTAGTCTATCAAAGACGTTTGATACGGTATATCAACATTGTTCACAGTGTCTAGAATATACACGCCACCTTAGCCGTCATTTCATAGCATTCTGACGTTTAGAGGTCTTTAAATATAGCGGGATTTACTAAGACAAATTAATTTTGGTAGTGTTTGTGAAAATGTTTATACATATGATATTATAACACTTCACTGTAGTTTAGTCTATCTGAATAAAATAGGCAAAAGAAATTGATGCGTGGGTATACGAGTACTTTTACAGCACTCCATGAAAACATGGATAAATAAATAATAAATATGTTGGGACATTAACACACAGCACCATCTAGTTCCATGGCAAGCTACGAAGCTTGTGTTATGTTTACCAGATAGTTGAACACCCATGACTGGAGTACAAACATTCATGCTCATCACACAAATGAATGTCCCCAGTGGGACTCGAACCCGTGACCCCTGGCACAGCAAGTAGGGTCACTCTAAACTGAGCCACACATGTCGTCAACAACACAATAACTCATCAAAGTTTTACCGTAATCGGAAAAGTCGTTTAGGAATATCATAATTACATACAGACATATATTAATAAGTTTTTTTATATATAAGAAAACTAAAACAACAGTTAATATCTATATTATTTCTCGTACCAGAAACAAATATTTGATGACATTACATATTCACGCATGTTTTTCGGAAAGGTTAAAATATGAATTAGGGACTCTGATCTGGTTTATTTAGTTAGAACAATGCCTATACAGTATGTTACAAAAAGGGACTATTAATCAATTTTTTTTTAATCTTAAATTTAGATCATCCGGATAAAAGATTATTTATTTGTTAGTTTTAATTTATAAACATATAGGAAAACAAAAACAAATCTATGCCACGAAAATCGTACAAATTCTTCAAGATAAAAAGCAGCTTGTGTTATTCCAGACTACAATCTATCTCTGTGCCAAATTTCATACAGATCTGTTCAGCCTTTCTGGCGTGATTGAGTAACAAACATCCATACTCACAAACTTTCACATTTATAATATTAACATGGATAAATCGATCGAAATAAAAGCTTTTTACTATATACGGTACTTATAAGAGAAACATATTTTTTTGAATTTTTCTATGTCTGTTGTTTGTTCCGGCTAATCTCCGAAACGGCTGAACTGATTTTGCCTTGACTTTCACCGGCTTAAGTTACTCCTTATAACTGATGTTATAAGGAGTAACTTAAGCTACTTTTATTTTAGAAAAAGAATTAGGGTTCCGCTCAAAAAAATTAAAACGTACTCCAGCGAAAAGTGGGTAAGTCGCTAGTATTATCTATACATATAATAAAATTGTAACTAAGCCGAATCTGTACGTTAAATATTTTTTGGAAAATTTTATTTAAATAGTCATTGTTAACGGCTGAATCTATAGTTTTTACAATTTTCCTCTTTCTGTCTGTCTATGACCGCATTACGGAAAAACCACTGGAGGGATTTTGATGGGTATGTCAAAATATAGGGTACTTTTTACTGCGGGAAAATATCTCATCTCTGAGAAATCTATACTAAACATTAAAACGTAACAGGTACGAACTCGAGGGGAGTGAAGGTGAGTCGCTAGTATTATTATAAATAAGAACTTTCATTATAACATTTAATAGGTGTTTTCAGCCAAAGCATATAAGCGAGCTGCAATAAAAATGCAATCACTGTACGAAACCTGCAGCCAGACTGTAAAAGTGTCACACATTATTCCTGTATAAGGATTTATGTGCCATAATCATTGCACAGAGTACTTACCGATAGAGATATCATTTTTTTTTTCTAAAGTAATTTTTGCGTCGTCTATACAGATAAATAAAATTGAAGTGTCTGTTTGTAATGTCAAAAAAACAGCTTTACACTAAAAAAATGCACATGGAATTATATGCGGACTTATGAGAAAAACATAATTTTTAAAATTTTTGTCTGTCTGTCTGTCTGTCTGTTTGTTCTCGCTAATCTCCGAAGTAGCTGAACCGATTTTAACGGGACTTTCACTGACAGATAGCTGATATTATAAGGAGTAACTTAGGCTACTTTTATTTTAGAAAAAGAAATAGAGTTTCGCTCAAAAAAATTAAAACGTACCTAGAGACGAACCCGAGCGAAGCGAGGGTGAGTCGCTAGTCTATTATATTATTATAAAAACAGCAAAATTTGATAGTTTTTTTATTTGTTAGTATATGATTCAAAAAATTGAAATTAAAAAAAGGCGCCGACTTCCAAAATATCTGATTAGGTGTCTATAGTAAATGAAAACCCCCATTCAGGTATTCTTACTTTTTTTCATCTGAAAGGGTTTTTTCACACATGACTAACTAGTAGATTCGGCTTTGTCTGTATGTTTCGAACGTTACCTATGCTTGGGTGCCACTTCTTTATGTTTTAACGTCATGGGATGAAATTCCGAATGTATATTATACAACTTTTATTGAAGGACGTACCGACCACGCTATTGTAGCTAACAAGTATAATATTTATGTATACATATACCTACTTTAAATCAGTCATGGTCACCAGAGAGACTAAGGTTTAAGACGAATCAAAAGTTGTCAAATATTTTAAATAAAACTATCTTTTCGGATTTTTTCGCAGATTTATTTTGATTTTTGGCTTCCGACGTTTCGAATGCTTTACAGCAATCATGGTCACGGAAGAAACTAAAATATTAGATGTCTCAAAGCTATTATATAGTTGTTACAGACAGCCTACCCACAAAATAACAAAATGAATTCAAAAAACTTGAAAAATTAAAAGGAATTATTATATAGTTGTTACAGACAAACCTACCCACAAAAATATACAAGACTTTAAAGAAATAGAAAATATCACCAAAGTACCTAACAATATCTGTACTATAAATTAAATATTATTCGCGTAAATTTAAGAAGGTATTTTATATGTATTTTTAAATACATTATATAATAAAACCTCTACAATATACAACGTACCTGTGTTTCAATTTCAGATGCTCTTGAAATATGTCGTATTATTTTCGTTAATAATGAAATGTCGTTAAAATGTTAAATAATTTTCAATTTTCATCCTCAAATATAAATTATCTTATAAATTATACATAACATCCACTCTCTTACATATCGTTATTTTATAATTATTATAGACAATATCTACTGTCTGTAACAAGTATATAATGAACTTTGAGACGTCTAAAACCTTAGTTTCTCCCGTGACCATGATTGCTGTAAAGCATTTGAAACGTCGGGAACAAAAAAAAAATTAAAGAGAGCGTGTATGAATGTGTGTACACGCGCAAGAAGTCAAACTTCTGTAGGTTATCGGTACTCTTTATGAAATTCAATTAATGTTTTAAATAAGGACGTGTTGGATACTAAAAATAACGCATATTAGGCATATTACAATCATATATTTATAGAATATCATTTAAAGAAAGGATATAATATTATATATCATTTGTCAAACAATAACAACGGTCACCATGACAACAAGCGTACGTACATGTTTTCGTAACGCATTCAACTTCCCCACAGTCAAGCGTGCGTCAAAAAGTTTTACTTCAAAAAAAAAACAATGTGACATAATCCGAAAAGACAGTTTAATTTAGCATTTCTGAAAGCATCAGTAGACATGGTAACGGGAGAAACTAAGATTTTAGAACAACTTATTACTTACTTAGTCTCAAAATTTATTATAATATAGTTATATTTTTGGATAGAAACTATCTGTGTTACTACCCACAATTTAAAATGTATTCAGCCCTTTTTAACGTCCCACTGCTGGGCACGGGTCTCCTTCCAAAGATAGTTTATACGCTACACATATATAACTTTAAATAAATATATATTATAAATATAAACACCTATGTCTGGAGTACAAACATTCGTGCTCATAACACAAATGAATGCCCCCAGCGTGACTCGAACCCGCGACCGCTGGCACAGTAAGTAGGGTCACTACAAACTAAGCCAAATATCGTCATAAAAAAATGAACAAAAAGCATTGAAACCGAATTTCAACATTCATCTAATGGACTTACATTCTAAGCTTCGTTTTTTAGATCACAATTCAGCAAAATAAGCATTAATTTGGGACAAATTAGTTAAAAAGTGGTTTTATTTTCAATTTTCGAGTATCAAAGGCTTTCGAGTTAGTCTCGGACAAATTCAAATTGCTTTACATTTAAATGTATAAACAATTTTAGTATTTTATTAAACAATCCAGTTAAATAAAAACTAGAAACCGCCTGCGACTTCATTCACAATTTTTACTTTCCTTTACAATCAATAAACATCATTATCAATTTTCATCATCTATACCTACTAATAAATGTGAAAATTTGTATGTATGTATGGATGTATGTTACTCTTTCACGCCAGAACGGCTGAACGGATCTGGATGAAATTTGGCACAGATATAGATTATAGTCTGGAATAACACATAGGCTATTTTTTATCCTGGAAAAATGTACGATTCCCGTGGGACAGGTGTGTTTTTGTTTTCCTAGAGGCGAATCCGAGCGATGCGAGGGTGAGCCGCTAGTTTCTATATATATGTACTTAATAAAATCTATATATAAATAAGCAAAGACAAAACAGTTCAATATCTTTTTAGGGTTCCGTACCCAAAAGGTGAAACGGGATTGTCTTATTTTGTTTAGTAGCTATTGACGAGTTTTAGTCTTATCAAAAAAAAATTAGAAGCAGTTTTTTTTATATACCTACTCGTAAATAAATAAATCCTGTTCATATACATATGTTTTCCTCTTCATAATAATGATGATCTAATTTCAAACATCAGTAGTATTAATTTAAGCTTTATATTTGACAAAATTCAAATAAAACTTTTTTTTTTATGGGATTCAGTGACAAACGAGCAGACAGACCACCTGATAAAATACAGAACCGCCGGTACGTTGTCACTGTGAGGACTAAGATGATATGCCTCTTGCCTGTAATTGCGCTGGCTACCTTATCCTTCATACCGGAACACAACAATGCAATCATTGTTGCTTGGCAGGAGAAATAGATAAGGGGGTGGTACCCATCCAGTCGGACTCCTCAGGCTTGACAGAGTCCTACCACCGGTAAGCCTGTATTGTTGTGGGTATCGATTTTCAAAACTTTTTTTTAGAATACATGGTTATTAACAGTGTTGTCATATAAAAAAAAATTAAATTGCATGTATAACCTTGGAATCTATATAAAGTCAGTTTTTGAAGTCAAAAATAGAAAGAACTAGTGAATAATTCCCACAGTAACATATAGTAAGTACATACTAGCGACTCACCCTCGCTTCGCTCTAGTTCGTCCTTAGCTTGAATATAGTAAAATGAATATAGTATTTTATCCTTAAGAGATAGACATATGCCATCGTGAACTTTTTGTAAACCTTCTTAAGGTGTACAATACTGTAGTACATTATTTTGATCTATCTCGTAGGGTTCAATGTAAGCGCAAAATAATGTGTTTATTTACGACATCACATTAGAAACCTCTAAAATTATCAGTGTTTCTCTACTATATTATGCATGTATTATACATATATACCTTCCTCTTAAATTATTCTATCTTAGTATTTCTTTCGTAGTTTTAAAGATCTAAGCATATATAAGGACAGACAGCGGGAAGCGACTTTGTTTCATACTATGTAGTAATAATAAAAAAATGTCATGATTTTTTTAGCAATTTTAGAGTTATATATGAATAAACAGACCCTAGAAAACCCTAGGGTTTTATAGAGAATAAATCCCTAATAGTTGTTGAGTTAAAATCTATTATAAGCACTTACTAAATATTCCCCAAACAAAAGTTTGTAACCGTACAGTTTTGATCTTGTGACGATTTTACTATGTATATATTTTACTATGTAGACACACAAAAATTCTAAAAACTATAGATTTGGCCTTTGTATCGATAATAATGACTATTTCAAAAAGATTTTCCAAAAAATATTTAACGTACAGATTCGACTCAGTTAGAATTTTATCATATAGTGTATAAAACAAAAATAAAATATCATTTTAAATAACATTGTTAGGAGTTTTCAAAAAAGGTTCATTATAAAATAATTACTTCGTTATTTCAGTCCGTGGGTGGCATTCGGTTGGTGACCACCTCTTTCGTAAATATGCAAATGCGGAGGCTGGAGCCAGATCTCGTAAGGTTTATCTTAATTTTGGGTACTTTAATTTATAATAGATAATATAGACCTTTACGTTTCATAGAATTAATTTTTCTAAATAATATGGGAATATTATAAATGTCCGGCATCTTTTGTAACTTTACGCTTAAACTACTGAACAGATTTCGGTGAAATTTGGCAAGGACATTTTTTTTATGACATCCAGTGACAAACGAGCAAACAGACCACCTAATGGAAAGCAGCACCTGTCGCCCATAACACCTACGGTTCATGCACTTAGGTTTTACGTAACAAAAATGCAGAACCACAGGTGCGTTGTCACTGTGAGGACTAAGTGATATGCCTCTTGCCTGTAATTGCGCTGGCTACCTTATCCTTCATACCGGAACACAACAATGCAATCATTGTTGCATCTTGGCGGCAGAAATAGATAAGGGGGTGGTACCCATCCAGTCGGACTCCTCAGGCTTGACAGAATCCTACCACCGGTACATAGATTGTACCATGGGGACGAATATAATGGGGTTAAAAACAAGTGTTTAATATATTTTTTATATTTATTATAAAAGCTGTAGATTTATGTTTTACTGTGTTCCAAAAACTATTCTGTATCTTCGAATTATTCGTAATCCGTACTAAAATTATAATTATAGATTTTTTATTTGTTTGTTTGTAATCTTTGAAAGTACCATTTAAAAGGTTTGAAAGTTTTCGTCTATAATCATGCTAAAACCCCTAGGAACCGAGATGTTAAAAATAAATAAAATAAGCGAGCAAATCCGTGGGAAAATGCTAATTTGATTAATATTATTAGACATAATAAACTATCTCTTCCCATTGGAAGTTCTTCCATACCTTCCACCCCTCCCAGGAGTACCAAATTTCACTTCAAAATTTCAATATACGGACAATCAATGCCACCAACTATATTGATTTTTATTGTCATTGCAAAATATAATAACATTGGTCAGTGAATATGAATCTGGTGGCGACTGATAAAGACCAATTCAACTCATACACTGTACTGTACGATGTTTTTTTGTATATTTACTTAAAAGTTATTTTGTTCTTTGTTTTTAACTTGTGACTGGTTTGCAGTTTACTTCGATAACATCATGAGGGATGGATAATGTATGGAAGGGATAAATGAGTTATTTTAAACAGATAAATAAAATTGAAATGTCTTTTTGTAATGTCAAAATAACATCTTTATACTAAATGCATATGGAATTACATATGGTACTTATAAGTAAAATACCATTTTTTTTAATTTTTGTTTGTCTGTCTGTTTGTTCTGGTTAATCTCCGAAACGGCTGGACCAATTATAACTGAACTTTCACTGGCAGATAGCTGATATTATAAGGAGTAACCTAGGCTTTTATTTTAGAAAAAAAATAAGGGTTTCGCTCAAAAAATTAAAACGAACCCAGGGACGCACCCGAGCGAAGCGGGGGTAAGTCGCTAGTAAACAATAAGGTTATTATGTTCTCTCAAAACTAGCTGTCAACCCCATTTTTGTTCAGGTGTAAAGTGGCATAGTGACATGCATACACATTTAGAAAAACGAATGTTTGCATGTAAGTCAACTAATATTTCTACTTCATTCATCTGGAGAAACACTTAGGTCAAATTTGTTAAAGTTTGACAGTATTTAAATAATTTTTCAAATATTATAAATACATAATGTATACTGCCTGCGAGATTTTCATCGGAAATTTTCACTAATTGTTCATAATTATTGTGCCGTTCCTGATTATTTTTGGCAGACATGCGATAAGCTTAATGAATTTATTGTTTTAAAAGAAGAATTAAGACAAAGTCAATATTTTATTATTTACTAGCGACTCGCCCTCGCTCCGCTCGGGTTTGTCCCTACTTACATTTTAATATTTAGTATAGATTTCTCACAGTAAAAAGAGTAAAAAGTATTCTATAGAGTTACTTTAGTTTTATAACTATCCCGTGGGAATTCCTTAATTTTCCGGGATGAAAAGTATCTAAAATGTTATATACCCATAAGATATCACACACACACAAAACAGACAAACAGACAGAGAAACAAAAAAAATGAAAAAAATCTGGATTTATTCTATTTCTCTATTTACATCCCCTGATTCGGTTTTTAGTATTTTTTTCTATATACAGACACACGACCTTTACAGTTTTATTATATGTATAGATTACTTTGAAACGTCCAATAGTTGCAGACAGACACGAAAATCTTTTTATTATACAACAAACCACTTTGCGATCTATCATATTAATAAGCTATTCACCAATGTAAAAGGCCCAATGAAAACTCAAGCCAGCATTTACATATTATTTCAAAGGATCTTATTTAAATCACCGATATCTCGCTCTGATGGTTTAGACTCGAGATACTCGTACATATTAGATAACGGTATAGTGATCAAGTCTTTCATCTAATTTAAAAAGAACTATGAAATTTAATAAGAATGTTTATATGAAGACGTTTGACGACAGGTTTGATGCCCTTTACATTGATAAATAATAATACTAAATATGTTGGGTCATTAACACCCACCACCATCTAGTTCCATGGTAAGCTACGAGGCCTGTGTTATGGATACCAGATTGTTGATACACTACATATATATAACTTTAAATACATACATATTATTGTGTCCCAAAATAAAATAAAAATAAAAAACAGACACAAATGTTGTGAAAACTATAGATTTGGCCTCTGTATCGATAATAATGACTATTTTAATAAGATTTTCCAAAAAATATTTAATGTACAGGTTCGACTCAGATATGTATGATGTCTAAATTTTAGCGTAAATCTAAGAAAGTATTATCTTCACAAACTGTAATATTTCTAATTACCGCAGAATCTTCCTCTACTTTTACATCGCTTGGAAAGCTATTAATACAATGGTTGCCGTTGAGTGGGAGAAAGAGTGGGTGTATTGACAAATCGATAGGATTATCCTACGGTTAAACGTTTAACACAATGTTTTGAAATAAAAGATTTTTTATTTATACGTACAGAAATACTGATAGTTTTAATATATAATCAGACTTAATAAGTAATATCTAGTTTACATAAGTTATCAACTATGAATTGCCTCTCATATTTGTTTGTCTTCGATCAAGTCCATTTCCAAACATGACTCTTTCTATAATAATGTATACATATAAATATGTTGTGACATTAACACACAGCACAATCTAGTTCCATGGTAAGCTACGAGGCTCGTGTTATGGATACCAGATAGTTGAGACACTACACATATATAACTGTAAATACATACATATTATAAATATGAACAACATGACTGGAGTACAAACATTCGTGCTCATCACACAAATGAAGCCCCCAGCGAGACTCGAACCCGCGACCGCTGGCTCAGTAAGTAGGCTCAATACAAACTGAGCCAAACGTGCCGGTATAGAAGATAGAAATTTAAACTTATATGTATACCTGTCTTAATTTTGGAAATGTACTATTTTATGTACATACATACAAAACCACGTCCCAATAAAATATTAAATAATTAAATATATTTAATTGTATATAGATACTAGCGACTCACCCTCGCTTCGCTTTGAGTTCTTCCCTAGACAAAAACAAATCTATCCCACGGGAACCTTACATTTTTCCGAGATGATATATAGCCTATAGCCTTCCTCAGTTAACGGGCTACTCCATGCAAAAAGAATTTTTCAAATCGGATTAGTAGTACCTGAGATTAGCGCATTCAACCAAACAAACAAACAAAAAAGCTCTTCAGCTTTATAATATTAGTATAGATTATTTCAATACAACCTAGATTCCTATCATAGTTCTCTAACAACATCATATCGCCAATATTTTTTGATTATAGTTGACGCCATCTATGAATGTTAATCATTTTCATCGAGCGACGCTACTTTGAAAGCAAGCATAACAGCAGTAATAATACCAGTTTTGATATAGAAATATTCGAAACACTGTATAAGAGACTATTCTCGAGGACTAAACCTTCGTTTAAGAAAATATTCTAAATTCTGAGATTGCATAACAAAAAAAATCTTCAACTAATTAACATTATAAAGATGTTTAAAATTAAAATTAACAAATATTGTAAGGTACATTGGTGACATATTTCAAGTTTTTTGATTTCATTTTCTTAGTCTGTAACAACTATATATATAATACCTTTGAGACATCTAACACCTTAGTCTCTCCCGTGACCATGATTGATGTAAAGCAATCGAAACGTCGGGAACCAAAAATCAAAATAAATCCGCGAAAAAATCCGAAACAGTAGTTTTATTTAAAATGTCAAATATTCGAGTAAATCTAAGAAAGTATTACCTTCAACTAAGTTGAAGTACAGTCCCTTTTTTGTTTTTTGGTCAAAAAATATATTTAAACCCATAAAATTCAACAAATTTAAATCTTAACAAAAATATCGCTGGCTCTATTAATCACCACTATCGTTCATGCAACGATAAATTGTACGGCAGCTTTCCGTATGTATTTTACACTGAACATATTTTAGTTGTGATTTAGATTTTGTATTTTATAATATTACTAGCTAGTGATACATTATTAATTAATAACGACTGTAAACTAATAGATTTCATCCACCAAAAAAAAGTTGGCAATAATTTTTAACGCGAAAATTCAAAGTCAACGTGTCAAAGGCCCTAAAGTATAGAAATAATAAACTTTTCATTCAAGCTTTTACTCGCAACTTAAATATAATTTTATTTTAAAATGCAGAACTTTTGCGACATGTTATGCTTAAATTTGCTTAAGTAAGTCGTCTTGAAACCTGAATAACTTAGAAATTCTAATATATCAAAGACTCCCGTGCACTTTGGAGTATTTTTGGTAAAATCCTTATATCAATAAACCAACTACTGCCTGTAGCTTTAAGCACGCACGCTTTTTTAACCATTTATATACGATTTGTTCAAATATTTTTATTTGGAATTTTATTTGATAATTTCAATTATTTTCAAACGATTTTATAAATATTTTTTATATATTACATGTACACAGTATAATTAATATTTATAACATCCTTTGTAATTTTGACTAAGTACTGCATACCAAAAAAGTCTTCTTGAATTTCATTTCACGTCATGCAATCCTCGGGTGCAGGATAAAAAACACAGAATTGATGAAAGATAGTAGAATGGTAGTCACGCGTAATTTGTATGGGAACCACTGTCGCCACTCATCCCCTCTTGATATTTTTACTACACGCGCAAGTCAAATAAACACAAGCATTCCCACACATACGCAACCTTTAACGCAGCCCTGTAATTGGTCAACACATAGATAATTAGTGTTGCGTCTGTGCTGTGCAAAATCAAGTAAAATTACTAGTGGTTGAAAATAAAAAATGCTATCGATATTTTTGTTGATGATTTATGTCAGTGTATTAAAATAAATTTCATATAATATTTGCTTTTTAACAGTTATTAAAACACATTTATAACGAATAAGATTAGTTCAATTTAAAAATAAAATAAAACAATGTTTAACTTCTAATAAATGTATTACAGACATATATACAGTGCTATCTAGTACCTACATTCATATCATCTGTCTCTTTTAACAATTTTAGTTTTTTTTATAAAAACAAGTAAATAAAAAGAACATAAGTACAATGAAACTTATCAAAGAACTGGTATAAATATGAACAATTTTATCTCTTGGGAGACCTCCTGGTTTTAAATATCTGTTTCCAGATTTTTTAATAATAAAATCATTTTCACTAAAATGCTTAGAGCATATAGCACTGGACTTTGTCGGAAACCAGTTTTCCCTGCCTGTCACGTCAATCCATTGTTCTTTTATGGAAGGTTCTTTAGGAAACCTAAAAGTATTTTTTGATATTACCAAATCATGCATGAGATATTTTTAGGTAATATATAAAATTGATTTTTTCTTATTTCTAAAATAAACCTGTATATAAACTTTAAATTAGCCATAGAAAGCATTCAATCACATTATTATACAAAAATCATTGTCTTATCGATTATTTTGTCTTACAAAAAAACCATCACTATTATAATATACAAAAGCGAATCATCGCTATGCAAGCAATGAAAAAGTGTGGGTTTCGCAGAGAACGCTATCCATTGCGGACAACGATCGCGCGTTGCTTTGATTATGCGCATGCATAGCGAGCAATGTATATTGTTTGTTTTAGCTTATTACAATAGTATCGTTTGTTTTGAATTTTGTAATCTTTGCTACATTTTTGAAACTAAAGAGATATTCATTATTATTTTTGACTTACCGATGAAAAGATATACCTCCTCGATCGATACTCGAAGTTTGACTTTTTGTCTAGCAAGTAATAATAGCACAACACGGCATTATAACACTATTTATCGTAGCTCCGTACCCGACGCACTCTAAACACGAACTACAAGCGGTGCACGCATGAATCGGTTCAAGTATGATTGTTTAATCATAGTTGCGGCGACGCTGTCACGCCCACATTACCCTTCCAGCCTTTTTTACCTATTCCGTGATAAAAATCACCTATAGAATAATATAATCATAATATTTTTTATACATATACTTGCATTTAACGTATATATGTATATCCATACTTAATATAGAGGCAGAGTTTGTTTGTTTATATGTTTCTTTGAACGCGCTAAACTCAGAAACTACTACTCCGATTTGATAAATTCTTTTTGCATTACATATCCGGTTTATTGAGGAAGGCTATATATCATCATGCTGCCACCCAAGGAAGCGGAGTAGTAATATAATATATTATAGTATATCTATTCTATACTAACCGTTAAAACGTACCTAGGGACGAACTCGAGCGAAGCGAGTCCAGCCATTTCGGAGATTAGCCGGAACCAACAAACAGACAAATAGACAAAAAATTTCAAAATTGTGTTTTTCTTATAAGTACCGTATATAATTTCATATGCATTTAGTATAAAGCTGTTATTTTGACATTACAAATGGACGCTTCAATTTTTTTTACCTGTATAGATATTTACTTCAAAAAGTTTCTTCATGTAATTGTTAGTTAAAATGTAATATTTTAGTCCAGTAGTAAAATATGATGAACAAATAGTAGAAAATGTCACAAAACATCGTACAAAAGTGAAATAATGTCCAAGAACCCTTCTAATGACCGAGCTGCATAAAATTATTCCACAGTGAAGGATAATACGTAGCGTCAAAGTAAATTTACATAATATTACTCTTGATTTCTAATTTTAAGAATTTAAAATTCTGTACGAATAGTCGAGAATTTACTGCTTTTGTTTAATTTTTAATGTATTATTTGAAGTAGCCCTTTTTTTAATACTATAGTGAGTGTTGTATTGTCCTGATCTATAAATATAATAAAATTGTAGATATCGAATGTCTGTACATACAAATAAAAGCTAAATACCGAGTCAGGGGGATGTGAAGAGAAATAGAACAAATTTTTGTTTCTGTCTGTTTGTCTGTTTGTACGGGCTAATCTCCGAAACTGTTGGGCCGATTTAAATGAATTTTTGCATGGTGGTACCTTATATCCCCGGTCAATATTTTAGATACTTTTTATCCCGGAAAATTAAAGAGTTCCCGTGGGATAGTTAAAAAACTATAGTAATTTATACAGCTTAGTACACAAAAACTACTGGTTGGATTTTAATGAAACTTTACAATAATATAGTTCATACATAAGAATAACAAATAGGCTTCTTTTTATCCTGGAAAAATGCACAGTTCCCGTGGGATAGATTTGTTTTTGCTTGTCCAGAGGCGAACCCGAGCGGAGCGAGGGTGTGCCGCTAGTATGTATATATTGATCATACAAATATTATTTCCACTGGATTTTCTTTAAGACTTTAGTTTCAATAACAATTTAAATCGGACTAGGGTGAGTTGAACTAACTCTTTAGAAAACTAGTTAAGTCTTCTAAGATATGAAGGTTTGCTCACAAATTTCACAGTTTCCTTTACCGGTATCCATAATTAGTAATTATGTTGAAAATGTCACAGGTATGAGACCCGGATTTGAATCCGCTTCAAAGTTAATCAAGTAAGCATGTAACCAATAGGCTACCAGTGTTTCAGGCCTTAATTCGGTCCTGTTGCAAAATCGTTATTAACTAACATATCCTAACTAAACTGAACGTGATAAATTCAGGCTAAAAAGTATTCGAGGTTTTGTATTAGCCAGTGTTTTTATATGTACCGGTGGTAGTACTCTGCCAAGCCTGAGGAGTCCGACTGGATGGGTACCACCCCCTTATCTATTTCTGCCGCCAAGCAACAATGATTGTATTGTTGTGTTCCGGTTTGAAGGATAAGGTAGCCAGCGCAATTACAGGCAAGAGGCATATCATCTTAGTCCTCACAGTGACAACGCACCTGTGGTTCTGCATTTTTGTTACTTAAAACCTAAGTGCATGAACCGTAGGTGTTATGGGCGACAGGTGCTGCTTTCCATCAGATGGTCTGTCTGCTCGTTTGTCACTGAATGTCATAAAAAAAATATGTATAGATATGCTTTTATATATATAGATTAGTGATGTTTTAGTAATAAAACGTTCGTCCAGCGGTCAAAATTCAACAATAATCATTAATAAAAATTTGAGGAAAACATATATGTATAGTATTTACCAATCTATGTAACTGTGAAAAAAAACTAAACATAACTATAGATAATATAAAAACTAACCAAAATTTTATTGATAACACCAAAACTCAACTAAGAAAATCGTTTGACAAACAGACGAGAAAATGTGAACTGAACTGTTTTGTCTTTGCTTATTTATATACGAGTATAGATACTACATTAATTATTATACTGTGTATTATATATTTATAATATGTATGTATTTAAAGTTATATATGTGTAGTGTATCAACTATCTGGTATCCATAACACAAGCCTCGTAGCTTACCATGGAACTAGATGTTGCTGTGTGTTAATGTCACCACATATTTATTTATATAGTAAAAAAATATTAAGGCACTATCATACTTATTATTTATATCAATTTAAAATGATCGAGTACAAATTTTTCTATTATAATAATAGTTAAAATAAACTTTTCACTATACGTATTGCACGACGCACGTACACTGACAAGATAAGATGTCGAGCCAAAGGTGTTAACATGTTCCTTGGCTTGGCTTTATGTCGTATTTTCTAGGTCGTGTAGATTTATTACTAAATTTAGTAGATATATATCATTATTATATCATGAACTAGCGACTCACCCTTGCTTCGCTCGAGTTCATCCCTTCTTACGTTTAAACGTTTAGTATAGATAGCTCTGAGATGAGATATTTTCTCGTAGTAAAATTATTTTATATGTTGACCCGGATAACCAACTATCATCATACCAAATTTCATCAAAATCTCTCCAGTAGTTTTTCCTCGATGCGGTCACATACAGACAGAGAGACAGACAGACAGACATAAATTCCAAAAACTATAGATTCGGCCTCTGTATCGATGATAATGTCTATTTCAATAAGATTTTCCAAAAAATATTTAATATACAGATTCGACTCAGTTACAATTTTATTATATGTATAGAATGAATAAAATACCAGGTAAAGTCTGTCATATCTATATCAGAAGTTATAAATGCGATATATTCCCGCTAGAATATTTTTTGACCGATTAAAAGCTTTTGGAGCTCACTTTACATGAAATTAGACTTAAAAGTTAATAAAAAGTATTTTTCTACGTTTGGGGATAAACTTTTTCAGTTCATATCCATACTATATAATAATATTATAAAGAGACAGAGTTTATTTGTTTGTATGAACGCGCTTATCTCAGGAACTGCTAATCCGATTTGAAAAATTCTTTTTGCATTAGATAGCCCGTTTATTGAGACAGGCTATAGGGTAGTATCATCACTATCATGCTACTACCCAAGGGAGCAGAACAGTAATCTATACTAATATTACAAAGCTGAAGAGTTTGTTTGTTTGTTTGGTTGAACGCGCTAATCTCAGGAACTACTAATCCGATTTGAAAAATTCTTTTTGCATTAAATAGCCCGTTAACTGAGGAAGGCTATATGCTGTATAACAACCCAGAAAAAATGTACGTTTCCCGTGGGATAGATTTGTTTTTGTCTAGGGACGAACCCGAAGCGAAGCGAGGGTGATTCGCTAGTATATTATATACTCTATCTATTCCATACTAACCGTTATAAACTATATAGAGACGAACCCAAGCAAAGCGACTATGACTCGCTAGTCTCATATATTTATAACCTATGCATAAAAAAATATAAAAACCGATTCATAATTGGCGAGTACATCACGCATACAGACATACAGCAAACTTGACCATCTTTGAAGTTAGTTAAAAAAGTCTCTAACTTATTCTTATTAGCCGGAAACTAAACGATAGAAATCACAGTCTGAAACGAGTATAAACAAATAAATATGTTGGGACATTAACACACAGCACCATCTAGTTCCATAGTAAGCTACGAGGCCTGTGTTATGGATACCAGATAGTTGATATGACACATATACAACTTTTTTAAATACATACATACATATTATAAATATAAACACCCATGACTGGAGTACAAACATTTATGCTCATCACACAAATAAATGCCCCCAGCGGGACTCGAACCCGCGACCGTACAGCAAGTAGGATCATTACAAACTGAGCCAAACGTGCCGTCAAGTATATTCCTTTGTATTCTAGTTAAATCAAGCTCTGAATATATAAACCCAGTGTAAAGGACGAATTTTAATCTCTTCATTAACCTGTTAAATTGAAGCTATTCAGGAAGGAAATATTGAGAATGTACCTTCTGTTGGTTCACTTCATTTTCTATGCAACTAGTTTGCTTAGCTTTACCTGTTTCTTTATAACTTTTACTTTATTCTTAGCTTACGGTATTATGTTACTTGTTAGTGTTAGAACGAACGCTGTATCGATTTCAATAAAGTTTCTAGGTTTGCAACCTTTTAAATTTAATATTTTCTTAGATTTACGCGAATATGTATGAAATAAAACAATTTTTACAGATTTTTTCGCAATTACGATTACGGATGTTTTTTTTTTAAGACATTCAGTGACAAACGAGCAGACAGACCACCTGATGGAAAGCAGCACCTGTCGCCCATAACAACTACGGTTCATGCACTTAGGTTTTAAGTAACAAAAATGCAGAACCACAGGTGCGTTGTCACTGTGAGGACTAAGATGATATGCCTCTTGCCTGTAATTGCGCTGGCTACCTCATACTTCAAACCGGAACACAACAATGCAATCATTGTTGCTTGGCGGCAGAAATAGATAAGGGGGTGGTACCCATCCAGTCGGACTCCTCAGGCTTGACAGAGTCCTACCACCGGTAGGACGTGCGCTGTAGAGCATTCGCATCGTCAGAATTTTATAATTGAAGTTTGTTTGTTATGTCAATATAATAGTTTTTACTAAATGCATATGAAATTATATTGGATTCTTATAAGAGAATTTTGAAATTTTTTATCTGTCTATCTATTAGTCTTATCTCCGAACCAGCTAGATTGATTTTGACGGGACTTTCACTGACTTCACTGATTTAAACTTATATATGTGTAGTGTATCAACTATCTGGTATCCATAACACAAGCCTCGAAGCTTATCATGGACCTAGATGGTGCTGTATGTAAATGTCCCAACATATTTATTTATATATAGACTCATTATACATTATAGAATTATGTATGGTGTTGCATATGGGGTGAGATACTTCCTAAAAGCTCGCACACTCATTCTTAGGTTGAAATCCATGACTTTGCATAAGTGACTGAATTTTGTTAGTACAGCGCTCAACTTGCTTCAAGAGCAATGAGACCTACGACCACTTAAACCTTAATTAAACAAATTTATATTCCATACATAATCCTATACTGTATGTATACATATAATAAAATTGTAACTAAGCCAAATCTGTATATTAAATATTTTTTTTTGGAAAATCTTATTAAAATAGACATTATTATCGATACAGAAGCCAAATTTATAGTTTTTAGAATTTTTGTCTGTCTGTCTGTTACCGCATCACGGGAAAATCACTGGACAGATTTTTATGAAATTTGGTATGATGATATCTGGTTATCCGGATCAAGTATCAACATATAGGATACTTTTTACTGAGAAAAAATATGTCATCTCTGAGCTAAATGTTAAAACGTAACTAGGGACGAACCCGAGCGGAGCGAGGGTGAGTTGCTAACAATCTATAAATCAATGTAAAATATGACAATTTTTAACTAAAAACTTACGTTTTCTAAAAACATGACTTATTTAGATTTAGAAAATAAAAGAAAGAATATTTTACCAAGAAATAAATCGAAAAAATTAACCGGTGAAGTAGTCGCATTGCGTTAGTGCAGTATGTAGTTTAAATGTATTAATTTAGAATAACACTAGCGACTTAGGTGCGTCCCTAGTTACACAGATTACAGTCAAAATGACGTGGGTTTTAATTTTTTTAACGGAACCCTCATTCTTTTTCCAAAATAAAAGTATCCTAAATTACTCCTTATAATATCAGCTATCTGCCAGTGATAGTCCTATCAAACTGGCAGACAGACAAAACATTTAAAAACGTATTGTTTTGTTATAAGTACCATATATAATTTCATATACATTCAGTAAAAACCTGTTATTTTGACATTACAAACAGACAGTTCAATTTTATTTATCTGTATAGATTTATTGGCACCAGTGGAATCGTAGCCTAAGATTTAAAACAAGACTAATTAGATAATTATATGTGCGAGTGTTAGTTTCTGCTTCGCGCTTCAAGTATTTTAATGCAATGAAACTACCTTATATCCTAAGAGCTTACGCAAGATGTCATTCTACTATCATTGATATATAGATATCTATAAAGGTATATGGAAATGTTACTAATATTATAAATACGAAAGTTTGTGAAGATGTATGGATGTTTGGATGTTTGTTACTTTTGTTCTTTCACGCAAATAACTACTAAATAGATTTCAATGAGACTACAATATTAAGCTTATACATCAAAATAATACATAGGCTACTTTTTATTAAGGAAAAATGTACGGTTTCCGTGGGATAGATTTGTCTTTGTTTTTTTAGAGGCGAACCCGAGCGAAGCAAGTGTGAGCCGCTAGTGACATAATATAATGATTCTATGACACAGAGACTAAATTTGCTTATTACGATACTAAAATTAACTATAATACCTACTAATATTCTAAATATATTGTACTAGCGACTCATCTTCGTTTTACTTTCGGTTCGTCCCTAGTAAAAAACCAAGGGAACGGGAACCGTACATTTTCGGGATAAAAGTAACCTATGTATTATTCCAGACTATAATCTATCTCTGTGCCAAATTTCACCCAGATCTGTCCATCAGAAGAGAAGAATATTAGTATGGATTAAACGAATATCCTATATTGCAAAATACCAAATATCATGTAACATGATTCAAAAAAGGGCAAAATATAAGCAAAATCTATTACAGAAAAACATCCGAAATCAAACATTACGAAATAGTAAATAGATTCGGACAAAAAAGGTCTATCTGGGGACGAGGCGACATTGGTAATTCAACTAAATCTCATACACGTTAGCTGTCGATAATTCCCTGGGGCTCTCAAAAATTCATACAATGCCTTCGAACCAGCGTCGAATAAAAATTGCGAACTCAAAGAGATTATGAGGTACACGTCGGGGTATAAAGACGTTGATATGTGATTCTGTACGCGGATGTTAACCCTTGGGGCTAGATGTCATACTAAACTTATAGTAGATTATCGAATTTACCACCATATTTTTGTATGTTTGTAAATTTGGTTTTTGTTTATAGGAACCCATGTTTGTTTTATTGATTTTTATATATACATATGTATGGTATAATATTTATCATATTATTCTATGGTAATAAGTAAAAACTTTTTTAATAAAACTTTAAAAAAAAAGCAAGAAAATCACTTTACAGTTAAAAAGAAAAAATACACCCGAAATGATAGTCGATGGCCGAAAAGGTGGCCTTTTTTATGTAAACTCTAATATAAATAAACAAATTCACCTTAGAATCGAACTTGGGTACTACATTATTTTTTACAAAATAATATTAAGCTATTTCCTTATTATAAAAATAATTTAAAGCTGTTTCCTTCACAGATTATATAGTAAATGTGGTTGAATATCGGTTTTTATTGGCACGCTTTGCCTTTATAACGTATGTGCCGGAGAATTAAGAACGTTGAAGCCACGCTGTGGTTTATGGAAAATACATCAATAATAAATTATCGCAATATTAATACAAGTAAGTGGTAACGCGCTAGCTTGGAAAACCGAGTGAAGCGGGTTCAAATCCCGGGTCTCGCACCTCTGATATTTTCATGTGCGAATCATTTCTAACATGATTACCACTTGCCTTACGGTGAAGGAAAACATCGTGACCGTGACAACCTTGCAAGTTTTCGAAAGACATGTGAAGTCCGCCAATCCGCACTTGGCCAGCGTGGTGGACGTTAAAAAGGACTGAATATAATAATATAAATAATACAAAAGTTTGTATGTATGTTATATGTTAGTGTAGCGTTCATCGTTAACTGAAGTTGAAGTACATGATATGTACATATATATTATTACAGATATTATACATGTTGCAAATGGCTAACTTATCTGTTAGGTACCTATTGGATCCTTTGGTGCCTAACATTAGCCTATGTGTTATTCTAGGTCATAATGTATCTGTGTACTTAATTTCATACAAATCTACTCAGTCGTTACTGCGTGCAGGGTAACACTAAATATTATAAATACAAAAGATGAGTACGTAAATATTTAAGTGAGCAACTCTTGTATATTTATTTATTTATAGAGGCGACTTCGGAAACGGCTCTAACGATTTCGCTGAAATATGGTATGTGGGGATTTTCGGGGACGAAAAGTCGATCTAGATTAGTTTTATGTCTGGGAAAACGCGTGTTTTCGAGTTTTCATGCGGTTTTCTTCTGCATTATTCTACGCAGAATATAGTCGATTATTTCTTACACTCGGGCATAAACATCGTGGTCAAGCGGCCAAGGCGCAAGATTGACAATCACATATGTCCTGGATCGAATCCCGGTCGGGAAACAAAGTTTTTACTTCTGTTTTTTTTTTAATATTTATTCAAATTTTTAGTTCTTTTTTTAATGTAAAAAATACGATATAACAAAAAGAACTGCGAGCGAAGCTCGATCGCCCAGGTACTAGTAATTAAAATGAAAAAGAAATAAGTAAACATAAGTGAGAGGCCTGATCAAGGATAGACGGTTTTAAGTGTTCAATCTCGGCACGGCGATGTGCGTTCGTTTTGTTACTGACAATTTCTAGATAGAAAAACTCAATAACTATACTTGATTCGAGTCGGACCTCGAACCCAGGACTTCCGAAGCTATACACACTAGTCATTAGTCACATCAACGAGGCAAAAAAACAACTATACCCTAAGAACGAAAGAACAATCGATAGATTGCTTACATAAGATAGTATGGTAATAACGACGTATAACCTTCCATGTGCTAAAGAGCTTTTTGTTATCGATGCGATAAAACACGTAAACGCTCTTTATTCACTTCTAAGTCCTGACCTAGTGATGGGTTAAATAGCTTATAATCTACGTTCAAGACAAATCGGACTATTTTTACAGTACGTTTTATAATAAGCTATCGATGATCCGTATTTTTTTTTTAATATAAATGGTCGGAGATCTTTTTTACAATTTCTATTTAGTTACATTAGAAATTGTAAATGGGTTTAGTGATTTCTTACATTTGTATTGCTTACATTTTTTTGTTTTGCCTTAGCATGGAGAAGAGCTGTCTTTTCTTTGGTTAGTGCGTATTATAGTGGCCCATTGGTATTAAATCTATTATCCAATTAATTATTAAGTACCTGGGTGAGTTCTTTTTTGTTGTGTCGTATTTTTTAGATAAAAAAACTAAAAACTCGAATAAATACAAAAAAAAACAAAAGTAAAAACTTTGTATTCCGACCGGGGCTCGATCCCGGGCATTTATTATATGTGTTATCTAACTTGCGCCTTGACCGCTTGACCACGATGCTTATATCCGAGTGTAAGAAATTATCGACCATATTCTGCGTGGAATAATGCAAAAGAAAACCGCATGAAAACTCGAAAACACGCGTTTTCCCAGACATGAATTTAATCTAGATCAACTAATCGCCCCCGAAAGCCCCCACATACCAAAATTCAGCGAAATCGTTAGAGCCGTTTCCGAGGTCACTGGTATAAATAAATAAAGATATAAAGATATAAATATACAAGAATTGCTCGTTTAAATATATGAGATTAAATTGAATTGAATTATTGGGTTCTAATAAAAAGTAAAAGCTAAAGTCCTTTTTTTAAAAGTAATTAATAATTTGAGGAAAACACATATGAGAACATTTTACCTATCTATTTTACATCTATACTATAATAAAATTGTAGAGGTCGAATGTCTGTACATAGAAAAAAAATGCTTAAAACCGAGTCAGGGGGATGTAAGAAGAGCAATAGAACCGATCCAGATTTTTTTCAAATTTTTTGTTTCTCTGTCTGTTTGTCTGTTTGTACGGGCTAATCTCCGAAGCTGTTGAACTGATTTGAATGAAATTTTGCATGGTAGTACCTTATATCCCTGGTCAACATATAGGATACTTTTCATCCCGGAAAATCAAAGAGTTCCCGTGGGATAGTTAAAAAACTAACTTATACATCTTACTACACAAAAACTACGGATTCTACTATGGACTATAGTTCGTATATCAGAATAACAAATAGACTACTTTTTATCCCGGAAAAATGTACGGTTCCCGTGGGATAGATTTGTTTTTGTTTGTCTAGAGGCGAACCCGAGCGAAGCGAGGGTGAGCCGCTAGTAGATGTTAAAGCTGTTTCCACAATTGATAACACTAAAGCTCTATATATATATATATATATATATATATATATATATATATATATGAACAAAATGACCCTGAAGTGACCCTACCCGAAGACAAGGTAGACTTACACGAAAGACTTTCTTATTACGATTCGAATTTTTTTGCGGATTTATTTGACTTTTGGTTGGCGACATTTCGAATGCTTTACAGCAATCATGGTCATGGGAGAGACTATGGTTTTAGACGTCTTTAAGGTAAATTTACAAAATAGTTTCAAAAACTCAAAATGACACCAAAGTATCTTACAATATTTGTTGATATCAATTCAAAAAATTACAGATAAAATATAGACTTAGTAATTTCTTAACCAAACTTGCGTCAATCGAGCCATATTTTAAACCTATTGTTTTTCCCTTAAGAACGCCTTGAAATCAAATCTAAACTAAAATGTTCTTAAAAGCCAATAATTTCTTAAAATCTACTTCTAAATAAAGACAACTTCGTAAGATATGATATCCGTATGATATTATTTACAAACAAAGTAGCATTTCCAGCTTAGTAACCGATGGTCAAAGGTCCAAAAACCAAAGGAAGAAACTCGTTTAATATAGCGTCGTTTTAGCCAATTCTCTTGGGCTTTAAAAGATTCATATGAGCTCGAAGCTTGCAATCAGAATTGGTAAAAGTCAGGGATTATGAAACATGTGTCATATAAAGTTTATGTAGTACGTCTGCATCCCCCCGAGAGCTCCCTGGTTATGATCGTATCGTGTATGGATAATATATAACTTGCATACTTCTATAATATTGTCTTAGATTTACGAGTATTAGATTTTCATTCTAATATTATAAATTTGGAAGTGTGTTTGTTTGTCCTTCTTTCATGTCGAAACAGAATGACGGTTTGGCATAATTTTTTGTGTGGAGATATTTGGAGCGCTTGCTTTTTACCACGGAAGATTATCTTATTTTCACGTGAAAACTCATTTTAATACAACCCACAACATCTCATCACACCTATGTATATGTTCCTATGTACATATTATATACATATATATTTGACGACACATTTGGCTCAGTTTGTAGTAACCCTACTTGCTGTGCCAGCAGTCGCGAGTTCTAGTCCTGCTTGGGGTATTCATTTGTGTGGTGAGCAGGAATGTTTGTACTTTCATAGGTTTACATTCATGGGTGTTTATATTTATAATATGTATGTAATTAAAATTATATATGTGTAGTGTATCAACTATCTGGTATCCATAACACAGGCTTCGTAGCTTACCATGGAACTAGTTGGTGCTGCGTGTTAATGTCCCAACATATTATTTATTTATTTATATAATATAATGTCTATCCATTCCATATAAACCGTTAAACGTGCCTAGTGATGAACCCGAGCAAAGCGAGTTTGAGTCGCTAGTATTAATATAAACATATAAGAAATAGTGACTTAGTTCTGTGATTTGCCGTTAGAGAATAAACTTTCAAAATCTTTTTTTACCCTCTGAGGAATTGAACTCCAAGAAACCCTTTTTTCCTGTAGTTTGATCTGGGCTTCGATAAATCAGTTAGTTAGTATAATAATATAATATTTTTTATATCTATATATTAATGGGTAAAAGGAAAACATTGTACCCCTTTTAAGCTAATGGCGCGTGCAGAAGAGTATGAGTTTTGACATAGTTTAAAGTTATATGTATTGCAAAAAGAAAAATAACATTGACTTCATTTTACCAACGACTTAGTTCGCATAAGTTTATTTATGAACTAGCAACTCTTCCTGGCTTCGCTCGCACGTGTCTCTAATTGTCTTTTTGCCATACATTTTTTGCTTTAACACATTTTTATCGGAAGTATAGTCTGTAGTACTTGACGGTAATATTATGAGCTTTATATTAGTGCAAGAATTTTCGAAAATGGATCGGTAGTTTCAGAGAATATTCCTTACATACAAACTTACAAACTAAAAAACATTAACTCTTTATAATATTATTAATGTAGATAATTAAAAAGCTAATAGCTGTAACGTGATGTTAGACAGCCTAATATTAATCAATACTAAGATATAAATATGAAGGGTTTGTTTGTTTTGTTGTTTATAGGAGTTGGATTTAAAAAACTTTTTGGGTTTGATCATTTACTAGCGGCTCATTCTCGCTTCGCTCGGATTCTAATCAGTTCGCTCTCTAGAGAAACAACAACAAAATATCTATCCTACGGAACCGTACAGTTTTACAGAATAAAAGTAGTTTATGTGCTTTTCCAGACTATAATCTATCTCTGTGCCAAATTTCATCCAGATCCGTTCAGCCGTTCTGACGTAATTGAGCAACTAGCATCTAAACACTAATATCTAAACTCTCACAGTTATAATATTAGTATGACTTAATGAAGAAAGTAACAGGAAAAATGTTAAAACACCTATTTATTTAATTGTATTAAAGGACATTAATACCAAGTTTCGAGTTATTCTGATCATAAATATTTTTTTAGGTTGTTTTGTAACGTGTTTTCCCGTGGGAATGAGACAATCTCCCGCGGTAAAAAGTAATCTATGTCACTCTCCAGCTTTCCAACTATCTACACACAAAAAGTCATACCAATCTGTCACTCTGTTTCGACGTGAAAGGAGGACAAACAAACAAAAACATTTTCACATTTATAATATTAAGTACCAGCGACTCACCCTCGCTTCTCTCGGGTTCGTCCCTAGGTTGCTTCCCAAAATAAAATTAATTAGTTAATTTGTTTTTTTTTTTTCGTGAGACCCTATTTTTTTTCTAAAATAAAAGTAGCCTAAGTTACTCCTTATAACATCAGCTATCTGCCAGTGAAAGTCCCGTCAAAATCAGTCCAGCCATTTCTGAGATTAGCCGGAACAAACAGACAGACTGACAGACAGATAGACAGACAGACAAAAGTTGTAAAAAATGTTGTTTTGGTATATGTACCGTGTATACATACATATACAATTAGTAAAAAGCGGTTATTTTAATATTACAAACAGACACTCCAATTTTATTTATCTGTATAGATGTATAGATGGATGTACTTTCATGAAACTGTCATTTTATCGCTGTAGTTAAAATAAATTAGGACTTAAGCAAGTAAAGAAGCACGAAATAAGGTCAAGTAAACTATTTGCATGGAAAATGTAGTGAAATTACTTTTACCTACCTACAGTGAAGAAAATATTCTACTAAATCTCCCCATTTATCAGGCTAATGAAGAAATTAAAATTTATATTCCCGAAGATTTTCTTAATATAACACTATTATGATAGGAAGAAGGCAGTGGTAGTCCAATGGTAACGTGTTCGCTTGGGATACCGAGTGGAGCGGGTTCTAATCCCGGAACTCGCACCTCTGATATTTTTTATGTGCGAATCATTTCCAACATGATAACCACTTTTCTTTTAAGGAAAACATTGTGAGGAAATCCGTATGAGAGAAGCTGGCAAGTTTTCGAAAGACATGTGAAGTCCGCCCCGCAATTGGCTAGTGTGGTGGACTATGGTCTGATCCCCCTCGTATTGAAGGGAAGCCCGTGCCCAGCAGTGGGACGTTAAAAGGGCTGAATACATACATATATTATAAGAGTAAATCTAAAAGTTTGTATGTGTATAGTTACCCTTTCATGCTAAAACATTTGAAAAGATTTGAATGAAACTCAGTACACAGATTTAAAGTATAGTAGCTACTGCTATTAACACTCAAGGACTTCCCCGAGCGGAGCAAGCATAAATAGCTAGTGTAGTTAAAATAAAATCGTTATGTCTGTTTGTTTTTAATTTTTTTTTTCTATTTCTATACAAATATTATAGAGGTAAGGAGTTAGATTTTTGTTATTTTACGGCTTTTTTAATGTCCTGTCCGATTTCGATGGCGGTCAATCTAACTGAAACTAGCCAACTGTACAGGAGATATTACAGTGCACAAGTATGCGTGCAAACACAACGTGATCTCTATTTTTTTTCATTCTTAAAGTCCGATGGGATTATACTTCGACAAGACCGGTGATAGATCAGACGTACGATCGACGGCTTTACGTGCTCTCTCACGGGGGTGAAACACCGCCAACATCCCAACTCCAGGCTGTTACTGAAAATTTCTTAGCAGGAATACTTAATAACTAAGGTTATCGCCTTTTTATTCATGGTGATTATTTAAATTGACATAACTTTTTTATTTATGAATCGATTGAAATGAAACAAATACTAAATGTTAAGTGAAGCTTACCACAATATTTTGGTGAAAACCGCACTTAATTCCGTTAGTTTTTGAGAGTAGCGCGCACAAACGCACAGACAAACAGACAAGAATTCTAAAAATCATTGTTTTAGGTTTTATTGCGTTAATAAGACCCCCAATAATGGATTTTCTCAAATATCTTCCATGTACAGACAGCGATCAGTTACACTTTTATTATATGTATGTATAGATCATAGGTTAGATAACATCGCGCTACTACCCTTAGATAAATCAAAGCCTTTAATTTCAAACTAAAAAAGCAAAACCCCAAGCATTACCTTGTATTAACATATTTAAATAGCCAATTTTTGCGAAATGTATAATTTTAGATCTTACTTTCTTAAATTTACGGGAATTTGATATTTTAAATAAAACTAGGTATCTTTTTTCACGGATTGATTTTAATTTTTGTTTCCCGACATTTCGAATTCTTTACAGCAATCATGGTCACGGAAGATGGTGAAAATAAGAAAATAAGGTAGCCAGCGCAATTACAGGCAAGAGGCATATCATCTTAGTCCACAATGACAACGCACCTGTGGTTCTGCATTTTTGTTACTTAAAACCTAAGTGCATGAACCGTAGGTGTTATGGGCGACAGGTACTGCTTTCCACCAGGTGGTCTGTCTGCTCGTTTGTCACTGAATCTCATAAAAAAAATGGAAAGCATTCGAAATGTCGTGAACCAAAAATCATAATAAATCAGCGTAAGATTCCGAAAATGATGGTTTTATTCAAAATTTTAGATCTTGTTTGTATTATAAATACGCAACTTTGTGAGTTGCTGAGTTTGTTGCTTGTTGTCGCTGTTACGGAGATAGAATAAAACTAACTTTTCATTGTCAGACCACATGAGTGAATTCAAATCGTCAAACCAAATATAGTTCTACGTAAATACTAATATGATAATATCATCCTATTGCTGCAGCCAGGATCAGCTTCTCACGAAAGAACTTCTCAACAGCAACAACAAACAAGCAACAACAAAACAAACAGCAACAAAAACAGCAACAGCACAACTTAATAGAACGCAGGCCGAAGCATATCATAGAAATAAAGTAATATCGAATTCAGTAGGTATTCCTACTGTACCAGCGGTTGCAGGTTCGAGTTTCGCTCGGATCATTCGTGTGAAGAGTACGAATGTATGTACTCCAGTCATGGGTGTTTATATTTATAATATGTATGTATTTAAAGTTATATATGTGTAGTGTATCAACTATCTGGTATCCATAACACAGGCCTCGTAGCTTACCATGGAACTAGATGGTGATGTGTGTTAATGTCCAACATATTTATTTATTTATCGATATCTTGCAGTTACTATATATCAGGGGACAACGTATGATAGAAAGATCGATACGTAATTGGTTTACATATTACTAGCGACTCACCCTCGCTTCGCTCGGGTTCGTCCCTAGCTTGGATATAGTAAAATAGCTATAGTATGTTATCCTTAAGAGATAGAGATATGCCATCGCTGACTTCTTTGTAGACCTTTTTAAGGTGTACAATACTGTAGTACATTATTTTGATCTATCTCTCAGAGTTCAGCCAGCGTTTGCAATGCAAGCGCGAAATAAATGTGCTTATTTACGACATCACATTAGAAACCTCTAAAATTATGTGTTTCTCTACTATATTATGCACGTATTATACATATGAACCTTCCTCTTGAACAACTCTATCTATTAAAAAAACCGCATCAAAATCCGCTGCGTAATTTTAAATATCTAAGTATATAATATAAGGACAGACAGCGGGAAGCGACTTTGTTTTATACTATATAGTAATTCAACAAATGATTGTAGAAACACTGGCATACTTGGTAGAAACATTTCTCTGCAAAGTGTTTGTTTGTAAATTCTTATTTAGGTTATATAGGTTTATGCCGTTACGATACTAGAGGAAGAGTGATAACGATGCTTTTGACCCCGGTACTTTAATCCCGTGGGATATCAATCCCATCTAAAAATGATGGGCATTCTTTAAACACGATTTATAAGCTTTAATTGTAATAATCAATAAATTGTAGCTAAAATTTCATACACTGTTTAAGAAAATTCAATTTTTAAAGTTAAACAAAATGGAAATCATTTCTAGAGTCTAGAGTAGCGGTTCCAATTTATGGCCATGAAACCCTTATTGATCATAATATTTTTAACGGACCCCCATGTTGATAATAAGTAAACTTTGATTGTGTTGTAGTTAGAATATTTTCTTGTTTGACTTGAAAGAACAAATCATAAATGGAAAATGTTAATACTTCTAATAATATTTACTGTATCAAAAATGTAATCTAAATAATTAATGTGATGAATAATTTTTTTTACATATTTATAATAGCACTAAAATTCGACTTCATTACTGACAACGTTTCTTAGGGTCCCGTATTCAAAGGTTAAAACGGGACCCTATTGTTAAGACTTCGCCGTCCGTCCGTCCGTCTGTCTGTCCATCTGTCACCAGGCTGTATCTCATGAACCGTGATAGTTAGTTAAAATTTTCGGAGATGATGTATTTCGCTTTCTGTTGCCGCTATTACATACATAGAATACTAAAAAACAGAATAAAATAAATATTTAAGGGGGCTCTCATACAACAAACGTGATTTTTTTGCTCGTTTTTGCTCGATATTGATAACGGCATCAGGTAGACGCTTGAAATATTCACAGAATATTTCAATTCCATTTTTATAAATAATGGTACAGAACCCTTCGTGCACGATTCCATGTCGCACTTGGCCGATTTTTTTAACTCTCCGACGAAATTCGGAACCCCTTCCACAGAACCTTAGAATTCCGCGGGCAACAATTTAGGAACCGCTGGTCTAGAGAACACTTAAATAAGATTTACAACTAGACTAGAAGCAAAGTGAATATACTATCGGCTTCCACTCACCTATCAATATTGGATTGAAATAGTGGAATGCGTGTTCCTAATACCGATGATTCTACTTTATGTACATTTAAAATAAAATACCGACTTACCCTCACTTCACTCGGGCGCGTTCCTAGGGGTGTTTTTAATTTTTTTTTTAACCTTTTTTTTCGCTAAAATAAAAATAGCCTTAGTCTCGTTAAAATTAGTGCAGCCGTTTCAGAGATTAGCCGAAACAAATAGACAGACAAAAATTTTAAAAATTGTGTTTTTCTTATAATTACCGTATATATTCCATATGTATTTAGTATAAAGCTGTTATTTTGATATTAGAAACAGACAATTTTATTTTTCTGTATAGATAATGTAAAACGAAGAAAGGACTAAAGGGATATAAAACTAATTTGATATAAAAAAATATTTATTGAAAAAAAAAAATTATACCCTATGTATCCGTATTGCCAGCTTTTCCCTAGGGTCCTAGGTTTCCGATAGATAGACCTGTTCTCCATAAAGACCTATCCACACTATAGTGCCGATAACGTTTCTTGATCCGGTATCCATCTAATACAGGGTTACTCAAGTGGGGTACGCGAACCCTTAGGGGTTCGCCATTTGACGGTCAGAGGTTCGCGACAAGATTTATGTAATTCCAGCTGAATGACTGGCGAATGTCACTCCAGAACAGAAAGTGCGGCTAGATTCGAAACCCATTAATGGTCACAACCTAGAGCATAAATTCTGGTTTGAGTATTAAGCAACAGGAGTAATTACTAGAAATGTCTGCAGATGAAACTCTGGGTTTGGGGTTCGCTGTTCTCTGGGAACTTCAACAGGGGTACGTGGGGCTATAAGTTTGAGGAACCCTGGTCTAATAAAATATTTTTGTACTGTAAGCAATGAACACACTCCAGCATCATGTCGAACCGAGAGCGGCCTGTATTCAGCAGTAGTATAGATTGGTCCTTAATGTAAAATATCTGTTCTCCTCAGAAATTGCCTAAGATTCGAAAATAAATACAAATGAATTCGTATTTCTGAAAGACTTAACGATTTTAATACCTACATCGTTATTATGGAAACGACATAATATGTATATTGACGACACGTTTGGCTCAGTTTGTAGTGACCCTATCGTATATACGGTACTTATAAAAAAAAAACAATTTTTAAAATTTGTCTGTCTGTCTGTTTGTTCCGGCTAATCCCCGAAACGGCTGGACCAATTTTAACGGGACTTTCATTAGTGGATAGCTGATATTATAAGAAGTAACTTAGGCTACTTCTATTTTAGAAAAAGAATTACGGTTTCGCTCAAAAAAATTAAAACGTACTCAGGAACGCACCCGAGCGAAGCGACGGTAAGTCGCTAGTCTTTAATATATAGTATCTATTTTTATCATTGGTGTAATAATATGTATATGTATGTATTTTTGTTTGTGTATATTTATTTATACAACAATTAAAGCCTATATGTACTTATATTATTTTATTAACTAATCTGCACAACGCCTACCGTCTTTGTTACACACTTCTTCACCTGAAGTTTACCTGGAAGAGATCGCTATTAAGCAATAAGGACGCCTGTACATTTATTTTTTGTATATTGTTTTTGTTATGTTTATCCTTTTTATAAGATGTACAACAAATAGTATAATCTATCTAGTGGATTAAAGAAAAAATAATATTTAAAATATTAATTCTAACAAGCAAACTATACAACGGATTAGACGGATCGTAGAAATTTGTATTATACAAAGCCCTTAGATTTATAATAATCCTCTTAAATCGTTAGCAACGGGTGTAAACAATTTTTACGTTCGACGCGTTTCTTTATTAATTCACGTTATTTATATGCCACCCGTTTTCATTTTAACTTTCCGCATTGTAAGGAGGAAAAAATTAAAAATTATGTAATCTATTACAGTTTTATTTCTCTTTGTTTGGAATATATATACATATTATGTATACTGAAAACGATTTTTCCTTTGTCACGCTATCACGTAAAAAACATTGAACGTAACGGTATGGACTTCAACCAATCGGCGCGGGGTCGTGTGTTTTTTTTGAAGTTATACTTCTTTTGACACGTTTGGAAAAAAATTTTGGAAAAAATATTAGCTTATATTTCAAGTTATACATCTTTTGAGACGTTTGGAAAACATTATGAGAATAAAATTTTTACGATGCGCGCGCACACCGACAGCTAAGACAGCTAAAAAGCGACATGATGAAGTTAGCTGCATTCTTTTTACAAACAGAGTTGTGACATACGGGATGAAATCTTTAGCTATTTTTTGTTCTGTTACGCCAAAGAAGTATAACTTGTTACGTACGTACTTAAGTAGGTACACACACACGTGTTTTTTTTTTTTTTGAATTCCATATACATTTTTCGTTTCGATTCGATTTTACGTTTCGCTTTGATTTTCGATTTTTCCATTTTGATTTTTTTTACTCCTCATCCGAGTTTTCATCTTCTCGACCTCGAGTAAATTTCGCAACCGTCAAGTCGTGTTTCTCGTCGTCGTCATCGTGTTCCTTATCTTTAGAATCCGTAAAAACATCAATAAATAACGAATCGTAGAATAAGCCTATTAAGGATACTGGATAAAATATGTCTCTCACTCTACCTCCATTGTGGTGCGGAAATGAGTTAAAAACGGTAGTATGGATTAAGTAATCGATATATATTGAAAATTCATGGTTACTCTAACTCCTGAATTATTTATTCATTTATGTACCAAAAGACCATATAAAAATAAAAAACAGATACTATGTGTACAAAGGATGACTTATCTCTTTAAGAGATCTCTAACAGAAACCCTCGAGCGTGAGAAAAAATAAAAATAAAAATGAAATGCAGTGTAGGTACAAACTACAAACATTAATTTATTATATAAATATATACATACATACATACATACGTACATATATACATACATACATATTATATTTTTATTTGAGCAGAAAATATTTCCTACAAAAGTTGCAGGATGTTTGCTTATTCGCATTTGTTTTTGATTATTCGCATAGTCGATTTAATATACTAAGTACCTACTTTAATTCTAAAGTAATCAATAATTACTGTTTCGTATTTACTTAGCAAACTACCGTTTTCTGAAGTAAAGTAAGGGTGAAAATATATAAAACTAGCGACTTTCCCCACACAAACTTTGAGCCCTATTTTCACCCACTTGAGGGCTGATTTCCGGGATAAAAACTATCCTATGTCCTTTCTAGAGTCTCAAACTATCTTCTTACTTCATCTAAATCGGTTCAGTAGTTTTGGAGCCTATTCGGTACAAACAAACAAACCAACAAACAAACAAAAAAATCTTTCCTCTTTATAATATTATATTAAATATAAAATAAATAAAACATTTCTTTTGCTAAAAATAGAACTTTGTTATAAAGTTAGTGCGATCTATGAATCTCGCCCTAATTCGCTCGTCACGCAACATCTAGTACTCGTATAACATAAATAAAATACATGCATACATTTTAAATTATGGCAGTTATTTTGCAACATTACATAGAGAGTAGAGATCGTAAGGTACTGGTGCCATTTATGATTTTTTTTAAATCATTTTTGTAAATTATGGGTAGGCACTATCTGTAACAATTATATAACGCCTTTGAGACGTCTAAAACCTTAGTCTCTCCCATGACCATGATTGCTGGAAAGCATTTGAAACGTCGGGAACCAAAAATCAAAATAAATTCGCGGAATAATCCGAAAAGACAGTTTTATTTAAAATATCAAATATTCGCGTAAATCTAAGAAAGTATTACATACAGATAGTTAATTTTCTGCTTCGTATTAAAATGCAGAATTAGTACGCAAGTGCTCGGGGATTTTTCTAAGAAATATTTCACTTTTTCTGATTAGCTCTCGGGAACGAACTGAATCAAATAAAATATGTTGCGGCAAAACCACCGACAGCGCTGACTTAGATTAAAACTAAGGCTTCTTACACACGAAGTTTATTTGCATTATTGAGGTAAAATTTCTTTACGCATGCTTGACTTGGGGAGAAAGCTAGTGAATGCGTGACGAAAGCGTTACGAAAAGTGTGATCGGGCGTGGCAAATGTTTGCCATGGTAACCGTTGTTATTGTCTAATAAATGATATATAATATTATATTCTTTCCTTAAATGATATTCTATAAATATATGATTGTAATATGTCTAATATGTGTTATTTAATTATTTTTTTTAGTATCTCACCTATCCTAATTGTTTAAAACATAAATTGAACTTCATAAAGAGTACCGATAACCTACAGAAGTTTTACTTCTTGCGCGTGTACACATTCTATACGCACTCTTTAATTTTTATTAAAAAAAAAAAACACGCGTGCTCTTTAAAGTTATTGGTAGTCTCCTTATGGCATGAGTACTCTTTGTAACTAAAGTTGCCGACTCAAAAGTGCCTGTATAAAGAAAAATTATTTTCTGGCGCATGTAGTTACCTTAACTTTTTCCAAAAGATTAATCGACGACATATTTGGCTCAGTTTGTAGTAACCCTGCTTGCTGTGCCAGTGGTCGCAGGTTCGAGTCCCGCTAGATTCATTTGTGTGATGAGCACGAATGTGTGCACTCCAGTCATGGACGTTTATATTTATAATATATCTGTATTAAAAGTTATATATGTGTGTATCAACTATCTGGTCTCCATAACATAAGCCTCGTAGCTTACCATGGAACTAGATGGTACTGTTTATTAATGTCTCAACATAATTATTATATTAATCTTGTGCTGGAATTAATGGATCAAAGTTAACAAAAAATATAATATGATATTTAAACCCATTTTCTATACATATGCAATATAAACAAACAAATATATTGGTATTAATATTTTGGTTAAGTTTGAAGTTCTAACACTTTAAAAAAATTTAAGATTATAAAGACCTCTTCTGTTTTTCTTATTGAGTAAACTAGGCTAGAAAGTTGCAATTTTTAATTTATTTATTTTTGGGAAACAAAGAGTGACTAGAAATCCTTACAAATAATTACAAACTAAAACATCCAAACTAGCAAAGTTTCCACTTATAAATATGTCACAGGTAGATTAAACGTGATTCTAAACTTTAAAAACATAAAATTCAAACTTTTAACAAAAAAAAAATATATACGGTCGAATTGAAAACCTCCTCCTTTTTTTGGAAGTCGGTTAAAAATTACTGCAAAATAAAAACACTGTAAAAAGAACTACATTTATTACATATTCTTCTCCATACTCAATGCTAAATGCGTAATAAAACTTATTAAGCTTTTAAGCATAAAGGTATAAAAATTTAATAAAGAAACAAACTTACTTTCGTATTTTTAGTAATCTAAGAAAGTATTACTTTCATTAGTATAATATTAAGGAGTAATAGAAAATTTAACAACTTTTATTTAACAAAACGATTAACAGGTTTCATAGCTGCGTCTGTACGCGCCCTAATATGAAACGAGCTGATTGAAATTTTCTTGATGCAACTTCAGCATTAGTTTAATTCTGCCGATTTAGGATTTTTGAGAGTAAAGCTACTTTAAAACAGATTTTATTAATTTCGCATTTAAGCGAGCAATTTAAGTTATAGTCTAAGATCCCGATCTATATGGTGGATCCCTCATTTTTTTTTTCATATCGAAATATATATTTTTTTAAACATAAAACATATTAAAAAACACGACCTAAGGTGGTTGTCACCAAAAAAATTGCTTAATTTTTTTTAAAAGTACAAGAACTCTTCATCTTTGACAACTTAGTTTCCATCGAATGTGAAAAAGACTTGTAGAAAATGCCATCATACGGTTGGCGGCCTATTTCGAACACGCAACCTGACATCCAGGTTTAAAAAGGTAAATTGAAATAGTTAATAGCTCGTATCGCATACCAACCAAATATTAAAAATATAGATAATTTTATTACAAATTTAATTATATATGGTTGTCATACCAAAACATCTCCAGACTAAAGTTATTTTTAAAAAAAAGCCTGAAGCAAATTTCTGGTGACTACCCCTTGGAGTTGTGTTTGTTAATATGTTTTATGGTTTAAAACATATATCTCCTGGAAAAAGAGTGGAGTCCACCAGATAGATAGGGATCTAAGACTATTATATGAGGCACTACTTTCGAGTCTCCAAATGGATTATTTAGCATATTTCGTACTTAGTTACAAGTTTGTAAGCTTCTAAATGAAACTATCTTTGTTTTAATTATTGGTTCCCGACGTTTTAAATGCTTTACAACATTTAAATAAGACTATCTATTCGAATTTCAATTCAATCATGGTCACGGGAGAGTCTCTCCTGTGAAGCCTCCTATGATTACTGTAAAGCATTCGAAACGTCGGGAACCAAAAATCAAAATTAATCCGCGAAATAAAAGATAATTTTATTTAAATGTCTAATATTCGCGTAAATCTAAAAAAGTATTACGCTTTACAGCAATTATAGTTTAGGGAGAGACTACGGTTTTAAATGTCCCAAAGGTAATTACAAAGTTAGGCCATAAATTATGAATACAATAATAAACTAACTGAATATATAAAGACAAAAAAGTGTTCTAATCGAGTTAAACAGCTAAGCATCCCATGTTTGGCTGAGTTTTACATACAAATTACTTAATCCCACACGTTACGCTCTATATGTATGTATAATTTTCTTTAAATGTAAAATATTCTAGAATATTCACAACAATCTCTGCGTCGCAGATGAAGCTACAGGATGCAGCATCCAATAAGGCATTACGCTGCATCCGTTTATACAATCTAACCCGGGTAATATTCACTTAACCCCGATCCGCGCGTATTTTGTTTTAATTTCACCTCTTTATGATAAGAAAAGCTCTTCAAATCTAGTTAGGGTTGCCACTTCATGAATTAATTTAAATTTAATTTTATTATAATGTGTGTGTAACGTAAAACCAAGTTATACGGGTTCAAATCCCTGGTCCCGCATCGGATATTTGTATGTGAGAATTATTTTCAACACGATTACCCCTTACACTGAAGGTAAAAATTGTAAAGAAACATGCATGTCTGGCAGAACCTAGCAAGTTTTAGTCCGCCAAAGCACCCTTGGCCAGCGCTGGACTAAGGCATGATTCCCTTAAATTGAAGGTAGGTCCATTCCCAGCACTGGGACGTTAAAACAGAACTGAACACACAAAGTAATATTGTTAATAAATTTAGTATTTTTGATTATGTGAAACTAGTAGAACTGGTCGTCAGTTCGATACCCAGTAAGGTCAATAATTACATTAGAATTTTATGTAATAACAATAATATTGTATACAAAACCTTATTTTACAAATGAATTTCCAATCTATCCGATAATATGCTGTCACAAAACGAAACATGAAAAGTCACGCTTAAAAGCAAGCAACAACATTACATGTACATTATTAAGTAACGTAAATTAAAAAGATATACACTTTTTCTTGAAAGACTATCACAAATACAAACAAATTATTACTCGTTTTATAAATAATAATAAATAAATATGTTGGGACATCAACACACAGCACCATCTAGTTCCATGGTAACATACGAGGCTTGTGTTATGGATACCAGATAGTTGATTCACTACACATATATAACTTTAAATACATATGTACATATTATAAATATAAACACCCATGTCTGGAGTATAAGTATTCGTGCTCATCAGACAAATGAATGCCCCCAGCGGAACTCGAATCCGCGACCGCTGGCACAGTACAAATTGAGCCACAGTACAGATTAATTCCTTTGAAACAAATTATATAACTATAATGGCTAATATGATTTAGTAAAAAAAACGGGTTCTAGGCGTTGAAAGGAATATTTAGTATAGGAAATAGAAAAAATTTAAAAACAGTGTAAAGTATAAATAAAATTAAACAAAAATATACTAAACAAATGGCAACCCTAGCGAAAAAGTCGCAACAGACCATAAAATACTGATTTCTTTGCACGTACGGACACGACTTATTAAAAATTTTATTATATTTTCCCGCATTTATAACTTTTCATGCACATTATATGTTAAAAATATTAAATATATGGGATATAAAATTTTATATTGAGCTTCATTTTTACAAAAACTTTTTAACTAAACGATTTTATTTAACACTAGCGACTTAGCCTTGCTTCGCTCGGAATCGTCCCTAGTTACTTTTAATATTTAGTATAGATTTCTCAGAGATGAGATATTTTCCCGTAGTAAAAAGTATCCAACATTGACTCGGGAAATAACTATCATTGTACAAAATTTCATCAAAATCTTCCAGTAATTTTCTCGTGATGCGTTCTCAAACAGACAGACAAACAAAAATTCTAAAAACTATAAATTTGGCCTCTGTATCGGTGATAATGACTATTTCAATAAGATTTTCCAAAAAATTTTAATGTACCTACAGATTCGACTCAGAATTTTATTATATATATACATACATGTTACAGATTACCTACAAAAAAAAATATATGACAGTGTGCTGTAAAAAAACCTTTAATAATGATCCAATATTTATTGCCCAAGCTTGAGATTTTTACTAGTAACCACAAAAAAGAGCTACTTCCATTTGCTTGTCTTCATTATAAGACCAACCAAAAAATGTCAAAGTCAAAAATAGTAGCATGATTTGCTGTATATGCTACTATTCTCAACTTCGTCATACAGATCGTTTGTTTTTTAAAAAAATAAAGATAATTTTATGTATTTATTAGTTAATATACAATTTTTATAACTTCTAGCGGCTCACCCTCGCTTCGCTCGGGTTCGCCTCTAGGAAAACACAAACAAACCTATTCCACGAGAACTATACCTTTTTCCGGGATAAAAAGTAACCTATGTGTTGTTCCAGACTATAATTATCTTTATGCCAAATTTCATCCAAATCTATTCAGCCGTTCTGGTGTGAAAGAGTAACAAACATACATCCATACTCACAAACTTTCACATTTATAATATTAGTATAGATGTATAAATAGTAAAAATAATTTTAGCATTAGCATTAATTCTCTTCCCATTGAATGAGATATCGCATAATATTAACTTTATTTTTTAAATCCGTTAGTTATTTTTTTATCAATTTTTTTTTATTAATATACTTAGTTAGGTATGTCATTTTTACGTGAACATTTGACATTTTTAGTAAACCAATTTTTTTTATTTTATTTTATACTTTATATATATATATATATATATATATATATATATATATATATATATATATATATTCTATGACGTGTTAACGCTAACACTCATCTCTGAAAAAACTATACTAAAATCTATACTAAATAAGTTTTAACAACTTAAGTAGGGACGAACCCGAGCAAAGCGAGAGTGAGTCGCTAGTGTACTATAATTTAGAACACTGTAGTATATTTATTTATTTTTAAAGTATATGTATTTAACATTAAAAATGGTATAGAGAACAATCTACTAAATTACGGTCTTTAAAATAGTCATTAAGTTTAAATGGCGAATCTTAGTAGACATGTAAACAGCTAATTATTGTCAAGGGATTCTTTGTTACACAGTTCTGAAAATAGCAATCTAAGTTCGTCCCTAAGTTAGATCTAAATCCAGGCCCGGACTATTGCCTAAGTCGAGGTTGTTCTGAGATTAACTATGCTATGCTGTGTTAACAGGTATTATAAGAACATTGGAAAGTCTAACAAAGGTCCTGATCAAACATTTCTTAATTAATAAGAACTTTAAAAAAAATTGAAACTTTCTTCTAAAATACACTAAAAAGAAAAAGATAACTGATTGGTAGTTTTCATTTACTATAGATATCTAATCAGATATTTTCAAATCAAAGCACATCAACTTCAAAAATATCCAACTAGACTGTTGACAATGTCTCGAGCCAAAAAGAAAACTTACAAACTGTCGACGCATTATGCAGTACTCGTGTTCTACTATTTATTACACATATGAATGTTTGTATTTGTACTTGTTTGTTACTCCTTAAGACTAAAACAGCTTGATGAAGTTAGATCAAAATTGGTACAAAGATAGACTATGACATACTCATACAGATATGACCTGGAGACACTTAGGGACGCACCCGAGCGAAGCGAAGAAAATATATCATTAGTTCAATTTGTAAACTAGTTATCTAGTAAAATTTTCAAAAGGTTTATATAAACAATCATTACACAAACAGACACACTTCCCAGTTCCATTACAAAGCATTAAAAACAAAAAATCCAAGATCAAGTTATCTTTATAGAAAATGTTTAATAGCAAAATAAAAAAGTAACTTCCATCTCCTTCTCTTCACATTTTATATTAAATATTTCCATTTATTACAATCTTTCGAGTAAGTGTAGTATTTTTTATTCTCATCGCCTTTAGAACTAGGTTATTAATGTTGAAAATATTTTCTTAGCAAACGAGATGTCTTGAAAAGATGGTGAACCCAATTACCGTATACTACAGTAAAAAAACGCCAAGTTTTAACATAGCATGAAAGTTTAGTTTAGTTTACTAAGATACCATAATTTCTATGACCTGATTGTTGAGGAAAAATGATTTAAGAATCAGACTTTGTTTTACTTAGAAACTCATGATATAAAATACTATTTATCCACCCCTGCTTTGCTTGTGACAACATATTATTTTTCCAATGGTAAAAAACTTACTAAAATCGGTTCAGTAGTTTCGAAGATTATCGTATACAAACAAACAAATAAACAAATCTTTTTTTATAAAATTTATTATTTATGATATATTTGTGTAAAATATCAAAAAAAAAATTGCATAGGAATAAACGGTATGCAAAATTATTTGCTCGTTAAAAATGAACTTCAACCCTCGCAGTTGTGTGGATTTTTCAAATTGCCAAAAATATAAGTCCAAAATAACAACTTTCTAGTTTACCTTCCAACATTCAATGCCTTTAATTACTAACTTTTCACTTGTATGGGAGTATAGAACTCTCCATTAGAACATAGATCTCGAGAATTTCATTTAAATATATGAAACATTCCGAAAAATGAGACTGGAGGGTATAAAAATTCTACAATGATATATTAAAAATCATAATAATAGTAAAATACTTTCCACAACTTATCCTAACCTTTAGATATTTACTTGTATAATTAATAATAGATTTCGTCGTCGTAAACAAGGTATTCCCTTTGCTCAATGCATGATCTTAAAATAAATTGATCATGGCGATAGGTCTCATTGAGATGAGCGCCAAGTGCGTGGAAAATATTATAGAGCGCCAACATAAGTGTACTCTCCATTCCTAACTCTAAATTTTTAATGAAACAACGTGAAAGTTATGGCGTAAACCATAAAAGAGCATGAAAACTATATGACAGTTCTGTTATTTGGAAAATATTTGACGTAAGTTGCTAGTATAGCATCTATATATTTAGTTTATTTTGTATGGCGAAAAAAAATCCCTCATAATGGCATATGGAATTTTTGTGACCACTATAATAATATGAAGACAATTTTGAATTGATAGATATAACATGAATAGCTTTTAATATAACGATATAAAATCCACACGCTACTAGTAACGAGGTAAAAACAAAAGGAATTAATTTATTATGTGTGAAATATATGCTTAACATTCTTTAAATTATAACCTCCAACGCCAAGAGTGTATATTTTTTTATTTTACTACTCAACTACTTAAGAAAAAAAGACTCGAACCCAGGTCTTCGCTGTCTCGTGTCATCTGACCAACAGTGTTTTTCAGCAGCAGTAATAGAAGCACGAACGCGCCTTTCCCACCAAAACCATCCGCCATCTTGTTCACATTAGCGCCACCATTTCGTGAAACTGTCCGACATTATTTTAATGTTCACACTTCACACTCATAGCTTTTTAGTTTATACCTGAAACAAAGAAACTAAATTAAAAACCAGAGTAACATATGTATTTCAATTAAACGTATTTACTACGTATATACTATAAAATTGAAATTTTTGTTACTAATGGGATAGTTTCTGAAACGGAAAAAGAATCGATTTTTATAAATATGTACCGAATTAAAGTCAATTATATAAATTAAAAAAAATCCTTTTAATATGCTTATGAAATTTATATGCTTAAGAAAGTACACTCTGAAAGTATAAAAATGGGACAATTACGAGGCTCATTTGCGCACCAACGGACATTAAAGTGTTATATTTTAACTTATATCTTCTTCTTGACCTTAGACCATTATAGGGTCGACACAATATGTAGGTTTCCTAAATTCATTTCTATCATCCCATTAATTAATTAATCACATAAATCCCATAAATATTATAAATGCGAGAGTTTTGATAGATGTTTGTTACTAAATCACGCCAGAACAGCTGTACGAACCTGGATGAAATTTGGCACAAAGATAGATTATAGTTACATGTTATCCCGGAAAATTTTACGGTTCCCGAGGGATAAATTTGTTGTTGTTTTTCACAGAGCAGGGCATTAACTATCCGTTAAAACGTACCTAGGGGAGAACCAGATTGAAGCGAAAGCGAGTCGCTAGTTCGTCATATTTGAGTTGACTCCCCTTTTATTCATTATTCATATGCCTTTTATACAATTAATTCATACTTTCTTCAGTCAGCCGCTTCCTATATATCCCTGCACTGTTATATTCATCATCTTTTTTGTAATATCCTCGTCTTCACTCCGCATGCCACATGATTTCCAAAATAAAATATTTACTCAACCATTGTATTAAATTTACATATATTCTTTATTGCACTTAAAAGTAAATACAGTGATTTCAATACAATTATTGTATGCAAAGGTGGACTTATCTCTAGAAGAGATCTCTTCCAGCCAACCTATGGTAGTGAGAAATAGTGTTATAAAGCAGGCTAAAATCGTGCAGATGTAGTCATATAAATAATATATAGATACTTAAAAATAAATAGCCAATTAAATATTATATATAATACTATACAATATATACTACATACTATATGATACATAGTTATGTATATACATACATACTAATACTTACATAAATACATATCTATATATCACAATATATACAGAGATTATAGACAGAGAAGTAAGTTTATTTCATAGTATCTCTCAAATGTTATGAAAACCAAAGTTATGTCATTACATTTTGCGGTCGCTAAACTAGCAAAGCGTGTAACCGAAAATATCCCACATCTCAAAAAGTACTCAACATATCTTCTCCAAAATATATTTCGTATAATGTATTTTTTCTTAATTTTCCACTTAAGTTAAGTTTTTAAGAAAATCGTTGTGGAAAATCTTACTTTTAAACACCTAATATTTTCTTAGATTTACGCGAATATTTGACATCTATATAAATAAAAATGAAACACCGAAATGTGTGTACGCTCATATCTTCCGATCGACTGCACCAAATTAGGTAATTCTTTTTTTTTTTTGTATTTGTTATTGTCAGGACAAGCTTTGTATAAAAGAAAATTAAAAAATAATAATACTAAAATAAGTTTCTTTTTAAATCTCATGATATGAAAAGTGAGTGAGTGAAATAGTTTTTATCCCAGAAATCATCCCTTAAGGGGGTGAGAATGGGGATGAAAGTTTGTATAGGGAAGCAAGCTAGGGACGAACTTAAATAAAACTATCGTTTCGTAACAATTTTTTCGTTGATTTATGGGGAATTTTGATTATGGGAAGTAAAATGAATCCGCGAAAAATTCCGAAAAGATAGTTTTGAAAGACTATCAAAAATAATCCATACTCTTTAGTCATGTACATTCTTAATTTTAAGCTAGTCGTGTATACATCTGTATAATGGCAGTCGCATACGTACAGACGAAAATATCAAATTTTAAAAGTATCGATCTGTAATTTGGCTACTTTGTAAGTTTTCTTTTAACGTTTTCGATGAAGATCTTCTAAAATATAGAGGATGAAATTAAGTGTATGAGTGATCGAAAATGATAATGACCCACAAGCTTTAATCCCCAACAAACTTATGATTTAAATATAAGATAATTGATTATTTTCAGCCCTTTTTAATCTCCCACAGCTGGGTACGGGCCTCCTTTCAATGCGAAGAGGTCTAGTTCAAAAAAGAAGTAAAGGAGAATTGATTATACATCTGATATAATTCTTAAAATATAGAACTCAATACTGTGAGAGTATTTACAACATGCGAAAGATACAATAAAAATGAAAACAGAAAGATAATTCGAAACAATTTGCTACCCATGAATATTAAGCGTCTGTAATAAAAAGATAAGTATCTACGAGTAATATCTTATTACGTTCGAGCTGAAGTCAAAAATAATACGCCAATTTATTTAGATGCTTTACACGTGTATGTAAGTATGTATGTATGTACGTATTTTGCATATGTATCTGTATAGTGACCAAAAATGACCAGGATTGGTGCTTTACATATGTATAAAATTGGTATAGCTATAGACCTATATTATATATATTATAAGACCTACTTTATATCCGCCTACTCTCCTCTCTCTCTCTCTCTCTTTCTCTCTCTCTCTTTCTCTCTCTCTATCTATCTATCTCTCTTTCTCTTTCGCTCTCTATCTCTCTGTCTTTGTCTATTCCTGTCATGCTCGAAATCCATCGGGACTTATTAGACGATCGATAAGAGATGAACAGGTACGACGGTTACATACTCTGTACCAGGTCGAAGGTTCGAAGGTCTTGTTAGTTACAAGTACAAACTTGACTGCTAATGAAAACTTTTTAACAGTAAAATGAATTAACTGTACTACATAAAACTATCTTTTCGAATTATTTCGCAAATTTATTTTTATGTTTGGTCCCCAAGGTTTCGAATGCTTAACAGAAATCAAGGTCACGGCAGAGACAAAGGTTTTAGACGTCACAAAAGTTATCACATAGTTGTTATAGACGGTATCTCACAAAATCTATACATATAATAAAATTCTAATTTAGCCGAATCTGAACATTAAATATTTTTTGGAAAATCTTATTGAAATAGACATTATTATCGATGCAAATGCCGAATCTACAGTTTTTAGAATTTTTGCCTGTCTGTCTGTCTGTCTGTTACCGCATCACAGAAAAACCACTAGAGCGATTTTGATGAAATTCGGTATGATAATAGCTGGATATCCGGGTCAACATATAGGATACTTTTTACCGCGGAAAATTATCTCATTCCCACGGGAGTACACGTTATAACACAACCCAAAAAATATTGATGATCAGAATTTCTTGAAACTTGGTATTAATACTCTTCAATACAATTAAATAAATTCGTGTTTTAGCGTTTTTTGAAATTCATCCCATAAGGAGATAAAATAAGGGATGAAAATTTGTATGAAACCTATCATTTTAAAGTTTTTTGTTTTAGTTTTAATTTCCAAGAAATACAAAAAAGACCATTTGAAATGATAGTTTTGTTTAAAATGTCAAATTATATCCCCAGCGGGACTTGAAACCGCGACCGCTAGCACAGTAAGTAGGGTCACTATAAACTGAGCCAAACGTGTCATCAGTAATTATAATTAATTAGTATCGAACTCCCTTCCTTAATACATATCGCACAAAATACAAGTCTTATCCACTAAGCTGTAGTTGCTATAGCGGCTGTAGAATTTATTTTATCAAGCGGCTTTATTCTAAGTTGCGCAAACATTAACGACGGGAGTTGGGTTTCTAACGGAACTTGATAGTGCAAAAATATTTTGTATCGTTTACATTTGATCTTCTAAAATGATCCCATAATAGATATTCTACTGATAATATGAATTTCTCGTATAAATATTTACAATTTTACTTCTATTACTTACGTCATCTATGTAGTACTTATATATAAAACTGAAGACATGTTTTCTATTTGTTTGTACGCGCTAATCTGTGAAAATATCAGCCCGATAGCATTTTTGTATTTTTTAAGTTTTACTTTATAACCTACAAAAACAAATCTATCCCACGGGAACATATTTTTTTTGGCATAAAAAGTAGTATATGCTATTATAGACTATAATATATCTCTGTGCCAAATTTCATCCAAATCCGTTCAGCCGTTCTGGCGTGATTGAGTAACAAACATCCAAATATCCATCTAAACTTTCACATTTATAATATTAGTAAGATGTCCGTCCAGAACGCAATCTATATCCTTGCCAAATTTTATCAAATGTTGTTTAGTAGTTTAAGAGTGAAAAGGTAATACACAGATATACTTTCACATTTATATTACTACTAGCGAAACCTGCGGCTTCGCTCGCGATCAAACTACGAAAAATACGAAATTTCATGCAAATAAAAAGTTTCTTACAATCTTTTATCCCCTATTTCGCCTTGGGGTTTAAATTTTGAAAAATTCTTCCTTAGTGGATGCCTACGTCGTAAGTTTCTAACCCTAAGTGTTTGGCCTGTGCGTTTTTTAAAATTTCCATCCCCTATTTTACCTTCTTAGGGGTTGAATTTTAAAATTTCATACAAATATGTCCAAAGAATAAAAAGTTTCATACAAACTTATATAACCTATTTCATCCCCTTAGGGGTTGAATTAAAAAAAAATCTTCCTTAGTGGATGCCTTAGTCATATGAGGCATACGTGTGCGAAATTTCAATTTTCTAGCGTTAAGGGTTTGGCCTGTGCGTTGATACATCAGTCAATCACTTTTGCCTTTTATATATATAGATTAAGTACGGATTTATTGAAGAAGTTTATATAACATATCGCTAAATTCCAAAACATTTAGGTTCTGGGCATAAATAAACTATGGATAGCCGGGAAAATTGTATCTTATGTGTGCATGTATGTCTGTTACACTAAAACAACTGGACAGATTTAGATGAAATTTAGTATATAGACAAGCTATAACTTTCAGTATCACATATGCTACTATTAGGTGTCTATATATACACAAGCAAAACGAGAGTAAACCACTAGTTTCAAATAAATATTCATAGCAAACCCACCATTTTTGCTACCCCGTATAAGAGATTAACGCTCGCAGCGAATATATGATAATGCCCCCTATCACTGGCCGACAGCGAGACAGTATTTGCATTGTACTCAAGTAGAGGGTATCGTGCCAGTTTACGCGTTTCTCTAAAGGTTTTAAAGTTTAAACCTAACACATCTAACTATTTAAATATCTATATTATATTTAATACTTGCGACTCACCCTCGTTTGGGTTCGTCCCTAGTTACGTTTTAACGTTTAGTACAGATTTCTCAGAAATGAGATATTTTTTAGCAGTAAAAAGTATCCTATAGTATATGTTGACCCGGATAACCAGCTATCATAATACCAAATTTCATCAAAATCTGTCCAGTGGTTTTCTCGTGGTGATTCTCGTTCCCAGACCGACAGCCAGACATAAATTCTAAAAACTATAGATTCGGCCTCTGTATCAATAATAATGACTATTTCAATAAGATTTTCAAAAAAAAATTAATGTACAGATTCGATTCAATTAGAATTTTATTATGTATAGATAGATATAGATATGGAAAGGAATTGATGTTCAGTTTTTTTATTATATTTTATGGAATACAAAAACAAACCTATCTCACGGGAACCGTACATTTTTCCGGGATAAAAAGTTGCCTATGTGTTATTCCAGACTATACTCTATCTCTGTGCCAAATTTCATCCAGATCCGTTCAGCCGTTCTGCCGTGATTGAGTAACAAACATACATACTCACAAACTTTCACATTTATAATATTAGTATAGATTAATACGGATTCTAATTAAACAAACTTTTTGTTTATCTCGTCGTTGGAAAATAATTTTGTATTCAGTTTTATTCTTATGTATTTTTCTGTAACAATAATCTCGTATTTTTTCTAATAAAACTCCAACTTTCTCCGTCTAAAATATAATATTCACAATTATTTCTTCCATTGCCGCGTGATAAAAGATTAAAGAAACAAACAAACATACTCACACTTATAATATAATACTATATAAATCGACGATTATCTAACGCAAGAGAAACCCCAAGTACCTAAACACTAATTAAAAATGGAGGAACTTCCTTTAAAATAAAGTAAAAAAACATGTTGAAGGACAATTTTCAATCTATCTATCTATAAATTATAATAAAATTCTGAGTCGCATCTGTACATTATTTTTTTTAATCTTATTATATAGTTATTATTATCGATAAAGAGGCCTTACATATAGTTTTAGAATTTTTGTCTTTTTGTCAGTCTGTGTGGGAACACATCACGAGAAAACCACTGGAAAGATTTTGATGAAATTTGATATGATGGTAGCTGGTTATCCGGGTCAATATAGGATACTTTTTACTACAGGAAAATATCTCATCTCTGAGAAATCTATACTTAACGTTAAAACGTACCAAGAGACTAAATTGCTAATAAAATTAAAATTTTCGTAATAAAAAACCATTATTGTAATAACAACAGAATAATATAATTTAACGGTCGTATTCATATAAGCTTGTAAAGGCTAATTCTAAGCCTATTAGAGCCAGATATCAATCAAACGAAATTGATATAATAAAAGAGCTTAATAGTCGTAGAGTAATAAAAAAAGTTAAAAGAAGAAACTTAAAAGTTTGTCCAAACATAAAAAGGTTGGAAGGCTGTACTCAATACTAAAACACAATAAGAAAAGGCCATATGTGTTTCCGTTTTGAAAATAAAGCAGGGACGTAACCATACGGCATACGTAAATACTTCACTATAAGAGGGACTCGATGGTAACTGGTGATGGTGGATAGCATGCACTGCTGCAGATGCGGAGGTCCTGGGTTCCAGTCTCGGGTCAGGCAAAATTTTGTTATTAAGTCTTTCATTTAAAAAGTCTTAGTAACAGCCTGGAGTTCGGAAGTTGCAGGAGTTTCACCTACATGCCTTAGAAAGCACGTAATGCTATCTGTTCTAGACCAGATCTCTCATCGGTCGTGTCGAATAGTTGTTCCACCACAATGGGATAATGTAAGAAATAGAGAGTACTCCGCCAACCCGAACTTGGCCAGCGTGATGGACTATAGCCTGATCGTCCTCGTATTAAAGAGAGGCCTGTGCCCAGCAGTAGGTCGTAAAAAAACAGTTGAATACACCTGTATCTGCGGTACTATTGTGCACAATAATATCTCAGTGACTTTTCGATGAGGATTTCATCATCATAATATGAGGGAATAGTTTTTTCACTTTTACATACGAAAACCACAGATGACAAATTACTTTGCTAGTACCTACAGATACACTATCACAAACCAAGAAATTGTTCGACCGTAATATATTACCGATTCATCTATACATATAATAAAATTCTAACTGAGTCGAATCTGTACCTTAAATATTTTTTGGAAAATCTTATTGAATCAGACTTTATTATCGATACAATGATCGAATCTATAGTTTCTAGAATTTTTGTTTGTCTGTCTGTCTGTTACCGCATCACAAAAAAACCACTGGAGGGATTTTGATGAAATTTGGTATGATGATAGCTGGATATCCGGGTCAACATATTGGATACTTTTTATCGCGGGAAATTATCTCATTTCCACGGGAATACACGTTATAATACAACCCAAAAAATATTTATGATCAGAATTTCTTGAAACTTCGTATTAATGCTCTTCAATACAATTAAATAAATACGTGTTTTAGCGTTTTTTGAAATTCATCCCATAAGGAGATAAAATAAGGGATGAAAATTTGTATGAAACCTACCTTTTTAAAGTTTTTTTGTTGTAGTTTTAGCGCGAGCGAAGCCGCGGGTTTTGCTAGTGTGTTATAAAAAAATCAAATAACTTTCTATTTAAATTTAATTGATAGATACTTTCTTTCACGTTAGAAAAAACGTCGATGAACACCGTACATACAGTAATAGGAATCCCAAACTTTTGGGTTCCAAACCCTTTAATTAAATTCGATAATAAGCTTATATGTAATACTTTCTTAGATTTACCCGAATATTTGGCATCTATACATATAATAAAATTGTAACTAACCTGAATCTGAACATTAAATATTTTTTGGAAAATCTTATTGAAATAGACTTTATTATCGATACAGAGGCCGAATCTATAGTTTTTAGAATTTTTGTCTGTCTGTTACCGCATCACGGATAAACTACTGGAGGGATTTTGATAAAATTTGGTATGATGTAAAATATCTCATCTCTGAGAAATCTATACTAAACGTTAAAACGTAAGTAGAGACAACCCGAGCGGAACAAGGGTGAGTCGCTAGTAGTATATATGAAAGAGAAGCTAGCAAGTTTTCGAAAGACATGTGAAGTCCACCAACCCGCACTTGGCCAGCGTGGTGGACTATGGACTGTTCCCCTCGTATTGAAGGGAGGCCCGTGCCTAGCAGTGAGACGTTAAAAAAGGTTGAATACAATACCTGTTTGTCTGTTTATGTTTGTTCTTCACGACAAAAGTACAAAAGGGATTTTAACTAAATTTTGTGTAGCGATAATTTATTATTCGGCTCAACCTTTAGTATAACTTTTAGTGCAGAAAATCTCTCGTGTCTACGAAAAAATCCGATAGCTAATTCGGTCGAACTGTCCTTCATACAAAAACTTCAATGATTTATTACACAAAAATTTGCTACTAATCGTTTAAGGGTTAAAAATTAACATATTACAAATTTTATCCGGTAAAATTTTTCAATTTCATGGGAAAATGCAAAATTAAATATGAGCCCAATCGCTCATCTATCTGCGATTGTTATTCATATATAATACTAGCAAAACCCGCGGCTTCGCTCGCGTTAAAACTACAACAAAAAAAATTTAAAAGGTAGGTTTCATACAAATTTTCATCCCTTATTTTATCTACTTATGGGATTAATTTCAAAAAACGCTAAAACACGTATTTCTTTAATTGTATTGAAGATCATTAATACCAAGTTCCAAGAAATTTTGATTATAAATATTTTTTGGGTTGTTTTATAACTTGTACTCAAGTGGGAATGAGATAACTTCCCGCGGTAAAAAGTATCCTATATGTTGACCCGAATATCCAGCTACCATCATACCAAATTTCATCAAAATCCCTCCAGTGGTTTTTCTGTGATGCGGTAACAGACAAACAGACAGACAAAAATTCTAAAAACTATAGATTCGGCCTCTGCATTGATAATAATGTCTATTTCAATAAGATTTTCCAAAAAATATTTAATGTTCAGATTCGGCTTAGTTACAATTTTATTAAATGTATAGATAAAACAAAGTTGCTGTCTGCCTCTATCTGTATTTAAGTCACGCAACGGATTTTGATACAGTTTAGACAACACGTTTGGCTCAGTTTGTAATGATCACACTTGCTGTGCCAGCGGTCGCGGGTTCGAGTCCCGTTGGGGGCATTAGTTTGTGTGATGTATAAAACTATGTATCTATTTAAAATTATATATGTGTAGTGTATCAACTATCTGGTATCCATAACATACCTATTTTTCAACCATTAGTGTCCCACTGCTGGGCAAACGTATAATATTAAAATATCACATCAAAAATACAAAAAAGAGAAGAATTATTTTCTCTTGTAATAAATAAATGATTAACTTGACCACCTTGATAACAAACATTAAATGACATTCTTCACTGTCGTCGACGTCTTTATTCACCGTTAATCCTGTAAAGTAATATATGTATAGCAATATAAATCATATCAAGGACTATCTAGAACCATCGAATACCTCAAAAATAAAATATGATCGTAAAAACTTGCCACCTATCACATTCCATCGAGCGAGGGATCGCTTTATGTTAGCAATAAAATATTAATGTGCCCCAAAGGATAAACTATTTATCAGCAAAATGTACTAATTTATAGATACAGTATATAATTTGTACGTTGTACCTAATATATCAATATCTATATGGTGTACTATAAAAATAATACGTAAAAGTTATAGTACATTTTAAATGCATGTTGGCAATGGTATGTATCTGGTGGGTCTGTATCCGGATTCGGAGGTCCAGAATTCGAGTCTCGGGTCGGGCCAAGTATAGTCAGACACTGAGTTATTCTGCCAAGAAATTCTGCTAGGGAAAGTCTATTATGTAATACGAAAATTGAGTCTGCGATTACATTCCATATGAAAAATGTTTGGGTAAAGCTGTCCATTTGCGTAAGTTCTTACGGAATAGACATAATCTGTCGCCGCGAATGTCCAATCGTCGCACCAAACTTTGAGTGTGTTGCAATAACACTTGTGCACTGTAATATTTTCATCGCAGTCGCCTATTTCAATGAATTCAATAAGTAATTAAATTGTAATAAGATATAATAAAATATCTGTTTGCATCAATCAATCAATCAATCAACAGGTCATGTCCGCCCTCTGCAAAACGTAAACCTCTTGAGGTTATTCCAATTTAGTCTATGCTGGTCTCTACCCATCCAGCCATAAATCAAGTGCCAATCCTCCAAAATCATCTGATCATTAAGTCGCGCCAAGTTCTAGTATATTGCGTCAAGTAAATTTTGATGTGGAGACCGCATTTCCACTTCAAAACTTGTTTGCTACAATGGTTGTCGGATCCGCGACAGTTACTCTAACGAGCATTTTTTTGGGTAATATTTAAATATTTATTTTTTGGAGAATGATCTCGTTTCGGAAACTACTCTTACCTTCCGGACATATCAAGCATAGTAAACCTACACATATAATAAAATTGTAACTAAGCCGATTCTTTACATTAAATATTTTTTGGAAAATCTTATTAAAATAGACATTATTATTGACACAGAGGCCGAATTGTTAGAATTTTTGTCTGTCTATCTGTCTGTTACCGCATCACGGAAAAACCACTGGGGAGAATTTGATGAAATTTGATATAATGATATCTGGGTACCCGGGTCAACATATAGGATACTATTTACTGCGGAAAATGAGCTCATCTTTGAGAAATGTATACTAGACCTTAAAACGTAAGTAGGGACAAACCCGAGCGGAGCGAGGATGCGTCGCAAGTTTAGGTATAAAACTGAGCAACCTAAGATTTGTGATTCCGTCCTTCGTCGACGTTTCAGCAACGTAGATTATAATATTAGAATTATACTCGTGCCGTTATACCTTAAAAGTGGATGGATAAAAGTTTGGATGGAATAGTTATGTCAAAATCGAATACCAACAAATTAAGTATCTCCTTTTGAAAGTTGGTCAGAAATGTACGTAAAAGTTACAGCTAAATAAAATAACCTTTAAAATTTGACCTGCAAGTATATTTTTACTAAAATTCCTTATAAGATTTTATTTAAATACTAAAAATCCTACTAATATTATGAAGGCGAAAGTTTATGAGAATGTATGAATGTCTAGATATATAAATGTTTGTTACTCTTTCATGCAAAAAATACTGATTGGATTTTAATGAAACTTTACAATAATATAGCTCATAACATCAAAATAACACATAAGCTTTTTATCCCAGAAAATGTACAGTTCCCGTGGGATAGATTTGTTTTTATTTTCAAGAGGCAAATCCGAGCGAAGCGAGGGTGAGCCGCTAGTAAGAAATAAATAATATAATACTAATTTATATCTGTTTTAAAAGCCTCAATGAGAACCTCCATCTTTTTAAGCTCAATCAAAAGTATAATTCCAAAAATTATACTTGTCGTATAATAAAATATAATAACCGCTCTCAAATAGCCAGCGCGGCGTGCACTCGCCAAGAGCACTTTGAAGAGTCGCAGAGGAAGACTTTTGTTAATTTTCATAAAAATAAATACATACTTATATTTTTAATGCGATTGAAGTTTGATTTAAATGGAAAGCTCAGTAATTATGATAAGCACGTTCGGTCGAGTGGTGTCAAGGCTGTACTTTAAATATTTTTAAGAATTTCTGTATACCATCCATTTTTTTACTGACTTTTATAAAGAAGTTTATTTGGGTGTTTGTTTGTTTATGTCACGGCATATTTAGGATTCAGATGTCGTTGAAGAATAGTATTGAAAACTGATTTTTTATTCTACGTGACATTGGGGATGTAATCTGTGCTCAATTGGCACGCTTTTAACAAGAGATTTGAATTGATTTGTAGAATATGCTAAGGATCAAGGGTGGTTTCACAAAAAGTTCTAGAAAATCACCACTGGGGGGTGAATAATTTTATTTTTAATTTGATTTTGAAGTCTGCATAACTTTAAACTAGGCAGATAGATTGCATGTATAATTTTTGCTCCTAACTTAACTTCTATGGTAATCAGAACAGTGCTAAAAGTTAATTGATGCCCATGGAGATAAACATAAGCTACTTTTAAGCACTGTCATATGCAATTTATGTCCTTGCTAAATTCCATCAAAATTTATTTAGTAGTTTATACGTAAAAAAGTGACAAACATACAGATAGGGTTATTTATAATAGGGTCACTTACATCCCTAGCAACTTATTATTATCTATGCTATTATCGAAAGAAAATTCCAAACTCTAAATACAATCTTAATATTCAAAGAACATAAGTTTAAAATGGAGTATTGAATGGAACTAGGGTGCTACATAAACTTGATACAATGTAATATGCAAACATACTCGTAAATGTGATTGTGAACGAAAAGTTTACCCTTTAACTTATTCGCTTTTAAACTATTATAGTGAGAGGGAAATGTTATTTCGAAGATAGAGTTTTTTAGATGAAAGTTACACGTTCGATTCTCGCTCAGATATACACAGAAAAGATAGTCCATTTGAGTTAATTAATTTTTATGTAAGTGTTATATACTAGCGACTCACTCTCGTCGCTTGGATTCATCTCTACTTACGTTTTAACGTTTAGTATAGATTTCTCAAAGATGAGATATCTGAGATATATTTCTTGTAGTAAAAAGTATCCTATATGTTGACCCAGATAACCAACTATCATCATACCAAATGTCATCAAAATCCCTCCGGTGGTTTTTCCGTGATGCTGTCACGGACAGACAGACAGAGAGACAAACATTCTAAAAACTATAGATTCGGCCTCTGAATCGATAAAAATGTCTATATCAATAAGATTTTTCAAAACGAAATTTTATGTAGAAATTCGTCTTTAGTCACAAATTTATTATATGTATAGATAACACTCACTATACATATATTATTTAATACTTTTTTCACATTTACGCAAATATTTGACATTTCTAATAAGCCTTACAATTTTAAAATTGTTGAGGTACTGTGCCATTTCTCTTTTCATATAAATTATTGTATAATTTGGCAAACACCGTCTGTAATAATAGATTTTAAAATATCCAAAAACTTAGTCTTTACCGTGACCATGTTTGTTGTAAGACATTCGAAACCTCTGGGAAAAAGTAATTTAAATTAAACCGCGACAAAATCCGAAAATATAGTTTCATTTTAAAACGTCAAATATTCGCGTAAAAAGAAAGTATTATGAGAACTTTTAAATTTTTTTTTTTTTTTATAATTATTGTTGATAAAATACGTTCTAAATAAAACTCAAAATGGCTGAATGAAAACTTCTATTGTATTGAATTAGCCCTTTTTAACGTTCCGCTGCTGAGAGCAGGCTTCCCTTCAATACAAGGAGGCATCAAGCCATAATCCACCACGCTGGCCAAGTGTGGGTTGGACTTTACATGTCTTTCGAAAACTAGTTAGGTTTCCTCATAGTTCCGAGGTTTCCTTACAATGTTTTCCTTCACCTTTTTCTTCACCATTTTCAATATGATTACTAAGTAGTAATGATTACCAAGGTAATCATATTGAGATGATTCGCACATAATAATACCAGCGGCACAGATCATATAATACTATACTAGTACAGAGGTGTAAGACCCGAAATTTGAACCCGCTTCACTTGGTTTTCCAAGCGAACGTGTCAACATTATGCTACCACTGCCTTCTTAAATCGCTTACTAGAAGCTATTAAATAGATACTAACACTATTTATTACATGATTTTATCACCATGTAAGTTTTATGATAACAGATTAATGTATTGTAATGTATGTATGTATTCAGCCCTTTTTTAACGTCCCACTGCTGGGCATGGGCCTCCCTTCAATACGAGGGGAAACAGGCCATAGTCCACCACGCTGGCCAAATGCGGATTGGCGGATTCACATGTCTTTCGAAAACTTGTTAAATTCTCTCAGACATGCAGGTTTCCTCACGATGTTTTCCTTCACCGTAAGGCAAGTCGTAATCAAGTTAGAAATAATTCGCACATGAAAATATCAGAGGTGCGAGACCCGGGATTTGAACCCGCTTCACTCGGTTATCCAAGCGAGCGCGTTACCACTGGGCTACCACTGCCTCCTACTCCTACATACTTACTATAGCTAACACAAAAGAAATGTGTTAAAAATATCTTATACAATGTATTCTATCATATTCGTGCAAACTGCAGTCGAGCTGTAGCATGGGTTAAGAAGGGTATCACCATAAACTTTACTTAAAAAACATATATATCAAAGGGTGCCGACATACATATGTATGTATGTTTACATATGTATGTGTATATCCGCATTAATATAATAAATGTGAAAATTTGTGAGTATGTATGGATGTTTGTTACTCTTTCACACCAGAACAGCTGAACGGGTCTGAAGGAAATTTGGCACAAAGATAGATTATAGTCTTGAATAACACATAGGCTATTTTTTATCCCAGAAAAATGTACAGTTCCCGTTGGATAGGTTTGTTTCCTAGAGGTGAACCCAAGTGAAGCAAGGGTTAGCCGTTAGTTTGGTTATAGTTATAAAACCGTACCCATTTTTGAACATATGATCTTAGTTTGGTTTTATAATAATTAGTGTAGGTAAATCAAATTCATGAATTGAATTTCACATTTTGATTTATGAAAAAACATTTCCATACTTTTTTCTCCTCTGTTTGTCAACCGATTTTCTTCCTTTTTAGTAGTAGCTATTGACGAGCTTTAGTGTTATCAATAAAAAAATGATTATGTTTGAATTTTGAACACTAGTAAATATGATTTTACTTTTCTAATTATTATTTAAAAGTTATATATACATATAAAGCTTTACATGAAAATACAACAATTCTTAAATTTTGTTACCTTTCAAAATGCCTCCACAAAACTAAGCAATTATTAGAAACTACCTTGTTTTTGTGCTTCTGAAGGAAAAGATAAGTCCACAAGATAATATCCGCTGGGATAAAAGCCCCCGCCTTTATCATACGTAAAGCTTAAACAGTGGAATCAGTACGGTATGGGTTAGTTTATTTCTGTAATCGCCAGAAAATCTACGTCTAGCTATGTATTTATTTTGTTATGTAAAGTTTAATATTTTTACATTAAGTTAAGCTTTATGACGACATGTTGGGCTCAGTTTGTAGTGACCCTACTTGCTGTGCCAGCGGTCGCGGGTTCGAGTCTCGCTGGGGGCATTCACTTATGTGATGAACACGAATGTTTGTACACCAGCCATGTCATGCCAGCCAACATCGGTGTATTGTTTTTTTTTTCTTCTACAAATACAGATCACAAGCAAACTAACTTTTATACTTTAAATATTATGTTAAATACTATATTTTATATTATAAGAAATCTATACGGTTAGCAAAGATTTCTTAGAGATGTGATATTTTCCCACAGTAAAAAGTATCCTATATGTTGACCCAGACAACCCGCTATTATCATGTCAAATTTCACCAAAATCTGTCTAGTGGTTTTATCGTGATGCGTTCGTAGACAGACAGACAAGCATAAATTCTAAAAACTTTAGATTCGGCCTCCATATCGATAATAATGACTATTTCAATAAGATATTCCAAAAAATTATTTAATGTACAGAATCTAATAATATAAAATAGTAGCATATTTTTCTTCAAATTTTGTATGATGCATACTCAGCACCACGCTTTGCCTTCAACTGTAATGGCCCGTAGTACTACAGATTACAGTTCATAAAGTACCACACTGCATCACTGTATTTTATTTGTAGGTTATTGGAAAACAAACCCACTTCTTGTTAGTCTACGAGTAAATAAGTGGTTATTAAAGAGAAAAAAACTCCTATGTGATCAATACAAATTTGACTTCGTGTAAAATCGAACCTACGATCCGCAAAAAATGAGATTCAGAAGCTATCACACGTTACTACCATAATTCCATATCATTGTAAACTGAAAACTAAATGAAATATATAAAAGGACGTAAATTTTCGAAATTTAATAAAAATTCTAAAAATTTGCAATAGGCAAGCCTTTGTAGAGACATATGAAATAGATTTCAGGCTTACTGTAAAATATTGGTCGGAGTCCAGAAATAAAATAGGTCTTCTATACGGCACCCAGATGCACTATTCCTACGAAATTTACATTGTTCTATGGACAGATTTGCTTAATTTTTGCTCATGTAAGGCAATTTAATAAAAACTAGTGACTCACGTAGAACTAAATACGTTATAACGGTTAGTATGGAATAAATAGACTATATATACATAGGTATAATGAGTTTTATATCTCTTATTTGAGAAATGATTGATTTCCCACACAAACTTCCACCACCTTTTTCACCCCTTTAAAAGGTGATTTCCAGGATAAAAACTATCCCATAACCCACCCAGGATCTTAAACTATCTCCATACCAAATTTCATCTTATTCGGTTCAGCGGATTAAACGTGAAAAGGTAATAGACAGACAGCGTTATTCGCATTTATAATATTAGTATGGATATAATAGTATGTATATTCCCTTTTGGGAAGTGTTTTGTCTCTTTCTCACTCACAGCAATTACCTATTAACTAACATTGTCATGAATTGTCATAAATTGACAACCAAAATGATAGTTATTGATTGAGGCTATCTATATATATACTCGTAATCAAATTCTGAGCCGAATCTGTACATTAAATATTATTTGGAAAATCTTATTGAAATAGACATTATTGTCGATACAGAGGCCGAATCTATAGGTTTTAGAATTTTTGTTTATCTGTCTGTCTTTCTGTGACAGCATCACGAGAAAACCACTAAACAGATTTTGATGAAATTTGGTATGATAATAGCTGGTTATCCGGGTCAACATAAAGCATAATTTTTACTGCAGGAAAATGTTTCATTTCTGAAAAATCTATACTAAACGTTAAAACGTAAGTAGGGATGAACCCGAGCGAAGCAAGGATGAGTCGCTAATTTTGATCTAAAAACGTTCTAGACTCGTAACTATTTATATATAACATAACACGAATGCGAAAGATAAACGATAAAACGATATACGAAAATAAAGTATATATATATATATATATATATATATATATATATATATATATATATATATATATATATATATATATATATATATATATATATATATATACTTTGGTTTACCACAGACTATGCAATATAGAAAAGGACCAACGTGATTTACTTCAAAAAGTTATTTTAGAGTTATATAAGCTTTACCCGCGTAAATTAGTTGTAAAAAAAGTACTGCTAATTCAGAAAAAGTAATAAAGTATTCCAGTAAGGTATTGAGAAAAGTATTCCACCCTTAGGGGTGAAGTAATTTATTCTGAAATAAAAAAAAAAACGTGTGTATGTATGTACGCACGTAAGAAGTTATACTTCTTTGGCGTAACAGAACAAAAATAGCTAAAGATTTCATCCTGTATATCACAACTCTCTGATGTAAAAGGAATGCAGCTAATTTCATCATGTCGCTTTTTGGCTGTCGGTTTGCGCGCGCATCGTTAAAATTTTAATCTCTTGTTTTTTTTAAATGTGCCAAAAGAAGTATAACATCAAAAATCAATAAAATCAATGTACATTTAGTATAGATATAAGCGAAATATCTATAGTTATTAATAATTTTTTAAGCAAAACTTTGAGCTTCAGCTATTCCTCCGTTATTTAATTTCTTCTACAGAATATCCTACAAAACGACTATCACAACTTAAACACTATGCCCCCCACCGTTGATGACAATACTTTTAAAATATTCATATTTAAAATATAACAAACTCATCTATACTCTATACAGATAAATAAAATTGAAGTGTCTGTTTGTAATGTCAAAATAACAGCTTTATTTATACTAACTGCATATGGAATTATATATGGTACCTACTTATTACAAGAACACAATATTTAATTTTTTTGTCTGTCTGTCTGTCTATTTGTTCCGGCTAATCTCCGGAACGGCTGGACCAATTTTAACAGGACTTTCACTAACAGATAGCTGATATTATAAGGAGTAACTAAGGCTACTTTTATTTTAGAAAAAAGATTAAGGTTTCGCTCAAAAAAATTAAAACATCCCTAGGGTCGAACCCAAGCGAAGCGAGGGTGAGTCGCTAGTATTTTTATAAATTTTAAATTATAACTAACAAAATATCAATTGAGATACTATAATTAACAGGAATCAATTGAGCAACTATAACTAAAACTGTATATAAATAGGCAAAGACAAAACAGTTCAGTACTTTTTTCTACTTTTTAGTAGGTATTGAAGAACTTTAAAGCTTAGTCAATAAAAAAAATATTATGGTCGAATTTCGATCACTCAGCGAATACTAGTATACACAAAAATACCAGAATTGATTGTATCATCTTTTTTGGTAGATAAGAATACGTAACATTTGTTTCTAAATTTTGACTTATTTTTAGCGCAAGTGCAAGTAGGAGCTATATGGATATAAAGACAAAACTTTTTTCACAGGAAAGAAAAATCTGTTATTTTAATGTTAAAAAGGGTAATATATCTTTAGAGCAAGAGAAAAAGCTCCAAGAATTTTCAAATACAAATAGAAATAATAATAAATAAATACTAAATATGTTGGGACAACACACAGCACCAACTAGTTTCATGGTAAGCTACAAGGCTTGTGTTATGGATACCAGATAGTTGATACACTACACATATATAACTTTAAATACTTAAATATTATAAATATAAACATTAAACACCCATGACTGGAGCACAAACATTCGTGCTCATTACACAAACGAATGCCCCCAGCAGGACTCGAACCCGCGACAGCACAGCAAGTAGGGTCACTACAAACTGAGTCAAACGTGTCGACTAAAATGTACAGAAAACATAAAAAATACGAGAAAAATATATTACAAGGAAAGAAAATTGATTAATTCGAAATCTCAATTTCACGACAGCTGCGAAAATTAGGAAAGTATAATTGGTGGTCGAAATTTGTGATTTTTAAACTTGGACCGTCATTTCTTTTGTTTTTTTGTACTTCCAAAAAGTTTTCTAGAGGATTTTAGGCAGGATTGTTTTTTATTTTGAAATAATTTATTTCAGCAATGAAAAAAAGCTCTTGAAATGAGAATTTAATTAATGTTTAACTTAAAAAGTACAATGACTTCAAAATCACTTTGGAAGTTATTGTTCAACCCCTTGAGTTACGGTTTTTTTTTTGAACATATAAAACCACTTTTGAAATTTTGATTTGATGAATTGATTGGCTGATGTATCAACGCACAGGACAAACCTTTAAGGCTAGAAAATTGAAATTTCGCACACGTATTCCTCTTATAATGTAAGCATCTATTTAGGAAGTATTTTTCAAAATTGAACCCCCAAGGAGGTGAAATAGGGGATAAAGGTTTGTATGAAACCGCGGGTTTTGCTAGTATAGTATATACACGTTCAAAGCTCATAATAATAATGTCCCCATAACCGATTTCGGTTATGGTGGCCAATCTCATTAAGACTAACAAGCTGTGCGAGACATATTATAGTGCAGCGTATATTAGCACTGACACAATGTGCACTCTCTATTCCTTTAATCATCATACTCTGATGGGATAAGATCTCGACACGACCGCTGAGAAATAAGATACAGGACCAATTACAACAGTATTTTATGACAGAAAAGGTCAGTTTATTTAAGCCTGATCCAGGATTCGAATCCAAGACCTTACGATCTCCTATAAGAGATCCTATAAGAGTCCTGAGAACCTACTTTACATGCATTTATACTAATATTATAAGGAGGTAAAGCTTGTGAGTTTGTGAGTTTATGAGGTTGTAGTGGGTAATCTCTGGATCGACTGAAACGATTTAGATAAAATTTGGTAAATAGATAGTTGGAGATGCTGGAAAGGAAATAGCATACTTTTTATTCCGGAAATCATCCCTTAAGGGGGTGAAAATGGGGATAAAAGTTTGTATGGGGAATCAATCTGGGGACGAACCAGAGCGAAGCGAGGGTGAGTCGCTAGTATTATATAGTATGAAAGGCACTTTACCAAACTTGCGTACTTTCGTCAAATATACTTTCAGCTAACATTAATCGAATTAGTTTACTTTATTATGATTTAAACAATCAAAATTTGTTCAAAATTAGCGAAATTAGAGTTAAATTAAAATGGATGGCGCAGCTTTCAATTATTCGGCACTGCTATTATTATTTAAGTGGATGCTATTTTACAGTAGAAAGCCTTTACAGATGTATGCATATCATTCATATATATTCATATTTATACACATAATAAAATTGTAACGAAGTCGAATCTGTACATTAAATATTTTTTTGAAAATCTTATTGAAAGAATCTATAGTTTTTAGAATTTTTGTCTGTCTGTTACCGCATCACGAGAAAACCACTGTCGCTATATATATATATCCAGCCTAATGGCAGTGCTGAAGATATACATATACATATAATTTATAGGTGATAACATTTTCCTAGTAACTGATTTTGGAACTAACAACATATGGATTATTTCGCGGATTTCTTTTGGTTTTTGGTTCTCGACGTTTCTATAATCAAAATAAATCCCCAAAAAAATCCTAACAACAGTACTTTACAGTATTCTATTCATATTCAGCTCTTTTTAATATCCCACTGCTGGGCACAGGCCGTCTTTCAATACAACGGAGATCAAGCCATAGCCCAACATGATGGCCAAGTTCTGGTTGGAAGACCACTCGTGCCATTTGTAAACTAATTAGGTTCTCTTAAATATGCATGTTTTCTTATAATATTTTCCTTTACCATAAGGCAAATGGTAATCATTTTGAAAATAATTCGAATGAAAATATCAGAGGTGCGAGATCCGGGAGCTTAACTCACTTCGCTTGGTTTTCCAAGCGAGCGCGTACTACTAGGCTACGACTGCCTTTTTAAGTTTACAGCATTACTTAATAATAGCAATACCTTTATCGTCTTTCTAAAGTATCTATATTTTAAAAAAACAATATTTTAATTCAAAATATTGCATTCAGTGTTAAATTATCACAATTTTTGACTACACGTTTGATTCAGTTTATAGTGACCTTGTGCCAACGGTCGTGGGTTCGAGTCTCGCTGGAGGCATTCATTTGCGTGATGAGCACGAATGTTTGTACTCCAGTCATGGGTGTTTATGATGATGATGATGTTCTCCTGACCGATTCCGGCCACGGCGGCCAATCTCATTGAGACTAGCCAACTGCGCAGGAGATATTATAGTGCACAAGTGTACGCGCAGACACAAGTGCACTCTCTATTTCTGTCACTCTCATACTCCAGTGGGACGACTACTCGACACGACCGGTGAGAGTTAAGGCGCAAGACCGACGGCTTTACGTGCTCTCCGAGGCACGGGGGTGAAACACCGCCAACTTCCCAACTCCGGGCTATTACTGAGGCTTACTATACAGAAAGACTCAATAACTAAACTTGGCCCGACCCGGGACTCGAACCCAGGACCTCAGGATGTGCAGCCGTACATGCTAGCCACTACACCACCGAGGCAGTCTGGGTGTTTATATTTATAATATGTATATATTTAAAGTTATATATATATATATATATATAGTATATCAACTATCTGGTATCCATAACACAAGCCCCGTAGCTTACCATGGAACTAGATGGTGATGTGTGTTATGTCCCAACATATATATATTTATACGATTTTTACAAGAAAAAGCCTCAGACCTGAGAGAAAATAGCGAAAGAAACTCAGCGGAAAATATACAATTTTAACTGTCTTTACCGGTATAAATAGGCTGAGAGACCTGCCGCTAGGGAATTTGCTCAATGAGATGTATTTCTAATAATACGATAAAACTTTATTAAACTAAATAGTTTCCAACAATTGGGTCATGGGATGTAAATGTAGCCAAATTGAATTAGAAATATCCTTTATAACGGTTAAACCCTACCGAAAAACTCCAAAACAATGGCATGGTTAGCCATTAGAATTTTTATAAGTAATTATTTGTTTTCGTCCGATAATAATATATTTAGCCTTTATTTGATAACTTGTGACTCACCCGCGCTTCGCTTAAGGTTCGTCCCTAAACAAAAACAAATCTATCCCACGGGAACCGTACATTTTTCCGGGCTGATTGTATGGCCTATAACCAAAATTCTCTTCAGCTTTATAATATTATATTAAGTACAAATCTATACTTTATACTATTACTAGCGACTGTTAAGGTTTAGTATAGATTTTTCAGAACTGAGATATTTTCCCGCAAAAAAAAAATATCCTTTATATTGACCCGGATAACCAGCTATCATTATAACAAATTTCATCAAAATCCCTACAATGGTTTTTCTGTGATGCGGTAACAGACAGACAGACAGACAGACAGACAGACAGACAGACAGACAGACAGACAGACAGACAGACAGACAGACAAAAATTCTAAAAACTATAGACTCGGTCTCTGTATCGATAGTAAAGTCTTTTTCAATAAGATCTTCCAAAAATATTTTTTATACAGACTCGACTCAGAATTTTATTATATCTATACTAATATTATAGAGCTGAAAAGTTTGTTTGTTTGTTTGGTTGCACGCGCTAATCTCAGGTAGTACTAATCGGATTTGAAAAATTATTTTTTCATTCGATAGCCCATTAACTGAGGAAAGCTATAGGCTATATATCATCCCGGAAAAATGTACAGTTCCCGTGGGATAGATTTGTTTTTGTCTAGGGACGAACCCGAAGCGAAGCGAGGGTGAGTGGCTAGTCTATACTAATTTTATAAAGAGGAAAGATTTGTATTTTTATGTGTATGTTTGTAATGAATAAACTCAAAGACTACTGTGCCGATTTCAAAAATTCTTTCACCATTGGAAAGCTACATTCATCCTGAGTGACATAGGCTATATTTATTGCTAGAAAAGATTAGGGATCCTTACCTAAGTAACGTAACCCAAGGTGTAAAAAGAGTGCCCTAAAACGTCTTTCGTCGCATGCACTGCGGAAACTATTGATGATAGAACAAAAGTATGTTCCCGTAGGATAGATTTGTTTTTATTTGTCTTGAGGCGAACCCAAGCGAAGCAAGGGTAAGCCGATAGTAATATATAAAGTCCCACTGTGATGGGTACGAGGGCTAACCTAATAAAAAGAAAATAAGGTCACAGTCCACCATCCACTGGCAAAATGCAAATTAGCGGTGTTCACATGTCTTTCAATTTGACGACATGTTTGTTTCAGTTTGTATGGCACTTTTTTTGGACTTTTTCGCAGACTTATGTTAATATTTGGTTCCCGACTTTTGGATTCAGCAATCATAGTCACGGGAGTGATTAAGGTATTTGACATGTGAAAATTTATTACCTACGAAATGATACATTTTTAAGACGAGATATGCTCCTACTAATTTTAAAAAAAAATGTAGTCTGTCCCGCGACCATGATTGCCGTAAAGCATTCCAAACATTGGAAATAAAAATCTTAATTACTATATCGATAAAAAATATATCTACTTAATTTCTATTTTTGATACTTTGAGAATAAGCACACAAACTCACATTTTATCAGATCTTATTAGTGCAAGATTAACAAGGAACGTAATTTCCTTAATGAAAGTAAAGAAAATGTGTAATATAAGGTACTAGAGCGCTATGTTTAATACAGTAGATTATATATTTCATGAAAATTCGTTAGAAATATTATCTTCCCATGAAAAAAACTGCAAACTGTAGGGTATGAATATTTTTATAAGGGATTTCCACATTTTACAATAGAAGCTGATATTAGCCTTACTCATATATCGAGTTTTTCAAAATAACAATGCACGATTAAATTAATATGTATGTAGGTATGTATGTAATACCTTAACAAACTTCTGTTTGTATATAAGCACTATGGTACCATAACGTCATGTTACGTTTCCAAAATATTTGGGAGGTAAAGAAGAAAGAAAAGATATTTAAAAGATGTTGGTAATTTTTGACGACACGTTTAGCTCAGTTTGTAGTGACACTTGCTGTGCCAGCGGTCACGGGTTCGAGTCCCGCTCGGGGCATTCATTTGTGTGATAAGCACGATTATTTTACTCCAGTCATGGGTTTTTTATTTCTTCTGGTAATCCATAAGGCAAGCCTTGCTTACCATGGAGCTAAATGGTGCTGTGTGTTAATGTCTTAACATATTTATTTATTTATTTAATTTTTGAAGGTGGAAACGCGGAAGCTACTCGTAGTACGTAGAAGTTTTCTATAGGAAATCTAGTTTCAGTTTCCAGTGAAACAAAGTTCACTGTCAGCTTTGTTACTTGTTACTTTAGTTTACAAAATATCATTTGTTTATTATTATTAGGAATATATTCCATATTACTATGGATATAACTATTATTTTTTCTATTTATTATAACGTTTTACTGTGTGGTTGTATTCTATCTTTAGAGTGACGAGATTCAGGATATTTAATAATATTTGAAAATAACTTTATAATATTATAATAATTAAACAATGATTATAATTATATAATAGTTCTTATTCTTGTAGTTTATTTATTTATAATTAAATATAAATAATCCATTGAATGACCCATTGAAATACATTTTAAGCCAAATAAAAATGAAGGTTTTATAAAGATAATTCAATAATTTAATAATAATTAGTATTATCGGTATAAATAAAGTATATATATTGTTACTTTTATATTCAATTATTATTTTATATAACTTTTTTGGTCATTAAAAAATCGACCTTACAATTAATATATAGTTATGTAGTATATTTATATAGTTTTATTTATGCTAGTGATCGCCGCGTGGTTGAAAATTAGCCATAATTCATCTATACTAATATTATAAAGCTGAAGAGTTTGTTTGTTTGTTTGTTTGGTTGAACGCGCTAATCTCAGGAACTACTCATCCGATTTGAAAAATTCTTTTTGCATTAGATAGCCCGTTAACTAAGGAAGGCTGTAGGCTATATATCATCCCAGAAAAATGTACGGTTCCAGTGGGATAAATTTGTTTTTGTCTAGAGACGAACCCAAAGAGAGCGAGAGGGAGTCGCTAGTAAGTTATATATTTATCTTATACTCAATATGACCACAGGCTTTAACAATAAACAAAAGAGTATATATGCGTGTGTATTTCAAATACATGGTAGTATATGTAATGTGTTTTTTTGTTAATTTAATGTATTTTATATGCATAATTTAATAAATATTAGCATTCTGCACTCCTTTTCTATATAAACTACAAGTGTGGACGATTTCAAACTCCTCCGTCCGCGCAATTTTCGTAAAAAGGGGTACAAAATTATATATATATATATATATATATATATATATATATATATATATATATATCGACACTTGCACAAAATAATACTGTAATTATCTTATTATCGAGTTATAATTTTGTTCCTTGCAGGTCGTTATTACATTTAATCTAATATTGATTAGAAGCTATTTTATTTTTTATTGCATCTTTCTTTGAAGAGATTCTTTTAGAGCTTTTCTAAGAACTAAAGTGTTTTCTGAATTATAAATAAAAAAATCACTCTGAAAATCTCAGAAAGAGTATATATATGCCTTCTTTATATTTTAAACTAAGCTAAAAACTAAATAATAATATGAACATATATTTTTATACTAAAATAAAATTATAGAAACCTTTTTATTATAAAACTTGCGAAAATTCTGCGTAAAACCATATTATATTATTCTAAATATGAATGTAAATATCAATATATAAAAAATAACTTTTCCTAGGAAAATAATAATAAAAAGCAAGTATATAATAACTCACCTATACACTGTAAATCAGATTCCACATCACATAAAAATTCAACAAAAACACAGAACACGTAAAAAGTTTCTACACGATCGCGTATTACTCGATAAAATTCAGAGGGGCACATCCATCCCCCATGACAGCCCTTAGCGCACTGAAATCAACTAAAGCTTTACACCTTCGTCCTTCATACCGTAGTATAACCCGACTAAGTTAAGAAGGTCACGTTATAATTTAACCCTACTGAGTAAGAAATATCGGGTTTTAAGAGTTTTTAGTACATGTTAAATTTATCCGTATTATACTTTTGTAGTGATACCAATTTATTTTAATAGAACATATAAAATTTATGTAATAAAATAGTAATAATTTTAATATATCCTAATATATAAAGGTGCGCAAAATTATGGAAATGTCTGGCCGACTTGAAAAATATTTCTGTAGAATGCTGGTAAGATAAAGGCTACCGTTGAAGACCGAGAGAGCTTTTTTTTTAAAGTTAGGAGTGGCATTTAAGGATACCACCTGCATACAAACAGATGGTAATATTAGACTCACCAGCTATAAAAGCCAGTACTAACCCCCACGGAACCTCCCCTATCTTAATGAGACGCCGCAGGATCGCTAATGCGCATCCAACCACGACACCTCGACGGCAGATCTGCCATAGCAGACCACAACAACCATGGGGTTGCTCCTACAGTCCACTCTGTTATCAGAGCAGTACCAGGCGCAACCTGCATGGTACATCGCCCACCATGTGGGCCACCTTGCAGTGCGTTTCTTGGCTTCGCGCACGGCTGGATTACCGGATGCTAATGACCCCTCTCACAACGATAAGGTGATTCCACGTTAGCGGCGGCTGAAAGACCTATTATTATCTTCTTTATTGCACTTTAAATGTAATACAGAAAAAAAACAATAAACTTAGTTAACAAAGGTGGACTTATCTCTGAAAGAGATCTCTTCCATTCAGCCCCTGGATGTGGAAGAAGATGTCAGCGGGCAATACGTATAGTTCAAGAAATAAATATACTAGAAATAACGGTAAAAATCACATATACAATATACATATATTATTTATAAAAATATATACTTATACATACATATGTATATACCTAATCTAACCCATCCTAGTTTTAAGATATCCATAATTACATTGAATTTACCCAAAAAAAAAATTGTATTTAGCCAAAATTTACAGTTTATTCGAATACGCTTCCATTGAATAACAAGTGTTCTTCATTTCTTTATGTTTGTTTTGTTCGCCGTGTAAAATAAATGTTTTGACGTTTTGATAAAAAAAATCCATATTAGATCAATTAGATCGAATAAATTAAGAATTTCTAACGTTGTAAAGGTAAAATGAGCTGGAAATTATAAAGCTGTTAGAAAATATATTTCATTTGTTGATATCATGTATCAATTAATTTTACTTTTTCTTTTTATTATCTCTGTAAAAATTTCAACGCCTATTTTGGTTCAAAGGAAACAGTTCTTACAAGAAAATGAAGTAGAAGATGGACGTGCAGACAAGTAAGTAAGTATGACTACGCTTTCATGACGACAGGTTTGGCTCAGTTTGTAGTGACCCTACTTGCTGTGCCAGCGGTCGCGGGTTCGAGTCCCGCTGGAATCATTCATTTGTGTGATGAACATGAACGTTTATACTCCAGTCATGGGTGTGTATATTTATAATATGTATGTATTTAAAGTTATATATGTGTAGTGTATCAACTATCTGGTATCCATAACACAATCCTCGTAGCTTGCCATGGAACTAGACGGTGATGTGTGTTAATGTCTCAACATATTTATTATTTACATAAACAGGTAGCCTCCAACTAGATTCCTAGGATAAAATAAAACAAGTGCGACTCTGAGTCGCTAACCGTAGGTTCCGTAGTATGTAATTGTTAAATTTATATAATTTTTAAACATAATAATGAGAAAAAGAAAAAGTTTTTAAGAAAAACTAGAATTCTAAATAATTTAGAATTCTAATTTTTCTAAAATGTATGATGGTATGAATATGAATGGTTGAATAAATGGCTATGAATTATTCATACCCACTCGATTCGTCAGCCACAACTTCTTTATGTACATTCGGCAACTAATAAGTAATGATGTTTCCCAAAACAATCCTTTACATATATTGTGTAAAACATACTATAGTTTATATAATGAATACGACATTTTTAATAAGTTTTTATCAGTCAAGGAAAAAATATATAAGTGTATATAATATATAAATATAGTTCCTAAATTATTGTTTTTATTTTTTACGCTTTAGTTTATATATATATATATATATATATATATATATATATATATATATATATATATATATATATATATATATATATATATATATATATATATATATATATATATATATATAATATTTTTGTCTATTTTTAATTGCATATACTGTAATATTAACTTTCTTCATTTTTGGTTAGGTTTGTTTATTTAATTATATTTATTTGTGACTAGCGACTCACCCTCGCTCCGCTCGGGTTCGTCCCTACTTACGTTTTAACGTTTAGTACCTATAGATTTTTTAGAGATGAGATATTTTCCCGCAATAAAAAGTATCCTATATGTTGACCCGGATAACTAGCTATCATTATACTAAATTTCATCAAAATCCCTCCAGTGGTTTTTCCGTGATGCGATAACAAAAACAACAACAACAAAAATATTTAATGTACAGATTCAGCTTAGTTACAATTTTATTATATGTATAGATGTAGTTCATAGTTGTACAGCGAAAGATAAGTAGATGGTATATTCAATTTCCTGATATTTCTGGTGCTTGTTTGTCGTAAATCCTGGCTGAAGTGCCAATGTTTAGAATGTTTTTATTAGAAACTTGTTTATTAGTACAATTATATATAAAAATAGGGCAAGTAGTATAGTGGAAACAATAATTTTTATAGCCTTACTAGCGGCTGACTCTCGCTTCGCTCGGGTTCGTCCCTAGATATGTTTTAACGGTTAGTATGAAATACAAATCTTTAAACTCGGCTTTTCTGTACTATAATATGCATGTATTAGACATATAAACCTTACTCTTGAATCACTCTATCTATTAAAAAAATCATCAAACGCGCGTAGTTTTAAAGATATAAGCATACATAGGGACAGACAGACAGCGGGAAGCGACTTTGTTCCATACTATGTAGTGATTTAAATAAATAAATATGTTGGGACATTAACACACAGCACCATCTAGTTCGATGGTAAGCTACGAGGCCTGTGTTATGGATACCAGATAGTTGATACACTACACATATATAACTTTAAATACATACATATAAATATAAACCCATGTCTGGAGTAGAAACATTCGTGCTCATAAATGAATGCCCCCAGCGGAACTCGAACCTGGCACAGCAAGTAGGGTCACTACAAACTGAGCCAAACGTGTCGTCAAATTTAATCCGGATTTTTTTGTTATTTTATTTTTCTCACCGGCCTCTTTCAAAAGCTTCTTTCACCCACACGTTCCGGTAAACGCATAAACAAATGTTGGATACAGATATTATTAGACAGCAAATTTAAACTGATATTTTAGCTTTTAATACGTTGGTTGTAATGTAAATTTTTTTCTGTTTCTGTATCTAAAAAAAAATGGTACGTGAAAAGTAAAATAAAATATTTACTCATTTACAATATATTGACGGCGTAAATAAATTTGTATTTCATAGTGTTTCTATAAAAAACAAAGTTGATTCTGTGGCCAAATATATGGGAACAAAAATATTTCAAACTATTCAACCCAAAAAATGTATGTATGTATGTATTTAGCCCTTTTTAACGTCCCACTGCTGGGCACGGGCCTCTCTTCAATACGGGGATCAGGCCATAGTCCACCACGCTGGCCAAGTGCGGATTGGTGGACTTCATATGTCTTTCGAAAACTTGCTAGGTTCTCTCAAAAATGCAGGTTTCCTCACGATGTTTTCCTTCACCGTAAGTGTTGCTTACAGTGGTAATCAAGTTAGAAATGATTCGCACATGAAAATATCAGAGGTGCGAGACCCGGGATTTGAACCCGCTTCACTCGGTTTCCCAAGCGAGCGCGTTACCACTGGGCTACCACTGCCGATAACTCAAAAAATATTAAAAATTATTTCCCTTACGTTTACGTTTTATTTACACCTTAGTAAAGCTTATTGTGTGCAACCCTTGTCATTTTATTCTTTTGTATACAGAATTGTCTAGTTTACATAAGACTCCCACATACATTTCAAAACGGTGTGACATACAGATAGACGGACATGAGGAAATAATAAAACTTTATTTTCTGCAATTCGGCTACAGAACCCTAAAAAACCCTAAAAAAGTATTATTTTTAAATGATTTTCCAGACCTCCTTATAAAAGTGTTCAGACTAACCAATTAGGCAGTAAAATGGTATAGGCTCTTTCTAACGTTATAGAATCACTTATACCAAAGAGGTTATGAAGTGGAAATTCTGAAGCTTTCAGAATTTACTACACTTATATGACCGCTTGTGCACTTTATTAAAGTGTTTTAAGCTTTTTTAGCTGTAATGAAATAGCACTATTGCATGGTGTAGTGGTAGCGTATTACGATCGAAGGCTACAGGTTCGAAACGACACTGTTTTTTTTTAATAATGTTTGTTTAATAATGTGTCATGTTTATTTGTACATGAACCCGCGACCGTTGGTACACCAAGTAGGGTCACTACGATCCAAATCGAGCCAAACGTGTCGTAGGTATGTTTACTTATACATTATGCTTTAAATGTAGGTAAGATTTAAGATAGCATCAACACACAAAATATGTTACTTTCAATAATATTAGAGACTAATGCAATAATTGCGAAAGTTTAAAAGCTTCTCAAAACAAGCTTTTCCACGCAACTTAGAACAGAGCTTCGATTTATTTGTTTTTTTACATAAAGATAGATTACAGACTGAAGTATTATGAGTATAATAAAATTCCGTACGTAAAAAAAAATTGTACACTTTTCACATCTCATACTAGACACGACCCTTCCCACTATAGGAAAAAGAGACCATAATCCACTATGCTGGCGGACTTTATTGACAGGGTGAAAAGTAGCTTACGTATTAATCCTGGATAAAAGCTATCATCGTACCGAATTCCACTCACATTCGATGATTCGTTACAGCCTATTGACGTATGAAACAAAAAAAAACGTACTCATTTATATTTGCATTGGCCATGATTTCTGTAAAGCATTCGAAACGTTGGGAACCAAAAATCTAAATAAATCCGTGTAAAAGTCCGAAAAGATAGTTTTATTTAAAATGTCAAATATTCGCGTAAATCTAAGAAAGTATTTTTCAAATTGAATCTATAAACGTATATATTAACTACACTTACTTTGTTTTACAAATTAACACCAAAATATTAATTAAAAGTAATATATATATTTATCACCTTACACCTTAGTCTCTCCCGTGACCATGATTGCTGTAAAGCAATCGAAACGTCGGGAACCAAAAATCATAATAAATTCGCGAAATAATCCGAAAAGATAGTTTTATTTTGAAATATATATTTATGTAAAAACTTCCACACTGACATTAACTTTCGATTGACTTATTATGGATGCGTTCCGGATCACGCAAAATTAATTAATTTAATTTTTAAATTTCGTTGGCATCTCTCCCTTATAGGCATCTCTCCCGGACTTACCCTATAATAAAATTCTGAGCCGATACTGTACATTAATATTTTTTGGATAATCTCGTTGAAATAGTCATTTTTATCGATACACAGGCTGAATTTATAGCTTTTAGAATTTTCGTCTGTCTGGGAACGCATCACGAAAAAACCACTGGACAGATTTTGAAAAAATTTGGTATAATTGATTTGATTACCCGAGTCAACATATGGGATATTTTTACTGTGGAAAGATATCTCATCTCTGAGAAATCTATACTAACCGTTAAAACGAAGATAGGAGGAAGAAAAACCTAGGGACGAACCCGAGCGGAGTGAGAGTGAGTCGCTAGTTATAAATAAAAGGGCGAAGCCGCAGGAAAATACTAGTAACATAATCAAACATATCGAGCAACTTTTAACGAACTAAACAAGTGTTTTCGTAGATTTTTCGCGAGACCTTTTGAACTTTTCTAGCAAAGAAATAAGTCTCCAGACTTTCACATTTTTAGAATTTTACTACCCTTATGTAGCCATACTCACACTTTATTAAAAGTTTCACAGCTAAGTCAATGTTTCGGTAAGAGCGTTGAGAGTACAGAGTAAATGCGGTGCAGAGTACTACCAACAACATTATTAACTTAAGAAATAGTTAGAGTAACTTTCTTATATGAAACTAGCGGTTCACCCTCGATTCACTCGGGTTCGCCTCTAGGAAAACAAAAACAAACCTGTCCCACTGAAACCGTACATTTTTCCGAGATGAAAGGTTTTCTTTGTGTTATCCCTGACTATAATCTATCTCTGTGCCAAATTTCATCCAGATCTGTTCAGCTGTTCTGGCGTGTAAGAGTAACAAACATCCATACTCACAAACTTTCGCATTTATAATATTAGTATACATTATGTTTATAAGCTTGTAGTTTTAAACCTAATACGAATGAAAAATATAGGAAAATTTATTGTGTTACTTTCAGCCATTTCTCTACAATGTGAGGGAGGTCATGCAATCGCCCACCACGCTGGCCACCCTCGGGTTGGCGGACATCACAAACGTATCAAAAACTGATAGTTCTCTTAGACTTGCAGGTTTGCTTTACCGTATGACCAGTGATAATCATGTTGAAAATGATTTGCACTTAAAAATGTCAGCAAGAGCCCAGACTTGAACCCGCTTTACTTGCCACACGAGTACGCTGCCACTGTGATAGCACTGCCTTAGATTTGTTTGATGAGTACAATTTTTAGTTAAAAATTATTTAACACCTGCTGGATAAGTTCTAAGAAATTCTAAGAAATTAATTATTAACTGACACGCCGGCGTGTCTGTGCCACTCAACGGGTTAAAGCAGACTCAAAAACTCAAGAAACTTAAAATTTTGAAATTGTATTCAGCACTATTTAACGTCCCACTGCCTGGTACGGGCTTCCATTCAATACGAGGGGGATCAGGCCAAGTCCACCACACTGGCCAAGTTGACGAACTGCATATTCGAAAACTTGCTAAGTTCTCTTAAACATGCAGGTTTCTCGAAATTTTCCTTTACCGTAAGACAAACTTTAAAATTTTACTTTTTAAAAATACATTTCCATATAATATTATTCAAGTTAGATTAAGTTTCTTATATGGAATGCTCAAAAATCATGTTTTTGGGCTTGTAGTGTAAATCCAATACGTATAAAATATAACGGAGAATCACTCTGTTTTCTAAACCACGAATATTGTTTTACTTTTTTCTCCTGTACTAGAATAACTCTGAAAACGAAAAATTTGTTAAAAATTTTGAACGTTCTATAAATCCTTTAAAATCGTAAAATCCTAAGATAAACTTTAACAGTTTTTGAAATGACAGCGACGGTCGGTTGAAATTTTTTAGTGCTTGTGGATATTGTACGTATAAAAATATTGGTACTTCTGGCACACTCGTAGTTTTAGCATACTACGGGTTCTAATTCGTTTCAATCCTATTTAACTTTTTAGTTTTATACGTATAAACAAATACACAACATTTTTATTATATCTTCGTATTTCATATATACTTCTATACTAATATTACAAACGTAAAAGTTTGTTAGTATGAATGTATGAATGTTTGTTACTCTTTCACGTCAGAACGGATCCGAATGAAATTTGGCACAGAGATAGATTATAGTTTGAAATAACACTAAGGCTACTTGTTATCCCGGAAATTGTACGGTTCCCGTGGGATAAGTTTATTTTTGTTTTCCTAGAGGGAAACCCGAGCGAAGCGAAGGTGAGACGCTAGTATATTATATAATAATATGTTTTTAATTGGATATTTATTTTTAGATATTTAGTTTATTTATTTGTTGTTGTAGTTGTATAAATTAAAAAAAGTACATGTTGAGTTAAAAATCTATTGAAAGTTACTGTTAATTCATAGTTCGATAAGTGCCTTAAGAAAAATGTTATCTAGTCAGGGATCAAGTTGGTTGGAATTTACTGTCAAAATTGATATACTCATATGTATACTAATATTGAAAAGATAAATTTTGTTACCTATTTATTGACATGGGTCTTCTGTCAGATTTGACCATTTTGATTGAAAAAAAATTAAAGTGCATGTTTGAATGTGTACACGCGCAAGAAGTAAAACTTCTGTAGGTTGTCGGTACTCCTTATGAAATTCAATTTATGCTTTAAATAATTAGGATAGGTGAGATACTAAAAATAACGCATATTAGGCATATTACAATCATATATTTATAGAATATCATTTAAGGAAATAATATAATATTATGTATCATTAGTCAGACAATAACAACGGTTACCATGGCAACGAACGTACGTACATGTACGTAACGCATTCACCAGCTTACACCCCAAGTCAAGCGTGCGTAAAGAAGTTTTACTTCAAAAATGCACGCAATTCCACACGTAAGAACTAGTAAAGAAACAAAATAATAATGTGAACTTTAGACAACTATTTTCAAGTTATTAAATCAGTATATGAGCTTATTAAAGTCTTTGGAGTTTAAATTTTTTTAATAAAGAATCTAAAATTTTGTTATAGCATCGTAAAAAATATGAAGATGACATATATAAAATACTAGCAACTCACCCTCGCTCCGCTCGGGTTCGTCCCTAGTTACGTTTTAACGTTTAACTCAGAAATGAGATATTTTCCCGGAGTAAAAAGTATCTTATATGTTGACCCGAATAACCACCTGTCATCATACCAAATTTCATTAAAATCTGTCCAGTGGTTTTCTCGTGATGACAGACAAACAAATTTTGAAAACTATAAATTAGGTCTCTGTATCAACAATAAGGTCTATTTCAATAAGATTTACCAAAAAATATTTAATGTACAGATTCAGCTTAGTTACAATTTTATTATATGTATAGAAGTATTCTATATAAAAAGTAACTCTAACATAAATAAGTTACTAATTATGGGTTTCAAATAAATACCTTACAAAGAACAGCAGCCATGTGGTTTCTGATAAATAAACATTATTTCGCTTTAACTCCCGATTTGGATTACGATTGGTGAAAAAATAAACCTACTAGCTTACGAGTTTACTTAAAACTAATGTATAACATCTTAATTTAAATGAAAAATTTATATAGTATTTAAATAAAACTATCTTTTCGAATTTTTTCGCGGATTTATTTTGATTTTTGGTTCCCGACGTTTCGACAATCAGCAATCATGGTTACGGGAGAGACTAAGGTTTTAGACAAAATGGTCATTATATAGCTTTTACAGACACTGCCTAACCACAAAACAAAATGATTTTTAAAATCTAAGAAAGTATCTAGATTTTGTTGATAGTACGGTTGATCGTATGGCATACTAGTCACTTCCCCTTGCCTAGCTCGGGTACTCTTTACGTGTTACGGTAACATCGATCTCATACTATATTTTTGGCATTTTATAAATTAGCTTTAAAGTCTCATGTAGTCTCGTGTGTCCATCACAAGATTAGAGGTAAAAAAGGAAAAGGTCACGAAATTCGTCCTTTTGTGAATTACTTGTTCCTTGGTATTAAACAACATTTTATGTTATTATAAAGATATGTTTTGTATAGTATGAAATCCTTAAATTTAGTTTTAGACAATCTGAATCAGATAAATTCGACAATTTGAATGTGTATGTGTTTGTTAGTTTTCAACAATGTAACAGCTCTTTAAATTGATGATTTAAAAGTGCTTATAATAAGTCTATTTAAATAATAGTAAAATGAATAAAATATGTTGGGACATTAACACACAGCACTAGTTGTCACACAGTAGTCTAGTTCCATGGTAAGCTACGAGGCTTGTTTTATGGATACCAGATACTTGATACACTACACATATATAACTTTAAATACATACATATTATAATTATAAACACCCATGACTGGAGTACAAGCATTCGTGCTCATCGCAAAAATGAATGCACCTGGCGGGACTCGAACCCGCGAACTCTCGCACAGTAGGTAGATTCAATACAAAATGAGCCAAACGTGTCGTCAAAGTTAAGTCAATTGTAAGTGTACTTGCTAAAAGTATCATTTCATTTCGATGGAGATAACTTGTAGCTTCAATTAATATATCGAGATATGTCGATACTAATTGATATCGATGTAACGATACTACTTAATATCGAGCCGCGGGAAAAAACTAGTACATATATTGTATATAGAAATAATTAGGCTTTGACTAATATCGCGTGAAGTTTCAAACGCAAATGAAATAGGTTAAGCTCTTTCCAAGCAGCTTATTTTAGTTGAGTTAATAGTATTTGATTGCAGTTCGTTTTGTTATATAATGAACCTATATATAGACAATTGTTGGCCACGTTGGTTTAGTGGTAAATATGTATGGCTGCAAAGGAGGTCCCGGGATCGAGTCCTGAGTGGGGTACCCAAGTAGAATTGGGTTTATCTATCAATAAATTCGATGGCTATTCGCAATGATATTGAGCGCCGCGTGGCCATATTATTATTATAGTGAGATTCGGTTTGATCAATGTATATAACATTATAAAGCATAAATTAGTACCTAGGCGACCGAGCTTCGCTTGGAGTTTTTGGTTAAAAGTACATTTTTTTATTTGGCTTAAAGACAAAAAATAAACTAAAAACTTGATTATCCTGTAATTATTATTTAAATACAAAAAAATAATAAATAAAAGTAAAATCTTTGTATCCGGGACCGGGATCCGAACACACCTGTGACAGTCAATCTTGCGCCTTGGCCGGTTGACCACGATGCTTATACACATCTGTGTGAAATTATTAACATATTTTGCGTAAAATAATGCTAAAGAAAATCGCATGAAAATTCGAAAATAGGCATTTTCCCAGACATAAGACTAATCTAGATCGATTTTTCACCCCTGAGAGCCTTCACATACCAAAATTTCAGCGAAATCGTTAGAGCCGTTTCCGAGATCGCCGATATAAATAAATAAATAAAGATATAAATATACAAGAATTGCTCGTTTAAATATATTATTAGATAAAACCTAAAGATCATATCACAGATTTAGAGTATAACGCAAATCTGCGGGCCTTATTTTTTGCAAGTTATTTTCTTATATGTTAAAAAAGGAAGATAGCGAATAACATCAACATATTATCAAAGGAAACCTTATTGTAGTAAAGATATTAAAAAGATAGATCCCTAGATAAAAACAAATCTATCCCACGGGAACCGTACAATTTTCCGGGATTATATATAGCCTATAGCCTTCCTCAGTTAACGGGACTATATAATGCAAAAAGAATTTTTCAAATCGGATTAGTAATTCCTGAGATTAACGCGTTCAACCAAACAAACAAACAAACAAACTTCAGCTTTATAATATTAGTATAGATATACAACGTCGTATTTCAAAATTATTACCAAAGGACAAATGTTTTACTCATTTTATATTTGAGTCACACTTTTAATTATTTTAAAAAATCATTTTCATACAAATAAAAGCTCAAAGTCATAATATACTGTATTCAAATAGACTTTTGCTCGCACTTTTGAAACGCCAATTAAACTTTCAGATCAAAGTCAATTTGTAGCTTTCAGTCCGTTGAGAATAAAAAAAACAAATAACTGAGACGAAGAGGAATATCATGTAAAAACTATATTATCGACTAGCGACATACTCCCGCTTTGCTTGGATGCGTCCCTAGGTATATTTTAAGTAGATAAAAATAGTTATCATGAGCGTACCTTAGGAGAGGGCTATGCTTTTGACGTCACGTTTGGTTCAGTTTGTAGTGACCGTACTTAATGAGCCAGCGGTCGCGGGTTCGAGTCCCGCTGGGGACATTCATTTGTGTGATGAGCACGAATGTTTGTACTCCAGTCATGGATGTTTATATTTATAATATGTATGCATTTAAAGTTATATACGAGTATGTGAAGATGGCATGCTTTAGGAATGAAGTGATCGCTTCCAGGCTACTTTAACTTTATAGAAATATTGTAAATTATAATTCAACTTTAAAATAACGAAATAATATTAGTCCGCTGAGTTTCTAACGCCAGTTCTTATCAGGTCTAAAGCTTCTTCTTTCCGAACTGGTAGCAGACTCATGACATTCAGTAAAAAATTGTAATAATTTAATGCTGAATAAATAATTTGAATTTGAATATGTGTAGTGTATCAACTATCTGGTATCCATAACACAGGCTTCGTAGCTTACCATGGAACTAAATGGTGCTGTGTGTTAATGCATATTTATTATTATTGTTTATTATGCTATTGCGGACTTTTTAAGACCTACAATTTTCTAGTACATTATTTTGATGTATCTCTCAAAGTTTAGACAGCGTTAGACATGTAATTGTCCAAAAACCTTTTTTTTTGACAAAACACCATCTAGACTCAGCCATTTTATACAGAATATTTACAAACTAGATAACTATTTCAAAATACATTGAAATAAGCGGAGAAACAGAGGCAGATAGTGACTTTTTACTAATTATGTATACTCGAATATATGTATAGATATAGATGAGTGACTTGCTCCCGAATTTTTATGAAGGACAACTTGGCTGATCCAGTTTGTGTTTTCCCGAGGGAATGAGAGATTTTCCTGTAGTAAAATGTATCCAAAATGTTGACCCGAGTAATATGTTATCACTACACTAAGCTAAAATGCGTTAAGTAGGTACTTTTTGCGTGCTATATACAGACAAACAGACAATAATTTCAACAACGATTGTTTTGGAGTGTATTTCTATCTATACATATTATAAAATAAAATCTCCCGGTCTGTATGTCTGAACGCGTTAAACTCAAAAACCACATAATGGATTTCCATACGGTTTTCACCAATAGACGCAGTGATTCATGAGGAAGGTTTGAATCTATAATTTATTAAAGTTTTGTGTAAATTGGCTGAAAATTGACGATGATTTTTGAAGATGTCGAAAAAACTTATGATGACTGGGAGCTTTATTCGCGTGCGCCGCGTAAACTAATAAAGTTATATGAAAATAATGTATTATAGACTTATTCCTCTTAAAAATATATTAATATTAAACTGTAGCAACGCTATGTGCACATACCTCAACATTTATAATAATTATTACAATCATCTTGACAAATTTGGATGTAATTTAAATAAATATATAACCGAACTTAAAAAAAAAACACTAAACTCTGATAAATATTGTTTCTATATTTTTCATTTTATTTTGTAGCTACAAATTTTATTTATATCTGTTTTTATTGAATTGTTAGTACGTTTACTCTGCTATATTTATGTATAAGTGAAAACTTTATTGGCTAAGTGTATTAATTCTGATGTATTTTGCATTTCATGCTTATATATGCTGTCTGTTTTCCAATTTACAAAATAAATAAATACCTAGGGACCTGAGCGAAGCGAGGCTAAGTCACTAGTTTTGTATAAGTCATAGTTTTAAAATATATATATATATATATATATATATATATATATATATATATATATATATATTTCACGTATCGACTTGACTTTATTACTTTTTTATTTTATGTACATGTAGAATAAAAAGTTTAAATAATCATATCTACTACTAACAATTTTTAGATGTCTTCCGCGGAGTTATTTTGGTTTTTGGTTCCTGACGTTTCGAATGCTTTACATCAAATAGAAGAGATTAAGATCTATTAAAATAAATCCGAAAAGATAGTTTTTTTAAATATCATATAATCGCATAAACAATAAAGTATTATAACACTGCAATATTACATGAGAATATTGAATGAATGATTTTGTTTATGTATATTTGTAACTCTGTTATGCTGAATCGGCTAGACTTATTTGAATGAACATTTTAAATAAAACTATATTTTCGGATCATTTCGCGGATTTATTTTGATTTTTGGTTCCCAACGTTTCAAATGGTTTACAACAATCATGATCACGGGAGAGACTAAGGTTTTAGACATCACAAAGACTCTCCGTGACACGAAATAATCTGAAAAGATAGTTTTATTTAAAATGTTAAATATTTGCGTACTAAGAAAGTATTAATTTAATTAAAATTTAGATAACAGATAGGCTGTTATTGTATACCTACTATATAATATTTACTAAAACATAGCGCTGCCTATATATTTAAAGGTAAACATAGACGCACCCGACCGAAGCGAGGATATGTCGGTAGTAATATGAAATAATTAAAAAAAAAAAACATTTTTTGAAACAAGCATTTGTTCAAATGCTCTAAAATGAAGAAAATAAACATTAAATTAAATGAGACCCAACAATTTTACCTATAAAGATAAAATGTTAAAATATATGTAATATGTTTTTTATAAAATAGGTAAATCTCGCGACGAAATTTTATATCATATAAATTGTGTAATGTAATAAATTGATTTCTTTTCAGGGCATTTAAATAAAAGCTTGTTTAAAAACCGGCTTGTTTTTACCGGTGGTAGGACTCTGTCAAGCCTGGGGAGTCCGACTGGATGGGTACCACCCCCTTATCTATTTCTGCCGCCAAGCAACAATGATTGCATTGTTGTGTTCCGGTATGAAGGATAAGGTAGCCAGCGCAATTACAGGCGAGAGGCATATCATTTTAGTCCTCACAGTGACAACGCACCTGTGGTCCTGCATTTTTGTTACTTAAAACCTAAGTGCATGAACCGTAGGTGTTATGGGCGACAGGTACTGCTTTCCATCAGGTGGTCTGTCTGCTCGTTTGTCACCGAATCGCATAAAAAAAATGGTTTTTACAACAATTTTTTTTTAGCTATTCGTATTCTTCTCAGGAAACCCTTTCATTTGATATCCATATCCTGGGGGTGAATAAAAAAAAACAGTCCGCCATCTTTGGAACTCCGCCATATTGGATTTAAAATGACGTCACTTAGCTAACCATGCATTGTCATCCAAACTTAACATGTATGCAAAATTTAAGCTCGGTTAAGGATAACTGCTTTAAAACTCGGTTGAAAAAAGATTTGATCCAAACTAACATACTGACACGGCAAGTTAAATTTTTATTTAATAATTTGTTTTGTTTTAATTTTGCTTATAATAATTAAGATACAAATACAAATAATATTTTCAAAATAAGTGTCAGTACAGGCACGAGAAATACTTTCTGGGTAGTGAAATTGCTTTTTTTTCATATTACATATGAAATTAATTGGTAACGAACCTTATACACAAGGTTATTAACAGTGGTGTTCACAGATTCGATGCCCGAAAGAAATTTTTCATTTCTGTAACCAAAAAATTTAGCAAAATTTAACATATGCAGCTTTAAAATAACAATGTCTCAATTAAAATGTACACCCACAAATTAGAATAAGGCAGTAAATAAAAATCTAACATTGAATTTGTTAATAAATGCAGCCTTTTTTTAGCAGAAAAGGGTCCAATTTTTGTTCAAAAACCTCAGGTCAGTGAGAGCGAGTAACGGATTTATGTGAAGTCCGACCGCACATTGATATCGCTCAATTTATAACCGTGTTTATTAAACTGGTATTTATTTGAAATAAAACTCTTTATATATATTACTAGCGACTCAGCCTCGCTCCGCTCGGGTTCGTCCCTATTTACGTTTTAACTTTTAGTACAGATTTCTCAGAGATAAGATATTTTCCCGCTTTGAAAATGTTCCAGAAAAAATTCATGAATATCCCTCCAGTGGATGCGTGATCCGGTCACAGACAGACAGACAAAAATTGTAAAAACTATAGTTTGGCCTCTGAATTGATAATAATGGCTATTTCAATACGATTTTCCAAAAAATATTTAATGTACAGATTCGACTCAGTTTGAATTTTATTATATGTATAGATATAGTATAATATATACCTATATACTATGTATTATATAGTACTAGCGTCTTACCACCGCTTCGCTCGAGTGCATCCCCAGGTACGTTTTATATGTATAAATATAAATATTGTGAGTATACCCTTAAGAGAAAGACTATAGCTATTGCAAATGTTTCTGTAGACCTTTTTAAGACTTACAATTTTTTCTAATATATTGTTTTTATGTATCTCTTAAGGTTAAGCCAGCATCTGATAGTTTGTAGTACATATTTAGAAAAATCCTCCTTGGATATTATAGCCTGGAGAAAGATCTATGTAACGCGTATTGCAAGGAGTAGAGCGATGTATGTACATAAATAAGATACACAGACGTAGCCGCGAGCAACTCAAATTTGTAATAAAACTATATTTTGATATATTCAAGTTTTGCCATTTTTATTATTTAAAAAAAAACTACCAATCTATAATAATATGTGTAGTATGTCTGTCATTCTGTTTGTTTTGACGTGAAAGAAGGACAAACATACAAAAAAAGTAAACACACTTTCATATATATAATATAATAAATAATAAATAAATATGTTGGAGCATAACCACACAGCACCATCTAGTTCCATGGCAAGCTACGAGGCTTGTGTTATGGATACCAGATAGTCGATACATTACACATACATGTATAACTTTAAATACATACATATTCTAAATATAAACAACTATGACTGAAGTACAAACATTCGTGCTCATTACACAAATGGATGCTCCCAGCGGGACTCGAACCCGCGACCGCTGGCACAGCAAGTAGGGTCACAACAAACTGAGCCAAACGTGTCGTCAAATCTAACGCGCTGCTTAAATCAGTTTTTCAGTATAAGTAGGTATAGTAACATTTTAATTATATCTTTGTTTGTAACTTTAGGGCTAAATACCTAAATTTAACAATAAAAATGGCAGATATTCTTTTCAACTCTACATTTACCCCTTTTTCCCCTTTTATCCTAAATCAATATGCTCTCCAAATTTTAAGCTTCTATCAACATCTTGGGCCATACGTTGAAAAGTCAGTCTGTGAGTCGCAACATTGCCTTTTATTTATACATATAGGTACTAAAATAGTAACTTAGCAAAATCTGTGCATAAAATATTTTTAAAATCAATGACTGTAACGTACAGAATATATAGACCTTAAAATAATAGTTATTAAAAATTTTATCCGTTTGTCTGTATGTGTGTTTGTCTGTTTATGTGTGAACATTTTAAACAAAAAATACTGAACCGATTTTAACTAAATTTTATATAGTGATAACTTTTTGCTTAGTCAACATTTAAGATACATTTTACTACAGGAAAATCTTTCATTTCCGCGGGAAAACACAATAACTGGTTCAATTAAATTTTCCTTAGATATTTACATGGCTAAACATTAAGAGATACAGCAAAACAATGTACTAAAAAAGGTCTTTTAAATCGTAAAAAGACCTATAGACAAATATGCAATAGCATAAGTCTTTCTCCTAAGGTACACTCGCAATTACTATTTATTATAAGTAACCCGTGCGAAGAGAAGGTAAGTCGCTAGTAGTCCGGTCAAATTAGACCAAAAAATCAGTAAACCCACGACAAATTCAGGGGAAGCTGAAAATTCTTAAAATTGTTTAAATTATAATTATAAACATTGTCTTAAAAGTCCCAACCGATCCCATGTAAGGAAAAAATTTTAGCGGGGTAATAAGGTCCAAAAAATGAGTTTTTCGCGATTTTCTTGAAAACGGTAAGTTTTATCGCAAAATTACCCCAGACATAATTTGTAGATCAGGGAATTTCCTATAAAAAAGGTATCAATAATTTTTTCCCTAAAAGCCACCGCTTCTGAGATATAACGATGCAAAAAATTGCAAGCGTCATAAACGCACACGTTTCCACGCCACCTCTGAGGTAGTGTACTTAGCGCGTTTTTTTTCCTCTTCTTCTTCTTCTTCTTCTTCTTCTTCTTCTTCTTCTTCATCCTGACTATAGGTGAATTGTGTTAAAAGTGAAGCATCACATGTTTCTTCGTCAGTATTAAATGAATCCTCTGTTGTTGGTGATTCTACATTAGAACAAGACTGGCCTTGACAATTCGTACAAGCCAGAGAACAAAACAGCCCAACTTTTTTGCAACCACATTTAGCATTGCATCCTTTTTTACAGTTACAAAAGATAGTGTTGAGCAATTTTTCCGGCGCAGGTGGAAGCAAAGTCTGAATTGGTTCTAATATATTATCGACCAACTTCCAACCCCAATCTGTTGGGTTTAGTTGATAACCAAGCCACACTTGAACTTGGTAGTATACCCGAAGAAGATGTTGATGAGCAGAGACTGAGGTTGGAGGAAGACAAGCTAATTGTACTTGTTTCTTATTTCGAGTATTTTTGACAAAAGATGCATATCGAAACTTGTCTAAGCAGGTAGTTTTTTTAGGAGCTCCGTACATACGAAGAAGAAAGTGAATTCCGTTGGTAATAACTTCTTCTGGAGTTGAATTACATTTTTTAAAAACTTCAGCAGTTGCAAGTAAGTCTTGCTTTTCAAACATTTTGAATACAGTTGTTTTACCCCTCCTGTAAAATGCAGATGTCGTATCACAGCCAGTTATGGCGTGTAAAAATAGTATGTGATTTCGACACTTTGCAAAAGTCGACAAACTTTTTGATGAATAAAACTCTGATTGATTTTGAGATTTTCCTGGTTTTAAGAAGAATAATACTCATGAGTATTTTATATTTTAAATGTAACTTAAAATCACCGACAGAAACATATTCTTACTTACATTACAGCTACAGAAAGTATATGGGTGAGGTACTTAGGCATATTATGACGCTCGCAATTTTTTGCATCGTTATATCTCAGAAGCGGTGGCTTTTAGGGAAAAAATTATTGATACCTTTTTTATAGGAAATTCCCTGATCTACAAATTATGTCTGGGGTAATTTTGCGATAAAACTTACCGTTTTCAAGAAAATCGCGAAAAACTCATTTTTTGGACCTTATTACCCCGCTAAAATTTTTTCCTTACATGGGATCGGTTGGGACTTTTAAGACAATGTTTATAATTATAATTTAAACAATTTTAAGAATTTTCAGCTTCCCCTGAATTTGTCGTGGGTCAAATGTCTAAATTGACCGGACTATAGTATGTAATAAAAAATATTAAATTGCAACAATAAATTTCATTAGAGGACTATACAGAGCCAGCGAGTGAAACGATTACTTATATATGAGAAAGTATTTATTAAGTATTCATACATGGATCACTGGACACCGACATGGAAGGGAAGAAAGCGAGAGATAAAGATGGCGGGTCGTCCCGTCAAATTTGACAGCTGACAGATAGTGATGGCAGAGTGTATATTTCCAACAATAATCCCAAAATTGTTAGTTCTTGTATAATATCTCTTTTTTAACCGGTTAATATCTTATCTGTATCGTATCTTCTCCATTCTACACGACAACGGTGAAGTATCTGTGCCCAACTGGCACGCCTAAAAGCCAAATAACAAGGGATTGAATTGAATTGTTAGTTCTTACTACAAAAAATTACATTTCAAAAAGTTACGTTAGTGAGGTGATTAACAAAATATATAACGGTTTTAACAAAGCTAAGGTGGTTACTCAAACAGCCACGATTAAACGTATTTTATGATATTTATTTAAATTTTAATTCCATTATTCCAAGCCCATTTTCCTGCAATCCACGGAGTGAAAAACGGTATTTACATAAAAATTACAGCGATAAATTATACAAAACGATAAATCTTAGCATATCGATGAAATAATACAATAGTCTTATTAATTTTATTCTTCTTGTCCATTTTGTAATTTAAAAAGGATGCCAAGTCATAGTCTGAATATGTACTAAATCTAGACAAATTTAGACTTTACACGTTCTTAGATTTATGTGAACATTCGATATTTAAATAAAACTATATTTTCGGATTTTTTCACGGATATTTATTTATTGCTGTAAAGCATTCGAAACTTCGGAGGAAAAATCAAAATAAATCAAAAAACAAAACCGAAAAGTTTTTATTATTTCCTCTATTCCAAATAGAACACCAGAAAAACAAATCATATAGACAAGCTTAATAAATTTTGTATCGACTAAGCATCGAACCCATAACATTCGTTGTAAACACATTTCTACTAAGCCATTATAACATATAATCGTCCTAAGTAATTGCACCTAATGAGGAGAAAAACAGAAAATTCCCGTTAACAAATCCGAATGATAAAATATGAATTTCTATTGAATATAAAATGTTAAACATGTCAATTAGCGATGATTTCCCAAACAGGCACTCGGGGGACTCTGAATGATCGAGCGATCGTGATTACACGCTCCAGTTGTTCTGCGGATGGCCTAAAATATAAAACCTAGCGGCTACAATATATCTAGATTTTCTGAAAAAACGTTTGTGTACCAAAGTTTATAGAAATAATGATTTTACAACAGATGGCACGCCATGGAAATGATGTAAACGCCTTTAGACTTCAATGTGGTAGAAATATCATAATTTATAATTTTACTTACAAAATAAAATAAAAGAATAATTTTCATCTCGCAAATAAAAAAATAATGTGTCTGAGCCAGTTCTCTTCAGGACTGACTTCAGGGTTTTTCTTTCCGAACTTATGTTAGGCTCATGACATTCATTAAAATATTGTAATAATTCAATGCTGTATATAATAATTTGAATTTGAATACAGGAATTAATAGGATATACCTAAAGTGATTGCATAAATTTTAGTTGGAAAATAATACTTTTACACGTGAAATAATTATATATAAGTGATTTTGTAATCTGCATACCTTCCATTGAAAAAGAGAATCATTTTTATCAAATGCGAAATATTATTATCAAAAGGCGGGAAAGGAATGCATATCTATTCAAAAGAGATAGTGCGAATCGAGAGAGTGAAAATGTCCAAAATACAATATTACTATGTATTTCATTCATAGCCTTACTTGTTTTTGATTTAAACCAGATCTCCTTCTGTAGCAAAGTAAAAAATAATCTTAAAAAAATATATATATAGGCAGTGGAGGCCCAGTGGTAACGCGCTCGCTTGGGAAACCGAGTGAAGCGGGTTCAAATTCCGGGTCTCGCACCTCTAGTATTTTCATGTGCGAATCATATCCAACATGATTACCACTTGTCTTAACGGTGCAGAAAAACATCGTGAGGAAACCTGCATGTCTGAGGAAACCTAGCAAGTATTCGAAAGACATGTGAAGTGACTACCAACCGGCACTTGGCCAGCGTGGTGGACAATAGCCTGATTCCCCTCGCATTGAAGGGAAACCCGTGACGAACAGTGGGACGTTAAAAAGGGCCGAATACCATATTTTACATGACATGTATAATGAAATGATGTAATAGATAATTCTTAAGAAACATTTCAGATTATTTTCTGGAAATTTAATCAATAAAGAAGTAAAATGAAATACCTGTGTAAATTAATTTAGAAAAATACTTTACACTTCACTAAGGCTGGCAATACTTATTAACTGTCTTAATTAAGTTATAAGATAGACTCTTTATTATAAAATAACTTACTTCATAAGAAATTATCCCATTGAATTTTATCTAGATACTAGCGATTCACCCTCGCTTTGCTCGGGTTCGTCCCTAGGTTACTTCCCAAAATAAACTTCATTTTTTATTTTTTGCTCTTAATTTTTCCAGTGAAAGTCCTGTCAAAATCGATCCAGCCGTTTCAGAAATTAGCCGGAACAAATAGACAGACAGACAAAAATTCTAAAAAATGTTGTTTTGGTATATGTACCGTGTATACATCCATATGCATTTAATAAAAAGCGATTATTTTAATATTACAAACAGACACTCCAATTTTATTTATTTGTATAGATTAATCAGGTACTTTAGGCTAGCTTTTGTTTTAATAAAAGCGATATACATATATAGCGAATATCCTTCAAGGACTTTAAATAAACTATCTAAATAAAAAAAATGTTATAGAAAATTGTGCTAAACTAGCGAATTACAGTCGCTTCGAGTTGCGTCCCTTAGTTCTAGTAGTATTTGTGTTACTCCACATCATAATATCGTTCGTATACTAAATTTCATCATAATTTCTTCAGACATTTTAGCAAGAGAGAGCCACAAACACGACGACGAGAGGTTTGGCTCAGTTGGTAGTGACGCTACTTGCTGTTGCAGTCGCAGGTTCGAGTCCCGCTGGGGGTATTCATTTGTGTGATGTGCACGAATGTTTGTACCAGTCATGGGTGTTCATATTTATAATATATATGTTTTTAAAGTTATGTATCAACTATCTGATATCTATAACACAAGCCTCGTAGCTTACCATGGAACTAGATGGTGCTGTGTGTTAATGTCCCAACATATTTATTTATTTATTTAATAAACAAACACACATACATATAAACTTTCGCATTGAATATAATAAATCCGCTGCTAGGTTATGAATTAAAAAATCCCTGGCAAAACATTCGCTGTTATTCATCTCTCTGCGAGGTATAAGTTACTCGTATATATTATAAAACCGATTTATTTTAAATTTATTTTATCGTCCTTTGTTGTGTCGTGTTTCCAAATCAATTTTGTTTATTGCATTATTTTAATTGGTGCAAATTGATGTACAACAAGTTAAAAATTAATAAGAAAATAAAATTTATTAAAAACATTGGTACTTTTAAAGATGACTAATTAGACTCAGGACCTGGGCGACGAAGCTTCGCTCGAAGTTCTTTTTTATTATATCGTATTTTTAGATAAAAAAGAACTAAAAACTTGAATAAAAAAAACAAAAGTAAAAACTTTGCATCGAACCCGGACCCTGGGATTGTCAATCTTACACCTTGGTCGCTAGACCACGTATAACATTGCGTGGAATAATGCGTAAGAAAACCGCATGAAAACATGAAAACACGCGTTTGCCCAAACTAAAGAATAATCTAGATCGATTTCTCGCACCCGAAAACATACATAATACATACATACAAAATTTCAGCGAAATCGTTAGAGCCGTTTCTGAGATCGCCGGTATAAATAAGTAAATTTATAAGAATTGTGCGTTTGGTTATGTTAGATTATCGACAAGTATTGAATGCAGTATAATTTAATTTGGTAATACACTATTGTATGACTGTCAAGTTTATTATAAAGAAAAAGTAAAATTTTCTTCAATAGAACAAAAATTAACTGATATGAGGACATTAGTGTTCTCGCAGTGGTTGGATCCTAATCTTTTTTTTATTGATAACACTAAAGCTCGTCAATAGCTACTAAACAAAAAAACCGGCCAAGTGCGAGCCGGACTCACGCACGAAGGGTCCCGTACCATTATTTATAAAAACGGCAAAAAAAAACCGGCAAAAAAAATTATTTTATTCTGTTTTTTAGTATTTGTTGTTATAGCGGCAACAGAAATACATCATTTGTGAAAATATCAACTGTCTAACTATCACGATTCATGAGAGACAGCCTGGTGACAGACGGACAGACAGACAGACAGACGGACGGACAGCGAAATCTTAGTAATAGAGTCCCGTTTTACCCTTTTACTCTTTGGGTACGGAACCCTAAAAAGAAAATCGGTTGACAAACGTGACGAAAAAAAGGTACTGAACTGTTTTGTCTTCGCCTATTTATATATATATATAGATACTAAATTCACTGAAGAAGCTACCACTGGATCAGTATTCGTTTTTAGCCCTTTTTAACAGGGCCTCCACATAATGCAAATGGGATCAGGCCATCGATAACCAAACCGTCCGCTGACCAAATATAGTTTACGGACTTCATGTGCTTCGAAAACTTTGTAGGTGCGTATGATAAGTATGCATTTTACTAAAATGAGCCATATATTTTTACTGTTTTCTTCCATTTTCTTGCCTCTTGATATAAGGTTTATTAAACCTTCTAATTGTTTTAAAAAGCTCCTTAAAACTTAATATTCATTACATATAGCATAACTGTACTATTATGTAGTTAATATTATCATTATTACTGTTATAGCCGCTATATAACACTTTTTTTCACTTAACTGCAAGAAATCTCTTGTTATCATTTATTATTGATTCTATCATTAATTTTAAAATTTAAATAAATGATATACAAACAATACTGAAGCAACCCAAGATGTCATCAGTACTCCATTTTTAATATATAAAACAGAAAAATGATTAAAAACTGTGCCCACTTAGCACAACTAAAAGATGCATAGAAAAAGCTACCATTTTAATTGTCAACCTGATGTTATAGCGACCTACTTGTTCCAAAAGGTAAAGGTGTGATACTCATATAGAGCTTTCTTGGAGATCGTTCGGTACATGGTCCAATACAAGCTTTTCCACGGGACCACCTGAAAAGCTACACTGGTACCCTATAGTTTAGGGGAAGACCCTTAGTTTTAATTTGTACTAGTCAACGAGACTTTTGTGTCATTAAATTAAAAATAATTATTTCACCCGTATAAGTTGAATTTTACCGCATAATTTATATAAATAAATAAATATGTTGGGACATTAACACACAGCACCATCTAGTTCCATGGTAAGCTTACGAGGCCTGTGTTATGGATACCAGATAGTTGATACACTACACAGTACACATATATAACATTAAATACATACATATTATAAATACTTCAAATACATACATATTATAAACCCATGACTGGAGTACAAACATGCGTGCTCATCACATAAATGAATGACCCTAGCGGGACTCGAACCCGCGACCGCTGGTATAGCAAGTAGGGTTACTACAAACAAAGTCAAACGTGTCGTCCAAATTATATAGATATATTCTTCCTAAATTATTTTTAAAGTTATTTAGATATATTATTTTTAAATTACAATGTTAGACTTCAGAATACTTACAATTGCAAAACATGAAGCAAGTAGCCATTAATATCATTTATTTTGTTATACATTATGAAGACATCTTTAGAAAAACAATGTCTACTGAGTCCCGCTTTTTGCTGTTACTTTTGTTACTAAAATCATTCGGTCTTAAAAGGCAGTAAGAGCATCTCCGAGATTTTAATTTTTTAACAAACAATACCGTCTTGTTCCCCTCGACTAAATCTTTGAAGTGATGATTGTAAAGGGCTATTTAGATACTTTTTTACTTGATGACACGTTTGGCTCAGTTTGTAGTGACCCTACCTGATGTGCCAGCGGTCGCGGTGTCGAGTCCCGCCGGGGGCATTCATTTGTGTGATGAGCATGAATGTTTGTAATCCAGTCATGAGTGTTTATATTTATAATATGTATGTATTTAAAGTTATATATATATATATATATATATATATATATATATATATATATATATATATATATATATATATATATATATATATATATATAGTGTATCAACTATCTAGTATCCATAACACAAGCCTCGTAACTTACCATGGAACTAGATGGTGCTGTGTGTTAATATCCCAACATATTTATTATTTATTTTTTATCAAATTTTTAGGAATACTCTCAAATTATGAATATTACCGAATTTTCGTCCCCAACTTTACTCGTGTACAATTGTTTTGCTTTTTTTCAACGTCCTTAGGCAATAAGTTAGCAAAAATAAACTAATCTAAAAATAACGCTAAAATTGATTTCTCAATAATTACTAAATTATAATCAAACGGATTTGCAACTTGGCACATAGATAGATCATGTCCTGAATTTGTACCTAGGATATTTTTTATCCCAATTTATCTAGTGGTGTCCTGTGGGACATTACTTTGTTAAAAACTGAGTAAAGCAATGGCGGATCATTAGTGTCTAATGAAATATTATATTAAAAACTTCAACTCCTCACAGGAGCTTATTCCTAGTTACCAGATGATCATGAAACATCATAATAAGTATACAATTAAATTAAGCTCGTTCAAATCAAACGGCAAAGTTAGTTGCAACCAAACGGTCGGATTTTCAGACTAGTTAGTCTACTCTAGAATATTTGGGTCTAGGAATTCAGTCCACATAATACGCTAACAAGTTTTGATCTAACATTTCATTATAATTGGTTTCTTTAATGGATTTCATGATATATGTATAGTTAATATAAATATGTATAGTTAATATTTAAACGAGCAATTCTTGTATATTTATTTATACCAGTGATCTCGGTAACGGCTCTAACGATTTCGCAGAAATTTGGTATATGCGGGTTTTCCGGGACGAAAAATCGATCTATATTAGTCTTATGTCTGGGAAAACGCGTGTTTTCGTCGATAATTTTTTAACCTCGGGCATAAGTATGGTGGCCAAGCGACCAAGGTGCAAGATTAATAATCACAGGTGTCCGAGTTCGAATCTCGATCGTATACAAAGTTTTTAGGTTAGTTTTTTTTTTTGTATTTATTCAGGTTTTTAGTTTCTGTTTATCTAAAAAATACGATATAGCAAAGAATAACTCCGAGCGAATCTCGGTGCCCAGGTACTGTATACTTAAAAGATTCAAATTTCACTTGACAAAATTGCTTTTTTTTTAATTTGACAAAAATACACATGGCTATATTATAGATTTTTGTGTTTGAGGGTTGTTTGTTTTTAAAATGTCAGTCATTTCTGGTTAAAAAGTACATCACGTGAACCAGATAAATTTGAATAGAACTTTTTTTTCTGAATTGACAACTTAAATAAAATATATCACAGTCGATCAGATTCAAATACATTTTAGAGTTTACCATTCTACACACACCTTTATTAACCAAGTGAGAGATTCAGGAGATCTGGTCTTAAAAAAAATGTATTCGCGAGCCAAACCGCGGACACTCACTCAGAAAGACTCAATAACTAAACTTGACCCGACCCGGGACTCGAACCGAGGACCTCCGAGTATGCAGCCTTACTTGCTAGCCACTACACCACCGAGGCATTTAATACATATTATATACAAAATATAACTTTTGAGAAATATAGCAAAAGTAATAAAAAAGCTTGAACTTATAAAGTTTGACTTCAGGCGTAAGTCCTGACGTCAATTGAAGCAACTCTATTTATTTAGGACCAAGCGTTTAACGACCTACTAATTTTGCCGAAAGACGGATATAAAATGGCAAAGCTATTTGTATGTTATACATATTATAAATAATATATTGTAAATTAGAGATGAAAGGGTTGGCCCTACATATAAGGATAGCACGTTTGATTCCCTCTAGAAATACGCTGTCTGTATGCCGACTGGTCAGGAAAATCGAATCAGGCAATTTCTGGTGAGTTGGTGAATCGGCAAAACTCGTAGTCTTCGCATTACTACAAACATATTTTATCTTCTCTTTTGTTTACAGACTCGCTCGTCCGAAAAGCTCATAAAAAGTTTTATATGATGTTAATTGCATCCCATTATTATTATTATACTATCCCATTAATCAATTATTATTATTAATATTAACTGCCTCGGTGGTGTAGTGGCTAGCATGTACGGCTGCACATCCTGAGGTCCTGGGTTCGAGTCCCGGGTCGGGCCAAGTTTAGTTATTGAGTCTTTCTGTATAGTAAGCCTCAGTAACAGCCCGGAGTTGGGAAGTTGGCGGTGTTTCACCCCCGTGCCTCGGAGAGCACGTAAAGCCGTCGGTCCTGCGCCTTAACTCTCACCGGTCGTGTCGAGTAGTCGTCCCACCGGAGTATGAGAGTGATAGGAATAGAGAGTGCACTTGTGTCTGCGCGTACACTTGTGCACTATAATATCTCCTGCGCAGTTGGCTAGTCTCAATGAGATTGGCCGCCGTGGCCGGAATCGGTCAGGAGAACATCATCATCATCATCATTATTAATATTATAAATATGAAAGTTTGGATGGATATTTGTTACTCAATCACACCAGAATGGCTGAACGGATCTGGATAAAATTTGGCACTGAGATAGATTATAGTCTGGAATAGCAGGTAACTTCTTATACCTGAAGAATGTATGGTTCCCAATGAATAGATTTTGTATAAATAAATCAATAAGTTATAAATAAATACAATTAAAAAAAATTACAATAATCGAACAATAGCACTTGTAGTCTATCTCTTGAGTATCGAAGATAGAAGATAATTTACACAGCGCGAGTTTTGTGCAGTAAATGGTATATTAATCATTTCTTAAGTCTTCGATGCGCCAACTTTTCCTCACTACACTGTTTTAAGTTCAAAATTAATGCCAGTCACTATAGTGAACGATAAAAAACATAATAATAGTATAGCTTAAAATGTAAATACATACATTCGAACTGCAGTAACGACGAGCGAATATATGATTATCGATAAGTTTTTATCAAAACGAATCAAATAAGTCTAAAGTCGAAATATTTTTTATTCAACTAACCTTTGAAGTTATCTATTATCCCTCCATTGACCTGTTCTAAATCTAACGATGTATCCAGAAGGTCAGTATACTTGCACTATAATCTTATAATCCGGATTTCAAATACAATGTTTCAGATTGATAATACAGTACATAGAAGTAGGTTAATACTCAAGATTTGATTAAATTGGAAAATATAGTAGCGAAAAACTTTGCTACTGTTTATGTACGAGTATCTTTTCTTATAGAATATTTAGATAAGATTACATTCTACAATCGTTGAAGAATAAAATAAGAATATTTAATGTAAATAAAAATATAAAGGCAGCGGTAGCCCAGTGGTACCACGCTCGCTTGGGAAACCTAGTGAAACGGGTTCAAATCTCGGGTCTCGCACCTCTGATATTTTCATGTGCGAATCATTTTCCAATATGATTACCACTTGTCTGAGAGAACCTAGCAAGTTTTCAAAGGGCATGTATATTTTTAATCACAATAGACCAGTAATGGTCGCAGTGACATCACAGCCGCAAAAAAGAAATAAGGGCATGTGTAGTCCACCAACCTGCACTTGGCCAGCGTGGTGGACTATGGCCTGATCCCTTTCGTATTGAAGGGAGGTCCGTGCTCAGCAATGGGACGTTAAAAAGGGTTGAATACAGTATTTAATACTGTTGATCCAGTCTTTTAGTGGTATAATTTCAAATGTCACCGGACATTCTTCAACGTGACTGTTCATTAAACGTGAAATAATTTGTGCTCAACTAGCACGTGTGAGAATATCCGTATAATATATAAAAAGAGCAATTTTACTTAATAAATGTCAATGTTAAAAATAATTACTATTGTAAAGGAAATAATGAGGATAATTTAATGTAATATCTTTAATACTTAGAATTCATTATATAATATATATTTCTTTAAAAAAATAATTAGACATAATAAGCAGTGATTATATATGAAATAAGAAGATAGTTATGCAGTTTTAAGTCAGTTTAATATCATAATAAATTATCACAACAGTTAAAGCAATTACATTACTAATTTATAATTACAAGGTAGCATAGTAACAATAATGAAATTAGAGTACTTAACTCGGTTATTGAACACCACAGGTCGCTTTTATATCATTCAAATCGAATCAAAAGACAGACTAATGACAAACATCCTTTCAAAGAATATATGTTACTTTATTTAGTTTTATATTAATTAAAATTCGTTATAATAAATAAGTATTATTAATTATATTATTAATTATTAATATCACTAATAATAATTTATTCAAAAATAAAACTGTTTTAATCAACAACAATCAACACACCTCCTTCATAAATATTATAACTTTTTAAATTGACATGTTAATTCTATTATAAAAAAAGAAAGTATTTCAAATTGATTTTCTATTGATTAATTAAATGTAGATATTAACTGTATAATATGTACATATTTCTATTTATTTTGTCACACGCATTGAAGCCATTATATACATAACATAATTACATAATTTACCGGTGGTAAATATAGGACTCTGTCAAGCCTGAGGAGTCCGACTGGATGGGTACCACCCCCTTATCAATTTCTGCCGCCAAGCAACAATGATTGCATTGTTGTGTTCCGGTTTGAAGGATAAGGTAGCCAGCGCAATTACAGGCAAGAGGCATAACATCTTAGTCCTCACAGTGATAACGCACCGGCGGTTCTGCAGTTTTGTTACATAAAACTTAAGTGCATGAACCGTAGGTGTTATGGGCGACAGGTATCGCTTTCCATCAGGTGGAATGTCTGCTCGTTTATCACTGAATACCATAAAAAAAAAAAAAAAAAAAAATAATTGAATTGATTTCTATTCTTGAATATTGCAGAATGACATGTTTTACCAAAGTCTAAAAGCAGTTTTACTTTTATTTTCTCTTGGGATATAAACAAACAAATAACTATTTTCCTTCTGTTTGAGAAAAATCTTTGTTTCATAGCGATGAGACAATCCCACAATCTAATATGGCAGCATACGAACCTAGTAAAGATCTCACTTATCTAACAGACTTTACGTGCCTGGGGAATACGAAAAGCAATTATTGTGCCTAATTACCACTAGAAGGAAAGACTATACAGTATACACTCCTTTCTTTATGCAATACTAAATCTTATCCACGAATTTGCTCGCGTGGTAACTTATAGGGAAACTAAAGGTAGCCCATGATGTCCCCAGGATGTAATATGTCCTTGAAGAATTATATCGAAATGTGTTCAGCCATTTAAGCGTAAAAAGATAATAGACGAAGGTACTTTCTCATTTATAACATTAGTGTCGATTATTATGAATATTTATTATGGATTGAAAAATGGTATTTATATCATAATTATTAAAAATTATTTAAATGAATTTTTTTATCTATATATGTACGAATACAATGTTTAAAAAAAAGATTATTGGACTGTATTCAGCTCTTTTTAAAGTCCCACTGTTGGGCGCGGGCCTCCCTTCAATACGAGAGGGATCAGGTATTAATCCACCACGCTGGCCAAGTGCGGGTTAACGGACTTCACATTTCATTTCGAAAACTTGCTAGATTCTCTCGGACATGCAGGTTTCCTCAAGATATTTTCCTTCACCGTAAGGCATGTGATAATCATGTTGGTAAAGATTCACATGTATAAAAATTAAAGAACCCGGATTTGAACCCGTTTTATCTTGGTTCAACCTCGGTATACCAAGCTAGCGCATCACCGCTAGGCCACCACTGCCATTATTAGATTACTTATTTTAAATCGATTAAATAACAGAAAAACCTACATATTCCGAATCACGCACAAATGCAGTATTATAAAAGGTCCAAATCCCAAATCGCATTGAATTATAAACCTTCCTCAACATTGACTGATGAATGCTTACATTCTTGTGGCATTTTTGGGGATAGGGGTTATTATTGCTTATTTATTTTTTAGATTTTTCACCGACTTCAAAATAGAAGGATCAATTTGGTTGTCTTTATCGCATTACCCAAGCCTAATCGTCATCTCAGTGCTTATTTTCATACGACCAATTTACTGAAAGAGTTTTTATAGGTACCTAAGTACGTAGCACTGCTACAGTTTAATGAGGAATAATTCGGTAATAAATAAGACAAAAGAACAACTTTATCGTTTTCTTAACAAAAATATCCGATTCAAAAGGTTTTATTGAAATTGACATCTGATTATAATACAACAAAATTAGCGTATCGGAAGTGCTTTCTTAGATCTACGCGAATATTAGACATTTAAATAAAACTATCTTTTCGGATTTTTTCGCGGATTTATTTTGGTTTTTGTCACGGGTTTGGTCACGGGAGAGACTCTCCCGTAACCTTGATTGCTGTAAAGCAATCGAATCGTCGGGAAACAAAAATCAAAATAAATCCGCGAAAAAATCCGAAAAGATAGTTTTATTTAAGTATCGGAAGTGCTTATAATAGTCTAAATTATAACTACAGTATATTTTGGGTCTAAGTTTCAATCGTGCAGTCCTCATTTCTTAGCAAGCTGTACTTTTATGGCTGTACGATACGCTTGGCTCAGTTTATAGTGACCTTACTTGCTGTGCCAACGGTCGTGGGTTCGAGTTCCGCTGAGTTCATTTGTGTGGTGAGCACGAATGTTTGTACTCTAGTCATGGGTGTTTATATTTATAATATGTATGTATTTAAAGTTATATATGTGTAGTGTATCAACTATCTGGTATCCATAACACGAGCCTCGTAGCTTACCATGGATTTAGATGGTGCTGTGTGTTAATGTCCCAACATATTTATTTATAGCTTAAAAATAAAAATAAAATATCTTAACTTTGCCTCGCAACGTAAATAATGTATGGGATGTTTGAAATTTTAACATAAAACCACTGTAATAGAAAGCAAAGCTGCAGAAAATAGTGTGACACGAAATAGTAACTTGGAGGATTTTATTAGATTTACGTGATTTTGCTCACGAATGTTTGGTATAAGGATCTCATGGTCATGAATATTTGTTTATATATGTATAAAGCTTATAAAATAAAAGCTATTTATAAAAAAGTTCTAACGTGAATAAATTGAAAAACGGTGTTAACTTCTACTTTCTTAGATTTACGCGAATATTAGACATTTAAATAAAACTATCTTTTCGGATTTTTTCGCGGATTTATTTTGATTTTTGTTTCCCGACGTTTCGATTGCTTTACAGCAATCATGGTCACGGTTAATTTTTAGTTAATTTTCTAAAGTAGACATAGAACAATAATGTTGCTCAAATAATTAATATTTTATTTTTCTTTATGGTTATAAATATAATAATGGAAACATTAAAATATAGATTATTAAACAATAATACAATAATAAGTTTCTAAAAAATTGAAATAATTATAAGGATAATAGCTAAAATTATATAAATAATATTCCATAATTCAAGTATAAAATTAAAATTATAAAAATGTTTAAAATTAAAATTAACAAATATTGTAAGGTTGAAATATTGTATGCTAATTTTTCAAAATTTTGAATTCATTTTTGTTAATTGTGGGTAGGCTGTCTGTAACAACTATTATAATGCTTTTGTGATATCTAACACTTTAGTCTCTCCCGTGACCATGATTGCTGTAAAGCAATCGAAACGTCGTGCACCAAAAATCAAAATAAATCCGCGAAAAAATCCGAAAAGGTGTTAACTTCTTTTAATAAATTCACTAATAAATTTGATAAATATATGTATATTATATTTGAGATTGAGATTTTATCTTAAAAAATCACGTTTTAAGAAAGTATAGTAATTTAGGGCAATGCCATAAAAAATATTACTGAAGCAAATAATCGATTAAATAGGTATATAATTGAAGGGTTATTGGAAGGATTGAAACCACCATTAGCTTCCATATATTTATTGTAGAACACTGAAAAATACATCTATATATTAAATTATTTAATAACAATAAACATCAATAATTAGCAATCTTAAGTAATCTGTGAAGCAGTCAGGAAAAATAAAAATAGTTTTTTTCGCAAATCACTTTATATTAAATTATTTTGTATCACTTTATATAAATCACAGATTTTACAATTATAACTACTTACTAATTTTTTAATCATCAACAACACTTTAACACTGCAGCAGAATAATAATTTCAATCCCGAACAAGACATTTTATATATCCCATGCCATCCCCATCCACTCTCCTCTACTCGCCTCACACTTCACACCGCTACACTAGCGCCTCCTCTCCAACATCCGCTCCTCACTTCACTTCACTCGTTACAAATCATTAAAATCTACAAACAAACTTAACTTACTCTTTTTTTATTTAATAAAACAATAACTCATCTTTTATGAACAACTACAATAATTATCAAATAGATTCAAATTCATTTACTTGTAAAAAGAAACACAAAATTACAAAGAAAACTTTCACATTAAATAAACTTCATTCAATTACGACTCCTTTTAAAAAAAGATAATTAAATCAATAAACTCAATATTTAAAGTAAATAATATTAAAATGAACTAACATTTTATTAAAATAACAATATAATTTAATACAATTATCTAGCCTTTGAATAATTATTATTATTAATTTTAACAGAGCTTTGAGCTTGAGAGCTGGTAAACGAATGTGTCTCTCGACAACGCAATCCGCCTTTTATATTAAAATACTAGCGACTCACCCTCGCTTCGCTTCGGGTTCGTCCCTAGACAAAAACAAATCTATCCCACGGGAACCGTATATTTTTCCGGGATGATATATAGCCTATAACCTTCCTCAGTTAACGGGCTATCTAATGCAAAAAGAATTTTTCAAATCGGATTAGTAGTTTCTGAAATTATCGCGTTCAACCAAACAAACAAACAAACTCTTCAGCTTTATAATATTAGTATAGATACTAGCGACTCATCCTCGCTTCACTCGGGTTCGTCCCTCGGTAAGTTTTAATTTTTTAAGCGGAACCCTAATTTTTTTTATAACATTAAAGTAGCCTAATTTACTCCTTATAACATCAGCTATCTGCCTGTGAAAGTCCCGTGAAAATCGGTTCAGCCGTTTCGGAGGTTAGCCGGAACAAACAGGCAGACAAAAAAATTAAAAATTGTGTTTTTCTTATATGTACCGTATATACTTTCATATGCATTTAGTAAAAAGTTGTTACTTTGATATTACAAACAGACACTTCAATTTTATTTATCTGTATAGATAACAGTGACGTGACAGATAATAATAATCAATTAAACATCAATTTTTCTATAAATCATCGATTAAATGCTTGCGCCGATAAATATTCCTATCAATCAAAAATAACTTTTCATTGATCACAAACTATAAGGAGAACTATGTAAATTTGCGCAGAACAGAACAAAAATACACGAAATCCTTTTAAACCTGGTGAGATTTAACATATCATAGAAGGGAAGTGTAGGTCTTTCGAAAGGCAATCCAAGTATAAATGCTAACTTCGTAGGCTGTTATCCTCAAATCCTGAAAATCTATTGGATATGCTCTGCATGGGGTTAGAGCATGGGTCTTGGTTACAAACAATGTGTATATGGTATTGCTATAAATGTTAAGGCTGTGTTTACAATTAGAAAAAAAATATAAAAAACTTATATCTGCCATAAGACAGTTACATCAAGATAAATGTACGTATAAATGTACGTATAAATCATCAAAATCGGTTCAAGTGATTACGAGAGAATATAGGGTCGGACAAACATCCACCACGATAACCAGAGGCGGGTTAGAGGACTATACATGTCTTTCCAAAACTAGTTAGGTTCTCTTAGACGTATTTGCCTCACGATATTTTCCTTCATCGTAAGCTGCAATAGTCATTACAAGGAAAATAATTCACACACAAAAATATCAGAAGTGCAGGACAGAGGTTAATTTTGTTAGTTGAGCGCGTTACCACTGAGCTAACACTGCAACTAGTGATAAAAATTTGACAGAAGCTTATTATGTCGTTGCCTCGGTGATCTAGTGGCTAGCATGTACGGCCGCAGATCCAAAGGGCCTGGGTTTAGGTCTCGGATGGAGCCAAGTGTAATTACTGAATTTTTCTGTTAAAATATTCTCAGTAGTCTGGAGTTAGGCAGTTGGCGGTGTTTAACTCCTGTGCCTCGGGAAGTACATGTCGCATCGGTCCCGCACCTTAACTCACACTGATTGTATCGAGTAATCGTCCCATTAGAGTATGAGAGTGACAGGCACAGAGCGCACTTGTGTCTGCGCGCATACTGATACACCTTAATATCTCCTATGTATTTGGCTAGTCTTAGTGAGATTGGCCACCGTGGCCGAAATCGTTCTGGGGGACATTATTAGAATTATGTTAAATAAATATATCTGGTAGGAGAAATCAAAATCGAATCGAAAGATATATTCTAAAGTTAATAGATTTTTTATCAGCTCATGTATAACCGGACTTATAGTAAGTATTCCAATCTCATGTAGATTCGCTAAATGCCTATGGTCCCGTCGAACCCAACTATAGCCCGAGACGCCTTTCCCTTTTCATTTCCTTCGTACACTCGTACAAACAAATGCCTGTTTGTGGAGGCATAGTGACAGCGATAAAGTATTCAAATAAAAATATGTATTTACAATAATAAATAATAAATATGTTGGGACATTAAAACACAGCACTATCTAGTTCCATGGTAAGCTACGAGGCGTGTGTTATAGATACCAGATAGTTGATATACTAAAGATATATAACTTTAAATATATACATAATATAAACATAAACACCTATGACTGGAGTACAAACATTCGTGTTCATCACAGAAATGAATGCCCGCAGCGGGATTCAAACCCGCAAATGCTGGCACAGCAAGTAGGGTCACTAGAAACTGATCCAAACGTGTCGTATTATCTAATATATAGTAATAAATATATACAATATACAGTAATATATTAATATTAGCTATTAATCGCCATAAGTGATACCTCAGCTTTATCTCCGAACCTTCAATTTCCTTTTTCCAATCTATGATATTGAATTGCTTTGGTAGAACATAATGGAACACTTATTTCATGTGAAACACATTGTGTATGTATTTAGTTTTATTTTCTACATCACGCGAAGCTATCTTGAACGTTTTCTTCTATTTATTCGTAGATCATGCGATAGCAATGTAAATGAAATACTAGTAATTACCCGCGGCTTCGCTCAGTACAGTAATAAACAGACTTCGGTACAAAAAAAAATTGGACGTGTAACCTTTACGCGCGGTTGAAATAAAACTTCTTTGTCAAACATCGCAATTAAATTAAAACAAATCAATAATTAAATAAGGCATATTAGGCATATTACAATCATATATTTATAGAATATCATATACGGAAAGAATACAATATTCTATATTTGTCAGGCAATAACAACGGTTACCATGGCGATATGGCAATGTATTCTATCTCATTCTCTCGCCGGCTTATTTCTATATATTTATGTGTTTGTCTCTTTTTAGTGTCGCATTTCCGTTTCATCGAGTTTCAAATCACAACGATTCTAAAGAAGTTTCATTTCAAAACAGTCCATGTGATAATCCAAGATATTAGTTATTTCCATTCGGCATTTCACGTCAATCCCTAACGTCGTTGCAACGTGAAGCAGATACAAACACGCTCCCTCGCAATCATAACATGAGCATGATGCGTAGTACTACTCATGAGATTATTCGTGGAGTTTTATTGTTCAGCCCGCAACCCCTATAAATAACCCCTGCTTTTTAAGTATATGTAGAACGGCGAGCTCAATTATGATCTATTACAAATAAATAAAACTGAATTGTCTGTTTATAATGGCAAAATAACAGCTTTTTACTAAATGCATGTAAAATTATATACGGACTTAAAAGATTTTTTTTCTGTCTTTTTGTTTTAGCTAATTTCCAAAACGGCTAGACCGATTTTGACGGGACTTTCACTGGCAGATAGTCGATGTTATAAGGAGTAACTTAGGCTACTTTTATTTTAGAAAAAGAATTAGGTTTCAGTACAGAAAAATGAACAACAAAAGTAAATAATAATGGCGAGCTTAATTATTATATTAAAAATAATGACTTACCTTCACTTCACTATGATGCGTCTCCAGATGCCTAAACAAGTAGTATATACGTATATTACTCCAGATTATAGCCTATCAGTATATTAAACACACTAAACCGTCCAGCCCTTTCAACATAAAAGAGTAACAAACATACTCACACAAACATTTTTAATAGTAGTCCGACATTAGAGTGACATTGATATTTATATTGATATTCATATAGCTATTTCTATATGATATACGTTTAAACAGACAGACCGACAGAGGAACTTAAATAAATTTTCTCATTCATAAATCAATTTCTAACTCTTTTAATAAAAAAGTTACATTTTCCATTTTTAAGTCAAGTGGTCGTTGAGAATATAAGGGCAGAAGCAATGCGGTATCGATTCTTAAGGAGTGTACACATACTCTTCAAGATCCCCGTTCTGTGGTCCAGAGTGGGGTGGGTACTTGTTAGCTTCCATTAAGATTATAAATTTACTAGTAACTCGCCCTAGTTCTGTCTTTACCCTTTTTTTATTCGAATGCAATTTAAATTTGATTTTAATTTTTATTTTCACAATTTGACGACACGTCTGGCTTAGTGTGTAATGACAGCAGTCGCGGGTTCAAGTCCTGCTGGGGGAATTCAATTGTGTAATGAACACAAATGTTTGTACTCCAGTCATGGCTGTTTATATGTGTATATACTATATATGTGTAGTGTATCAACTATCTGGTATCCATAACACAAGCCTCGTCGCTTACCATGGAACTAAATGGCGCTGTGTATTAATGTCCCAACATATTTACTTATTATTATTTATTTAAGAAAGCATTAATACTAGGAGCAAACACAAACTTGTAATGCCTGTGACTTGTTTACACAGAGTCAGTAACTCTTTTTATGCAAAATGTATACGTTTTTACTAAGTTCCCAGAAAACATTCAAAAAGCTCCCATTGCTAGATTAAAAAAAAGATCGTTTGTGTGCTAAAGCTTTATTATACTACTAGCGACTCATCCTCGCTCAGCTCGAGTTTGTCCCTAGTTACGTTTTAACGTTTAGTATAGATTTCTCTGAGATGAGATATTTTCCCGCAGTAAAAAGTATCCTATATGTTGACCCGGATCTGTCCAGCGGTTTTCTCGTGATGTGGTCACAGACAGACAGGCATACAGATACACAAAAATCCTAAAAATTATAGATTCGGCCTCTGTATCAATAATAGTGATTATTTCAATAAGATTTTCCGAAAAAAAAAATTAATGTACAGATTCGACTCAAAATTTTATTATATGTATAGATTAAGGATTTCGTATAATATGGCTCGCTTTAGAAATAATGTGATCGCCTCCAAGCTACTTTGATGTTGTTGATTACTGTAATTTACAATTTTACTTACGAAACTTAATTTAACTTTAAAACCTGAAATCAATCACCTTTACGATATAATTATAGCTTAGCTTATTTATTTATTTTTTGTAATAATTTAAAAAAATATAGATATCGCTACTACACTACTAATATACTACTATACTAATATTATAAATAAGAAAGTTTGTGAAGATGTCTGGATGTCTGGATGACTGGATATATAGATGTATGGATGTTTGTTACTCTTTCACACAAAAACTACTACCGCTAGTCTACAATAAAAAGATGATATCGCCAACCGTATTAATAAAAAACCTCCTTATTGAAATTAATCCAATACTATAAATTGTTACTGCATAAAAGCTTCACAATTTTATAAAGCTCCAACTTATTTAAACAACTTACGAGCTTAGACTTTATACTAAGATTTAATTAAACCGAAACAAACAAAATCATATTTCAATAGAAGTTTCCAATAAATATTTTAACAGTGGCGTATGTAAAAAGTTTTATTTACAAAGAGAACGTGGGTGTATCGTTTGTAGGGCACAGTATTACCGCGGCAAAACCTTACAGTACTTACGTATAATATACTAGCGACTCACCCTTGCTTCACTCGGGTACGTCCCTAGATACGTTTTAACGATTAGTATGGATATCCCACGGAAACCGTACATTTTTTCGGAACATAATCTATCTCCGTGTCAAACTTCATCCGGGTCCATTCAGCCGTTCTGGCGTAAAAGAGAAACAAATATTCATACTCACAATCTTTCTTTATATAATACGGATGGGATGCGATAGACGTGGAACGCCTTTTAAATAAACGAATTTAAATATTGGTAAAATATAAACCACTATTACTTGATGTATATGTATTCAGCCCATTTTTAACGTCCCACTGCTGGGCACGGGCCTCCCTTCAATACGGGGATCAGGCCATAATCCACCATGCTAGCCAAGTGCGGATTGGCGGACTTCATATGTCTTTCGAAAACTTGCTAGGTTCTCTCAGATATGCAGGTTTCCTCACGATGTTTTCCTCACCCGGAATTTGAACCCGCTTAACTCAGTTTCCCGAGTGAGCGCGCTACCACTGGGCTACCGCTACTTATAATTACTTGATATCATATAAAATCTATACTTATATATAGCACAAAAATTTGTTTGTTTGTTTGAACGCGCTCATCACTGCATGTCCAGTACATGCAGTGATGTGATGATCCGATTTGAAAAAATATTTTTGAGTTTTGTAGCTGTTTGCTGTTTATTGAGGAAGGTCATCTTGTAACACACTACGACCTACGAGAGCGAAGTATTTTACCAAATTTATCAATGTGGTAGATGACTTTAGTTGTAAATCTATTATGAATGTCGCTCAGATGTATGTATGACAATGTCCATATATATATATATATATATATATATATATATATATATATATATATATATATATATATATATAGCTATACAAGCTACAGGCTATATTAATATCCCATGGAAACCAGACATTGTACTTGCAATAACAATAAACCTAACACTATGTAGGTGAGACAAATAACTATGACTAATATAAACCTAAAAATGTTTGAAAATAACATATACGGGCGTTATGTCACGTGGTTATATGTCATTCCGTATTACATTTAGTTTCCTAAGCGATAGGGACTGTATACCTCAACTGGCACACTTTGAAGCTATTAACAAGAAAATTGAATTGAATTGAGGGACTGTAGATATGTAACTGTCACCTTGTCTAAATGGGCTGTCTAGAGTGTGGACAATGCTTAGTCTGAAATGGGTCACAATTCGTGCTGTGAATTACTTAAATCTCAAATTCTTGGTTAAATCTATAAACTACACAACTATTATTAACGCGAAAGTTTGTATGTATGTTTTTTTTTCTCCTTCGCGTGTTAAATGGCTGGATGGAATTGTATGAACTTTAGTAGACAGACTACGGTTGCGCTAAAATGACGCTGCTTGTTTAGTGTGACAAATATAAAAGACACTAGTGACAAACGCGAGCAAAGCTGAGGTAAGTCGCTAGTAGATATAAATCGATTTAAACGAGAGGAACTAACATCGAGTTTTATTTTTATGATACACTAGCGGCTCATCCTCGTTTCGCTCGGGTTCGCCCCTACATGATTCTTTAAATTGACATAACTTTTTTATTTAGGAACCGATTGAAATAAAACAAATACTAAATGTAAAGTGAAGCTTACCAAAATACATTACTGAAAACCGCACCCAAATCGGTTAAGCCGTTTCAAAGATTAGCGCGCAGAAACGCACAGACAAACAAATAAACAGACAAAAAAACTAAAAATCATTGTTTTGGGTTCTATTGTGTTAATAAAGATCCCCAATAGTTATTCTTAAATATCTTTCATGTACAGACAGCGATCAGTTACAATTTTATTATATGTGTAGATTTTTAAAGTTTATAATTTGTTGTAAAACTCGAAACTCAATCTGACGAAAAATAAACTCATTGCAAGGCACGATACGATACGAGGAAGTAGCCGCGAATTACGACACAAATAGCATGAAGTAGGGCCAGGAGAACAAGCAAATGAGCAAACGATAAAGCGTACTTTATATTTAGTTTATATTTATGTATTCGCTTCGCTCCTAAGGATCATAACATGATTAGTAAATATGATATATATCTTCTTTCTTCTTCTTTATTCTGTTCTTAACTTCTGTAGATCAAACTTGTCTTTAAATGTCGTAACAGAAGTGTTTATTACATTTTTACACACCCATCTTCAGTTTGCTTTAAGGTGGTAATCGAGAGTCTTGTCAGGGCTTTGACTTAGTCCGATGAGTGGTTACGTGACTCTTCCTATAAAACCTTCCTTAATAAGTAATGATGATGATGTCCTCCTAAGCGATTTCGTCCATGGCGGCCAATCTCACGGAGACTGAGATGTTATAGTCCACAAAAGTAGGTGCAGATATCAGTGCACTCTCTATTTCTTTCACCCTCAAGTTCCAATAGGATGATAATTCGAAACGATTAGAGAGAAATTAGGCGCAAAACTGACGGTTTTTCTTTCTCTCCGAGGCACGGGGGTGACACACCGTCAACTTCCCAAACTCCATTACTAGGACTTTCTTAAAAAAAGGCTTTATAATAAAATTTGGCCTGACCCAGGATGGAACCGCATATGCAGCCGTACATGCAAGCCACCACCGATTGATACAGTTAATAAGTATCTAGGTAGTAGTGTATCTATCTTACAATATACAAAAACAATTTAATAAAAATATAGTTAAAAAACTATAAAATCTAATTTTAGTCTCGTAGTTTCTTTCACCATTTCTACTTCGACCGTTTTGGAAAGATAAAGCTTCAGTTCTGAGCTTTATCTTTCCGAAATGATCATTTCCGAACTCGTGATGTTCAGTAAAAAATTGTAATCATCATAATGACTTTGATCAGTGGGATGAATATTTCATATGACAGGCCGACAGAAAGAGGTGCTACAAGCTTTTGGTACTTAATCAAACGTTATTTATTAACTTACCTTTTAACATTAGAGTAATTACGATTAACAAGTGTTTCCCAAACAGCACAGTTCACAGTTTGCTATAAATTCATTAATAATAAAATAATGTTTCCATTGCATAGTACCTGAGATTCCACAAACAAATTCATTTGTTATTCAGTTTCACGCGGGAAGCTAATGCACTGTTTTAATAAGCCCAACGTTCATGTCTGAAAATAGGCTAGTGGAAAACATGTGTAGCAGTCGGTAAATTTTTGTGTTAGATCGTAAGTTCGAGTTTTGCTAGGGCACATATGCATATTGATCTTCTATCCTCCAATTTAAGGATAACAATAGGTGTAATTGTCTTTATCTCTTAACATATTTATATAATAAATATGTTGAGACATTAACATACAGCACCATCTAATTCCATGGTAAGCTACGAGGCTTGTGTTATGGATACCAAATAGTTGATACACTACATATATAAAACTTTAAATACATACATATTGTAAATATAAACACCCATGACTGGACTATAAACATTTGTGCTCATTACACAAATGAATGCCCCAGCGGGACTCGAACCCGCGACCGTTGGCACAACAAATAGGGTCACTACAAATTCAGTCAAACGTGTCGTCTGTATGTATATGTATAATAGATTACTTGGCAATTGTAGCCTTTCATTTGCGGATAAAGGTTTTGGGATAGAGTGACATAAGCTATTTTGATGCCTTCAAAGAAAGCGGTTCGGATTAGATCATAAAAGGAGATTTTTGTTAAAAAACTATCACAATGATGGACGAGTGAGTCTTCTGGCGATCGCACAATAGAAAAGATGTTTATCTGTATATAAAACATCGAATTCTAGTGGCCGTAGAGCTGCCTATCCGGAGATCCTGAATATAATTCTCAGGTAAGTTTGATAGTTTTTGGGCTTTCTGTTAAGATATTATCAGTAGTGGAGAATCTGCCGAAGTTACAGCCCTAACCACCCCCCCCCCCCCCCGTGACTTAATCGTCTGAAGATGTCAGTCTAACAGCTTATCAATTATGTTGAAATTTCATCACGCAAGATTTAGAGAGGGAAAGGAATAAAGAGTGTACTTGAGTATGCGCGCATGCTTATCATCTCCTGTGCCAAAAGATGCTGTGGTTGGCCATCATGGCTGAAAACGGTTAGGAGGGTATTATTACACCGATGTTGTTTATTTTCATAAGCCAAATACTAGACTTTTATCACATATGTTTCCCAAAATAGAAGGTAGAATGATTCCATCGGACTACTATTATAATCGTGAAAGTTTCTATGTATGTTTGTTGCCTCTTCACGCTAAAATAACTGAATGGTTTTAGGTGACATTTATTACTCAGGAAGACTATGACCTATGGAGCAACATATAGGCGCGTATTTAGGTGCCTTTTTTAAACGTTGGGAAATTCATTTAGGCATACCACATGCATGCATTCAGGTGGTTATGTGGAACTCACCGGCAAAGCCAGTACTACCCACTAAAACCCAACGGAACCTCCCCCGTCGTAATGTAGCGTTACAGGATCGCTTACACACTCAACCACGACGCGTCGACGGTAGGTCAGCCGAAACAGACCAAAACAACTATGGGATTGCTCCAACAATCCAATCCCCTATTAGAAAAGTACCAGGAGCAACCCCCCTGGTAGGGGGGGGGGGTCTAAATACACGCTTGAGCTAAGCTTGGGTAAGTCGCTACTTCATCAGAATTAAGTATTTTATAAAAGATCCCGTCACTTTCGTGGACGCAACAGAAAATTAAAAGCACATTTGTATTCAAGGATAAACATCAAGTTTTACAGCCGGCGCTCATTTAAATCAATTTCGCAGAGTTCGTAAAACGTAAAACCAAGGATAAAAGTACTGGGAATTATAAAACTTTTGGATTGAAAACGCTGTCTTACAAGTAATGGTATACGCTAAAAAAGTATACATTGAAAAGGGGTTGAAAAATTCAATATGTCACATTTTTTAAACGTGTTTCTTACAATTATGATATTTTGTTTATTAAATGCGAAAATGTGTATGTTTGTTTGTAAAAAATACGCTGAAACGATTCGACGGATTGATTTGATGAATATTAGTCCTAAATCTATACATATGATAAAATTCTAACTGAGTCGAATCTGTATATGTTTTTTTTTGGAAAATCTTATTAAAATAGTCATTATTATCGATACAAAGGTCGAATCTATAGTTTTTTAGAATTTTTGGCTGTCTGTCTGCCTGTCTGTCTGTATGTGATCGTATCACAAGAAAACCACTGGACAGATTTTGATGAAATTTGGTATGATGATGGCTGGTTATTAGGGTCAACATGTAGGATACTTTTTACTGCAGGAAAATATCTCATCTCTGAGATATATACTAAACCTTAAAACGTAACTAGGGACATATCCGAGCGGAGCGAGGGTGAGTCGCTAGTATACTATACACTATATACTATACACGAAGGTTTTCTACTATTAAAAAAAAAATTACAAAAAACAGCGCTGCCTGTATAGAGATTATTCATACAAAACGCACCTAAGGACGTACTCGAGTGACGCGAGGGTAAGTCACTAGTGTAACATATAATATATTTATAAAGGACTAGCGGCAAGTACTGACTATACTTCGCGACTTATATAAGAAATATTACACTTTGCCACTTCCTTAAGAGAAGAGAGAGAGAGAATTCAAGCCAGTCACTAAGTTTCAACACAATTTACATATTACTATCAACGTACAGTAAATGTCGCGCCATACAAATATTATCAAATAAGTTAAGATTATTACCAGTAACTATGTCAATTTACTTAGTAAACAAATCCTTTTAGTAGGTCGTTAATATTTTATACAATTATAAAATATTTAACTAGCATCTCACCTCTAATTAATACCAAACTTATCTTTATATATAAGGGGCAAAAGTAATTGACTGATGTATCAACGCACAGGCCAAACCCTTAAGGGTAGAAAATTGAAATTTCTCACACGTTTTCCTCATACAACAAAGGCATCCACTAAGGAAGGATATTTTAAAATTCATCCCCCAAGGGGGTGAAATAGGGGATAAAAGTTTGTATGAAACTTTTTATTCCTTGGACATATTTGCATGAAATTTCGTATTTTTCGTAGTTTGATCGCGAGCGAAACCGCGAGTTCTGCTGGTAATTAATAATAACAATTCAGCCCTTCCTTCTATATTCCCCACTGCTAGGCATGAGCCTTCATTAAAATACATGGGGAGATCATAGCCCACCACCCTAACCGAATGTAGGTTGGTAAACATCACATATCTTTCAAAAACCTAACCAGTTCTCTCAGACTTGCAGGTTTTCTCTCAATATGTTTCTTAATCGTATTAGCAAATGGGTAGGCGTAGGTTCTTATTCATTCTCTTGTTTCTTAAGCGAGCGCGTTATCAATGGGTTATGTTGATATCAACAACAAAAAAGCTCTACAAATAGTGGTTTGGAAGCTTTTATACTAGTTCCGAATATTTTTTCGCGTATCAATTTAATTGGAGCGGAGCTTAGACCCAAATAATCGGATATACTATTCATATGCAATTCGTTGAAATAGAAACCAACGTAAATATCGTCACCATGTCAATTTTTTTGATTTTGAATTGAAAAACAAAAGAATCGTTTTTTGTTCATATGATATTTGTTTATATATTGCTTGCTCTACAATAAAGGTCACAGATTCGATTTCGTTTTGAAAATGTCAGTTGACTAATGTATCATGTAAAATAAAAGAGTGACAGGAAACAATTCATGGAAAATGAACAATCTGAATTTAAAACTATATTTATGTAACACTGCAATGCACGAGTATATTGGCAAGCGTGGTGGACTATGGTCTGATCCCGCTAGCTTTGAAGGGTGTCCCATGCCCAGCAAAGGGACGTTAAAAGGGCTGAATACATGTATGTTACTACTAGATGCCCATACAAATTAGTAGTAGTACTTACGTACTACTTAGAGCTAAGCAATACCAGCAGTCCGAAAATGTAGCCTGATCTGAAAGAACTGCTAAAGAAAGCTTAGTTCGAAATCAATAAATTTCACTAAACGGGTTTTCTATTTCATTAAACTCTAAAACTGAGTCATTAAAAAACAACGAACAGTAAAAACCACAATGTCTTAAATAGTGGGAAGGTTTTTTGAAGATTCATCCCCTAAACGGCTTAGGAAAATAAGGGATGAAAGTTGGTATAGAACACAATGTTTTAACTTCTATAGCCGATGGAGAGTACAACTGGTTATTCTTACAAATATTTGAAAAACATTAGCCACCTTGAACCATCCTTAAAAAGCAAAGTGTTTCACGGTAATTTTGGTATTTATTTATTCACTCTTGGTTCTTTTGTTCGATAGACTTCTCCCGGGACCATGTTTGCTGTAAAGCTTTCTAAGCGTCGGGAACAAAAATATAAAATTACAAAATAGCGACAAAATCCGTAGAGACAATTTCATTTAAAATGTCAAATATTCGTGTAAATCTAAGAAAGTATTAAAGCTCACCTTCGTCACGTCACTTTCTATCTATTTTTTGTATCAACTGTTTAATGAAATCTATACGTATAATAAAACTGTAGAGGAGAAATAGAACAAATCCAGATTTTTTTCAAATTTTTTGTTTCTCTGTCTGTTTGTCTGTTTGTACGGGCTACGGCAAACGAAACTGTTGGAAATTTTACATGGTGGTACCTTATATCTCCGGTTAACATGTTAGATACTTTTTATCCCGGAAAGTTTAAGTTCCCGTGGAATAGTTAAAAAACTATATGAACTTATACATCTTAGTACACAAAAACTACTGTTTGGATTTTAATTAAACTTTACAATAATGTAGTTCATACATCAGAATAACAAATAAGCTACTTTTTATCCCGGAAAAATGTTCGGTTCCCGTGGGATAGATTTGTTTTTGTTTGTCTAGAGGCGAACCCGAGCGAAGCGAGGGTGAGCCGCTAGTAAAGAATATAATAGTTTCACGACGAAGATCTGAACCCGTACTTTGCCCTCGCCATTACACAAACTATGCCAACACATTACCATCTACATACAAATTGTTGCAGTCGGTAATTACGCGAAGGAGTCATAAATAATATAAATGAGCGCCAAATTGTTTAAACGGTCGTGAGAACAATGGCTTCCTACTTACTATGAAATGCTTTAGTAAAATTGTTTGTTTGTACGCATTTTTATTAACGTATAATGATTGTATGTTTGTTGTTTGAAAAAAAAATTAAGATTGTTGTAAAGTAGTCAAAATCTCTACGGATCATGAGTTCGAATCCCGCTCGAGCTCAATATTTAAATAATATCGGTGTAATTATCTAATAAGAAAGTTACACCGACATACATAAAATGTCTCAAAAGTTGTTGATTCTATACATATTTGAGGGTAGGATACACCTACTTTTTCATCAAAAAAAAATTAAAGAGTGCGTCTATTAATGTGTGCACGCGCAAGAAGTAAAACTTCTGTAGGTTATCGGTACTCTTTATGAAATTCAATTTAATATGTTTTATATCATTAGGATAGTTGAGATACTATAAATAACGCATATTAGGCATATTATAATCATACATTTATAGAATATCATTTAAGGAAAGAATATAATATTATATATCATTTGTCGGACAATAACAACGGTTACCATGGCAACAAACGTACGTACATGTTTCCGTAACGCATTCACCAGCTTACCGCCCAAGTCAAGCGTGTGTAAGAAAGTTTTACTTCAAAATGAATTAAGAAAATGGATCCTCAATAACGTAACGAAGACATCGAGTAACATATGCACAAAAAATTCAGCTTAATTTAGTTCCTTCACCTTTATTTATAATACCCGACTCCGTTAAAGCCCAAAGGAGGTTATGTGTTTGACTTGTATGTATTTACATATGTACGTATGTACGTATCTATGTGTGTCCAGTCCTATATACCCTCTTAAATTTTTAATCTCCTAAACCGATTTTAATGAAGTTATGCATTTGCAAATACTCTACTGTTTTGTTCGCAGTGACTTCTACTAAGCATTCATTTTAAGCATACTTCGGAAGGACACAAGTTTAATAAATTCTATAATCATAAAGAATGCAGTGGTAGCCCAGTGGTAACAAATTCACTTGGGAAATCGTGTGAAGCGGGTTCAAATCGCACCTCTGATATTTTCATGTGCGAATCATTTCTAACATGATTACCACTTGCCTTACGGTAAAGGAAAACATCGTGAGGAAACCTGCATGTCTAAGAGAACCTAGCAAGTTTTCGAAAGACATGTGAAGTCCGCCAACCTGTACTTGGCCAGCGTGGTGGACTATGGCCTGATCTCCCTCGTCTTGAAGGGAGGCCCGTGCCGTAGGACGTGCCGTGCAGTAGGACGTTAAAAAGGGCTGAATACAATCATAAAGAAATACTTAGTAATGATTAATTACATAAATCTTCAATAACTTATACTGAAGAGCAAAACCGATTTTTTAGATCTACATTTTTTAGAATTCATCTAGATTTTTTAGGTCTCAATATAACTATGGCCTGATTCCCCTCGTCTTGAAGGGAGGCCCGTGCCCAGCAGTGGGACGTTAAAAAGGCTGAATACATATAGCTTTTACGATATATTTATTTTGCAAAATAGAAGCAAATTTTCACGGTTTTTTTTTTGTATAAAGCCTATATCAGGGTGAACCCATCTTGTTGATAACATTATAAGAACAAGCCAAATTTCGATTCGTATTCACGAGATTTAAAATACTATCGATAATATGACCATATTTTACAAATAAATACGTAAATCAAATCAAAATATACTTTATTAAAATAGCCTTTTGAATCATCAATTTTACATTTTAAATTTAAATGTCCATAATCAGTCCGTGAGGAACCTACCACTGGCTCAGTACAATAATTATGTTCTTATCCTACGTAAGTGTCAAGTAATAGTAATCCCATCCCACACATTTACATCTGCAAAGTATTTCGCGACGGAATAATATGATTTGCTCAATAATATATTTTTAACATTTAACTTTAATTTTTAAGTGGCAAGCTCAACAAACTATTATCGGGGGTCTTTATCGGGGTTCGAGTCCCGCTGGGGGCATTCATTTGTGTGATGAGCACGAATGTTTGTACTCCAGTCATGGGTGTTTATATTTATAAAATGTATGTATTTAAAGTTATACATATATAGTTTATCAACTATCTGGTATCCATAACACAAGCCTCGTCGCTTACCATGGAACTAGATGGCGCTGTGTGTTAATGTCCCAACATATTATTATTATTTATCTTGGAAGCGAAGCGAGGGTAAATTGCTAGTGTACACATATATTGAGATGCAACCGTATATAACGATGGTATGAAGCCTTTAGTGAACGAATATAAAAGTTAGACATATGTTATTGATGAGATACTGGAACTAATATTCGAGGTAGAAATTTTCCCATAAGAAGTTTCTGCTCCAAGAGTCGTAGTACGCTGTGAATACCAAGTATACCATAAACCATACAACTAATATAATAAAATGTATTATTAAATATTAACATTTTCTGAGATCTATTGGTAACAGTTGCTTCAATTGCTTACGAATTTGCAAGATTCCGTTTCCGAACGGTGCCAACGGGACCCTATTAATAAGCCTTCGCTATCGGTCCATCTGTCTGTCAGCGGGCTGTATCTCATGAACCGTAATAGGAGTTGAAATACATAGTGTGTATTCCTACTAGCTGCTAGCTAATTTTATTTTATAGTAAGTACTGATGCTGAATCTACTTATAATAAGAGGGAGAATAGTTCTTTCAACACTCGCCGCCCCCCCCCCCCCCCCCCCCTTTCTTGAAAGAAATCATTCTTCAAACTACCATAGACTCCAACCCAGGACCTCTCAATTAACACCAGTACATGACAAGTGCTAGAACGGGGTAAATATTCGGTATTTGACTGAGATTATCTACTGTAATAGAGCCGTATGTATACGAAATGTTTCTATTGCATAAATAAAGGAAGCTTTAGAGCCGATATTTTGTGGAATCACTGTACGCTCTGCCTACAATATTGCCATAATCTATATATACATATTCATATGTATTTCCAACACAAAATTATAAAGCCATCGTAATAGGCTTAAGTTAATTATAGACTACTAGCAAAACCCGCGGCTTTTACTCCCTTATGGGATGGGTTTCGAAAAATAGTAAAACACGTATTTATTTAATTGTATTGAAGAGTACCAAGTTTCAAGTAATTCTGATCATAAATTATAACCGTGGGAATGATATAATCTCTCACAGTAAAAAGTAGTCTATATCACTGTCCAGCCCTCCAACTATCTTCACATAAAACATCACTCTAATCTGTCAATCTATTTCGACGTGAAAGAAGGACAAACAAACAAAAGAACGAACGAAGAAACAAACACACTTTCACATTTATAATATTAGTATGGATTACTATCTATTTATGACCTTGGAGGACCTAGAAATCGCAAACTAAACCTAAGGTCTCAATACAAAAGCTTATTGTTTTCAGGCAGATTCAAAACTGCGCTATTGAAAACGAGTGTTTTAAGCATGGCCCCGGTTATATATAACAGATTACCTATGACACTCAAAGAGCTACCGATCACTAAATTTAAAAAGCAATTGACAATTCTTCTAATTAGTAAATGCTATTATTCTGTCAATGAGTTCCTGATGGATAGTCATAGTTTTAAATAGGTATAAGTTATATTCTTGTAATACTCAACTTGAACTTAATATATAAATACGTTACTTATTGTCACTGTTACTGTCCTTTGTAAATTTTTAAGTTGAAAAATTATATTTGCATGCCTAATGGTAGAATGTATACGGATACTTAATATTAATGCCTACACCTGTAACATACTATGTACACTTATGTACGCTTGCTACAATACATTAGTTAAAACCGCACCCTTATCGGTTAAGCCGTTTCTGAGATTAGCGCACACAAACGTACAGACAGATAATTTTTTTAAAAATCATTGATTTGGGTTCTATTGCGTTAATGGAGACCCCCAATACTAGTTTTTCTTAAACATCTTCCATGTACAGACAGCGATCAGTTACAATTTTATTATACGTATAGATCAAGAAGGAACATTACTTTTGTTTTTTTTTTACTCTATTTAAATTCAAGTTTAAATTGTCTATTGATAAAGAACATTTTATTCGTATCATAGAATACCTTTATTTCGAATAATGAGTGACATAGTCAAGAAGTGACAAAGAAACAAAGTACTTTTCGCATTTATTATTAACTTCCAAAAAGGTTGCCAATTGGTCGGAATCTTTTTTTAGTAAAAATTTTAGTTTGTAACCTCATTTTTCTATTTTCCACTGCTGGGTTGATACTCATTGTAACAATTATATAATAACTTTTGAGACATCTAAAACCTTAATCTCTCCCGTGACCATGAATCCTGTAAAGTATTCGAAACGTTGGGTACCAAAAATCAAAACAAATTTACAATACCGGTGGTAGGACTCTGTCAAGCCTGAGGAGTCCGACTGGATGGGTACCACCCCCTTATCTATTTCTGCCGCCAAGCAACAATGATTGCATTGTTGTGTTCCGGTATGAAGGATAAGGTAGCCAGCGCAATTACAGGCAAGACGCATATCAACTTAGTCCTCACAGTGACAACGCACCTGTGGTTCTGCATTTTTGTTACTTAAAACCTAAGTGCATGAACCGTAGGTGTTATGGGCGACAGGTACTGCTTTCCATCAGGTGGTCTGGCTGCTCGATTGTCACTGAATGACATAAAAAAAATAGTTTTATTATTAGTTAAAATGTCAAATATTAACGTAAATCAAAGTAAACATCATTTGCCTTTTGATTTAATCACGTACTTGACCATATAATCTACATACATAATATTTTGTAGTGTAAATTTGTACATTAAGACCGCAACACACTGCACTACAAACTACAATGCTTTAGCGAATAATAAATGAATCGGATTCATCGACATCGGTACAGCAGCATAAATATGCCATGAGTTAGCGCACCTGGCGTTAGTGTACAGGCGAAGGAGACTGTTCTTCTATTGTTGATGTATAGAAAAATATATGAATATTACCCGAAATATCAAAAATATCTGCTCACTGATATATTTTGTAATGCAAATCTAATCTAATATATTTAAACGAGCAATTGTTGTATATTTATTTATTTATACCGGCGAACTCGGAAACGATTCTAACGATTTCGCTGATATGTAGGGGTTTTCGGGGGCGAAAAAACGATCTAGATTAGTCTTATGTCTGGGAAAACACGTATTTTCGAGTTATCATTCGGTTTCCTTTCATATTATTCCACGCAAAATATGTTAATAATTTCGCACATTCAGGCATAAGCATCGTGGTCAAGCGGCCTAGGCGCAAGATTGACTTTCATAAGTGTCCGGGCTCGAATCCCGATCGGATACAAAGATTTTACGTTTGTTTTTTTTATATTTATTCAAGTTTTTAGTTTTTTTGTTTAAGCCAAATTAAAAAGAAAATTTTACTTTTGACCAAAAACTTCCAATGAAGCTCGGTCGCTTAGGTACGGTAAGTTTAAACTACGTAGATTGGTAAACCTGGTGACCACCAATCCCCATCGTGACTTCTTCATTCTACGTGACATTGGTGAAGTTATGGGTGAATATTTCATTTCGTGCATATCACACGTCGGACCATAAAGAATATAAAAAACGTAGGAAGATTTTGAAGTTGACGCTAATTACGTATCGTAGGCTTAGGGTTCTAATAGACGCAACTCGTTAAATATGCATATTATTATTAGATATGTTTAAAAAATAATAACGAAGCCTTAAAATCTAATTACCACCAGTGTCCCTTTTACCAGATTTCACTAAATCGGAATATTTTACAAAAAACTGTGCTTAAAGAATAGGTTTTTAATATATTTTTATGATAAAAGGATAAATTATCTATATTTTGTTTTTTTATTATTAACGAAAGAACAAATTTACGTTGTTTTTTACTGCTTTAAAAAATGTCCTTACACTTACCCATAATTACCATTCTATGAAATTGTTTTCTCGATATTTTGTTATTTTCCCATCACTATGTACCTTACGTCGCGCAAAACATTCGGCACTAGTCGACGCTCTGCTATAGAGCCGAAAACACGTATAAAAAACCGTTATTGGCACCGTGAATTAAATTTCTCCGATTAAAAAGTTGGTGTGGTTCGGAATATTTCTATATACCGTTTGAGTTATTAAAGGTAATATGTAATTGTTATTTTTATTTAATCTTAGCTAGATTTAACCTATAATAGTTTATCTTTTAAACAATAAACTTTATAAATACTTGTTTGTTTAAAAAAACAATATTTAACCAAATGTATTGATGAATCTAATTACCAAACTTCTAATTACCAGTGATTACCGTTCGTTTTAAGTCGAATGGTAATTAGAAGAAACTAACGGTAATGAGTTTATATTAAGATTTGATCAAGGTATAACTAGACGTAAGTATATTAAATAATTATACTTATAATTAATATTGATTAGGGCCGCTTAGGAAACCAAATTAGTAAGCTTTTATTTTGGTCCGTTTGCTTGTTCTATTATATTTTAAGGTGTATTTGATCATATTTTTGTTATTTTAGACTACGATGCCCCGGAAAAGAAAAACCAAAGAAGAAGTACGAGAAAAGGCTAAAATAGCACGCAGAAAAAGATATGAACATATTAAATCAAACCCTGTTTTATATGCTCTTGAAAAAGAAAAAGAACATCAAAGATATATAAGACGAAAGGAACAAAAAAAAATTCTGTCAATAGGTGATATGACTCCAAGAGCCAAAAGACTCCAAAGAAAAAAATGGAGAGAAAACTTTAATAACTTTTACCAAAGAAAACTTTTACGCCATCGTGGTATCGAACTAATGAATGCCAATACCACAAGTTGCAGTGATAATGAAGATCCACTTAGGAAAGATGGTGCTGAAGCAGATTCTGAAGAAGCATTCCATCGGTCAGAGCATCAACATATAACAGCAGATCCACAACCCTCGACAACTCAATGTCAAGAAACATCTACAATGATAGAATTAAAGAAGAAGATTAGAAGATTAAGATACATAATATTAAAAAATAATAAAGCATTTAAAAATAAAATAAATACTCTGGAAAAAAAAGTTGAATGTTATAAAAAATATATTATAAGATTAAAGAAACGAATGCTAAGTCCTAATTCAAAAGTCAATGAGGTTCTATTAAAAGATAAATCGAAACTACCAGAAGCTAGGAAGAAAATATTATTTTGTGAAGCTATAAAAAAGACACTGGAATCTAATTACAAAGGACAATCAAAAAAGGGCAAAAAAGATTTTACTGACGCAGTTCTTGGGGATAAATCAGTAATAAAACAGTATAATATGTTGACTGAGATTAAACATTTTAGCGTCCGAAGTAAAAATAAAGTATCAATGGAATCTGATCAGCATTATGATGTTGTCAAACAGAATATTGAGAAATTCTATGAACGTGATGATGTTTCAATGATAACGTCGGGAAAAAAAGAAGTAATTACAAGAGCCAAGGTTCAAAAACAAAAAAGATATCTATTAGATTCCCTCAAAAATCTTCACAAAATTTTCGAACAACAATATTGTAAAGTTAGTTATTCGTTTTTTTGCAAACAAAGGCCTTTTTGGGTCCTTATTCCTCACGTTAATAAAAGAGATACATGTGCATGTAAAACTCATGCAAATATGGAGTTTTTGGTTCAAGCACTGAATAAACGACGAATTTTATTAGAGAAAACTCCTAATGATGTTATTAAAAGTCTGTGTTGTCCTCAAACTGCATGCTTAATCAAACGGTGTGAAGAATGTCGAAACAAAATTTTAAATTATTTGGAGTTTAATAATGATGAATCATTAAAGATTAGAAAATGGGAGAATAAGAAAACCACATATATATCTAAAGGCATCGAGAAAGAGAAGAAGGTTATAGAGAAAATTGAAGTGAGTTTGCCTCCAAAAGATGCTATTGAAGAATTAGAAAAAAACCTATCTGAATTTCTAAAACACGAAGGCTTACGGAGGTGGCAATTTTCTGCTGTACATGACCTTAAAAATAATTTAAAAGAATACGAGGCAATTATTCATATAGACTTTAGCGAAAATTACGCCTTCAAGTACTCCTCTGAAGTTCAATCATTTCATTTTGGTGGTAGTAGAGGTGAACTAACTCTCCATACAGCAGTAATTTATTATGTAGAAGAAGGAAAATGTACCGCTAAATCTCTGAGTACTGTTAGTGAAAATTTACGCCATGATGCTGCAGCTGTATGGGCGCATTTAATTCCGTTACTAGAATATGTACAAACTTTAAGTAATAAGATCACCACGCTTCATTTTTTGTCTGATTCACCTAGCAGCCAATATAGAAATAAAACCATGTTTTTCATAATTACACAGTTATACTGGTACCTCAATGGCTTGAAATTGTTGACGTGGAATTATTCAGAGTCTGAACATGGGAAAGGTGCAGCTGATGGTGTTGGAGGTACTCTTAAACGTACAGCTGACGCAGCGGTCGCTCAAGGTAAAGATATTAATAATATAGATTCCTTTGTTGATATTGTTACAAAAAATACGCAGAATATTATAGTAAAAGTGATAAATGATTACCAAATATATGAAAAAGATTTGCTTATTCCAAAATCCGAATTGCTACCATTGAAGGGTACCTTAAATGTGCATCAAGTTATATGGCGTAAAGAAAATGAAGAATTAGTTTTCAGAGAAGCAAGTTGTTTTATTTGTATCGATGAAAATTGTACGCACACAAAGTTTGTTGGTAAATTAAAATATGTAAATCGAAATTATGAAAACAAAGAAAATGACAACATCGACACCCAACATAGTAAAATATCAAAAGTGATTATACATTCCAATATTTTGTTAAATTCACCCCAAACTAGTAATTCTAATGTGACTAGGTTATCTGATATTATGCCGGATAATAAACTTCATTTATATCCCAATATTGATATAAATGAAATGGTAAGAGATTATAATATTTCAAATGCTGCTACTAGTTTCTCAGATTATTTTGAAGACTTTGAACGAACTAACCGCAATACGTTGAACACACGACAAAATATTTCACAAGAGCTTGAACGAAACCATCTTAAAGAATCTCATCCATCGATACCAGGATCCAATGGTTTACGGATGATAGTAGAAAATAGTTCTGAAGATGATAGTTTTGGAGCACTGCCGACCAATCTGTCACAAGTATCACAAAGATGTCTAGAATCAGATAAATCTTACATAGGTAGTACTGCAAAATTTGAAGATAACTTTATAATCAAGCGACCAACAAAAGCTTTGCTTAAGAGGTTCTTCAATAGCAGTTTGTATTTTCTTTTTTTAAATCAAGAAGAAGATATACTTTGTGAGTATGACGAATGATTCTAAAGTCGAGCTGATTTGTGTTACAGAGATCTCCTATTTGTCTTAGCGTAGTATTTTATTTTTTATGTTGTTATGTGATATTTAACTATAATATGTTGCATACATGTTGTATTGGTACATGAAAACTATACATTGATAAGCATTTGTTGTACGAATGAAAATTGAGTGAACTTGATGTTACCACGTTAATTGCTTTTATATGATTGATTACATTACAATTATTGTGTTGATTATTTATAATAGTTATGTTTACGTTTTGTTATTAATTACAAATCACAGTTCCTATATTGCTTATGAATAAAAGGCTGATTAAAGTAATTTAACGCTATACATTTTATTTTATATCTAATCACCATTTTAGGGAACCTATTTACCATAATTAGATATCAATTACCATGCGTGTAAATCTCATTACCGTTTCTGAGAAAAAAACAAAAGCCAATATCTTCAATACTAAACGTCACATTACTGTCCCTTCGTCATATTTAGCTTATTTTAATTCTATATTTTACAAAAACATAATAAAGAACACCTTCAGGCCAACTTTTTTTTTTTTAAAAAAAATGTCTAAATATGCACGAAATGAAATATTCACCCTTATCTGTGCTGTGCTGACGTGTTTTAAAGCCTTATTATTAAGAAAATTGTAATAAAAAAATAAAAAATCTACCGACTTTAAATGTAGGAGGTACTCAATTTGGTTTTTTGTCAGTAACTATGATTACACGATATTATCGCCTATTGTGAATTGATTTTTATGATTCCCTATTTTTCAAAAAAAAATATATTCAAATGTGACCTATTTGAGTAATCCAAAATTTTAAAAAAAAAAGTAAAAATAAACTATTTACTTGACTTTATAAAATAGTATTTTGATATTAAAATAAAACTAAGGAACCAAAAAAATATTCAATTCAATATGTACTCATTGTTGAAAAACGTTGCTACCTAACTTAAAAAATAAAAAAAATTAACAACTCCCTGCGGGTGTACAATCGATCGTCTCATTACAACCGCATCGTGTAATCGCTTACACAACTGCAGCTAATTCTAATTAAATTTCCGCCTTTATTTCTATACTGTTAGAGTTCATTTTGTTATTTCACATATATTTATGTATATTTAATTTAAGCTCTATATGTATGGGAATAGAGTCTAATTTTGTATTAATATCATGCATTTTCCTAAAAGGACTAATCTGAACTAATAATAAATCTAGACATTTACCGTGACTTCGCCTGAGTATAGTCTTGAACTCAAGAAGAAAATTATGTTTTATTTAAGTACCTTACATTTGTAATTTCAAACGTTGTTCTAAGAAAATTTATTATAAATCTTTTGGATTGTCTATTACAGTGTTATCACATTGATTTGAAGCAATGCCTTTGAAATTATTCCTTCTGCCAAGAAAAAATATAGTTACTTGTGTATCTGTCCGTCCATTTGGCCAACTTTATTTTTTCCTAAACTTCCGAAACAATTTGCGTTCACCTTGTCGTGGGGGTGCTCATTAGCGTCCAGCAATACAGCCGGGTGCGAAGCCAAGAAACGCACCGGGAGGCAGCCCACCTCGGTGGGTGGTGTGCTTTGCGAGTTGCTCCTGGTACTTCTCTGATAGCAGAGTGGATTGTGGAGCAACCCCATGGTTGTTGTGGCTGCTTCATTAGACCTGCCGTCGGGGCGTCGTAATTGGTTGCATAAGCGATTCTGCGTCGCCCAATTAAGACGGGGGAAGTTCCGTTAGGTTTTAGTGGGTAGTACTGGCTTTGCCGGTGAGTTCCACATACTTAATTTCATGTATGCAAGTGGTATACCTAAATGGATTTCCCAACGTCACAAAAAAAAATGACCGCAGACATGACTATACGGATTTGAATGAAATTTAATTCACAAATATAGATGATCAGTACTTTGGGACTAACCCGAGTAAGGTCAAGTCGCGACTACGTAATGAAATATAATTATGCATGTACATACATATGTACAATGCGATAGATCAAGAATCACAATATTGTTAATAATATAATATATAATAATGTTTTATTGGGCAAAGCATATTACACAGTTCAAGAGTTTCTTGTTGATGAAAATGTGTGGAATTGAGTATTATTGACTATGCGGGCTATCTACATGATATATTAATAAAATAAATGTAATTTCTATATTTAAAAGAGCAACTGTTTAATTTCTCGCCGGCTCTTCTCAGCAGAACTGCTTTCCGAGCCGGTGGTAGCTTCCTCACGGACTGACTACACTGACGCTTACATTAAATTGACGATTCAAAAGCACTTGTAATAAGTCTAATTGAATAAAAGTTTATTTCATTCATTCAAAAGTTTATTTTATTCATTCATTCACATACTTGATTTACGACTGAATTTTCGTGATTGATTATGTTATACGCGAATCGGTCATTCAATGTATTGTTATGAAATATCGTGTTTACTGTAGTGAAGTGTATTTTGGTAAGGAGTAAGCTGTAATGTTATGGCACAGACCGATAAAGTGTGGCAATATGTGGACTATGTTGGAGTTTAAAGGCCCTTTGAAAGAGTCTATAGGGCTTGTATCACTAATGTATGTAATACTATACCGTAGCGTTAGGACCCGTGGGCAAATCGTATTTACTATATATTGTTTAATAATAATTTTTGCCCGCGGCTTAGTCGCGTTATGTTCATCCTCAGGCAAAACCGCACTCGTCATCCTACACCCGCACATCATGCATCGGTTAAGCCGTTTCTGACACAGAACGCACAGACAGACAAAAATTCTAAAAATCATTGTTTTAGATTCTATTACATTAATACAGAACCCCAATAAAAGTTTTTTTTTAAATCTTCCATGTACAGACAGCGATCAGTTACACTTTTATTATATGTACAAATAAGACTCACTAATACCATGAATAGTCAGATATTATAAGTACTAAGACATTTAATACACTAGAATTTGTATCTATACAAATAAATAAAATTGAAGTGTCTGTTTGTAATATTAAATTAATCGCTTTTTACTAAATGCATATGGATGTATACACGGTACATATGTATACCAAAACAACATTTTTTATAATTTTTGCCTGTCTGTCTATCTGTCTGCATTTTTTATAATTTTTGTCTATCTGTCTATCTGTCTGTCTGTCTGTTTGTTTCGGCTAATCTCCGAAACGGCTGGACCGATTTTGACGGTACTTTCACTGGCAGATAGCTGCTGTTATGAGGAGTAACTTAGGCTACTTTATTTTAGAAAAAGAATCAGGGTTCCGCGAAAAAAAATTAAAACCCATGAAATTGTGAATTTAAATGAATATCTTAGAAGTGGCAAGCTACTATTTATGTATAAACATAGCTAACCGTGAAAACGTACCTAGGGACGAACGCGAGTGAAGCGAGCGTGAGTCGCTAGTTTATTCTAAAAGCGTAGGTTAGGTCACTTTAGGTTACATAGACACAGGTAAGTATAGACTGGTTTTGGACATGCGTGTTGTTGATGTTCTCAACCCCAACAGATACCAACCAGACTGGAACAAATTCGCACTTGACGGGTTTAAGCTGACGATCTTTAACTGGATCTCATATATATTTAAATTCAAATTGATATTCAACTATATAAAATAAAACTTCCCTATATTAAATAAAAAAGTCTGTGTGTTTGTCCAAAAGCTCCTTCTAGGGTTACTTAAAAAATATAGTTTTAGGAACTAGAAGTTGGATGTGAACAAAAAGAACACAAGTTCGATTTAATTGAAACTTAAAACAAATTCAGCTATTCCCATAAGTGAATTTACGTAATTACAATGTCACAAATAATAAAGTTAAAAAAACCGGTCAAGTGCGAGTTGGACTCGCGTACGAAGGGTTCCGTGCCATTATCTATAAAAATGGCAAAGAAATCATGTCTGTTGTATGGGAGTCCCACTTAAATATTTGTTTTATTTTAATTCAATTATTTATTGTTAAAGTGAATGTATAACTAAATATTCTGTGAATTTTTCAATCGTCTACCCGTTGCCGGCATCAATACAGAACAAAAACGAGCAAAAAAATCACGTTTGTTGTATGAGAGCCCCCTTAAATATTTACTTTATTTTGTTTTTTAGTATTTTTTGTTGTAGCGGCAACAGAAATACACCATCTGTGAAAATTTCAACTATCTGACTATCACGGATCATGAGATACAGCCTGGTGACAGACGGACAGACAGATAGACGGATGGACAGCAAAGTCTTAGTAATAGGATCCCGTTTTACCCTTTGGGTACGGAACCCTAAAAATGCACTTAAATAGATCCATGTACATATTACAATCTTTTAATGAACTTGCAATCTGTATGTATGTTTGTTCGGGTCAAACCTTGCAACTGAATTTTTAAGCAGGTATCCTCAACCGATTGAGCTAAAATTTTGTATACAAGTTTAATTTGGATGATAATGCATGGTCAGCGAAGTGACGTCATTGTAAATACAACATGGCGGTCTCCCGTCGATGGTGGACTATGTTCTTTATGCACCCCTATAATATGGATATCAAATGAAAGCGTTTGCTTAGAACATTACGAATAAATACCTAAAAATAGTATGATGATAGCTGGTTATCTAGGTCAACATTTAGGACACTTTTTACTGCGGAAAAATATATCATCTCTGAGAAATCTATACTAAGCAAAAACGTAACTATGTACGAACCCGAGCTGACCAAGTCGCCAGTACCACAAATGTCACATTAAATAATAATCGTACTGTAAAGCCTGGATATATTTCTTTCAAGATATTCTTTGATTGTAGATCGCGAGTGCTTCACGTCATAGCGGCATTAATAATAAAAACGTGCACAGGTGGGCCGCTATCAATCGATTTGTAATTACCGATTCGATTCTTTGTTGGAAGCTTGACGGCCATTGTTGGTAGGAAATGAAAAATTCAAGGGAAACGCCCGGTCTGAGGCGTTACTATCACATGCCTTATACTTCATCTATATGGTTACCATTTAATGTTTTTAGTTTATGAAACACTACGTATACATTCATATTTAATATTATAAATGTGAAAGTGTGTTTGTTTGTTTGTTTGTCCTTCTTTCACATCGAAATATTGATGGATTGGCATGGTTTTTGTGTGGAGATACTCGTAGTTGGAGGGCTGGAGCGAGAGATTATATCATTCCTACGAGAAAACACGATATACATAATACATCCCACAACAATTCATCATACCTATGTATATATACATATATTCCATATAACTATTCCTATTCCATACTAACCGCTAAAACGTACATAGGGACGAATTCGAGCGAAGCGAGGGTGAGTCGCTAGTATTATATGTATATGTTTTTAATTTGATTTGACATACGGTCAAAAGTATAGGCTAAAACTAGTAAATTGTAACTTTAAAAAAAAGCTTTCTGAAACTTAAAGAATAACTTTAAAATTAAGAGAGTTCATTTGTCTTTTGTATCTATACATATAATTCTAACGAAGCCGAATCTGTACATTAAATATTTTTTGGAAAATCTTATTAAATAGTCATTATTATCGATACAGAGGCCGAATCTAAAGTGTTTGTCTGTCTGTCTGTTAATGCATCACAAGAAAACTACTGTACAGATTTTAATGAAATTTGGTGTGATGATAGCTGGTTATCCGGGTCAACATATAGGATACTTTTTACTGCGGAAAAATATCCCATCTCTGAGAAATCTATACTAAACTTTAAAACATAAACAGGGACGAATCCGAGCGGAGCGAGGATGAGTCGCTAGTACTGTAATAAAATAAATATTATTAAAAATAAAAAAATATATACATTTTTTAAATAATACAAATTAAAATTGTATTTTTATTATGCATTATCCACCCATAAACGCCTTTCAGTTACCAGTAACCAGTATACAGCCGAAGCAATTACGTGCATGTGACAAGCATTGTGCGCAGGTGTAGCCACTGCCTAATACCTCAATGTGTTGAATTGTATAGAACTCTATACCACTTTACATCAATACTTATAATAGAATATTAACTTAGCTGTATGTACATAAACTTGAAAATGTATTCACTACGTTTCTAGGATCAGGGAAGACAACGTTTTATACTTGTTTTTAAGTAAACTAAAAATTATATGTGTATTGTTTTAATACGAGTGTGTAAAGCTATTTCACGTTATTTGGATAGTTGAAAAAGAAAATATTCTACGTTCGATATTATTAATAGAAATAACGGTGTTTCTATACGTCTTTTTAATAGGAAAAATTAAACAGTAATTATTCGTCCTTTATTTTATACTAGCGACTCACCCTCGCACCGCTCGGGTTCATCCTGGCTTACGTTTTAAATATTTATTATAAATTTCTCAGAGATGAGATATTTTCCCGCAGTAACAAGTAGATCCAGATGGTTATTCGGGCTAGCTATCACCATACTAAATTTCATCAAAATCCCTCCAGTGGCTGTTCTGTGATGTGGAAACAGACAGACAGACAGACAGACAAAAATTCTAAAAACTATAGAATCGGCGTCTCTATCGATAATTATGTCTATTTCAATAAGATTTTCGAAAAAATATTTAATGTACAGATTCGGCTAAGTTACAATTATATTATATGTATAGATTTATTTGTTATATATAACTTTTTAGATAGCACATATAGTCATGTCACATGACGATTACGAGACGTGTTAAGTATGGGATATCATCATCAAGAATAGAAGTATAGAAGTAAACTACAGTATGTTTTATAAATTTCAATACAATCCCTTTTTATTTACGAACCAAAAGCAATAACGAGAGTGTGACATGCACTGTGCGCAGCTGTGGTTCCTGCCTCATACCTCAGGATTGAAGTGAATAGAATCGGGAAATATATTAAAAGTCCTTTTAAATTAAGGGAAGGAATAGCATTGTAGCCCAATGAAAAATAGGTTATAATCGATTACATCTCCCCCAGACTCCACTCGCACGATTAAATAGCCCATTTCAAACACCTGTCATTATCCGCTTGAGAAACTCTTGTTCACATGTGTAGTAATATATGTTGAGACATTAACACACAGCACCATCTAGTTCCATGGTAAGCTACGAGGATTGTGTTATGGGTACCAGATAGTTGATACACTACATATATATAACTTTAAATATGTACATATTATAAATATAAACACCCACGACTGGAATACAAACGGTCATGTTCATCACACAAATGCCCCCAGCGGGACTCGAACCCGCGACCGCTGGCACAGCAAGTAGCTACACAAACTGAGCTATATGTGTAGTAACGTTTGCTTTCTATGATTTTTCTATGGAAACCTTTTTTAGATGAAGTTCATCATGTTAAAGTCTCGTTTAAATTGGTTCAAAAATAAGAGGTACAAACAAAAACATAAAGACATTTTTTAAATAGTTGTTTGTTGCAAATAACCATAAAAGCTGAAAATTGTATAGCAATATTCATGTCATATTCATGGAAATATGTATATATCTATATTATTGTTAAGTATAAATATACATAGTTAATTTGTTTTACCTAAATAGGGTTTATTGGCTTACAATAGCAAAAACTTGTTAAATATTGCCAAAGCGAATAAAATATGTAAAAGTTCTAGATAGTTTTTTTTACAACATGTGCAATTGACTAAATTTAGTCGATTCTAATACCTATTATAAAGAGGAAAAATGTCATTGTTTGTTTGTTTGCTTACAATAGGCTCAGTAACTACTAAACCGATTTAGATGAAATTTGGTAAAAAGATAGTTTGAGACCCTCGGAAGGACATAGAATAGTTTTCATCCCGGAAGTCATCCCTTAAGGGGGTGAAAATTTGTATGGGGAAGCAATCTAGGAACGAACCCGAACGAAGTGAGTTGCTAGTAAATATATAATCGGACTATTATTATAAATACGAAACTTTGTGTGTCTACGTGCTTGCTTGAGTACGTACATGTCTATATGCGTGTGTGTGTGTGTGTGTGTTTGTGTGTGTGTGTGTGTGTGTGTGTGCGTGTGTGTGTGTGCGTGTATGTGTATATGTGTGTGTATGTTTGTTTGTTTGTTTATATTTCGTGCTGAAATGACTAGACAAATTTTTAGTTTACAATGAATATAAAGCGCATAGGCACACTATATGCTTGTATTGAAAGTGAAGAATTTGAGAATATGTAAGACGCCTTTGAACGTAAAAGAAAATTTTGTAAACCGCCTATGGCATAGCTCATAAACAAGTCCGTTTTGAAAGCTCTTTAAATGTATGGCTTGCTAGTGAATAGTGTAATGTCAACGGTCACAGGTTCAATTCCTTATTAATTCCTTATTGCTAAACCAGTGATCGCGGGTTCGATACCCACTGGGGGCATTCATTTGTGCGATGGGCAATGTTTGTACTCCAGTCATGGGTATTTATATTTATAATATGTATATATTATTGAAGGTTATCAGATTTAAAGACAATAATTCCAGGCAAATCTTATAATAAATATTAAATGAGCAATTCTTACATATACATATATAAACTTATTTTGTGTATCTCAGAAACGACACTAACGATCAAATTTTGTATTTAGATAAAGTTTTGCTTTTTAAGTTGATCTATATAGTTCTCTTTTCTAAAAAAACTCAATTTTTATAGAAAATATAATACATAATAATTCCGAAAAAAAAGCGCCAGGCGAAGCTCGATCACCCAGGTACTGCAAGTATAGTGATATATTGAACATATACGGTAGAGACAGTTCATAACATCACTTTCTATCTAATCAAACAAAGAAAAACTTACATAATAAACGTACTACTTTCCTGGAATCGAACATGTGACATGTGTGATAGACTTTGCCAGCCAGGAAAGTGAGACAAACAGTGTAATGTTCAGGAAACATTCATTCAAAGGAATAAAACTAAATTAAACCTTACATCAAGGATTGTTGTGGCTGCTGATAAATTGTAATGAAGTTCCGTATCGGTTTTCTACTATAGCTATTTCCTGCGAAAATATCGAAAGTGGAGAAGTTTTTGGTATGATAATTAATCCATACTTAATATTATAAATGCGAAAGTAACTCTGTCTGTCTGTCTGTCTCCTTTTCCCGCTCGTTTTAAAGTAAGGGATATAAAACTCATCATACCTATGTATATCTATGCTTAATATTATAAAGCTGAAGAGTTTATTTGTTTGTTTCGTTGAACGCGCTAAACTCAGGAACTACTAATCCGATTTGAAAAATTCTTCTTTCATTAGATAGCCCGTTAACTGAAGAAGGCTATAGGCTATATATCATCTCGGAAAAATGTACGGTTCCCGTGGGATAGATATGTATTTGTCTAGGGATGAACCCGAAGCGAAGCGAAGGTGAGTCGCTAGTGTACATTATAAGCTAGCTTTTACTCTTAAGCGTCGTAAAATGATGGTCCAATAAATACAAGAATTTTTAAAATTTGACCGCTAGTTCCAAAAATCAGTGCATTCAAGCAAACAAAAAGCAAACAGAAGAAACAAGAATCAATATGTATATATACATAAGCAAAAATCACATTAATTATATTGATACTCGATTATATTCTATCAATTTTGATAGTCTCATGCGCGAATAATTTTCAACATGATTACCACTTGCTTTAGGGTAAAGAGATAATCGTGACCAAACCTACATGTCTAAGAGAAGTTGGCAAGTCTTCAGACATGTAAAGTCCGCTAACTCGCAACTTGGCCAGCGTGGTGGACTATGCCCGAATGCGCCTTTCAGCAAGTGGAGACCCGTGCCCAACAGTAGGTCGCTTAAAAGGGCTGAATACAAATTGACAATCTTGACTGATCGATTCAGAGTCGAGTCAAGTTAGCATCCTGCTATAGCTAACGCTTCTTCTTCTTCTCGTATCGATGGCAAGTTTAAATTGAGTTAGTCCAAAACTCAGCCACCATCCTTGAGTATAAGCTAACGCTTATACTCGTAGATAACAAAAATTTGTATATAAATCAAAAATTAATCGTTATGTCAAATAATCAAATCCCCGTAAAATTTTTACGTTTCAATTAGCAATGTCTGTAGAAAGGAAACTTCTCTAAAGAATTTGCTTGAAACTGTCTGCAGTAAATACTCGAAATGGTACCTTGTCGTGGCGGAGGGCTCATTAACAGCCGACAATCCTACGGGGCGTGAAGCGAAGAAACGCACTGGGGGGCGGCCTACCTAGGTGGGCGGTTGCTCCTGGTAATTCGCTGATAACAAAGTGGAGCATGAGAGCAACCCCACAGTTGTTGTGGTCTGCTTCGGTAGACCAGCCATCGGGACGTCGTGGTTGAGTGTGTAGGCGATCCTGTGACTCCTCATTAAGACGGAGAAGGTTCCGTTGGGTTTTAGTGAGTAGAAGGCTTTGCCGGTGAGTTCCATATAACCACCTGTATACATTGAAGGTGATATGCGTAAATTCATTACCCAATGTTAAAAAAAGGTATTTGAAATGGTGTATTCATTTAATACACGACATAGGTTATTATAAAGAAAGAACTTTTAGCTCCAACATATCTCTTGCACCCACTTCAGAGATAATTGCTTCACGCTAGAAAACAGAAAAATTGCTGTGTAGTAAAAAAATTCAGTTTATTTTGCAATAACTTTATTTTCTTTAAATTTTACCAACTACAGGTAGAAATCGATTCTTTTTAAAATAATACGATTTATTTTAAATGAATATCAGATCCATGTAAGTTTTTAAAATAGATATGTAAGGTTTTAGGACGAAAGATAGAACCTACATTTTAACAAAACTATTCTTTCGGATTTTTTTGCGTATTTATTTTAAATTTTGGTTTCCGACGTTTCAAATGCTTTACAAAAATCATGGTCACGGGAGAGACTAAGGTTTTAAACGTCTCCCTAACCTTGTTTTATAATATTCGCGTAAATCTAAGAAAGTATAGCTAGGCACACCACTAGATCTGAGTCATCATAACAAAATGTGTTTAACATTTACGAAAATCGAACTCGCTACCACGTAAAAGCGGGAAAAATTCTATAAAATTTCTACCTTCAACAACGGAACCCTAAAACCAGTGAAAATAAACATAAAATGGTAAGACCTAGCAATAACACTTACGAGTGGAACTCCAATTAGCAGTTAACGGTTAACGCCTTGTTCTCTAGTGTTTATACCCGACTTACCTGCATTATTGCCTAGATTTATATAATAAAGGCGATAGTATCGTTTTCAGATTTTATATCCCCCATTTACGCACTAGCCTAAGTGTTTGGCTTATTTCGACGCTCGTCACATTTTCACGTAATCATCAAAAACATTATACTTTCTTAATACTTTCTTAAATTTACGCGAATACTTGACATTTTAAATAAAACTATCCTTTCAGATTATTTCACGGATTGATTTTGATTTTTGCTTCCCGACGTTTCGATTGCTTTACAGCAATCATGGTCACGGGAGAGACTAAGGTGACGTGTCAAAGGCGTTATATACTTGTTACAGATACGATTTCAAAAATTCAAAATTACAACAAGTACCTTACAATATTTATTGATTTTAAATTCTAAACATTTTAATTTATTTAAAACATCAAAAACATTCGTTAACACATCAGATTTACAAATCTTTGCAATTTCATTGATTCATGTTCTATTTCAATAACTAGATAATATCCTCCCACTAATTTTGGTCACAGCGGCCAATCTCACTGAAACGAGCCAATTGCGCAGGAGATATTATAATACGCAATATCGAGTTATATTAATTCGACCCGACCAGTGAAAGATGGGGCGCAGAGCCGAAGGCTTTACGATCTTGCCGAGAGGTGAAACACGAATCATTCCTCAACTCGGAACTGTTACTGAGAATTTCTAAACTGAAAGTGACAATACTAGCACTATGTAAAAAAGTATACTTGGCCCTACCCGGGATTCGAACACAGGACCTCCAGTTCATGTACATGTTAGCTACATCATCAGCTAGGTAGTTATAGAAAAACATACGTGTGTTCATTATTATTTTTTTAAATATCCAAAAGAATTCCATGTGTAAAATCTTCTTATCTACCATAAATTAAGCATTTTGTTAAACTTATTATGATAATGTCTGAAATAAAGATAAGTAAAGTGACACCATAATATATTTTAAATTTTATAATTATAATACAGAGGCCAGAACTTAATGGCGCAGGTCCTCTAGAGACTAGCTATATTTCTTACATTATGAAGAACCTCTTTAGCAAAACTTTTCATAATTCGGCGCTTTTTATTTTATTACAAAAATAAAAACATTTACATTAATCTTTCTAAATAGCTATCTTTCTACAAAATTTACAAAAGAAAGCAATTTAAAATCTAAATGATAATAATATTGCTATTTACATTATAATTTGAATCCTAAAACAAAATTTTCAACTCCACTGACCTAGTAAATAAGAATTTGATGTGGTTTAGTAAAATGATAAAATAATCTATCACAGAAACTCAAAATAACCATAGTGTGGTCCATATTAGTAGTGTGGTCCATATTGTGAGTGTGGTCCGTATTAGTAGGATCCAATAATTATTCACAGGGAGGACTAAATTGGACTCTGGGAAGGATTCGAACTGGCTATCTACATAAGGTGCGTTGTTTTTATTCACAATGCACATTTAGGAGATTTGGGAGACAAGGAAAAATATTTCTTTCTTCTTTTTCACTACTATAATGTTGGGTTTATAATAATATCATTATTATAATTTCATTCCAAATAGATTTTAATTGCACGCAATTTTGCCGTTAATTACATAATTAAATCAATTAACTCGCGACATTATCGTCTATGCCATGTGTTGGAATTAAATCCTCTTTTATAGGAATTGATATTACTCCCTGAAAAATAAAATTTTAGCTCATCTAATTTTTATCTTTTATTCGTGAGATTTGTCGATTTTTGGGAATTTTGTTTAGAAATCCTACAATTTTATCAATTTTATTAGTTTTTTGCAGATATCCATTATTAAAGATATATTTTTAAATATATATACAAAAATATGTTCTTAATAATTACTATACAATGTCCGCTTGGAATTGTGGCAAAAGTGCTAGCTGCATTCTAAGCTGATGGACTATAGACACTATGACCTGTAGTAACCAGGTAGTATTACGTACTTAGGGTTACAAATTTTCACTTTCACTTTTATATATATATTTGGAATATTTGGAAAATATTCTGTAAATAAATGAAAAATAAAAACTATCAAAATCCAATTCGTAGTTTATAAAAAAGTAAGCGCTTTGTTTTTACCATTTTAATTTTAAAAAAACATAATTTTAATAGGAAAAAAAGATTTTTTAATAAAATATAAGCTAACAAGTTGAGCTATGTATATTGTCTGAACTTTGGTAACTTGGGCATGTGACTTGAATGCAGTTAATTAGATTTTAAACGTATTTGTAACGTCGCACACCATTTTAGGATGTTTTCCACTAAACAACTAACGCTATTCATTGCTATACAGGGATTTATTATTTTACATATACTTCTGCTCAAATAACCCTTACTTGTTCGCGCGTCAACCCGCTACCACGACAAGGTAAACGCACATTTGGGGGCTCTTGAAAAAGGTCTCTTCTAACTCTGTCCATTGGATCCTGTCCCTTGTGACTCTTCTTCAGTATCTGTATCAGTATCTAGAACTTGTATATATTCTAAATAGTCAACATCCATAATAATCTTTAAAGGTACAACATTATTTGAAATTATAATCCTCAATATGATTTCTGCTAATTATTATCATAAATCGTTATATGATTCTAGAAAAAATTCAAATGAACGTTTCTGAATCAAGCGAAGTGCAATTTAAATCTATATTTAGAAAATTTTTAAAATGTATTTAAATTTTCACATATTGCTCCCATTTTATTTAATCGGTTATCTATTAAAACATATTCCCGTAAGAATGAGGTATATAGAAACTATTGTCACTCTTGAGGTCTTAATTATCTATGTAAAAGAAATTATATCAATCCGGTGTTGCAATTCGACGATAAAATAGGTATAATATAAGACAAACAAATCAACAAATTTTAAAAAGACCAAGTCCTTTAAGGGTGTAAGGTTAGTATGATTTTTTTTCTATATAGCGCTATACATCTTGTGGAATACATCACGTGTCTTAAAGTCACGTAGCTGAAGATTAGAGCTAATCTCAAGTCTAGGGACGTCTAGGAGATTTACCGCTTGCTATCTGTTTCTTCACTAATACTAACCTTAGATATAAGCCAAAATAATGATATAGGAGGTTGAAAGCTACTTGTTACAGATAGTATACGATCCCCGGATAAATCCTGCTTATCGTGTGCTGAGTGAGGATAAATTTTATATCAAGAATTAAAACTATTTTTAGAAGTTTTTAATTTTAAGTAGTCCGATCGTTGTTGTGTTTTTTCGGTTCGAAATGACTAATTCAATCTTCATGCACTTGCATTCAATTAACATTTAGGAAGATCTTATGAAGAAAATGAAGCTAGAACAATAACTCCTCAACCACTGCTATAATTCTATGTAAGTCTTATAAGTAAGTGTAGGCGAGAGTGAGTTGCTGTATATAGTAACTACTAGTTTGGTCTTAGATTCAGCTTTCACTTATACACAGTGTCAGCCGCAATATTATAAATCCTAATTTAATAATAATAATAAATTGAGAACTGGTGTTTGTTAATTTGCCTCAACAGATTTTAGTGTTGTTCGCAATAAAGATAGATTATAATTTGTACTATCCTAGATTAAAACAAAGACTATTTTTCATCGACATACCTATCACATGAATGGAGCTGCAAGCTACCACATCAGACTTTCATCCGCTATCTTTTTCCTATTTCCAGAATAACAATAACTTATTTCAATTTTGATCAAATTCGTCTACCCAACAATGGAAGTTTCGTATAAATCAGGTCAGGTATTTTGGACATATTAGTTAGACATAATGTACAGCACGGGCCTCCTTTCAATACGAAGGGAATGAGGCCATAGTCCACCACGCTTGCTAAGTGCGGGTTGGCGAACTACACTTATCTCGAAAACTTGCTAGGTTGATGCGAGTGCGAGCCCCAAATGAGCGAGTTACTACTGGTCTATCTATCATTGCTTTATAAAATAAATAAAATACCATATTATAGCGTAATCTTTAAAAGTAGATGTATAATGATTTAAGAAGAGTATCCTATTTTTATAGTTATTCAGCTTCAATGGTATGTGAAGCAAGGTCAGTAAAGGATATCTGTTTGCCACAGTGTAAGCAGACAAACTCGAATGTGACGGCTAATTTATGATTTAGGTACTTCCCCCGGTCACGTTGTGAAGCTGGGGAAGATTAACTAATCTTCACGTTAAGATTTACGATGCGCAAGTGCTTATTGTTTAATCGAATTAACCACTTAAATTGATCAACTAAATAAATTTATATAGGAGTTTTAGTACACTAAATGATTTATAAATAACTAGCAAAAATAATAACTAATGTATCCCACGGGAACCGTATATTTTTCTGGGCCAAATTTCATGCAGATCCGTTCAGCCGTTCTCACGTGATTGAGTAACAAACATTCAAACATGTAAACTTTGACATTGATAATATTAATAAGACTAGCATAGGACCCTGGTTCTGCCCACGTATTTAAAAAATTATGGATTTTCTCGCAAACTTCTTACCCCTCTTTTACCCTTCAAGGGATTGAATTTTCATCCATTCTTAGCGGATACCTTCTTTCTATGAGGAATATTTCTACCAAATAAGTGTTATTTCTCTGTTAAATAACTACTTACTAAAAAAAAGGACACTGTATTTAAATTGTTCCAAAAGATAATTATTATGAATCTCATAAACATTAAATTTGTAAGTTTGTTTGAAGTTGGAAAAAATAGCCGTTGAGTTAAGAGCACACGAGCGAAGCAAGGGTTAGTCGCTTGTTTTAAATATATTTAAGTCGGTCAGTAAGAAGATAAAATATCCATGTGGATTGTGGGTATGACGTTATCCTTTTTTTTTAATGTTGGGAAATACATTTACGCATACCACCCGTATACAGGTGGTTATTGTGGTGGTTGGTTCACCGGCTAGAAAAGCCAGTACCTACTACCCACTAAAACCCAACAATACCTCCCCCGTCTTAATGGGGCGTCGCAGGATGTAATATAACGAAAACCACCATAATCGCCATCATGCGTGTTCATGTTTAATGATTGTGGTATAAAAAGAAATATATAAACTGACAGCAATGTAGATAATAGCTAAAATGTAGATAAATAAAAATCGGACAAGTGCAAGTTAGCTCGCACACTAAGGGTTCCGTAGTATGAAATATTGTTTTTTTATAACATACTACTTTAAACAAAAAAGTTATTTTGATTCTAAATGCATATAGTCATTTTTTTTTTTCATTTCATTTCAATTCATTTCATTTCATTTATATTTGAATTTTACAGACCTATTAAGAAATACCAAGATTTATAGTGAGTTTTAGAGTGCCAGCAGTCGCGAGTTCAAATCCCGCTGGGGGCATTCATTTATGTGATGTTTATATTTATAATATTTAAAGTTATAAATGTGTAGTGTATCAACTATCTGGTATCCATAACACAGACCTCATAGCTCACCATGGAACTAGATGGTACTGTGCGTTAATGTCCCAAAATATGTCCCAATATATTTATACCCTAAACTCTTATGTGGCCACCCCTAGCCATCCCTATTTTATTTATTCGCAACTTCACTATAGAATTTTCTAGTGGTTCATATGAAATACCTACATATTTACCAAATTTCAACAATGTTGGTGTAATCGTCTTCGAGTGAAATGGCCATCGCATTCCGACAGAGGGACATGACAAAATCAAAAGGATTTCATTTTATCCTTTTAAATAAAGAACCCTGCAAAGGCATGTTGTAAAACTGAGATGTGTAGGTTCGATGCGTGTACCCAAGTGACGTTAGAATAAATCAATAATGAAAAGATAAAGAAAGCTACACGCGACGAGAATCGCGAACTAAAGCTAGTTAAATAAAATCGTAAATAATATTAATCTATACAGATAAATAAAATTGGAGTGTCTATTTGTAAAAATGCATATGGATATATACACGGTACAAATACCAAAACAACTTTTTTTTTCAATTTTTGTTCATCTGTCTGTCTGGCTGTTTGTTCCGGCTAATCTCTGAAATGGCTGGACCGATTTTGACGGGACTATCACTGGCAGATAGCTGATGTAATAAGGAGTAACTTAGGCTACTTTTATTGTAGAAAAAAAATAGGGTCCCACGAAAAAAAACAAAACCAAATTAATTTATTTATTTTGTTTTGGAAAGCAACCTAGGGATGAACCCGAGCGAAGCGAGGGTGCGTCGCTAGTTAAAAATAAAATAATTTTATTACACCTTATATATGAATACCGGCTACATATTAAGGTTTAAAAGATTAAACCTTTTAAAGCTATAATAGACGGACAGACAGCGTAGACTTACATGATTTCGTTTGAACCCTGTAGCTATTAAACTCTAAAATCTAAAACTAACAGATATTTATTAAAACATCATAGAGAGAATGAATCTTATATAAGAACAGGTTTTATTTTACTTTTGCGCGGGTCCCTTATTCTTTTTCTAAAATAAAAGTAGCCGAGTGAAAGTTCCGAAAAAATTGGCCCAGCCGTTTCGAAGATTAGCCGCAACAAACAGACAGACAGCAAAAAAATTTAAAAATTGATTTTTTCTTGTAAATTTCGTATATACTTACATATGTATTTAGTATAAAGCTGTTATTTCAACATTACAAACAGACACTTCAATTATATTTATTTGTATAGATATCAATTAAACAATGTGTATGCGAAAAGAATTTGGTTATTTAGACGGTGACCCATATTTGGTTAGAACGTCATCTGTTGGAAATATTAGGTTTCGAGATGGGTCGTCGCGATAGACAGTGGCGATTTGTGGGCCATTAAAGGCGTCAGCAGCCCGAAGGGACTATGATGCCCATTTGCTGTGGAACACAATTTTACCAGACACTAGAATAGGTCTCCTTATTAGGGTTGTCACTTGGCACTTAATGAAATAAGTTTTTTTAATAGATTTGATTGATTTGTGAGCTGGAAAAGAAAAGACAAATTTAATTTTCTTCTACATTAAAATTATGAAAATTTTAAATATAGTTTTGAGTGAAATTAAAAAATAATCAAATTTTAAATTTCATTTTAATCTATAGTAATATTATAAAGCTGAAGAGTTGGTTTGTTTGTTTGGTTGAACGCGCTAATCTCAGAAACAACTAATCCGATTTGAAAAATTATTTTTGAATTTTTAAAAATCTTTCTTCTTATTTTGCTACTGCTATCTCTGCACTAAAAACGGAAAAATAAAAACCCAAAAAAAAAACCGACTTCAAAAAAAAACTAAAAAAAAAATTCAAAAATTTTAAAATGTTTTTTTTCATATAGTATTGGTATGAAAAAAAAACATTTTAAAATTTTAGGCAGTGGTAGCCCAGTGGTAACGCGCTCGCTTGGGAAACCGAGTGAAGCGGGTTCAAATCCCGGGTCTCGCACCTTCTGATATTTTCATGTGCGAATCATTTTCTAACTTGATTACCACTTGCCTTACGGTGAAGGAAAACATCGTGAGGAAACCTGCATGTCTGAGAGAACCTAGCAAGTTTTCGTAAGACACGTGAAGTCTGCCAATCCGCACTTGGCCAGCGTGGTGGACTATGGCCTGATCCCCCTCGTCTTGAAGGGAGGCCCGTGCCCAGCAGTGGGACGTTAAAAAGGGCTGAATACATACATACATTGGTATGAAGATGGCTAATGTTGAAACTTGATCAGAATAACATTTTTGCATTACAGTATAGAATACCATTATCGCTCTGTATTCAATATACTAAATACTAATACGTTTACTTACCTTTGACATTATCCTATGACCTTTTGACTGTTTACATAATTTACGAGCACCTGTTCTGTGCGAGAGAGAAATGCCAACACGTTATGTTCATATTTAAACACTGTACTAGTGTATTTATGTACAGGGAATGATATAGATTTGATTCACGTACAATAATTGTTACTGGTAACTCAGACAGGACCCATATGGGTTCATTTGGTAAAAGTAAATTATGATATAAGTCACATAATCTTGTATATTAGATATAATCAATTCAACGATACAATAGATTTTTTAACATTAGCAAACGAAAACTAAATTACAATAAATAAACGTTAAAACATTATTTTTGACTAGCGACTCACGCTCGCTACGCTCGGATTCGTCCCTACTTACATGAAACGTTTACTATTAATTTCTCAGAGATGAGATATTTTTCCACGGCAAAAAGTATCCTATATGTTGACCCGGATAAAAAGCTATCATCATACCAAATTTCATCAAAATCTTTATAGTGGTTTTCTCGTGATGCGGTAACAGACGGACAGACAGATAAAAATTTTAAAAACTATAGATTCGGCTTCTGTATCGATAATAATGACTATTTCAATAAGATTTTCCAAAAAATATTTAATGTACAGATTCGACTCAGAATTTTATTCTATGTATAGATAATCTATAACCTATTTTTTGATAGTTAACTTCACACTACGACGTTACTCCTTATTATTTATTAGTAGCAAAATATTCACACAAAAAAATAAAATACGCAGGCAGAGCCGCGTGCTATCGCTCGTATAATTATATACAAGCAAATGAAAAGTTTCAGTTTGTACACAATTTAAAGACTCATAAATGCTCTGACCGCCTGGTAGCCCTGTCATACATTACGTTACAGGCAACTATCCATTCGCAGTGCGTTTTAGAAAAATTTGTCCTTTACTGACCGTCCGCTTTTGAATTTATTTTGGCCTTTCAAAAAAGCCTACCTTTGTTCGCATTTTTAGAACACTCTACGAGCTTTAAGATTACAAAAAATAAAGAAAAATCTCATTTACCCGCTATTTTGAAAGCTTTACATGAGAGCTTAAAAGAACTAGCAACAAAACACATCTAGTGATGTGTTATTATCATTAACTTTTAGTGTACAACGACCAGACTAACTTGAGCCACGTTTCTAAAGAAGTAATTAATAAGTAGTAGTATTACCATGGTAATAAATAGAAATACTTTATAGTGCTTTCAAATATGAGTAAAGACGGATCAAGTAAGATTGAACAAAATGGCAATGTTAAAACTGCTAGTTCGCTGATTATTTGTATACTAAAATAATATTATTGCATAATTATATTAAACTAGGGACTTACCCCCTATCTACCCCTATATCGCTCGGGTGTGTCCCTAAGTACGTTTTAAATAGATGTAGGTAATCTGGATAACAACTCCACCTACCGGGCTTAACTACAGATAAAAACGACCTAGAAGTCAAAGCCAAAAAGAATTACAAACATACACACACTGAAATTTCACGTATAAAGCTTATGTCAGGAATATCTTGGTCCACATTGGTCTCTCTATTATCTATGTTACATTGTTAATATATATACATATAATAAAATTCTAACTGAGTCGAATCTGTACCTTAAATATTTTTTGGAAAATTTTATTAAAATAGACTTTATTATCGATACAGAGACTGAATCTATAGATTTTAGAATTTTTGTCTGTCTGTCTGTCTATTACCGTATCACAGAAAAACCACTGGAGGGATTTTGATGAAATTTGGTATGATGATAGCTGAATATCCGGGTCAACATATAGGATACTTTTTCCCGCGGGAGGTTATCTCATTCCCATGGGAATACACGTTATAACACAACCCAACCAACAAACAATAAAAAAAATTTTGTGATCAGAATTTCTTGAAACTTGGTATTAATGCTCTTCAATACAATTAAATAAATACGTGTTTTAGCGTTTTTTGAAATTCATTCCATAAGGGATGAAAATTTGTATGAAACCTAACTTTTTAAAGTTTTCTTGTAGTTTTAGCGCGAGCGAAGCCATAACATACGTACAAACAAACATACACACATATGTACATACACGGTACACCTATATAATGTATATTTGCTTGGAAGCCCTAGTAGATTATTATATGTGACTATTTTGCAGTTCCAATAATATAAAATACGTATGTACGTACCGAATTGATAACTTTCTTTTTTTGAAGTCGGTTAAAAATAGAGTCAAGCTGTAACTTAACGTCTACTTAATTGCGAACGAACAACTTATTTATTTATTTTTCTAAATAACTATGTACCATATTATCACGTACATCCATACTAATATTATAAATGTCAAAGTGTGATTGTTTGTTTGTTCTTCTTTCATGTCGAAACAGAGTGACGGATTGTCGTGATTTTTTTGTGTGGAGATAGTTGGAAGGCTGGAGAGTGACATAGGCTTTTTACCGCGGGAGATTGTCTCATTCCTACGGGAAAACAGGTTTTAATACAACCTAAAAAATATTTATGATTAAAATTACTTCAAAGTTGGCATTATTCTCTTCAATACAATTAAATAAATACGAGTTTTAGCATTTTTCGAAATTCACCCCAAAAGTGGGTAAAATAGGGGATAAAAGTATTTATGAAACCTACATTTTGGTTTTTTTTAAGTAACTTTATTGCAAACAAAGCTGCGGGTTCTGCTAGTAGTATATAAATATCAAACATCAACAATATTACATTACTGTGCGGTTGATCATTATTTATTCGGGATATAAGATATTGCAAGTTATATAAGTTTACATGAAACTTCATTAAATGAGATATTAATTTCATATTCAATGTAAATTATATTATCTCTACAAATAAAGTACTCTAGGTCTGACCAACCAAAATGTATCTCAATGAAACTGAGCCTTATTATTAAAACAAGTACCACTTGTTTTCATGATTTAAGTATTCATTCAGCCCTTTTTAACGTCCCACTGCTGGGCACAAGCCTTCAATACGAGGGGGATCATGCCATAGTCTACCACACTGGCCAAGTGCGAGTTAGTGGACATCATATATCTTAGTTATCATGGCTCTCTAATACATTCAGGTTTCCTTGCGACGTTTTTTTCCCCGTAAGTGGTAATGATGTTGGAAATGATTTACGCATGGAATTTTTAGAGGCGCGAGACCTAGGATTGAACCCGCTTCACTTGATTATACAAACGAGCGCGTTGTCATTGGGCTACTACGGACTAGTAAGGATATTTTACTTCAAATAGGATACTACATATGCCACTGGTCACATGTTTGATTCTCATCATAGGAAAAGTTTCCTACAAGTATACCAGTCACAACATATTTCCGGTATAGGTAATCTATACAGATAAATAAAATTTAAGTGTCTGTTTGTAATGTCAAAATAACAGCTTTATAATAAATGCATATGGGATTACATATATTATACACGGTACTTATAAGAAAAACATAATTTTTAAAATTTTTGTGTGTCTGTTACTTCCGGCTAATCTCCGAAACGGCTAGACCAATTTTAACGGGACTTTCACTGGCAGATAGCTGATATTATAAGGAGTAACTCAGGCAACTTTTATTTTAGAAAAAGAATTAGGGTTTCGCTCAAAAAAATTAAAACGTACCTAGGGACACACCCGAGCGAAACGAGGGTAAGTCGCTAATAAAGTATAACCAAGAGAGATTCTTCAAGTGTTTCGATACTTAGATAAAGGATTTATTATTTACGGTTACCGTACTTTATGGTAAAGCTCAGTTTATCAGACTTACGAAGGAAATTCAAAGCTATTTAATTCCGTAGCAGAGTATTATTATTTTTAACCCTGGATCACGATGAGTCAGCGAGTTTCATGTAATTGATTGTAGACGATTGCACTGTATGGTGTCAACTTATCTTTTAGTACGACTAATTCAATTAAATTAATTATTGTATTGTCAGTCTATTTGAATGCTAGTTTATAATACAAATGATCTGACATTTGACAACTTCGTGACTCTAGTGGATGGCGTGTATAGCTGCAGATCAGCAGGTTCAAGTCCCTGGTCAGGCCAAGCTAATGGGTTTTTTACTTAAGAATTTTTTGCAATAAGAAACCCGATCGGTGATCTTTTCTTTTATATATGTTGGGACATTATCATACAGCACCATCTAATTCCATGGTAAGATACGAGACTTGTGTTATGGATACCAGATAGTTGATACACTACACATATATAACTTTAAATACATACTACATACATACACCCATGACTGAAGTACAAATGTTCGTGCGCATCACACAAATGAATGCCCCCGGCGGGACTAGAACCCGCGATCGCTGGCACAGCAATTACGGTCACTACAACCTGAGCCAAACGTGTCGTCAAAATCTCTCTCTCATTCGCCATAGTTACTAGTCGCGTCAAATTTTCGACCTACCGGACTTTGAGGGTGAAAGGAATAGAGAGTGCACTTGTATCTCCGCTCATATTCACTGCACATAATATTTTCTACTTACAAACAACAATCACTTTAAAACAACAAGATTTTTGGTTCCCGACGTTTCAAAATCAAAATAAATCCGCGAAAAAATCCGAAAAGATAGTTTTATTTAAATGTCTCATATTCGCGTAAATCTAAGAAAAAATAGAAATCTAAGTATTATTCATTTTTTCCAAGAAAAAAAATAAAGAGTGAGTGTATGAATCTATAATTCTGTAGGTTATCGGTACTCTTTATGAAATTCAATTTATGTTTTAAATAATTAGGATAGGTGAGATACTAAAAATAACGCATATTAGGCATATTACAACCAATATAAAATATCATTTAAGGAATGAATAATAAATAAAATAATATTATGTATCATTTGTCAGACAATAACAACGGTTACCATGGCAACAAGCGTACGTACATGTTTTCGTAACGCATTCACCAGCTTACCGCCCAAGTCAAGCGTGCGTAAAAAAGTTTTACTTCAAAAAGTTGCGATCTTTTCCCTTTTTTATGATTGACTATTTATAAAGTTTCTTTATTGACAAAAATTAAAGATGGAGTCGAACCCACATTACACCAAAACCACACACTCCCAACTAGCATAGTGGTCATTTTAATGTGTAATATAAGTATTTTAACTACAATATTGTATGTTGTAATATATTTTCTGTTAATGGCTGCTAAAGTCATAAACACGACAGTAGCTGTCAACAAGTACTGGTAAAGTTACAGCTTCTACATAACTATGAGTAACACAGATAATATATATTATTATGGGACAAGGTTTTATCCATCACATCGCTAAAAGAAATATATAGAAATAATAAAAATAATATAGTATATTTAATTATATGTAGTATTCATCCAGTGAATGAAATTCAATCATTTCTTATTTTTGTCAATAGCTACTAAACAAAAAAAAAAGAAAATCAGTTGACTAATAGAAGAGAAAAAGGCACTGAACCGTTTTGTCTTTGCCTATTTATATAGATACTAGCGGCTCATCCTCGCTTCGCTGGGGATCGTCCCTAGTTTGATTAACTATACAAACTTTCATCCTCATTTTCACCCTCTTAACGGATGAATTTCTGGGATAAAAAGTACTCTATGTCCTATCCAGGGTCTCAAACTATCTTCTTACCAAATTTCATCTAAATCGGTTAATATATTTGTTGGGTCGTCCTTCTTATACGAAGTAATAGAGCGTACAAACGACATCGTATTTTGCATAGAATATTCAATAATTTCAAGAGAGATAAGCTATTGCTTATCGCTGAGTGGTTCTCTTGGGACATGAGTCTAATGCTAAATTTACAGAATGAAGTGAGGGTGGGTCATTACCCAAGTTTGCAATATGCAAACAATAAATAAAACAGAGCTGTAAAGCTAAACGTTATGACTTAGTGACTAACTGAAGAGAGATGGAGATGGAAATAGAAAATTCTTTTCTCATGCAAGGTTTAAAACTAAAATTATTATTTGTTCATTGTATTGAAAATTTATTTCAAAATACATCAGGAAATTACTTTGAAACTTTGAAGAATACTGTAAAAAATGCTTTAAAAGAAGAAGCTATGGAATATGCATATATCAAGACGTAAATGTAACAACTCACCAATATTAAGCAACATCTAACCTCAAGTAATTGACTGTGCCAATGAAAGTGGTGAAAAAAATTACTGGTATAAGATAATTTTATATACCTAAAGTCTAAATCTAAATAAGATGTCGTCGCACCTTAGATCCTTTCCGCTATAAACAATAGCATTCCCAAGGATGGTTGATGTCAGGCAGACCCTAAGGTCGTAAAACTTTTGCCGAATCCTGAAGATGTACTGCGCCGACACCAAAAGATTGGGAAATATGCAGGGAAATGATGATTATAGAAGATTGTTCGAATCCAAAAGCAGTTCCAATAGCAAAGAGGCCAATAAATACAACCAAGCAAAAGTAAAACAAGCATGAAGTAAAAAAGCATTCGACGACACGTTTGGCTCAGTTTGTAGTGACCCTACTTGCTGTGCCAGAGGTCGCGGGTTCGAGTCCCGCTGGGGGCATTCATTTGTGAGCACGAATGTTTGTGCTCCAGTCATGGGTGTTTATATTTATAATATGTATGTATTTAAAGTTATATATGTGTAGTGTATCAACTATCTGGTATCCATAACACAGATCTCGTAGCTTACCATGGAACTAGATGGTGATGTGTGTTAATGTCCCAACATATTTATTTATTTATAGCTATAAGTAAGATTTTCATTTTCCATTATTAAAATACACGTCGGTTTTTTACAAAAGTTCAGTCAAATTAACTTCTTTCACGAGTAATAGAACGTCTTAGTGTAATAAATATTGCTACAAACATTTTCCATAAGCTAACAAAGGCAAAATATATCAAAGTGGGCGCGATAGAATATTTTTTTATCGTAATTTTTCACAAGTTGCCAACTTTTCTTTCACCTGCACTCGTGGGCATTTAAAGAATAAGCATTATAATCAAGTTCGGTCATCAATCACCGCGCCGGCTGTCTGCCCGGTAACAACTGTATTACGCCGTATTTATAGACGTGGTTAGGTTTTTATAAAAAAAATATTAATGTTTTATAATATTATTTTTTATTTATAACACGGTTCTAACGATTTCGCTGAAATTAGGTAGGTACGTGTGGATTTTCGGGGGCGAAAAAGCGATCTATATTAGACTTATGTCTTGGAGAACGCGTGTTTTCGAGTTTTCATGCGGTTTTATTCCACGCAGAATATGGTCGATAATTTCTTAAACTGGGGCGTAAGCATCGTGGTCAAGCGACAAGCCAAGGTACAAGATTTACAATCACAGATGTCCGATTTCAAATCTCGATCGGATACAAAGTTTTTACGTTTGTTATTTTATTTGTATTTATTCAAGTTTTTAGAATTTTTTTAATCTAAAAATACGATATAACAAAAAAGAACTCCGAGCGAAGCTCGGTCGCGCACGTATTATACATAATAAATACAAATAATAAATACAAATAATATGTACCTATAAGTAAAATTTTTTGCGGTTTCAAAGAAACGATAATGTTATGTAATGTTAAAATGAACACTACATTTATTATACTCAATTTCTAACTTCGTTAGTTAGATACAAATAAAGTTAATAAAAGCATGTAGGAAGAGATACAGCATTATACTTGACATAAATAGAAGGCGACGCGCTCTATAGATAGTTCCCGCAAGCCAAAAGTAACACGGTAACTTTTGTTGTTAAATGTATTCGCCTAATTGATTATTCCTGAGCCGATGTGGAACGATACAGCATCCATTATACTAGCACTTGACGGTGACTTTACTCGATTTTATTTAGACCACAACATGAGAAAATTATAACAACCCCTTGACTTAAAAAATTATGATACTGATTTCGAATATTTTAGTTTGACGATCAGGTTTTTTTCTAGATTCCATTTTTAATAAATAATATACATGGATATTAAAATCACTTAAGTATTTCACTCTCCCTTTAATATTTTTAATTGTGTCATTTTTGTTATCTATACATATAATAAAATTGTAACTGATCGCTGTCTGTACATGAATGATATTTGAGAAAAACTATTATTAGGGATCTTTATTAACGTAATGAATCCAAAACAATGATTTTAAGATTTTTTGTCTGTTTGTTTGTTCGTTTATGCGTGCTAATCTTAGAAATGGCTTAACAGATTTGGGTGCGGTTTTCACTAATGTATCGTGGTAAGCTTCACTTAACATTTAGTATTTGTTTTATTTCAATCGGTTCCTAAATAAAAAAGTTATGTGAATTTAAAGAATCATCTAGGGGCGAACCCGAGCGAAGCGAGTGCAAGCCGCTAGTTATAATAAAAAAATACTAAAATATCTAGATATACTGTTAAATCTAGAATTGCTGATATTTTAAAATCAACTTACAATAGCTACTAAACAAAAACAAAAAAAAAACAAACTCGGTTGACAAAATGAGGAGAAAAAGGTACTGAACTGTTATGTCTTTCCCTATTTATATATAGATTATCTATTTAAATTAATGAAAACTAAATATATTTACAGGCTAAATATTTTATTTTAAACCCTACAAAATAATATTTTTAATCAAAAAGAATCTGTCAAATTCATATTATAAAAAGTTAATAATTATAATTTATTACTTTTATTTTTTTTTAAGAAACAACCTGACACAGACAACTAAGCATTCATCCTAATGCCTTAAATATTTGACATTGACATATATCTACATATAATTCAGACTAAAATATTTTTATAATGTAAATATTAGACCTTATCTTAATAGGGCAAGCTATTGTCACGATATTTAAGCATAAATAACTCAAAAAAACGTCCAGACAGACCAAAAATTTTAGTAACTTTAGTTTATGTTTAAATGTCATGCAAAGAGCATATTCCATTAAGACGTTTTTATTAGTTATAAAACACAAACCTATTTAAATTCATTTATTTGTACAACACACTACATACGTTTTAACATTACAAATGCGACACTTTGTATATATACTATAGTATGTACATATGTATGTTTGTTACTCCGTTACGCTGAAACGGCTGGATGAATTAGGGTGAAATTTAGTACATATCTATATATGGTCTAGGTCTATCTATATAGACCTCGAACTATGAGATGTTTACCAAACAAAAAGGCAAATTTTAAAATTCGTTAAAGAAATGCACCCCCGTTCGAAGTGATGATTGCTGGTACTTGTTCTATATTTTATGATGACGAACTCAACGATACTTGTGGTGGCACCAGTTGGCGCCACTGGCGAGTGAAGTCTTATCGCTGTCGTTAAAAAGTATTTTTAAGTGCGGCAGAGGCAATAAAAAAAAGAAAAAATATTTAATATAATAATTATAATTGTTAGCGCGAAAAAAGTTTTATCAGAATTTTAAATAATTAACAATTAATCATAACCAAATTAATAAAATATTTCTTTTTTCTTAACTCTTCCTTTAAACCAATAAGATATATTGTGTCGTACCCTGCTGCCATTATTTATCAGAAATGGCAGAATTTTACAATAATCATGAATATTAGTGAAAATCGGCAATAAAAAGCTCGTAAACAATCAACGTTCAGTCATCATTTGACATTTCTAGAGACCTCACTCTACACTAGCGCCATCATGCGGCGAATTCAAGCACGGTAGCACCCATTATGATAATGTATACGTGTATGAATTTTATTTTATTTATGTATTCGTAATAGATAGGGTATAATTACCTATACTTAAAGATGGTCTTCTGTAAATGTATCCCACCAAAACAAACATAAAACAAAGCCAAGCTATTTAAAAACTTGTAAGATTGATACTCTAATTGCGGTTTCGCTAATAAAAGAAGTGAGATCTAACTGGATACCAAGTTCTTTTGAAGTTCCTTATATCATAGCTGTCAGTCTTACACAACGTTCTTCACTTGCTTTAAAAAAAAGTTCGTGCTACTCATTAGTAATTAGAAGAGGGTATTAATTAACACAAAATTGCAAGTGTCGTAAGGTCAAATAGATTTTATATTATGGAAGGGCCAAAAATAGCCGAAATAATGCGTGTAATGTTTATATTTATGTTTGTATTTATTTATTTAATGATTAAAACGAACTCAAAATCATATAAATCACTGCCAGTGTATCACCCTTTTGCTTTGCTAAAGTCTAAGAAATATTAAAAAGTAAAATGTCAAAGTCAAGTACCATTTTTAATTTAAAAAAAACCGGCATGCCATTGGCAAAAAAAAAGTAAAGCCACAAGAAAAGAAAATAAAACAAAATTAAGAATAAAATAAATTTAGATTATTTCTAATTAGAATTCTTGATGAATATTACGTTACGTACGTAAAACGTTTTATCAAGGTAATTTAAATAAAGTTTTTCATTAATGCGTTTTCTTTTGCTTTCATACTTCTAAAGCACGCTCCGTAAATGCCGTCCGTATACGTGTTCCGCTGACTTAAAAGGCGTAAGGGCTTACATTTCATATTCCAAGCTGACATGCCTCATAATTTGTTTTGATGAAAAAAATATTTCATTTTTTTAATATACTAGCGACCCCTGACATCGCTTGAGTTTAAAGTGACATAATTTAATTTGTATTTTTTTTAATATATTTCCGCAGTACCTTACAGATACAATTCTGTGCAATTTCTCTTTTGCTTCAAATAAAAGTATGATTTGTAAGTAGACGCCATCAGTAATAATTATATAATAAGTTTTGAGACCATAAAACCCTTAATCTGTCCCGTGACTATGATTCCTGTAAAGCATTCGAAACGTCGGAAACCAAAAATCAAGATAAAACCGCGTACAATCTGAAAAATAAATTTCTAGAAAATGTTATATTCGCATAAATCTAAAAAAAAGTCGTAGTAAGAATATATAATCAGCTTTTTTACAAAACAACCAGCTGCTTTACAAAATATCTCTATAATACAACCAAAACAACTTTCATGACGTTAAGCTCTACAGTACCGGAAGTCATGTACAGATATTCAATTTACGTGATGTATTGTGTCATATTTAAGCTCAGTCATAGATCCTAATCGGATTATGTTAGGTATATACACGTAGAGTATGGACTGAGCTCATGAAATTGAACACTCTTTAAAAAGAGAAGAAGCGAACGTGCGGCCAACACCTGTATTTAATTCCATTTTAAATTAATAAATGGTATATAAAAATATTATAATTTTATTGAAAATTATATTTTAATGGAACTAGCGATTCACCCCCACTTCGCTTGGGTTCGTCCCCAGGTTGCTTCCCTATACATACATACTTTCATCCCTATTTTTACCCCCTTAAAGGATGATTTCTGTGATAAAAACTATTCTATGTTCTTCCCAGGGTCTCAAACTATTTTCTTACAAAATATCAACTAAATCGGCTCAGTAGTTTCGGAGCTTAATTGTTACAAACAAACAAACAAAAAAATTTTTATCTTTATAATACTAGTATAGATGTAAAACTATTATGTATCTATTTTCATTAATCGTATTTCAATTAATACAGAATACTTCTGACCGCACATTCGTTTTGTCTCTGTCGCTCCTATCTGCCAATCTTAGCTGACAGCTGGCAAAGAAACAGTCTACTCTCTGTGTCTAAAGCGGTAGAAAAGGTTAGCAGCGGTTCTCAATAACCGATCTATCAGATTTTTCTTACTAGAGATAGTAATTTGACATCAAGCTCCATAGTAGTTACGTTAAATACCTATTTCTATGAAGGAAAATCACAGATAGGAAGGGTTACTGAGATTCGCCGTAAGACATTCTTAGCTTTTTGATTGAGCTTTTTGAATCTAGACAGAGTAGGGTGATTACAACTATGTACTATGTAAACAAAATAAATATACTTACTCATTGATACATTTAAAAGCGATAGTTAGAATACATATAATCTCAATAAGTTAGTCTTTACATATAATAATTGAAATAGTCAGTATTATCGTTACAGAAACTGTATCTATAGTTGTAGTAGTAGTGTCTGTGACCGCATCACGAGAAAACCACTGGACATATTTTGATGAAATTTGGTATGATGATAGCTGGTTATGCGGGTCGACATATAGGATACTTTTTATTGCGGGAAAATATCTCATGTCTGAAAAATTTATACTAAAATTCAAAACGTAACTAGGGACCCGAGCGTAGCGAGGGTGAGTCACTAGTATAAATAATCTATCTATATAAATAAAAATCGATTGCTGTTCGTTAGTCTCGCTAAAACTCAAAAACGGCTTGACCGATTTTAATAATTCTTTTTTTGTTTTGTTGGGGGTGTGTCAGAGTGGTTTAAATTAAAAAAAAATAGAGGAAACTCATAAAAACAGCTGGAAAATCAAAAAATTCAAAAGTTCAAAACTGTTTATTTTGTATGAGAATCACTATTTCGGATTACCCATCTACAAAAATGCGTCAAGTTCAAATAGGAAAAAAATAACATATACATATATATAGTATATCTATTCCATACTGACCGTAAAAAAGTACCTAGGGATGAACCCGAGCGAAGCGAGGGTAAGTCGCTAGTAGTAAATACAACTGTTTATTTGGCGATAGAAGACTGCATAATCGTTGTTTATGTTCAAAAACATAATACATTTTTAAATAGCGACCCTAATCTGTTGGCACAAACACAAGTAACTCGTATTATTATTATTCCTTATCTGACTCGTGCATCAGATGAAACCTCATTCCAATAATTAAATAAATAAATAAATATGTTGGGACATTAACACACAGCACCATCTAGTTCCATGGTAAGCTACGACGCTCGTGTTATGGATACCAGATAGTTGATACCACTACACATATATAACTTTAAATACATGTATATCATAAATATAAACACCCATGACTGGAGTACAAACTTTGTGCTCATCACACAAATAAATGCCCCCAGCGGGACTTGAACCCGCGACCACTGGTACAGCAAGTAGGGTCACTACGAGCTGAGCCAAACGGGTCTTCAAAATTGTATCGTCAAATTTTCTTCCAATCGAAAAAAGTATGAATTAAAAATATATTTAAGACCCATTTATCTAAAATCTATCTCGTATAAAATCGAAGATCACATTTTTTCATTGTTAAATTAGGTGACAATACACCCTAACATTTAAATAGTAATATTATGAAGAAAAAAAAATGTATGTTTGTTTGTAATGGATAAACTGGCAGTGATAGCCTAGTGGTAACGCGCTCGCTAGGGAAACCAAGTGAAGCGGGTTCAAATCCCGGGTCTCGCACTTCTGATATTTTCATGTGCGAATCATTTCTTACATGATTACCACTTGCCTTACGGTGAAGGAAAACATCGTGAGGAAACCTGCATGTCTGAGAGAACCTAGCAAGTTTTCGAAAGACATGTGAAGTCCGCCAATCCGCACTTGGCCAGCGTGGTGGACTATGGCCTGATCCCCCCTCGTATTGAAGGGAGGCTCGTGCCCAGCAGTGGGACGCTAAAAAGGGCTGAATACAAACTAAAAGTCCGCTAAACCAATTTAGATGACAGTTTCAGTCCAGAAATCATCCCATAAGCGGGTGAAAAGTGGGATGAAAGTTTGTATGTGGAATCGATTGTTTCTCAAGTAAGGTATATATTTTATTTTATTTAATCATTAATTTCAGGCAATATTTACAAAAAGATCTTAAATATGTAAACAATGGCCCATAACATATATAAATAATAAAACTCGTCATACATATAGTCTATCTATTCCACACTAACCGTTAAAATAAAAAGCTTTTAAGTGAAACCGAATGAGCTTTCAATATGTCTAAAACATTTACAGTATAATTAGAACTGCAAAGTTTTCTTATTCGTTTACTAATCACTTCCAAACGTAAATCCACATCGTTGGAAAGTTAAAAATGTTTGTTTCTAAAAAAAAATTGCAACTCGATTTAGATTTCGACGTACAATTGGGACACATTGTATTGGATAGAAATATTTTTGCTAATGTTATTTGGTGTCTAGAATTATTTACTGTACAAGTAACTTTGTTATTACACTTGTTACTTTAGATCAGGAGTTCCCAACAAGTGAGGGACGCCCTAGAGAGTTAATTTTGTATAACTCAAAATTAAAATCGTTAAAATAATGTGTTTTATTAAAAAAAAACAACCAAAAACTTTAAAACGGTAGGTTTCATACAAATTTTCATCCCTTATTTTATCTCCTTATGAGATGAATTTAAAAAAACGCTAAAACATGTATTTATTTAATTATATTGAAGAGCATTAATACCAAGTTTCAAGAAATTCTGATCATAAATATTTTTTGGGTTGTGTTATAACATGTATTCCTGTGGGAATGAGATAATCTCCCGCGGTAAACAGTATCCTATAATATGTTGATCCGGATATCCAGCTATGATCATATCAAATTTCATCAAAATCCCTCCAGTGGTTTTTCTGTGATGCGGTAACAGACAGACAGACAGACAGACGGCAAATTTCATCAAAATCCCTCCAGTGGTTTTTCTGTGATGCGGTAACAGACAGACAGACAGACAGACGGTCAAAATTTGGCCTCTGTATCAATAACAATGTCTATTTCAATAAGATTTTCCAAAAAATATTTAAGGTACAGATTCGACTTAGTTAGAATTTTATTATATGTATAGATAGATAGATAAATAAGGTGGGTTTTATTTAAAAAAATAAAAATAAAGGGGTGCCTCTCTTTATTTTTTTTTATAATCCAGGGAGGCTCAACAGACAAAAGGTGGGTTTCTCAACCTTTCTGCTTTAGATATTGTTAGTCTCCATGTGGGTACGATGTGGTATGAGACAGATCCTTAATGATCCTTTTACTTGTCTTAAGTGCGACTACTAAAATGCTTTGAGCCTATTCGCACTAGTAGCAGCAATGGCTAGCATGTATGGCTGCATATCCGAAGGTCCTGGGTTCGAGTGCCAGATGATGGCAATTTCTTTCAAGAATTTCCTAGTAATAGTCGAAAGTACAGGCAAGAGGCATATCATCTTAGTCCTCACAGTGACAACACACCTGTGGTTCTGCATTTTTGTTACTTAAAACCTAAGTGCATGAACCGTAGGTGTTATGGACGACATCAGGTGGTCTGACTACTTGTTTGTCCTGAACCTAAAAAAAAAAAAAAGTTGTCAAGTGGGATTATAGGATCCCAGTGCCACAGAGAGCACGCTAGCCATAAGACCTACACCAGTGATGTCTCACTGGTCGTGTTGAATTGTCATCCAACCGGAGTTTAATAGTGAGAAGAAAAAAGAAATATATTTTATTAAAATTACTATGAATATTTATAATCTTTTATGTCGAAAAACGAATAGCTAAAGATTTCACCCCGTATGTCACAACTTTCTGTTGTAAAAGGAATGCAGCCACTTCATCATGTCGCTTTTTGGCTGTCGGTGTGCGCGAGCATCGTAAAAATTTTACTCTCATATTTTTTTTCAAACATGCTAATAGAAGTGTAACTTAAAAGAAATCCCACAGTATAAGATTATGAAGTTATAGTTACTTATATATATTATTTTTTCCAAAAAAAAAAACATTTTTTTGCATGGCCAAAGCTAAATAAGAGCAGACTGCTGCCTTTAAAATCACATTTTATTAAAAAAAAAAAGGTATGCCAACATTTAAAATATGTCTTCATTTTATTTTACCAACTCAGTTTCCAACAATTGCTTTAAGAGCTTCGTAATGGCAAATCATATTTTCTTTGTAAATGAAAAATAAACAATATAAACGATAAAATGGCTGGATTTTATCTTGCCCGCTTTCATTTGAATTTTGCTCTCGGTTATTAGATTTTAGTTCGTATTTAATTCTTTACACTGCTGTTTAACTAAATAATGGAAGAAATAAATGATATTTTAAGAGCTTTGTTACTAATGATGGTTTGTAGTGACCCTACTTGCTGTGCCAACGGTCCTGGGTTCGAGTCCCGCTGGGAGCATTCATTTGTGTGATGAGCACAAATGTTTGAGCTCTAGCTATGGGTGTTTATATTAATAATATGTATGTATTTAAAGTTATATATGTGTAGTGTATCAACTATCTGGTATCCATAACACAGGCCTTGTAGCTTCCCATGGAACTAGCCCCAACATACCTATTTATTTTTTTTATAATGTCATGAAACATTTGGATTAGAAAATTGAAACCTTAGGTACGAATTTTTGTGTATATGTGTACACTTTTAGTCTGAACTGGACTGTTTTCGATAAAAAAATTTTCTTTATAAACACAAACCTCGTAGATTACCATTTAACTAAGTGGTGCTATGTGTTAATGTCCCAATATATTTATGGATTTAAAAAGCAAATCTAAGTCCTTTATGTGCCATACTATATATCAGTACCTGGGCGACCGAGCTTCGCTCAGAGTTTTTGGCCAAAAGAACAATTTTATCTTTAAAAAAAAAACTAAAAACTTAAATAAATACAAAAACAAAAAAAAAAAAAACAAAAGCAAAAACTTTATAGCCGACCGGGATTCGAAACTAAACGAACATATGTGATAGTCAATCTTGCATCTTGGCCGATTAACCACGATGCTCATGCCAAAACGTAAGAAAATATCGACCATATTGTGCGTGGAATTATACGAAAGAAAACCGCATGAAAACTCATAAACACGCGTTTTCCCAGACATAGGCTAATCTAGATCGAGTTTTCGCCCCCGGAAAACCCTACATACCAAATTTCAGCGAAATCGTTAGAGCCGTTTCGAAGATCGCCGGTATAAATAACTAAATATACAAAAATTGCTCGTTTAAATATATTAGATATTAATTTTAAATTGCAGACTAAAATATTGCAAGAATATTGTTACAATCGTCCATTTCAATACTAAGTAAAACAAAACATTACTTGATAGATAGTGAATGATCGCCACCTCAATAGCTCTTGTTGAAAACAAAATTAACACTTTAAACCAACTATAATAAATGGGATTTATAAAAACGAATCAAACGAGTCCAAACACGAAGGTTTTATAATAGAAGGTTTTATATCAACTAGATCATATCAAATTAATAAAATGATATTGTCACACAGAACTTGTTTGAAATACTTAAGGTACGGCCCTTATGTAGTACTAGTGGCTCACCCTCGCTTCTCTCAGGTTCGCCGCTAGAAAAACAAATCCAAATCCATCCCACGGGAACCGTACATTTTTCCAGGACTAAAAGTAGCCTATGTACTATTCTAGACTATAATCCGTTCAGATTCAGATCCGTTCAGCCGTTCTGGCGTAATTGAGTAACAAACATCCATTCAAACATCTAACTTTCACATTTACGAGTATTATATTATTAAGATGAGATTATGTTGGTTAAAATTGATTTTATGCTTAAATTACATACAAAAAAAACCTAATTAAGAAGTGTTGAAGGGAGGTCTATGCCCAGCAGTGGGACGTTCGAAGAAGGGCCGAATACGAACCAAATTATAAATAAAACAATTTAAATAAAATAATAAATAAAACAATTTCGATATACATAACAAAGTATATTTTATCGTCTACGCCTATTTAGTAAGAGTTATATCATTAATATAGCAAACAAACTCTCACAAAAATTACAGTTCCGAGTTCACAGCCCATGCCATGCATATTCAGTGAATTTACAATATAGCTTGTTTGCTTCACGCTTTCATATGAATAAATGTAGATAAATAAATTTTTACACACAAAATTGTACATTTATTTTATTTTTAATATTTACAGAGTATTTTTTAAAATATCACTTACAGGCGTTCTACGTAAAATACTGCCTATTCGGTTGCGAACTCGACTTCTGACACAATTACAAACTTTTTGGACTGATTTTTAGGGTTACATACCCAAAGGGTTAAACAGGACCCTATTACTAAGACTTAGCTGTCCGTCCGTCTGTCTGTCTGTCTGTCCGTCTGTCACCACGCTGTATCTCATAAACTATGATAGTTAGACAGTTGAAATTCTCACAAATGATGTATTTCTGTTGCCGCTATACCAGCAAATACAAAAAAACTGAATAAAATAAATATTTAAGGGGGCTCCCATACAACAAACGTGTTTTTTTTTGCCATTTTATAGATAATGGTACGGAACCCTTCGTGCGCGAGTCCGACTCGCATTTGGCCGGTTTTCAAGGAAAATATTTTTACATAGCCAAACAGCCTCTCAAACAAAAACTTTTAAAAATGCTTTCATAGCAATCGAGTAGTTAAAGGGAAATTCGTTACCACATGACGTTGTCTCAATCCGAAATGTAACCCAATTTAAGAATAGGCCAGACAGTTATTTTCTACAAATGTACTACTTTTGTTGCAGTTGGTAACTACAATATGTAGGCATTATCACTTCTTTTAACTACCTACCTGACAATCTATACTATAATATATATAACTATACTTATTAATATTATAAAGCTGAAGAGTTTGTTCGTTTGTTTGTTTGGTTGAACGCGATAATCTCAGAAACTACTAATCCGATTTGAAAAATTCTTTTTGCATTAGATAGCCCATTAACTGAGGAAAGCTATAGGTTATATATCATCCCGGAAAAATGTACGGTTCCCGTAGGATAGATTTGTTTTTGTCTAGGGACGAACCCGAAGCGAGGCGAGGGTGAGTCGCTAGTTAATATTATAAAGCTGAAGAGTTTGTTTGTTTGTTTGGTTGAACGCGCTAATCTCAGGAACTACTAAACCGATATGAAAAATTATTTTTGCATTAGATATCCCATCAACTGAGGAAAGCTATAGGCCTATAATCATCCCGAAAAATGTACGGTTGGATAGATTTGTTTTTGTCTAGGGACAAACCCAAAGCAAAGCGAGGGTGAGTCGCTAGTGTAAAATAATAGTAAAAGAAATATTTTAACAGCCATAGCTATTACTTCATAAACTAGGCGAAATCCCATAAAGTCTATAACCTGACACAAAGGAAGAGTCCAGGTGCAGGACGGTCTTATGTCGTCTTAGAATAATGGCGAGTAACATCGCCATATTTCCAACTCGAAGCTGCTACAGAAAATCTAAACAGATAAATAAAATTGAAATGTCTGTTTGTAATGCCGAAATAAAAGGCTTTTTACTTTACGGTACTTACATGTTAAGGAATAACAAAATTTTTTAAAATCTTATCTGTCTGTTTGTTCCAGCTAATCTCCGAAATAGCTGGACTGATATTGACGCGATTTTCACGGGCAAATAGCTGATAATATAAGGAGTAACTAAGGCTACTTTAAATTTACAAAAAAAAACGCACCCTAGCGAAGCTAAGTGGCAGCGAGGGTAAGTGGTAGCGAGGGTAAGTGGCAGCGAGGGTAAGTGGTAGCGAGGGTAAGTGGTAGTTTAGAAATACAATGAAAATTAACGCTATTCAATTAGACTTACACGTGCACTTTTAAACTGCCAATTCAATGTAAACTGTCTGTCTGTCTCCTTTTCATGCTTAATCTGCTGAACCGATTTAGATGATATTTGGTATGGAGATAATTTGAGACCCTGGGAAGGACATAGGACAGTTTTTATATTTTTTATGGGGAATTATGACTCAAGTAAGGGATATACATATATATATTTTTTATTTTTAAAGTAGGTACTTACTTTTCTATACCTATGTATGTACATATGTATATATTTATCGCTTGTATAAAATAAGATAACACAACTGTATTTAATTACTAGCGGCTCACCCTCGCTTCAGAACTTTGCTCTAGAAAAAACAAATCTATTCCACGGGAGCCGTACATTTTTCCGGGATAAAAAGTAGCCTATTTCTTATTCTGATGTATGAACTATATTATTGTAAAGTTTCATTAAAATCCAATGGGTAGTTTTTGTGTAGTAAGCTGTATAAGTTACTGTAGTTTTTTAACTATCTCACGTGAACTCTTTGATTTTCCGGGATGAAAAGTATTCTATATGTTGACCGGGGATATAAGGTACCACCATGCTAAATTTCATTCAAATCGGTCCAGCAGCTTCGGAGATTAGCCCGTACAAACAGACAAACAGACAGAGAAACAAAAAATTAAAAAAAAAACTGGATGTGTTCTATTGTTCTTCTTACACCCCCCTGACTCGGTTTTTAGCATTTTTTTTCTATGTACATTCGACCTCTACAGTTTTATTATAGTATAGATAATGTGTAAAGAAGGGAGTAAATCCTGCACCATCCCATTTCATGTTTTAAATGCGCAGGTTTGGATGGACATTTATTACTCAATCACGATAGAACGGCTGAACGGTTCTGGATGAAATTTGGCACAGAGATAGATTATAGTCTGGAATAGCACATAGCTTATTTCTCATCCCGGAAAAATGTACAATTCCGTGGGATAGATTTGCTTATGTTTTTCACGAAGCGAGGGTGAGTCACTAGTACATACATAAAAACCTTAATTAGATATTAAGTGGTTAGTAAACTCTTATTTTACTACTTTACTTCTAACACAAACAGTGATTTAACTGACATTTCAAATGGAAAAGTTCAAAAGGAAATAAAAAATCCGACCTCATCACAAGTCAAGACTCATTTGTCTCAACTCTTAAAACGGAGTATAACCGTAATTTAGAAGAAAGTAAAAAAGGCCTAATAATGCAAGTTGCCCCGCCAGGTGGCGCTTGTTCATGGCACTGCGAGTTTTATTAAAAACACTATTTATATCACCTGATTTTGCCTGTTTTTTTTTAAATAACTAAAAGCTAACTTAAAGCTCTGCTTGTCCAAGCAACTGTTTACATTCATTATCTATATCCTGATTTAGATTTTATAAATATAAAACAAAAGCTTTGTCTATCTGTCTGACTTTAACTTGTTATGTAAATATTTTTCAACAAACTACTGTTATGACGTACTTAATGATTTGTTAGTTTGAAAAACACAATCTGACCACTTTACTGCACATATGTGATCCAAGAATATTTGAAACCATAAAAAGAAACAATTTAAAATCATGTGGAAAGAGAAAAAAAATATGTTTAGACGACACGTTTGGCTCAGTTTGTCGCGCTTGTTGCGCCAGCGGTCGTGGGATCGAGTCCCGCTGGGAGCATTCATTTGTGTGATGACCACGAATGTTTGTACTCTAGTCACGAGTATTTATATTTAAAACATGTATGTATTTAAAGTTATATATTATGTGTAGTGTATCAACTATCTGGTATCCATAACACAAGCCTCGTAGCTTACCATGGAACTAGATGGTGATGTGTGTTATTGTACCAACATATTAATTATATTTATTTATTTTTAACAAAATAATTAATTATAATATAAACCAAGCAAAATGTTTAAAGCATTATGTTTTGCATGTGAATTGAACCGAGTAATCGAGAGCTGGACGACAATAAGCAGGACTAAAAGCTCTTGAAGCGGATGAGGAGAAATAATTAGGCGTTTTTAAGCCAATTCAAAATGAGCGCTTTTCATCTATTCACGAAGTTTGCACAATTAAGCAAATGGATAGGCTTAAGAAAATGACTTTTGAGTGTATACAAGTCTTACAGTCCAGTCATATTTTAGGGCTCCTAAAATATAAATTTCAAGTAAAATTTCTTTAGAATAGTTGTGATTTGCAACTCGATGAAACGAAATGCGACACTAAAAAGAAACAAACACATAAATATATAGAAATAACCCGTCGAGAGAATGATATAGAATACATTGCCATGTCGCCATGGTAACCATTGTTATTGTCTGAAAAGTATATAATGTTACTAGCGACTTACCCGCGCTTCGCTTCGGGTTCGTCCCTAGACAAAAACAACTCTGTCCCACGGGAACCGTACATTTTTCCAGGATGATATATAGCCTATAGCCTTCCTCAGTTAACGAGCTATCTAATGCAAAAAGAATTTTTCAAAACGGATAAGTAGTTGTTGAGATTAGCGCGTTCAACCAAACAAACAAACAAACAAACTCTTCAGCTTTATAATATAAGTATAGATATACTTTCCGTATATGATATTCTATAAATATATTATTGTAATATGCTTAATATGCCTTATTTAGTTATTGATTTGTTTTAATTTAATTGCGATATTTGCCAATTTTACTTCAACCGCGCGTTAAGGTTACACGCACTTATTTTTTTAGTATTGAAAAACCGCTACAAGTCTAACACAGAATATAATATCGGACTCTATTATGATCGGGATGTTTTTTTTACGTGTATGTTTGTATGTATGTTTGTTACTCATTAACGCTGAAAGCTTTTTTTAGCATTGGGAAATTCATTTAAGCATATCACTTGCATACATATAGGTGGTAATGTGGGACTCCCAGCCAGAAAAGTCAGGAAAACTCAACGAAAATGCCCCCGTCTTAATGATAAACTATAACCTGAAGTACCACATAGACTACTATTAGGTAACTAGGGACAGAACCAAGTGAAATCACTAGTTTTGAAAAAGAATAGTATGGATTTAATCTGTCAATCAGTAAATTAAGTAATTTAATTAAGAACACTTTGTAAGTGCAGAGTACGAAACGTACTAACTTTTTATTGCCACACTGAGGAAAGCTCCTAAGAACGGTATTAAATGGCATTTAATTAGAACGCTGCCAAAAAAAATAACTTAATTCATTTGGAGCTTATGACTTAGTTATGGGCACTGCTAGCTTATTAATACCTTACTGGCTTAGAATACTAAATGAAGCGGGTTCGAAGCCCGGATCTCACATCGTCATATTATCCCAGATATTCAAGTACAAATTTCGTTTCCAACACGATTACCAATAAATTGTATGAAGAAATAATTCCCGCAAGTCTTGGAGAATCTAACTAATAGTCAAAAGACTTAGAAAGTTAGAAGCTTCTTTAAGTTAATCACACTTTTTTAGGGTTCCGTACTCGAAGGGTGCCAACGGAACCCTATTACTATGCCTCCGCTGTCTAAGTAAGTTCATCTGTCATAGGGCTGTAACTCATGAACCGTAATAGGTAGAGAATTTAAATTTTCACAGAGTATGTATTTCTATTACCGCTAATAATAAATAATAAAAAAAATTAAAATAAAAAAAAATACAACAAATATTTTTTAACGTTCGTAATCGATCATCGAATTAAATATACATAGAGTAAAAGTCATATTAATAAAAAGTACATGTACGATGGTACGAAACTCTTCGTGTGCGAATTCGACTCGCACTTGACCGATTTTTTTGTTTTGTTGTTTTTTTTGTATTACATGTTTTCCTTTTTTGTTAAATATTGATTTCCTCCAATAATTTTCGTCTTTTCTTTTTCTTGTCAGTAGTAGTATAATATTATCAGATGCCATAAGTCATTGGTTTAAAATGTTCATTTATAATTGCAATATTGATGTCATATTATATATGGGACTATAATTTGTTAGAGGGTATAACATAATTCTGTAATACCCTCTAGCAAACTGTAGCCGTGGGACTCGAACCCGGAACTCGAACCTCTCGATCTGCAGTTACATGCTAACCATCAAACCAACGAAGCGCTTAATGAATTTCTTGTAAACATAATATAATAGCTTAGCAGGAATCAATTTCATTTCGAAACATTCATACTAGCATATACGTATGTATATCTATATGTTTATTGGATTCCATCATAGCTTACATACTTATATAATACTAGCGACTCACCCTCGGTAGGCTTCGGGTTCGTCCCTAGACAAAAACAAATCTATCCCACGGGAACCGCACATTTTTCCGGGATTATATATAGCCTATAGCATTCCTCAGGTAACGGGCTATCTAATGCAAAAAGAATTTTTCAAATCGGATTAGTAGTTTCTGAGATTAGCGCGTTCAACTAAACAAACAAACAAACAAACAAACAAACTATTCAGCTTTATAATATTAGTATAGATGTAGCTAAATAAAAGGTACTATTCATACTAATATTATAAATGTAAAAGCAACTTCTTTTTAGGCTTAAACCGCTAAACAGATTTCGATAAAATTTGGCAAGGATATAGATTGCATCCTGGAGACGGACATAGGCTATCTTTGATCCCCACCCCGCTTATCACGCAAGCGAAGCCGCGGGCAAAGATTAGAAGTTAATAAATGTTATATTACAGACAAAGTACTTTCATATGCAAAAAAACGCCAAGTGTAAGCCACAAGCCCCAAAATTTCAACAGTACTAGTTCATTAATCGGAGAGACCTTTATGATCAACCAACATCAAAAGAAGATGGTACTCTTAAAAAAAAGTAGAACTATGTTAGCAGAGCCATCCAGTTTAATATTGCTAGTGCCGCCAAGTGGTCGAAATTCGACTACATATTTTTTTTTTATTGTTAACACCAAAGCTCGTCAATAGCTACTACAAAAAAGTGGTTGAAAAATACAGGAGAAAAAATAACTGAACTGTTTTGTCTTTCCCTATCTAAACATACTAGTGGTCGCCGCGTGGTTGAAAATCAACCATAATTCATTAAGTTATATAATTAAATAAAATACGCGAGCGGGTTCGCGGGTAAAAGAAAGTCAATAAATTATGGCTTTCTGCAGTCCTTCTCTATATAAACTTTAACTATGCCAAAGCTCATACTCCTCCGTACATGCAATATGTTAAAAAAGGGGTTCAAACTCAAAGTTTTCTCTTCATGTATTAATATAAATAATAAAATTCTGAGTCCAATCTGTACATTAAATACTTTTTTGAAAATCTTATTGAAATAGACATTATTATCGATACTGAGACCGAATTTCTTTTTTCTTTTTTCAAATTTTGAATTTGAATTTTTATATGCTTGTATGTAGGATATATATGATACTTTTTACTGTGGGAAAATATCTCATCTCTAAGAAATCTATGCTAAAAGTTTAAACGTGATAAAGGACGAACCCGAGCGGAGCAAGGGTGAGTCGCTAGTTAGATACTAAGCCCAAAGCTGTCATGATATATTCTTATTTAAATAATTAGTCTTAAAATGATTTTGAGGTCGGTACACGTTTTTCTTAAAAGAAATGTTTTTAACACTAAGAATAATGTTGCTACATTTATTTTCATTAAAAAAACAAAATTGTGAAAATTGTCTCTTCCAGCGTAAAAATAAATACAAGTATTTTTTTGAATTATTTTTTTTTAAAAGGACTACATAAAAAATGTCGACGAATAAAAATTAAAGAACCAATTTTTTATATCATCCAAACTTTGAAATTCTGAAATAATGTTTTAAATTGTAATAAATAGTAAAACACTTAGCTACAAATTACACGCTCGTTAACCATTTCATTTTGTATTAACGGACATTTTGTATTAGCAAAAACTGGTATAATATAAACTAAAACGACCACGCAATGTCAGTTCTACGAGGAAACGCGTACAACGTATTGAATGTTAAAAATTCAGCTCTGCGCGTTTTATTCGCCTCATAAACCCCTAATGTTATTTATTGGTGCAATAAACGGGGGAGGTAAAAATAACGAGTGCCAGCCTTTTTCATTTACAATGTTTACTATTCGTAACTCACAAGTGGTACACCTGGTAGGAGTTTGTGTTTTGAACTTTTCCCATCGTGGGAATTATTGTCAGTGAAAGAGAGGGCTTAGACAAAATCTACATACGTTCATGGAAAAATATAAATCTGAAAAAATATCTAGGATGAGAATGGCATAAAGATTAAAAGTTTTTAAAATTTCCATTCTTCAATGATTGTAAAGTGGCAACTGGTCTAAACATCCAGGTTAGATTTTGAATCAAAGAGTTTTGCTAACTGAGGTTCTGCAAATGGGATAGAACCTTTCTGGCATTTCCGATTGACGCCATTTTGAATTTTTTTTTTCAACTTAACGACGTAAGATGGAATTGGCATACGTATAGATAGAAAATACTTAAACAAAAAAATTATCTTATAACGATATTAACCTTAAAAAAATCGGTAATGAGTTAAAATGTTTTTAAATGTATTCTATGCACAGATACCTATTTCATCGTATACTGCAGACTGCTACTTTGAAAAAAAATCAAAGTGTAGCTATTGCCAGCTTTCTTAATAAACTATTCAAAACCCTTTTCATTTTACATTGGATAAATAAAATAATATGGTAACGCGATCGTTTAGGAAAGAAGCGAATTCAAATCCGGCGGGTACGAACCATTTTTAATATAATTGCCAAACGGTAGTAGTTAAAGGAAAACATCGTGACCTGATACCGTGACCCGTCTGAGAAGACCTAGTTTTGGGAAGGCAGATGTTGTGGTAGACTATAGCTTGATTTCTCTAGTATTGAATCCTTCAATGCCCAGCAATAGTTGGCAGCACCGATATTAATTTTCACCAAATGGCGACATATTTTTTTTTACATATTAACTTTCGAGTTCTCGATCTCAGGAATTTAACAATTCTTTTTCGACAGATCAGAAAAAAAAATTAGGTAACACGTAATAAGTCTGCGAAGTAAAGCGAAACTATCTCTAAAAAACAATTAGAGAAAGGGCTAAATGCAAATGTTCGCTAATACTTTTAATTAGATAATTTTACGCATCTGCCCGCTGTTACCTACTTCCGAACTCGTCTAAGTTAATTAAACAAGTCAATTATGACCGCCACAAGCCCAAAAACTTATCAGACATTCGAAAACCAACATTATCTCCAACAATATAACGATTTGTCGGAGATTTTTAAGAATTTGGTTAAAAATCTTAAAGGTAAGGTAATCTTTGAATCCTAAATTCTTTTTGGAAATATTATTTTGATGGAAGTTAGATGAATTTAATCCAATTGAGGAATTAAATTAATTATAAATCTGGTGCTTCAGTTGACTCTTAATGGCTTTCGACTTTTTCCTAAGTGTCTGAATATTTTAACACGCTTTTCCTTCCCTTGGACGTAACTAGCAAACTAAGTATTAAACCAAGGAAAATCAATATTAACCTACTTTTAACTGTTATATTGATTTAAAATATTGTGAGTATATGCTATTCGAAATTAGTTTCCCATTGTACTTAAATAGAAAACACGTAAACTGTTCTAAGACAAAAGTGGAAGATTTTTTATTAAGTTTGTTTTAACGAATCTTATAGAAAAAAAAAGATAGTTAATGAGAATTTCTAGGGTTCGGTAACCAAAAAGACAAAAGTCAAAAACGGACGGACTATTTGTCCGATGTGAACCGCAATACAATAGTGTAATATTTAAATGAAGAAGTAAGTAGCTAAGTTTTTGCCATTAAATATCGAACCCACAGCCTCTATATGAATAGACTAACGTTAACCAGATGTATCACAACGCGTAAGGGTCCTCAAATTATTAACATTAATAAAAAAATGTCCAGCCTGGGCTGTAGAAGATATGTAATAAAAACGATTTTTATGCTCCAAACTCCATCAATTTAACGGTTTAGCCATTACGCTTCGGACTGTGGCTGCCATTTTAAATGCTATGCCCGAGTGTTTGGAAATGATAGGACTGGTTTAAATTAATTTATTGTTGTAATAATTGTAAAATTTTAATGAAATGTATTGAAATTATAGGCTCAGGTCACAATCTATGTTTCCATTCGACAGTGCTCGGTCAAGAGAATCATGAGTCTTCAATGCCGTCCATTGTCACTCCTGTCATTGTCAAGTCATCTAATTAATAATTGATATTTTTGAATTTTTAAACTGGCGACATTCAATATTAGCTGGAAACGAAAAATGTAGTATTAATACTTTTATCTTGTTATTACTATATTTCTTTATATTTTTTAAAAACGATTCATTATTTATTGTGCACACTGATCCTACTATAATAGAATGTAGAACAATAGTTTTTGAAATTTTTGTCTGTAGGTTTATCCGTCTGTCTGTGTGTATACCATGGATGACAAATAAAAGTGGATACATACGCAAAAGCTACTGAACGGACTTTAACTAATAGTATCATTACACAGTTTTGTTAAAATTTAAAAAACTTATTACTCGGTTCAATATTTAGGATAAAAGGTATCCTACAGGAAATGTACAGAACATATATTTTGTCGTTATATTATCATGTAAACATGATTTTATATAAAATAAAAATATTATGATAATAGTTACAAACATATAAAAACAATTAATTAATTTAACACTTGTATACTTAAAAAGAAATTAATATACCACCAGTCCATCATTGTTTGAATTCATTTTTGGCGACTTTTAATCGCTCTAAAATGTGATAATTACTTGACACCATAGACAAGGAACAACAAGACTTGACACTGTCAAAACAATTTCCCGCCAACTAAAACGTCAGAATGACACGCCAATAGATTTCTTAACAAGTTGCTAGAAGACAAATCCTATAACATTGGGCTTTTAAATGGCTTTTAAGATGTTTTCATCAATTAGAAGCTTGTCTTTTGCACTTAAACACTTTTAAATTTGACAGCATCGCCATAATGAAGTTATTGGCGCCAAGCGACCCTCTTGTTTACGCGGCACAGCATAGACAAATATTTTTCTTCATAAATTCCAGTGACAAAGGCTGTAATATTAATATACTTAGTAAACAGAGTTTATTTAAATAAAAAATGTCTTGAAAATAAAATTTCCTTCCTTTTATTTTAACTGAGATATTGTGTTCTTAGATAATGCTGAATTTCCTTTTAGCGTTAATTCGGTGTAATTTAGGTCAATTAAACAATAATGAGATCGGAATGGAGCGTATAAAATCATTCACCGACAAAATTATTAATGTGATTATTTATGCTTTTATGTTTTTAAAACTATGTTTTTAAAAAATATTTATCACAAAAATATTACCTTATAGTCATTGTACTTTATACAACTTTTTTTTTATTTGTTTAAATCTATACCTACTATACTTTGTCATTCTTATTAATGACATTCTTAATAAATAAAAAAATTAACTTTGTGTTTACAAAGCTTATCACAAAAGATGTTTATTCATACGAAATAATATTTCAAAGCAGGATCATATTACATTAAATATCCTTACTTTTATATACAAAAAAATATTATGTATTGATATTTCTATCAAAGAAAACATTATGAAAGCGATACATTGGCTGTATGTTTATGTACCGTCGTCATAGTAACCACAACACTTTGCGACCGAACAGTATATTTTTTCATCCAAATAAACATGTCGAAGGCTAAAAAAGATGTCGTGTGGGAAGACCGAGAAGTGCTTTTCGATTTACCTTTTGAGTAAGATATTTATTTATTTATACATACATACATAGGTATAGAGAATCTGTTAGCCTTGCCACTGTCGCGTTGTTTACTTTGCATGGGCTCATTTCCTTTTAAATAACATTTGATATTATACATTTTTAGGAAATTGAAATCATAATTGACTTGACAAGGCTTTTCAAAGATTTCTTTCTAGTATAATAAAAGGTTCTACAATATGATGCCAAATAAATTTCATTATAGATTTTTAGTAAAATTTTACCTCTTTAGTTGGTTAATCGAAAAATATTTACTTAATAATGTTCTACTTATGTATATTAAAACTTTTGATTATATTTCTGATATATTTAAATGAATATTTTTCGATGTAATAATATATACAGGCAACGCCATATTTATTACATTGTAGCTTGTGTTGTTGTGTGGGGATGGCCCACTTCGGTCGACTATGTACCATGTGGGTTGCTTCTAGTACTTCTTTAAGAAAATGGGATAGGAGCATCCGCATGGTTGTTATGATCTGCCACGGCAGGTCTGCCGTCACGTCAGGCCGTCGTAGTTGAGTGCGTAAGCAATCCTTCATCCTGCGACGCCCCATTAAAACGGGGGAGGTTCCGTTAGGTTTTAGTGGGTAGTACTGGTTTTTCTAGCCAGTGGCCGGTGAGTTCCACAGAACCACCTGTATATATCTAGGTGGTATACGTAAACGTATTTCCCAACGTTAAAAAAGAAGTCGTAGTCTATCTGCGTTCTAAATTTCATTCAAATCCATCTTGCCGTCATAGCGTAAGGGAGTAAAAACATACACGCATGCAAACTGATGCTACTGGTTGCTTTTGGAACTAACGATAGGTAACAATAACAGTACTAATTATTTTACTTCATGGATACTCTAATTTATACTTGTATACATAGTGACTTCATTACTATATATTACGATTTTGTTTCAGATATTTAAAATTAAGGTCTGGAGAAAAGGTTTTTGATAGAATCGATGCGATCGAAGATACAAAAGGCAACAGCGGCATGCAAGGACGTCTCGTTGTCACTAACTTAAGGATCATATGGCACTCGTTGAGTTCACCGAGGATCAATTTGTGTAAATATGTTCAACTTATCAATACTTATAAACACATGTAATTTGGACATTGAAATAACTATAAAATAAATTTCGGCATTCAACGTTTTAACTAAAATATCACCATTATCAGTCTTTTTTCGTCCGTCGCTGGAGATGCCTCTTCTACACCACGTTACTAAGTTTAAGCTTTACCTCCTCGTATGCAACCGCTACCAACTACTTTGCATATTATATCATTGCTTTACACCGTTAAAGGACGTTAACAATACGTTTGACAAAGTCTACATTCTAAAACCCGTCTAACGTTGACGACACGCTTGGCTCAGTTTGTAGTGACCCTACTTGCTGTGCCAGCGGTCGCGGGTTCGAGTCCCGCTGAGGGAATTCATTTGTGTGATGAGCACGAATGTTTGTACTTCAGTCATTGGTGTTTATATTTATAATATGTACATATGTATTTAAAGTTATATATGTGTAGTGTATCAACTATCTGGTATCCATAACACAAGCCTCGTAGTTTACCATGGAATTAGATGGTGCTGTGTTTTAATGTCCCAACATATTTATATATTTTATTTTATAAAGTTATCTACGCCATGGTCTGTCAAATCTGCGATATCTATATATCCACTGTCGCATAAACATGTTTATTCTTTGAGCTAAGTCGATAGGCTTGCTTCTCCGTCAGGATCACCTCGTTCTAGATAAGCTCCTTCATAGAATCACAACATCCTCATATATAGCTTTATTTGTTTATCGATGGGCTAACTGCATCCTCAATGCCTTCGTCAGAATAAGTATGTAGATCGTCATACATTTTTTTATTTTTTATGAATAGAAATGCCAAGTGATTTTATTTTAATTAGGAACTATGAAAGCTAGCAACAAATTCGCATAGGAAATATAAATCGATTTAACTATTAAACTTATAATTTTATGTGACCTTCAAAAAACAAATTTTCCTAGCCAATAAGTGAGGTCATTACTCATTTAAACACTCTACATCTAAACAAATAAATAAAATTGGAGTGTCCGTTTGTAATATTAAAATAACCGCTTTTTACTAAATGATGATGTGTACACGGTGCGTATACCAAAACATTTTTTACAATTTTTGTCTGTCTGTCTGTTTGTTTGTTCCGGTTAATCTGTGAAACGGCTAGACCGATTTTGACGGGACTTTCACTGGCAGATAGGTAATGTAATAAGGAGTAACTTAGGCTACTTTTATTTTAGAAAAAAAATATTGTCCCACGAAAAAAAAAATTAAAACTAAAAAGAAAATTTAAAAAAGTTAGTTTTGGGAAGCAATCTATATCTATACTATCAACAATCTATACTAGTTAGGCAATATAAATAAAAGAGCATTGATCAGTCAAATTACAAGTCCGATGCACATTTGGCCTCTTTCTATACATAGAATAGAAAATGGGTGGTAACTACATGTATTTAACCTAAACGATCGAGCAGACCAACAATATGTAGCCTGCTATTTTCTAACATTAATGCCTGACCCGTGAAGCCCGTAGTTTCAAATTACATCTAGTTCACTGTTAATGATAGGTTACATAAAAGAATTGTATGTATTGAAAACTAGTACACCTACTTTGCTCGGCTGAATGTATGGGGTAACATATACCTATATATGTAATTAATCTGCTTAAAATACTCTAACCCTGCAAGAGTCATCTGTGTAATGTGTCTAGATCTAACACACACGCATGTAATGCACAACCTTAGCTACTTGGTCAAAAAGCATAAAATTTACCACAATAGTTCCCGATGTAAAGAAATGACAAAAGCGTGAATTATGGGATGAAAGTTTTCAGAGTATTAGGAATGTAACGCTCTAACACCAAACTAAGACCAGGTATCACTGGGTTTTAGTGAGTATTCTGGCTTCACATGGTAAGATTTACTTATGGAAATGAAGCAGACGCACAGCCTAGGTAAAGGGTCGTTATACCATTTTTTCGTGCTCTCCTGAACATATTATCTACGTTAATCCAAGCTGCTACTGACTTCTTCTTACCAGAAAACTCCTTAACTTCTATATTCTCTTCCTGAACTGAAACTCAAATCCAGGATATCTATCTATCGCGTAACACAACAACAAATAAACTAATATCCTCTGCACACGTGATTATCAGCTAACAATTTAGCGACTCATACAAACGTTTAATACGTTATCCAAACATTTTACATAGAAAATCAATTTTAAGTACAATCATGCCGCTTCCGAATTCCATTCGCCTATATTTGCATGCATATAGACTTGAAATTGCTCTCTTGACCCTCGCTAGTCGCTGTGTACAATTACTGACCTATTCCAAAACTTCCTGCACGGTAATGCATTTTATATTTATTATTATTTAAATAACTGCCTTGGTGGTGTAGTGGCTAACATGTACGGCTGCACATCCTGAGGTCCTGGGTTCGAGTCTCGGGTCGGGCCAAGTTTAGTTATTGAGTCTTGCTGTATCGTAAGCCTCAGTAACAGCCCGAAGTTGGGAAGTTGGCGGTGTTTCACCCCCGTGCCTCGGAGAGCACTTAAAGCCGTCGGTCCTGCGCCGACACTCTCACCGGTCGTGTCGAGTAGTCGTACCAGAGTATAAGGGTGATAGGAATAGAGAGTGCACTTGTGTCTGCGCGTACACTCGTGCACTCGTGCAGTTGGCTAATCTCAATGAGATTGGCCGCCGTGGCCGGAATCGGTCAGGAGGACATTATTATATAAATATAGTAGAAGTAAAACTTTTTTAGGCGTGACTGAGGGGTAAGTCAATACATTGGAAAAATAAGTGTCACAGAAGTGAGTGTCGCGGAAGTGAGAGTCAAATTTATTATAAATGTATATTTTTTTTAATATTACATATATTAATAATTTTATAATAATTATCACTTATAAAAATGAATATTCATTACTATGGGATCAATGTGCATAAATTAAATAAAAGCTATTATGACTAATTGTTGCCATGGTAACCGTTGTTATTGTCTGACAAATGATATATAATATTATATTCTCTCCTCAAATGATATTCTATAAATATATGATTGTAATATGCCTTATTTAATTATTGATTTGTTTTAATTTAATTGCGATATTTGCCAAAGATGTTTTACTTATACGCGCGTAAAGGTTACACGCACCGATTTTTTTTTTTTTAACTTTATTTTTATACTTGCTTCCACCTGTGACTTTGCCTGTGTATTCAATTTTAAGTCAAAAATAACTGTGATCCTATTTTTATACTACATGAGGGTAAATTCACATTATTATTGTTTTGGCAAATTCCTTTTAAAACAAATGTATTAATTATTATTATTATTTCTTTAAGTTATACCTAGGTAAATATTGAAGTTAGGACTTTGACCTTAGCCTAAAATCCTAGTATCCTAGTATTTGTTTCTCTAATACTAACTTAATAATTTATTTAGTAAAAAAGATTTTTTTTCTCGTACATATATGTACTTAAATGCTGTTTTAAGTACAAACTAAATAATTGAAGATTTTTTCATGAATAGCCAAGCTATTATTGTGAAGAAGGAAAAATTATTGAGATATCAATTAAAAGTAATAAAATTGTTCGAGGAATCTTTTGATCTTTTTTTTCTAATTAATTTTAGTAAATTGATGCCAAGACTTCATGTAATAGCCAGAACAATCATTTCACGAATTAATATCTTTATTCCATAATGAAGGGAAAGATGTATTCATATGTCGCTTAAGTATATTTGTTTTGAATATTTTTACCGAATGTTTATCCACTGGACATTGTATATATTATAAGTCGATCCGGAGACCCTGAGATTGCCTCCCGGTTCGAGCCAAGTATAATTATTCGTTTTTTTTTCAAGAAATTGCCAATAGCAGCCCAGATTTCGGAAGTTAAAGGTGTTTGCACCAATGCACTTAAAAATCATCGGTATTGCGCCTGATCTCTTACCGATTATATCTAATTGTCGTCCCACCGATGTATGAGAGTGACAGGTATAAATCTTGCACTTGTGTCTGCGCGTACGCTTGTGCCCTATAATATAATCATATTGTTAGTCTTAGTGAGAGTGGATACTGTAGCCGAAATCGGTCAGGAGGTCATTATAATATAATATTTTAATGTAATTATTATAAATATATAAATAAAAAGTAAAACTATGCTACTATTACATAGATATTAAAAATCCAATATTTATATATGTAATATAATCTACATTTTTGACAGCTGTGGGCCTTAACTGTGTCATAAGCACAAATACAAAAATCGTCAACTCCGGTCTTCGAGGCACCACGCAAGCTCTATACGTGTTAGCTGCGTACAGCAAAAACAAATACGAGTTTGTCTTTACCAACTTAGCTCCAAACTGTGTGAGGCATTATACTACTGTGACTGGAGTACATAAGTAAGTAAAAAACATATTTACGTTTAATCTACTTTTTTATAAAAAAACTTAAAATACATTTTTAAGGTACATATTTAAAAATAATTAAGAACAAAAGACACCATTATAATCTATTTTTATATTAAAAGCTTGACTAAATCTATGTATATTTTTAATTTAAACCTAAACTATTAAAAATCTTTTAACATTTTTACGAAACAATGAAGTTACATCACAAAACGCAAATAAAACTATTGATACAGATTTTTTTATATTATTCAGAACGAAACAAATATCTGTATTTTTTTTTTATTTATTAAGAACACCAACAACATAACACACAAATACATTTTAAATTCACTCTTAATCACAAGTTCTAGTATGTTAGTCTCTTACAGGTGTCCATAGCACTGACCAACAAACATACATGCACTGCTAAATTTAAAATGACTAAAATTTATATATATAATATTTTTAATATAAAAGAAAGTTATAGCTCTTTAATGGTACGGACAGAAAAACTTGATTTCTTAAAAAAAAGAAGAACCTAATTCAAAGTTACCCCATAACAGATTTCATACCCCATAGCAAATTTTACCCATAAAAAAGAATTAATCAACCACATTTAGTATGACATTTGTTATATTTGTATGTATATGGACAATTGCAGAGCTTATGCAGCATCGAGAATGTATCGCGATCTAAAACTGAGAGGTGCAGTTGTAAACAATAAACAGTTACGAGTATTACCACTAGAGAAGGTAAGCACTCAACAAAGTTAACATTCAGTTACTCTCTAAATATAGGTCACTGTGATTTTAATATTAAAATTTATTCATAACTAGCACTTGTTTCGTTTAAGCCATAACTTCAACGGGTTCTAGTTTTTATTCAAATGTGCCCATTGGATGGACCGAGATTGGATAAATACTATATTTTTTGTAACATGTTAGGGGTATTGTAGGGGTATATGTTATTTATGTAATAAAATGTCACCATCGGTCAAGAAGGTGGTATTTTTTGGCGATTTTATTTATTTTTTTAGTTCCAGAATGTTTTAAAGCAATTAAGGTCACTACTCACGGCAGAGACTTAAGTTTTTTTTATTATTTTGTCCATAAAGCCATAGTTATTACAGACCGTATCTAACCACAAAATTATACAATAATTTTATAAGAAAGGAGTAGAGTAACGGAAAAGTTTTCAAATTGTAATACATAATTTATTATATATATGTTTAATTTCTCTGTTAGTGAATTTTAATTCTTTTGAGAAATAAATGTCTTAAACCATAATTAGGGTCGCAATTAGAAATTATACAAAAATTTTATATTAAAGCATTCGAACCTTAACACAAAAACTAAATTAAGAGACAATAACAATACAATAACTATCTAAAATATATATTTTTTTATTAAAAAAAAAATAATAAAATAAAAACATACGTTCGGATACATATACCATAATATTATTACATGTTCATTCACTTGTGTATATCCATACAGCCAAAACAAAAAAATAATATAATTTATAGATATGTCTTCACGAAAGAGGTATTTGGAACTTATCGAGTGATTCCGGAAACTTGGGAACGATGATAGTGAGCAATGTAAGAATTGTCTGGTACGCGGATATTAATGAGGCCTTTAATGTTTCCATGCCGTACATCACTATAGAGAGCGTAAGTAAATATAATATGTAGTTCGAGCAAAACTTAGATGCACCTTGAGAAGTTAGCTGTAACTCAATGGGCTAGTCGTAACCGTCTGTGAGTAATAGAAATTATACAATGTGATATATGGGAAGGCTTATTATATAATTTGTAGTATATAAAAGTATTATGAACTTATTAATAACTAGCAACTCACCCTCGCTTCGCTCGGGTTCGTCCCTAGATTGATTAATGAACTTATGACGACTTAAACTCGCTTCGCTCGAGTTCTTTCCTAGCTTGATTCCCCATACAAACTTTCATCCCCATTTTCACCCCCTTAAGGGATGATTTCTGGGATAAAAAGTATCCTATGTTCTTCCCAGAGTCTCAAACTATCTTCTTACCAAAATTTCAAAATCGGTTCAGTATATCCAGAGATTACCCCCTACAACCTCACAAACACACAAACGTTACCTCTTTATAATATTAGTGTAATGAAAATAAAATTTTGCACTAAATATTACCTGTGAAATTTCACAAGCGCGGTTAAGTTTTGCACGAACTAAAATATAATTATAGTATAAAGTTTTTAAACTTCAAGCCAAAATAATACATTAATATTTATTTTAAACGTTAAGTTCAATGGTTTTTTTTTTAATTGTTACTGATAGTTTTTTTTAAAGTTTTATTTAACTTACCTTAATAAACATTTTCGTTTTTATTATATATAAATATATAAATTATTGCTAATTCATTTTAATGGATATGTTTTAACGAACGAGGTATTTGGAATTTATTAAACCTATTTCTACATACTTAAAATAATAATTAAATGTATTAAAGTGTAATAACATAAAAGCGTGATGATATAAAATTGACAACACGTTTGGCTCAGTTTGTAGTGTCCCTACTTGCTGTGCGGTCGCAGGTTCGACTCCCGCTGGGGCATTCATTTATGTGATGAACAACAAATGTTTGTACTCCAATCATGGATGTTTATATTTATAATATGTATGTATTTAAAGTTATATATGTGTAGTGTATCAACTATCTGGTATACATAACACAAGCCTCGTAGCTTATCATGGAACTAGATGGTGCTGTGTGTTAATGTGCCAACATATTTATTTATTATTTATCATTAGATTTCAATACGTGATTCAAAGTTCGGAGATGCTTTGGTAATAATAATCAGAGCTACATCTGGTGGTTACGTATTGGGCTTCAGAGCAGATCCGTACGAGCGTTTACGACCTTTACTCACTGAGCTTCAAACATTACACCAGGCGTATACTGAAAAGCCAATTTTCGGTGTTGAAATGAATTGGGGAACCGAGGTAATTTAAATAACGCCTCTTTTCTATTTTACTTATCAGCTTCCCTTGTAACAACTATGTAATGAAAGCGTTAACATCGATTTTGTCTTACTCTTAATAGTTGTGTTATCGATTTGATTGTTGTTCTGTTACGTCCAGGAGTATAACTTCTTACGTGCGTACATAAGTACACACACACGTTTTTTAAATAATAATCACTTATTGGAACACAAGTCCCAAGTCACTTTTTATAAAAATCTTAATCTTAGTCTCTAAATATATTATATGTCATACTGTACTGCATACTTACAAATTAACAATATTAGCTTCATTTAAAATAAAGTCTTCTAAATTATTTTTAACCTAATCAGTGTTTAGTATTTAATCTTCAATTATTACAATTTTTTTATCATGTTATATTTATATTTCATAATTATTTTTCAAAGGTATCAAAGCCTACGCACAACGAATTAGACGAACTTGAAGAAATAGGTGAACCACGGGGCGAAATGGGCCCAAGCCTATATCTAGCATCTCAGCAAGCTCAGAATAAAGAAGATGTTGATATACAACCTGTTTATAGTCCGTATTTAGGCTTAGCTATCGAACCATTAAAAGAAGGCTTTACATTAAAAAGTCTTTTTGAAGTTCAAACAACAAATTAAAATGTATTTTTAATTAAGAAATTGCACAGTATTATCAATCAATCAATCAGCCTATCGCCGTCCACTGTTGAACAAAGGCCTCCCCCAATGAGCGCCAACCATCCCGGTCCTGGGCAGCCTGCATCCATCCACTGCCAGCCACTTTTCTTAGGTCATCCGTCCATCGTGCTGCAGGGCGTCCTACACTACGCTTGCCTAAACGCGGTCTCCACTCTAACACGCTTCGGCACAGCATTATATCCTACCAATATTATAAACACGTAAGTGTGTGAGGATGGACGGATGTATGTTTGTTACACTTTCACGCAAAAATTATTGAACAGATTTTAATGAAACTTTGCAGTAGTAATATAGGTTTTTAATATATCAAAGTAACACATAGGCTATAATTTAAAAACATACAATAGTACATAATTGACTTACTTGGGCGGGGCCACGGGAAAATGTTAGTATGTACTAGTCTTAAAAATATTATAATATAAATAAAATTTATTATTACATAAATCTTTTTTTTTATATTGTGCTTCCAACTTTTAATTTTTCCTCGTTACATACATATGTATTTCGTCTTTTCCATATCTCATGGGACAGAACGAATCCCAAGGCCACCGGCTTAAACATCAATGGGAGTTCAAGAGTACTCACGTCATTTACAACAAAAAAGAATTATTTTTGTGGATTTCACAATTAAATATTTTTGAATAGCGAAATACCCAAAATGATATAATTATTTCTTTTAAATGTGTATGCACATTATATAAGTTATTCAAGGAACGAGTTGGTTTATTTTGATTTAGTTAGCACAATTTTTCTAATACCTTAAGTTCCTTTAAAATACTTTAAATGCATAAATAACGTAATATAAAACTCTTTATATATAATCAAATATTATTTTACTACGTAATGTAAATATTACATAGCAAATTGCAATAATAGTTGCAAATTACAGTATAAAATCAAAGTTTTAATGAATGTTAGTGCAAGTATCTGAACGTTTCATTTATTTTTAATTTATAATAAAACAATAAGAAATCAAATGGGATCAAATTTGATGGTGGAATTATTTAAGTGCGTAATTATCACAAAGTAATAATAATCATCAATATTTTATGTATTTCATTTTATGTTATTCCTATCTGTGATTTCAATTAAATTATTATTAATGCGTAATAGATTGTGATATCTAATTTAAAATAACCTTGAATATTTGTATATCAAAGCGTAAGCAACATTTTTTTTATAAACTTGCAACCCTCAATTGTAAAAACGTCAAATAGGTCTGTGATCACAGAACATTTATGATTTAAACCATGGATGACAAATAAAAATTTAAACTCCTGTGGTTATGTCATCCATGATGTTAAGAACTTCAAGCTTGTTGAAACTTGAAACTTGTTTTTATTTGTGGTCAATAATCAATATGGATACGTAAATGAATTTAATGAAATAGTTTAGATTAAATTGAATAATTAACAATTTATATTTACCAAATGCATGTACATTGTGTTTGTAGAAGAGAAGTTTTATTTATATAAGTGATTTTTTGACTTAATTGTACTCTACAAAAAATATACAATGAATAAAGGAAACAATAAAAATGCTGCAGGACTTGTGAGTATTATTTTCACTATCTGTAAATATCATTTATCAAAAACTTAAAAAAGTGCAAATATATGCCAATTTTTCATTTATTTACTTAAATAATATTTAGAACATAATAATATTATTAATATAAATTATAAACTATTTATTTATAAGTAAAATAATTTCTAATATCCTCTATATACACACAAAGACAGATGACTTTTCATTATTATGTTAATATAGTGACCAAATATTAATATATAATATTTTACAATTTCAGAGACGCTCAGCTATGGCTGAAAGGATACGCCTACGAGAGGAATGGTCAGAATTAAAAGGACCATGTAATGAATCTGACAAACGTAATAATGTTCTGGTTAAAAAGCCACAAAATGTTATGACAAACAATAGAAATTCCTCTAATACATACAGTATGCGAAGTAAGAATGTAAGTATTTATAAACCTTTAAGTATGTCTTGCACTTTTCTTGGAATATGAATATGAAATTTGGATGTTTTTTATATTGAGAATGTGGCAAGAAAACATAGCCAGCCTTGACGTCAGACTCACTTCACTTGGCTTAACTAGAGAATGCGATAAAACTGGACTACCACTGCCTCAGATGTTTTATCATAACTGAGATAAATAATCTCAAATTTAATTTTACTTTATTTCCTAACCAGGTTTCAGAGTCACCAATAAATGAAATTCTCCGAGGGATTGTAGTACTAGTAGATGTAGGGTCAGAGACTCGAGCATTGGCTCTTAGAGCTGCTTTGGTGGCTCTCGGGGCATCTGTTATGCCAGCATGGAGTCCCCTTGTCACTCACCTTGTTTGGAGTCAAGGTACAATATTTAATTTATATTCTACTAGCAATATGCATGGCTTCACCTCCATTTAAACTTTCGAATGCTACCAAACTTCACAGGTTCACCTGTGAAGATTAGTAGCGCTCAGCTAATCTGAAAATTGCCTGAAAATTTCATCAAAATCGCTCCAGCCATTTTGGAGTCCATAGGGAACATACATCGATTGTTTTATATATACTAGCAACTCACCCTCGCTCCGCTCGGGTTGGCGCCTACATAAAAAATGGGGGGTGGGGGTAGGAGGGTGAAAAATAATTAACACCATGAGGTGAGATATTTATATATTAGATAGATTGCATATAAAACTGTCATTTAAAACATTTGTATTGTTAGTACAATGGACATTCGATATTTGGCTTGAATTTAGTTTTTACATTCATTTGACTGTCACTGCCTTTTATATTAATTTTACCAAGTTTTTAATGACCACTAGCTTAGTCATACACCCTGGCCTTCCCTGGGAAAATGCATTGTGAAACATATACTCATACTAAGACTTAAGGTTTAAAAAAAGAGTTTAAACAGTTAAAAGAGTTAAATAAAAAATTGATCCACAATTGATAAAGATTTTGAGTAGCACACCTACAAAAAAATTAAAGAGTGCGTGTAAGTGTACATGCACAAGTAAAACTTCTGTAAGTTATCAGTACTCTTTATGAAATTCAATTTATGTTTTAAATAATTAGGATAGGTGAGATACTAAAAATAATGCATATTAGGCATATTACAATCATATATTTATAGAATATCATTTAAGGAAAGAATATATTATATATCATTTGTCAGACAATAACAACGGTTACCATGGCGACAAACGCCTCGCCCGATCACACTTTTCGTAACGCTCTTGTCACACATTCACCAGCTTACTCCCCAAGCCAAGCGTGCATAAAGAAGTTTTACTTCAAAAAATACAAATAAATTTCATTTCTCATCCTTTTTGAAATAAATAACAAAATGTCTAATTGTCTATGGTTTTTTTATTAGAATTTTGATTACCTACATACAGACTATAATAAATATTTTTCAAATAAAAATGTTATATTTGAAAGGAAAGTCAAAAAAATAATACTTTAAGTCTAATAAATATTAACATGGAACTATTTCTGCGTACATGTTATATGGTAATACTCATGTGTACATTGTCTTATTAAATTGTTAACAATATTTATTAGGAGGGTGCACAAAAACGCGCGCGAGGGCTAGAGCGCTGGCATGTCGACTGGTGTCTCCAATTTGGGTGGAATCCTGTGCTGCATCAGGGAGACGGCTGCCAGAGAGACTGTTTCCAGCAGTCTCTAGACCTTCGGATCTGCCATCTCCGGCAACTTTAAAGACAATGCTGGTATGTTGTTACATTATAATATACATACTCGCTAATGACTTACCCTCACTTGAATGTCCCTAGGTGTCTAAATACAGTAAAATAGTCTATATTCAAAGATCACAGTAGTTATATATAATGTAAATATTAAAAATTTAAATAAAACTGTTTTATAGGGGTCTTATATACTGTTTTGGACGTTTCAAAGGTCTTTATATACTTATTACAGGCAGTGCCTACCCACGAATTTACAAAATGATTTCAAAAACACAAATATGTAACCTAAATACCTTACAAAATAATTTTAATTAGTTATACACTTGAATATGGCAGCATTATTTATTTAATTTTAGCTCTTATTATTATAATTATAACAATTTTATAAAAGCTTTATTCATTAGCAATCTTTCCAAAATTCAAAATAAATCTGCGATATAACCCGAAAAGATAGTTTTATTTAAAATGTCAAATATTCGCGTAAATCTAAGAACGTATTATAAAAGTTTCAAAATAAAAATAAAAAAAAATAAAATTTAGGCCAGATTCCTGATAATGTGTCAGATTCCTGAAAACCTCTCCAGACTTCAGCGTAAAGCAGTAACAACTAGGTTATTTTTAAGTGAAACTCCAGTTTTTCAATTTCCTGCCTCTTATATATGACTTGTATTCCCTTTTTAACGTCCCACTGCTGGGCCTCCCTTCGAGGGGGATCAGGCCATAGTCCACCACGCTGGCCAAGTGCGGATTGGCGGACTTCACATGTCTTTCGAAAACTTGCTAGATTCTCTCAGACATGCAGGTTTCCTCACGATGTTTTCCTTCACCGTAAGGCAAGTGGTAATCAAGTTAGAAAATGATTCGCACATGAAAATATCAGTGGTGCGAGACCCGGGATTTGAACCCGCTTCACTCGGTTTCCCAAGCGAGCGCGTTACCACTGGGCTACCACTGCCTGTAAACTATTTATTATTATTATTTATTATTACCTACGTGGTTGGAGCTTTATGTTTCTTATGAGCTTTTCACACAGGGTGTAGTGTGGGCTGAAGCGAAGCGAGGACGGATTACTTTTTTATTTTTACTTTATGTACATGCACATATCATGTTTCTTTATTTTAGCTTTACATCTATCTAGATGGATAGATCGAGTGATGATTTATAAAAAGAAGAAGTGGAAAAATACTAGGAGTTTGCCTGAGCACGGTATATAAATTTGTATTAAAAAACAATTTTATATACCATGCGTAGTTGGACTCACGACATCTTAAAACCGACGAAAATCGCTACGATACAATACAATATATAAATCATCGTCATTATTTAGTTACTAAGTCAAATTATCGTTTATTATTGCTACTGTCTACGGCTTGTTTGTATTTTTTATTTGCTATTTAACACTAATAGTCTAGTCCTCAACAGACTTTTTTTTACAGTTATTAATGAAAAAGTATCACCGTGGGGGCGACAATATTCAAACGTAGGACGTAGGAGGTTTCCTCAGTTAGAAAATGATTGGCACATGAAAATATCAGAGGTGCGAGACCCGGGATTAGAACCCGCTTCACTCGGTTTCCCAAGCGAGCGCGGTACCACTGGGCTACCACTGCCATATGACTAAATCTTACATTATACATTCAAATAATCATAGTATCTGGGCGAGTGAGCTTTTCTCGGCGAAACCGCTCTTCCAGCGGGCTATCACTCATTGGTTACAATGAAAGTACCACAACACCAAGACTTAGTTTGTATATTAGAAACATCAGGATAACTCTAGCTAGGTTCTCGCGTCTGTTATAGTTGTCACTGCTGTGGCCAGCCGAGTAATTATACATAATTTTCCTTTGAATTTGAAATAATCTCTGTTCTGTATTCTTCTAAGTGTGCACTTTCAGAGAACTTGAGCTGTTCTGTTTAAATATATTTCGTAAAGGAGATTTTAAATTAAGTGAGATTGAGCGGGAGTTTAAACGTAGGGTAAGCCGTCTTACCACCTTCTAGAAGTAACATTTCAAGATGAGGTCACAGCCCACAGCGAAAACCAACCTCCGATTACTTAATTTAGCCAAAAGCAATTTTTATTAAAAAAAAAAAAGGTTTTTTAAGTATTTGACTGTTTCGTTAGTTAACTTCAATATCATTAATGTTAATTTTTAAATCAACTCGACCCTAATAATATTTTTACCCTCTCAATCAGATTATTCACAATTTGTCTATTAATTTCGAATAATCTGATTGATAACACGTATTGCTTAATTTTAACAATAAAAATGGCAGATTTTTTTACCATCTTTACCACACATTTTTACCCCCTTACGAGATGAATTACTGAAATGGTATAACACGTGTTTATTTAATAGAATTGAAGATCATTAATACCAAGTTTCATAAAAAGAATGAACTTTCATAAAAAAGTGATACTGTAAACTTTTTTTCTCTACTCAAGTGCTCATATATCAATTTTTACATTTCTCACGTCAAAAATGACAAAGCTTCATACAAACTTACATCCCCTATTTTAACCCCTTAGGGGAATGTATTTCCAAAAATCCTTTCTTAGAGCACACTTACGTCATTTAAGGAATATTTGTGCATTTCATGCTTCTAGATCCAGCGGTTTTCAGCTGTGCGTTGATTGATCAGTCAGTGGATTAGTCCGCCAGTCAGTTTCTTGTATTCAGCCCTTTTTTTTTAACGTCCCACTGCTGGACACGGGCCTCCCTTCAATACGAGGGGGATCAGGCCATAGTCCACTACGCTGGCTAAGTCCGGATTGGCGGACTTCACATGTCTTTCGAAAACTTGCTAGGTTCTCTCAAACATGGTTAAATGAAATAAACTATTTATTGTATGTATGTATGTATTCAGCCCTTTTTAACGTCCCACTGCTGGGCACGGGCCTCCCTTCAAGACGAGGGGGATCAGGCCATAGTCCACCACGCTGGCCAAGTGCGGATTGGCGGACTTCACATGTCTTTCGAAAACTTGCTAGATTCTCTCAGACATGCAGGTTTCCTCACGATGTTTTCCTTCACCGTAAGGCAAGTGGTAATCAAGTTAGAAAATGATTCGCACATGAAAATATCAGTGGTGCGAGACCCGGGATTTGAACCCGCTTCACTCGGTTTCCCAAGCGAGCGCGTTACCACTGGGCTACCACTGCCTGTAAACTATTTATTATTATTATTTATTATTACCTACGTGGTTGGAGCTTTATGTTTCTTATGAGCTTTTCACACAGGGTGTAGTGTGGGCTGAAGCGAAGCGAGGACGGATTACTTTTTTATTTTTACTTTATGTACATGCACATATCATGTTTCTTTATTTTAGCTTTACATCTATCTAGATGGATAGATCGAGTGATGATTTATAAAAAGAAGAAGTGGAAAAATACTAGGAGTTTGCCTGAGCACGGTATATAAATTTGTATTAAAAAACAACTTTATATACCATGCGTAGTTGGACTCACGACATCTTAAAACCGACGAAAATCGCTACGATACAATACAATATATAAATCATCGTCATTATTTAGTTACTAAGTCAAATTATCGTTTATTATTGCTACTGTCTACGGCTTTTTTGTATTTTTTTTTTTTTGCTGTTTAACACTAATAGTCTAGTCCTCAACAGACTTTTTTTACAGTTATTAATGAAAAAGTATCACCGTGGGGGCGACAATATTCAAACGTAGGACGTAGGAGGTTTCCTCAGTTAGAAAATGATTCGCACATGAAAATATCAGAGGTGCGAGACCCGGGATTAGAACCCGCTTCACTCGGTTTCCTAAGCGAGCGCGGTACCACTGGGCTACCACTGCCATATGACTAAATCTTACATTATACATTCAAATAATCATAGTATCTGGGCGAGTGAGCTTTTCTCGGCGAAACCGCTCTTCCAGCGGGCTATCACTCATTGGTGACAATGAAAGTACCACAACACCAAGACTAGTTTGCATATTAGAAACATCAGGATAACTCTAGCTAGGTTCTCGCGTCTGTTATAGTTGTCACTGCTGTGGCCAGCCGAGTAGTTATACATAATTTTCCTTTGAATTTGAAATAATCTCTGTTCTGTATTCTTCTAAGTGTGCACTTTCAGAGAACTTGAGCTGTTCTGTTTCAATATATTTCGTAAAGGAGATTTTAAATTGAGTGAGATTGAGCGGGAATTTAAACGTAGGGTAAGCCGTCTTACCACCTTCTAGAAGTGTAGTAGCATTTCAAGATGATGTCACAGCCCACAGCGAAAACCAACCTCGGATTACTTAATTTAGCCAAAAGTAATTTTTATTAAAAAAAAAGGTTTTTTTAAGTATTTGACTGTTTCGTTAGTTAACTTCAATATCATTAATGTTAATTTTTAAATCAACTCGACCCTAATAATATTTTTACCCTCTGTTGAATGCACTCTTGTCGTTATAATGTTTAGTCTAATAAACACGTTTGAAGGAGACACACGTTCTTTCTATTGGACCCGATACAACCAAGCGATATTCAACCTTAACTCAATATACATAGTGGTCAAATTGCGAGCCGGATCAAGGGTCATTAGCGAATACAAAAGAAGTCCAAGAACATTGCAAAAAATGTACATTCAATAGATAAGGATTACAAATCGACGTATTTTAAAGAATATTGAAATATAAACGTTGTATATTGCATAATACGATACTTCGAAGACTTTTTTTGGGAAGAAAACTATTATAAAAGATGACTACACCAGATCAAATGATTAGATTATTGGAAGATACTGCAAGTATATTACAAAAAACGCAAATAAATATTAAAAAATGTCCGAAACAAAGATTAACTTCAACTTATTTGGAAGCAAGATTAAAATGTATAGAAGATCATTGGAGTACGTTTATGGAAACTCATCAGAATTTAACGAAAATATTACCACGAGAAAAAAGAAGCGAATTACAATACTTCGCGAATGAAGATTATTTTATATACGAAGATTTGTACATATGCATGCGGACGGATATCAATGAAATGTTAAAACAAATATCTTCTAGTGGAAGTCATTCGGAACAATCAACGAGTTCTGCATGTATTCAAGATGTGAAGATCGGTCAAGTAAAGTTACCTCGCATTCATCTACCTACTTTTACTGGGAGATATGAAGAGTGGCCAACATTTCAAGATTTATTTATTTCGTTAGTTCATGATAATATGCAAATAAGTAATGTTCAAAAGTTGCACTATTTAAAATCGAGTGTTGCGGGTGAAGCTGAAACATTATTAAGACAAATACAAATAACGGAAAATAATTACTTACAAGCATGGAATATTCTTAAAAGCAGGTACGGAAATAAGCGTATTATAGTAACATCAGTTTTAAAAAGATTATTTACACAAAAGAAAATGAATTACCAATCGTCCAGTCACATAAAATCATTATTAGATGTAACAACAGAATGCATGAATAATTTACAAAACTTAAATATATCAACTGACTCTTGGGATCCTATAATAATATTTCTGATAGTGCAGAAATTGGACCCAGAATCACACAAGGACTGGGAAAATTTTGCATATAAAGAAAATTCGGAAGAGTTACCTTTATGGAGCGAATTAAAACGTTTTCTTGAAACAAAATTCCGTACTCTTGAACTTATCACACCTGCACCTGTAACCTCGGGACCAAGACAAGAAAAAACTCGGTCGTTTCATGCAACTGTAGAAAGGACGTGTTTAATGTGCAAAGACAAACATACATTGTGTCATTGCAAGCAGTTTACAACTTTACAACCTTCAGAACGTAATAAATATATACAGAAGAATAACCTTTGTTACAATTGTCTCCACCCTGGGCATTCAGTAAAGAAATGTCGTTTACAAATGTCATGCCGCATATGCCACAAGCGCCATCATTCTCTTTTACATCAACAATCAAAGTCAAATACCTTGGATCAATCAGAGAAACAAGCACAGCCAACGGTATCAGCCTATGCAAATGTAGAAGAGTCCGAAGGAGAAGAAATCAATGCAATGATGACGTCACATTACAATGGAAGACAAAGTTCAGCAATGTTAGCTACAGCAGAGGTTAAAGCAAAAAGCGAAGAAGGTAATATAATCATGTTGAGAGCTCTAATAGACCAAGGTTCAGAAGCATCATTTATAAGTGAGAAGGCTGCACAACTTCTGAAACTTTCAAGACAGCCTGCAAGAGGTAACGTTGTAGGCATGGGTTCTACTAGAACAAGTGTAAATCAAAGGGATTAAGGTAGGAAGGGTAATTGAATTACAAGTGTCACCAAGATGGGAATCACAATTTTCTATCTACGTTCGAGCCTATGTGATCAGCAAACAACTGACAAGTAAAATACCACACACTACAGTGAAGGGAATAAATTGGCCACATATCAAGGATCTTAATTTAGCAGATCCCAACTATTTTAAGCCTAGTTCAATTGACTTATTACTTGGAGTCAAGGAATATTCAAAAATACTAAATGAAGGGTTAATAAAAGGTGTACCAGGCACTCCCTGCGCACAAAATACAGAATTAGGATGGATTTTATTCGGAGAAATCAATACAAATCATAAAGAAGAGTCATTTCTTGTTATGCACAATCAAATAGACGTGGATGAAATATTAAAATCATTTTGGGAAATCGATACAGAATCGAAACGACTACTTACATTGAATGAACAAAAATGCGAAGATATTTACAACAATACACATAGAAGACAAGAAGATGGAAGATACGTAGTTAAATTGCCCTTTAATACTGAAAATCCACAATCAATACATGGTCACACTAGAGATATATCATTAAACAGACTATTACAATTAGAGAGAAAATTTAAAAAACAACCTAAATTAAAAGAAGAGTACAATAAAGTTATCGATGACTATATACAATTAAAACACATAGAAGAAGTACCTAAGGAAGAAATAAATAACAATCTAAACCACAAAAAATGGCATCATGTGAGATCCGAGGATAATCCTGCTGATATAGCTTCGAGAGGAATGTTATTTGCTGATTTAAAACAATCTATAATGTGGTGGCACGGTCCTAAATGGATATCTGAAAAGGAAATAATATATACACAATTAGAAAATATAGTCACAGATTTAGAAAAGAAAAAGGAAATCAATATACAAAATAACCTACATATCGAAACCCACGATGAGGTAGATATATACACGCAGTTTGAAGACTTTGATACATTGGAACAACTTCTAAAAACAATTATAATATGTAAAAGATTTTTAAATTATAAAAAGAGTATAAAAACAAATTTAAATTTTACTACAGAAGAATATGAAAATTCATTAATAACATGCATACTTATAGTACAAAAGAAACACTTTACACAAGAAATTCAAGATATAAAGAGTAAAAATAGAGTTAAAAGTATAAGCAAATTAAAAACCCTCAACCCTTACCTAGATAGCAATAATGTACTCAGAGTGGGCGGAAGAATAAAACATGCTAATATTAATGAAGACACAAAGCATCCCATAATATTAAATAAAGAAAATCCACTTACTACTTTAATCATAAAAGATGCTCATATTAAAACTTTACACGGCGGTATACAGCTGATGCTAAATTACATAAGATCTAAATATTGGATACTGAAGGTTAAGGGATTAGTTAAGTCATATATACACAAATGCTTGCTTTGTGCGAAAGAAAGGGCAACATCAAAAGTACAAAAAATGGGAAACTTACCAGCGGTCCGAGTGACCCCAGCTCGTCCATTCTTACACAGTGGAGTTGATTTCTGTGGACCCTATTTCGTATTGAAATCTAAAGGAAGAGGAAGCAAAACTTGTAAAGGTTACATCTGTATTTTTGTATGTATGTCTACTAAGGCAATACATTTAGAGTTTGTGGGCGACCTAACTTCTGAAGCTTTCATTGGAGCATTTAAAAGATTTGTGGCGCGTAGAGGTCGCTGTACTCACTTATGGAGCGACCAAGGTCGTAACTTTGTTGCAGCAAATAAAGAACTGACAGAAGCCTGGAAAGAAGCACAGTTAGAGTTTAACGACGTACTAGCAGCCAAACTCGCCAATGAAGGAACCCAATGGCACTTCATTCCAGCTTACAGCCCAAACTTTGGTGGCCTCTGGGAAGCAGGGGTGAAATCAATCAAATATCACCTGAAACGAATTTTGACAACTCACTTAACGTTTGAAGAGATGACTACTGTATTATGTCAGATTGAAGCTTGTTTGAATTCACGACCCCTGTGTCCTATGGATGACTCAGACTGTGATAATTTAAATCCTCTCACACCTGGTCATTTTTTAATCGGTGAGGCGCCTATCAACATCCCATCACCTGATTTAAGAAAAACAAACATAAATTACCTTACACGTTGGCAATTCACACAAAAACTAATGCAAGATTTTTGGCATCGTTGGCAACAGGAATACCTCTCAAGACTACAACAAAGACCGAAATGGCTGTACAAGGCTAACGAATTAGAAATTGGCCAAATAGTTTTAATAAAAATGGAAAATTTGCCTCCTGGAAAATGGGCTTTAGGCCGCATCATACAAAAACATCCAGGATCTGACGGACTGACCAGAGTTTACAGTGTTAAAAGCGGAAATAATATTACTAAACGTTGTGTTACAAAATTATGTTTGTTACCAATAGATACTTAACAATACCTCTGTTAATAATAAATATGTATACTAAATATATTAATTATAATGTTCAAATGTTTATGCAAGTACAATTTTGTAAAACTAACTCGTATTAATTCTTTGTGAGATTGTTGATTTTTAAGTTAAATGTCCTAGATAATTTTCATTTTTATTTGTATAGAAAAAGGTCAAACCCCTTTTTAGTGGGCGGTATGTTGAATGCACTCTTGTCGTTATAATGTTTAGTCTAATAAACACGTTTGAAGGAGACACACGTTCTTTCTATTGGACCCGATACAACCAAGCGATATTCAACCTTAACTCAATATACACCCTCTCAATCAAATTATTCACAATTTGTCTATTAATTTCGAATAATCTGATTGATAACACGTATTGCTTAATTTTAACAATAAAAATGGCAGATGTTTTTTCCATCTTTACCACACATTTTTACCCCCTTACGGGATGAATTACTGAAATGGTATAACACGTGTTTATTTTATAGAATTGAAGATCGTTAATACCAAGTTTCATAAAAAGAATGAACTTTCATAAAAAAGTGATACTGTAAACTTATTTTCTCTACTCAAGTGCTCATATATCAATTTTTACATTTCTCACGTCAAAAATGACGAAGCTTCATACAAACTTACATCCCCTATTTTAACCCCTTAGGGGAATGTATTTCCAAAAATCCTTTCTTAGAACACACTTACGTCATTTAAGGAATATTTGTGCATTTCATGCTTCTAGATCCAGCGGTTTTCAGCTGTGCGTTGATTGATCAGTCAGTGGATTAGTCCGCCAGTCAGTTTCTTGTATTCAGCCCTTTTTTTTTTAACGTCCCACTGCTGGACACGGGCCTCCCTTCAATACGAGGGGGATCAGGCCATAGTCCACTACGCTGGCCAAGTCCGGATTGGCGGACTTCACATGTCTTTCGAAAACTTGCTAGGTTTTCTCAGAAATGCAGGTTTCCTCACGATGTTTTCCTTCACCGTAAGGCAAATGGTAATCATGTTAGAAATGATTCGCACATGAATATATCAGAGGTGCGAGACCCGGGATTTGAACCCGCTTCACTCGGTTTCCCAAGCGAGCGTGTTACCACTGGGCTTACCACTGCCAGTTGGGCTACAACTGTCAGTTTCTTACTTTATATATATAGACTAGCGACTTAACCTCGCTTCGCTCGGGTGCGTCCCCAGGTGCGATTTTGTTCACAATTTCATGGGTTTTAATTTTCTTGAGCGAAACCCTAATTCCTCTTTTTATAATAAAAAGTAGCCTAAGTTACTCCTTATAATATCAGCTATCTACCAGTAAAAGTCCCGTAAAAATTGGTCCAGCCGTTTCGGAGACTAGCCGGAACAAACAGACCAGACCAGACAAATAGACAGACAGACAAACATTTTAAAAATTAAGTTTTTCTTATAAATACCCTATATAATTCCATATGCATTTAGTATAGAGCTGTTATTTTGACATTACAAACAGACACTTCAATTTTATTTATCTGTATAGATAATGTACCTTTTTTCGCTATTTTAAATGATATGTCATTTTAAAAATCTGTCAGCTGTTGTGTTGAATTATGTATGTGACTTTTCACATTTTGTAAATATTTTCCCTGTTTATTGGTACTCTTGATATATTTAATTTTAAGAAAACCACAGGTGAGGAAAATGTCTTGAACTTCGTTATGAATAATAATCTAGGTGGTCTTCGTTAACAATTAATTGTAAGGCAGTTTAACTGCCTCGGTGGTCTAGTGGCTAGCATGTACGGTTGCAGATCCGGAGTTCATGGGTTCGAGTCCCGGGTCGGGCTAAGTTAAGTAAGCCCGGAGTTGAGAAGTTGGCGGTGTGTCAGCCATGTGCCGAGGCAGAGCACGTAAGCCGTCTGTCCTGCACCTTAACCCTCACCGTGTCTATGTATCGTCTCATCGAACTTTGAGGGGAAAATTGATAGTGCACGTTTAGACAAATAGATGACGACACGTTTAGCTCATTTGTAGTGACCCTACTTGTTGTACCAGCGGTCGCGGGTTCGAGTCACGCTGGGGACATTCATTGTGTGATGAGCACGACAGTTTGTACTCCAGTCACATAATATGTATGTATTTAAAGCTATATTTGTGTAGTGTATCAACTATCTGGTATCCATAACACAGGCCTCGTAGCTTAACTTGGAACTCGATGGTGCTGTGTCTTAATGTCCCAACATTTATTTACTTTATTTAAGTAGTAAAAATCTAAATTTCAGAAAAGAATGGATCAGGAGAACATACCGTTGAATTTATTATCAGAGAGCCAAGAGACACGAGACAAGCGGCCGCGCCTCAGGATCTCGAGCGAGACGGACGACACGACCGACACGACTCAAGACACATCGCACGACACGTCTCACGACAAGTCGAAAGATGCAGGTGAAGTGAAATTGAAACGAAACGAAATTAAACTGTTTAATTAGACTTAAATAAACACTTAAATCGTGAATTAAATTTAGAAAGCGTCAGTGTAGTCATGGCTGTGGTAGTTCAGTGGTAACGCGCTTAGGAAACGGGTTCAAATCGCGAGTCTCGCATCTCTGATATTTGGATTTCCAACAGGATGACCATTTGTCTTACGGTGAAGGAAAACACCGTGAAAAACCCGCATGTCTGAGAAAACCTAGCAACATTTTCAAAGACATGCTCAGTCCGCCCGCACTTGCCCAAAGTGTAAACTATGGCCTGAGCCCTCTCGTGTTGAAGAGCCGTGCCCAGCAGTGGGACATTATAAAGGGCTTCAGACTTCAGTACAATGTACATATAATATATAACCTCAAAAAATGTTTTTTTTTTTATAGATATAGAAAAGAACGTGAACACAGCTCCTCGCAGGGCGTTACCTATCTCACTTTCTCCGCCGCGCCAGAAGAAGTCCAGAAGAAAATTGTTCACTCACAAGGAAGCAGAAACTGTGTCCAGTGGGAATGAATCAGGTTTGCCTTATTTATTAACAACACCAACATATGAAACTTTTAACTGCCTCAATGGTGTAGTGGTTAGAATGTAGGACAGATCTCTAGGTCCTGGGTTCGAGTTCTCAGTCGGACTAAGTTTAATCTCTGAGTTTTTCTGTTAATATATTCTCAGTAACTGTCCGGAGTTGGGAAGTTGGCGGTGTGTCTTAACTCTCACTGCTAGTGTCGAGGTAAAACCTTGGACAAGGACATAAACTACTTATTATCGCGAAAATAAAACAAAATAGGAATTGAAAATCTGTATGGAAAATCAACTACCTAAAATACACTCTAGTTATATACATATATTTTATCTATTTAAAACGTATTTAAGGATGCACCCGAGCGAAGCCAGGGTTAATCGCTAGTATTATATCAGCTTAGCTTAAATCGATGTTTTTCAAGACACTTCATACGCGCGATATTCTTATTATTACAAATATTTCTCTTTACGTATTAATATATAAATTGCTTGATTCTCCATACAAACTTTCATACCCATTTTCACCCCCTTAAGGGAGGATTTCCGGGATAAAAAGTATCTTATGTCGTTTCCAAGGTCTCAAACTATCTTTTTATCAAATTTAATCTAAATCGGTTCAATAGATCCAGGATTACCCCCTACAACGTCACAAAGTCACAAACTTTACCTCTTTATAATATTAATATAGATAAATTACAATTCCAGATAAACAAACACCTCCGCCTAAACAAAAAACGGTAAAACACATAACACGAGACGGCAAGAGAGAGCTGGCGCGCGCGGAACGCCTCGCGCGGCGACTGCTCGGCACGCCCAAGCAGAAAGCTGATGTTAAAAATAATAAAACACCAAGAATTGTAAGTATTATGCATTATATTTATTTTGCTATTTAATTTTATCAATTTGAAGTAAATGTTATAATTCCCCTGGCCAATTTGGGTGAACATGGCCAGGGGAATGATAATTCGCAAAATATTGTTTTTTTGTCATTTTCCATATTGTCATGTATTTATCTGACTTTAAACAGAAGGAAGTTCAGTTGTGAGTTACAAGGTATATTTGCCAATTGTGGACAGATTAACTGAATTCTATTTTTTTAATAACTTATATATGTTAAGCGTGGTCCTATTTAAATATCAAGAAGGACAAGATTCCTCCGCTAAGGGTGGAAAAAAATAATTTCTACAATCGCCATTTTTAAAAATGCACATACTTACATTTAAATATGTTAAAATATTTTGAACAAAAAAATACATATAATGTGAATCTTAATATTATAGACTTTTAACTATATTTTTTTTTCTCAAATGTCAATTATTATGTTACAGGTGCTAACAGGAATGTCTAAAAAGGAACGACACGACATATGGCATGCAGTACAAAAATTAAACGGCGTCGTTCAAAGTCACGTGAATAAAAAAACCACACACATAATAATGGGCTCGTGTAGAGAACCTCAAACACCTTTTACAACAAACAAACAGACAGACAAACAAAAAACCCCACCAAATTGTATAGTTATGTGTCAAAAATGCAATAGTCCGGAAAGAATACTTACTCAAATGTTCGCAAATAATGTCACCGTAACAAATAAAGTTAAGGAAATTAATAAGAATACTATTTGTAATTGCAATATATCAGGAGTTAATGTGTTGAGTCAAAATGAAACATTATCTGGACAGGGGACTGAGGTTTCACAAAGTATTACACCGAATAAAAGCAATAACCAGGGGAAAAGCAATGCTAATCAAAACTTTAATAACGATAATATTGAGAATACACAATATGGCCAGAGGATTGATAATTCCCAAAGTATTATTACCCCAAGTAAGAGAAATAACCAGGGGAACAGAATTGATAATACAAACTTTAATTGCCAGGGGATTGATAATTCACAGAATCTTTTTACTAATATAAATACAAATAACCTTCCAGATGGAAATATTATTGGAGTAAATGAGGAACAGGGGGATGATAATTCACAAAATATTGTTACAACAGATAATAGAAATGATAAACCAAGAACGGTTAATGCTTTATTGGGAGCGGTAAGAGGATGTAGGGTTTTATATGCACAGTGGGTAATTGATTCGGTGAAAGCTAAGTCTTGGTTACACCATTTTGGTTATGAAGTGCCACATTTGTTGAAGATTTCACAGGTTTGTATGGTTGTTGTATTTTAATCGTAGATTTTTTTTTATTTTTATAAAAAAATTGGTTACTAAAATGGGTGAAAATGCGTGTGATTTAAATAAAGGTGAAATATAGTGACTAAGGTTTTAAATGTCGCAAAGACATTATATATTTATTCAGATTTTTTTTTATAAAAATGGCACCAATGTACCTTACAATATTTGTTAATTTAATTAAAACTATCTTTTCGGAATTTTTTGCGGATTTATTTTGATTTTTGTAAAACAAAAATTCTTTACAGAAAGCTCGAATAGAAAGGTTAGCTCTAAACAAGATGTCTTCAGAATATGCTTACGACGTTTTCAACGGGATGAGAGTGAAAGTTTCCGAAAATGCAGAACAAAAAGACGCCGTAAAACAATTACTAACACTCTGTGGCGCGGTCATTGATAATGGCGAGAATGTACAGCAAAATGGCGGATTGGAACAACAAAATGGCGGTTTGACTTTGCAAAAGCGCGGCAAATCGCAGAAAAAGGTATTTATTTTAAATAAAAGCTTTGATATAAAAACTCCAGATACACAATTATTAGCGTCTCAAGTGTCCTCAAAAAAAGTAATTCGAAATTGAATTGTGTTTTTTTCAAAAAGAACTTTATGCGGTGTGCGTAAGTTCGAATTTGTGTTTAAACAATTAAAACTTCTATTTTTGAATGTTACTCTTTAGTTTGACTTAACGTCACATATCGACATTACTTTTTGAACAGATATTTGTTAGGAAATGTGTATCTTTTTTTATATCAATGTTTATAATGCATTATTTATGCTGCAATAAAAATAAATCATATCACACAGAAACAAACTTCAAAAAGCACGAGAACACAAAATGGCGGGACACAAGCCACACAAAATGGCGGACAACCAACGTTTGACATAACAATAGGGCGGGAAATCGGAGAAGTCAGCTCGAAGTGGGTTTTCGATAGCGTCGCGGCCGCCAGAATGCGGACAGCGAGACGGTATTTAAATAATATTTCAGTATAAAAATGCATACCCTGCCTTAGTGCTTATTTATTCAAACAGAAAACGATCTATTAATATAGTACCCACTGGTACTATAATCTGTTTTTTAATCTCAGAGACAAAACTGACATTATGTGAGTTGTCACTTTTTTGTAATTCTTAAATAGTGATGTGCCACTATCGAAAAATAATGTTAATAAAATTAAGTATCGTTTTTTTTATAATAAGTTATCTTGAAATAATGTGTAGGTACTTATTTAAAATGTAATAATACAAAATTAATAAATAATAATTTAAATTTAATAATGTTAATTGCAATGATGCTTAATGATATTTTAAAATTAATAAATATTATATTTAATGATTTAAAATTAATAATGTAAATTCTAATTATACGCTTTGGAATATAAAACTTTGAAGCGAATCATCTAATAAAAAAGTTACGATTCAACAAACCGGTATCTTATAAGATATATATATATATATATATATATATGTATATATATATATATATACATACATATATATATATATATATATATATATATATATATATATATGTATGTATGTATATATACAACACTGCACAAAAGAGCTGGCAACGTTATTTGTAAATTTGACATATGCATGTGTCAATTTAGTCTCTGAGATTAAAAAACAGACTATAGTGTTATTGGCATTGCTCACTGCCCTGGAGGTCGTGGGTTCATTTATATGCATATTGTATATTTCTTACAATGATAAGAATCTTTTTGTCTGTATGTTTATACAACATTTTGTTGAAAACCTTTTGTTGGTAAAATAGTGTAAAGTTCTATGTATATGGCTTATTTATTATGTTTTAAATTGTTTGTATATGTAAATAGTAATGATATATTAATATTTGTAATGCAATTTGTTTATAATGTAAAAAGTATATATTACCTAAAGACTAAAGAATTATATAAATGAAGTCCGCCAAAATAGTAGCGTGATTTACTGATTATGCTACTCTTTTAGATTTTACCATACAGATCGTTTGCTTTCTTCAAAGATTATGTGAAATTTTATATACATATTATTTTAAATTTGAATGATAAAAATAATACTATGTTGCTTTTGTATTTTTAAGCATTGGTTCTATTTCCCTTGAAAGAGAGATAGCAAAATATTAGCTTATATTTTAAGTTACTACTTTTGAGATACTGCTTTTGAGACGTTTGGAAAAAATTATGAGAGTAAAATTTTTACGATGCGCGCGCACACCGACAGCCGAAAAGCGACATGATGAAGTTAGCAGCATTCCTTTTACAAACATAAGAGTTGTGACATACGGGATGAAATCTTTAGCTATTTTTGTTCTGTTACGCCAAAGAAGTATAACTTCTTACGTGTGTACATACACACACACACGTTTTTTTATTATTTGTATTCTATTTAAAATAATTATTGTTTGGCTTCATGTTTAGTCCTATGACACTCTGTCTATATACGTTTTTAGTCTGAGTATATACTTTAAGTAAACAAAATCCATCGATCAAAAAATACTAGATACACAATCAGCGACAAAAAATATCCTCACCGAATGAGCGCTCATTTGAACATTTGAGCGCGCTTTTAATTTAAATTATTTTTGTGAAAACAACTTCAAGTACTGCAGTTAAGGTTCAATTTACATTGTCGTATATTTATTTCAACTGGAATAATTACCGAAACACAATTGGTGACAGTTTTAAGAGAACACGCATGGGATTGTGTATCTAGTACTTTTTTTTTATTTATTTATTTTCTTTCAGACACAGGTCCATATTTACATACAATATCTCAATATAAACATTTAAAATTTAACAATTGGAACTTAATACTATTAGGAACATTATTTTACGTATTTAAATGACGATCTATGTGTCTTCATCCAATGCCACATTATGTGACTCAAGTCTTTCAGCCACAGTGGCTACAAAGTGGCAAAGTCCAAAAGAAATTATCTAAAAATCAGCCATATTTAAATGTGACATAGCTAGATAATAAATTTGACTTCAATTAAATGTTATAAAATAAGTTTCATATTTTTTAATATGTTTTTTTTTATTTACTGATCTCATACTTATTTATTTATTTATTTTTTGTGAGAAAGATATACCGAATAGTGATACAATTTTGTGAATGTTAATAAAAAACTATTTTTAAGTAAAATGTTGTTTAATTTTTATATTTTCTCAATTCCAAAATAAATAAGGATTTTTGTATCATCGTACTATCTCTGACAAAGTACTTCTTACTTAGTTTTATTCATTATAATAAAGGCGCTTTAGTTAGAGCAGAAGGTATCTTGCCACAAAATTAATATATAAAATTCAGGATCTGAACAACAGCGCCATCTACCAGCTACAGCTAAGAACCATCCGGAATTATAAATGTATTAAACACAAAAGTTTCATCCAAATCAGTCAAGTCGTTTAGGAAGACACGAACGGATTTTAATATATCTATATAAATACATAAAATTGAAGTGTCTGTTGTGTCAATGTCATGTCAAGACAACAGCTTTTTACTAAATGTACATGAAAGTATTTTTAAAGTTTTTGTCTGTATCTCTGTTCCGGCTAATCTCTGAAACGGCTGGACTGATTTTGACAGGACTTTCACTGGCAGATAGCTGATGTTATGAGTAACTTTGGCTACTTTTATTTTAGTAAAAGAATTAGGGTTACGCTCAAAGAAATTAAAACGTTAGTAAACTATAAAGATACTTCAAATGAGCAACAGACTGATGTGGTTTTTTACATAATATAGTTTGGAGAAAGCCTGAATTTGAAGAGCTATGAACAACATTCCTATTAGTTCCAACACCAGGGAATTAAGTATATTCACTGCCTATAAATATCTATACAGATAAATAAAATTGGAGTGTCCGTTTGTAATAATTATATAACCGCTTTTTACTAAATGCATATGGATGTATACACGGTACATATGAAAAAACAACATTGTTTACAATTTTTGTCTATCTGTTTGTTCCGGCTAATCTCTGAAATGGCTGAACTGATTTTGTCGGAACTTTCACTGGCAGATAGCTGATGTAGTAAAGAGTAAGGCTACTTTTATTTTTGAAAAAAATAGGGTCCCACGAAAAAACATTAAAACCAAATTAATTAATTGTTTTGGGAAGCAAAGCGAGGGTGAGTCGCTAGTTAAAAATACAATTTTTAACGAATAATAATTTTTATTGACATAAGAATTCTTTTAACAGGTTTGTGCCTTTTTTAATTTATCCATATATTTGATTTTTATTATGATTATTTTAAAGATTTGATAGAAAATTTAGTTTCTAATTCTAAGGCATAACGGTTTGGGCTGCGCGAAATATGTTAATACCTATATTAAATGTATTTATTATTAACCGACTTCCAAAAAGAAGGAGGTGCTACGTTATCTTTTTCGAATAATAATTTTCTTTGACATAAGAATTCTTTTAACAGGTTTGTGCTTTTCTTTAATTTATCCAGTGCCTGGGCGACTGAGCTTCGCTCGGAGTTTTTAGTGAGAAGTACAATTTACTTTTTAATTTGGCTTAAAAACAAAAAAAAAGACTAGCCATCTGCGCAGGAGACGTTATAGTGTACGCGCAGACACAAGTGCACTCTCTGTTCCTATCACTCTCATACTCCGGTGAGAGTTAAGGCATAGAACCGAAGGCTTTACGTGCTCTTCGAATCACGTGGGTGAAACACAGCCTACTTCCAACTCCGGGCTGTTACGGAGACTTACTAAACACTCAATAAATAAAATTGGCCCGACCCGAGACTCGAACCCAGGAATCTTGATGTGCAGCCATACTTGCTAACCACTACACCACCGAGGCTGTTCTAATATATATATATATATAGTTTTACAATTATGTATGGAAGATGCCAGATTTTTTGCCATTTAAAATCACTGCGCCGCTCCCTTTGGTAGAGATGAGCACGTACAAACAAACATACAAACCCTTTATATTAGTATAAATAAAAATCAAAATGATTTATTAATAAAATAAAAGTATTGATAGATTATATATTAAAAAAGTTGGACTATTTATTATGACATATTTATATTTTTAATATTTCAAATTGTTTTAATGGTATCGTTCATGGAAATTTGTGTGACATGTATATCGTAAGAAACACTTTAACTAATATACATATAATATGCATACTAATTGGTCCATTTTGTTTTAAAAGATTTATAATAAAATAAAACTGCATTATACTTTAAATTATTTATTTCATTTCAAATTCACTGTCCACAGTTTACACGCTGTGATAAGAGATGGCGCTACGAGTCTTCTAAAACGCGTTATGGTTTCGTTACCCAGTTGTTTAGCGAAATATTCGTAAAAATTAGTTACATATTTTAATGGATAAAAGTGTATTTAAAAAGAGTATTAAAATTTATACTTCAAAACACATATGAATTAAAGTAATTTAAAACTATTTTATTTGCCCTATTTTTGTCAATTTGACTACAGAATTGTCTCGAAAGTTACAAATACACATTTTTTTAATTCAGGTTCCCTTTTCAACTTTTGGCTACAGAACCCTAAAATTATGAAAATTTAAGAAATCTATTTCACTTATAAATTAATCTTAAAATATACATTTTAAAATATTGACCTTTTAATTATTTATCATCTACACTTATGTTACGCCATCTATTAACATTTATTTGAACTAAGTCTTCTTCTTGATGAAACCTACACTCCACTGAGATGGTCTTGGTATCTATAATAAAATTTAAAAAAAAATAATTAAACTTATACAAGTATTTTAAATAGTCAATTCAATTTAAAAATAGACAATATAGTCCGTCCGTGAGAAAGCTACCACCGATTCGGAATGCAGTTACATGTATAGTTATGTTTTTAGTTTTAAAATATTATTATCATTTAAATGTCGAAAGAAGGCCTTGAGATATGTTATTCCATCATATATATCCTCTGCATAGAAAACCAGATCTAATACTATCAAATAAACAAACCGCATTAAAATCGGTCCATCTGTTTAAAAGCTATAAAGCCACACAAACACACAGACAAAGATGTCAAATGTATAACATACTTTATGACGATAATGACTACAGTCTAGCCTCAGACTAAAGAATTATATAAACGTAGTCCGCATAAAAAATAAAAACCGGCCAAGTGAGAGTCGGCCTCGTGCACCAAAAGTTCCGTACCATTATCTATAAAAACGGGAAAAAAATCATGTTTGTTGTATGGGAGCCCCCTTTAAATATTTGTTTTAATTTTATTATTTATTTTCAAAATGATATATAACTAAATATTCTGTGAATATTTCAAGCGTCTACCTGTTGAGGTTATCAATATCGAGCAAAAACAAGCAAAAAAATCACGTTTGTTGTATGGGAGCCTCCTTAAATATTTATTTTATTGTTTTTTAGTATTTGTTGTTATAGCGGCAACAGAAATACATCATCTGTGAAAATTTTAACTATTACAGTTTATGAGATACAGCCTGGTGACAGACAGAGGGATGGACGGACAGCGATGTCTTAGTAATAGGGTCCTGTTTTACCCTTCGGGTACGGAACCCTAAAAAGCAGTCATGAGGACTGCCGATAGAAGTGAAAACTTAAAACTATAAACAAACAGCTGTCATTTTTGGATATTTAAATTGATTGTTAGATCTTAAATTAAAATTTGTAAATTAAAACAGTTTACATTTATCTGGTTTTGACATCTATCGGCACTCTAGAGTGTTAGTGTTAACACGTCACGTGACCATGTCGATGACGACTTACATCACACATGGATTTACTCCCCATCCAAACCTGCCTATAGAAGTTTTCACATGTCAAAGTGGAAAATAGTCACATGATTTGCTGTTTATGCTAATATTGCTATTATGACGTCATTGAACAAAAGAATTGAATTATTATTCTCTATTTCGCCATAAGTACAGATTGTTTGCTTTCTTTAAATACGGGAAATTTTATATAGATTTTTATATTTTTTTTATTTGTTGTTAATATGTGGGTAGTTCTTCTTTTCTTGCGACAATTATGTGTCTCTCATCTCATTTTGTGTTATATTAGAGTATAGATTATTATATATTCATTGTTTGAATTTACATCCTCATCGCTTTATACCTTTTAATACTAAATAATCTTTAACTTTCTGTAGCCAATAATTTTGTTGCATGTGTTTATTTTTCATTAAATACCGTGACAGGTAGTAATTCATAATGATGTCCTACCGAAAAGAAACCACTCTGTCACAGTGTTTTCTCGAAAATAGCCACAAAACAAACAACATTACGGGCATGAAAACAAAGATTTAATGATCTAAATGAAAATTAAATGCATTTGCAAAAAAATATCTAACTCTGAAATAAAAATATTGTTACTTAAAAAACTCGAAAAACTGAGAAACAGCAATTCATTGTCGCAAGAAAAGAAGAACGACCCATATAACAATTTTTGAGAACAAAAATATGAATAACAAAAATTCTTTTGTATTTTAAAGAGAATCAGCATAAATGTAGCTTATTTAACTTTTTTCTTTATTATAAAACTAGTGACTTACCCTCGCTTCGCTTGGGTTTGTCTCTAGGTATGTTTTAATTTTTTTGAGCAAAACCCTAATTGTTTTTCTAAAATAAAAGTAGCCTAACAAGTTACTCCTTATAATATCAGCTATCTGCCAATGAAAGTCCCGTTAAAATTCGTCCAGCCATTTCGGAGATTAGCCGGAACAAACAGATATACAGACAGAAAAATTTTTTAAAAATTGTGTTTTTATTATAAGTACCGTATATATTATTGTGTATTAATTCCATATGCATTTAGTATAAAGCTGTTATTTTGACATTACAAACAAACACTTTAATTTTATTTATCTTATTTATAGAAAATCCCTTAGCTATTTTTATTTATTAACATTTATTTACTTATCACAGTGATAAGTATTCCATAAATATTTGTATACTATTTAAAAACATAATTTGGCTTCATTTTTAGTTCTAACTATATATTTATTCAATCTGAGAAAAATAACTAAACAATATCCCTCCCTCTCTGAATAAACATCGCCTCTAGACAAACAAAAACAAATCTATCCCACGGGAACCCTATATTTTTCCGCGATAAAAAATAGCCTATTTGTTATTTTGATGTATAAACTATATTATTGTAAACTTTAATTAAAATTCAATCAGTAGTTTTTGTGTACTAAGTTGTATAAGTTACTATAGTTTTTAACTATCCCACGGGAACTCTTTAATATTCCGGGAAACAAAATATCTAAAATGTTGACCGGGGATATAAGGTACCAAAATACAAAATTTTATTTAAATCGGTCCAACAGTTTCGGAGATTAGTCTGCACAAACAGACAGAGAAACAAAAAATTTGAAAAAAAACTGGATTTGTTCTATTTCTCTTCTTACATCCCCCTGACTCGGTTTTAGCATTTTTTTCCATGTACAGACATTCGACCTCTACAGTTTTATTATATGTATATATATACATATATACATAATAACATACACGTTATAAGTGGACGATGACAAATTATAATAGAAACAATCGTACGCCTATATATAGAACAATGCGGCGGTTGCATACTTGTGGCTGAATCTTAAATGATAAGACTCATTAGAATAGTTCAAAACACTATTTAATGTTATATTTTATGTGTAAACTAAATATCGAGTTTTATATAACTATTTCTTATTTTGACGACACGTTTGGCTCAGTTTGTGGTGACCCTACTTGCTGTGCAAGCGGTCGTGGGTTCGAGTCCCGCTGGGGGCATTCATTTGTGTGATGACCACGAATGTTTGTACTCCAGTCATGGGTGTTTATATTTATAATATATATGTATTTAAAGTTATATATGTGTAGTGTATCTACTATCTGGTATCCATAACACAAGCCTCGTAGCTTACCATGGAACTAGATGGTGCTATGTGTTAATGTCCCAACATATTTACTTATTTATAAAGTCATGAAGCATTTGTATTAAAAAATTGTAACTATAGGTACAATTTTTTGTGTATTTGTGTACACTTTTAGTATGAACTGGACTGTTTTCGATGAAACTGTTTTCTTTATAAAGAAGTTATCGCAAGCGATCATACAAATATTCAGAACCGCGGTGATAAGGTTCCGCTGTGAATTTTATTGCGAACTAGCGACTCGTCTTCACTTTGCTTTGGCGCGTCTCTAAACTTGGAATGGTTTAGGAAGGCATAAAAGACAAATGCCCAAAGAAAATTTCTTTGTGCCAGGAACCTTCGCAGACGTAAACAGAATAACGCACCAGAGTTTCATCACAATCGGATTAATGGTTTAGAAACGTATAGAGGACAAACATACGAACATTCATTTTTGTTTATGTAGATTAGAAACTTGCGATTATGGTTAACGCGACTTAGTTGTTTTTTTTAATATTTTTAACCGACTTCCAAAACAAGGAGGAGGTTCTCAATCCGACCGTATATATTTTTTTTTATGTTTGTTCGGGCATTTTTTCGTCGTTTATGAACCGATTTTGATAATTCTTTTTTTGTTGGAAAGGAGATATCCCAAGAGTGGTACCATGTTAAGGAAACTAGGATCTGATGATGGGATCCCAGAGAAACCGAGGGGAACTTTCGAAAATTGTAGCGGCGACTAGTGCGTTTGTTAACATTTTCATTAGGTATTTTAAAGCACTACTATTTAATGAAGGTCTGGAGTCGATCTGATGATGGACCCGAAAGATAGTCGAGGGAACTCCTCAACGATTTACAGCAATTACCTGGTGTTTGGGCTTGATTAATTTGTATTGATGATACGTCTACACTAAAAATGGAAAAATAAAAACTTTTAAAAAAAAAATAAAAACCGACTTCCAGGCACTGAAAAGTAAAAAATAACTAAACGGGGGTTTTCATTTAAAATAGATACTTAATCAGGTTTTTTCGAAGTCGGTGCCAGCCAATACAAATCAAAGCACACCGACTTCGAGAAAATCTGATTAAGTATCTATTTTAAATGAAAACCCCCGTTTAGTTATTTTTTACTTTTCAGTGCCTGGAAGTCGGTTTTTTTTTTTTTTTTTAAGTTTTTTTCACGAAGTCGGACAACTTCAAGTGGAATTTTTGAACATATTCGCCACAAATAACACAAAAATAATTGGGAATATTTAAACATGTCCTTCATGAGGATGTCATAATGAATATTATACAGAAACCAGTTTAGTTGACTGCTACTCATAGAAATTGTCGACTACTTATTTTAATTTAAGACGGTACCTGTATCTCAAAAACTAGAGCTGCTATGTAAAATCTGAGGGTAGATTTGAAATCAGCGCACCAAAATTAACAAACAAATAGTGGAAAAATTTCATGCAACAAAAAAATAAGTCGATTTTGTTGTCCTGTGTAATTAATAACACTCACTCACTTCATCACTCATTTTTTTAAAGTTCACCTTTGTTTTGTCGAAGCGTACTCGGACCTGGAATATAGAAAACAACAGTAAAATAATATTTTAGAAAGTAGCTTGACCTCGTTTAGCCGACATAAAAGTCGATTGTCGCATTTTAACATTAGTTAGGTTTTTTCTTTGTCCCTATTTATGGAATTTTAAGGCTGCCTCCAATGGGAATATTAATAATAATAATTAATATGTTGGAACATTAACACACAGCACCATCTAGTTCTGTGGTAAGCTACGAGGCCTGTGTTATGGATACCAGATAGTTGATACACTACACATATATAACTTTAAATTACATACATATTATAAATATAAACACCCATGACTGGAGTACAAATATTCGTGCTCGTCACACAAATTAATGTCCCCAGCGGGACTCGAACCCGCGACCGCTGGCACACCAAGTTGGGCCATTACTCATTCATGAGCAGAATTGCTTAAAAATTAGTGCATGATATTCTCATTTAATGCTAATTTAGTGTCAAACAAATCAAGCATCAAATTTTTACTTTTGGGCACTAAATTAGCACTAAATGAGCACTAATTTATGCACTTATTTTTAAGCGACTGCTCATTTTGCCATGCTAACTTTACATACGTTGATAATACAATATTATGGTATCATCGAGCTGTTCTGATAATGCAGCCTAGATGGATAGTTTTTAGTGGTTACTAGTAAAACCTAGACTTTAACACCATTTCATTTGTTTTGACAACTTCCGTGCATAACAGCTGTTCTCACACGTTATTTTTATTATTATAAAACATAATTTTGTAACTTTCCTCAATAAATAGGCCAATTTCAATTCGGACCAGTACCTATATTTAGAGATTAGCGCGTTCATACAAACAAACAATCAAACAAACAAACGACAAACAAATACTTCAGTTTTTTTTATATTGATATATAACCTATACTATAGATAATTTCATTTCATCTTTCATTAACTCAAACCATATCTTCTTTATTTTACTAAAGTTTGATAAACACTTGATTTAATGTTCTTACACTGTGCTTAAATTAAAAGCACACGTTTAAAATAGATATAAAAATCTAAATTTTTTATTATGAGATAAAAAATATGTAAATACTTATAAGTTTTTAAATCCATGTGAATTATAAATTGATTTTTTTCGTCACGCTTTATAGTATGTCTGTCTATTAAAAATGTCGTCAAAATGAGTTGACGTGAGAACCATTTATAGTCGCGTTTTTGATATTACTACATTTACTTATACCAATAGCTTGATTTATATGTATTCAGCCCTTGTTAACGTCCCACTGCTGGGGGTGGGCCTCCCTTCAATACAAGGGGGGATCAGACTATAGTCCACCACGCTATCCAAGTGCGGGTTAGCGGGCTAAACATGTCTTTTGAAAACTTGCTAGGTTCTCTCAGACATGCAGGTTTCCTCACGATGTTTTCCTTCGCCGTAAGGCAAGTGGTAATCATTAGAAATGATTCGCACATGAAAATATCAGAGGTGCGAGACTCGGGATTTGAACCCGCTTCACTCGGATTCCCAAGCGAGCGCTTTACCACTGGACTACCACTGCCAAGCTTATATTCTGATAAAATATATTTAAAAGTGTCATCATTTAAAAATAACATAAACCTCAAGTAAAATATAAATTAGACATTTAAGATCACGCATCGCATATATAAAACTTTTGCACCGTTAAATTTAGAAAACTTGTTTATGGCAGAATATGAAAAAATCATGACATTTATTTTTTTTAAAGTATTAAAATATACTATGATATTAAGTTTCTGGTTTTGTATCTATAAAAATCTTTCTAATAACTTGAACCGTTAAAATACTTATCTATATATATAAACATGAAATGCCGTTCGTCGGTAAGCGCATCACTCTCAATACTACTGGGCAGATTTGGCAGTTTTTTTTAATGTTCCTAAAAATCCGAATAAGGTTTTTGCTTTTTAGGGTAAACTGTAAAAATTTGAGAAAAAAATCTGGAAAATTGGCAAATTTGGAAAAATTACAAGTGCTTTTCCTATAGAAATTGTGTATGAAGTCAAAAATTCCAAAAAAAAAAATTTGGACATGATGACGTCAATCTGCTCAGCTTCTGCTTATCTAATGAATATCAATTTGCGTGTGAATAGACATTTTGGGGTCCAGTGAAGTTTAAAAAGATAGAAATTAAGATTTATTTTTAAAAAAAAAAAATTTTTAATCATGGCGACCCATGTCGTTACAGGAACATTTGAAATATGAGTCTCACATCACTCAGGAACAACTGAACGGATTTTAATGAAAAGATGGTTCTGTCAAACATCAATCTATACTAATATTATAAAGCTGAAGAGTGTGTTTGTTTGTTTGTTTGGTTGAACGCGCTAATCTCAGGAACTACTGATCTGATTTGAAAAATTCTTTTTGCATTTGATAAATAATTAAAAAAAATTTAAAAAAAAGACTCACTGGCAGATAGCTGATGTTATAAGGAGAAACTTAAGGCTACTTTAATTTTAAAGAAAGAATCAGTGAAGCGAGGGTAGCGTGTTTTTTCTTATAAGTATCTTATATAATTTCACACGCGCTTAGTAAAAAGCTGTTATTTCGATATTACAAACAGACACTTCAATATTATTTATCTGTATGAATAAATTAATAAAAACATACACAGAAAACCCACCACAGACAGGACCTCAGACCGAAGCGTGTTTCTAAATTATTTACCAAAATTGACAAACATGATTCAGTGGGGAACGTAGACTCGGACTAAAAAAATAGAACGTGAAGGACACAGGGAGTGACGCCTAAAATGGTATTCGATTATAGTCCTAAGAAAAGATCATCCGTACGAGTGTGACTGATGCTGTGTATGCTGTTGAATTTTCTAGACTCAAACTGGACAGATTGTTTAGAATCTAGACCGTATTGTTCTAGTGTTTTTGTTAGCTATAAGCATAAACTACACCTCCAATAAATTAACTTGGCTCAAGCCAGGATTCGAACCTAGGATCTGCAATCGTACATCCTAGCGACTAGACCATGTAGCAGGCGATATTACGTTTTATTCAATACTACGCACCATATCGTTTGTTTCTGCGTCGCAGTTTCTGCATGCGAAAGTGTTATAAATTCTAAGGTTTCAAGCTTCATAGATTATTTTTTTATTCAATCATCTACGTAATATGTCAGTTTTTTTAAATATATTTACTAATTATTTAGTGGTCTCGATCCTCATTATTGAGGGAACGAGAGAGAATTTACTTTTTATCCTGCTAATATTATAATATGCGTAAGTTTGTAAGGATGTATGGATGTTTGTTACTCTTTCACGCAAAACCTACTGAATGGATTTTAATGAAACTTTACAATAATATAGCTCATACATCACAATAACACATAGGCTACTTTTTCCCTGGAAAAATATACGGTTTCTAGTTAGATTTGTTATTGTTTTTCTAGAGGCGAATCCGAGCGAAGCGTAGATGAGCCGCTAATTTAGTCTATATATCATAATACATTTAAATTAAAATATAGGTACTTTTGTCTTAACTCTTAAGTCTTAAGCAGCTTTAAACAATTTTGTTCAACCGTAAGTCGAACTCGCAACACAAAGCACCTGAAAGTTAAAAGTTATTACATTACATATGTATATAATAGGTTAATGCAAATTACAGATATCGTAAATAGACAAACGTATAAATACATAAAGATAACGGCCTCTTCTTTTTTAAATAACTAATCATAAAAGTTGTACCACTAAATAACACGCGTATAACAATTACTTAACTGTATCTAGTTTATTTATTAATTGATAAATGTCTGTCAGATCGTACATAACTTTCGTTTTAGCAAAACTAAAAAACTACATTACCTCTTTCCGTTCCGAACGCGTCGAAAGCAAAATGGCGGTTATTCCCGCGTCCGTCTCATTCTAACACAAGCGGTGTAAGTATTGCCGTCTCGCTCTCACACTACAACGGCAACTGCAGTGAAACAGGGTTGCCCGCTATCTCAGATAAAGAAAATATTAGGTATTATTAGTATTATATTTACAGAATATTTCTATTCGCTAAAGAAAATAAAAAAAGGTCTTCACATTTACTAATCTATAATATATATAAAACAAAGTCGGGTTTGTTACAACACTTATAACTCGAGAACTGCTGGACCGATTTTTATGATCTTTGTTTTGTTAGATTTGTCTTCACCTCGAATAGCAGAATAACTATTAAAACATCGCAAAAATTCACTAAAAAATAAATATGGAAAAAAATAATTATTTTATACTTAGTATCAGGTCAAAACGTAATCATAAATTATAAACAATAAATAAAAACAGTCGCTAGTAATTAAAAAAGGTATAAACTACGAAACGCAAAAAAAACACTTTTTACATAAATAACCATATTAATTAAATAAATTAATAATAAACATAACTGTATCATAGGCATAACAAATAATTAGATTTTATTATTAACTTTTATGTAAAGTTATATAAAAGTTAACGTGTTTTTATTGCATTTTTTATAAGTCTGTCTTAAAAGCTAATATTACAAAGCAAATGTTATCTTAATTACACAGCTATGCACAATGAAACGATTCCACTTTTACTTAGTAACCGTGAATAGTGTAACGTTTTTAACGTTCGCTGTTGCAGTTTAATAACCGAAGTTACTTGAATTATAGTAATTATTTTTTACTTACCACTTTCTTTGCCATAAATATAGGTTAACAACACCTCCTGGTTAATTTCTGAGAAATCAATTGTTAACTGGCACACCGGTGTGCCCGCGACTCTCGACAGGTTAAGATTGACGACCTTAGTATTGTAGGGGAAAAGATATGGCGTATCTGGCCGTTACTGGACTTCATGAAATGAAATTAAATAAACTTTATTCAATTAGTTTATTACAAGTGCTTTAGAATCGTTATTTTAAAGTAAGCGTCAGTGTAGTCAGTCCGTGAGGAAGCTACCACCGGCTCGGAAAGCAGTTCTGCTGAGAAGAGCCGGCGACAAACTCAACAGTTGCTCTTTTAGATATCGAAGTTACATTTGTTTTATTAACATAACAATATAGATAGCCAGCATATGAGTCAATAATACAGAATTCCACACATATGCTTAATTCAACGCTGGATATCACTGGTTCAATCAAACCCGACAAATATCGATTTGACCTTACACATGTACAGATTGTTATATTTTAACTATATATGGGATTTGGTTAAAGGCAGTGGTAGCCCAGTGGTAATGCGTTAGCTTGAGAAATCGAGTGAAGAGGGTTCAAATTCCGTGTCACGCACCTCCTGATGTACGAATCATTCACAATATAAAAACTTCGTCACCTGCATGTCTAAGTGAATCTAGCAAGTTTAGACATATGAAATTCGCCAACCAGCCTTCGTCAGCGTAATGGAATAAGACCTTATTCCCCACGTAGTAAAGGGAGAGCCCTGCCCAGCAGTGGGACGTTAAAAAGGCTCAATGCTTTGATGTAAAAGTGATAAGACAAATGCTCAGTGCAGGAACCACTAAGATAAGAATTATACCTACTTATTGTCTATGTTTGAATATGTTACAATTATAATAATAAAAATGTTATAAAGGTTAAAAGGCAAAGAACAAAATGAAGAAATACGTAAAGATTTACTTTCTAGAAAAAGCTACTACTAAAGAAAGCTAAAGCATACTAAAGCTTATATTATAAAGCTTATAAATGTCAAAATATTCATATTACTTATAGGATAATAATGAACTAAGCGATATAATTATAATAATTTGCTATGTCTTCTAGTTCTACGTCTAAATCATAATAATTTTTTTACGATCTCAAACTTAAGAGAACAGATTTAATTTACAAAAATATTTTAATAATTTATTACATACTAACATGACCCGCGGCTTCGCTTGCGCTAAAACTACAAAAGAAACCTTGAAAGGTAGGTTTCGTAAAAAAAGTCACCCATATTTCACCCCATGAGATAAATTTCAGAAATGCTAACTATATTTAAACTATATTTATTTAATTACATTAATCCACGTATTTACTTATTTATGTATTGAAGAGCATTAATACCAAGTTTTAAGTAATGATGATCATATTTTTATGGATGTACTTTTCCGTGAGAATAAGATCTCCCGCGGTAAAAAGTAACCTATGTCACTCCTCCAGCTCTCCAATTGTCTCCACACAAAAAATCACTCCAATCCGTCACTCAATTTCGACGTGAAAGAAGGACAAACAAACACACTTACACATGGAAATAAAGACAATATTCAAAATCAGTATCTTGCAAGATATAGACTGTATGAAAAATAAAAAAAAAAATAATTCGGTTAACCAATGGCTTGCTGTTACAAAACATCGCCTACCCTGTACTGTCTTTTGAGGCAACCCTGCGTCTAATTAATTCAGTAAAGCTTAACGCAATAATAAAATAAAACAGTTATGTGGGTTATTGTAGGGGAAGCACGGACCTTGACACGAAATCACTGGACCGTCCATGTTTCACTTTTAAACAAAGCGCGCTAGGACAACTCCTTAAACTTACATAATAGTAAACAAAACCGATATAGAAAAATATTAATTATTAAATTTAATACTAAGAAGATATTAAAATTAGATTTTGAAGAAAAATCTTCATGTTAAATGTTTTTTTTTTTTAAAGTAAATAATATTTAGAAACAGACTCTTGCAAATGACATTGACAGATTGTCAATCTATACTAATATTATAAAGCTGAAGAATTTGTTTGTTTGTTTGGTTGAACGCGCTAATCTCAGAAACTACTAATCCGATTTGAAAAATTCTTTTTGCATTAGATAGCCCGTTAACTAAGGAAGGCTATAGGCTATATATCATCCCGGAAACGGTTCCCGTGGGATAGATTTGTTTTTGTCTAAGGAAGAACCCGAAGCGAAGCGAGGGTGAGTCGCTAGTTTTTAATATATTTTAAATTGACCTAACTTTTTCTTCTAATCTCTATCGTGTTTTTGCAATCTTACGCGTCATTAGCGAAGTTAACTACGACCAACTAACACGCTTAAAGCAACAAAATGAAGAATAGATTTGAATCAATTTTTTTTTATCGAACAGGAATATACAAAACATATAACTTCTTTAGCTAATAAGTTATTTCAACACTCCATTCCATAGTCTACAACAAAGAATAATCATAAAGGCTTTTAAAAAATCATTCAGTAAGATATTTAATAAAGTTTTTATTCATAATTTTATTAATTCATAACTTACCGACTGCAAATTATAAAACAAAAACAAATAGAAGTTCTGTATACAATATTATTATCTATACAGATAAATAAAATTGATGCGTCTGTTTGTAATGTCAAAATAACAGCTTTTTATTGATGCATATGAAATTATACACAGTACTTATAAAAAAAAGCACAATTTTGCTAGACTGATTTTGATGGGACTGTCATTGGCAGATAGCTGATGTTATAAGGAGTAACTGAGGCTACTTTTATTTTAGAAAAAGAAATAGGGTTCCACTTAAAAAAATTAAAACGAACCTCAGCGACGCACCCAAGCGAAGCGAGGGTAAGTCGCTAGTAATGTTATATAAAAACAACCGGAAGGTTTATCACAGTTGAATCTATATTTTAAAAGCCACCTTACATATTAAGCACCTCTACATGAATTAATTAAATTTTGTATTTTTCCTAAACACGGAAGCTCTCTATTTACCAAACTCAATTACAAATGTTTTATTTATCTATATAATATTTGACAATAAATTATCTGTGGCCTATCATTTTTTTAAATAAAAAAGTATATATGTATCCATTCGAGTCTATTGCCATTTTTCTTTAATAAAAAAAACGAAAACCAATTTCTCTTACTCTTAAATATACCATTAAACCACTAAATCATCCACAACACAATACACTACCTATCTCATAGTTTAAATCTATAGAACATTCTTTCTATACAAGGCACACCCGCCTCTTTACGCTTTCATAAGTTCATTGATAAGGAACGAGTTTTGATGTGAATTATAAATATTCCAACGTACATAGCCATATCTGTCAACCTGAATCCTATAGTATAATCTCTCGCTTGTCTTAAGCCCTAAGTACAGTCCCCGTCTTTAAGCGGCTTTTACTTTGTCAACGTATTATATGTCACCGTAAAATTGTAAGTGCCGCTAGATTGTAATCTATCTAGCGAGATTGTAAACTGTCGAAACAAAATCTTTCGTCAGTTTACAATCTCGCTAGATAGATTGTAATCTAGCGGTGTTTACAATTTTACGGTGACATATACATACTAGCAAACCCGCAGCTTCGCTCGCATTAAAACTACAAAAAAACTCTAAAAAGGTAACTTTCATCATCCCCTATTTTACCCTTTTATGGGATGAATTTCAGAAATGCTAAAACACATATTTATTTAATTACATTGATGAGCACTAATACCAAGTTTCAAGTAATTCTGATATTAAATATTTTTTGGGTTGTTTTATATCACGTTTTCCCGTGGGAATGAGATAATCTCCCGCGGTAAAAAGGAGCCTAGACGTGAAAGGTGGACAAACAAACACACTTTCACATTTATAATATTAGTATGGATATATAGGTAGTTACCCGTTAGTAATTAGTTATTACAGATGGTGCCCATCCGTAATATTATATAGTAATTCGGAAAAAAGAAACAATGGCAATTAAAAAAAAAAACACTTTTTTAATTAAACTTTACACAATTTAAAAAAGAACAATTATATCTGTTATATATATTTAAATATAATGTTTATTTAAATTTAAAGTTACATAAAGATATTTTTTTTATTTACTACGCTATGACGCTTCTATTCATGAATTTTGTTGAACTGTGTAGAATTGTTGTCTAGAAGTGGTGGAGACGAATTTCTAACAAAGTATCAACAACCCATTATAGATAGCGCATGAGCTGTATGGCGTACCTAATTAATTGAAATTGATTAGTATGACAAAACCCTTGACTAAGGCTGCTACTTTCTTGAAAAAATCAAATTCAAAATCGCTTAAAAGTAATTATTCTACATATAGGGCAAGACTTTTTTTTAAGATATTTATATGAATTATCTTTAAAGTATAAAATTAAAAATTATAATGGTTAAAAATTATGAAAATCAGATAATTTGTGAAGATTTCGTGTGACATACCTACACAAAAACATACAGAAGAATCTCGCCCATTTTTGAAATCTGGCAAACAGTAGTCACTTTAATGATACCGATGACCTTACACAACTACTGAAATGTATATTTATTATATCCTATAAGGTTTTAAGGAGACTAAGTAGTGTGAATCCGACATAATAAGAAGCCTATGGTTTTTGTTCATGTCTTTTTTGATTTTTGTACATAGTAGCGACTCACCCTCACTCGACTTCGCCCCTACGTTTTAAGGTTAGTGTAGACTTCTCAGAGACGAGATATTTTCCTGCAGTAAAAAGTATCATATATGTTGACCTGGATAACCAGCTATCATCATACCAAATTTCATTAAAATCTGTCCAGTGGTTTTCTTAAGATGCGTTCCTAGAAAGACAGACTAAAATTCTAAAAATATATTAAAATTAAAAAGTCTAATATTATAGATTCGACCTCTGTATCGATAGTAATGACTATTTCAATAAGATTTCCCAAAAAATATTTAATATACACATTCAACTCAGAATTTTATTATATGTATAGAAAATAAACTTGATTTTTTTATGTACCTACATATAAACTTGTTTTTTTATCTTTTAATAAACGTACGTTTATATTGTTAAGCTCGACTGTCATGTAGTCTATTGCCATCTCCTCTATATTTCATATATTAGGATGAATAAATTTAAGCACATTTTTCCTTATTCACTATATAAAAACTCGTTTTGGTGTTTAAAGAATTCTATGTAAAACTATTAGTATTCTGAAAGAAAAAATTGACCATGAAAGTATACAAGCTATGTACTCGTTATATATTAAAATAGACTGTAAACCGCAAAAATTAAAAAATATTTTAAACATTTTTAATAAAATAATAGCACAAGAAAATCAAGTTTCATTTCAATTAAATATTTAAATTTCAAGCTATGTAGGACAAAGGTCAAAAAACTTAACGCCCTTAAAACAGTTTGTCATCATATTATCCATCCGCCATCATTGATCCGTCAAACATATTAAAAAAATAAAACATCTGTATGAGAATTTATGTATATCACTAGCAAAACCCGCGGATTCGCTCGCGCTAAAACTACAACTTTGGCTTTACGCAATAGACATTTTTGAAATGGGCTCAGTAGTTTCCGAGCTTAAAGCACATAAGCATATAATTATAAATTTCGATTTGTTGACATTTATGATTACTGCTCCGCTCCCTTGGGTAATAGCATGATGATATATAGATATAAATTTTCCTTAATAAACGGGCTATCTAATGCAAAAAGAATTTTTCAAATAAAATTAGTGGTTCCTGAGATTAGCGCGTTCAAACAAACAAACTCAGCCTCTTTACAATTAGGTTATACGAATGTTAAATACTGCAGAAAAATATTGTCAAGAATAAAAAAGATGTGGTAAAGTCGAAAGTTACTTTAATTTTTTTGCAAATTTGTGTTTAATGAATATTATCAAGGTGTAATAAATCAATGTTCGTAGTATGTTTTTGTATTATAATCGCACATACCTTGAAAACGGTAGGATCAACTTCGACAGGACTAGGAGGTGAATATGTACACAATTTTACAAAATGATTTCAAAATTTTCAAAAATGGCACCAAAATACTTTACAATATTTGTTGATTTTAATTCTAAACATTTTAAATTTTTTAATAAGTATTATAATAATTAAATATGGCAATATTATATAATTTTAGCTATTATTTATTATTATAAATATTACAATATTACAGTAAAACGTCGGGAAGCAAAAATCAAAATAAATCCGCGAAATAATCCGAAAAGTATTACATCCTTTTCGTTAAAAATCATAAAAATTACTTCAACATTAACAAGATCGATGATCGCGTTTATTAGTAAAGTCATATTTTTGTCTCCATATTTAATATTTCCATATTTTTATAAATGCAAAGTATGTGAGTGAATAAGTACCCATTTCTATTTGTTAAGTTGGTGAAAAAGCTATTTTAATTTATACTAATATTATAAATATGAAAGTTTGTGAGTATGGATGTTTGTTACTCTTTCACGCCAGAACGGTTGAACAAATGTGGATGAAATTTGGCACAGAGATAGATTATAGTCTGGAATAACACATAGGCTACTTTTTATCCCGAAAACATGTACGGTTCCCGTGGGATAGGTTTGTTTTTGTTTTCCTAGAGGCGAACCCGAGCAAAGCGAGAGTGAGCCGCTAGTCTATACTAATATTATAAATGGCGGCTCACCCATACTTTCATACTTAATATTATAAATGTGAAAGTGTGCTTGTTTGTTTGGTCCTTCTTTCACGTCGAAACAGTGACGGATTGGTGTAATTTTTTGTGTAGAGATAGTTGCGAGGGCTGGAGAGTGACATAGGCTACTTTTCACCGCGGAAGAATATCTCATCCCACGGGAAAACACGTTAACACAACCCACAACAACTCATCATACCTATGTTTTTTTAAAACATAATATATATATTAGTCTATCTCTTCCATATTGACCGTTAAAACGAGTCACCTAGAGACGAACCTAAGCGAAGCGAGGGTGAGTCGCTTGTAAAGATTAATACATATGTATAACTAATACTAAACCTCAATAGAAGATGCCCGAAGATGTCACTATGTTAAACCTATTATTATTTTTAAAGAGCTAAGCTATAATCGTTAAGCTATCTCTGGTAACCCAAGCAATTGAAAGATAGGTTGATAATTATTTTTTGTGGATATTAACTAAAGCAATACTTACTGATCGATTAATATAACCCCTGAATTTTGTTTACAGATTATAATTTTTACTCAATAATAATAAAAAAGTGCGTGTGTGTGTACATATGTACGCACGAAGAAGTTATAGTTCTTTGGTGTAACAGAACAAAAATAGCTAAAGATTTCATCCCGTATGTCACAACTCTTATGTTTGTAAAAGGAATGCAGCTAACTTCATCATGTCGCTTTTTGGTTGTCGGTGTGCGCGCGAATCGTAAAAATTTTACTCTCATATCTTCAAAATAAAGAATAAAAAAAAGAACGAAGCAAAAGAATAAAGTTATGTTAAGAAATAACATTATCTGCTCATACAACATGTTTCAATACATTACTTACATTAATCATCATACAGATATTAATTAAAAATCCAAAGTGTGCGAGTATTTCTTACTTCTCAAAGTAACGGCGAATGATGGCTTCCGTATGTTTATCCGTATGTTTATTCTGAATTATAACACATAGGCACATAGTTGTTAAAGAAATCTGTCGACGGAGGCACGGGCAACAACTAGTCTATACAGATAAACAAAATTGAAGTATCTGTTTGTAATGTGAATATAACAGCTTTTTACTGAATGCATATGAAAGTATATACGGTAGTCAATTTTTTAAATTTTAGTCAGACTGTTTGATCCGGTTAATCTCCGAAACGGCTGGACTGATTTTGACGGGACTTTCACTGGTAAATAGCTGATGTTACAAGGATTAACTTAGGTTAATTTCATTTTAAAAAAAGAATTAGGGTTTCGAAAGTAAGTCGCTAACTCATAATAATTCTAAATTGCAAACGTATATGTAAATTGTAAATTTTTTTCTATTTCACATGTCACGTAGATCTAGAACACTTGTTATAAAATAATATCTAATAAAGAAACATCGGGAACCAAAAACCAAAATAAAACCGCGAAAAAATCCGAAAATATAGTTTTATTTAAAATACCTAATCAATCTTGCTTTATCTGAACGAGCCTTAAAAACTTCATTCGCGTAATAATTGGTAAAAAATATCTATTGTGCCACAATTTTTGGTACGTCAGTGAAAGTTTCAATAAAATCGGTACAGCTATTCTGAAGAAAAGCAAACAAAACTTTTTTTTAATATTGAAATATTGTCTTTGGTATCGTTCAAATAACTTCACCAAAATTAATAAGAGGTAGTTTTAAAATCATAGTAAGTATATTTCACGAAAGAAATAATACTACACTTAAATAAATGAGCTTGTTAAAAAACTTTTCTAGTTATAGCCTAAACCTAAAACAGTTGTTATGTCGAAAAAAATGTTTTCTTTTGTATTGAACTATAGAAGAAAATAAATTTTAATTATCTATAAGAAAGTCGGTTTTCTCTTTCAACATGACAATGTAAGTTATTAAACCATGACGTAAGAGGGGTGTTTTAAGTGTGTCGTCACCGATGTGAACTTGACATAAAAGCGTTAAAAATAGGCCAACAATAAATAGTTATTTTTAATCTCCGTTGTATAAGCTTTGTCGTTTAAAAACAGATTATTTTCCGTATATTTTGTACAGTAAGAACTAATTTTAAACATCTTTCATCCGTTATGTTGAATTTAACCTACCCTACATTTTGAAAATATTATATTGTTAATATTATTTAAAAATACATATTTTAAGCATTACATTACATTTTGAATTAGCCTATAATACCATAACTGTGTCAGCGGACATTTGGTTAGATTATCTTAGATCAACAAAGGTATCGATAGGCTGTCTCCTATATTTACCTTGTGCAGACCGCCTAGAAAAAAAAATACAAATGACCACTATTGTATTTTATCAGCCATAACAAATTTGCCGCGTTATTATGACATTATAAATAATCTATACAAAATATGTTTTTAATGAAATTTTTCAATCTACTAGTCATTGTAAGATATTAAAAATAAAATAACAGCGTCGTGAGATGAAAAATTATATTTTTTTCTTGTGTTTAGAAAATAATATGTTACATTTAGAAGATATAAAATATAGATGCCAAAATCGTGACCGCCCGCGGCCGACGGACAAATATTAATAATTCGATGCATTTAAGAACGTACAAACATAACGAGTTTATTTTACCGTTTTGGCGCCATGCGATCACTGGATAAGGTAGGTATGTAGGTACCGCAATTCGTGAATGCCCCTGACAGCTGTTGTAATTTAAATCATAACGGTTACTTCTTAACTTACCCGGTGAATCATCTTTCCGCTTGATTCACGTCGCTCTTTGTACTACTGCCTATATAACTTGCAAGGAATAAAGTTGTAAGAATTTGTTATTCAATGTACAGAACAATACGCGGTAGGTGCGTGAGTTAATTCTATGAATATTGTATCGATGCGATCGCTTTGTTTCAAAAAAACTAACAAAGGAATCAGCTGTTGAAGATTTATAACATTTTGAGCTTTGACTTACCGATAATGTCCTTGATTTTGGCGTTACGAGTGGCGTATACTTAAGTTATATATGTTACAATTTAAAGAAAACCGGTCTGCCTGCACGGTATTCGGTGTCTACATCGATTCAGTCACCCCGAACCAAATGTTTTACACATAATGAATCACGATCGAGACGTACTTTCTAAAACTACGACTTACGAGCAACCCCGACATTGTCAAATGTATTTCAAAGCGGGGGAACGCTGTCTTTATGAAAGTTGCTGAACATTACCTGAGCTGCCACGTGCATAGCTGGCAAACCTGATAACAACACACACAAGCCATGGCCGCGTGCAGGCCGGGATTGGTGCAATGTGGTAGGATCACAGCGTTTACACCGAATCACGTCCTATGCGTAGCCACCGCTGTGAACGACCGGCCGGTTAACGGGATCGCGCGCCGCGGATGCTGTGTAGCGGTCTCCGAAGGCCGGCCCGTTTGGATAGGCCGGGACTGGTGCAATATTGTACACACATAATATAGCGCCAATCACCGCCCAGCCACCCGGGCCTCTGAGACGCTAGGATGAATCGTAACGAAACTAACTCGCGTATCGCGCGCGGCTCGATTAGTATACACGTGTAATGCGCTCGACGGTCGGCGCTGGAGTGCGGCGCGGGGCGAGCGTCGCACGCGCAGCTGTCGTCCCCTCCCCCCTCTCTCCGCCCCTCCCGCACACCCCCCTCGCCCGGGCCCTTTATCGTTCTGGGAAGTGGTTCCTAAACTTCCCGACGGGGTTGTCGATTCGATTCCTCCACGAATCATGGGAAATTGTGCGGTAAAAGTTGTGATCCTTGACACGTTGCACGGTGACGTATGTGAGCTTTTCGCGCTACAAACACAAGGTTACTTTTAATCATGAATGGCTTAGAAACTATCAGAGGTGGCCGACCTTATACTGACATAATGAGTTAAATCATTAGAATATAAAGTATTAGAAATATTTCGTTTGTATGCTAAAACGATTGAGTATTCTGAATATTTATAAAATAGTCAATGCTTTGTTATAGTTATAATATTAATATTTTTAGGTCAAGTTTAAGTTTAAGCTCTAGCAACCCTCAAATGTTCGCTCAAGCCGTCCATCCCGAGCGCTCCTACCTGCCTTATTACAGAGTAAACTGCTACAGAGGCTCAAGGAGAAAAAAAGGAAATAAAAATACCACGAGTCTAAAATTTAAAGTAGTTGATATATTTAAATAAATAAAAAATCTGCAAATGTTTTGAATATTTGCCATAATATTATATAAATACTTCTTTTGTAATAAGTGAATCTTATAATAACCTTTACTTTAACTTTAAGCTCGAGAAAGCTGTGACTTGTGAGTAAAAGTTGTTAAAACTATACACTTGTTTGTCTATTATAACAGATTTCTAGCACAATTACGCAGAAATTGTTTACAACTTCTCCGGGATTTATTTGAAACTAAGCATTTAAAATTTTTCATCTGTTTGTCTGTTTATTAGCGAACGATTACTAAACGAAATATTTGCAAACAATTAAAACAGATCGTTCATAGATTATACTAATTTTTATATGACAAAAGTTTCAAATGATCTCTCCTTGATATACGGTATGGTTATGATTACATTAAGCTTTATATACAGTAATAATTAAATGTAAAGTGATTTGTTTTATATATATAATTAAATACATATATATGTAATTTTCTTTATTGCATATAAATTATTTTCGTAGTTTTACTAAATGAGTCAGTACTTAAACATGTAAGATATTTCATGAAAAAATAATATTTAAACGATCATTTACATATTCTTGATTTTCGATTTATGATAATTTTATAAATTATCTTAAAACTGCCGTCTCGAAACATAATAAATTTAAAAGCTTTATAGTCATTACTTTTAATATTTAATTTAAACTAAGACAATAATGAATAATAATGATAAAAAAAATATATTTAAGAGATTTAATTTTTTTTACAGGATACAATAGGGTTATGGGGACATTCTTAGTGATAAATAATAATTTATACCTCCACACTCAATATAAAATATATAGATTTTTTTTAATTGTATCAAAAATAATTCGTTAAAATATTATTATTACCTGAACTGCAAAAATGCAAGAAAAACTCTCTGTCGGTTAAGTATCCTATGCTAGTTGTATTACACAATATGGATGTAGTTGTTCGATTTTAAAAATAATTCGAACAACTATTGTAAACTCGTTATTTTAACGAAAATATACTCTTTATACTCAAATATTTAAATTAAATTTAAATATTTGAGCATAAATATTAAATAGGATCTAGATTTTTATTAATGGCTACATTGGCTAAGATATATTTTAATTCTAAGATTTAGATTACCCCCAAATTATTTTCTTAGTCGAGATTCTTGACCTTGAGATGGCTGCCAAACAAACTGACAAATGATTTTATATTCCCATGGGAAAATAATACCGCCATCTCTTATAGTGTTTTAACTGCTAAACTATTTTTAATGAAATACGATAGGACTTCATTTTGATCACTTGTTATAGACAGACATACAGTAAAGAAATAATATAGAACCTTATTTTTAAATCTAAATGGATAAAATCGTAGTAATGCAACTGTATACAAATCTTTTGCATTAATAATAATAGTTAGGAGTAACATCTATACAGATAAATAAAATTGAAGCGTCTGTTTGTAATGTCAAAATAATAGCTTTTTACTAAAGGCATATGTAATTATATGTATATGATACTAATGTTAAAAAACAATTTTTTTAATTTTTCTCGGTCTGTTTTTCTGTCTGTTTGTTTGTTCGGACTAATTTCCGAAACGGCTGGACCGATTTTGACGGGACTTTCACTGGCAAATAGCTGATGTTATAAGGAGTAACTAAGGCTACTTTTATTTCAGAAAAAGAAGCAGGGTACCGCACAAAAAAATTGAAACCCATGAAATTGTGAACAAAATCGTACCTGGGGACGCATCCAAGCGAAGCGAGGGTAAGTCGCAAGTCCTAAATATTTGTAATTCTACAAGTATAGTTGAATGACACTTATAATTAAATAAATTATAACTAAATTTATCTTTATCTTAAAATAAATCGGAAGATGAGGAGCAATACGTATATTAAACTAAGTTGTTATTAAGTTTCATTTAAATAGCTTACGGTTTTTATATCGAAGTTAATTTTTAACCGACTTCCAAAAAAAGGAGGAGGTTCTCAATTCGACCGTATATATGTTTTTTTTTTTTTTTTTTTTTTTTTTTTAATATGCAATTTGAAATGCTATTACTAATTAAAGCTTATATATTATCTGTGGCCTATTTGAGTGTGTTATAAGAAAATTTATCTTCTATGTTCAAGGAGTTCCCACCGAGGGATGCGTAAAGAGAGTTTATTTTGAATAACTTAAAATTGAAATAAATATAAATCGTTAAAATAATGTGTGTTTTTATTATAATAAAATTTTTCTCTCATATTTTTTTCCAAACGTGCCAAAAAAAGTATAACATAAAAATAAATAAAGGAGGGCATGAAAATATTTATTATAATTAGGGGAGGCTCAACACAAGAGGTTCTATAGTGTGTCTTAACAACAAACGTTGCTAGACCTTCTTATATAAAATTTACTTCTTTAAACAAAGTTTGTGTTGTATATGATTTTTAACAATAGGTGATTTCCGTAGAGTATTAGTAAATTAATTAATAATTATGACTTTTAAGACTTCAAAAACTTTAGTCTCTCCCGTGACTATGTTTGCTGTAAAGTATTCAAAACATCGTGAGCAAAAAATAAAAAAAAAAATAAAAACTGCGGCAAAATCCGAAAATATAGTTTTATTTAAAACAAGCGTACAAACAAAAATAAATCTACCCCACGGGAATCCTACATTTTTTGAGAAAAAAAGTAACCTATTTATTATTCTGATGTATGAACTATATTATTGTAAAGTTTCATTAAAATCCAATCAGTAGTTTTTGTGTACTAAGCTGTTTAAGTTATTATAGTATTTTTGTTATCCCACGGGAAATCTTTAATTTTCCGGGATGAAAAGTATCTAAAATATTGACCGGGGATATAAGGTACCGCTATGCAAAATTTCATTTAAATCGGTCCAACAGTTTCGGAGATTAGCCCGTACAAACAAACAAACACTCAGAGAAACAAAATAATTGAAAAAAAATTTGATTTGTTTTATTTCTTTTTTTGCATCCCCTGACTCGGTTTTTAGCATTTTTTTTATATGTACAGACCTCTACAGTTTTATTATATGTATATATGTCAAATATTCTCTCTCGTAAATCAAGTAAAATGAGAGCTACTTTAAATATATATTTTTTTCACAATAAAACTAAATTAATTATACCTACATTTATTTATTAAAGTAATAAAATCAATATCTCACCTTTCACCGATCAATCTTCCATCTTGTCTTTGCCATTTAACATGACATTGGTGAAGTAAATTATAGACAACAGCGACTCCAAAAAGCCTTTGAAATTATCTATTATCTACACAATCTACTTTTCAAGGATGGTAACAATTTTACTATATATTAAAAACATTTTTCATAGCAACATATATATGTATATATATATATATAAAAATCAATTGCCGTTCGTTAGTTTTGCTAAAACTCAAAAACGGCTGGACCGATTTGAATAATTCTTTTTTTGTTTTGTGGGGTGTATCAAGGGTGAATTGGGACAAAAAAAAATGCTGGAAAATCAAAAAGTTCAGAATTGTTTATTTTGTACCTATGTATATTATATAATTTATATAATCTATCAATTCCATACTAACCGTTAAAACGTACCTAGGGATGAACCCAAGCGAAGCGAGGATGAATCACTAGTTAAAAATAATAATAACGACACAGATCTTTCTAGAAAGGGCAATTCATTATCTTTGTTATATTTAGAATATTCTTAACACAAAAGACGTGTAATTACAAATGTTTTGAAACGTCCAGGTAATAAATAGAAGGTACCTGCCATTCAATAATCCTCCTATATAAATATACAGATGAATTATATTACAATAGATGTAAAGCTATGGGTTTTTGCAACCAAATCGGGCGGCGAATTTCGTTCAATTTAGAACAAAACGAAAGGACCGACGGTTTTGCAAATTTTATATATGGGCTTTAATATATTTTCAACCCTATTTAAAAGAAAATAAAGCTTGAATTCTGCATCCCAGAAGATGCTAAGAGCGGCCTTGCTCAAGCATCGATTCTAAGAAAGCATAAAGTGTTCATTCCGATGAAATTTTTGCACACAACTTTTCGAGTATACATATTATATAAGTAATAGAAAAGATCTAGAAGTTTCTTAAAGATAATATAAGTATTTTGTTTTTATCCGTCCATTCGATTGTAACTTACAGTTGGTTAAGTTTTTAAAATACTTTTGTTGAAAATGAAGAAATTAAGGCTGAAATATATTATATTTAGAATAATATCCTTTCTTCTATACATATAATAAAATTGTAACTAAGCCGAATCTGTACATTAAATATTTTTATTAATACAGAGGCCGAATCTATAGTTTTTAGAATTTTTGCCTGTCTGTCTATCTGTCTGTTACCGCATCACGAAAAAATCACTGGAGGGATTTTGATGAAATTTGGTATGATAATAGCTGGTTATCCGGGTCAACATATAGGATACTTTTTATTGCGGAAAAATATTTTATCTCTAAGAAATCTATACTAAATGTTAAAACGTAAGTAGGGACGAACCCGAGCAGAGCGAGGGTGAGTCGCTAGTTAACTTATATGTATATTGGATTCTTGTTTTGGATTTTTACATGAGAGATCAACGCCATCTTGAATCAACTTACTTGACGCTTGCATACTGCGCCTTAAAATCTGGGTAAAATAAAAATTGACTGAAAATTTGTCAACAACATTTAACATAAATAAATACTTGAAAACCCTTGCCAGCGCAATTGCCTTGGTTTTGAAAAAACAACGTTATTTAATTATCTGTTGGCTTTGTTCGATTTATTAATTTGTAATTATTAATTATAAAAATAGGGAAACCAAAAAAAAAAGTTGGAAAATCGAAAATTTCAGAACTGTTTATTTTGTCCCTACCTATATATGTATATTATATAATTTATATTGTCTATCTATTCCACAGTAACTGTTAAAACATATCTAGGGATGAATCCGAGCGAAGCCATATATAAAATAGCTTAGGGAATTGGCACTTTCTCTGCTTACACTGGAAAGACTACTCTTTTCAAGACACGCACGAGATGCCTGTTTCATTCATCAAACCGTGGGGTATATATACATATGTATACCAACATAAAAAAAAAATGGCTACGTGTAACCTTTACGCGCGGTTGAAGAAATTTTCTTTGGCAAATATCGCAATTAAATTAAAAAAAAATAATTAAATAAGGCATATTACAATCATATATTTATAGAATATCATATACGGAAACAATATAATATTATATATTTGTCAGACAATAACAACGGTTACCATGGCAACATGGCAATGTATTCTATCTCATTCTCTCGCCGGCTTAATCCTATATATTTATGTATACTAGCGACTCACGCTCGCGTTCGTCCCTAGGTACGTTTTCACGGTTAGCTATGTTTAGGTATACATAAATAGTAGCTTGCTACTCCTAAAATATTCATTTAATTTAAATTATATAGCGATTTACTCTCGTTTTGCTCGGGTGCGTACGCCGTACGCGGATTTTGTTCACAATTTCATGGGTTTTAATTTTTTTCGTGGACCCTGATTCTTTTTCTAAAATAAAAGTAGCCTTAAGTTACACCCTATAACATCAGCTATCTGCCAGTGAAAGTCCCGTCAAAATCGGTCCAGACGTTTCTGAGATTAGCCGGAACAAACAGACAGACAGACAAAAATTGTAAAAAATGTGGTTTTGGTATATATACCGTGTAATGTGTATACATCCATATGCATTTAGTAAAAAGCGGTTATTTTAATATTACAAACAGACACTCCAATTTTATTTATCTATATAGATGTGTGTCTCTTTTTAATGTCGCATTTTCGTTTCATCGAGCTTCAAATCACAACGATTCTAAAGAAGTTTTACTTCAAAGCACGCTTAAGCTTAATGGTTACTGACAGTAGTTTAAGAACAGTCTGCCTCATTGCTTTCGTGGCTAGCATGCAAATCTTGAGGTCTTACTTTCAAGCCCTGGTTGTGCCTAAGAAAGACGGTAAAGTCGTTGTTCTTGTGTCTCACTCTGATGATGTATTATCGTTCTACCGGACTATGAGGGTATCAGTCATGGAGACCTACCTAGAGTACCTACTCTAATAAAACACAATAATGCCCCTCTCAAATGTTAGTCTCAGTGAGATTGGCTACCGTGACCAAATTGCGAACTAATAAAAAATATTTTTAAGTGAAAGAAGTTTCTATTAATTTATTAATCTTAAAGATTAAAAATATAAATAACCAATGAAACTTAATTTTTTTAATAGGTACCTAACGCTTTTAATCACAGACCTTCACCTACAAATGGATCTAGGCGTTGATGAATCAGCCAATATCTAATTTAAGAATATAGTTAGGTGTGAATATAGTGTTATATTTCAGAAGGTGATGATATAATAAGTCTATACTGAAAAAAGTTGACTTTGTCCTCGAAATAAGAGCCTGAACTATACTGCGATCTTTACATAGTAAAAAGATATTGTATTACTTAATCTAATCTAGACATTAAATCATATGCCAATATGACCTTTTACATTTTTTAAACAAAAAAATATGATCGGAAATTATGTTATTTTTATTAAAAAAAAAACTATTCGCAACTTCGTCCGTGTATAAGAAAAAAAAAACATCATTGATGTTTTTATCAATTCTGTGTCGGTAACTCTTTGATTTATCTGGTCTTAATCCGAATTTTTGAGTCTCGTTGACCTCGTTAGTCTAGTGACCATGTACGGCTATATGCAGGTCCCGGGTTAGAGTCCCAGGTCGGGCAAGCAGGTAATTCTTAATAACAGCGCCGAATTGGATGTTAGCGGTGTTTCATCTCTGTGCCTTGGAGGTCCTGCGCCTGATCTCTCGTCGATCTCTTAACTACGTTTTCTAACCCAATTACTTATTACCAGCATAACAAAAACGTTTCATTCAAATTCATTCAACTTAAATCTCTGAAAATAAGCCTTAAAAGTTTTTATTTTGTGATTTTTTCCTTATTAAATAGATTAATCTTTATTTAACAGAGTGATTATACTCGTACACTATTCAATAAAAAAAAACACAAAATGAAAACCGATGAGAGTGGTCCAAACAAAATTTTGCAATTTAATATATTATTGCGTTAAAAGGACATTCATTATCCAGTCCTTTAAACGTCCCACAACTGGGCACAGGCCTCCCGTCAATACGAGGGTTTTAGGCGATAGTCCACCACGTTGGCCAAATGCGTGTTGGCGTATTTTAAAGGTCATTCAAAACTATTTAAGTTCTCTCACGATGTTGTCCTTCATCATAAGGCAAGTAGTAATCATATTAAAATTCGTGCATAAAAATATCAGAGTTGCGAGATCCAGGATTTACTATTAGGAAACCAGTGCCTTTAAATCAAGTTATTAATTATTATTCAATTCAATTAACACATAGGCATAGGCAGTGGTAGCCCAATGGTAACACGCTCGCTTGGGTAACCGAGTGAAGCGGGTTCAAATCCCGGGTCTCGCACCTCTGATATTTTCATGTGCGAATCATTTCTTACATGATTACCACTTGCCTTACGGTGAAGGAAAACATCGTAAGGAAACCTGCATGTCTGAGAGAACCTAACAAGTTTTCGAAAGACATGTGAAGTCCGCCAACCCGCACTTGGCCAGCGTGGTGGACTATGGCCTGATTCTCCTCGTATTGAAGGGAGGCCCGTGCCCAGCAGTGGGACGTTAAAAAGGGCTGAATACAATTAACACATGAAACGTCATAGACAAAAACTAGTCTGTCCCTAAAGGCTATTGTCAACGGCACAATATATTACTTCTAATTAAAACAACAAAGGCCGTCTGTCACTACATTTTAAACAACGCGATACCGGAACAACGCGTTGATTAAATTTTTCCATATAATTAAGATCGCTATGGATCAATGGTGAAAGAAATGGTGTGATACTTTCAGAAAAAATCTAATATGAAAAGTAAGTAACTTAGAAGAAAATTATGATTTTTTTTAACTTCTGTAACATAATTTTTTACCAGTATTAAAGATAAATAAGGAAAAATGGTGATTGCTATTTTTTATTTATTGCAAACGTCTTGATTCACGGTATTTCCACTCACAGAGCACGATAGTGTGGTGACCTCCTAATATCGGCCACGGTGACCAATGTCACTGAGGCTAACCATTTACGATGTGCAATTTCTATTTCTATGACTGTCAAAATCCGTCAGGAGTCTGGATGACAATTTGACACGACCAATGAAAGATCAGATGCGGGCATTACTTGCGTCCGGCATTTCAGTTGGGCGCGAAGCCAAGAAACGTACAGGAGGTGGTCCACTTCGGTCGGCGGTGTACCATGCGGGTTGCTCCTGGTACTTCTCGTTAGCAGAGTGGACTGTTAGAGCAACCCCATGGTTGTTATGGTCTGCTTCGGCAGACCTATCGTCGGGGCGTCGTGGTTGAGTGCGTACGCGATCCTGCGACGCCCCGTTAAGACAGGGGAAAGTTTTGTTGGGTATAAGTTTTTTTTTCATGAGATTCAGTGACAAACGAGCAGACAGACCATCTGATGGAAAGTAGTACCTGTCGCCCATAACACCTACGGTTCATGCACTTAGGTTTTGAGTAACAAAAATGCAGAACCACAGGTGCGATGTCACTGTGAGGACTAAGATGATATGCCTCTTGCCTGTAATTGCGCTGGCTACCTTATCCTTCAAACCGGAACACAACAATGCAATCATTGTTGCTTGGCGGCAGAAATAGGTAAGGTATAAGTGGGTAATACTGGCTTTTCTTGCCAGTGAGTCCTACATAATCACATATTTGTCAACAGGTGGTACCTATGCGTAAATACATTTCCCAACATAAAAAATATATCAATATTATTACATTCTTTTTATGTTTAAACTTGCGTATTTTATCTGGTTATTATAACAAAAAAATCATTACAACTAAAACGATTCATTGATTTTTCGATAGTAAAATAAATTGTGTTTTAATTTTCATATTTTGTTGTACAAAGGTGGTATTAATTTTTTAAACTTTTTTCGTTAATTTTTCATTTACAACATTATAAACAACAAAGCGTGTAACTACATATTATTTTTTTCCAACCCATATTTACAGTATGTTAAGGCATAAATTGGTATTTTATTTAATGTTAGTAAATGAAAATCTAGTCTGTTTTTTATCGAGATGGCTATGAGTTATTTTGTTAACTTCAAATAAAGAAAGTTATGGACAAAAAGTAATATAACTATGTACATATACGAGAGAATATAATTTAAAAGTTTATACTAAAAGCACATAAAGATACGCAGTGTAGCGTCATCTGTTGTGATAATGGGACCCAAAGACAGATGGCAGGATGTAAACAACTAATTTGACCAAGAGCTTCGAAGACTTGACATACTTTATACATTATGTCTAAATCTATTTTTTTTTTCTATTTTATTATTATAAGTATCTATAGGCTGCATGCATAATAAAATTTGTACTGGACTGACCCTGTACCTAGAATTTTTTTGCGATAGTGCTATTTGTAATACAAGCACGTATTTTAAACATATATTTTAAGATTATGGTGTTAATAAAATTAAAAATACGGCCGAAACCACAGGCAATAAGTAGCAAGTCGTGAAGAAGAAGAAATACATATCCATATATCCGGTTACACGTTTAATATAAGGTATAAATTTTGCGAAAATGTGCGTGTTTATTATCTTTTTTTACGTGGTGAATAAACAACTAATTGTAGTATTTGTATAAATAAAAAAAAATAAAGAGTGCGTGTATGAATGTGTACACGCGCGAGAAGTAAAACCTCTGTAGGTTATCGTACTCTTTATGAAATCGAATTTATGTTTTTAATAATTAGGAATAATAATTAAAAATAAGGCATATTAGGCATATTACAATCATATATTTTTAGAATATCATTTAAGGAAATAATATAATATTATATATCATTTGTCAGACAATAACAACGGTTACCATTTATACCAGATAGATCTTAGAATAAATAATAATAAATAAATATGTTGGGACATTAACACACAGCACCATCTAGTTCCATGGTAACCTACGAAGCCTGTGTTATGGATACCAGATAGTTGATACACAACACATATACAAAATACATACATATTATAAATATAAACACCCATGACTGGAGTACAAACATTCGTGCTCATCACACAAATGAATGCCTCCAGCGGGACCGAACCCGCGACCACTGGCGCAGAAAGTAGGGTCACTACAAACTGAGCCAAACGTGCCGTCAAAGAATATAGCAAAGTTATTCATATTATTGTATGTATGTATTCAGTACTTTAACAAACAAGTAAACAAGGGGAATCTGGTCATAATTCACCATGCTAGCTAAGTGCAGATTAGCGGATTTCACATGCCTTTCAAAAACTTGCTAGGTTCTCTCAGATATTCAGGTTTCCTCACGTTTTCCTTAACCATAACACAAGTAGCATTCATTGTTGGAAATGACACCCGGGATTGATCCCGCTTCACTCGGTTTCCCAAGCGAGCGTGTTACCACTGGGCTACAACTGCCATATCCATTAATATTACGGGTATTGTGGTTACAAGACAATATAAACTGATACTTTTGACAAGCTTTTTAAGGTAGAGTTTCGAAAAGTAAAAAAGGAATATATTATTATCTAGTACACATATCGATTACATTTGAATGCACCTGTACGCACCCTGAGGTACATATTTTCTGAATTATAATATGCTAGTGCAGTGGTAGCCCAGTGGTAACGCGTTCGTTTGGGAAACCGAGTGAAGCGGGTTCAAATCCCGGGTCTCGCACCTCTGATATTTTCATGTGCAAATCATTTTCTAACTTGATTACCACTTGCCTTACGGTGAAGAAAAACATCGTGAGGAAACCTGCATGTCTGAGAGAACCTAGCAAGTTTTCGAAAGACATGTGAAGTCCGTTAATCCGCACTTCGCCAGCGTGGTGGACTATGGCCTGATTCCCCTCGTATTGAAGGGAGGCCCGTGCCCAGCAGTGGGACGTTAAAAAGGGCTGAATACAATACAAAACAATATGCTATCTTCATACTTAATACTTAGTACCTGGGCGACCGAGCTTCGCTCGGAGTTTTTGGCCGAAAGTACAATTTTCTTTTGAATTTGGCTTAATAGCAAAAAAAACTAAAAACGTGAATAAATATAAAAAAAAAAACAAAAGTAAAAACTTTGTATCTAACCGGGATTCCAACCCGACCACCTGTGATTGTCAATCTTGCGCCTTGGTCGCTTGACCACGATGCTTTTGCCCGCGCGTGAAATTAGCGACCATACCTATTTTGCGTAAAATAATGCGAAAACACGCGTTTTCCCAGACATAAGACTAATCTAGATCGATTTTTCGCCCCCGAAAACCCCCTTATACCAAATTTCAGCAAATTCGTTAGATAAAGCCGTATCAAAGTATTAATCTATACTTAATATTATAAAGCTGAAGAGTTTGTTTGTTTGGGTTGAACGCGCTTATCTCAGGAACTACTAAACCGATTTAAAAAAATCTTTTTGCAATAAATAGTCCGTTAACTGAGGAAGGCTATAGGCTATATATCATCCCGGAAAAATGTACGGCCCCTGTGGGATAGATTTGTTTTTGTCTCCGGACGAACCCGAAGCGAAGCGATAGTGAGTCGCTAGTATAAGTATAAAATCCGTATTAATGTATCTAAAATGTTGACCGAGGATATAAGGTACCACCATGCAAAATTTAATTTAAATCGGTTCAACAGTTTCGGAGATTAGCCCGGACAAACAGACAAACTGACAGAGAAACAAATAATTTGAAAAAAAGTGGATTTGTTCTATTTCTTTTCTTACATCCCCCCAGCGTAATTACAGGCAAGAGGCATATCATCTTAGTCCTCACAGTGACAACGCACCTGTGGTTCTGCATTTTTGTTACTTTAAACCTAAGTGCATGAACCGTAGGTGTTATGGGCGACAGGTACTGCTTTCCATCAGGTGGTCTGTCTGCTCGTTTGTCACTGAATCTCATAAAAAAAAAAAAAAAAAAAAAACATCTCCCTGACTCGGTTTTTAGCATTTTTTTCCATGTACAGACATTCGACCTCTACAGTTTTATTATATGTATAGATAAAATGTTGGGACATAAACACACAGCACCATCTAGTTCCATGGTAGGCTACGAGGATTGTGTTATGAATACCAGATAGTTGATACACTAAACATATATAACTTTAAATACATACATATTAAAAAATATAAACACCCATGACTGTATACAAACATTCGTGCTAATCACACAAATGAATGCCCCCAGCGGACTCGAACTCGCGACCGCTGGCACAGCAAGTACTGGCACTGCAGACTGAGCTTCACGTGTACAATGTACATACAACACTCAAACAATACTACCATTTTTTTCGGGCATTCATATAAAAATGACTTTTCTTTGATTTATTTACATGCGCAGTGTAACCTGTTGTAGAGGTGTTTTATTTACTCAGTCTCTATACTAGTCAGTTATGAAATAACATTTTCCTTATTTCCTAAGGGCCCCGTTAGAAATCTGATGTGATGAAATGTATCGTTTCTCATTTAAAAGGTAAAAATGTTAATTAATAATATATATTATTTATATGTACATAAATTATCGAATTACATTAGTAAGTGTGTCGCGGTGGTCTATTAGGAAGCCTAAACATCCGCCAGCCCACGACACCTTTCTGCTTGCTCGTTGAATGTGTTGATAAGAAAATGCAAAGTTTTGTTGACTCTGCATATTTAATATCTTTGGATGTATAATTTATTTGGGCTGAATCATTTATCATTTATATATATGTATGTATTTTTTAAAATATTATTATATAACCTCATTAAAATTTACGCGCTTTTACTACGCAAATAAACAATATTTTCATTTACTTTACTATGTTGTCCTTGTTATGTTACTAATGCTTTGTTAAATTTTATTTAACACATATTTATTGTCTTTGATCAGTAAATTATTACTACTTTAGTAGAAAACATAAAAAATAAACAAAAATCGTTATTTTTAATGAGATGGCACCCATTCCAATTATCAATCGGCTAAGCTATTCTAATTAAATTGCCTAAGGCTTTTATCCGAAAATAAATAAATATATTATTGGCTGTATAAGTTTCGACTATGGACATAGGCCGGCAGATGTGGTGGCAGCTGCGCGCGCACGCGCTAACATGGCGTCCACCTTTACCCGCCTTTTTGTTCTTTGTTCAAAGATTGACTCGCGTGAATTTCTCGTAGACATCTGCACGATTGTATGTTAATTTGTCGATACCGATTACACTTAATATGTGTAATACTAATTTTAAACTGCTCACAGATTTCCATCATTGAATGTTTATAATCCTTTCCCTTGATTTATAAAATTTATAAGAGAAAACATTTATGGCAAGTGGAGGCTGTTACGATAAATTAAAATAGAAATATATTAATTACCATCAAATCAAATCTGTCATTCAAATGGTATAGATAAATATTAAATAATCAAAGGATGCTTGTTCGAGGTCAACTAAGGTTAGTGGTGGTGCCAAAGTAAAATGCATTTTTATATTCATTATTATTTTTACTAATAAGTAATTCTACTGAATACTTTAGTTCAATTTTATCGGAACGCAATTTTTTTTTTTTTTATTATTTGACAACATTGATTATATTTACACATTTAATAAAAAGAGCCTTTATCATAACCCGCCATTTCACCTTATATTCGCTCAAGAGTAAAATTGAATTGCTTTGTGGTTGGTCATAATTTGATAAAACGGTAGTTAAAGAAGGCAAGCAAGGTATTCTGCCTAATTGAAAGGCATTAGAAGTGCATTTTATTTAATTTGTTTATTGTACAACAAATCGTAAAATTTATAACTCACAATAAGTAGATTAGTTTGTGCCTTGTGAAAAAGATTTTTTCATTATTATGTTTTTTTACAGATTATCTTATATGTACTTTAGAACTTTTACCTTATAAATTAAAAAATATTTCTAAGGGTCGTAGTCGATATAATTTACTAACTGAAAAATATTTAAAAGTTTTTATTTAATATCAATTATTCAGTATTAAAAAAACGAATATTTATATGTACGAAGAATGACAAATAATAACAAAGCAGCGTGCTTAGGATATAGACAGTGTCATAGAACTAAAGATTAAGCCAAACAATAATTACTTAAAATAACATATTATAATGTTTTAAAACAGAATTGATTGTTAATAACTAAATTTTTTTTTATAATAAAGATAAAAATAAATAAAGAAAACTAACTAATGCAAAAAAAATACAAAATAATATAATTTTATTTTTATTATTCATATTTTTTTCTAAAACTATAAAATATATAAAATTATCCTCATTCTTTAAAGAAAGTAAACGATATTTATGGCAAAATCGAGAATAGTAGCATAAACAGCGAACACAGAGCACGCCTAGGGAAATGTATACAATCGTAAATAAATACAACTGATAGCGATTATGATAACTCGTGCCTGACATGTTGCCTACAGTGTGTAGGACACTCGGACAAATTATATTATTATGTTTATATATAATTTGTATTTCTAGTTTATCTTACTAATATTATAAATGTAAAAGTTTAGGTGGATGTTTGGATGTTTGTTACTCAATCACGCCAGAACGGCTGAACTGTTTGCCACAGAGATAGATTATAGTCTGGAATAGCACATAGGCTATTTTTTATCCCGGAAAAATGTACGATTACCGTGGGATAGATTTGTTTTTGTTTTTCCAGAGGCGAACATAAGCGAAGCGAGGGTGAGCCGCTAGTAATATAATATAGCTTGTAACATGATTTGTAGGTAAATGTAGTAGAAATTATAAACTGCCGTGGTATAGTGGGATTATTCCTGTCACTGCCTAATAAGGCAAAGGTCGAGGGTTCAGACATTATGTTTTGATGGACGTCCCTCTCGTCGCTTACTTTAAAGAGATTTCCATTTGCTTCAGGCAGATAAAATCTTCTAAAAGTAAACACCAAAGTATTCAGAAATGATTAAGTTATTAGCATGAGATTAGTCCAATAAGGTTACTCTTATTAAAAAAAATCGTTTTATAGACACGTGTCATATCTCAATAAAAGGCCAGTTGCTATGGAATAAGAAACTTTGGGGTGTTGCTAAAAAGTTTAACGGATTGCTTACAAAAGTTTAATTTAAATTAATTATAATCATTGTAATAAAATATTTAAAATACAAGGTCACATTTTTTTTCATTTTTCTTTAAAGTTGAATTCACCACGACAACTAAGGTGTACACAATATAAAGCTTTATAAATATATATAAATAAAAAAAACGAATTATATAAATGTCGCTATTTTAAGATCATATTAATAATGACAGATGACACTTTGGTTGGCCGCCAATAATTTCTTTTTAATTTTATTTTCAAGATGGCGTTGGTTAAGGTAAAAAGTTGGAAGGCCCAGTAATTACGAACATCTGTGATTGCCAGGTGAGCGCGGGTCAGAGTCCTGGCGGCGATTATGATTTAAAGGATTTACTACCTACATTTATATTTATAACTTGTAATTATATGTAAATTTATTTAGTGAATGCAATACTTTTTTAATTTAAAATACGTCATCCGCATTTTAATATGGGGTTAATTTAACTTCAGAAAGCACATACATTCCGATAGTAGTTCATATTTCGTCACAAACATAAGTTGTTTTTAGTTGCATACTATAATTCAGATTACTTTTAACTAGTTTTTTATCCACGGTTCGCTTGTCAGTTGTCGGTATGGTCTTCCAAATTTCTCGTAAATACATCGTTAGAGTGCAAAGAAGAAACATACTTTTAAACTTTTAATGCCAGTCTAATCTAGTATATTAAAACTGTAATGTACGGAGTGATCCCAAAAGCAAAATATAGACAATAAATGAACATAAGTACCTAACACGAAATGGTGAGTTGATCCAAAAGGTGCCAAAAAAGGATTAACTTATCTATACAGCTAAATAATAAAATTGAAGTGTCTGTTTGTAATGTCAAAATAACAGCTTTTCACTAAATGCATATGAAAGTATATACGGTATAAATAAGAAAAAAAATCTGTCTCTCTGTCTGTTTGTTCCGGCTAATCTCCGAAACGGCTGACGTTATAAAGAGTAATTTAGGCTAGCTTTATTTTAAAAAAGAATCAGGGTTCCGCGCATAAAAATTAAAACCCATGAAACTGTGAACAAAATCATAGCTAGAGACACATCCGAGCGAAGCTAGGGTAAGGCGCTAGTATTAAATCTATACTAATATTATAAAGCTGAAGAGTTTGTTTGTTTGTTTGGTTGAACGCGCTAATCTCAGGAACTACTAATCCGATTTGAAAAATTCTTTTTGCATTAGACAGCCTGTTAACTGAGGAAGGCTATAGGCTATATATCATCCCGGAAAAATGTACGGTTCCCGTGGGATAGATTTGTTTTTGTCTAGGGACGAACCCGACGCGAAGCGAAGGTGAGTCGCTAGTAATAATATAAATAAAGAATTAATAGTCAAATTGATAACGTATGTCATACCTAATTAAAAGAAAAACTATTTTCAAATAATTTGTTGGCACTAAAATTATTATTTACTAGCGGCTCACCCTCGCTTCGCTCGAGTTCGCCTCTAGAAAACAAAACCAAACCTATCCCACGGGAACCGTACATTTTTGCGGGATAAAAAGTAATCTATGTTTTATTCCAGACTATAATCTATCCCTGTGCCAAATTTCACCCAGAAATTTTCAGCCGTTCTGGCGTGAAAGAGTAACAAACATCCATACTCACAAACTTTCACATTTATAATATTAGTAAACATAATTAAAACTAAATCATTAAAAAATGAAACTATCTATCATTAACCGTATTATTGTCATAATAAATAACTATTTTTAAACATTTATTTAAGTTATAAATGCAAGTTATACATTATATATATATTTTTCATTTAATTAAAATTCTTGCGTGTCACAGTACAGGTGGCAACTGGCAGTGTACTAACGCGGGTGATCTATATGTAGATTGGGCTATCGAGCCTCAAGGATGCTGTTAATTCACTTGTAACTTACAATTTCTACTTATTATTCTATTATTTACACTACATTATACATTCTAATTATTTCAATTCATTTTAATTAGAAAGATATAACCCATTAGGTTATAACTTATAAGGCTTTATAGGTTTTCTAAAATTAGTACTACAATTAACAGTTATGAGGTAATAATTAATTAATTATCTATAAATGTAATAAAATTCTAACTGAGTCGAATCTCTATATTATTTTTTGGAAAACCTTATTGAAATAGTCATTATTATCGATACAGAGGCCGAATCTATAGTTTTTAGAATTTTTACCTGTCTTCGAAGTGGGAACGCATCACGAGAAAACCACTGGACAAATTTTGATGAAATTTGGTATGATGATAGCTGGTTATCCGGGTCAACATACAGGATTCTTTTTACTGCGGGAAAATATCTCATCTATGAGAAATCTATACTAAACGTGAAAACGTAAGTTAAGAATATAAATAAGTTAGTTACTTATTAAATAACAAAAAACAGGCCTATGATTTGCTTTACGACTTTTTGTAAAGGTCACAGGTTCAATTTACATATAGACAGTGCACATACTCGTAATATGTTTTTGTTTTGAAATTAATATAGTCGTGTAAAACTATATGTTGTCTTAAATCTAGCAAAAATTGATATAACCATGAAATGTTTCATTCCAAAATGATATTACGAATGTAAAAGTGTATGTTCGTTTGTCCTGCTTTTACGTAACAACGAAGTATATATTGCGTGATTTATTGCATAGAGACAGTATATGGGCCGGAGATGGTCGCAGATTTCCATAGCATAAATCCATAAAATTCATAAGAACGGGGAAGCATATCATTACTGTTATATTGGTGAATCAGAACACTATCTTAGATTTACTCGAGTGTTTGACATTTCAAATAAAACTATCTTTCGTGGATTTATTTTGATATTTGGTTCCCGTCGTTTCGAATGCTTTATAGCAATCATGGTCACAGGAGAGGCTAAGGTTTTAGACGTCTCAAAAGTTATTATATACATAATTGTTACAAACAGTACCTACCCACAAATTTACAAAATGGTTTCAAAAATACAAAAATGGCACCACCGAAAAGATGGTTTTATTTAAATATTGGTGAATATTTAGTCGTACATTTAAAAATAGGTTGTTATAAATGGCAATGCAAATGGCGACAATATTTTAGTAATAATCGAATGATCTATCATAGTAATCGACACAGGTAAGTATTTAGTGGCAAGTAGAGTAAATCTTGCGCGGTGGATCGAGTGCAATCTGCCGCCAGCCCACAGCTGCGTCGACAGCTGCCCATCTCCTATATGTGTATCTACGTACGTACAGACGTGGAAAAAACCCTTATAATCTATATTAATCATCAGTTATATCCGACTCACGCTTGACTAATTTTTATTATTGCAACATAACCACACCTTTACGTTTGTATTTTTATTTATATTATTCTATGAGAATCCATACAATTTTTTTCTAGTTTTTTAACCGAGTTGAAAAACAGAAGGTTCTTAATTTAGACGTATGTTTTTATTGTGTATGTAAGTCATATCTACACTTAATTTTAACCGATTTTTTAATCATTTAATTAATATAATGCTTTCTTAGATTTACGCGAATAATAGACATTATTTTGTGGGTAGGCTGTCTGTAACAACTATATAATGCGTTTGAGACATCTAACACCTTAGTCTCTCCCGTGACCATGATTGCTGTAAAGCATTCGAAACGTCGGGAACCAAAAATCAAAATAAATCCGCGAAAAAATCCGAAAAGATTTTATTTAAACATTTAATTAGTAAATAGACTTTACATTACTCGTATGTTTTCATATAAACTTATAAAAGTAATAAATTTTATTAGTTAATGTTTCAGACACTATATATATCTACTATTTCACTTACTATTTTTATTACTATACAAAGGATTCTTAAAAATAACTAGAGTCGTTATCACAATAAAATAATGATAGGTATTGTAAATAAAACTATCTTTTCGGATTTTTTAGAGGATTTCTTTTGATTTTTGGGTTCCGACGTTTTGAATGATTTACAGCAATCATGGTCACGGGAGAGATTGCTGATCGCTGTAAAGCATTCGAAACGTCGGGAACCAAAAATCAAAATAACACCGAAAAGATATTTTACATTAAATCTAAGAAATTATTATTGATAGGCATAGGAATGTGGAGATGTAAGTACTATTACATATTACAATTCGAGCTCGAATGTACATTACCCGATACTCCTGTATTGTACGCGAGACGTGCGGGCCGGGCGTACTTTATAAACTATTAAAAACACATTAAAACTATATGCTTACGCCTATATATGCAATTATGTTTATAATTAACAATTTACACCAAATTATCAATATTTAAAAATAAAATCTTTTAAAAACTTCTGAATTGGATATTTGAGATAATTTTATTTTATAGTAACAATAATTTTTTGCTATTCTTCTCAATGTCATTCACTATCTTTTTGCAATAAATGTATGTATGTATGTATCTACTGCGATACATCGGAAACACTTGATATACAGGAAGAGTAACCTATGCCACTCTTCGGAGTATAAATTATATAATAAATTGCCTCCTGTCGATTCATTGCACTATTGCAGTGTTGAAAAAGGATTTAAACGCAATTTTGCATTGGGTAATGGGTATTACGTTATATCTATACTAATATTATAAAGAGGTAAAGTTTGTTTGTTTGGTTGAGTTTGTGAGGTTGTAGGGGGTAATCTCTGGATCTACTGAACCGATTTAGATGAAATTTGGTAAGAACAGTGTTTGAGACCCTGGGAAGGACAAAGGATATTTTTTATCAACCTTGAATCAACATAGGGACGAACCCGAGCGAAGCGGGGGTAAGCCGCTAGTAGTGTATTATTAATATTATTTTTACATAAAGTATTTATTTCGCATATTACACGATTTTAAACAATTGCATTATGGTAGCTTCAAAGACTAACAAAAATTATCTAAAAGCTTTTCGCTATTAAAAAACCAAATTTCCTCCTTACTTTACCATATCCTGCAAAATACAACATCTATTGAAATACTCCAAAATGGAATCGAATTCGCGACTTTAACCGTATTAGGTAAGTATGTTCCACACGTTCTATACTAACGCTACTTATAGTCTCACGTCCATATTAAATTTCGCAAATCGCGAGTCCCTTACCTTGGAAAAGTAGCACATTCTGGTAAAATCGTATCAGAGTTCACTCTTTAGGTGTTCGTTCTCTATTTGTTGTATCAGATCGATCTTCCAATTTATATATATATATATGTATGTATATATATATATATATATATATATATATATATATATATATATATATATATATATATATATATATATATATATATAGCCTGCGGCTTTACTTCTGTTTCACTACCACTGCTATCTAGGACCTTTTTTTTTCTTTTTTTAATTAATATAATGAGTAGGTACGTACAACGAACACTACAGACGTTTAGTCAGTGCTTTTTTTGAGTTTTTTTTGTGTTTTTGTTATATTAAAAAAAAAATGAAAAATCAAAAATGTTATCTACGTTCTTGCGTATATTTACAATTAATTTTAGTTTAAGCATTGAGACATTTGAACTTGTCTGCGGAGCTTTGAAAGCTGTTGTGCTTTTGATGGTACGTTTTCAATTCTTCTTAATTTGAAAGTCAGGTTCTTTCGGTGAAGGATGCCAGCTTTTCGTGAACGATGTTAATTAGTTTAGAACTAAAGTGACATCAAATAACATAGAAGTTAACTTATTAACCTTCGGGAACGAGTGTAAATATTCCAGATCAGCTTAGAGGTACGTTCACGGGTCTTCTTGGTATGGGATATCGGCCCTTTTGGTGAAGGATGCCAGCTTCTTGATTACCGTTTCGATTTGCGATCAATCATCGTTAATTGATCTAGAATATAATATGTAGTAGTATCTATATATTAATACGTGAAGAGGAAACTTTGAACCCCTTTTTAAGCATTGTTGCATGTACGGAGGAGTATGAGCTTTGGCATAGTTAAAGTTTATATAGAGAAGGACTGCAGAAAGCCAAAATTAATTGACTTTCTTTTACCCGCGAATCCGCTCGCGTATTTTATTTATATACATATAATTACTTCACAGCTAAAAGATGTAGTATGATGTTATATACCTTCATCAATATTATACGAGTATTTACATAATATATAGGTGAAATATTTATTTACGTTTGAAAATTCTTTTGGATTTTATAGGTTATCTATATAAATTTAAAATAAGAAACTCAATATCGATCAAACTTAATGAATTATGGTTACTTTTCAACCACGCGGCGATCACTAATATAATAAGTACGAACTACTTGACATTTTAATACTTCAATTAATCGAGGACCCCTTTTTTTTTGATGTGATAACTTCTATAGGTAGGTTTGGATGGGAAGTAAATTCATGTAAGTCGTCATCGACATGGTCACGTGACGTGTTAACGCTAACACTCAGAGTGTACAATAAATTTATAAATATGTCAAAACCAGATAAATGTAAATAGATAGTTTTAATTTACAAATTTTAGTTTAAGATCAGAGAATTAATTTGAATATCCAAAAATAACAACTGTTTCTTTATAGTTTTAAGTTTTCGCTTCAGTCGGCAATCATCGTGACTGCTTTTTTTTTATATTGGGAAACGCAACAACTCATGCCACATGTAGGGAGGGATTACAGGTGGTTATGTAGGAATCACCGACTAGAAAAGCCAGTATTATTCATTAAAACCCAACAAAACTTCCCCCGTCTTAATGGGGCGCCGCAGGATCACTTATGCAATCAACCACGACGCCCCGACCGCAACAAGCTTGAGGTTGCTCCAACGGTCCACTCTGCCGTCAGAGAAGTACCAGAAACAACCCGCCCAGCAAAGTGGGCCATCTCCCAATGCGTTTCTTGGCTTCGCGCCCGGCTGAACTGTCAGAGGCAGTCCTCCCCGTAAGAATCGACAACCCCCTACTATCAACTAGCGAAACCCTAAGAAAAAACATACCCCACTTTGAGAAACGCTGTCCTAAGATAAGTTTAAGTATACCTTGATAATAACGTACCAGATGCCGATATCAATAAATCAAATACAGCGATAGTCTTATTTATTATTCTTATAAGGGACTTTCACATGCGGTATGTCGTCGGTCATAGTTCGGACTTCGGAGATTGTCATTTTTACTTTTGACCTGCAAACCTTAAAAGGCTGTTTATTGTTTATTATCTATTTATGTATATGACATTATTATTTTCTCATTAACCTTCGACTTCGGGTCCTCTTGCTTGTTTTGACATATTTTTGGCACGTATTCTGGTCCGAATTCTACCGTGATTGTACACAGACAGACAGACATATTTTTCTGATATGGTAGTTTAGTTCAAATAACCGATAAATATGAAATATTTTTCCTTAACTAGATCTGGGTATGAAGGTAATTAGTGCTAGATGGACTACAACTTAAAAGGTAGACACAGTACTAAGTAATCTTTCATGAAATAATGGTCCCCATCATTTTCATTGGGCAAGCGTGAGTCGTGACCCACTGAGGGTTCCATACATCCAAAAAAAAATCTGTTGTTCTTAATAGACATACTTATGTCGAATGTAAATAAAATACTAATACAACCATAAAAATTGAACATTAATTTATCGACAGTGAGAACCCTCAGAACCCTGATTTTTTTTCTAAAATAAAAGTAGCCTCGTAAGATATGTAGCCAGGGGCCTAGGGACTAAATATTAGTATAAAAGTAGTATGTATTCAGCCTTTTTAACGTCTCATTGCTGGGCACGGGCCTCCCTTCAATGCGAGGGGGATCAGGCCATGTTCCATCACACTGGTCAAGTACGGTTAGAAAACTTCCTAGGTTTCTTAAATGGTTCTTCTCTCGTGCAGGTTTCCTTAAGATGTTTTCCTTCACCGTAAGGCTAATGGTAATCATGTTGAAAAAGATCCATATATGAAAATATCAGAGGTACGAGATCTGAGATTTGAACTCACTTCACTTGGTTTCTCAAGCAAGCGCGTTACCACTGAGCTACCACTGCCCACTGGGCTACACAAATGTAGTAGCCTATACATAAAAGCACAGATCATATATAGATAAAATCATATTGTTCAATATAAGACCTTTAACATACAATGTTATTTAGTTTATTTTTTTTTAATATTTCTCCGAAGGCTATATTTAACTTGATCCTCATTTAACATGTTCTAGTTTGATACCAAAAACGATTATCGTCTGACCTCCAAACATTCAAGAGCGAATCGGTATCACACGGTATGAATCATTAACAAAATATAACTTAGTAGCTGAACCCGCGGCTTTGCTCGCGCTAAAACTCCAAAAAAAAAAATTCTAAAAAGGTAGGTTTCATACAAACTCTTATCTTCTATTTTACCCCCTTATGGGATGATGAAAAATACTAAAACACGTACTTAATTTAATTGTATTGAAGAGTAATAATATCAAGTTTCAAATAATTCTGATCATAAAAAATTTTTAAGGTTGTATTATAACTTGTTTTCTCGAGGGAATGAGATAATCTCCTGTGGTAAAAAGTAGCCTGTGTCATTCTCCAGCCCTCCAACTATCTCCACACAAAATATCACGCCCATCCATCTCTCTGTTTCGACGTAAAAGAAGAACAGACAAACAAACACACTTTCACATTTATAATATTAGTATGGATTATGTATCTACGATATAAAATATTATTTTATGGCAAAGTAATTTCTCCTTAAGATTTTCATATTTTAACGAATTAATAGTATCTTTTATAGCTATCGTAGCTAAACGATATTATCAGAACCTTTATAAATAGTCATGTCCGGCTGTCACAGTCATTTTGCTGTATGTATACTGAAATACAAAATTTCAGTAAGTTCTACAGTCAAATAAAACATAAGGGTGACACTCCATGAATTACATAACTGAGGGGTTAAAAAAAACCGCCAAGTGCGAGTCGGACTCGCGCACGAAGGGTTCCGTGCAATTATCTATGAAAACGGCAAAAAATTCATGTCTGTTGTATGGGAGCCCCCCTTAAATATTTGTTTTATTTTAATTTAATTATTTATTTTTAAAATGAATATATCACTAAATATTCTGTGAATATTTCAAGCGTCTACCTGTTGCCGTTATGAATATCAAGCAAAAACGAGCAAAAAAAATCACGTTTGTTGTATGGGAGCCCCCTAAAATATTTATTTTATTCTGTTTTTTTATTATTTGTTGTTATAGCAGCAACAAAAATATATCATCTGTGAAAATTTCAACTGTCTAACTATCACGGTTCATGAGATACAAGCCTGGTGACAGACGGACAAACAGATAGACAGCGAAGTCTTAGTAATAGGGTCCCGTTTTACCCTTCGGGTACGGAACCCTAAAAAATGGAATCCATTTTTCAGGCGTGTCTCTGATAAGTTTTTAGAGGTAGATTAAAGTATGTAATACCTTTATTCAAGCCAACGGTTGTCAAGTTGCCTCTAAAATGGTAAACAAAGCGATTTAGACTAATTATTGCCCGCGGCTTCACGCGAACATTATAAATATTGCAAATAAAATTTAGTATAGTAGCGTAAAGAACAAAGCTAAGTTTATGCGTTAGATCGAAACATAGTAAACTTTTTAATTTAAAGTAGGTATACAATACATATCCATAAATGATTTGTGAGAATGAGGCGCAGTTAAACAGACAGACGGACAAAAAAAAACTGAAAATTATTGTTTTGGCAAGCCGCTTCCATTATATCGGAAATTCTAAATATACACTTACCTATAACTAAAAATTTTTTAAACCTAAATCACTTTAAATATGTAACTTTTTAATTCACTCTTTATAAGTACTTTATATCCCATAAGAGCCTGTTTAAAAAAAATATTAAAATCCGTTAATAAAATATGTGAAAATACTTAACTTACCCAAAAATAACACACAACTCTCCTACTTTTTTTAAAGTCAGTCAAAAACATACTCGTACATAAAACTACGGATTATGAAAAAAATGTAATCATTCTACTAATGTATAGATGTATGGATGTTTGTTACTCTTTCACGCAAAAACTGCTGAATGGATTTTATTGAAACTTTGCAATAATATAGCTCATACATTAGAATAATACATAAGCTACTTTTAAACACGAAAAAATGTACGATTCCCGTGGGATAGATCTGTTTTTGTTTTTCTAGAAGCGAACTAGTATCTAATAATCTTTTAGTAAAAAAGAAGATTTATATATGGTATATAATTTTTCATTTCTTGTTTAAACAGCTTAGAAGTATAATATCACTTGGCTAATATAGCAAGTAGGAAATAAAATGAATTGAAAACTCCAAACTTCGTCCCGACCCGAGTAGCATCGCACGTAAGGTATGAGACCGGTCGCATCGCGGTCGACCGTTAGCTGCCCACGTGTAGCTGCGCTAGCGCAGACGCCAGGGTTTGCTCGGATCCAACTAGTAATGTAATTTATGTGTGTATGTATGTTTGTTTTTTCTTCACGCTGTAACGAATAGAATGATTTGGATGAAATTTCGTTCATAGGTAGACAGACTATGACTTAGGAAACCCATGCAAAGCGAGGGTAAGTCACTAGTCTATCTAAATAAATAATAATAAGATGCTGTTGTGTTGTGTTTTGTATCTGTCAAAGTGCTATGATCTTTTAAATATTCGTAATAGTTCGAGTAAGGTTTTAGGGGTTTTTTTTGGGAAAGTAGCTCGGAAATTTCTCGAAAATTGGAAAATTCGGAAAAAAGGTGTTTTAGAATTTTGTATCAACTCGAAGACCACAAACATTATTGAATTTTGGACATGACTACGTCTGTCGGGTCAACTAATACTTATACAAAGCTGAAGGATTCTTGTTTGTTTGAGTGCACTAATCTCTAGAACTATCAAACCGATTTAAAAAACTCTTTAAGCATTTTTAAATAGACGACACGTTTGGCTCGGTTTGTATTGACCCTACTTGCTGTGCTAGCGGTCGCGGGTTCGAATTCTGCTAGGAGCATTCAATTGTGTGATTAGCCCGAATGTTTTTACTACAGTCATGGGTGTTTTTATTTATAATATGTATGTATTTAAAGTTATATATGTGTAGTATATCAACTATCTGGTATCCATAACACAAGCCTCGTAGCTTACAATGGAACTAGATGGTGCTGTATGTTAATGTCCCAACATATTTATTTATTGATAAAGGTTATAGGTTATACCATTATGGTACGTTTAGGAGCGGAGCAATAAAACATCATAGATAAACTATGTACATGGGCGGAGTCGAGAGTAAACGCTAGTCTACAAATAACTGTAACGGTATCAAATTGTAGAAAAAGGTTTAAGAACCTTAACTTGAGGTGAGGAAGAAGATTAAATCAAAGTTAACAGTTTTTTTCTGTTTATGTGTTTGCATACGTATAACTCATTTAGTTTTTAATAGATAAAATGAATTCAAAAATATATCAACCTTTTTTGTGATAACGAGTTAAATAAAGTAGATAAGTACATGAAAAGCAGGCATATTTATATGTAAATTAGAACTTTTTTTAACGTTGGGAAATGTCTTTAAGTACACATACCACCTGTATACATATAAGTGGTTATGTGAGATTAACCGGCAAAGCCAGTACTACCCACTAAAACCCACGGAAACTCTCTTGTCTTAGGGATCGTTCGTTAATCACATGAGACTCCAAAGGGATTGGGGGAGGGGGTTTTGGAAAAAAAAACACGAAACAACACAAGAGGAGAAGGGGGTGTAGTGAGATATTACGTGCATTTATTTTTTCGTTAAACTCCGTCGTTCGTCGTTATTTCGTTGAATTCAGAAGTCTGGAATAATATGGTTATCAACAGCCATGACGTCGTACCAGAGTATGTCGAGCCCTATGTTAGTGTTGAAAGCTTTATTCCAGACCTGCCTTCTCCGCAGTGGTATGGCGAGCATGTGCGAGAGATCCTAGTATTTTATGTAAATTGGGACCTAATCAAGCAGTTGTCGGCCAAATTTAAAAAATGTTTTTTTTTTAATAATCATTAATTCTATGCAGCTTTTTAGTGTAAAATTATTAATACGTTTATATCCATACTGCCACTGTGCCAGACCAGACGATCATTAAATTATTGAATTTTACTACTAATCGTTTGAGAGAATGTTGGGTGTTAATGGAATAGCGGATTATAAACACGTAAGTATTTTCATTTTAACTGAACTTGTAAAACTTTATAGTATAAATTATTCTGCAGAAAACCTTTTAATATTTACCATAACAACGGTTTAGGGCATAAGCACACTACGCTTTCGAAACGCACTGTCGCGAATAACATGAATGTAAGTCAGTATATTCTGCACTGATAAACTTAAAAAGGCATATGTACACAATATATCATAATTTCACCGAACGAATTATAAAAGAACGTCTTCAAAAAAAACAGATTACTTGTGTTTGTATCGGTACAATCGGGTGAGACTGAGGCCGCGTAGAATACGCATCGATCGCGCGATAAAATGTCGTTGTGTGCATATGCCTTATATACTTAGGTGTAATTTTTTTTTACTTACTTTTTAACTGTTTTCTACTTGTAGCACCCCTGAAGACTTAAATTAGAGATTATTTCATTGTTTTTTTTTAAACTTATTGTTATAAGTAAAAAATATTTTTTTACTATAGATACTGTGGCTTTGATTTGTATCGGCTGGTATAAGTGGGACCAAATTGAAAGTACACACTTTCAGACAAAACAAAAATTGTCCAAATCGGTTAATAAATGACGAAGTTCTGAGGTAACGAACTTAAAAAAAAAGACAAAAAATATAGCCGAATTGAGAACCTCCTCCTTTGTGAAATCGGTTGAAAAAGGAGATCTATTCATTTAGCACTTCCAAAGTATAATTTAAAATGCTTGTTTTGTTTTGTCAACAATCATATCGACTCGGTTTCTTAGAACTTTCTTTAAGTTCATTGGTGACATATTACAAGAACACCTTATATGTATATTGTATATATATATATATGTATATATTGACCAGCTACAGCAATTAATCCGGTAACACTTTAAGTGGAGCGCAGTTGAGAGTTGCGACAAAGAAATGTAAAGGTAAAAGTTAGATAAAGGTCTTATTTAAGCGTACAAACGTACAAGTACTTATTATATACTAGCGACTCACTCTCGCTTCGCTTAGATTCGTCCATAGCTTGCTTCCCAATACAAACTTTCGTCCCCATTTTCACCTCCATAAGGGATGATTTCCGGGATAAATAATTTACATTACCGCATTATAATTGCTAATTTATTAAAGTATTAAAATGGATATAGTATGTTATCCTTAAAAGATAGATATATGATATCGCGGACTTTTCTGTAGACCTATATATAATATACACAATTCCACTATTCATTATTTTGTTATATCTCAAAGGGTTAAGGCAGCGTTTTCATTGAAAGCTCCCAAACGGCTTGTTTTTTTCCGACACCTCCAACAAATATCGTTATATTTTAGCCAATGTATATTATATACTAAAATCTTCCTTGAGAACCACTCTATCCATTGGTGAAAACAGTATGAAAATTGGTGCAGTAGTTTTTGAGTTCATCGCGAACAGACAGACAGACAGACGCAGCGGAGGACTTTGTTTTATAATATGTAGTGATAATAACTAGCAACTCATTCTTACTTTGTCTATGTATAAATTGACACAGATATGTAACATAAATATATACTCTAGCCCGCAGCTTTATAACCGACAAGGTCAAATTAAAACCTCCCAATCTCTTTCTCCCTTTAAAATGTAAATTTTCAAAATCCAACTATCATCTTACCATTAACTTTTGTACGGATTGAGTTTCCGTAATTAATTACTTGGGCAGACAGATATTACGCTTATTATATAATTAAATACCTATAGGCAGTGGCAACCCCGTAGTAACGCGCTCGCTTGGGTAACCGAGTGAAATGGTTCAAATCCCGGGTCTCGCAATTGTGATGTGATTGTGTGATTCACCAATCATCATTTGTCTTACTAATTTATCTATCTATATATATAAAAAAAACTAACTGATTCCAATTTTTTTATTGATAACACTAAAGCTACTAAAAAAATCGGTTGACCAACAGAAGAGAAAAAGGTACTATGCTGCTTTTTCTTTGCCTATTTATATATGGATTATTTGAAATTGAAAACAACTATTGGTAAGAACGAAAAAAATTATCCCATTAATATTATAAACAACAAAAACAACTCTATCCCACGGGACCCGTTCACTTTTCCGGGATGATATATATAGCCTATAGCCTTCCTCAGTTAACGGGCTAGCAAATTCAAAAAGAATTTTTCAAATCGGATCAGTAGTTCCTGAGATTAGCGCGTTCAACCAAACAAATAAACCAACAAACAAACAAACAAACTCTTCAGCTTTATAATATTAGTATAGATGCGAATGTTTGGATGAATAGATAAATGAAAAAAAAATGAAAAATGAAAAATGATTTATTAATAAAAGAGTTTTTCAAATACATTAAGTCCGTTATTGGGACATCCTTTTAAGTAAATATATACCTGGCCAGGATGTCCCAAATAGATGTTTGTTACTCAATCACGGCAGAACGGCTGAACGGATCTGGATGAAATTTGGCACAGAGATAGATTATACTCTGGAATAGCACATCGGTTACTTTTTATCCTGGAAAAATGTACGATTCCCGTGGGATATTTTTGTTTTTGTTTTTTACTAGAGACGAACTCGAACAAAGCGAGGGTAAGTCGCTATTTAATTATACAAATCTATTCATAATTGACAACAAGACATCGCGTAACACACAAAAAAATACAGTCGAATTTATTACCTCTTTTTTTTTGAAATCGGTCAAAAGTATTTTAATATACGATGAAGAAGATAGATTAGTGTATCGCTAGCGGCATACATCTTTGTGTTATGGCATATTAATAGCTAATTAACCTCATGGTCTGAGCTTTATAGTGCAAATAAAATACCGTTGTTTTGCTTTAGATTAAGTCAAAAAAATATGATACATAATGATTTTATGATAGATGATATATTTGTAACTTATTGATTTATGGTAAGCAAATACCTGTTATATACACTAGTTGACATTGTATTCTATGTCTGATGTCACAGGTTCGATCTCCTCACACGCTGAAAATATTTGCGTGTGAAGTTCGCATGGGGACTGCGTTACGTACTATGTCGAAGGACATGGCTATATATCCCTATGGGACTTTTTACAGTTAACGCAGTGTTTATCGCGGTATTGTAAAAACAACGCGGCGTTGGAAATAAATACGCAATTTCTCAATACTGGTGGAAATTTTAAAATGTAGCGACTTACTCTCGCTTCAGTCTAGGTGCCTTTATAACTAACGGTTTACCCTCGCTTCGCTCGGGTTCGCCTCTAGACAAACAAAAATAAATCTATCCCACGGGAATCGTATATTTTTCCGGGATAAGTAGCCTGTTTGTTATTCTGATGTATGAACTATATTATTGTAAAGTTTCATCAAAATCCAATCTGTAGTTTTTGGGTACTAAGCTGTATAAGATACTATAGTTTTTTAACTATCCCACGGGAAATCTTTAATTTTCCGGAATGAAAAGTATCTAAAATGTTGACCGAGGATAGCTTTCACCATGCAAAACATTTAAATCGGTCCAACAAATAAGAAACAAAAATTTGAAATAAATCTGGATTAGTTCTATTTCTCTCCTTATGGGATGTATGTTCTGACTCGGGTTTTAGTATTTTTTTCTATGAACAGACATTTGACCTCTACAGTTTTATTATATGTATAGATCTATATATATAAACTGCCTCGGTGGTGTAGTGGCTAGCATGTACAGCTGCACATCCTGAGGTCCTGGGTTCGAGTCCCGGGTCGGGCCAAGTTTAGTTAGTGAGTCTTTCTGTATAGTAAGCCTCAGTAACAGCCCGGAGTTGGGAAGTTGGCGGTGTTACACCCCCGTGCCTCGGAGAGCACGTAAAGCCGTCGGTCCTGCGCCTTAACTCTCACCGGTCGTGTCGAGTAGTCGTCCCACTGGAGTATGAGAGTGACAGGAATAGAGAGTGCACTAGTGTCTGCGCGTACACTTGTGCACTATAATATCTCCTGCGCAGTTGGCTAGTCTCAATGAGACTGGCCGCCGTGGCCGGAATCGGTCGGGAGAACATCATCATCATATGTATAGATCTATACATCTATACAGATAAATAAAATTGAAGTGTCTGTATGTAATGTCAAAAAAACAGCTTTGCACTAAATGCATATGAAATTATATACGGTACTTATACCTATAGTACTTACACACCCGAGCGAAGCAAGGGAAAGTCGCTAGCTATCTATAAACAGCGCCATCTTTTGTCAAACTTTATTACTAACAGTAGTCATATAATTTAAGTCATAATCCGTACGTACGTGAAGGTGTGAACTACTGCGATTCTTCCACTTAATAAAAGTACAGCTTTCTATCTCTAAGTACGCGTAAAAAGAAAAAAAGGGCGTATTTTCATGGACGTATCACGAGCAAAGCCGCATGTGATAACAAGTATATACTAATGAAATAGAGTATGTGTTAAACAAAGGCTGAAACAGATCAAGTATCAAAACTAGCGACTCGGATGTTAGTATAATAGAGATGAGTGATTTAAATTTTGCAGTCGCAACATCGCTGTAAATGTAACATTATATGCTATACAAGCGTCTCGTTCTAACTTTGCTCGGATTTCAACGATCTTAATAAATCTGCAAATGAAATACATTTTGTAATCGCACTAATACATTTAAATGCGAAAGTTTGTACGTTTGTTACTAGTTGACGCTAACCGCTGAACAGATTTGGATGAAATTTTGTACACAGATAGACCGGTAATAAGACCTACTGTTGATAATAAAATATGCCAAAATATAAGAGTATTTAATATTAATGTAATGAAATTTGTAAGTTTAATATTATTATTGTTCCCATAAAAAATGAATATGGAGCAAAAATTTCATACATCGATACAGATGAATAAAATTGGAGTGTCTGTTTGTAATATTAAAATAACCGCTTTTTACTAAATGCATATGGATGTACACGGTACATATACCAAAACAACGTTTTTTTACTAAATTTTTTTCTGTCTGTCTGTTTGTTCCGGCTAATCTCTGAAACGGCTGGACCGATTTTGACAGGAATTTCACTGGCAAATAGCTGATGTAATAAGGAGTAACTTAGGCTACTTTTATTTTAGAAAAAAAATAGGGTCCCACGAAAAAAAATTAAAACTAAATTAATTAATTATTTAGTTTTGGGAAGCAACCTAAGAACAAACCCGAGCAAGCGAGGGTGAGTCGCTAGTTAATTAATAATTATTAAACTAAAAGATTTTTACCAGTAACTAAGAAAGTTTCACTATCTATCTTCTGGCTTTATCAGTAGACCCACAACTCACATGTAATGAAATAGAAAAAAAAAGGCAAAATCCATGGTATTTACTAGAAACAATAGAAAAGTATCATTGCAATGCAAGAGCGGCTTTAAATATTTTCAATATAATATCATCTGAGTAATCTATACATATAATAAAATTCAAATTGAGTCAAATCTGTACATTAAAAATTTTTTAGAAAAACTTATTGAAATAGTCATTATTATCGATACAGAGGCTGAATCTATAGTTTTTGAATTTTTGTCTTTCTGTCTGTCTGTCCGTGACCGCATCACAAGAAAACCGCTGAACAGTGATGAAATTTGGTAGGATGATAGCTCGTAAGTAAATATTATCTAAGTTTGTAAAATGAAACGAATAAATTAAGTAGGTTAAAATTGCTAGAGTTGATACAATTGTTTTTATACTTTGTTTCTTTGTTCTTTACATAAAATTTGACGACACGTTTGGTTCAGTTTGTAGTGACCTTACTTGCTGTGCCAACGGTCGCGGGCTCGAGTCCCGCTGGGGACATTCATTTGTGTGATGAGCACGAATTATTGTAGTTTGTACTCCAGTCATGGGTGTTTATATTTATAATATGTATGTATTTAAAGTTATTTATGTGTAGTGTATCAACGAGGCCTGTGTTAGGGATCATCCATAAATTACGTCAAACGTTTAGTGGGAGGGAGGGGGTTGACGAAGTGTGACATTGTGTGACAGGGAGGTGGGAGAGGTCCTAAATTTCGTGACGTCACATTTCCAAATCCAATCAAAATAATTTAAATGGATATAAAACTAATTTCGGAACTGTTGTTTGAATTCAATAATTTCTAAATGTAAAATTGCAAAATATGTGACGTCACACTAGGGAGGGGGGGAGTCTCACAAATGTGACCAGCTGTGACAAGGACGGGGGAGGGGTCAAAAAATCACGAAATTCGTGTGACGTAATTTATGGATGGCCCCTTATGTATGTATCTGGTATCCATAACACAGGCCTCGTAGCTTACCATGGAACTAGATGGTGCTGTGTGTTAATATTCCAACATATTTATTATTACAATGAAGCGCGTGAAATACTAGATCATTATCTAATTTGATCAATATCCTATCAAATCTAAATAATGGGAAATGTAGGAAAATACAAAAAAACACGCTCAAATTTTACTTACTATAAAAGACGTCACGGGCGGTACCACAAAGACTCAACGTTCATCCCTCATGGGTTTGATGGATGAGTTCTTACATATTTGGACACAGATATTAAAATCTTTATTTACCACGTGTCATGAAGAATAAAAGCTCATGCCGTAAAGTTAGATTGATATGGTTTTAGATCAATTATTTGTTTTATTTTATAACTAGTTAATAGTTATGTCTCTAACAGTAGCATAAGTGTTAATCCATTTCAAAATTTATCTTTATACTAAATTTCATTTAAATCTGTTCAGCCGTTTTAACGGGAAAATATAACAAACAAACATACACACACGTATAACTTAACTTTCGGTTTAAAATAGCAATGTGATGTGTATGTATATATATAGATATTTTTACTATATATTATACGGTAAGTCCTAAAAATTAATTAATCTTATCTATGTTTTAAGCCTATGTAGTATAGGACAAGATATAATAAACTAAAAACGTGACCTATATGTGGTTTTAAAAAAATAGTTATATGGTTGTTTGAGATGTAATGTATGCCAAATTGTATATTTTTATGTACTTTGTTTATTTTATCTGTTTCATAGATTACAAAAACTTTATGCCACACAGATTATAAAAATATCGTTTTTATTTCAATCGAGAGAGCAGTTGATCCAAAATTAATACAAGAACTTATAATACTCTACGGAAGTTACAATAGAAAAAGAAAATTTAGTAGTAATAAAATATATACATATAATCTACTAAGAAATTTCTAGATCCTTCATAGAACAACAATAAATATAAAAAACGTGATAAATCAAAATTTAACAGCAGACAAAATAACCCCATATTTTTTTAATTTGGTAAATTTAGTCAGCCACAGATATTTTGTTATATGCTTTGAAACGTATTCAAAAACCTATTTACCGTTTCTTACACTCTACTTTCTCTCAAATCCCAATTGTAGTTGCGCCCCGAGATAAATCATAGAAATGTATATTATACCTGCGTTCCGACAAAACTACAAAAGGGTCCTTTTGTGTCAGTTTCCGGGGTATTCTATGAAGCTAAGTTGCTTGATGGGTTTCCCCAGTAGAAATTGTTCCAGAAGTTTCGAATTAGTTTTGTTGTAAGGGACTGGTCTTAAACACAAAGTTTCATGAAACATTTTTATTATTATCGATAACAATATAATACAAGTGAAGCAAGCAAAATAGCTAATTATTATAGTAATTTTATATAACAAAAAACGTTATATATATATATATATATATATATATATATATATATATATATATATATATATATATATATATATATATATATATATATTGAAATCGCCTAAAAGTAAATATTCTTCTTTTTCTTATATTTACATGAGATCATTTGAGGTATCTATAATATAGATTTTATTCTATTAATCTATTATTATTATTATTTAAATTAAAAACGAGATTATGAAAATCGGTTCACATGAGAAAACCACTGGACAGATTTTGATGAAATTTGGTATGATGATAGCTGGTTATCCGTGTCAACATATAGGATACTTTTTACTGCGGGAAAATATCTCATCTCGAAGAAATCTATACTAATCTTTAAAACGTACCTAGGGATGAACCCGGTGAGTCGCTAGTATAAGTAATCCTACTTGGATTCAGATTGTTTTGTTATTCGTAAAAATGTTTTAAATAATGGTTTTTAATATTTGTTTCTAGCCCTAGTATGAACATATTGATCTAGATCTAGAATCTAGATTACGCAATATAAAAATGCGCTCACGCTTACCTATTTTAGCTCAATTTAACAAAACATTATATAATGAAGAAAACTGTAAAAGGAAACTTATTAGTTAATACATACATAAATAGTATCTAATATATTTAATCGAGCAATTCTTGTATATTTATTTATATCTTTATTTATTAATTTTATAATTATTTAAATTTATAATTTTATAATTTTTTTATTTTATAATTTTATAAAAAAAAACAAAATTAATTTATTAATTTGGTTTTATTTATTTTTCGTGGGACCCTATTTTTTTTTTCTAAAATAAAAGTAGCCTAAGTTACTCCTTATTACATCAGCTATCTGCCAGTGAAAGTCCCGTCAAAATCGGTCCAGCCGTTTCAGAGATTAGCCGGAACAAACAGACAAACAGACAAACATTGTAAGAAAATGTTGTTTTGGTATAAGTACCGTGTATACATCCATATGCATTTACTAAAAAGCGGTTATTTTAATATTACAAACAGACACTCCAATTTTATTTATCTGTATAGATGTATATTTAAATAACATAAAACTTAATAACATCATTAAACTACCACTCTAATTGCAGGGAATTCCCAAAGATGTTATCTGAACTTACTTATTACATTATTTATTACTTTACATAATAATATTTACGATAATAAAACACGTGTTAGTTAAAATTTAATTAAATGTGTTTAATTAATATAACTTTAGAAATTTACCGCCTTTAACTTTAAGATGAACACATAGAAACAATTTTATTTATTAACTAGCGACTCACCCTCGCTTCGGGTTCGTCCCTAGATAAAAACAAATCTATCCCACGGGACCCGTACACTTTTACGGGATTATATATAGCCTATAGCCTTCCTCAGTTAACGGGCTATCAAATGCAAAAAGAATTTTTCAAATCGGATCAGTAGTTCCTGAGATTAGCGCGTTCAACCAAACAAACAAACAAACAAACTCTTCATCTTTATAATATTAGTATAGATTTAATCGCAGCTCATCTGAAATTCATAAAATATGTGTGAGCTTCGAATTAAACAGAAGTGTCTGGCCTAGAAAAAGAATAAATTATTTATACAGATAAATAAAATTGAAATGTCTGTTTGCAATGTTAAAATAACAGCTTCTTACTAAATGCATATCAAATAATATACGATACTAATAAGAAAAATACAACTTTTATTTTGTCCGTTTTGTTCCGGGTTATCTCCGGAACGGCTGGACTGATTTTGACGGAATTTTTACTACCAGATAGGTGTTTTTTATGTGAAAACATAAAAATCCAAGAAATTGTGAATAATAACACGAGCGAAGCGAGGGTAAGTTGCTAGTGTAGGAACATTAGGAATGATTTGTGTAAAAACCAAACAAAACTGATATTTATCCACGAAATAAAAATACTAAACAAACAAAAAATATAAACAAAATATTTATATGTATACTATAATATAATGCTATAATAATACCTTTGTATAAAGCACATTTTATACCAACGGGAACGACAAGCTGTTTTGAAAGCTATTAAATAAAGCTCAATGTAATTAGTATCGAAAGCTCGCCTGGTATAGAGCTTGCTGCCTAATGAGTCAACAGAGTACCGTTGAGCTCACCTCTAACCCCAGGCCCCGTCAGATCTAAGATACACTTTAAAACATAAATTGGTCCATCTTTAGAGTATTTACTAGTTATTTAATTGACGACATTGTAATCCGTATTAATATTATAAATGTGAAAGTTTGTGAGTATGGATGTTTGTTACTCTTTCACGCCAGAACGGCTGAACGGATCTGGATAAAATTTGGCACAGAGATAGATTATAGTCTGGGATAACCCATAGGCTACACTATAGCAAGGGAGAGCCGCTAGTGTCTAATATGCTTTATTTAATTATTGATTTGTTTTAATTCAATTGCTATATTTGCTAAAGAAGTTTTACTTTAACCGCGCGTGAAGGTTACACGCACCTATATTTTTTTTAATATATAAATATTAATACACTTAAGATTTGTGGTTTTCAGGCTGATTAATTAATTTTTAAAATATTACAAATAATTAATAGGTGATTAAACTATTTACTAGATTAAAATTTCATAACTTGAAACTAATCAACGCTAGAAGTCCTAGAAAGTTCCTTTTTTATATCTAGTCAGATGTATCGGAACCCTAAAATCTATATCTGACCAAGGACTAAAATTACTTATGAATATGAGGAAAAAAATATTACACGTGTATTAGCGACCCTTCTTTAACAAAAAGTGTTGCCAAATGTGTGAAAGTAAGTAGGGCGCATCGGCAAAATAAAATCTTACAAAAGAGTTCCCATACAAGCCGGTTATCATAGAAAAATATCGACAAAGAATTATTACTTAAAAAAATAATTTTCGCGACTTTTTTTTATTTAAGGAGGGTTATGTGTTTGGCAGTGGTAGCCCAGTGGCTCGCTTGGGAAACCGAGTGAAGCGGGTTCAAATCCCGGGTCTCACACCTCTGATATATTCATGTGCGAATCATTTCTAACATGATTACCACTTGCCTTACGGTGAAGGAAAACACCGTGAGGAAACCTGCATGTCTGAGAGAACCTAGCAAGTTTTCGAAAGACATGTGAAGTCCGCCAATCCGCACTTGGCCAGCGTGGTGGACTATGGCCTGATTCCCCCGTATTGCCCAGCAGTGGGACGTTAAAAAGGGCTGAATACAATGTGTTTGACTTGTATGCTTGTATGTACATATGTATGTCCGATCTAAACAGCTTTACCGATTTTTTTTAATTTTTACGATTCGTCTTGGTAACGTAATTATAGTCACGGGAGAGACTAAGGTTCTTTTTTTTTTGCTGTAAAGCATTCGTCGTCGGGAACCAAAAATCAAAATAAATATATAAAGATAGTTTTATTTAAATGTCAAATATTTGCGTAAATCTAAGAAAGTATAACGCGAGTGTTATAAGACTATATGAATTTCAGGCGCTGTATATTTAAAAAAAATTAAAGAGTGCGTGTGTGAATGTACACGCGCAAGAAGTATAGCTTCTGTAGGTTATCGGTACTCTTTATGAAATTCAATTTAATATGTTTTATATAATTAGGATAGGTGAGATACTATAAATAACGCATATTAGGCATATTACAATCATATATTTATAGAATATTTAAGAAAAGAATATAACATTATATATCATTTGTCAGACAATAACAACGGTTACCATGGTTACAAACGTACGTACATGTTTTCGTAACGCATTCACCAGCTTACCCCCCAAGTCAAGCGTGCGTTGAAGTTTTACTACAATAATTTTTCGTCTAAACGTACTGTATGGCGTCAAACTAAAGCTTTTAAAGAGACGATTACAAATACCACTTCGAGCCTTCCACCCTTTGTCTCTTGCGGCAAGGAGGAAGCTGAGATACTCATGACAATACGAAAGCTAAGATACTCATAGTAATGTGCCTTCCTAAAATAAGTTAAATAAAAAATAAATATATATGTGGGGAGTTAACATACAGCACCATCTAGTTCCATGGTAAGTTATACAATTCTTGTGTTATGGATACCAGATAGTTGATACACTACACATATATAACTTTAAATACATACATATTATAAATATAAAAATCCATGACTGGAATACATACATTCGTACATACATACATTACACAAATGAATGTCCCCAGTGGGAATCGAACACGCGACCGCTGTCACAGCAAGTAGGGTTACTAAAAAACTGAGTGAAACGTGTCGTCACTTACTAAGTTAGATTTTATCTATGACTAGTACTATAGATGACATTTTGTTCTTTAATATTTTTGAACTAAGCCAAGCGCCCTAATCTCCAGGATTATCGGGCTGATTTAAAAAAATATAGAAGGGTTGTCAATCACGTTACAATCCTTAGGAGGACTCGCGGTTAAAAGATAGTTTTTTTACAAAAGTTTATTTAAATTGTCATAGGTTTATTAAGAATAAATAAATATGGTTATTATTTAATTTTTCTGTAAAGAAAACGAAGTATAGCAGTTAATAAAAAAACCAATATCTTCTACATTAGTAACTAGAATTGTATATTACATTCTATAGGTTTTTTTAAGACTTACAAATTTTCTAGTACATTATTTTGCTGTATATCTTAAGGTTTAAGCGGCGTTTAGCCATGTACTAAGAACAACTCGACAGAACCAGTTATTATGTTTTGCCGTGGGAATAAAAGATTTTCTTGTAGTTAAAGGTATCCTAAATGTTGACTCGAGTAATAAGTTATCACAAAATCTATACTATAATATTATAAAGCTGAAGAGTTTGTTTGTTTGTTTGGTTGAACGCGCTAATCTCAGAAACTACTAATCCGATTTGAAATTTTTTTTTGCATTAGATAATCCGTTAACTGAGGAAGGCTATAGGCTGTATATCATCCCGAAAAAATATACAGTTCCCGTGGGATAGATTTGTTTTTGTCTAGGGACGAACCCGAAGCGAAGCGAGGGTGAGTCGCTAGTTTGTTATAATCGCTTCAGTACTTTTTGCGTTAAATGCGCACAGATATACAGATAAACAACTAAAACATTTATATCTATTGTTTTAAGGTCTATTTTTGTACATAGATATAGGTAATACGTTACAGCGATTGTTTTTAAAAAAAATATTTCATTAACAGATTTTGCAATTGCTATTTTATTATAGGTTGGATATTATAGCTTGGATATAGTAAAATGGTTGTAGTATGTTATTCTTAAGAGACAGATATATGCCATCGTGGACTTTTTTGTAGACCTCTTCAAGGTGTACAATACTGTACTATATTATTTTGATCTATCTCGTAGGGTTCAGCCAGCGTTTGCAATGTAAGCGCAAAAAAATGTGTTTATTTACGACATCACATTAGAAACCTCTAAAATTATCAGTGTCTCTCTACTATATTATGCATGTATTATACATATAAACCTTCATCTTGAATCACTCTATCTATTAAAAAAACCGCATCAAAATCCGTTGCGTAGTTTTAAAGTTTTAAGCATAATATAGGGACAGACAGCGGGAAGCGATTTTGTTATATACTATGTAATGATATATAGATAAAAACTAAGTTATACACAATTACACTGTACACGTTCAAACCATCTGTATGTATATCTTCGACCTCATTCCACAATAAGTAGTTTTAACGAAACAGCTGCGGAAATCAAATCCGACTTGAATAATAGAAGATCAACTTAAGCATTACTGAAAGGCGCACCTGGGCTTACTTACACACACAGACGGACGGACAAAGGATAAGGACGCGGATACCTGGATAGTTATTGAAGTTTTTTTTGTCGGCCTTTTTAAATGTTACTCGATTTTTTGCCCGTTTTGTCAGAGTTGCAAATGTACATGGTGTAATGTTAGACGTAATTCATCTGTTATCTTTAAATCTTTCTGTATCTTATAAAAGAAGAAGAATCAATAAACATATTCACCGGGCTGTGTCTAATTGTTGTAGTTGTTAAGACGATAGATATTTGCTTAGAGCGAGAATCGAACCCCTCATCTCTCTACTCTATTTGATTAACTTGACGACGGTATATGATTCTAAATTATACAAATTTAAGCATTAAATTAATATTTCCTTACTTCAAAACAACTACTGTGCTATAATTCTTCGCGATCAGTTCAAAAATAAAAAATATACCTGTAGTCCATATTTGCATCCTAAAAAAATAAAAAACGTTTGCATTTTTTTTTATAAAATATGTTGTGGAGCACGTTTGACATAGATTAATAATGTGACTTAAAATGTTTTTTAATCTGTTGTGAATATTTTTCAAATATATATCACTAAATAAAACATAAAAATAGAACAATATCGGAATCTACTAAAAATATAATTAAGTGAAAAAACACTATCGCAGTAATTTGAAATAACGTATAGACTCAGACGGTTTGATTTTACTAAACTGTACTTCTAATCTCTTAAGTAAAGCTTCAGGCGACATTTTAAATCAAAATATGAATTTAAACACATTATAACGGTGAATGTTCAGTGTGTGACAGTGTCATGTAAATTATGATTCCCCTTCAAAATTTCAATACGCTCGTTAACACTTAAAAACGTATATTTTACAAATGACTTGACTGACATATTTTATTATTATTTAATATATTCATGTAGAAAAAATAAGCAGCTCTTGTGTTCACTCACAGAGTGGATTTTGGCAGTGTAGCAAAGTGGGAGCTGTATTACCGACACCTAACACTTAATGCTATTCTGTATTTTTATGTATATAAATCGACAGCTGAAACCGGTTAATACTTGTAATGTTGTAAGTACTAAGATCGCGGATTTAGCGGATACGGATTGTCCGTCGTAGGCATAGAAACAAATATTCTTCCCAAACGGATATTGAATCTACATCCTGTAGCGTACTAAATAAAACCAGTCCAATGCCTCCAACATTCGTTACGTAGGTCAAAAGTCTTCAAATTGATGTAGATGTATCCAAACTATAATCTCTATTTAACTATCATAGTGTGGCGGTGATTTTATTAGGTTTTATGCACCTTAATTAATATAATAATAATATTAATAATTATAATTATCTATAAATCTCATTATTTTATTCAGTACTTTTTATTTAATGATATACAATTTCTAATTCAAAGTAATGTTTCTTCCATAACAAACTGCTAGTTAAAAATGTTAAATTATTACAAAAATGGCAACACAAAAACATATTGTTAGGTACATTAAATGTTAATATCTTACAATAATTGTAAAAACTAAAACAAACATAACAAAAGAACTATAACAGTAACTGTTAAGATGCAGGTTCTATAAAGCGTTTGAAACTTTAATTTTGCTTATATATAATATAGTACTTCTACTAATCCCTTCAATAAATTCATTCAATTTAACATCACTTATAGAAATATAAGAGCTCACTGTTTTATAACACCTTAAGATCAATTTTACGCGACTTAATACCACATTTATTTTTCGTACAAGTATCTACTATATACTACTATATACTATATATATACTATATATATACACACTATACTATATATATATATATATACCTTACTATATACTATATATATACACTTATAAAGGCTTTTTAAAGAAAAGTATCAGGAATATCAAACATTAAAAGCTCAAAATATAATAATTTATACTAATATTATAGCATAATTTGTTTGTTTGTTTAAACGCGCTAATCTCAGGAACTACTAAACCGATTTGAAAAATTCTTTTTGCATTAGATAACCCTTTTATTGAGGAAGGCTATCATCATACTACTACCCAAGGGAGCGGAGCTGTAATCACTAATCATAAATGTCAACAAATCGGACAGACTTCCATACATCATTGTAAAACTGATGTTTATAATCAAAGAAATTTAACGCGAGTGAAACCGCGGGGCACAGCTAGTAGTAGTATAAATCTGTAAATTTCGTAACTATGAGTGCGCAGTGCCACCTGATGTAACCTTGGACCCTGGCCTTGGGCCGCGAGGGGCGTTTAAACGAGTCCTGCTCCGGAAATCTTCCCCTTGCAGAGACGGTTTAACGTTTTCTATTCGGGACTCGACTGGTTCTTATATAATGCATAACGACTGATCTTGTTGCTATAGTATGGGATGTTTTTTTTTTAATTTCTTTGTCGATAGTGTTGGGTAACGGTGATTGTGTCATAGTGCGGATATTATTATTAAAACCTGATTTTAATAATAAATATGGGTTGTATAGTCTGTCCTTATTTGCAAATTATTATATAATAATTTATTATTACCGTAAAAGTATAGTATCCAGGTTTCAGAGTAGGTAGGTATGTAAAAATTTAAGCCAGAGATATTTAACTTATTTTATTTTAATTATTTAATATTGCGATTTTTACGTTTTATTATATAAAACATAACATTTTTTTTTAATATTTTTAACTAGCGATTCACCCTCGCTTCCCTCGGGTTCGTCCCTAGATAAGTTTGAAGGGTTAGCATGGAACAACTAGACTGTATATTATATTACTGCTCCGCTTCCTTGGGTAGTAGCATGGTGATATACAGCGTATAATCCTTCCTCAATAAACGGGCTATCTTATGCAAAAATGAATGTTACAAATCGGATTAGTAATTCCAGATTAGCGCGCGCAAACAAACAAACTCCGCCTCTTTATAATATTACAACCATATTATTGCCATTAAAAATAATGAAAAAAGATATTTAAATTAATAAAAAGTTTCCATTAGCTAACTAAGCCATTAAAAAAATAAAACTGTCATTGTCAAACAGGGTCAGTAGTATATAAAAAATGATTTTTTGCTCAAAAATACCGTTAGTGCTATTTAAAATCTATTTTAGACTTAAATCTATTGACAGAGCAATAACAATATAACACTTAAAATAAAAACCTAAAATGGGGACAGTGAAATAAAAATTTTATTATCCCTATTTAGTTGGAGTCTATTATGCGTTGGGCACTACGAGAGCGGCACAATAGCGTACCCTATTGCTGAGCCTATTGTTATAAAAGTTATTTCATTTTAAAAGGCTAGGTTAGGATTTAAAAACTATTTTGTATGGCTCAGTGAATGGATCACCGGCCAAGTAACTTGATGCTGCGCGTAAATAATAGTGTTTGCAAATTCTGGGAATTGATTAAAGACATATAATTATTTATTACTACGACAAACCTGTAATTTGTTTTTATTACAAACGAGCGACTTACCCTCGCTTCGCTCGGGTGCGTCCCTAGGTACGATTTGATTTTTTTGAGCGAAACCCTAATTCTTTTTCTAAAATAAGAGTAGCTTAAGCTACTCCTTATAATTACAGCTATCTGCCAGTGAAAGTGCCGTTAAAATTGGTCCAGTTGTTTTATTAGCCGGAACAAACAGACAGACAGACATTTTTTTTTAAAACTGTGTTTTTTATAAGTACCGTATATCATTCCATATGCATTTAGTATAAAGCTGTTATTTTCACATTACAAACAGACACTTCAATTTTATTTATCTGTATTGATATATAGACTAGCGACTCACCCTCGCTTCGCTCGGGTTCGTCTCTAGGTACGTTTTAACGGTTAGTATAAGTTATACTTTATGACATATAGAATAAATATTTTAATACATACGTACGTATAGAAAAGCAGGTGAGTATTTAAAAAAATATATAAAAGGATTGATTCGCCATTCAAACTTCTACCCTCCTCTTTACCCCCTAAAGATATATTTTCCGGGATGAAAACTATCCTATGTCCTTCCCAGGGTAAACAGTTCCTGTAGTAAACAGTATCCTAAATGTTGACCTGAGTTATAAGTTATCATTTCGTGTGCGAATTCAACTCGCACTTAACCGATGATTTTTACCTTACAATTTTAATAAAACGTAGGCAAGAATTAGACAAAACATTTAAATCAAATCAAAATATACTTTATTCAAGACTTTTACAAGCACTTTTGAATATTAAATTTTACGTTTGAAATTTATATTAAATGTCAGTGAAGTCTGTCCGTGAGGAAGCTACCACCGGCTCGGAAAGCAGTTCTGCTGAGAAGAGCCGGCGAGAAACTCAACAGTTGCTCTTAACATACCTATACCTAATAATTATCCATATGGTGTTGGTATTAACAAGAAGATTTCTCAACACAACTAGTACTCGTATACATTTCATTAAAATCCATTTATAAAAATATAAATACATAAAGGAAGTATGAATAAAATTGAATGAAATAAAGCAAATAATGATTGTCACCCTTGAACCATGGGGGTAACATAATTATAATTTGTATGGCAATTTTAGCCCTCCATACATAATAACCTTGACCATGAGATTGGGTTCCCTTAGAAGCCCTGTACGAACACCATCCGATCCCATCCACGTGTATCAAACACCATTGAATGCCACCATGTGTATGCAAATTGATTTATTATGTAATCTCGATTGCTTTACTTTATCCCAGACCCTAGTTTCTTTTCAAGTATGAACGCTCACCAGTCAGTAGTCACTAATGAAATAAATGTGAGTGTGTTTGAGTGAAAATGTTTTATATTTATAACTTTTATAATAAAACTTTTTAAATCTTTTGCATTATTTCGCGGATTTATTTTGATTTTTGGTCGTCGTTTCGAATGCTTTACAGCAATCATGCTCACGGAAGAGAATGTCCGAAAAGATGCTTTTAGTTACTCTTAGCGGTAAAGTTTATGAGTCTCTCTGGATCTACTGAACCGATTTAGATGAAATTTGGTGAGAATATGGTTTGAGACCCCGGGAAGGATATAGGATGCTTTTTATACCGGAAATCATCCCTTAAAGGTGTGAAAATGGGGATGAAAGTTTGTATGGGGAATCAACCTAGGGATGAACTCGAGCGAAGCGAGGGTGAGTCGCTAGTATTAAGAGGATTGTTAAGTTGTAAATTTTCATACAAAAAGCGATAACGATATAATGAAGGCTAGGTCCGTACGTTTTTATTTTAAAGAAATATTGCCTACGATATATATTATTAAGCCGAAATAATATTACACACAGGAAATGTAGGTAATTGCCTCTTAATTTGCAACTCTCTCTATCGCACCATAAGGGTTGACAAAGCTAGCGGTATGAAACAGATAGCATTTTTTTTAAATCTACTCGCGCCGCGTATCGACACTTCACAATCCTCTTAAATACTCGAGTAAATTAAGTATTATGTTTATTACTTTTTCACGCTGGAATAAATTAACCAGATTTGAATAAAATTCCAAATGGAGATAACATACGAGTATATCCTAAATAAAAACGGGCTTTTTTAATCTAGATTTTAGATATCTAATACATAAAAGAATAATAAAAAAGTCGGATTATATTTAATTTTATAGAAAGAGATTACATAGCATTAACAAGATCTACATAATTTTGTATAAATTGATGGCGCATAAAATGAAAGCTGCCTATAACTTATTTAATGTATACAGATAAATAAAATTGAAGTGTCTGTTTATAATGTTAAACTAGCGACTCACCCTCGCTTTGCTCGGGTTTGTCCCTGGGTTGCTTCCCAAAATAAAATTAATTAAATAATTTGGTCTTCATTTTTTTTCGTGGGACCCTATTTTTTTTTCTAAAATGAAGTAGCCTAAGTAGGGTAACCGTACGAAGCGAGGGTAAGTCGCTAGTATTCAATATATTTAAACAAGAAATTCTTGTATATTTATATCTTTATTTATTTATACCAGCGATCTCGGAAATGGCTCTAACGATTTCGCTGAAATTTGGTACGCGGGGGCTTTAGGGGGCGAAAAATCGATCTACATTAGTCTCATGTCTAGGAAAACACGTGTTTTCGAGTTTTAATGCGGTTTTCTTTTGCATTATTCTTTGCGGAATATGGTCGATAATTTCTTATTAATAGTTAGTAGTATTATTAATAGTTACTTAGTAATAAGTATCGTGGTCAAGCGGTCAAGGCGCAAGTTAGACAACACATATGCCTAGGATCGAGTCCGGGTTGGAATATAAGGTTTTTACTTTTGTTTTTTTTTGTATTTATTCAAGTTTTTAGTTTCTTTTTTATTTAAAAGAACGATATAACAAAAAAAAACTTTTAAAATTTTATTAAAATGTGTAAGCTATAGGAAAACGTAATACAAAACAAATGTCGGCGAATTTATGCGACCCATAATGCAAACAGCGACATCTATGAATTCATTATATATTTCTTGACTCTTGTTCTTTTATAATTTTACATATCCATATAAACTACGCCATCTATCGACAGTTATTTGAACTACTTTTTTAAGAGCACATGCTTAATTTTTTTAAATAAATCATTCAACTAGGTACATACATAGTTGTAGACTTATTTCAAAAAAGATGTACAGAATTCGGTTGTGCTTTTCGTTTATGTTACGTGATATCTTTGTATGTATGTATTCAGCCCTTTTTAACGTCCCACTGCTGGAGGTGGGCCTCCCTTCAATACGAGGGGTATCTGGCCAAAGTTCACCACGCTAGTGATATCTTTGCCATTTGTTAATTCCACTCACACACAGACCGAAGGTCGACGTACCTTTTTTTGCTAAATAGTATTTAGGTCAAGATCTAAAATACGCGCAAGATGGCTGCCACACAGTTTTGGTTAACTACTATTGATGTCATCACTGATAGTATAATACTGCGTAATAATAATGTATACTATACACTATACATATACAGACGTTCCATGCCAAATTTTATTTACAATAAAGACCATAATTTATTTTCTTTTAGATCTTTTAATTTAAACACGAGCTTCAATAACAAATCGATACATATAACACAATCTTATGTCATTTATTTAAACTAAGAGAAAAAGGTTCTTTGAAATCTTTTTAAAATTAAAGAATCAAATATATGTTACGGGCAACTTCAAAAATCCGGTTACTATGAATAATAACCGGTCTGTATACATAACAGCCGTGTAAATGAACAATGTTATTAAAACTGCATGACTGCATTGGGAGGGGAACCTATTTTTTAACTAAGTTATTATATTTATAACCTATTGTTTAACTTATTTTGAACTACTATGCTGAATTGCTTTTTGTGTACCATTCAATAATAATTATATAAGTTTAATTTTATATAATAAACAAAAACACTAGATCCTCAAGTTCAACTCAGTTCCTTGCCTAAGGTAAGGGTATTTGCTATACAAGAAGAAACATCAAATGACAGTGCCAGGTCTCCAATTCTTCTTCATTCTACGTGACATTGGCGAAGTAATCTGTCCACAACTGGCATGTTTTAAAGCCATACAAGAGAATTGAATTGAAAATATAAGAACTTAAGTTGCTTTATATTACTACTAGCCATAATATGTACAAAAATAGATAAAATAAAACACCGGTCGAGTGTCGCCACCATTTATTTGAATTTTACTAAAAAAATTGAATAAAAAATATTGTATTTCATCAACATGTTATTTTAGAAATGATTAAATATACAGTTGTAGAAAACGTCCCGCACGCGTGCGCTATATTATATATTATGTCGTCATTATTATGTGGTTGTGAGTGGTTGCGCGGCGCGGTTGTCGGTTGAACGGGTTGATCGGTTATATAAATAAGGTTGTAACAACCGCAGTTGCCGGGTATTCTATATATTCACAGTGAGGCGCAACCGGTAGTGGTTTTGTTTGGGCTGTCATCAGTTGTGTGTGGTTGCGTGGGACGGCGCTATGTGTTCAGTCTCACTCGCTGCCTTTAAACTAATCTTCCTCCTCGCCGCTTTCCGATTCTGGAAAAAATAAAAAAGCAATTTAATATATATAACACAACAACAGTCATTTAGAAATGAAAATATTTATTTTATTCACAGACTTATATTCAATTAGTTATACCAGAATAAAAACATCTACAAATAATTAGAAACGGGGAATCCCATCAATATATTTTAAATCTTGCAAGAGAATCGGACAATTAATAAACTCGAAAGATTGTATGTATGCGGAAAGTGTATGTTTGTTTTTCCTACATGCTTAAACAGCTTTACGGATTATAGTAGACGTTTGTAAACAGAAAGCATAGGAGGAGTAACATATAGTTAGTATATTGTTCGGCATATAGGGAACCTTTTTTAAGTTGGGAAATCTATTTACGCATACCACCTGTATACATACAGGAGCGCGAGTGGAGGGACAGGGAAAGTGGGGGTAGGAGTGGGTGTTTTTACAGTATACGAGTCACTGTCTTAAATATACGAGATATGCCCACCTTCCTCAGCGCTCTGCAGCCACTCAACAAACTTCTTCATCTGGTCGAGGAACATGACCTTGCCCTTGCTGGAGTTGGGGTCGCGGTACCACTTGAGGATCACCTCCTCGGAGAGCACGTTCGTCTTGTACAGCATCAGGACCAGCTTGCTGAACGCGCGCATGAAGCTCATGTTCTCGTAGCAGTACTCTTGCACCTGACATGGACATATTTATAGATTGTTTTAGTATTTCTATTATTAATTAAAGGTAAGAAAGATTTTGTTCACAATTTCATGGGTTTTAATTTATTCATGCAGAACCCCGATTTTTTTTTATAATAAAAATAGCCTAAGTTACTTCTTATAACATCATTAGCTTCTGCCAGTGAAAATCCCGTCAAAATCGGTCCAGCCGTTCCAGAGATTAGTCAGAACAGACAAAAATTAAAAAAAAAAGTTTTTTTTTTTTTCTAATTAGTACTGTATATACTTTCTCTTGGTGCACAATGAATTGTTATAATAATTAAGTTTCACAAAAAAAAGTTTCACCAGATTGGAACAATTGTCCGGTCTTTATACCACTTTGTATACATAATTTTGATACCTTAGGTTACATTATTGCAATTTTCGTGAGGATCTCTACTTTTTTGAAAATAAAATATGGCCCTTATTACTAGCTGATAATGTAGCTTTTGATAGGTGAAAGATTGTTTAAAATGGCACAGTAGCTTTTTTATTTTATCCATTACAAACAAACATACAAAAAAACATTTTTCTCTTTATAATATTGAATAGATAAATATGATACATGTATCGCAGTAAATGCAGTGAATACACAACAATGTTCCCAGAGATAAACCGCGAGTCACTCTCACACACTTCGACACCGACACACGCACAGCGTCGTCTGCCGGCTCTAATCGTGTGCTAATTTTACTTATTTATTTATTTTATAAATAAGAACCCGTCACCATGATTGCTGTAAAGCATTCGGAACGTCGGGAACAAAAAATAATAATAAAATAAACTCATAATTTTTTCCAAACGTGCCAAAAGAGGTTATAACTTCAAAAAATAATGTTTGCTAAAAGAACATAATAATCAATGCAATCGGTAAATAAAACGTTGAGCAACGGCAAAACTATTCATTTTGTAAAATGTATTGTAACAAAGTACAAACTAACATTTGACATTTGAAACGCGCCATTTCTAACAGGCTGTCAAAGTTACAGTGCTGCCAATATAGGAAACTCGAACTGGATCACCTTATTTGTTATATTAACAACTCTCAATCACTCCCCGAGCTAAATTCACACAAACTTTCGATATGAGAAGAACTGAATTTGCTGTCATAAGAAAGAAAGCAGTAACCAACATAATAATAATAAATAAGAATAAGCAAAAAAAATGCTACTTGATAGTCTTACTCATAAAGCCCTAAAAGTCTTATGAATCCGGAGATACCATAAACATTTTAATCCTACGGCAGAAATATACATAAATAAAATTAAAAAAAACTACTTTTACATCACAAACAACTCACTTTAGTCAATAAAGCAATTTCAGCCTTAGCCGACTGCGCAAAAGCGGCCAGCAACGGTGTGTAGTGGCGCAAGTGCTTGGCCGCTTGCTCCGCCAACAGTTCCTCCTTCTTGTTCCATTCACCCCGCGACATCACGCACTGCCAGATCTTAAAAAGGCACAAAAGACAAAATATATTAAATATTTTATTATTTTTAGTTGTATTTTATATTATTTAAATATATTTTCAGATTGCCATGTCGACAGTGAGACACAGTGAGTGACACCAGCTCTGCAGCGTCCGAAAGACTCGGCTGCAGCAGGCCGGCGCATTCAAGTTGTGCCTCTCCGACTCGTCATCAAGTTTCATCATTGAATTGTTTTATATAGGGTTACTGTGGCTATATATTTGGAGGTGGTAAGTTTGAGTCCCGGTTCGAGCCAAGTAGTTATTTACAGTAACAGCCAGGAATTCAGAAGTCGGCGTTGTTTCAGCCCCTTGCTTCGGAGACCACGTATTTCGTCACTCCTGCATCTTATCTCTCACTGGTCGCGTCGAGTGGTCGTCCTGGGGTAGTAAGAGTGCACTCTCGTACGTCGGCTAGTCCGTGTGTGCGTACTGTTATATATTGATCTAGTATATGAAATTGTCTACCCCATCATAATTCCGCTTACTCCCCTGTATCTCACGCAGTTACAATTAGATTAAATAACCATTAAATTCTATAAATAAGTTCCGTCTTAGTTGAGCTGCGACTATTATAATACGGTTTTGTAATACAGTAAAATAATATTATTGACTATTATAAAACAGTGTAATTTGGTGTAGAATATTAAAAAAAAGTAGTATGAGTACTGACGATGGCGACGACCTCGTGGTCGGGTATGCCGTGGCGCAGCGCGGCGTCGCGCGTGTCGGCCACCAGGTCGCGCACGTTGCGCGCGTCGGCCAGCTGCTCCAGCAGCGCGTGCGTGAGCTCGCGGCGCGCCTCCTGCGACGCCTGCGCGCGGTGCAGCCGCAGCAGCTCGCCGAGCCCGCGCGCCGCGAACGCCGCCGCCAGCGTGTCCTCCGTGCGACGGTTCAGCGGCAGGAACTCTAGCAACCTGACAAATGATACCAAAAATATTTATTTACTAGCCAAAAATAGACAAAAATAAATCTATCCCACGGGAACTGTACATTTTTCTGGAATGATATATACGCTATAGCCTTTCTCAGTTAACGGACTATCTAATGCAAAAAGGATTTTTCAAATCGGATTTGTAGTTCCCGAGATTAGCGCGTTCAACCAAACAAACAAACTCTTCAGCTTTATAATATTAGTATAGATTTTTGGGAACGAACAGTATTTAAAACACTTACAGAAAATATATAAAGGATTGTACACACACCGATAAAGTTTCCACCAAGTATCATGTTAATGAGCAGTCAAAAAAGAAAAAAAACAACAAAAACCTTTCATATGAAAATCATAATGGATAAAAAAAGATCACAGTATACATATATTATGTTGAAATAATACGATATTTCCCAAGAGAATAATTTCAATTCAATTTTCTTGTTAATGGTATCAAAGCGTGCCAGTTGAAAGAGAATAATTTCTTTTACTTAGCAGCAAAACATGAAGTGTCAAAATAAAATTATAATAGTAATAATAATGGCCCCCTAAAATCCAACCACACGCCCTGATCGACCACCTGATCATCGTAGGGGGCGGGCAACATAACCATATATCTACTGGATGGCTAACGTGGCAATGGTAACCCATCAATAATGGAGACTAGAAGTAAAAGTAAACGTTTAGGGCCGCTTCCCGGGGGCGATCGCCGGGGCGCATCTGGAGCTGGCGCTGGGTGCTACAGTCTGCGATCCGTCAGCGGTAGTGAGTCGAGCAGGCGGGCTCCTACCGATAAAAATGTGACAGCCGACCCATCACCATCACCATCACCCTCATCACCAAAATCACCAAAATCATTACCGCCTCGACCACCCTCATCATCTTCTTCACTCAAATCTCTCTTTTCATCCCTACCTTCACCACCACCATCATACTTAGGTGCAATAGCGGAGTCATCATCACAATCAGTACAGTCGGAGAATGTTGCACAGGAGATTGTATCTATCTCTGATGCTGTGCCCACCTCTAGACGTACACGTACGAAATGGACACCAGAAATGAACCAATTTATATTACGTACGTACCTTTATTTAACCGCAATGGGAACAGATACTAAAGCTTACCTTGAACCCCTTCACACAAAATTCACTGAAAAATTTCCCCATATTCAAGTTACTAGAAACATAATAGGAGGCCAACGTCGAGCAATAGTAGATAAAAAATATATCCCCAAAGACATAGTAGATAAGATACACGCAGAAGTTAAAGCCGAACTTGATAATATACAATCCGCAACACAAACTCAACAACATCTCATGACACAGACAATAGCACCTGCACCCGGAAAACGCATGAAATGGAGCACCGACCTCTACGAAACCCTTGTTAGAGGCTACTACATAGTAACAAGGCTAGAAACAAATAAAACAGCTTATAGACAACAGTTGCACCAATATTTTATAAATGCTCATCCACATTTATCACATGTAACAGAACAACAAGTAGCTGATCAACGCGGACAGGTATTTAAGAATAGACGACTTATAAGTGCAGATAGACTTAATGCTATAAAACGACAGGTAGCCGATGACTTACGCTTAGATAACCCAAGAACAGATAACCCACTTACACAAGACATAACAATAGGCACGCCGAATACACAGCAAACGATTGACCTTTTTAGCAATATAGATACGGAAATTTCGCAAGAAACTGAACCGGATGCTACCGCAGAAGAAGAAGAAATAAGAAATCTAGAAATAGATAAAACCTTTCAAACCACCTTATCATACTTCGCCCACACTTCACCAACAGAAAGACCGTACATCCCTAAACAAAGGATATCTAAAAAACTTGCTCAAACTGTTGAATACATAAATAAAGTTATTTTACCAACTAAAATTGATAATCACACACCTTTTGAAACTTTACAAACATTAATATATTGTGCAGCGTGGACAGCCTCCAAAATAAACGGTACCAAACTTATCATTCCCACAACAACACCAGAAACAATTACAACCCACCGCAATAGAAAACCCAATTGGCAAAGACGTATTGAGAATAAAATTAGTGATTTAAGAGCTAAGATCGCCAGACTCACGCAATACATCAGAGGGATCAGAACCGAGAGGCTAACAAATCACGTAAATAAAATATTAAAGCAATATAAAGTTCACTCTACTTATGAAAACCCTAACACAGAATTACCCCAGTTCCTTGATACTTTAAAACAGAAATTATCAGTTGCAAGTAGCCGCTTGAAGCGATATAAAAAATGTACTCAGAGAAAGACACAAAATAACGAATTCAAAAACAATGAACGTAAGTTCTATCAGAACATCAGAAATAGCACATCAAACCAAACTCATCACAATATAGGTCCAGATTCACAACAAATTAAAGACTTTTGGGGTAAAGTCTGGGATAATCCTGTATCACATAATGCAGACGCAGAATGGATACAATCAGAAAAAAACAAATTCATAAACATTGAACCGATGAGCTATGAGCATATACCTCTGTCTGTATTTAATAAAGTTGTCAATAAACTACATAATTGGAAAGCACCTGGTTCTGATCACATCCATAATTATTGGTATAAAAAGTTCACATTCGCTCACCCATATATTTACAATAGTTTAAACCACTTTATTCAGAATCCACAAGATTTACCTGATTATTTCACCGCTGGTATTACATACATGCTCCCTAAAAGTCTGGATGACCATCTTGATCCCGCAAAATATAGGCCTATAACATGTTTACAATCAATTTACAAAATATTAACTGCCTGCTTAGCTGACTTGATATATAGCCACGTCGAAAATAATAATATCTTAGCAGAACAGCAAAAAGGATGTCGGAAATTCAGTAGAGGATGTAAAGAGCAGATCACCATAGACGCAGTTATTTTAAGCCAGGTACAACGAAACAAAAAAGACTTATATAGTATGTATATCGATTACAAAAAAGCTTTCGACTCCGTACCCCATACATGGCTTCTTGAAATATTACATATATACAAAATTCATCCAAAACTTATCACATTTTTAGAAACAGCGGTTACAAATTGGAACACAAAACTTAACTTGAAAACAAATAATGGATCACTAACTACTGAATCGATAAAAATAAGACGTGGCATTTTCCAAGGTGATACATTAAGTCCATTATGGTTCTGCCTCGCTTTGAATCCCCTATCTAACCTATTAAATAGTACAGACGCTGGCTATGAACTTAAATACAAAGATACCGATGTTGAAACCAGGGCAGAGCAAACTAAAACACTTAAATTAAATCACTTATTATATATGGATGACATAAAACTGTATGCTAAAACCCAAACTCAATTAAATGACCTCGCAGAAATAACAGAGATTTTCTCAACAGATATTAATATGGAATTCGGGATAGATAAATGTAAAATAAATTCAGTCAAAGCAGGAAAGGCCACACAACATAATTACGATTTACAAACAGGAGCCACTATCGAGTCACTGTCAGAAAATGAAACATATAAATACTTAGGCCTAAATCAATCACGTGAAATTCATCATAAAGAAACCAGGCATAAACTTACACAAGAATTTAAACACCGGTTAAATACAATACTTAAATCACAATTAAATTCTAAAAATATAGTCAAAGCCATAAATTCCTTCGCAATACCCATACTTACATACACATTTGGCATATTAAACTGGTCGAAGAGCGGAATTAAGAAACTCCAAAGAATTATTAACGTGTCCATGACAAAACATAGGAAACACCACCCACGAGCGTGTATACAACGACAAATATTGCCCCGTAAAGAAGGAGGAAGAGGTATAATTGATCTAGAAAACCTGCACAATAGCCAAATTCGTAATCTGAGAAAATATTTTCACAACAAAGCATTAAACTCTGATTTGCATCTAGCCATCACCCAAAATGATACCAAATTTACAACACTAAATCTTAACGACACATCCACCTTGACCAGTGAAACTACAATAGACCCAAAAACAAAAATAGGCGAGTGGACCCGGAAGTCTCTGCATGGAAGACATCGCCAAGACCTATGCCAACCCAACGTCGACAAGGATGCGTCGAACGAATGGCTGGTCCGAGGTGAATTATTCCCAGAGACTGAAGGGTTCATGATTGCCATTCAAGATCAGGTTATCGAAACGCGGAATTATCAAAAACACATCATACGAATACCTAACTTACGCACCGATATATGCCGACGCTGCAATAGTGCATCCGAAACCATACAACATATAACAGGAGCCTGTAAAGCAATAGTTCAAACCGATTACATGCACAGACACAATCAAGTTGCTAACATTCTTCATCAAAAATTAGCACTAAAATATAGTTTAATATCTTCCTGGACCCCATACTACAAATATACACCCGATACAGTACTTGAAAACTCAACCCACAAACTCTACTTTGACAGAGCCATCCTCACGGACCGAACCGTTCACCACAATAGACCAGACATAACCCTTGTAGACAAGATTCACAAAACAGCCCAATTAATAGACATCGCCATCCCAAACACACACAATATACAAAACACCATTGCAGAAAAGTTGTCAAAATACATAGACCTTAAAGACGAGATAGCCCGAATGTGGAACTTAAACAAAGTAACAATAGTTCCGATAGTCCTCTCCACTACAGGTGTTATACCCACCCAACTCCACCAGTCCTTAGAAACCCTACAGCTACCAAAATATACGTACATCACCATCCAAAAAGCTGTCATTTTAAACACCTGTAGAATAGTTCGAAAATTTCTACAAACAAACCAATCCCAAACGTCCGCTGAACAAGATCATTCCCTCAATCTTCCATGATCCACACTTGGCTTTGGCCCGTGTGGAGCATTTAGTCACCGGTTTTTCTTAAACCGAGACTCAATAAGAGGAAAACAAAAATAATAATGATAATATAATATAAGCCTTTATTCAGACATGGTTTACAGTTTTAAAAATTTACAGACTATATCCTAATGTTAACTATTACACTAAAAACATATATTTGATTTATTTATTTATAATTTTTTTTTTTGTTGAAAGAGAATAATTTCTTTTACTTTGCAGCAAAACATGAAGTGTCAAAATAAAATTAACTTTTCCTAAAAGGTAAAAATATGATAAACTCATATATACAACAACAGTAAATCTATACATATTATAAAACTCCAATTAAGCCGAACCTGTACATTAAATATTTTTTGGAAAATTTTATTGAAATAAAATAAATTATTACTGATACAGTCTGTCTGTGACCACATCAGGAATAAACCACTGGACAAATTTTGATAAAATTTGGTATAATGATAGCTGGTCTTCGGGGCAACATATAGGATACTTTTTACTGTGAAAAAATATTTCATCTCTGAGCTAAGCATTAAAACGTAAACAATACTAAACAATCTGACTACAATTTTATTACTAAGTACTATTACATAAAAACAAAGTATACAATGTAGCGACATTTATGACAGCGCTGCTTGTTGTGTGGCAGCGAGCCAGTACACGTCGCGTCACTCTACCCCCATCAATGTATATAGTTTCTAGAAAAAAACTACATCACAAAAGTGATAGGGATATATAGAAATTATAACTTTCACTGGCAAACAACTGATGTTATAAGCAGTAACTTGGGCTACTTTTATTTTATTTAGAAAAATAATTATTATGGTTACGCTCAAAAATTAAAACATACCTAGTGACACACCTGAGCAAAGCAAGGGTAAGTCGCTAGTTTGCAACAAAATAATATTTGAATAGAAAAGGGTGTGTTCTATTTAACGTTATTCACCTCTTGACTTGTGTACAATATGTATAATATTATGGAACTAATAAAATAAGGTTTGTATGGTATGTGTGTTACTTCTTATTGAAGTAACTGCAGATTTGGATCAAATTTAGTACACATATTCAATTATGACCATGAGTAACAAATAGACTACACCATAGAAAAAGAAATATTTTTTTAAAATCCAAACAACATATACAGTCTACATACATATACATTATTAACTACCTCAGAGGTCCTAGATTCGAGTCCTGAGTCGGGCCAAGTTTAGTAATTGAGTATTTCTGTCAAGAAATTCTCAATAACAGCCCAGAGTTGGGAAGTTCGAAGTGTTTTATCCTTATGCTTCCTAGAGCAGGTGTCAAGTCGGTCCTACGCCTTAACAATGCACTAGTTTGGGGCATACTTGTGCACTATATCTCCTGCGCTAGCTGATCTCAGTGAGATTGGCCACCTCGAATCGGTCGGGAAGACATTATTATTATATTTTAACCATCCATGGGACCCACCTGCCTTCCAGCTGGCCCTTCTTGAGCGCAGTTACGAGGGAGGCGACCCCGCGCTCCGCCTTCACCGTGGCGAACACCTCCAGCACAAACTCCAGCGCCAGGTTGTCCTTCAGCAAGTGCTCGTTCACCAGCACCAGCAGCACTGACGGTGGCACGCAGCCGTTGCCTGGCATCATAGAAAATCATTATTTTTTTTGTACATGTTCTAATAAAATATATTACATTGACGACACGTTGGGCTCAGTTTGTAGTGACCCTACTTGTTGTACCAGCGGTCGCGGGTTCGAGTCCCGCTGGGAGCATTTATTTGTATGATAAGCACGAATATTTGTACTCCAGTCATGGGTGTTTATATTTATAATATGTATGTATTTAAAGTTATATGTGTGTAGTGTATCAACTATCCGGTATCTACAACACAAGCCTCGTAGCTTACCATGGAACTAGAAAGTGCAGTGTTAATGTCCCAACATATTAATTTATTATTGACAGTATTTGATATACCATTAATATTATAAATTTGTAAGGTTAGTGAATAATACTTTCTGAGATTTACGCGAATATATATTTACATTTTAAATAAAACTATCTTTTTCGCGGATTTATTTTGATTTTTGGTTACCGACGTTTTGAATGCTTTATAAAAATCATGGTCGCGGAAGAGAACGAAATAAAACCGCGAAAAAATTCAATAGACTGCTCACTGTTTGAGAGTAAAACCTATGATGTTTTACATACATATATGTTTCTTTTTATCGACATATCTACTACGCGAGGGGAGACGTAGGCAAATCTGGTAACAATTATGTCAATTTCATTGCAAGGTACTGCCAAGTATAAAAACCTATTATAATATTTATCAGTATGTCAGTTTGTAATCAAGAATCTCTAATGAACGAACCAATGTCAAGCAGACATTTTAGTGTAGCTATTTTTATAGTTTTAGTATACCAGCAGTCCTATGCCACTCTATCTTAAAGATATCCTATGAAAATATTTGACAAATTAGATTATATAAAAATGAAATGTATCAAAGCACTATATATAAGCACAGTATTAACTGAACTGTTTTAACATAGTAACTAAGAAAATTCTGTGGCACACTTCGACACCGACGCAGCTATGGAGCACGCGTTGGCTCTAATTGTGTGCAAATATGTAAAAATACGAGGCAGTGGTAGCCCAATGGTAACGAGCTCACTTGGGAAACCGAGTGAAGCGGGTTCAAATCCCGGGTCTCGCACCTCTGATATTTTCATGTGCGAATCATTTCTAATGATTACCACTTGCCTTACGGTGAAGGAAAACACCGTGAGGAAACCTGCATGTCTGAGAGAACCTAGCAAGTTTTCGAAAGACATGTGAAGTCCACTAAACCGCACTTGGCCAGCGTGGTGGACTACGGCCTGATCCCCCTCGTATTGAAGGGAAGCCCGTGCCCAGCAGTGGGACGTTAAAAAGGGCTGAATACTTATGTAAAAATACATAAATGAAAAACTTCTCAGAGATGAGATATTTTCCCGCAGTAAAAATTAAAGTGTAGTATATGTTGACCCAGATAACCAGCTATCATGATACCAAATTTCATCAAAATCTACCAGTGGTTTTCTCATTATGTGTTCCCAGACAGACAGACAAATTCTAGAACTAGAGATTCAGCCTCTGTATCAATAATAATGACTATTTCAATAAGATTTTCCAAAAAATATTTAATGTACAGATTCGATTCAGTAAGAATTTTATTATATGTATAGATTATATATACATACCGATCCAGAGGGCAGTCATGCGGGCAAGCTTGAGTCGTTGGTGGGGTTCAAAGCCCTTCAGGTAAACTAGGACCTGCAAAATCAAAACTTTAATTAACAAAGGAAATATTTCAACTTATATTTGTAGATATTTCAAGTGTATATTCAGATTGCCATGTCGACAGTGAGACACAGTGAGTGACACCAGCTCTGCAGCGACCGAAAGACTCGGCTGCAGCAGGCCGGCGCACTCGGGTTGTGCCTCTCCGACTCGTCATCAAGTTTCATCATTAAATTATCTAATATAGAATTTTCGTTAATGTCACTCAACATCCGGAGATGCTAAGTTGGAGTCTACGTTCATGATTAGAATTTAAGTGTAGTGGGAGAGTTCGTGTATTAAAGAAGTGGAAACACCTATTGTTATTGCAAAGAAATTGGAAAACAGAATGACAAAAATTATTAATTTCTTACATTAATTAAAATGTACTAGAAACACAATCAGCGACAAAAAATGTCCTCATCGAATGAGCGCTCATTTGAACATTTAAGCGCACTTTTATTTTATGTTTGTGAAAACAACTTTAAGCATTGCACTTAAGATTCAATTTACATTGTTGTAAATTAATTTAACTAGATTTACCTAAACACAATTGGTGATAGTTTTAAGAGAACTTTTGCATGGGATTGTGTGTCTAATATTTTTTTGATCAATGATTTCTTATTAAAAACCTAAAAATTTCTATTTCTGATGCGTGAGAGAGTTTCTTACCAAGTTAATGTTATAGTAATAGTTATTACTTTATATACTATCTTTTATTTAAAACAAATTATGATTAAAAAAATGGAACATAAACTATGTATATACTTATTTGTTTAATAAAAAAAGATATATTAGAAATATTATTATTTTTTATTCTTCTATATACTATTATTACAAAGAGGAAAAATTTTTTTATTTGTTTGTTTGTACTGAATAAGCTCTGAAACTACTGGACTGATTTAGATGAAATTTGGAAAGAAGATTGTCGAAGACCCTGGGAAGGACATAGGATAGCTTTTATCCCGGATATCATCCTTTAAGGGAGTCAAAATGGGAATGAAAGTTTGTATGGGGCATCAACCTAGGGACAAACCTAAGGCAAAGCGAGGGTAATTCGCTAGTATTATATAAAAATTAAACTATTTACTTTACCTTTTTCATTTCTTCTTCAAACATCTTCTCCAGATATTTATAACGACGCATTAACTTCACGAATACCTGTCAAAAATACAACATATTAACATCCATCACAATTACAAACTAATATCAGACATTTGAAATAGAAATCAGCATAAAAACGAACGAGAATGTGTTTCATCCACATAATATTTCAGGACTCTAGCCATGTTTTTCATCATATGAAATTAAAAAAATATTTTAAATAAAAAGGTTGTCCGTCACAGGACGCCCGGCAGATATGATACATCTATGTTAATATTAGAATACATAATTAATAAAGATCTACAATAAAATATAGACTAAAATAAAAAATATATAGTTTTGTTAATAAAATCTATATATTTTTATTGTTATTTTAATTATAATAATAATTACAGATACATATAATAAAATTGTTATTGAGCCGAATCTGTACATTAAATATTTTTTGGAAAACCTTATTAAAATAGTCATTATTATCGATATAGAGGCCGAATCTATAGTTTTTAGAATATATGTCTGTCTGTCTGTTTGTCTGCGACCGCATCATGAGAAAACCACTAAACAGACTTTGATGAAATTGTGTATGGTGATAGCTGGTTATCCGGGTCAACATGTAGGATACTTTTTACAGTAGGAAAGGGTCTCATCTCTGAGAAATCTATACTAAATGTTAAAAAGTAATTAGGGAAGAACCCCAGCGAGCGAGGGCGAGTCGCTAGTTCATAAATATAATAGAAAATATGCAAGTATGGTTGATAGCTACTGTTTTTGACTGATGGAGGGTGTATAGTATACGCGCGCGCACACACAAGGGAGTCGAGAGCGGTGGCGTAGAAGGGCCATGATGGCGTGACAGCGTCATACCGTTTGCCGTCACGACATACAAATCGGTTTTACTGCCAAAGCGTGCCAATAGATGTTTCACATCAATAAATACGTAGGAGATTTAACTAAAACCTTATTTATCAAAAAATAAACTTTCAAAATACCTGTTCGAAGTTGCGCATAGTCTCCATATCTTCGCTGGCGTTGAAGATACATGTGTTGGTCTTGGGGGATTCCCCGTCCATCGACACGGATCCACCGGGAACTGGCAACCAAAGACTGTTGTTACTTTTTTATTTACTTTTTTTAAATTAACTTTCGCTAAGATAGGTTATTCATCAGATAAAAAACGAACGAAATTGTTTTTTCCACATAAAGTTCAGTACTCTAGCCAATTGTATCATCATATAAAATCAAATCATAAGTTAAATGCATATGTTTGTGTATGTGTATATTTATTACTATTCACGCTGAAAAGGGCCGGACGAATCTGGAAGAAATTAAAAACAATACATTCTGGTAGTAAAAAAATGTGAAATAGTGGCCCTGCATGCATCCGTAGTACTAATATTTTAATGAATGTGACACTTTGTGAGAATGGATGGATGTTTGTTACTCTTCCACGCTAAAACGGCTGAACGAATCTAGATGAAATTTGGCACAGAGATAGAGATGGCACAGTCTAGACACATATGTAGGTTAGTTCCTGTGGGATAATGTTTTTTTCTAGGGACGAACCCGAAGCGAGGGTGAGTCGCTAGTACGATATAAATGTATATACACACATTCATTCCTTCTACCTACATTTTGTAACCAACGGGAATCGAACCCGCACCACCAGTCATATTGGCACTGCGCCACTTTCGTTTCTCGAAAACGTACTCATTAGTGACGTAACTGTCAACATAAAACCTCGCGTAGGTATATCATAATATGAACATTTTAAAAAGGTCACTGTCAGATCGTTTAATGGTTACTGATTATATAAGTTCTACTTCCTCCAAACTTGGCCTACTGCCACCAAACTCGTACAAACGTGTCACCCGACATTTTAAAGCAGTTCACGAATTTTAGTAACATAACAATATTATTTATTATAGCGACTCACCCTCGCTTCGCTTCGGGTTCGTCCCTAGACAAAAACAAATCTATCCTACGGGACCCGTGCACTTTTCCGGGTTGATATATAGCCTATAACCTTCCTCAGTTAACGGGCTATCAAATGCAAAAAGAATTTTTCAAATCGGATCAGTAGTTCCTGAGATTAGCGCGTTCAACCAAACAAACAAACTCTTCAGCTTTATAATATTAGTATAGATTTGCGATGCGACGTTTGAAAATGAAATGTATCTTTCTGCTTTATATTACTTTAAAATACATTATTAAGTATTTAATGTTCTCTCAATTAAAATAAACATAACAATGGCTTATAACAAGTTAGGCCTTAGTAGTAAATGACTACAAAAAAAAAAGCGGTCACAGACTAATGATGACCACTACCCATCGCATCCATGGGTGTTTACATTTAGGGCCTTTACCTATCTTATTGTTAGTCGTATTAATCTGTGCATATTGATAAGGTTTACAATTTTCATGTATATCATACACACAAATACATCATAATAAAGGAAAACATCAAAAAACATCAAAATCTCTGTGCAAAATCAATATTTCATCCATATAACATCGTCTACAGCATAATATACTCACGCAGAAGCCCCCCAGCGATGAGCACGTCGAATATGACCTCGCCATAGCGGCGGTAGTCTAGTTTGGAGCCGGCCGCGTCTAAGTACTTGTAAGCCGCGTCCAGGTCGCCGCCCGCGCGCTCGAGTCCCGTGACCAGAGCGTCGCGGAACCCGTTCGGGTCGTACTTCTCTTTCTCATCTGAAGATCAACAATCATCAATAATCATTAATAATCATCAATAACAATAATCAATAATAATCACTAAATAATTGTAGTTAATCATGATCACATTAGTGATCGTTTAGTCGTTTTAATAAATAAATAAATATGTTGGGACATTAAACACAGCACCGTCTAGTTTAAAGTTAAGCAACGAGGCCTGTGTTATGGATACCAGATAGTGGATACACTACACATATATATTATACATATATAAACACCCATGACTGGAGTACAAATATTCGAGCTTGTCAGAGAAATGAATGCCCCCAGTGGGACTCGAACCCGTGACCACTGGCACAGCAAGTAGGGTCACTGCAAACTGAGCCAAACGTGTCGTCCTTTTTAAAGAGAGTTCGTCACATTACGCCTTCAAAACAGCATAAGGTACTAGAGTGCTTACTAAAGTTTATTATAATAAACAATATTTCATGACATTAAAATATCATCCTAGGTGTTAAAAATTTGGGTGCGATTTTCGCTTTAGTACTTGCCATTTGGTATTGAAAATATACTATTTCATGTATAACAAACTTAAAACACTAAAAAATCTAAAAATAAAAAATACCATTAAGTATTTATAAAAAGTATAATTTTAAACGCCAAAGCAATATATCAATTCGTATGATTTATATATGTATGTGGGAGGAATAGATATTCGAGTGTGCCAAAGGCCATGTGTCCAAGCTTGCGGAAAAAAGGTCAATATTTAAAGGTCACAAATTCAGCAATCTAGTGTAATCCGTCCTCAATTTCTATTAAAAAGAAATCTGAACGATACTAAAATATTAATAAATATGTTGGGTCATTAACACACAGCACCATCTAGTTCCATGGTAAGCTACAAGGCCTGTGGTATGGATACCAGATAGTTGATACACTACACAAATACATACATATTATAAATAAACACACCCCTGACTGAAGTACAAATATTAGTACTCATCACATAAATGAATCCCCACAGCGGGACTCGAACCCGCGACTGCCGGCACAGCAAGTACACTACAAACTGAGCCAAACGTGTCGTCAATCAGTGGTCATTTTGACAAACGCAAAAAACTAATGTTTTTACTTATACAATATGGTCTGTAAATCGCCTAAGTATAATAAGCGGGCAAATACATTGTTGGAAACCACTCAACTTCGAAGAAATCTTAGAACGTCACGTTAATAGTATATGTATGTAATATGTATGTATGTATGTAGTATAACGTGATCAGACTGTGTTGAAATTTTTGTAAGTTCTACACTTTTCTCCTTTAGATAGATTAAATTGAGATAAACAACACAATTGTCTTATTTACTGTCCAAGAAAAAGTTTCACATCGTTAGTTTCTTTATTATATATTATATATTTTACCACACTCTGTTTATCAATAAGGGGTTGAATCCATACTTTGTATTATAAATATGAAAGTTACTGTCTGTTACGTTTTCACATCTAAATAGCTGAACAAATTTTGATGAATTTTGGTGGACAGGGATGGGATTTTAAAGAAGGACATGTAGATACTTTTTGTCGCAAAAATGAAACTTAAAAAGGGGTGAAATAGGGGGTTGAAAGTGTGTATGGGGAGCAAATCAAATCTCAAGTTAAGAACAAAAAAAATATCCTATAATTTTGGTGAGGGATAAAGAATATATCGGTGCTGATGACCAATCAAGGTAAAATAAGGGATGAATGATTTCAAGTTTTTTTTTAAGTACTTTAACCTACTTTTCTATACCTATGTATAAAATCTATTCCATACTAACCGTTAAAACGTACTTACAACAAACCCGAGCGAGGCGGGGGTGAGTCGCTTGTTTACAATATAATATTCAGTACAAGTACCTCAGAAGTACGTTGTCGTAATTCAAGCTCCATGGGTTTGGTTAAAAGTGTAGTAGACGTTAATTAATACAAATATATAGATATAAATATGAACATTGTACATATAGTACATATATGTATATGTATAAAGTATATAATCTAATACAAAGAGACCTTCATCTAATTAGATTGGCCAACAACAGGACGTGAAAAAAAACCATCTTAATTTGGACAAAGCAAATTGATTAGCAGTAAGTACGCCATACGGTCGCCATATGTCACATGGGATGCGGCGCGGCGGCGCGGCCGGTCGTTGGGAAAACACGCTCGAGCTGTAGCATAATCGTATGAACAATATCAATTTTATTATAAACACTAGCGACTCGCCCTCGCTCCGTTCGGCTTCGTTACGTTTAGCTCAGAGATGAGATGTTTTCCCGCAGTAAAAAGCATCCTATATGTTGACCCGGATAACCAGCTATTATCATACCAAATTTCATCAAAATCTGTCCAGTGGCTTTTTCGTGTTGGGGTCATAGACAGACAAAAATTCTAAAAACTATAGATTCGGCCTCTGCATCGATAATAATGTCTATTTCAATAAGATTTTCCAAAAAATATTTGATGTACAGGTTAGACTCTGTTAGAATTTTATTATATGTACAGATGTAGTTTATAATTCACTAATATACAAATAACAATACTAAATAGTTATTAATTAGGTATAATGTATTTAAAGAAGTTCTAATTAAAGTTAATCGTCTTTGAGTAACATAACCTTTGTTCATACTTTAGATTTCATTTCAAAACAACAATTTGCAAATACTTGTTAGATTTACATAGAGCAAGGCGTAGCAGTTAAAAACTCACTAAGTCTCTTGAATAATTTATAAACATCGGGTCCAAGGGGCATGTCGATTGTCGGTGTTTATTTGATACTAGCGACTCACCCTCGCTCCGCTCGACTTCATCCCTACTTACGTTTTAACTTACTATAGATTTCTCAGAGATGAGATATTTTCCTGCAGTTTAAAGTATAAGTATGTTGTCCCGGATAACCAGCTATCATCATACCAAATTTCATCAAAATCCGTCCTGTGGTTTTTCCGTGATGCGGTCACAGGCAGACAGACAAAAAGATATAGATTCGGCCACTACTGTATCGATTATAATATCTATTTAATTATTATCCAAAAAATATATAATGTACAGATTCGGCTTAGTTACAATTTTATTATATGTATGGATAATATCTATTACCTTTTCTATACAAAGCGAGATGTGAGCAAGGACGACTTGCTTGTGATTCAAACATTAGAACTATATGGCAAATGGCAATTTTCACAAAATTTTAACAAAATCTATTATTTTTGTATTAAATGGCGTACATCGTTACCTTAATTTACTCGATTTGAGGTATCTATACTATAATACTATAAATAAATTATTATAAAGCTGAAGAGTTTGTTTGTTTGTTTGGTTGAACGCGCTAATCTCAGAAACTACTAATCCGATTTGAAAAATTCTTTTTGCATTAGATAGCTCGTTAACTGAGGAAGGCTATAGGCTATATATCATCCCGGAAAAATGTACGGTTCCCGTGGGATAGATTTGTTTTTGTCTAGGGACGAACCCGAAGCGAAGCGAGGATGAGTCGCTAGTTCTTTAATAAAAGCATATACTATTTGCGGTAATCGAACTGATAACCTCCAAGTTAAATAAAATTAATTTCAGCAGATACATAGGCATCTACATAATCAATACAAATAAATCGAAATGTCTGTTTGTAATTTCAAAATAACAGCTTTTTCCTTAAAGCATATGAAAATACATACGGCACTTATCAGAAAAAAAAACAATTTTTTTGTCTGTCTGTCTGTTCCGGCTAATCTCCAAAACGGCTCGACAGATTTTGACGGGATTTTTACTGGCAGATAGCTTATAAGGAGTAACTTAGGCTGTTTTTATTTTAGAAAAAGAATTAGGGTTCCGCGCAAAGAAAAAATTAAAACCTATGAAATTTGAACAAAATCCGCGTACCTGAGGACGCACTCGAGCGAAGCGAGGCTAAAATCGCTTAGTACCTACCTAATAAAATCTTAGGTCATAATTTAGAGACAAGTAAAAATAGAGACATCTTTGTATTTGTCGTGTCAACTACAATGAGTCAACTTTAACCTTTTGCCGCGCGAGAGATAACCTCCGGTGACGTTTCTCTACATAGGTACGTAATAAAGCACATTTCTTTTTCCATACAATAATGTCCATATTATAAAGAGTACAGTGGAATCAATAAATAGTATAAATAAAGTCGCTATTATCGCGTCTACCGGTTATTTTGTCGATTTGAAAATTTTCCGCCAGAAAGTTAAAGCTTAAAATAAATAGACACTTTTGTAATAAATCCACAAGAGACAGGAACGCGACCGAGCAAAGCTAGATTAAGCCGCTAGTGTACACTAATATTATAATGAGGTAAAGTTTGCGAGTTTGTAATGGGTACATACTACAACTAAAAATCCGCTGACCCGTTTTAGATGAAATTTGGTATGAAGATAGTTTAAGACCCTGGGAAGGACATAGGATAATTTTTTTCATCCCTCAAAGGATAGAAAATGGGGGATGATAGTTTGTATGGGGAATCAAACTTTTCTCGAGCATACATATACATATATATACTAATATACAGTCTATTCCATACTGACCGTTAAAACGTACCTAGGGACGAACCCAAGCGAAGCGAGGGCGAATCGCTAGTATATAAAAACTTAAAAAAAAAAAACGACTTCCAGGGCACTGAAAAGTAAAAAATAACAAAACGGGGGTTTTCATTTAGAATAGATACTTAATCAGATTTTAAAAAAATAAAATACAATAAATACATAAAAACAAAAAAAAATATACGGTCGAATTGAGAACCTCCTCCTTTTTTTGGAAGTCGGTTAAAAATAAAATGTGATTAAGTATAAAAGTACTAATTCCGTACTTTGCACAGAATCCGTAAACAATTTCAATTTTATAATTTTAAAAACACTTTTAAAAGCAAAAACCTATAATAATAGTTAATCAGTTATATTAAAAAAATATCGTGACGCAAAAAGTTATATATCCCCATTAGAATTCAGAGTTAGTTGGTACAAGCAAATTACTGAACTTGTGAGAGCTTTAATTAACTTGCCTTATGAATGCATATTTAAACATTTCTATATCAAGCGTGTAATTTTCGACGGCACGTTTGGCTCAGTTGCTAGTGACCCTACTTTCTGCGCCAGAGGTCGCGGGTTCGAGTCCCGCTGGGGACATTCATTTGTGTGATGAGCATGAATGCTTGTACTCTAGTCATGGGTGTTTATATATATAATATGTATGTATTTAAAGTTATATATGTGTAGTGTATCAACTATCTAGTATCCATAACACAGGCCTCATAGCTTACCATGGAACTAGATGGTGCTGTGTGTTAATGTCCCAACATATTAATAAGCCTTTAGATTCTAATGAGATTTGCCGAATTGAGGGCAGATATATTTTAGACATCTATTTTAAATCTTATACCAAACTAAAAATCATCCGAATGCCTTTTTAGATAAAATTTTCGAATATATCGCCGTCATACAACATACACACAAAAAGTGTCACAGTCGGAATTGAATTCCTCTACCTTTTGAAGTCTGTCAATGAAATATGTCTTGACAGTATAGCGAGTGCTAACAAAATACAAATTAAAGTAACAAGTGGCGAACAATGCACGCTATCACACGCGATCATTAATTTTGTTTACAAGTTACTTAACTCCGGTACTAACTCAAATAGTAAGGGCTTGTGTGATACTTGCAAATTTATGAATGCAACAATGTATGTATATCTGTATAAATATTATAAATGTGGAAGTTTGTGAGTGTGGATGTTTGTTACTCTTTCACGCCAGAACGGCTGAACGGATCCAGATGAAATCTAGCACAGAGATAGATTGTAGTCTGGAATAACACAGACTACTTTTATCTCGGAAAATGTACGGTGGGATTGTTTTTGGGTTTCTAGAGGCGAACCCGAGCGAAGCGAGGGTGAGCCACTAGTCTATACTAATAGTATAAAGTTCGTTTGTTTGTCTGAACGCGATAATCTCAGGAAATACATACTAATCTCATTTGAAAAATTCTTGTTTCATTAGATAGCTTGTTTATTGGCAACAGCTATAAAGCTATATATCATATAATATATAGTCTATCTATTCCATACTAACCATTAAAACGTAACTAGGGACGCAACCAAGCGGAGCGATGGTAATTTACTAGTAAGTACAATATAAATACATGTATTGAAATAATAATTTCACATTTTCTCCTTGATTTGTCTTGTAACTTAAACAAAAACCTCACAAAAAAGCAGAATAGTAGAAAAAATTAAATAAACACCTAAGCATAAATTAACTAATCATAAAACCGCCTGACACTTGTCGAAATCTATACATATAATAAAATTCTACCCGAGTCGTATCTGTACATTAAATATTTTTTACAAAATCTTATTGAAATATTCACTATTATCGATACGGAGGCCGAGTCTAAAAATGTTTAACCACGTAAAGATAAATCAAATATTTGCCTCAGTGTCAAAATCTACACAACACTATAATCGGAAGTTGACATGTTTCTAAGCGAATTTAGCATAAAACATGGGATTTAATCGCATACCTCATAGTATTTATTAAATATCTATAATGACAGAATCGACATAAACTAGCCATTACTTATTTAAATACGTCTGTTTATTTATACGCATTTAATGCAAATGGACTTAATAGAATTTCCAGTACGCAAACATTTGCAAGAACACCATGAAAACAAACTAAGATACATCGTTTTTAGGGTTCCATTGGCTACCTTCGGGTACGGAACCCTAAAAACGACTATTACTAAGCCTCCGCTGTCCGTCCCTTCCGTCTGTCAGAGGGCTGTATCTAATGAACCATAATAGCTAGAGTTGATTTTCACAGAAAAATAATAAAATAAAAATGCTAGAAACGTTTTTTAACGTTCGTAATCGATCATCGAAGTTAATATACTACATACATATAACAAGTCATTAATGAAAAGTACATGTACGACGGTACGGAACCCTTCGTGTGCGAATTCGACTCGCACTTGACTAATTTTTTTTGAATTAAATGAAAATACAGATGATAAAGAATAGATAGATAGCCTTAAATAAACATTCTATACCTTTGTTAGCCAGCTATCAAAGTAATGTTATCAATTTAACGAAGAAGGAAGTGTCAAAGAATAGCGAGACTCAATGTCACTGTTAAGCTTTGTTTGAGGTGATATCGATTTTCTTAACTAAATTTTTACAACTATTATTCTTACACTATTCTACAGATTTAATAGTTAGAAGTAAAATTGCTATAATGATTTTTATTTAAATATTAGCAACTTACACAGATGTTGTTCACAATTCATGGATTTTAATTCTTTTGCGTGGCACCATGATTCTTTTTCTAAAATAAAAGTAGCCAAGTTACTCCTTATAACATCAACTATCTGCCAGTGAAAGTCCCGTCAAAATTCAGCCAAACGTTTTGGAGATTAACCGGAACAGACTGACAAAACTTATTGATTAATAAAATTGAAGTGTCTGTTTTTAATGTCAAAATAACAGCCGCTTTACTAAATAAATATGAACTTATAACGGCACTTATAAGAAAAACAACTTAAAATTTTTGTCTGTCTGTTTGTTCCGGCTAATCTCCGAAATGACTGGACTGATTTTGACAGGAATTTCACTGGCAGATAGCTGAAGTTATAAGTAGTAACTTAGTATACTTTTGTTCTAGAAAAAGAATTAGGGTTCCACTTAAAAAAAAAAAACAAACCTAGGGATGCACCCGAGAAAAGCAACAGTAAGTAGCTTCTTTTATATAAACTACATATTTTATAACTTTTGTTGTAAATCAACAAAATAAATTGATTTTAGTACAGCGAAATGTATCTAAGCATTTGTATTGTTAAGTTTGTTCCTGTACATCAATATTGTAAATTATTTCTATATAATTATGTTTATAGTACAAATATACTGTAATCTTAATGACATATTTAATTCAGTATATATGGCAACTTTTATATAAAGTGTAAATATTATTATGATATTGTAAAATGTCCCTTGAATTACAGACAAGTCTGGTTAATAATATTTAATATACAAGGCACATGTATAAGGAAAACATACAAAATATAACAATTATCGTAAAGCTCATTCTATATTGACATTAAAAGGAAAACAAATATATTGGATGATGAAAAAGGAATAAAGTTCCTAAAATTATTATTAGCAAATAATGCAAGACTAATGATTTTAATAAAAAAATCAAATACTAAAACATCTTATGTGAAATAATTATTGTATATAATATACTTACCCTGAATATTATAACAACCAAGATGAAACTTTTGAGTTTATTTTTATTTATGTTATACATTTAAAAAAAAAACTATCGAAAAACAAATGACAGACAATACATTATGTTTAATCTGCCTAATTAGTTAACTGTTTCAATAAACACATAGTAAATACAAGTAGTAAAGACATGACCTAATTTGAAAGAATTTTTGTCAAGTAAGGAGATTACTGCTCTCCAAATAACATATTTTGCCAACTTGAAAATGCTCTTGTAATGGGGAAAATTTAGGTTAATGTTCATAGCAATTTTATTTATTTTACATTACCATAATAATAAAGTTTATCAAAGTGATTCAACATCCTTCGAAATAATGACTAATAAATAAACAAGTCAAATGTCTTCAGATTTCCCAGTAGTATTGTTAATAGCAACGGTCTAAGGCCTAGAAATTATAGAAATAAAATATGTAGTTCTTTATTATTTCACTTACCTCTTTTTCTGGTCTTGATCCGTTGACCCGATAATACTGGTTTTTCTACCTTCTGACTCATACAATATATTGCTGAAACAAACACACGTGGCAATTAGGATAATGTTAGGGGTCCGTTAGGCGTAACGTCAGGGGGTCATCGCCCGCTCTACCCTACACATACACTAATACACTAATATTTAGAATATTCTACCCCTTACTAAGGAGACGCCTACTTACTAAAAGGGCTAGCTAGCCGCCAAGAAAAATGAAAGTATCTTCTTTTAATACAACCCGAAAACACCTTTGCAATAGTATGACTCAGCAAGGACTACGCGAAAATCGCGTGATTCTCGTAAATTCACCACAAAAAGGATAATTGACACGAATCTACTAAATTATACTTATGTGATATACACTGATACTCACATAGTTACAGGTTATGTAGGAGCCTTTTACTCCTTTTGCGAGTTCTCTCGGACTGCGCCTGTTCAGAAAAGAAAGAAACGCTGCTACGGTCTCTATTCCGTCGAGAGCTAGAGACAACGTGTATGGAGTCGCCGGATATCCGGTTAAGTCGGTTACAAATATCGATTTTTATGGGTTGCGTCAATTTTTTAAGCTAACAGACAATATTTGACAATTTCGTGGGACAATCAGAACTTACATTGAAATAGTAATTAGAATATAAAGTTGTAGAAATCGTATAGTCCTTTATTTAAAACCGATGAAAGCCCTTCAATGGTAAAATTGAAAAAAATAATACACGTAGTATGGCGGTCTAAATGTATTTTAAATAAATTAGTTCTACTTTAAAAAGATACCACAGTAATTTGATTAATTTAAAAACGCGTTTTAAGAAAATCTCAATTTGAAAGGAAAATATATGACTAAAAATGGCAGTAAAATAATTTTTCATAGACAAGCCTTACTTTTACTTTTTCGACATGTGAGTTAAAATTTTTATGCCCATTGCTTTACTTTACTAAATTTCAATTTTAATTAAAAGAAATATAAATTAAACATAATTCATTTATGCCATTACTACATAGATATCTAATTTTCAAGATTTTTTAAATTATTAATAATATTCTAATCATGGATGACAAATAATTCTAATAATAAACTGTCAAACATTGACAATTGACATATGTAGGTACGGCAAATGGTGAATGGCAATTTTTTTGAGGTTATGTTTAGTAAAATTTTGTCCTATGCAGAAAAATAAATATTATTGAAATTAACTAACATGAAAACGTAAGCAAACATAGCGTACGACCTATACGTTTTCTTTATTTTCAGTGACATTACATATAACTTTCAAAAACATCCGATATGGCTAATTCGATACTAACTAAAGTAAGTTTATGTTTTTCATACGATAAATATTTTTCATACTGTTTTATTTAAGCATAGAAAGTATTAAATATTATATATTTATCTCCTTATAAATAAAACAGTTCTTATTACAAATAATATGTTTAATTTATTTCTTTTTTGTATATAGATTGGCCCAATATGGAAACTGCCATGTACTATACAACCTTCTCGCACAACTACTACCAAGCATTTCAATCCTAAATTCAAAAAAGCACGTGCGCAAAAATATATGAAAATAGATCTTCCAGATATGAATGAGGATGTGGATATGAGTCCTGAAAAAGTTAGGCAAAAAATGAAAGAAAGGGGTTTAATGCCTCCCCGTCCGTGGATGGAGCGTCCCTTTTACATCGCGTCTACAGGTACAATGTCCTTTTTATATCTCGATAATGTTTAAATAAACTATACTATTCATCTCTCCAGGATAATTTTTAATAAATCCATGCGAATTTCCGAGAATTCAATTGTTATCGTACACGCCGGCGTGTATGCGGTCCTCGAGGAGTTAAAATTGTATTAAAGTAATTACTAATCATCTCCAATTTTTAAGGTGGAGTCTTTGAACCTTATGTTCCACCAGAAGGCGATGGCAAAGCCTCGTTAGTCTCAACAACCCGGGCTAAACAAACTGTTCAATTACTCGAAAAGAAATCTAAGTCAATGATGGCTATTCGTAAGATTAAATCATTTGATGAAGACTTTGATACTGCAGAGTTCTGTAAACAAGCTCAAAATATATATATTAAAGCACATGAATCCTTAGCAAACCGAGATAAGAGGACTTTGAGAACTTATGTGACAGAAAAAGCTTATCCTGAGTTTATGCATAATAGTTACATGAAAACAATCAGGTGGAAATTTCTTGAGTCTTTAGAGCCACCAAGAGTAGTGCATGCCAGGTGCACTGATGTTGTTAGTAAAGAAAATATTTTTGGTCAGGTATGTTCAAAAGTATATATAATTAATTTAACTGTATAATTTAATATGTAATAACATATTTTGATTGCTTAGTGTTTTATGGACATTTATTTTACCGTGGAACATAATACACATAATAGTTAGAAAGAATTTAACAAGAATGAATATAAAATATTATCTAGTGTGCAAAATTTGAGGTAATAACCTGAAATTACAGAGAAATAATAAATTAACAATATATACAGAAATTAATTTTGTGAAATAAACATGAATAATAAAAAATAAATAAAAATAAAACATGAAGAAATGTCTACATCAATATATTGAACTTTTGAAATAAAGTCAGATTTCACACATAACACATACAATCCCTATATCTGACATTTTGTAAACTCAAATGAGAAGAATCATACAGATAACTATTTGAATATTATATTTAAAAAAAAAATACTATTTGCTCCTGTTGTGCGATTGATTTATATTGTATATTCCTATAAATTATTAATTACAATATTATACTCGTAAAGCTTTACAAAGTGGATACTACTCCTTACTTAATACTAAGGTTTCAATGGTGCAGGCACCAATGTTTTTTTTCATACTGAAGTTGATGTCGGGCTAAAATTTCAGAAAATGTAGTAAAATATCAAAAAGCTGTTTATTTTATGATAGATAGGTATAGATTGGGATATTAAGGTTTGAAGTTTTTGATATACCTAATAATTTGCCAACATGTATTGTCGAACTATTTCAAAAAACAGTTTGTATAATCCTTTATTTATTAAATATTCTTTAAAAGTATAATATATATTTTTTGATTGTATTCTTTCTTTTATTCATTTTACATAAAAATCAAACACAGACATGTAACGCCATCTATTGACATTTATTTAAAATATTTTTTCTGTGTTCCTGATGAGACCTTATAGTGAAATGTATATTTTTAGGTAACTGTTCGCTTCCACACTCGTCAACAACTAGCTGTCTATGACAGGTTTGGTCGTCTCCTACACGGCAGCGAAATCTTGGCAAAAGATGTGCTAGAATATATAGTTTTTGAAAAACATCTATCTAATTTGTATGGGGTTTGGAAGATACATGATAAAATCATACCAGATTGGACGCCACCAAAGGATCCTTCAAAATTAACCAGGCTCAAGCCAGAGCCGGAACCAGTGAAGGTTGAAGTTGAAGAAGAAGTGGAAAAGCCAGCCATAGCTGATAAGTGATTGTAAATGAATAAATAGTGTAGTTATGTTAAATTTGTTTTATTTCTGCTGTTTTATGCACTAGGACTAGATTGCTTAGTATATAGTAATAATACTAAATTTAAACCTATTCGGTTAAGTTTTATTGTGCAAGACAACTAAGTAAATTTTATGAATTTACAACATTGTTTACATTGTTTTTATCTTTCTTTTTTCCCAGATTCTTAGAAATATACATTAAAAACTAACAACATTTTCTTTGCAGAGAATATTTGTAAAAGTACTGATCAGATTCTGAAAAAAAAAATTATCGGACGCTAAAGTGCTTCTAAAGTTATGTCTACTGTCAGATATTATTATATATAAGGTAATTGAAGTTGGGGAAAAGGCCATTGAGTTTATAGGCTGTTGTTAGGCACTCGGGGACACCTGATGGTACTAGTGGACACTATAGAGTAACATGGCATATTATATAGATTATGTATTCAACCCTTTTTAACGTCCCACTGCTGGGCACGGGCCTCCCTTCAAGACGAGGGGAATCAGGCCATAGTCCACCACGCTGGCCAAGTGCGGATTGGCGGACTTCACATGTCTTTCGAAAACTTGCTAGGTTCTCTCAAACATGCAGGTTTCCTCACGATGTTTTCCTTCACCGTAAGGCAAGTGGTAATCATGTTAGAAAATGATTCGCACATGAAAATATCAGAGGTGCGAGACCCGGGATTTGAACCCACTTCACTCGGTTTCCCAAGCGAGCGCGTTACCACTGGGCTACCACTGCCTAATATAGATTAGCCTTAAGGTTATTGGGAGTGAAACTTCTTTAGGCGCGCCATGAGAGTCAGAGGTACAAAAAGTATTAGCGTTACGATCTTTGTTACGGAAGTAAATATATATTCAAATAAAAATTATATGAATATTTCAAAGAATAAATTAAACAAAAATAGATATTCGTAAAAAAAAAACTTCTTTTATTTATTTTCAAATGAGCATGGAATCATATCAAATAAATATTGTAAAAAAGTTATTTAATTTTAGACAACTACAATTTTTTTTCATTAAACATTTGCATACCTGTATTATTATTTATTTTACTGGAGTATATAATTTATTGAATCATTACAACATTTGATTGAAAATTAAATTTTATCTTAACACCGTGTGAATAATAAAATATTGTTTTCTTTTTTAAATCGATAAAAAATATCTTTTTATTATATCTCCTAACCACATCATATATTTCTATACTAGTACAGATGCCTCATCCCATACAAAGAAATTGAACAGCGCTAATTCGGGCAATTTTTGTTTACTTGAATAGATAATAGATGTCGTTGATCCGCAAATAGTTGTAGTGTTTTATTTTATAAATACGTGAAAACTAACATATGGTAAATTTTATTTGTTCGTGATGAGACAGACCCCATGTCCTAAATAAATATTAAAAACATAAAAATTGAATTTCATAAAGAGTACCGCTAACCTACAGAAGTTCCACTTCTTGCGCGTGTACACTACACATTGATACACGCACTCTTTGATTCTTTTAAGAGAAGAGATAGTTCAAAGGAAATGTTCCTTTCATATTGTTTTTATTTTGCAATATTTTTTTTTTTGTGTTAAAATTTTTGAATTTTATGTTTTTAAATGTTTACTTTTATGTTTTTAAATAACGTTTACTCTACCTGTGACATATTTTTAAGTGGAAACTTTGCTGGTGTGTGGATGTTTAGTTTTAAGTTTTTAATTATTTATTAGGATTTTAGTCACTGTTTCTTTCCCAAAAATAAATAAATTAAGGAAATGTTGAGTTTTTGCAACAAAATAAAAAAAGAAATACATGTTATACAGATTTATTTCATATCATATCAATAACTCTGAGCTTCACATTGTCACACTTCACATTATAATAAATTAATTAACTTAAAACTAGTTAAATGTACACATCAGTGTAGTTGCCATTTTAAATAATATTTTAATACAAAATGAGGCGCATTAATTTCACAATTTTAGTATCACTTTCATTTGGACCTGTTTTCTCAATTATTAGATAAAATACAAACAAATAATAAATGTTAGTTGGATGAATATTTTTTTTTATTTAGTTTTTTTTTTATTGTTCATTAAATAACTTTATCTTATAGTTGATAAATCAGTCCTTAATTTCAATCACAATTAATTAATATAAATGTTTCTGAAACTATGTTTATAATATTTAGTGAAATGAGTCTTTAAATGCAGTTCTAATTTTTTCAAAATAGTTAATTATTTGAGAACTGTTTGTATTTTTAGGAATACAAAATTTATAAGATCTTTTTGATTTATATGTATTTACATTTATATACACAGTAACTTACTTTAATTAAACAGATATATTATTATTTAATAAAGTATATAATACTTTTAAGTAAATGCGAAATAATTTAACATGGAGATTAGAATGAGTGATATTATATTACAAATGGACGAGATTACTCTTAAAATTAGGTCTTTAGGTGCCTTATATATAATAAAGTAAGATCTTTCATACATTTCATTATTATATTCACATATCGAAATCAGCCTTCAAAGGATATTCATAAGTTTTCATGAAAATAACTCACTCAAAACACAACCTTTGTGAAAGCATGTCATTTCTCTTGTATATTTTCCATCAATAAAAACGAGATAAAATAAATTCTCATTCGTCTGTCAGTCTATTACTTATTTGACCTCGTATGTACTAGTTAGAAATAACTTAAAGCAGCTGTAAAGCGCTTTTCAGATTCTTTTGCATTAACTTTTAATTTATCACAAGCGCTTTACGCTTGATTGATTAGGAAAAATATTAAAGCCGCACCACACGGTCTCTTTTGTTCAAAATGTAAATTAAGCGCTGCAAAGCGCTGTACGCATTCACTGCGTGTGTTTAATAAATTCCAAGCGCTTTCTGCTTGAATGGGACATATTAAAGCCGTATCACACGGCATCGAGCGTGCGGGATCCACCGCACGTGCGGGCGTTCAGACGACGGTGGGCGCGGAGCGCTGGGCGGGCTTGGGCGGCAGCGGCGGCGGCGTGCGCGTCTGTAGCCTCTGCCTTTGCGTCTCGCGGAGATTCTCGAGGAAATCTGCTACGAAGGTTATATATTTAGTATGTAGGTATTATAATAAAATAATCAAAGTCGATTGTTGTTATTGTATTATTATTATATATTTTTTTTCTACTATATTGTTCACACGCTGTCCCTCTTACAGTTTGTCAATTCCAACAATTTAAGGTTGCCTGGAAGAGATCGCTGTTTAAGCGATAAGGCCGCCTCTTGTACATATTTGTTTTTATATTTTTCTTGTACAATTTTTCTTGTGTGTGTGTACAATAAAGAGTACTTATTATTATTTATTATTATTATTCACGTGCCGCTTGCCGCGCGACTCACCGGGCGGGTGGTGCAGCGGCGCGCCGGGCCGCAGCGCCGCGCGCACGCGCGCCGCCTCGGCGCCGCTCGACGCGCTCGACGCGCTCTGCGTACATACATATATGTTATTCATCTACAATAATCCCGTGTTATTCGTCTAAAATAAACAAAATTATTATTTTTACAAGAGATGGCGCCACTAGATATTTCCTTATAAATTTACAAGTTACAAATATGTCTAAAAGTTGCATCATTACAGTTCAAATTTAGTTAAACATACGAGTGTTTTCAACGATTGAAAATAGAATTTCATTTCTAACAACATGTTTGTTTTAAAATTTTGTATTCCTAAAGAAGGTTGATGTGAGACAGGTCATGGTTCACCGGTCGTGAAACTTTTGTCAAAACCGATTAGCTGTAAGTGTTAGACGTATTTCACCCACTTGAAGTAATTTGGTAAATGGGCAGAACCATGATGATGGTGTTTACTTTAGAAATGTCTCATCATGGTTGCTATCCAGTAGGCACCAACCTGAGCGTCGTCGTTTTCGTCGTGGCGCAGCGCCACGTCGCTGAGCGAGTCGGCGTCGTCGTCGCGGGGCTCCGCCGCCGCGCCCGCCACCTCCACCACCTGCACGCGCATGCCGTCCAGGTCCTGGGAGGGTTTAAAATAGATGTAAATTTTAATCAACAATATTTTACGTGGAATACTGCAAAAGAAAACCACATGAGAACTCGAAAACACGCGTTTTAATAGACATATGGCTAATCTAGATCGATCTTTTGTTCTAGAAAACTACATTCCAAATTTTAACGAAATCTTTAGAGTCGTTTCCGAGATCGCCGGTGTAAATAAATATACAAGAATTGCTCATTTAAATATATTAGATTTATCATTGTCATTCAATCTTTTAATAAACGCATGTGAATCCACATTAATTATATAAACAACGTAGTGTTGTCATTATATAATACGCTACGTCGCGTCGTCACTATCGAGCATGTTTTGTATAAGGAAGGAGTAAGAGGGAGAGGGAGAGATAAAGAGAGAGAAAGGGAGGGAGGGGGAGGGAGGGGGTAGAGTGAGGGGCTATGTCGGTGTAGTAGTCAACGCACCTGCACCAAGGTGTCGGGATGCACGGGCACGCCGGCCAGCAGCACGGCGTGGTGCAGCGGGGTGGCGGGGGCGGCGGGGGCGTAGCGCTGCAGCACGGGGCGCAGCACGTGGCGCAGGCGGCGCGCGGGGCGGCAGCGCACGGCCACGCAGCGCGCGCCCAGCGCCACGCGCAGCACGCAGCGCCGCTCCACGGCCACGCAGCGCCCGCCCAGCGCGCTGGACGGCGCCTGCGCGTCCACGCACGCGCCCGAGCCCTGCCGCCGCACGGAAATTATAACGATAAGCTACTCTGATCGTAAATAAAACCACTTTCATTTTTTGTTTATTCATTAATTATTTTATTTAACCTAAACATTTTTATGAGCAAAAAACCTAAATAAACATATATAACGCCCTATGTTAAAGAGCATTCTTTATTATGAATATAATGTTCGAAGTTAATAAATATTTCTTATTTTGAAATAATAGATGGTGTTAGTACTAAATTAAATCGCGCATTTTAATTGTATAGAAAAAAAATAATTCCATAATCTCATAAATATTAATAAATAGTTTGGATGGATCTTTATTACTCAACCGCAGAACAAAACGGATCTGAATGAAATTTGACAGAGTCCAGAAATATATTATAGCCTGAAGTAACACATAGACTACTTCTTATCCAAGAAAAATGTATGGTTCCTGTGGAATAGATTTATTTTTGTTTTTCATTAAAGACGAATACGAGCGAAGCGAGGGTGGTAAGTGATGACGTTCGAGGAATAGACGTGTTAAGCCCACCTGCTCGCCGTCCTTGAGCACGACGTCGTAGGCGCTGCAGCGCAGGTTGCGGCGCTGCAGCAGGCGCTCCACCAGGCGCGCCACGCTGGCGCCCGCGTCCACCGGCACCACGGACGTGGCGCCGTCGGGCAGCACCACGCGGCACAGCGCGCCCTGCCCGCCCGCCGACTGGCTCGTCTTCACCACCTGTACGCGGGTGTACCATATACGTACTAATATTATAAATGCCAAACTTACTCTGTCTGTTTGTCTGTTACATTTTCACGCTCAATCAGCTGAACTGATATAGATGAAATTTGGTATGGAGATAGTTCGAGACCCCGGGTGAAAAGGGGAGCGGAAGTTTATATGGAAAATCAATCATTTCTCAAGTAAGGGATATAAAAGAATCATACCTCTATATAAATATTCCATACTAACCGTCAAAACGTACCTATGGATGAAGCTACCTGAGTTGACAATATGATTTAATTGTACCTAAAATTTTACCAACGACTTATATTCGCTTGTATGCTTCTCCAGAGGCCTAACAGATTATATATTACTTCAAGTGAAAGTCTATATGTAAACTAAATTTTATCTAAATCCGTCTGTGAAGTTAACGTGGAATTATCGTCAAAATATAATCAAATAAATTATCAAATTACCCGGAAAACTTTTCTAAAAAAAATCCTAAAATCACTATTAGAAGTATTAAGAACAAAAAAAAGGAATTTAGCCAAATCGCCTAGTAATGCGCTTATCAACAAACAATATTTCATTTTCCACCAATAAATTCGATGTGACATATAAAACTTCTTTGCGCTGGATCTTCTTCCATACATTATAATCTTATGTCCTTAATTTACACTATAATAAAACTCTTTTTAAAACATTTAAACATTCGTTTGTGTATTCGGATTAACCTTGAAACCTACAAAACAAAGTTAATTAGCAGAGCATTTACTCATATTTCATCACTAGGTAGTACATTTTTAAGTTTTACGCCTAAACTTGCTGTGTAGGACTATTTGAGATCTTGCATTGATAAGATAAGGTACCAAAATATAACAATTTATCATGTAATTTAAACAAAAGGCGTGTCGCGGTTATTTCTGTCTGTACATTTGCATTTGCTTAATCACAGATAATGCTGGAGGAATATTTTATTATTTGTGAAACCGAAATGGACTTGGCTAACTTGGTCTTACGTGTTATGTATTTTTACCGACCTTAAAATAAATTAACGCTGCGTTAAGCGCGGTGATAATAAACGTTAAGTTAAATAATGAATACTAACAAATTTACAATGTATTACAGAAGTGGGTCGAACCATTTGACTGAGTGGTAACGTGTCTACTTCGTAATTATGTTGATATTGTACTATATTCTGCCCGTTTTTTTTACATCCCACTGCTGGACCTCCTTTTAGCCCACTGCTGGGCACGGACCTCTCTTAAATACGAGGGGTATCAGACCATAGTTCCTTAACCGTAAAAAAAGTGATAATCATGTTGGAAATGATTCGCACATGAAAACATCAGAGTTGCGAGACCCGGGATTTGAACCCACTTCGCAGCATCACTTGGTTTCCCAAGCGAGCGCGTCACCACTGGGCTACCACTGCCTAAAGAATGCCGACATTATGACTTAGAAAAGTATACCTACTGTACATTTCTAATCGATTCCAAGTGATTATTGATTAAAATTTTATTAACATCCTATTCATACTGTTATAGTCATATTATTATTAAAAAAGATACAATTACACTTACAAAAAAAAAAATTATAAAATTATAACTAAATAAAACTAATGTTCGTACCTAAGGGATTTTTTTATTATGTAAATTGTATAAAAAAATTTGACTTCCACATATTTACAATATAATTGAATAGTCAATAAAAAGTTTGTGGAAATCGAACTGACGACCCCACACAATACGTTAAGATGCTGCCATTGTGCATGTTTCATATCCAACTGAACTAGTCTGAGGCAGATCTCATTAAATATTGACACACGCCCGAGATTTTCCGCGCAAAGACAATTCATTATGACACAATACCTACTCGTAAATATGTTAGTTTTAATACTGCCATATAGTTGTTTGAGGTTTGGTTTTATTATATACATATATAAAATATTAGGCAGTGGTAGCCCAGTGGTAACGCGCTCGCTTGGGAAACCGAGTGAAGCGGGTTCAAATCCCGGGTCTCGCACCTCTGATATTTTCATGTGCGAATCATTTCTAACATGATTACCACTTGCCTTACGGTGAAGGAAAACATCGTGAGGAAACCTGCATGTCTGAGAGAACCTAGCAAGTTTTCGAAAGACATGTGAAGTCTGCCAACCCGCACTTGGCCAGCGTGGTGGACTATGGCCTGATTCCCCTCGTACTGAAGGGAGGCCCGTGCCCAGCAGTGGGACGTTAAAAACAAAGGGCTGAATACATACATACATATACATATATAAAATTTAAAATACACTACATTATGAAAAAATTGAGGGCAAAGTCCTTGTGTGTGTGGAGTCTTATAATAATGTAAAATTGTTTTATTATTTTAAAAATGATAATAAGTTTGTACGTGTGCTGGATGAATTTGGATGAAATTTAATCGTCGCGGAAGTTATGCGCAAGCGTTCCTGTGGCGTCCCACTATGGCGGATGGGAAGGGAAGCTTGGGGTTTAGTGGGTAGTACCGGCTCTTCTAACCGGTGAGCCCCACATAACTACCTAGGGGTTCAGGTGGTATGCGTAAATGCATTCCCCAAGGAATAAAAAAAAATGGATGAAATTTAATACATATTTAGATCATGACCTGAAGTAAAATATAAGCCACTGTTAGTAATAAATTTTGCCTCGGGGTGGCGCTAGCTGTATATAACATAAACATGAAAAGGTAGTCGAGTGAAGTTAGAGTGAATTTTTACCTCTACATAAAAATGAAAGGTATAATAAATATTTATAATAATTATTATTCCCACTTTTTAAGAATTAGACGAATTGTAACAAACATGTTGAAATGTATAATAAAAAAATACTATTATTCAATTTCCTTACATCAGTCATATTGTGGTCTTCGTTATTCGAGGCTGTGGAGACCGTCCTGTCCCTGGACGCCGTCCTTCCTTTCCACGGCAAGAGGGATCCGCTCCGCCGACGTTCGGACGCGTTCGATGCTGATTTCTTTAACTGCAAGTAATATTACCTGTTTTTACTAGATATTACTTATGATTACCGGATATTACCCATGATTACCAGATATTACCTATGATTACCAGATATTACTTATGATTACTAGTTATAACTTATAAAATTTTATAGATATAATGTATAAATCGTTATTTTTCTCATAATTATGTTGAAATATCAGAAAACTGAAAAATAGTAAATAATTTTCTTTCAATTTATTTTTAAGCCATTAAAAATTTGTAAAAGATTTTCAGTTATTCCTTGTAGAAAAATACAAACAATGCATAAGATAATTAAAATTAAACATATTAGCTGCAATTTGCAGCACAAACTATACAGTGTATTTAGAGTGAATCATTAGTACCTACTGCAGCGGATTAATCGATTGTGCAATATTTTCTTATATTAATTACAGTTATTATGTAATACATATCATTTATTTTTTCAGGTGACGGAAAACAACATTTAAAGAAATGTTTTGATTGTTTGTATACATGAATAAGGGTGGTAGTCTATAAACATTAACAGTAAGTATGCCAAGTGTGCCATCGTCTGCTATTCATGGTAAGAAGGCGAAAAGATGGCTTCAGTGCTATAATATCAAATCATTTCATCATGAAAATCGGTATACTAGACAACCCTTGTATTTAGCAAAATTTGAGAGTAAAAAATTAAAGAGTGCGTGTATGAATATGTATACGCGCAAGAAGTAAAACTTCTGTAGGTTATCGGTACTCTTTATGAAATCGAGTTTATGTTTTAAATAATTAGGATAGGTGAGATACTAAAAATAACGCATATTAGGCATATTACAATCATATATTTATAGAATATCATTTAAGGAAAGAATATAATATTATATATCATTTGTCAGACAATAACAACGGTTACCATGGCAACGAACGTACTGTTATATCCTACTTTTCCACGTAAAGTATAGTTAGTCTGCACTTTAACGGTCGTATGAGAGCCTTTTTGTTATTTTAAAGTTTGCCATAATATAAAAACAATCAGCAGTTTTAATTATTCACACGGGAAGGCTTTAGTTATGAATTTTGCTGATATTGCAAATGCCCTCTTGTATAATTTTATTATAATTAAAGTCAGTTAGACACGGGACGCGGTCGCGGCAACACAAGTATATTTGGGAAAATGTTAAATATACATCGATAGTGTAATTTCTTATGAAATAAAGTTAGTGTGGTGAAAGTAGTTTTTTTTAAAAAGACACAAGGTGTGCGCCGCCTAACAGTACGTACATGTTTCCGTAACGCATTCACCAGCTTACCCACCAAGTCGAGCGTGCGTAAAGAAGTTTTACTTCAAAAAGTATAGAGAGTGTACGTTATGTGTACGCGCTGCACTATACTCTCTCCTGCAGTTGGCTGGTGTCAGTGAGGACCGGTCGGGAGGACGTTACCTTGGGCGTGTCGGTGTCTCCGGACGGGTGCGGCGCGTGCGGCGCGTAGGGCGGCGGCAGGCCGCGCAGGTCGGCGCGCGCGCACTCCGCGTGCACGCCCGAGCGCAGGAAGCGCGGGTAGCTGTCGAACTTCATCACGTTGAAGATCTGCTTCTGGGCCTACATTTATGATGGAAAATTGACTATTCAAAAATACTTCTAAAAATCTTTTAATTTAATTCACATAGCATTCAATAAGATTCGATGATGGAGTTACTTATGTGTGTTGGAGTTCATACATTCATTGGAGTTCATGCATTCAACAAGGTTAGATAACAGAATAATGTGTTCTATTTGATTTGTAACTTTTTTTTAAGTGTTTAAAACAATATAAATATGTAAGGAAACTACATTCTTAAAACATGCAAATTAAAATCATTAGTGAGTCTGTCAGAAATTTTAAACAACTTGATTATTACGAGATTTGAGCGTAAAATTTTTGGTCAATTAAAGTACCTTCAATACCCAAAATCTCATGTACTCAAAATAGACCCCTTAAAGTAAAATTAGTATAACATTCGTAATGTAATAATTATGAAATTTTGTTAGAAAGTTATGACAATACCTGTGTGAACAGATCCTGTGGCGGCGGCACCTGGTGCAGCCGGAGGGCGGCCGCGCGCCGCGCCGCCGCGTCCACGTTCACGGGCTCCGAGGCGCCCTCCGCCAGGTGCCGCTGGTATATGTCCATCGCGAGGGGGCCTCGCTTCTCGTCCTCATCGCAGCATCTGTACTGCTCGCAGGACCACCAGAATCTGGAAGGGGGGTGATATTGCTTTATATTTATATTTACCTACAATATCAGATTTGAACAAGCAATCGCAATCTAACTTATCTCAGGTTAGCCCATTTAATAAATATTGAAAATTTTTCATTCCTACTACATTAATTTTTTTTTTTTAATAAGTGTTTGTGACTTCTTCTAACAGCTCAACGGAACTAATTGAAATTCAAAATAAATATGCAGCTTATATCTTAAATGAATACATATTAAGTCTGTACATATCTTACCGACACGTCGACCACGCAAGCGAAACAATTGTTAAGAATTTTAAATAAAGCATTATGCCAAAGCTCAAGTTTATAAATTGATTAGCTATAATAAATATTGTCTAAAATTAAAGTCCAAATATCACTTTGCCAATATCTTAACATCAATAAATACCTAATAACATGTTATCTAAAATGTACAATTGTGTTCAGCCCTTTTTGCCGTCCCACTGCTGAGCACGGGCGTCCCTTCAATACGAGGCGATCAGACCTTAGTCCACCATGCTGGCCAAGTGCAGGTTGACGTACATACTCGTACACCCACATATAAACTTACCTAATATTTTCAGCCGCGAATTCCTTGGACAAGAAGTGCGCGAATGCGGCGGCGCCGGCGGGGTCTGCCAGCAGCTGCTCGAGGCCCAGCGACCAGCGCGCCACGCCGCCGCAGCTCGCGTTGCTGCCCTGCACCGGCACCGAGCCTTCGCTCATTTGCTGCTGGCAACATACATCTATATCATTTCATATGTTCCACTGGAATTTGAAAGTCTTTTATATATAATAACTGGTATTTCACCATCGCTACGCTCGTGTTGGTCCCTAGGTACTGCCGGTATTTCACGGGAACCGTACTTTTTTCCGGGATAAAAAACCTATGTGCTATCTATCTCTGTGCCAAATTTCATCCAGATCCGTTCAGCCGTTCTGGCGTGATTGAGTAACAAACATCCATCCATCCAAACTTTCTTATTTATAATATTTATGGGATTTTAATTACTAGCGATTTACCATCGCTTCGATCCAAACAGCAGCCTAGGCCTTTCCCCATGTCATACACTATGTGTATACCTACTATATTTGAACCAAATCCATCATGAAGAAGTAACAAATATACACATATCTACATATATGTACATATAAAAATTATTTAATAAACCGAGTAATTTAATTTTGACTTGTGTTAAAAGTCTACTGTGTGTTTTAGTAGTGTTAGAAAATGAAAAAAAAAAAACTGTATAAATTCCTAAATAATTAATTAGATATGCGGACAATATTCAACAAATCATTTAGCCACGAATATCTGTCAAGTCATTACATGAAATATGGGGAAAACTATAATTGCCAGAGTAAATAAAACATCGATATAAATGAGTCGCACTTCTTAGATAATAATAATTATAAATAATGTAACAATTAACAAAACTAACATAAATGGCAATGTTTGCGCAAGAACAATGCGCCGCAGTCCAATCGTAAATCGAGTGTCATCCTCTGCAGTGATTTTATATTATCTGTATAATATTTATCATAGATACTGTTTACTCTGTAAACATTTACATTAAGGAAATGTAACACAGCCATGTCTAAAATTAAAGAGTTTTTAACCTAAGTTGTGGTCTTAGAGGCACACAAACTGTCCTTTTTTGTATTTACAGTGGATATAATGGTTTCTGAATCTTTTATTATCGGCATGAATATTTTGATGATTGATCAGACTGCTATTATAATATGCAAAATATTATGTATATGTTTCTATGTTTGGATGAAATTTGTAACACATAGACCTGGAGTAACATACATACATACATTATATATACTATAGGCCACTGTTAGGCACCTGGAATCGCCCATGGGAGGGATCACGTTAACACTAACTAGTATGTAATCTAAAATTTGTTGTAATATCTAAATATATAAATACCTTGCTATATATGCCGCGGTGGTCGTGATGCCGGTAAGAGCTGCCAGCGCCGCTGCCCGTCGTCCAGCGGCGGAACGGCGACGACTGTTCACTCTGTGACAAAAGAACAAATCAATATTTAATTTTATATTGTCTTGATCAGGAATCGTACCTATAGGTATATCTTTGCGAGAATAGCGGACACTTAACATCTATGCCATATGCTTTCTTACTTTTATATATTAACAAACAATACGATTACACAATCGACTTATGCATGTAAGTGATTAGATAATTGCTAATAGGTGGTAATACATAATATATAATTATTAATTATTATAATATATCACAATTCTAAACAAAAAAAATCTATATATTTAGTAGCTATATATTTTGAATCATATGTTTTGGGTGCTTAAATCCTTTTTGTTTGTATTACAGCTAAAGCAGGAAAAGCTTTAAAGCTCTGTATAATAAAATCGATAAAATTTTAGTTATTATAACATAAACTGGAGTATATTTATGAAAACCAGTACACTTTCTAAGAAATAAATATATACGAACAGACACTAGAACTCGCGTCGTGGGAACAAGGCGAGGGGTGGAGGTCACATTTTAAAATTTGACACGTTTGGCCTTCACATTATTCACGTACGAACATACATACACAATAGATATACATTACTATATTATAGTATAAATAAACTAATATACGATATAAAGTACAATTAAAATATAATATAGGTATACATTAAAAAAAAGCAGATGAATCATGAGTCTTCAAAATAATTTATTTTTATAAATTCTTTAGATATCAAATTTAATTTGACAAGTGTAGATATAGTGTAAGATAGATCGATAACGACCGATATTAGTGTCCTATCTTTCAATTGTGTGATGTACTAGAGACAAGAGCTCGACAGTAGATACGTGTTGCTATCTGTGGCGGCTTCTACAAGATGAGTCGATAGAGAGAGAGATTGGCGATTCTACAATCTTTAAGAGGATTGTGAAGTGCCGATACGCGGCGCGAGTAGGTTTTTAGAAAAATGCTATCTGTTTCATACCGCTTAGCCTCCCTCCGGGCGTGAACAACACAAATACAACATACGCAAATTCTCACGCACACTATAATAGCAGCAGCCGGTGACGCGCGGGCGAGTGCGGGGGGCGGCGCGGTGGCGGCGCGACTCGGCGCAAGAGCGTTCATTCGAAATTCGAAGTAAACTTTTCAAATTGAATTAGTTAGTTCCAGAAATTAGCGCATTCAATCAAACAAACAAACAAACTCTGCCTCTTTGTAATATTATTATTGTATAGATGTTGTAATTGAGTTTTATTGAAATCTTATTAATATACAAAATTTTTAATTTTACTTCTTGTCTGGTAATAATATTAGTCCGTTCATCGATTAAAAAGTACTAGATACACAATCGCATGCAAAAGTAACAGTCATCAATTGTTTAGAATTTAGATAATTCTAGTTGAAATAAATATACAATAATGTAAATTCAACTTTAAATGCAAGGCTTAAAGTTGTTTTCGTAAAGCTATGTATAAAAAGCAAAAAATTTTACGACCTTACGAGGCTTACTCGTACATCAAAACAAATTCAACCTTACACGCATGTCAAAATTACAAAGTGTACAAAAAATCCAACAAATAGAAAGGAATCAACTAGCCCGGTCGAATTAGCTCAAAAAAGAGGCAAACATTGCAAAAATTTTTAACAGCAATTTTCTTTCGGCATTCTTTGGGGGAGGTCACTGGAAGTCTAAATTTAGATTTTTGGGGTACCAGACCCATGCGTCATCAGCCTTCTTGAAATTAAGGGTTGATATTTGTTTATTGAATAACTCATTTATTTTTAATTTTACACGAAAAATAGTTATTACAAAAGTCGTTTGAAATTAAATTTCCTACAGTTTTGGTTCTTATCACTTTTTCCTACGATCGATATTTTTGGATTTATACCCGAAAAAAGGGGGCGATTTTTTGTTTACTGAACAACTCGTTTTTTTTTTCAATTTTAAGCGAAAAATTATAATGAATAAAGTTGTTTAAAATTACATTTCCTATAATTGTGGTCCTTATCAATTTTTTCGTAGGATCGATATTTTTTTATTTATGTATGTATGTATTCAGCCCTTTTTAACGTCCCACTGCTGGGCACGGGCCTCCCTTCAATACGAGGGGAATCAGGCCATAGTCCACCACGCTGGCCAAGTGCGGGTTGGCGGACTTCACATGTCTTTCGAAAACTTGTTAGGTTCTCTCAGAAATGCAGGTTTCCTTACGATGTTTTCCTTCACCGTAAGGCAAGTGGTAATCATGTAAGAAATGATTCGCACATAAAAATATCAGAGGTGCGAGACCCGGGATTTGAACCCGCTTCACTCGGTTACCCAAGTGAGCGTGTTACCATTTTGCTACCACTGCCTTGTATTTTTTTTTTTTTTTTTTTTTTTTTTTTTAATTTATACCTGACATAAATATCTTCGCCAGCTGTGAACCGACTTCAATGATTCTTTTTTGTTTGATAGTATATGTCCGATAATTGATTCCGCATATATTTTATTAGTATTGGTAGAATAGTTTGGTTTTTAAAGCAAAATAACTGACAAAAATATGTTATCCAAGTAAATGAAAAACGTTTTTTTTTTGTTTTTCTATGGCTTTTTGGGTGATTGTTTGAACATGTGCATATTAACTCAGTGGTCGTGCTTAGTTTCACGTAGCGATTCGTGCGGGTCACACGTCAAAGAGTGTCTTGGCGCCAACTGTAGCCTACCTTAAACGCCCAGAAATCGTGTTTGGCAAATAAAAATCTCCTTACCGTTCGAGTTTCCCGTGGTAAGTCTATTATTCTTATTTATCATTTTTATGCACTGTAATAGTCGCCATAGGATACTCTTTGCTTTAATTACCGTTGATGTAATTACCATTTTTCCCGTTCGTATTTTGGCAAATGGTATAAGTTGGCCTCTTATTATATTGAAACTCCTTACTCCACTAGGCCAGCCCAAGGTCGAACTGTTACTACCAACGCGTGATTGATTGTTGTTCGTTCGGTATGACATTTCCGCAACAAAATAAACCTACATTCTGACTACCCGCCAACCCCTGACTTATTTTTTTTCCAGAGTAAAGATGCCTCAGAAAAAACAGCAATCGAAGGAGAAAACATTGCCTAAAGCCAAAATCGCACGCCGGAACCGATACACTAAAATCAAAGATGACCCTGTTTTATACGCCCTTAAATAGAAAAAGAACAACAACTATATAAAAAAGGAAAAGAACAGAAAAAACAGAACTAGAAGGCTACAGAGGAAGAAATGGAGAGAAAAGTTTAGAAAACATTTTCAATAAAAATAAAATAAAGGAAGGAATAAAATATATGAATAAAAATACACCAAGAAGACTACACCTAATTTGCGAAAATGAGCCATAACCCTCTACATCTAACGATCTATACGAACCATTAGTTAAGAACTTAATTAAGAAGCAAATTGAGAAAGATGCGTTACATGAAAGAAAAAAATACCCAATTTACAAATCACAATTAGAATCCCTGCAATGAAAAAATAATGCCCATAGGAAAATTATAGTTATAAGACTGAACAACACTACTCAGAAATAAAACCTAAGTAGAAGAAGCTAAGAAGAAAATTTTACTTGAAGAAGCAATGAGGAATATCTTACAAAAAAACTATAAAAGAAAAATAGAAAGTAAAAAGAAAATTAAGTGATGCTGTCATTGGTGATAAGCTGTTTTTTAAAAATCTCAAGATTTTGTTTGAAATTAATAATTTTCGAGTGGGAGATAATATGAAAAACAACAACAACCAAAAAAATGTCGAACATGAAAAACTAAAAAGCGATATTCAAAATCTTTGTGAACACTACGATATTTCTAGAGTAACTTCAGGTAAATTAGAATTTATTACACAAAAGAAAGAAAGAAAGAAAGAAAGCAAAAGAGGTGGTTGTTAGATACTATAAAAACCTTCAGAATAATTTTTGAAACTGAATTTTGCAAAGTTACTCTTACTTTTGTAAACAAAAGCCACTTTGGATACTTATACCCAGTGTTAATCAAAGAGATATACATATTATGTGTTTGCAAACTGCATGCAATACAATAATTCTAATGACTGAATTCTATTTAATTATTTTCTTTTGTGCAACGCTTGAATCAAGAGTTCCACGTTTGCATGCAGTTTGCTGAGATGGCTGAGATATGTATCTCTTTGATTAGCATTGGGCACAATAAGTACCCAAATTTTTTTCAAAAGTAAGAGTAACTTACCTTGCAAAATTGAATTTCAAACATTTTGTGAAGGTTTTTAATAGTATTAGAAAGGTCTTTCATAGTATCTAACAAATACCTCTTTGTTTCTTTCTTCTGTGTACTGAATTCTTTTTTACGTGTAGTCTCTTTTGAAACATCGTTACTTTCCAAAAAATATTGAATATCACTTTTTAGTTTTTCAATGTTATTTAAATAAATAAATATGTGATTTAAGTATATTATTCATTTTATTTATCAATCAAGCAGCATAATTACCATTTTTTAAATACTAATTACCGTGTGTTCCATATCTCATCACCGTCGTCGAAAATTTTGAGCCTTAGGTTTAGACCTATATAGCAAGCAGTTCAAATACTGTGCGTTTGATTTATTTCGTTAATCTAAGCTATAAACTTCACGTTAAATGCATAAAAGTTGTAATTGGAAGCAATATTTGAACTTAATTTACGAACGCTGAATGTGTCTATCTTCAAATATTCACCCTTTTATTGTTCTTAATAGATTTCAACGATAAAAAGTAGGCACTAAAAAAAAAACTTTTTTCAAAAACTACAAAGTAAAAAATAACTTTGATTTTGGAAATCGGTGGCAATACAAAACAAAAAACAGAACCAAAGCCGATGACTTTTTAATTTAAAGTCCTTATGGGCTCTAAAATAAAAAGACTCAATAAAGTTATTCTCAGACATTTTTTTCATGATAGTTCTTATTTGTGTAGGTTAATATAATCCCGATTGATGAACAAAGGTTAAAAGTATCAAAGTTCAAAGTATCGATCGATATATCGATATTATTTTCTCCTCCCTAGGCGATGATAATGTCGATAACACCTTCAACATCACTACAATATGCCCCCGCCCCCGACCCGTATGGTGCGATAGAGAGAGTTGCAAGTCTTAGAGGCAAATACCTACATTTCCATTTTGAAATATTGTTTCGGGCGATAACGTTTTCACCCCCCTAAACATTTACGAAATGAGACAATTTTGGTATCATTCGATTCAGTACACCTTAATCTAGGTCTGTACGTTTTTATTTTTTTGTAATTCAGCTTAGTTTAATTAAAAAAACTAAAAAAGCTCGAGGAAGTTTTTAAGTCAAAAATTGAGATATTTAGATGCTAATAACTTCTATCGTACGCAATATTTCTTTAAAATAAAAACGTACGGACCTAGATTTTCATTATATCTACAACATTTCCAAAAATTATGAAAATTGGACTATGTTTACGGGGGGAAAAACGTTATCGCTTTTTGTATGAAAATTTACAGCTTCACAATCCTCTTAACGAATACATATCTAAAAAATATAGGGAATAACATATTCAATTCAATTCAATTCTCTCGTTAAGGGCTTCACAGCGTGCCAGTTAAGCACAGATTACTTCGCCAATGTCACGTAGACTGGAGAAGACACGAAGAAGATTGGTCGATAAAATAAAATTAATAACCTAAATTAAATTATAATGTGTACAAAGCGGAGTAAACCTTTACTAAACCTAAAACCCACAACAAAAGATGGCACATTTTTAATTTCTGTTCCAGCACGCTGGTTAGTATCTTATTAAAAACTAACTAAGCGATTCACGATAGTTACGTTTTAACGTTTAGTATTGATTTCTTAGAGATAATATATTTTCCCGCAGTAAAAAGTTCGCAGACAGAAGTTCTAAAAACTATAGATTCAGCCTCTGTATCTATAATAATGACTGTTTCAATAAGATTTTCCAAAAAATATTTAATGAACAGTTCGACTCAATTGCAATACATTTTATTATACACATAATATAATAGATAAATACTTAAAAATGTACAAGTTTTAACCAATAAAAGAATTGAAGCAATTGACTTCATGAGGATGCTGGATGTGGCATCAAAAGAAAACATCAAAGAATAGCTCGATGTCATCTGTTTATAATTTACATTTGAAATCAGACTCCTAATAGTATTTGTAAACAAACTTGTTACAGTGACTGTATTACTCGCGTCTAACACGATTAAGAAATTAAACCAAGTTGAAAAAGCTTTCGACCCAAATACAATGTTTATTTCTTTAACATCGCGAATAGGGCGTACACTGTCGACTTGAAAGTCTTTATAAAAGCTCCTCGATTGATTTATTTATGTAACGAGTTTTATAATATAGGCTAATAAATTAAAAGAGCTTTTTAAGATGGTAAAATGAGTTACATCCGTTATTATTTATCCAGTACGAATCTAAATAACATTTGTTTAATTTTAGAGCAATAAAATTGTAACGAAAATTTTATAGGTCGACTTCAACGATTACTTGAAAAACAATAATTTTATTACGTACTAACTAAACCCGGCCATGCTACGCTGCGGCTTTGTCTAATATTATTAGAGGAATAAATAACAGATTTGCAATTTTGAACAAACGAACATAAAATTTTATATATGGACTAGCAGAACCCGCGGATACGCGTTCAATCTACAAAAAACAACTCTTTGGCTTTATGTTCGATTCGCGATTAAAAATGGGGGTAGGAGGGTGAAAAGTACTTTACAATCCATTCTCATACCTACTAAATAAAAAAAAAAATCATTAAAATCGGTCAAGCCGTTACGGAGAAGTGCGACCACAAACACCGTGACGTAAGATATTTTAATAGGCACTTAAAATTAAATTTAAATTTATATTAAATATATTAATTAATTTTAATATTAAATACTTAAAAAAAAGAAAACACGTCATGTAGGTATGATTAAAATATGTTCATATGCGAGGGAATCCTCGTATGTCGAAGTCCTGAACAAACTATTAGTGACATCTGTGTTTAATCAGCTTTTGATACTCTTTGTTAGAATGGAAATCGACAAAAAATACATTTTGTTTCAAATAAAAAAAAAAGTTAGACTAAAATTAGAAACTAGTTGAGTTTATCGACTGAATCACTACATAGAATAAAACAAAGTCTTTTTTCGCTGTCTGTCTGTCCCTATGTATGCTTAGATCTTTAAAACTACGCAACGGATTTTGATGCGGTTTTTTTAATAGATAGAGTGATTCAAAAGGTAGGTTTATATGTATTATACATATTACATGAATATTATAGTTCAGAAAAGCCGAGATATACAAAGATTTATATTTCATACTAAACGTTATAACGTATCTAGGGACGAACCCGAGCGAAGCGAGGGTGAGTCGCTAGTCTAATATAATATTTTATTGTACACTAAATAAATAGTAGGTAACTATGTAAATACTGTTCTATGAGTATGTAAGAGTCGAGCAGATAGCAATCAACTGCTTCCTGAAATTCCAACCTCACACAATACCTAAGTACTTACATAACGTTGATGAATGATGCATTTCGATTTTATCGGGGAACAGGAAAATGACAGAATATTATTTACCAATCTATACAATTGTAACTGAATCGAATCTGTACATTGAATATTTTTTTAAAAATTTAATTGAAATAGTCATTATCATCGATACAGAGGCCGATTCTATAGTTTTTAGAATTAAAGTCTGTCTGGGAAAAGTATTACGAGAAAGTCACTGGACAGATTTTAATGAAATTTAGTATGATGATAGCTAGTTATCCTAGTCGACTTATAGGATACTCTTACTGCTGTTAGTTCATTTTTGGTATATTTTTAGTATATGTAGGTACTTACTGCTAAGTGTCGTAACAGGATGTTACAATAGACCGTAACGTTTCTCAATAACTTAACTATAAAAGGCCAAAAAACATTTCAAACTAAAGTGGTAGTTTCACAAAACAAATTCAAAAAAATCAAACTTCACGTATTAACGTACAACAAACTTAGCGTATTAACGTAGTATTTTTTTAATTATTACATAATGAACTTGATGTACCTACGTACACGTAAAAACCATATTATTATTATTATTAGCGTCAAACCGCAATTTTTAGGTTTCAATATATTAAATAAGGAAATTAAGTATTAATTAAGGTAGGTAATCAAAATTAAGTTTAAACAAGGTAAATTAATATATAAATGAATTACAAAACTATCATAAAAATACTTTTTTATATTACTTTAAAGTAAATTCTTATAACTTTATTAGATATTTTTTCTATTAATTATAATGTAAATTAATATATACCTGGGATCGAGCCTCGCTTGGCGTCTTTCGGAAAGGATATAAAAATTGTGTTTTTTCGAAAAAAAAACACGTATGTAGATAGATTTACATTTTAAAAAGCTTAACCTTATATAAATACAAGATTTGATCCAAATCGTTAGAGCCGTTTTCGAGGATACACGAAACAAATAAATATATATGTATACAAGAATTGCCCATCTAATATTATAAGATTCTTAAATATATTGACATTTTTTAAATATTTTTCTGATAATTATAAACACAGAACTGTATTTGTAGCACATATATGTATATGTGTATTTAGTTTATAAGCTTTTCCCTTGGATTATTTTTACTCAACAATTATAAAAAAAGCTGTATTTACATATAAAATATTAATTTACCTCAGGTTCGTAGTCCGAGACGTACCATACAACCATTTTACACGCACAATAATAATCTACTAACAGTTAAAAAATACATATGCTCTACTTCACTATATAGAGTCACCACGAAAAAACCACCACCTAAATTAACCACAAAAGTAACAAAACTCATATAAACGAACCATTCAGGGTTTCAAGTCAATAAAATCAGATATCTATATTATTTTCATGACAAATAGAGACGTTCTAGTACTTTCATAATTAGCCTACAATCTTATTCAAAATTAAGCTTATTGCTGATATCTCGAAAACTGTATTAAAAAAAAAGCTTAAAAGTTCAAAAACAATCACTATAATCACAATTATGAAAATTAATATTTTTGTGCGTATTATTTTCACGATATATCGTCTAGCACTTTCATGACGAACCGCCTACGTATGTAAAGTTAAATTAACTCAATATCTCTAAAACTGTATAAAACAAAAGCTTAAAAGTTTAAAAACAATCACTATAATCACAATTATGTAAGTTAATATTTTTAAGCGTATTATTTTCGCGATATATCGTCCCTAGTGGCGGTACACACGCTACTGTTCGAGTCACAAGTACATAATGCGAATTACAATGACAATCACACTGAACATCCCCGTTTCCGGCGACCGCGGGCCAAATTAGACGAGCTGGCGGGCGTCGCAGGAAAAGCTGGATGTGTCACTCCTGCTGAATGTATATCAGTTTTGCATATTGTATTGTTTTATTTAATCATAAGGGAAAGTCAACAAAAAAAAACAATTCAGCTACACTGATATTTTAAAACGGTATTATTTAAATGAGGATGATTCACAAAGTTTTTCTACTAATAAAGCTAAATTTACAGAGATACTTCTTTTTTTTTTTATTTTTTTTTTTATTTATTTGTTCAGGTAAAAACAGTCGTATACAAAAGATCTTAAACAGTAAGAATACAATTAGACCTATATTACCCTAAGTTATAACAAATGAACTGATTTGTAATCAATGTCAAAGTGACGGATGCTAAATAAGTATGTTTTTACTTCGGTATAAGTACCAAGTGTTTTCAGGGCGAAATTGATATACCAAATTATTAAAATTCTTATTGCAAAAGCTACTAAAGGGCGCGGGGGGATGAGGATGACGAGAAGGCTTGAGACCTTTATTTAATTTTTTTACATATCTCTTAATGAGTAGAGCAGCCATCATTATTTGAACTAAATATTGATTTTGTATTAAGTGAAGGTCTCTAAAACCCAGAAATCCTCATCCAAAAATTCCACATGAAACCTTCGTTTTCATCGTTTACCGGAATTATCATGTTTTTATTTACGTTCACTAATATGTTCTGTATTATTCGGTAATACTTCCTAAAATACAAGAATACATATGCTAATAAATGGATTAAATTAATAACTATGGCTTCTTTAAGATCCTAATGTATATTTAAACTAGATATTTTGTTTGTCGAAAACATTTTCGCGTGAGCCTATTTATTCGAGATCAAAGAAAAGCAAACAGTTGTGAGGCCGCGATCAAACATCAAACTAAATTGATAGAGTCTTGGCGAATGACAGTAATTCGCCAAGAAGGCCGGGGTCGAATCAATATGTTAAAATCTGTAAATCAACCGACTGACCTCAATCTTAATTTATACTTGCATTAAATCACCTGAGATATAATTATCTATATTATTGAAGCTGTAAATTAACATTAATGATATAGTTTCCAGAGTAATGGCTACTGTATAAAAGGCACCAACCACAAAGGCTATACTTGTTTACTACTTTTGCTTAATATATTAAGCTCTTTGTGAGAATTCTTTAGGTATTTAACCTGGTTATCTATACAAATAATAAAATTCTAACTGAGCTGAATTTGTTTGTACATAAAATATTTTTTGGAACATCTTATTGAAATAAGACATTATTATCGATACAGATGCCGAATCTATAGTTTTTAGAATTTTTGTCTGTCTTTCTGGGAACGCATCACGAGAAAACCACTGGATAGATTTGGACAAAATTTGGCATGGCGATACTTTTTACAGCAGGAAAATATCTCATCTCTGAGAAATCTATACTAAACGTTAAATGTAACTAGAGGCGAACCCGAGCGGAGCGAGGGTGAGTCGCTTGTCTTATAATAAACAAAATATTTCACAAACATTATTACAAATCAAATTAATAATAACCACAAATTAGGAATGTGCAAATAATATCCGCCAAGGGTATCACCTAATTCGCCACAACTCCTAACTTGAGCTGAACTGTTGCCTATGACGAGTACGCACAGGGCCGCGACTAAACCGTCACTTCTGGCTACCGTCCAGATTTGAATGACCACGCTTATGGTAAGGACACACATTGTCCTCTATAAATGGTACCACTGTTTTGCCGACAATATCTATTGACGCAATTTGCAGCTCCGACAGCTCATTGGTTAACAAACCTAGTTATATTCTATTAGGTTCTTTTAAACAGAAATTTTCTTTTTGAAGCTCCCATTTGAAGCACTTTATACCCGTAATAAACGTGTATATTATAATACTATTTTAAAACATCGTACTTTATTTTCCTATAACACTTGTTTTAGGTCAACATTAAAATAAATTATCTTATTGGTTGTAAAAATGATTCACACACAGTGTTGCACGAATTCAGGATGTTTATATTTCAATATTTTATCTCGAATGTAACGAGATGAAGGTCCATCGGAGCGCAAGGTTCCGGATATACTTTCAGGATGTCACAAGTATAACTATAAAGAAAATAAATCTATATTATTAGCAATAGCTAAAATATTGTCCTCATAATCTTACTACGTCCTCAATTCGAACTGTATATTTACTAAAATAAAATAGATAAATATTTGTGATATCATTAAATCATCAGCTATACCTGCGGGTAAAATTTCTCGAAAGCTGCCAACTGTGTCAAAGTTGTCAACGTAGAATTTGACCTAATAAAATCCCGGTTGGCTTGGAAATCTTGGGCGGAGGCGTATGTCCAAGACAAAAAAGAAACAAAAAAGCTTGTGGCATTGATTTTGTGGTCTTATTTGTTTTTTTTTTTTTAATTTATTTTTATTGTAATTGTTGCACAAATGTTGCTATCGAAATTTCTGCTGGTAAATAAAAAAAAAAGACTGTATAATTTCACATTAATAATTATGCACAAAACACAAGTCACCTCCAATCATCAAAATTTTGGACAACGCGTGCTCGATGCAGATAGATTACCGACTGATCAAACTACTTTTGACTGATGTAATATCCGTATAACAGTACAGTAACGAGCTTAGCTTACAAAACGTCGTTCTTGTAATTAATTGTTTCTCAACTAAAACTAGTAATATTATGAAAAGCGATTCATTACCGGTAATTACACACGCGGCGGTACATAATCCTGTTAATTAATTAAAATTCTCGTTTTGATACTCTGGTTTTAATTAAAACATTCATATTTTGATGTTAAATAATAAGTGTATCGCTTCCTAAATAATAATTTAAGGAAAAACGAAACACCCTACTTTCCGGTATTTTCTTATTGCCCGTTACACCGTTTTACAGGATGCATGGTGGGTGATGGTTCTTACACATGGATGGTGCTTCGTGAAACATTATCGCTTAACCTAACGTTAAAGTGAAATTAAAGACATTTGATGTTGATATTCAACAATAAATATGTCTTGATTTTAATAAGTAATGAAGTTGATAAATTATATTATAATATTAAAGTGATAGGACTGGAAACAAAAATTTTCACAACAGTTCCCTATATACCTAAGGAGAGAAAATTATATATTTTGTAAGTTTATTCCCAAAAGCTAAAGCGAAGAAAACCACTTGTTTCAATGTTCACGGCAATTATTATTTGGGTTTTTATATATTAGAGTAAACGCATACGATTAAAAGGCAGACCCCTATCGTATTAATATGTTCGTCGAAATACTTAATATTGTAAATATTTCCTGCATAGTGATGTAATTGTAAAAGTGAAATAATAAAGCACATCCTTCTCAGTACTGATAGTTAGTACCAGCCCATTACCGAGCAACGGGAGCGTTTTCCTCGGCAGCTGAGATCACGTAGACACTGTTTACATACACGCCAGACGCGACAACCACGCAAAATCATACTTATAGTAAGTATTCAAAACATAAACCTGAATATTTAAAACATAAACCTGTTTTTAAGTTTTTCGATCGTTTCTATAACTTATAGCCTCTCTCTTATGTTCCCTTATATACATATATGGGTTACCTTTTAATAATCGCTATTCATAGGGGCATTGTGTTCTTTAAAATAACATCGTATAAGCTACGTTTTAACGTTTAGTATTTCTCAGAGATGATATATTTTCCCGCAATAAAAAGTATCCTATATTTTGACAGGAAAACTAGCTATCATCAAAATCTGTCTAGTGGTTTTCCTGTAATGCGGCCACAGACAGACAGACAAAAATTCTAAAAACTATAGAATCGGCCTCTGTATCGATAATAATGTCTATTTCAATAAGATTTTCCAAAAAAAAATATTTAATGTACAGATTCGGCTGTTACAATTTCATTATACTCGTATGTATAGATTAACTAACAACAAGTATTATTGCAAACTTGTACAAACCTAAAATTAAGTATATTTTTCATCTCCAGAAAAATATTTGTAAGAAAACTGATACCTGATACAAAAATAAAACGAGACAAATATACTATCAACTCAACTTACAATCCACTGTAGCCTCGTCACCAGCTTCTCGATTTTGAGTGTAGGCATCGCTACGCACTGGACACTTAGAACACGACTCAAAGAATGTACTCGAAGTCGAAATACAATTTTATCTAAATAAAAACAAAACAACACTTTGTAATTACCGTGTTTAAAAGAATATGACTTAATTATTTATGCATAGCGTAAAGATAAGATTTAAATGAATTTTTATTACATAATAAAATGCTTAATTTGTATGTAAGAGGAAACGACAATGAGCCTAGAATCTAGATTATTCAACAGTTAGTCTAAACTCTAAGTCACATGCGAGCTGGCCAACGGAAACGTTTAACGATTGATCAGTTTTTGATAGCGCTGTAATAAAAACACGAGTTTTACTGCGGCATTATGTTCGCTAACAAATTCTATAATAGCCATCTATACTAATCAGGGGACTGACATAATGTGTTTCTTCTATCATTAAAGAATGGATCTTTTAAAAATTGTATTGAAATGACTAATTAATCATGATGATACTTAGCTATTACATTTATATAAGGCTATTTCTTAAATTTATTACAGAAAATGAGGTTTTTATTTAACCCGTTATTATTTTTTCTTTTTAAAAATATAGGCCATAGATGTAGGTATAAATTCTCTGTCAGGAATAATATTTAAATCCTACCAACTGCATTTTTGCTTATTATTAAAAAAAAACAAATCAGAAAGGCAACATTCTGTTGCAAAAAAAAAAAAAGAAAATAAAGGTCGTTTAAAATGTATATTAATTATTAATTGAGTAAAATAAAAGATTTACAAGTTACAATAAAACGAATCGAATAAGCAATAAAAGCAAATGAGAATTTTCGATCATTTTAATAAATGTTTAAAAACGAATTCGTGCTACGGACATTGTTTTACGGAGAACATAAAACTTCCGTCATTGTAAAAAAAAAAAACAAATAAAATAAGCCATTTACTTTTAAGCACGATGTTACACGAGTGGTAACTATTTGTAAAATATTCAATTTTTCACATCACTTCTTGCACGGCTTTTTGTCACTGGAGTCGAGTTCTAACTGACGAAGTTCAGGTGCTAAACAAAGTGGGCGTTGATTAATTTGTTCTGTTATCATTGTTATCAGTTTATCACGTATTGGCTACGTGATACAGACGCTGAAGTATGTATGTACACAGTACCAAGATACCTACGTATAGTTTAAATTAACACTTCCAAAGTTTCTCGTCGTTTTTTCAAGTTCACATATTTTACACTATTAGAAAGGTTAAATAATACTCTGAACTGTTACACTGACAAGTATACTTATAAAAACTCCGAATGAGAAAAATAAAGACCATAAGTTAGTGAGGTAACATTTTTTTTCTTATATTTTATCGTTGCACCAAATGGCACTCCTGGGAGCCACTGAACAAAAGAATTGAATTGAATTATTTTATCGTTCTATCCATACTAATACATATAAATGTGAAAGTAATGCTGTTTGTTTGTTTATCTTTCGACGCTTAAAACACTAGTCTACATCCTGAGAACGGATATAGGCAGGCTACCCATGTTACACCTTACATTACTCACATTTAGTATCTATCAATTTATCTTTTTCTCCAAAGTAATAGTTCACCCTATTATTGATAAAATGTTTAAGAATAAAACGTACGTATAAAACACAGGTACGTTTCTACCTGTTGTTCTGAAGGTAGCTTTCATATCTTCAATAACACAGTCAGTCAGTCCCCTGACTACCTGAGCTAAAAATACGACGCAAATGTTATGTATTTGCTAACTTGTCAGTGGAACAGCGCCATTTCATAAAAAAAGATAATATCCTTCGTTTTATCGTTTAAAGTGTCATAATGGATACGAGGCGAGTTTACATTTTCTTACATGATAACTTGTAAATATAAATAGGAAAACCCCAAATGTATATTAAATTATTATAAATAACACGAAAAAAAAAATAACATTATTATTTTTAATTTAGAGTACTGATGTTATCTGTGCATATTATATAGAGTTACGTATATGATATTAGATTATCTGTAGACAAAACAAGGCTTTCTGAAGTTCATGTTTGAAAAGAGGTTTCATCAAAAAGTATGTAACAAAAATTAATAAAAAATCAATAGTAAGTGTAGCACAGTAGTGCTCTACTGGCCTGGACGAACATTATCAAGTGCTACATATGTATTATATTATGTATTAATAAAAAAATGTTACAATTGATACTAAGCGCTGTAAACATAAAATCCATACATATAATGAAAGTGTGACTGATCGCTGTCTGTACGTGAAAGATATTTGAGAAAAACTATTATTAGGGGTCTTTATTAACGTAATAGAACCTAAAACAATGATTATTAGAATTTTTATCTGTTTGTATGTGCGTTTGTGCGCGCTAATCTGAGAAACGGCTTAACATTTAATGTTTGTTTTATTTCAATCTATTGATATATATATATATATATATATATATATATATATATAAAAGTTATGTCAATTTGAAGAATCACCTAGAGACGAACGCGAGCAAAGCGAGCTTTAGTCGCTAGTATAAATATAAAAGTAATGTGTTATATTTAATACTAGCGACTTACCCTCGCTTCATTCAGATTTGTCCCTAGATACGTTTTGACGCTTAGAATGGAATAGATTTATTTCGAATTTTATTTTTGGTGAATTTTACCGATGTTTTAATAGTAGGTAATTCTGCTATTGAGGGTGAAGACAAATCCAACAAAATAAAAATAATAAAAATCGGTCCAGCCGTTCTCGACTTTGTTTTATATATAGATTAGGTTGTAAAAGGACACAAGTGTAGCTTGGCATTATCTGTGTAATTCAGGTGATATCGTTTGAGAAACAAAACCTTCCAGCGATAACCGATGGAATGTCAGATAGTCTCACAAAACAATACATGTGGACGAGTACGAGGTAATGAGGGATTATAGTTCAATAATACAAACATAAAATAAAATCTTATCACACATAATTTACGAGTTGTATATATGTGTTTAACAATGTAGATATTTTAGTACATATGCAGTACAGTAGTAAATTTAGGGCTCATTTCAAATATCAGTTAAAAGTGTATATGTACAACTATGTAGGTATAGTTAGAGTAAAAAGCTATGTTTACCCAACAACCACAAATAAAGGGGCGTGGTGGGTTTCATTTGTAAATATATAAATACAATATTTGCCAAGCTATATGTAACCTGCAAACGTAGTCGTAGGAGAGAGTGATTACTCGTACAATTAGCATAAGGTATGAAAGTGAACAACAAGCGTGAATGTGTTTGTTCTATTGTAGTAAATAGCGTGAACTCGTAGGAAAACAAAAAACGTCAAATAATATGTTTCTCATCTCATGATATTATAATCTCATATACACTTATAATGGCATTGTACTCCAGAGGTCGCAGGTTCAATCTTCATAAAAATGATGATATATTTTTTTGTTAATTAACTTGTCTTTGCTCTACTCGTGCAGTCTCTTAGGTAACTTATTTCTTCATTTACCTACCTATACATGTAAAAAAAGATACCAGTCTAGCAGCTTTTTCCGTTTCTGTATGATGAGGTAATATGGAATAATAATAAAATAAGACAAATCTTCGAGGTAACAAACAAAAAAAATATATCTGTATTTATATCAAAAATAAAGAAAATTTTATCCTTTCAATTTCAACACTGTAGAGATCATTTTACTATATATATTTTGTGACTAATATATTCAGGGTAACGCATTTAATTAAACTCCAGAGCTAATCCCATAAATATTAATATGCGAAAGTTTGGATGTATGTTTGTTACTCAATCACGTCAGAACGGCTGAACGGAACTGGATGAAATTTGGCACAGATATAGATTATGGTCTGGAATAACACATAGCTTACGTGGGATAATTTGTTTTTGTTTCTCACGTGTACTCTATAAAAAATTATAAAATTTTGGAATGTTACTGGGAAATTAAAGGCATAGTACCTAGGCAACCAAACTTCGTTCGGCGTAGGCCCTCGTTCAGTAGGTTATTATCTATTGGCGGAATGCAACTACCATTAGCATTTACGAGATATCGCTATATGACATTTATAGCATGCGAGCAAATAGAAAAAAGCTCCAATAATTAATTAAAATAATGTTTTGTTTGTGTGAAAATTTATGTTTTTTCAAAAAAGACACCCATACAGACAAACTATAAAAGCAAAACTTTATCTAAATACAAAATTATATCCAAATAGAGCCGTTTCCAAGATACACGCGTAATCATAATAGATGCAACACGTGGCATCCTTTACTTCCTTTTATGCACAATAACGAGTTAATTAAATTACAATGCGATTAATTAATTATAATACTTGTATATTCTACACACAGTATGAGAAGGAACTCTATGTGTGTACTTTCCTGTCATCAATGTGCTTCGGAAAGTACATTTCTAAAAACTAAAAGTAGAGATTCGATGAAAGCGAATTTATAATACTAATTTCAATCTCAGTAATATAAACATTCTAGCGACTCACCCTCACTCCGCTCGGGTTCGTCTCTTTTAATGCGTAGAGATTTCTCAGAGATAATATATTTTCCCGCAGTAAAAAATATCCTATATGTTAACCTGCTATCAACATATCAAATTTCATCAAAATCTGTCCGGTGGTTTTCTCGTGATGCTTTCCCAGACAGACAGACAGGCAAAAATTTAAAACACTAGATTCGGCCTCTGTTTCGATAACAACGAATATTTCAATAAGATTTCCCAAAAAATATTTAATGTACAGATTCGACTAGTTAGAATTTAATATATGTATTATTTATTAATGAATAAATTCATCAGTTACATTTATGGCAAAACTATAATTAACATTTATTAAGCTTCGATAAAATAGAATAACCAAAAAACAGCAACAAATTAGAAATTCTTCTTTAGAAATCCGTTGAAAAATGGGAATAGAAAGATCATGATATACCTACAGTTAGATATCAATATGTTCAATATAGAATTTAATATTACAAGACGTTATAATAATACTTTTTTTCCTATAAGCTTTAAGCTAAATTACACACTACGTAACTTTACGCACTCTGAGTACGTAGGTATGTTACCTACTACTTAGACTCTAGAAAACCTTTTATGAATATAAAGCTATACCATTTCTGAGTAACATACACTGTTTTCGACCTAACTATGCGAGCGGAACCGCAGAATAATAATTCACTTAGAATAGGTAAAAACAAAGCCCCACATGTATTTTGTTATTAGATACCTGTAAATATCGCAATAAATAAGGTACCGAGATGATGAAAAAAGATTGAGATATACAGAAAAGTAATTTTTAAAACACAAATAATAAGAATTGTATTCGTTCAAACTTAACATACCAGGAGAATGTTCATTCATAAACTACAAATCTTCTCAGCTCGCCGAAGTTTTCAATTTTACACCTTACAGCATAGAAAATAGAATTGATATTCACTAAACAATTGTGTTTAGAAAAAACTCAAAACTTTCACTCAGAACAAACTAAGCTTCACCAACACTAGTCAAAAGAAAGCTGTATATATATTTTTGTGTTTTTCCTAGTTCTCACTTTAAATCACTCTTATCACAAGCACACAAGGTATGAATTAGAACCAAATTTCCTTATTTAAAAACTTAATAAAGTTCGTGTGACCGTTACATTCACCCAGCAATGTCTACGTTCGAAAAGCGACTGTTCAAACACAGCCTAAACCGTCACGGTCTAAGTCATGTTCCCACATTAATCGTACACGTACTTACTCACTAAAAATGATGAAAAATCAAATCAGACCTCTCATTGTAACGACATAAGGAACATATTTGTGTGGAGACGTTCATTAGATGAATAATAGGTGCAGTGGACTTCTCAACATTCAAAGTTTTTAGATGAGTTTCAATGATTAAATCATTTTCTATTTATGCGATTGTAATATTTCTTAATAATTTTAATAAAAGGTTACCAAAAATTTGAACTGCGTATCTTGAAAATTTGAAACGTGTCAAAATTAACCAACTTATCTAAGGTCCTGTGTTTTATACACATCGCAGCTTATATATATAAATATATATATATATATATATATATATATATATATATATATATATATATATATATATATATATATATATATTACATTACCTATTAGATTTTTTCACAGTTGAGTTTATTTTTTAAGATATAAATACAAATAAAATAAGTAATACGTAGTCACACACATACAAGTGTCACACGCCCGTGTAAAGTAGGTACACGATCTTCGTCTTAGGTTCAACACCCGCATGAGGTAAATATTTATAAAAGTCACTTATGTAGATACTTACCGTAATCAGAAAGTTAAGGTGTACCTTATGGAACAACATATATACTAATATGCATAGACCAATAAAAAAATATGATAAAAAACCTATTCCTGTATTACAGAATGGTAATTCAGCTTCCTATTTTAAATACTCCTTTACACCCACTTTTCAAAGGAAAAGAAACTAGAATAAGAACAGGTAAAATTAATTAAATTGACAACAACAACGAATCAAAATCAACAACAATCAAGGCTAACAACAACTATTTGCTAAGTTATTAGCTTGAAATTATTTCAACGATGCGCACGCGCCGACGTGCTGTGAAAACATACGAGACGGCATATGTTCAAACAGTTTCACACCGACTCAATCAGTACAACGAGTGTAATTATAATAGAGGAAATTCACTTTTACATCATAAACAATAAGTTATATAATTATATGAAGCATATTAAATTTAAGACAATTTTTTGTCAGCCGCAAGGTTACACGCGGTCGCATATCCAAGACATATTGATTGGGATAATTAACAATAGACCATAACTGCAGCGTGACATGTATTTTAAGATCTAAGGTCGTTGTCGCTAATAGGAACGTTTATAGAATTATAAATTCATTAACAATAGATGTTTGTTTAACACTTAGTATAGAAGAATTTAAAAATAAAATCAATTAAATGTAAACTAATGTACCTACATACACATCATTTTTACATACACATTTTACCGGTGGTAGGACTCTGTCAAGCCTGAGGAGTCCGACTGGATGGGTACCACCCCCTTATCTATTTCTGCCGCCAAGCAACAACGATTGCATTGTTGTGTTCCGGTTTGAAGGATAAGGTAGCCAGCGCAATTACAGGCAAAAGGCATATCATCTTAGTCCTCACAGTGACAACGCACCTGTGGTTCTGCATTTTTGTTACTTAAAACCTAAGTGAATGAACCGTAGGTGTTATGGGCGACAGGTACTGCTTTCCATCAGGTGGTCTGTCTGCTCGTTTGTCACTGAATCGCATAAAAAAAGAAAAAAAAACATCAGCCTTATAATTGAAATATCCAGTCTGGACTGGGTAATATATCTCAAAACGGCTCACACTACTGTACGTAGTATATTGATGGTACCTAATATACTATTAACATCCCACTGCTGGGCACAGGCCTCCCTTCAATGCGATTGGAAACAGGCCATATAGTCCACCAAGCTGGCAAAGTGCAAGTTGGCGGACTTCACGTGTCTTTGAAAATTTTGCTAGGTTCTCTCAGACATGCAGGTTACCTCACAATGTTTTCTTTCACCATAAGACAAGTGAGAATCATGTTGGCAATGATTCGCACATAAAAATACTAGAGGTGCGATAGCCGGGATTTGAATCCGCTTTACTCGGTTCACATTAGCAAGCGAGCTCGTTACCACTGGGCTACTACTGTCATTATAAATGTATGTGAAGGCTTCTCTAGCATATCGTATATGTAAATACAATACATAAAATATGCGAAAGAAGCCTTCAAGGGCGCACTCATAACATCTTAGCAAAGTGTTATCTCAATCGGATGCATGCTATCGCAACACATTACGAGCGTACAAACAATTAAACAAAAAAAAAAGTTTGCAGTAACAAAATGAATGGCAACTTCCTGTCTGGAAGTTTCGTGACAGTAAACAAACAAACGAACATACTTTAACTACATTAAGTCGTCAACAGGTCAAATTTAACATTGTTTTTACCGAATACACTCAAGATTGTTTATTTTAACTGACATGAGGTAACGATTATTGCGAGTGGTGTAATTTCATCTCTCGAACAGGGCCTGCTAACGTTCTTTGCACATTGCTGTTGTTCTTCCGCATAACAAAAACTGTAACATAAACATGCCCAGAAAACGACACGCCAACTGACGAAAATAGACGTGTGGTTGTCAGTCACCGTCTTCTGTAACCAAAGCTCGTTTAAATTAGTTCGATGATTTACCAGGGCCAGCTCCGCGATTCAGTTTCATCATAACATGTGGAAGTTATCTACGAGAATGAATATTATTTATTCATATTTGAATATAATTATATAAAGAAAATGAAAGTCACATGTAAATATGGTTACGAAAAATATTCTAAATAGTGATCATTACGATATGGCTATCAGTCTTGTATCAACACAGCAAAAACTAAAAAAATCAAAAAATCCACTTGCGGCCTTCATTAAAAACTTTGTATTTTTGAAGTAAAACTTCTTTAGACTTGGGGTGTAAGCTGGTAAATGCGTTACGAAAAAATGTACGTACGTTTGTTGCCATGGTAACCGTTGTTATTGTCTGACAAATGATATATAATATTATATTCTTTCCTTAAATAATATTCTATAAATATATAATTGTAATATGCCTAATATGCGTTATTTTTAGTATCTCACCTATCATTTAATAATTTCTAATTTTCTAAAAAATTTATCACCTAATTATTTAAAACATAAATTGAACTTCATACAGAGTACAGATAACCTACAGAAGTTTTACTTCTTGCGCGTATACACATTCATACACGCACGCTTTAATTTTTTTTTTAATATATATACATATATACATATGTACATTTACCAACGAATATATCTGTAACTACGGAACAAGACACAGACTTCATATAAACAGTTCGATGCGCAGCCACTAAAGATAACGGATTGTGTGACGACCATGCAATTGAGCCTGTACCGTAACGCGCCTTACTGTTTTTTCTACAACTAAAGCATATATTAAGCAAATATTCAATCTAAGCGTTATGTAAAAGCGAAATACTACTCTCAATTTGAAATTAGGCAGATAGATTCCTCATGAGGAATAGGTATCTATTTAGAAGGAAATTCAACTTCGAAAGGGTGATTTAACTTTTAAACACTGCAAGCAGAGCCACGGGCAAACTACTTTATTTTTTATGAAAAACAAAATTGAAATACTTATTAATAAAACAATTTAAAGGAAATGCTTTAAAAAACGATGTGTCCTAGAAAAAAAACTATCTTAATCCGAAGGCCACTCCATTTCTTTCTTTTAGACTTAAATAAATAAAAAAAATAAAATAAAAAAAAACAAAATGTCTATCTACTAAATTTTAGACACTAATATTAAAATCTCTTAACCTCGGATGCGAAAAATATTTACGCAAGATCAAATAGTTTATATTACGACATTATTATTATCTGCTGCTACTAATTTACGATCATTGCTAAAACCAAGTTGCGCAAAATAAATAAAGCGAAAAATAAAAAAAAATTAAAACAACAATTTAGGTCAAGGTTTTTAAATATACATCCTCAATCCTAAAAAAAAAACAAGCATTCTACAAATGTCATCAAGACCTAAACACGTGGATGTAATAAATTAAAGCTATAATCTTCTTACTTCTGTTATCACAAATAAAAAAAAATTAAGAAAAAAATAAAAACCGACTTCAAAAAAATTCTAAAAAGTAAAAAAACAACTGATTGGTAATTTTCATTTACTATAGATACCTAATCATCATTCTAGGTCTATTGGGTATATGTAGGTATGTATTAAGAACTCTCTTCATAGAGTACACCTTCATCTGACATTGTTCCATGAGTATTTGTTTACATGCCACCTACCGCGCAAACATGAGGTCGTGATACTATCAACATATGAAATCTTATCACAATCGGCTTAGCACAAGCTAATCACTAAACAACCTTTTCGCACCCACACCGCTGTCACCATAAAAGCATCAAATGTTATGAAATCGGCAATCATGCATAAGTTATTTTGCGATATATATATGTACACGTGTTTTATTATTCGGTTGGTAGATATAGTACGATACATATGTATATCATTAAGGTGTAGATGTGCATAGATTTTTTTAAAACAATTTTATTTTGAATTTTGTTTCCCGACGTTTCGATTGCTTTACAGCAATCATGGTCACGGGAGAAACTAAGGTGTTAGATGTCTAACACCTTAGTCTCTCCCGTGAGACATCTAACACCTTAGTCTCTCCCGTGACCATGATTGCTGTAAAGCAATCGAAACGTCGGGAAACAAAAATCAAAATAAATCCGCGAAAAAATCCGAAAAGATAGTTTTATTTAAATGACTAAAATAATATTTATAACTACGCAGTCAAAATTGCAAAGGGCTAATAGTTCAGCATTTAAAATCTCACAACTGAGAAAAGCGTGTATCATTTAGAGGAGAATGAAGGTACAGACTTCACACGTCTTGTAATAACTAGTTAACTTGAAAATGAAAGAGAGATCGAGCTGTATGATGATGATGATCTCTTTCATAAACGAGCGAGTTCTCAGACAGACCAATACTAATCTAAAATGGCTTGTAAAAATGCTGGACTTGTAAAAGTTAAGACTTCCTTAGTCGCTATATTAAAAGTATCAATATGATTTACTTTACCATCTGTAGATACCTTTATGTATAGTTTTTTTTTTGTTATGCCATTTAGTACAACGACTGACAATCTAAGGCTTCACAATCTAGACCAAATGATATATAAGCATTAATAATTTTATTCCATTCATAAAAATATTTAAACAGATAAGAGAGAAACAATAAACTGCATATAAAAGAATAAAGTTTCGTCAGATTAAAACGTAGTTGAAGTAAATTGTTCAATCTATTTCATTTACAAAATGGGTTAATGTGACCATAGTTTATAATACGACGACGAAGCATATAAAGGTATTTTAAAATTATATTAAGGCTTCAAGTTAATATTTTTCAAGCATTATTTTCAGAGGAAGAATTAGGATCTTAAAGTTCCTAGGCATACCATAGGAATAATATGCATACCTAACTAAATATATAAAGATAAAAAATCTATATTCTTATTATATTTACACATCCTTGAAGAAAGATTAGATCTCTAACTAATTTAAGAATACCTCAGCTTGACTACAATGATGACACGCTATAACGATTTTATTAAACGTTTTGTTCTAAATAAAAAAATAGAACAGAAAGAAGTGCATCTCAAGAACAACCCTCTTTAAAAGTCTAACTAGTTATAACTAAAATACTATAAAATTACTAAACATATTCGCGTAAATGTGACAAAGTACCATTTCGCTTTTCTTTTAAATTATTATATATATTGTTGGTAGACACTGTGTGCAATAACTATATATTTTGAGACCTCAAAAACCTTAGTCTCTCCCGTGACTATGTTCGCTGTAAGTTGTAACGAATCCGGGAACAAAAAAAACAAAAAAAAGCGGGGAGAAATACTTTTCTAAATCTCGTCTAAATCCAAGAAAGCATTATATAGAATATATGATAACAAATGTAATATTACCGTATTAAGGAAACACTGTCGCGCATATTGTTATTGTTCCACTTGCGCCTTGCCGAGCTAAACAAACCATTTCGACGAAGCGTCCTGACTCATGATTAATTTTAACGACTCCAAACATGTCCAGTGTCCGCACTAATCTGACACAATTAAAAGTAATTCGCACTGAAAATTGTTTGGCTGCGGTCGGCTTATCCTTATTTAACTTTTTGCTACCAACTCTTTCGCGGTTGAATTGTTTATACATTCATTACATATTCTTCTATTTTCGTTACTTCATTGTAATTCTTTGTCAGGAGAATGTCATTTACATCTATACATATAATAAAATTGTAACTAAGCCGAATCTGTACATTAACTATTTTTTTTAAATCTTATTGAAATAGACATTATTATCGATACAGAAGCCGAAACTATAGTTTTTAAATTTATGTTTGTCTGTCTGTTACCGCATCACGAGAAAACCACAGGACACATTTTGATGAAATTTTGTATGATGATAGCTGGTCATCCGGGTCAACATATAGGATACTTTTTACTACTGAAAAATATCCCATCTCTGAGGAATCTATACTAAACGCTAAATACGTTTTAGCGTTTCGTATAGATTTCTCGTATATAAAAGGAGAAGGCAAAACTGTTCAGTACCTTTTCCTGCTCTGTTTGTCAATCAATTAACTTTTTTTATTTTTTTGTTCAGTAGTTATTGACGAGATGTAGTGTTGTGTTTTTTTTACACATTTGTACGTATTGAGTTCTTTTTAACATCCACCACGCTGGCCAAGTGTGGGTTGGCGGACTTCACATGTCTTTTGATAACTTGCTACGTTCTCTCAGACATGCAGTTTTCCTTCACCGTTAAGACAAGTGGCAATGATGCTGGAAATTATTCGCACATGAAAATATCAGAGGTGCGAGACCCGGGATTTGAACAAGCTTCACTCGGTTTTTCAAGGGAGCGTACTACCACTGGGCTACCACTGCCTATTAGACATTTGTTAAGATTCTATAATGATTATTATCGAATTTTAATAATTATACATAATTATTATGGGCTTTAAAAACTCCATGTGTATTACAAGGTAAAAATTATTGTTTTTAAATAACTCTATTTTAGTATGTTTATATTACGAATACATTACGTAATTACTGGGATATTAAAAATAATAATAAAATAGCAGAACCCGCGGCTTCGCTCGCGCTAAAACTATAAAAAAGTCTAAAAAAGTTTCATACAAACTTTCATCCCTTATTTTACACCCTTATGGGATGAATTTCGAAAAATGCTACAACACGTATTTATTTAATTATATTGAAGAGCATTAATACTAAGTTTCAAGTAATTCTGATCATAAATATTTTTTTGGGTTGTATTATAACGTGTTTTCCCGTGGGAATGAGATAATCTCCTACAGTAAAAGTAGCCTATGTCACTCTCCAGCCCTCCAACTATCCCCACACGAAAAATCCAATCCGTTACTCTGTTTCGACGTGAAAGAAGGACAAACACACAAACGAACTTCCACATTTGCAATACATATTAGTATGGATATCCGTGACCTTCACCCCTATGAACATTACATACAAATATGTACATTAAATTTAATTAACAATATAAAACTTCAATAAACCAGCGCATATGACCTCACACTCGACGAATACGACTGAAGCCACAAAACGGTTATAAAACTGTACAATACGTAAACGTTTTTTACAGCCGCTATCCGAAGTGTTGTTATTGCCAAAATTTTGCAATAAAAGAGCCACCGGCCACTGAACTATAAAACAGAGACAACTAAACGCGGGGCTGTTTTATTGCCGTATATTTTCAGGTCGTAGCTGAGGCAGATAGGTACAGTGATTTAAATATGACATTGAAATTTTTTGTGGTAGCATGCCAAATTATTTTTTTATTTACAATAATCAGTTATTAACAATCATAAAACAAAAATAAATGTTTGTATGTTTGTCCTATATGCATTCCTAAGCCATTCATTGGATTACGACGAAACTCTGGTGGATTATTCTGTATAATACACCTGCGAACGTTCCAAGCGCAAAAACAATATTTCTTTGGACGTTTGTCTTTTATGCGTTCCTAAGCCGTTCAAGCTCCGAGCAAAGCGAGGGTAAGTCACTAGATAACAATAGAATATAACAAAACAATTCCAGGTATCCTTAAGGGAAAGTTTTACTTTAAAACTAGGTATATAATCGACCTACACTACCATAATCAGAGAAAATATGTCGTAGCATAAACTCAAATCCAGCAGAACACTTCTTTCCAGTGTAATAATACCCATAATATATTTGTACTTTTCCAATAGAGATTAAAACTTCTTTAGGTCTATTTTATCTACTCTACTTACATATAATTTTATTTTTAATCATAATAATGATAAATCCGCTTCAAAGAATAATATAATAATCGACGCGCGACGTTAGGGTATTCCCAATTTTATAGACGTTTGATTGATTACAATAACACACTTAATACGCGCGTCGCGCCATTTACCTGACAAGATATAACAACGATAATATTATGAATATCAATTAGATAATCTTTTAATTTTGTTTTGTTTTCAATATCTCACTATATTAGTATGAGTTTGTGAGAAAATATTAAAATTTCATTTCGCCGCGCCGTTTGCTGTTAGCTACTGAAAGATGTGCGGAATGTCTCCGAAGGTGACACGTCTCCAATGTTTATGTTAAAAATATATCTTTAGACAAATATAATAAAAATCAGAGTCGAATCTGTACATTAAATATTTTTGGCAAATATTGAAATAGTCATATCGATACAGAGGCCGAATCTATAGTTTTTAGAATTTTTGTCTGTCTGTCTGGGAACGCGAAAACAACTAGACAGAATTTGATGAGATATGGTATAATGATAGCTGGTTGCCTGGGTCAAAATATAGGATACTTTTTACCGCGGAAAAATATCTCATCTCTGAGAAATCTATACTAAACTTTAAAACTAACTAGGGACCAACCCGAGCGGAGCAAGGGCGAGTCGCTAGTAATACTATAAAATAATAAAGTATATACTAAAAAGACATTAACTTACATGAAAATATATGTACCTATGTACATAAATCATAGATGACCAACATGTGGCAGATCAGGACCATGCATCAAAACGCCAAAAAAGATCAACGGTTTAAAATTTAAATTGATTAGATTTCTTATAACAAAAAATATTCATAGAAATAAGGAAATAATTACTTAGCAACTAGTTATAATAGAAGTGTACGCTAGAGAAGCTATAACTTACATTTAATCACACTCGACAATCGACAAAAGGCAAACGTTCTTCAAATGTCCATCTTAAAAAATCTGCTTCTTAGCAGATCTATGTGATTTATAAATGTGAAGGTGATCTCAAATATATATAATCAAGTAATAAAATACATCGATCGTAATCGATAGTCGCAAATGAGAGGATCACGTTGCCAAAGAGTTTGCTAACAAACTGTGCATATCCGTACATCATGCCGTACATTCTAAACGTGTGACGTGCCGCCGCAAATATTTACTCTCTCTACTTATATGTGTTCTGGTTCCAGAACGACAGAAATGAATCTATACAGAGAAATAAAATTGAAGTGTCTGTTTGTAATTTCAAAATAACAGCTTTTTACTAAATGCATATGAAAGTATTTACGGTACTTATAAGAAAAAAAAACAATTTTAAAAATTTTTGTCTGTCTGTTTGTTCCGGCTAATCTCCGAAACGACTGGCCCGGTTTTGACGCGACTTTTACTGGCAGATAGCTGATGTTATAACGAGTAATTTAGGCTACTTTTATTTAAAAAAAGAATCAGAGATCCGCGCAAAAACAATAAGACCCATGACATTGTGAACAAAATCCGCGTACCTAGGGACGCACCCAAGCGAAGCGAGGGTAAGTCGCTAGTTCTTAATACAGTTACATTAATTAGAAGAGTTTATTTTAAATGTAAGCACTCGTCCTCTTTATGATATATTTGTGGAGTGAATTATTAAGCCGACTCCGTAGGATGTAGGTTGAAGGGTAATTTATTTTAAAGCAATCTCATAACTCATTTTTCCAAAGATGTATATAATACTTTCTTAGATTTATGCGAATATTTGACTTTAAACCAAAAATCTAAATAAATCTGCTAAAAAATCCAAAAGGATAGTTTTATTTAAAAAAAGGGTATATTATGGTCGAGGCAAGTGCAAATAAATAAAAAAATATTATATTGTTAAACAACTGGCGCAAAAGATTTACTAGAAGTTACAACAATAAGGCTGTAATTTTTTCATACACAAATAAAAAAAAAACTGTATAAAAAATAAATTATTAAAAAAAAAACAACTACCTGTTTATTTGGAAATTGGAACTTCTGCGGATATAACTCCTGCAGCCGCTGGCAGAGTTGAACAGCACTTGTTGCAATACGCGCCATATTCAGAACCACAAAGTCAAGAAATAAAACAAATCCTCAAAAACAAGCTCACTATTTTATAGAAAAAAAAACAATTGCTTTATTGTATACTTCTTAGGTCAATCTACGATAACACACATAGAAAAAATACGATAACACCAAAAACTCTTGATTAAACCTTTCTAAGTCACTCTAATATAATTATCACAATATTGTCAACAAGGTTCAATAAATGCATTATTGAATTTATAAAACATTCGTAGATACACTCCAATTCACGATCTGATTTGAGTGAAGCGAAAGACGTCCGCACAGATCGCAAGGCGGTATCGTACTGGCGTGACGAGTCGCCTTCTGTAACCTGTAGTCTGTACTCTACTGAAGTCCGTATATTTTACTTGAAGACCTAATATATTCTACGAAGTGCTGAAATTGCCAGTTTTCATGCAAGGTTCTTAATGGGAATTAATATTTCACTGTATGATTTCTTCGAAAATTATATTTTCTAGTAAAAGAACAGTCAGTGCTGAACGAATGAAACGTTGAATTTTCCATAGAACCCATAATTTTCACGTTATTGTGAGAATTATATTACTTAGGCACTTCGTAATACCAATTGACTTTATTATAAAGCATATACTTGTATCTGCTAAGACGGTGTTTATACGTAATTCATGAATAGAACGTTTGAAGTCAAAGATTAAAGGTATTTTTTTCTAAAGGGCTTGTTCAAGTTATCACTTATCAGTGATAAATGACAAGATCTTTCAACCGGGAAGAAGAATTATCAGTTTATTAGAATAATCTCGATTAAAATGTCTAATTAGTTAGAATTATTAAAGCTCATATCGATTATTCATTAGCAAGGTTCTTTTTGCTGGACAAAGGCAATTTCTATTATTTTCTAATATAATGTATCTTTGCAACATCCGATACTATCGCTTTGCTCGGGTGCGTCTCTAAATACGTTTTAATTTTTTTGAGCGGAATCCTAATCTTTTTCTAAAATAAAAGTAGCCTAAGTTACTCCTTATAACATCAACTATGCTGCCAGTGAGTCTCGTCAAAATCAATCCAGCCGTTTCGGAGAACAGACACAAAAAAAATTAAAGTTGTGTTTTTTCTTATACCCAAGTACCTTATACTATCATTTCATATGCATTTAGTAAAAGCCGTATGTTGACAATACAAACAGACACTTCACTTTTATTTATCTCTATAGATTATGTAATTATTTGAAAACCATTATACATGTAATTTTTTAATTAAATAAAATAGAGCGACATAATCGTCTTAAAGACAAATAAAAATAATATTAAAAATAGAAGCATATCAATTATCGATTTTGTATCGATTTAATGTATCGATGTCGTAATAAGGCGAGTACCTAACACTGGCACAAATTAAATGACACCGTAATCCATCGATAACGGCCCACGCCGTTGATACCGGGGTGGTAATTAGACACTCGAAGTGAGCTGACACAGCTCTTTAAATAGACATCAGGTATGATTCTGATCTAAGTTTCAGTACATACAGATAAATAGTTCTCGGAACACTTAGTTATCATCAAAACACGACGTTTATCACCAAATCTTTTTTTTTTTATTAAAAGTAGCTATGACTAAATTATTTAATTGCATCTTTATACTATTACTAGCGACTCACCCTCGCTTTGTTCGGGTTCGTCGCTAAGTTGGTTCTCCATAAAAACTTTCATCCCCATTTTCACTCCCTTAAGGGATGATTTCCGGGATAAAAACTATCCTATATCCTTCCCAGGGTCTCAAACTATCTTCTTACCGAATTTCATCTTAATTGGTTCAGTAGTTTCGGAGCCTATTCGGTGCAAACAAACAAACAAACAATCAAATCATTCTTCTTTATAATATTAGTATAGATAAATGCGAAAGTTTGGATGGATGTATGTTTGTTACTCAATCACGCCAGAACGGCTCAACGGATCTGGAAGAAAGGCATAGATAGATTACTTTTTATCCCGGAAGAAATGTATGGTTCCCGCGGGATGGTTTTGCTTTTGTTTTTCACAGAGCAAGCGATCGACTATCTATTCCATACTAACTGTTTAAATGTACCTACGAACAAACTCGAGGGTGAATCGCTAGTAAAAAATAAAAGACCATCTTAGATTGCTAATAAGGTGTTAGTTTCTCGTTTTTTTTTAAAAATATTAAGTTTTCCAGTAGATTTACCATATTATCAGTAGCCGTTAAGACAGATTGATTTTCTTGCGAAAGTATCAGTAAAAAATGAACAATATACGTCTATATACATTTCAAAACGACCCCAAGTTAACTAGAGACATTAAAAGTTTATATATTGAGCTGATAAAAACGTGATCATAATACTTAATAGTATTTCAGTAATATAATTATATTATCATAATCGATAACAAATTGCTCAATTATCACGTAAGAGCCTGAGGCAATATGCAAAGTTTTGTCATTAGACGGTGCATGCGAATGCGCAGTACACAGGACGTTACAAAGGAAAACAGTTTTAAACATCAAGTACAGTTTTATTTTGCCTTCAGAGAAATGACTCGCATGTTTCTGCAATAAATTTATTATTTTGGTGTAATATTCACGGTGTAAATGTTACATTAAAAAGAAACGTGAGACAGAAGCGGTTTCTTAGAAGTACTCGTAACACTTCAAGTTGGTTACATATATATTAAATTTTATAGAATATGTCCGAAAATATTATGTAGTATTTGTATTTATTGTTAGTTTAATAAGCGCTTAAACACCATGACGTTTTATATTATCTAGGGCTTTGCACGTTTGCCATTAGTCCATGAGAACATGTAATCATAAATAATTCTAAATGTAATTCCAACATACGAGATAGTTAGAATAACTATCACTAAAGTGGCTAATTTCCATATTCTAAACTCGTAACATACCCCCGTTTTGTTAGGGTGCGTCCTCACGTGGCTTTTGCTTTTATAATTAACTAGCAATTCACCCTCGCTTCGCTCTGGATTCGTTCAAAGACAAAAACAAATCTATCCCACGGGAAACGTTCATTTTTTTCGGGATGATATACCTATAGCATATAGCCTTCCTCAATCCTCAGTTAACGGGCTATCTAATGCAAAATAATTTTTCAAATTGGACTAGTAGTTCCTAAGATTAGCGCGTTCAACTAAAAAGCAAATTCTGCCTCTTTATAATATTAGTAGAGATTTATTATTAATTTGACGACCGGCACTCGCTTTGCTAGGTTTAGTACTTGATTACAAAACATCGAATGTTCTTTAGTTTTCACATTATCCGGAAGAAATTCGCCAAATGATAGTGAAAACAAAATTAAGTTAATAAACAGACTGACGTTTATAGCAAATTTTTTAATATTATTTACTGTAAGTAAGTAAGTAATAAAGTTCAGGCAACATGAAAGAAAGACGTGCTAACAAACACATACGCATTTACAATATAAGTAAATATTACAGAGTCTGCCTGTCACCACAGCTGGTGAAACCCAGTCGAACCGTCAGGAATAAGGTATTTTGCCACTTACGAATTCACACGTTTTAATCACCCGCACTTGACCAGCGTGGTGGACTATGGCCTGATCCCCCTCGTATTGAAGGGAGTCCCGTGCCCAGCAGTGTGACGTTAAAAAGGGCTGAATACAATACCGTAGTGTAATTATTATACAATAATGAAACGCGAAGATTTAAAAAGTTATATTACAGAATAAGCACTTTTCTGTCCGTTCGGAAAATTCTATATTCCGGTCTCTTCCAAACAAACCGAAATTAGATGGCGTTTGTCAATTACATTAACATCGGGCCCGGTCACGACACCCGCCGAAGCGAGCGCGCACTTAACACCTAATCAACCGCGGTCATCGCGGATTCTAAATTCGCATACCTACCGTAAAAGCAATACGCATATTGTGCTTACGAATTGACAGTTTTGTATATAAACACGATAATTATCAATATAAATAAATTACTTCATCGTATACATTCTTTCATTAATTGATTATAGCTATTGATAAGTAGTGGTAATTGTTTTTAAATAGACATTCAACAAAGAGATCTTAATGAAAGATAGAATGAAAATATTTTCTAGATTTTAGTCTATTCTAGATAATATTTAGAAGCTAGATTTAAAAAAAAATGTAAAAAAACATTGGTGTGCTGCAGCCTTGAAGGCTGATACTATACCTAAATGATTTTCTTTATGATAGCATAACTTGGGATTAATGTCGTTCAGGCTGTTTTAATGTTGATTAAAAATAATAAATTTATAATATTGAAAAAAGAGTTTAAAATAAGCGAAAAAACGCTTAGTTTTTTTTTTTTAATTTAAGACCATTCTACGTAAAACGGAAGTATTTTTATTACAAACTACTCGTGGAGATTGTAAAACAAACAATGAAATTTCTGAAACTGAAAATACCTATAATATACCTACTCTGAATTACTGACGTATTATGAGCAAAAGTACTAAAGAGCCTCAGATTTTCGTAACAGCATTAAGCAATAACGAGGATGTGAGTACAATAACCTCAACCAGACCACGAAATATCTAGATTTGAAAATATCTCAAGGTTACATTTAAAATGTATCTGTCATCTTATTTTTATTATTTCTTACAAGAGAGGTGTTTAACATTTTCATTTATATACAGCTATTTTTCAGAATATCCAAGCTCAAGTGGCAGTGGGCGGGGCACATCGCTCGTAGAACGGACGGTCGTTGGGGACGCAAAGTTCTCGAATGGCGGCCACGTACCGGAAGGCGAAGCGTGGGCAGACCTCCCACAAGGTGGACCGACGACTTGGTCAAAGTCGCTGGATCCCACTGGATGCGGATGGCACAAGACCGGTTGTCGTGGAAATCTTTGGGGGAGGCCTATGTCCAACAGTGGACGTGTTTCGGCTGAGACGACGACGACGACGACGACGACAGCTATTTACCTTAAAGAAAATATTGTGTAACATAATACTTTCTTAGATTTACGCGTATATTTGACATTTTTAAATAAAACTATCTTTTCGGATTATTTCGCGGATTTATTTTGATTTTTGGTTCCCGACGTTTCGATTTCTTTACAGCAATCATGGTCACGGGAGAGACTAAGGTGTTAGACATCTCAAAGGCGTTATATACTTGTTACAGACAGTGCCTACCCACAATTTAAACAAAAATGATTTTAAAAAATCAGTAAGGTACTTTGGTGCCATTTTTGAATTTTTTGGCACCTGTGATTGTCAATCTTGCGCCTTGGCCGCTTGACTACGATGCCAATGCCCGAGCGTGCGAAATGAGCAACCATATTGTGCGTGGAATAATGCGAAAGAAAACCGCATGAAAACTCGAAAACACGCATTTTCCCAGACATAAAACTAATCTAGATCGATTTTTCGCCTCCGAAAACCTCTGTATACTATATTTCAGCGACATCGTTAGAGCCATTTCCGAGATCGCCGGTATAAATAAATAAATATACAAGAATTGCTCGTTTAAAGGTATTAGATCATGACTGTTTACTTTATTTTGAGCATTGTCAAGTGAGGCTCAGCCTCGTCTATATTAAGAATGCACTTCGGTTTATCAATATAACCTTGCTATTATATCATAAAGCGGATATCATGACACTAACGCCGCGAATTTGGGTTATAGATGGTCTTGTTTTGGTGTAGAAATAGATTTTATTGCGCCGTCTTTGGCGTCCTTTCCTTGGACTGACGGATGTTAGAGTGCTTGCTTGTAAATAATTATAGGAAGTCATTAGGTAAACTATATTAATATTATAAATTTAACTGTATGTTTGTTGATTTGACATACTTTTATGCAGTTAAGATTCGACGTACGTAATTTTTGCCTAGAGATCGTTTATAGCTCATGGACTTTATGGTCCCGTGGGAATTAGTAGCAAAACTTACTTAAGAGCGTGCCTTAGCGAATGGAGGCATCTTATTTTCTAAATCGGTTAAAACGTAAAATAATTCGTACGTTACATCTACCAAAAAATATTTTTCTCTAGCGCCTTGTTCTCACTTCACTCGAGGCCATACCTAAGTGTCTAACAGAAGTCGAAGCGTTATTCCAGGTCATTTTATATAGATACTAAATTTCATCCTAATCGTTCCAGCAGTTTCATCGTAAAGGCGTAACATTCAGACATACAAAAACAAACTTTCTCATTTATAACACAAGTCCAATCAAAACAATTCTATCGAATCAATATTTACAATCCCCTGACAACGAATAAGTAAAATATTCAAAATTTAGTTGCTAATATCGAGTAATGCATTAAATTTTTAAATATAAAATATGTTAGTCTAGGATCTAGATAAAATTCTGTCTACGTGACGCTCAACCTAACCTACAGTACTAAGGGAGTGCAAAACCATATGTATTTACAACGATCCATTGTCCATGACGTCAATAGAAGCACCAAACACAAGACCTGAATGGTATCTGATTCAGTACTTAACTTAATCATAATACAATAGCGTATAGACAAAACAAAAAGCTATCTCGATGACTGTATTCGGCTAATCAAAAGTAGGTTGCATTAATTCACCCTAAGTAAAAGGTCATACGATAAACATTGAGAGAATTAGTCATAATACTAATTTGAATTGCTAAATTTACACAAAACATAGTATTCGATATATAGTTTTAAAAGAGCGGATGCAGATTCGATTCTCGTGTAAGGTGTTTATTACCGATTACTAACTATATAGATATTTAATAATAAAACACTGCTTAGCTTCATATCATTTGAGAGTTGACACTATTCGGAAAGACTTTTTGTACTGTAATTTGTAAGCTGTAAGTTTATTTATACGCTTCATCTATTCTAACCTAATCTAGTTCAGTTAAAATTTAATAAAACATACTTATAACCAACCAGCGACTCGCCCTCGCTTCGCTTCAAATTAGTTCCTAGTGAAAAACAAAAACAAATCTATCCCACAGGAACCACATATTTTTTCGGGATAAAAGAAACCTATATGTTATTCCAGACTGTAATCTATCCTTGTGCCAAATTTCATTCAGATCCGTTCAGCCATTTAGGCGTGATTGAATAACAAACATCCATCCATCCTCACAAACTTTCACATTTATAATATTAGTAGGGATTTTAAAACCTTACATATTTCGAAATGTCTATTTTTTCTCACGGCCGCAGCACTGATAAGTGTTATCATTATTTCGAAGTAATCGACATCTTGAACCATATTAAATGATATGAGATGCGAAGGATTATCATAACAAAGAGTTTAAACGTTGCAATTACGACAGAATAAAGGCGCAAGGAATGACGAGAACTAATGACGGCATTTTGTTAAAGTACTGCTGATTTTAAAAACAATAGGGCAAAATAAATTTTATGTTTAATTTGTATACAATATGCTACGTATAAATATGGTTAGGTTAAGAATAACTGTTATGATCTAAATATATTACGTGTTCTATTTAACTAATATGGTTAGTTATTAAACAAATATTTCATTTAATTGTTTCTATAATGGCCTCCGACCGATTTTGGCTACGGTAACCAATCTATACATATAATAAAATTCTAACCGAGCCGAATCTGTATATTACATAGGTATTATTTGAAAAATCTTATTGAAATAATCAATATTATCGATACAGAGGCCGAATCTATAGTTTTTAGAATTTTTGCCTGAATGTCTGTTACCGCATCACGGAAAAACCACTAAAGGGATTTTGATGAAATTTGGTATGATGATAGCTGGTTATCCGGGTCAACATAGAGGATACTTTATCTCTGAGGAATCTATACTAAACGTTAAAACGTAAGTAGGGACGAGCCCAAGCGGAGCGAGGATAAGTCGCTAGTCTCAAGTAAAAATAGCAAACTTCGTAAGAGATATAGTACACAAGTATGTGCGCAACCATAAGTGCATTCTTTATTCATTCTCAAGCCCCGATGTGACGGCAATTCGATACGAATCGCCGTCTTTACATGCTCTCTGAGGCACGAGGGCATAGCATCACTAACATCCTAATTCTAGGCTGTTACTGACTTTCTTGAAATAATTTGTTCCCAATAAAAAAAATAAAAACCCTTATTTCACACCCTTCACGTTTCATTTTTGCAACAAAAAGTAGCTCATGTCCTTCTGCAAACTCCCATCTATCTCTATATCAAAAATCATCAAAATTGGTTCAGCTGTTTACGGAGTAACAGATATACAGACAGAGCTACTTTCATTTATAATGTAAGTATAAACTTCAGACTAACACTCTGTGTGGGCTGCAGAGCGACATAGGCTTAAACCGTTTTAATCCTAGTATACGTGATATTAACTTGCTGGCAGTTAACAAATCGATTTTATTTTTAATCTAACATCAAACAATGCTCACACGAAACTATTTCTTGTTTTTGTAACTTCAACTCGCATGGCACAAAGCAATAAATAACATTTTCAACTATCATAAAAAATTCCCAACACGCAGTGTTTTAATATAGGCCCAAAAGCGAGTAACCAATAAAGAATATAATATCTATGTATACTGTGTTGACTGCTAAGTATTACAATACCTAATCGTATCAATTTGTAATAAAAGTAGTTTTTAGCCTTCGCTTGATGTGTTAATAAGAAGTACATGGCGACTAAATTGAAATATTTTTAAACTAACGACTCACCCTCGCCTCGCTCGGGTTCGTCACTAGCCTGCTTCCCAATACAAACTTTCATCCCCATTATCACCCCCTTAAGGCATGGTTTTCGGGATAAAAAGTATACTATGTCCATCTTCTTACCAAATTTCATCTAAATCGGTTCAGTAGATCCAGAGATTACCCCCTACAAACTCACAAACTTTACCTCTGTATAATATTAGAATATAATATAACTACCAGAATATAATATAAGTACTATAAATTATTAGTCGGGAACAAAAATACAAAATAAAACCGAACATCCGAAAATATCAAATATTGATGTAACTTATAAAAAAAAAGAACATCAGTGTTTTGAAGTCACATACAGACTCTAATTTTATTTAAATCCATACATATAAATTATGAATATTAATAATAATAATTAAGACCTGTAACATGTTTTAAGTTATTTCCTTAATCATTTTCTAACGATGGCAATTGTAAATTGTAGTTAAACTGTCGTCATAACAAGTTTATTCACACCTAAACGTTTACTCCTGCACTCTATTGAATGAAAGAAATAAAGTTTACATAGAGTCGTGACATGAGGCCGGTTACGTAAATGTGGCTTACTAATAATTATTATGAGTGCAAAAATGTATGTCTGTTTATTATACATATAATCAATATATTATATAAAAGTGAAATACTACTCGCTTACTGATTAATTACGAAATCTCAGAACGTATAAAGGCTACAAACTTGTTTGGGGGGTGGATTCCTTATTAAGAGAATCCACTAACAATTTTTGAAAATACATCCCCTTAAGGGGTAGAAAAGGGATTGGAACTTTGTATGAAAATCCGTTATTTTTCAAGTTACAGTGACCAAAATTAGAAACAATCTTTCTAAGTCAAACTATTAGGCAATACATCCTCCAGGGATGTAAGATAGAGGATGATGTAAAATTCAAGGGCAGAAGAAATTATACATAGGTATATAAACGCGAGCATATCCACAAGGAAACACTAGTTTAATATAATAAATGTAAAAGTGTGCGTCTGTTATTTACTTCTTCAGAGTTACAATGTCAATGCAAACGACTTAGTTTATTTGAATGAAATTCCAAATAGAGACAGCTTATATCATGGGTTGAACGTCTTCGTTACTTCTTCATGCTGTAATAATCCATATATTTTACTCAATAAAATTTGAATATGTTACATCTTAAAATAAAACATTAGCAATTTTATCTATCAACCTACCAAGCGAGCAGCGCCGCGGTCACAAACTAGTAGTAACATAGTTGCGATAACTATAACGTACTAATACCACTCACGATATGCACTCACATGACTTCGAATACTGCCTGCAATCTTCTAGATAAGCTTATACTTGGATATTGTCGCGTTGACGTCACATATCTTAAGAAAAACGGCCTTTGCTAATTTTACCCGCGTCGTTACATCGACACCTGCTAACAACAACATTATAACTTAGCATTGCGATAATTTTAAAAACACAATGAAACTCATACAATAAAAATCCAAATGCAACACTGAGTAACAATTTTGTTTCATAATGGTAATGATAAGATATAAATAAATAAAATATGTTGGGACATCGAGGCGCATCACCATCTAGTACCTACCATGGTGAGCCACGACGAGACTTGTGTTATGGATACCGGGATAGTTGATACACTACACATACACATATATGTTTAAATACATATATATTTTAAATATAAACACCCATGACTGGAGTACAAACATTTGTGCTCATCACACAAATGAATGCCCCAAGCGGGACTCAAACCCGCGACCGCTGGCACAGCAAGTACGCTCTGGGTCACTACAAATTGAGCCAAACGTGACGTCAAAAAATATATTTATATTAAGCAAACTTAGTTTTTTAGATGTACTGGCATACCTTAAACTAAATGCCTTATAATTTTAATAATGAATGCTTGTTGTACATATATCTACATATGTATGTATGTCTTTTGAAAATATCTTCGTATGTATAGTGTGTACATACATATATTTAGGACCTTCTGTATAAGCAAAGTCATATTTATTTTGCTATTTTATTACATTTATATTTTTGTTAGTTCTCATATTTCAAAAAAAACTTATGTTATAATACGAACCTATACTAATATTACAAAGCTGAAGAGTTTGTTTGTTTGTTTGGTTGAACGCGCTAATCTCAGGAACTACTGATTCGATTTGAAAAATTCTTTATGCATTTGATAGCCCGTTAACTGAGGAAGGTTATAGGCTATATATATACGGATCCCGTGGGATAGATTTGTTTTTGTCTAAGGACGAACCCGAAGCGAAGCGAGGGTGAGTCGCTAGTAATAATTAAATTACAATTAAACACTCGAATGTAACGTCAAATAATCGGTTATTGATTTGTTTTTGATACTAGAAATAATCTTAACTACATTTTCATTTCAAGTGATAATATTTCTTATCCTCAATAATAAAAAATGAACGCGTTATATAGTTAACAAGTCATTCTAATATTAAAAACGTTAGTGTGTTCTTGTCAGTGGTATTTTCATATCCAACTAGCGACTTACCCTAGCTTCGCTCGGGTGCTTCCCTACGTACGTTTTAAATAGATATAAAAAGTTATTAGCCAATATTAGTTAGCTATATAATTTTTTTTTTGATATTTATAGTTATTCTGGTATTCGGCGCGGAGACAAATCCAACAAACCAAATATACTGAAACGAACTGCTAAGTTGTGGAACACCCTTCCAGCATCCGTATTTCCTGCCACCTATAACATAAATACCTTCAAAGGAAGAGTGAATAGGCATCTTTTAAAAAAGCGCGCTCCAACCTAGACCTCATCAGTGCTTCCCAGAGTTGATTGTCGTCAAGCGCAAGCCTATCTAACAATAAAAAAAATATATAAAAATCGGCCCAGCCGTTCTCGAGTATGAATGGTATAACACTAACCCGACTTTGTTTTACATATTCAGAAATAGCGTTCTATTTCAAAACGGAGGCTGACTACTGCTAAAAAGAGAGATATGGATGAATCATTGTTTTCGAAACGTCAAACACAGCGGATATAAAGACAGGCATTTTATCTTAAAGAGGTGTGGTGTGTAAGTAAATAAAATCCACATTTATCAAAATGATGTTGTAATTGATATGTTATTTTGTTATTAAAACACTATTTGCTTTTTTATAGAATGAGTGTATAAACAAAAAAAAATGTTTTTAATAGATTAGTCATTGGGTTATTGTTACTTGATAATGTGTGTGGCAGTGGTAGCCCAGTGGTAGTGGTAACCTAGTGATGCGGCTTCAAATCCCGGGTCTCGTACCTCTGATATTTTCATGTGCGAATCATTTCCTATATATGATTACCACTTATCTTACGATGAAGGAAAATATCGTGAGGAAAAAGTTTTCGAAAGAGATGTAAAGTCCGCCAACCCCCACTTGGCCGGCGTGGTGGACTGTGACCTGATCCTCTCGTATTGGGAGACCCGTGCCTAGCAGTGGGACGTTAAAAAGGCTTAAATACAACTTGATAAAAGCATAGGTAAGTGAAAATATACAAAAGTATCGTGAGACAATGCTTCAACGACGTAACTACTCTTGGCCTATGAAATTTCAAACCGGCTAAGTTACTATTGCAATAAAAGTACTGTGCTTGCATTTTACAAGACCACCCACTATTTGTAACGACTATTGCTGTTGAATATGTGTAAATCAAATAAAATTTACAAAGTAGTGAGTTGTTTAATAACTAGCGAATTATTCAAAACAAATCAATCCCACGGGAACCGTATATTTTTTCAGGATAAAAAGTAGCCAATGTGTTATTCTGATGTATAAGCTATAATATTGTAAAGTCTCATTAAAATCCATTCAGTAGTTTTCGCGTAAAAGAGTAACAAACTTACCCTCGCTTCGCTCGTGTGCGTCCTTAGGTACTTTTTGTATTTATAATACCTACCTACTATTAAAGGTAACGCCGCTCTTTGGCTTTCATCACGAATGTATTACTCCAGATCATAATGTGTAGTTAATATCATCCAAATCCGTCCAATCGTGTCGAAACTCACATTTGTAATGTTCGTAGTGTGATACATGTACCTACATATTATGTATCTACATTAAAAAAAATCTGGCAGCACCATCTAATAATAAGCTCACCTAAGTAGAAACACTAATATTGGGCATAAATTTAAAGTTTAGAAGCTATTTGATCGTTCTTCATACATACCTACTGCTCGAACGGCTAACTAAAGTGCAATTCAAAGAAAAAGCCCGGGTAAGAATTAAGACAAGGCCGCAACAAGAAACTGATATAATAAAGTAACATTTATCTGTATATCTTTATAAATATTATAAATGTGAAAGTGTGAAAGTTTGTGAGTATGGATGTTTATTACTCTTTCACGCCAGAACGGCTGAACGGATCTGGATGAAATTTGGCACAGAAATAGATTATAGTCTGGAATAACACATAGGCTACTTTAAATAGAGCCGCTGATATCTAATAAATACAATATTTTTCAAAGTACCAACTGTAGGAGCACAGTATTAAAAACTGCTTAAATTAATAAACGCTATATGAAATATACTCTTCGTAGTATTTAAAAAGAAATGTCAAAAGTAACACAATTTATCCCATAAACGTATGTGAGACCGCGGCAATCGACTAGTACAACAGCATCCACAATAGCATTCATCTAGACAAGTAGTAGCTATTATTTTGACAGTCGCCGATTGTATTTATTTCTTACAACAAGAAGACTTTCAGCGTAAGCGGACGAGATAAGGGAAATGAAACGTTTGTTTGTAGATGTTGAGTACTGTCAGTTGTCACCGCCCGACTGGGGCTTAGCCTTATCGATCCTATCTATTGGCAGGTTTCGAAAGAAGACAACTCACACTTTAACCGACTACCTCAGAAGGAGGATTATTTTTTAATGTCTTCACATGAGACTTCCATGATTTATTGTAAGTTAAAATGTGCAAGGTGTTAAGTTTTCAGATTTCTCTTCCCGCAAACTATTATGAAGTAAAATATCATTAGCTTTTATAGCTTTTAGCAGGTGAGTCTCACAATACAAAGCATTTCCCGACGTTAAAAATAGAATTAAAATAAAATAGAAAATGTATGAATACTTATTCCCATTATAGGAATAAGTTTATGAGCTTCACATACAAATAAGAAAGATCTTTATACATTATACTCGTATTTTTTTTCAGTTATATTATGTATTTACTCATACATTTCATACATTTTGACGACACGTTTGGCTCAATTTGTAGTGACCCACCCTACTTGCTGTGCTAACGGTCGTGGGTTCGAGTCCCGCTGGGAGTATTCATTTGTGTGATAAGCACGAATGTTTATACTCCACACATGGATGTTTATATTTATATCATGTATATATTTAAAGTTATATATGTGTAGTGTATCAACTATCTGGTATTCATAACACAGGCCTCGTAGCCTACTATGGAACTAGATGTTGCTGCGTGTTAATGTCCAAACATATTTATTTATATTTAAATCAAACAGTTAACCTATGTAAAGAAAATTCCATATTAGGATATTAGTTTATAATTGGACTTCTTCTTTCGGTCTTTAGTTGGTTGACCCCACCCGACGCCGACCACTTATATAGAATATATCCTATTACAGTTAAGAGAAACAGGTCGTGACTCGTGAAACTAAAATATCTTGAAAACTGTCACCGCACTTGGCTTATCTTTCGTAGCTTTCGAGACATTTAGAGATGCTGCAAGCTATTTCTAATTAAATGTCAACCCTCAAATGCGTTTTGTTGTAATTAGAATTTACCGTAAAATCTGATGGTGACAATCAGACCATGTTGTGTCTGTTTTCGGAACTAACGAGAAATTTTTGACAAAATAATGATGATGATATCTTCTCGACCATGGCAGCCAACCTCACAAGTGCACTCTCTATTCCTGTTACTGTCATACTCCGATGGGACGACAATTCAACACTACCAGTGAGATATCAGGCGCAAGACCGACGGCTTTACGTAAAACTCTAACTTCTCAACTCCAAGCTGTTACTGATACTTTATTAAAAGAGATACTCAATAACTAAACTTGGCCCGACTCGGATTTGAATCCAGGACTTCTGGATGTGAAGCAGCAGCAGCTAGCATTACATGCCAGCCAATACACCACTGAGACACGAAATATTAAAGTTAATAAGCAATGTTTTATTAACAAACAATTCTACTCATTTTGTCGTCTGTACATACTTTAATCTATCTATTCGTTTAAAAACGTTATGCATAGACTAAATAGTAACTTTAGCGGTCGAAGTTAGTTCTAGGACTTGCCGGAATGTGGTCACCGGCAAAGTACTATAGACCGATAGTAATCTAGACCGATTTTTCGCCCCCGAAAACCCCCACGTACCAAATTTCAGCGAAATCATTAGAGCAGTTTCCGAGATCGCCAGTATAAATAAATATAAAAATTGACAAAAATTGCTCGCATTAAGTAAGTAGGTAGCTTGTGGATACTAACCGAGTTACGTAGAACTATAAAAGAATCAAATACATTACCGAAAGTCATCATCAAAGGCAAATCAATAATAATTATATTAAATAATATATACCAATATTGTAAAGACAAACAATTTGTTCTTTTTTAGTTTATTTGAACGCGAGCATCTTTTACATTTTATTTCCTATTTATTGAGACTATGAAACATCAAAGTACGACCTTTATAAGCCATTATTATATGCACATAAATAACTACTTGTTTGTTTGTTTGAACGCGCTAATCTCAGGAACTACTAATGCGATTTAAAAAATTCTTTCTGTATTAGATAGCCCGTTTATTAAGGAAGGTTTATTAAGGAATATATCATCGTGCTACTACTACCCAAGGGAGCAGAGCAGTAACCGTAAATGTCAACAAGACTAGACTTCCATACATTATTGGAAAACTGATGTTTATAATGTGAAACCGCGGGGCACAGCTAGATTTTAATAAAAATGGAGCAACAAATATTGTTTTACTAGGAAAAACATTTATGTGGGTGTTCATTCATAATGATTTACATTGTATGTGTTGCTTTGCCCATCTGGGTATTACGTACACGGCTTCACAGGTGTTAGTGGAAAATTTCTTTATGTCCCTACTCTAGTATATAATACTCGTAGCTTGAAGAATCGTAACACAGTGGTACACTTTTACATCATTAGGTATACGGCATGCATATAAAAAGTAATAGACGTCATCGTTATTATATTGTTATTTTATACTATTTTATAATATATAATATATACGGTGAAGGAAAACATCGTGAGGAAACCTGCATGTCTAAGAGAACCTAGCAAGTTTTCGAAAGACATGTGAAGTCCGCCAACCCGCACTTGGCCAGCGTGGTGGACTATGGCCTGATCCCCCTCGTATTGAAGGGAGGCCCGTGCCCAGCAGTGGGACGTTAAAAAAAAAAGGGCTGAATACAATACATACATACATTTTATAATATGACGGCACGTTTGGCTCAGTTTGTAGTGACCCTACTTTCTGCGCCAGTGGGCGCGGGTTCGAGTCCCGCTGGGGACATTCATTTGTGAGCACGAATGTTTGTACTCCAGTCATGGGTGTTTATATTTATAATATGTATGTATTTAAAGTTATATTTGTGTAGTGTATCAACTATCTGGTATCCATAAACAGGCCTCGTAGCTTACCATGGAACTAGATGGTGCTGTGTGTTAATGTCCCAACATATTTATATATTTCATAATAGAGGTTTTATAAACAACTAGCGACTCAACCTCGCTTCGCTCGGGTTCGTTTTAAATAGATATAAATGCATATTAGCCAGCTTTAGCCATATATTTTTTTTGTGGTTTCTTCTGATGTTTCAATAGTTATTCTCCTATCAACAAATCAAAGATCATAAAAATCGGTCTAACCGTTCTTGAGTTATAAATATATCTATACATATAAAGATTATTATCTCTTGCATTTCCATATCATACGATACGGATAGGACAAGCCCAATTTTCACTACCTATTCTTAAATATCAAGTTAGTTAAAATGAGCGACTCCCTATACCTATCAATAAACCAACATTTCTAGTATTAAATAGTATTATTTGTTGTTGTTGTTGTCAGTCCTTGATAACATCCCACTGTTGGGCACGGACCTCCCTTCAATACGACCAGGCCACAGTCCACCACGCTGGCCAAGTGCGAGTTGGCGGACTTCACATGTCTTTCGAAAACTTGCTAGGTTCTCACAGACATGCAGGTTTCTTCAAAATGTTTTCCTTCACCGTAAAACAACTGGTAATTATGTTGAAAATGATTCGCACATGAAAATATCAGAGGTGCGAGACCATGGATATGAACCCACATCACTTGGTTACCCAAGCGAGCGCGTTACCATTGGGCTACCACTGCCTAATATTATTTAGTTAATTCTTTTTACTTTCGTGCACTACTTTGTCTAATAAAGTAATAATTTATCATGTCAAATAAAAATAAACATACAACACAAATATATTATTTCAATAATCAAAACCACCCATCTATGAAACTACACAATTGCATAATAAAACAAGTATTTTTTACCACTTCAGTACTAAAGAGAAGCCAGTATTTCCAAACAATTCGAACAAAAACCATTATAACTTTTAAGACGTTTTTTATCTTTCCTGTTGGCCCGTTTGCAGAACAATGTAGTTATGTTATAATGCCATTGCAATGAATCTTAAAGCACTCGTTAAGTTTTTAAGTTAACGGAAGTATTTTTTTGTTTAGAGAAGAAGTTCCTACAGTTGATTATAAATAAATAAATATATTAGGACATTAACACGCAGCACCATCTAGTTCCATGGTAAGCTACGAGGCTTGTGTTATGGATACCAGATAGTTGATACACTACACATATATAGCTTTAAATACATACAATTTAATTTTTTACACTTGGCTGGAGCCAAGGCATGGTGGCTAGTAAATGGTAATTCTTAATGCTGTCATATGAGAAAGGTTAGAGGTGAACACGCAGGAAAAATCGATACGCTTCAGTATAATATTTTTTTAATAATCATTACATGTTTCTAATTCTAAGTAAACGTTTTCTACGTATCTACGAAACGATGCCAACATTTCTTGTAAAAGCCAATATGTAATGTAGCTTTAAGTATCGAGTATCGATGTTTCACTTATCACACGCCCGATGCATTTTAAATAAATCACATTGAATACCTACAAATTACAATAAATAGACACTTCTATTTGATGCTTCTTTATTTAATTGTCCGTATGTCGGAACACTGAATTAAAAGTACAACAGGTAAGGGGGTTATGTATTTAGAGCGGTATGTATGTAGGGGTGTATGTATGTAGGTGTGTATGTATGTAGGGGAATATGTATGTAAGGGAATATGTCTGTAGGGGCATATGTATGTATGGGGGTACGTAGGGGGATATGTATGTAAGGGTTAATGTTTGCAATTGAATTACTGGTTTCAATAAATACACCTAGAAAAATATTTCATCCCTGAATACCATAACATTCTCAATATCACAATATACCAAAGAAAACGTATATTAGACTTGAGAAAACCTCTTTAGTTAGTCTATACTAATATATAAAGCTGAAGAGTTTGTTCGTTTGTTCTAGCGCACTAACCTCTACAGCTACCAAAATGTACGATTTAACAAAATATAATATAGGCTATCTATCGCCACTTTACTGTCTAGGAACGGGGTGATATATACATACAATGTAAATAAATACATGCGCGAAACCGCGACTAACGCTAGTGTTAAACAAAATCTTAATAAACTAATTTGTCAAGTGAAACGAAAAGGGCGTAACGTCTAAGAATAACGTATTTCTATTATAAGGAAAAAACACATATAGAAAGAAGAACTATAGCTATTCTAAAATATTTTTTATTATTCGTTTAAAATTAAACGAGAATTCTTTAGAAATTGCGTCAATAGAGAAGAAAAGGATGTCTTGTTTGGAGCAAGATATCTCAACTTACAGGGGGATCTGATAAAAGGCTTTCAATAGCAAATTCAAGGTCTGTTACGTAGGTACGTACGTCATTTATACATATACATATGCATGTATGTATGTATGTACGTATGTAGCGACCACAATTTAGCTATGAAATAAATATTTAAATCTTCAAATACGAAACACGTGAGGTAAGATGTGATAAATATTGACAATTATTATAATACAGTCTAATAACTTGTGCATACTGACCACTTGGTAACGAATCGAGCTACTCCTACTATATAACTTTAAGTTAATATTGTTTAAACATATATATTATGCTATATATTTATGTAACTTTTTACTGTTATTTATGTAAAATTGTGTGTAATTTATAGTATGTACCGTTTAAGTAAGTAGGTATGTTATATATATTTTATTTTTCTTTTATTTGCACCAACCCCTATCTATGCTTCTCTACTTGTCTCTTTATTATATAGGTTGCCTGGAAGAGATCACTTTAAGTGATAAGGCCGCCTTTACACTGAAATATCTATTTGTAAATTGATTTATTATTTTCAAATTGTACTTCTTTTTCTTTGGTGTAATAAAGGATTAAATAAATAATAAATAAATAAATAACTTTAGATAATATATTGGCTGAAATTATTATTATATGTACCTACAATAAAATCCTAATTAGATTAGTTGTACCTTTGTATCTTTGAAACTTTTCAAACCGACCGCGTATTCGAATCCGTTTACACCACCGCTGCACAATTAGTTTACTAGCAGTAATTCCTTTGATCAGCTATTTTTTTTAATATGTATGTATGTATTTATATGTATTCAGCCCTTTTTGACGTCTCACTGCTGGGCACGGGTCTCCCTTCAATACGTAGGAGATTAGGCCATAGTCCACCACGCTGGCCAAGTGCGGGTTGACAGACTGCATATGACTTTCGAAAACTTGTAAAGTACTCTGAGATATGCAGGTTTCCTCACGATGTCTTCTTCATCGTAAGACAAGGGGTAAACATGTTGGAAATGATTCGCACATGAAAATATCAGAGGTGCGAGACCCGAGATTTGAACCCGCTTTACTCGGTTTCCCAAACGAGCGCTTTACCACTAGGCTACCACTGCCTATTTTTTTCAATATAAGTATGACCCGAAAAATATAAACCACAGAATCTTTGCAGCTCGACAGGGTTGTTGTAAATTTATAAAAAATCTCATTTTAGGTTTATACTTAGATACATCAAAATTTTATTACGCTAGGTGAAATTACGACGATTTAAAAATAGCTAAGCAAGTTTATATATCCTATTAATACATCCCACTACATGCATCGTGGAACATACAACGTATAGGTAAGAACACCCCTTATTAAAATAAATATACCTTACTTCGAAAGGCGCTTTAATAAGAATAATTATTTATACATGCTTACAACATAAGTATTTTTTTTATAAGATTCAGCGGCGAACAGAACGATTCAGAAACGAACAGACAGACCACCTGATGGAAAGCGATACCTGTCGCCCATAACACCTACGGTTCATGCACTTTTAGGTAACAAAACTGCAGAACCGCCGGTACGTTATCACTGTGAGGACTAAGATGATATGCCTCTTGCCTGTAATTGCGCTGGCTACCTTATCCTTCAAACCGGAACACAACAATGCAATCATTGTTGCTTGGCGGCAGAAATAGATAAGGGGGTGGTACCCATCCAGTCGGACTCCTCAGGCTTGACAGAGTCCTACCACCGGTTTCTTTATAGTTTCATACTCTAAATATAAAATTATAATTCATTAGAGAAAAATAGTTTAAATTGCATATTGATAAGAATGTGTTTCGAATAATATCACACAAGAGTGAATTTATAAGAATACAATACGACCTGATTTTTTTTAATTTCAAAGCATTTCTAACCGATGAAAAAATGACGATCTAAAAGTGTTTATAAAATACTAGCGACTCGCCCTCGCTCCGCTCGGGTTCCTCCCTTCTTACGTTTAAACGTGTACTATAGATTTCTCAGAGATGAGATATTTTCCCGCAGTACAAAGTATCCTATATGTTGACCCGGATAACCAGGTACTATCGTACCAAATTTCATTAAAATCCCTCCAGTGGTGCGGTAACAGACAGAAAAAAATTCTAAAAACTATAGATAAAATAAGATTTTCCAAAAAATATTTAATGTACAGATTCGGCTTGGTTATAATTTTATTATATGCGTAGACTATCTGAATAAAGAATATTTTTATAGTTTCTGTCGAGTTTAGTTTAAATTTCAATTACATTTTGTTGGAAAATAATGTTATAGGGTTCATACTTAAGTACAGTACCTACTGAACAAAATCAGCCCAGTTTGTTACTGATGGGGTGGCCACCTGCCGTAACGGGACAGGTGTGGCACCACCTGACTTGAACTAACGGCTAACAAAATCTAGTGTTTTACTTAGTTATGGCATTTATAATGTGAGAACTTTAGTTTCTTTTAGTATTTTTATAACACTTATTTCATTCATAAGTCTTTGGCGCCAAAGAACATTATTGAAGTAGCTAAAATAGAAAAGTGTACAAATATACAATAATAATGAAGTTTTATATAAAAAAACCGTTCTTTTCATGTATTTAGTATAATCCTTACAGAAACTTATAAAAAAATAATGACAATGTTGTTAGTTCACTTCAACACCATTTAAACTGACGCAGACTGATGTAACATCTACGTACATAGTACGTAAAACATTAACTGATAACATCTTCATATTAAACCAATGTCAAGGCAAAGTTATTAAAAATACATTAAACTCAAACCATATTACAACTACATTACAAGCATGATTTTAAAAGATTTTGTCATTTTTAATAGGTACCTACATAAAATAAAATGGCTCCAATATGATCTTATCGATATTATATGTATGTATTTCTGTGATTGTAAAAACCATTAACCTTTATGTACCTACCTTGTTATTGCAGATCAGTTACTTTAATAACTCCTTCATCGGTATTTTTTTTTAAGAATCCTCCTATATTTTGTTGAACTATGTAATAATTGTAAACTGTTATTTAATAACTAGTAAATAATTACTGCCAACCCGCACTTGGCCAGCGTGGTGGACTATGGCCTGATCCCCCTCGTATTGAAGGGAGGCCCGTGCCCAGCAGTGGAACGTGAATAAAAAGAGCTGAACACAAGTAATAACTAAGTAAAGTACGAACGACTTATTACGTTTTATTACCAACTAATTCAAAGTAAACTCAAACTGGTATGATTATTATCAGATGTAATACCAAATCAATACTGCAACGCTCCTTTTCAAACACCTGTTGAATCATTTTACTTACTCGCATGTGGTAATATAAGGAAAAATTTTATATATCCAGCATTTTTACCTAAGTTGGTTAACCAAGCCACAATTTATAGTTATATTTAGCTTCTTGGGCGCGAAAAACGCGTGTTGACTCTTTAAACACGGAAAATATTTCATAAGAACGAGAGGGAAGTGCGTAATATCCCATAACGTTATATTTAAAATTGTGCAGAATTGATGATGTAGCTTCAGTCATTACTCATTGGTATGTCCAATTGTTCACATTGTGCACAATCATGGACTGTAAAGCCGATGCAATTGGAACGAAATTTCAATACACGAACCTATTGAATGTGTAACATTTCCATTACGAAGCCAAAACCTATTTCAACAACAGTTAAAACTAATATTTTAAGGAGAATTGAGCGTTTATAACATAAATAACTATTATTGTATATCACTGGGGAAAAAAAACGTACAATTAATTGACCTTAGCAATATTCCGTAAAAAACGTGTATCATTAACATTTACTTCAAAGTTATCTACAAAAATATGCTTAAAACATATCATAAAGTAAGAAATTGCCAAAAATTAAGACAAACCCAAAATGCGAACCCCACCGTAGTTTTTGGTTGTGGCCTGCGCACGCGCAGAGACATGTACGCGCGGTCCATGGCGATCGAGCCGCACAACATCACTAGTCACCTCACTACTGCACACGGTCACCACACACGTTAAACTAACTTATAGTTTAGACATGCGCACGCGCACCGCGTCCGACCGCCCTTATAGTTACGGCTACGGGCTGTTACAGATTCGTGCGTATTAAATCCATCGTTTTCCCTATAGGGCTATAATTGTAAATCATATAAGGGGAGTGATTCACTATGTTGAAAACACTACGTCTATTATTTTGACATATTAAGCTATACGTTTATTTATATCAGGATAACATTTGGCTTCATAGCCGAGAAATAAAATATATTTAATACAAAAACAAATACTTATAATCTATTTAATTAATAATGTATAAAACGAACTTTATTGGTTACGGACATTTTCAATTGTTTGAAAATTACATTTTGGATAAGTAGAATAACACGTTCGTAAGCAATCTAAATTTACGTTTACCCGTAAGTTATTTTAATTATTAAAACAAGTAGTCATACACTAGTGACTAATTCATTATATTTTTATATTCATACTAGCATCACTCGTCCTCTTTGCTGGGCGTACATAAATGTTTCTGTTGGTCATCAGAGGCCTTAATGTATATTTAGGCTTATTGCTTATAAATTAAATATTTAGGTTAAATAAAAAAAAGCGAAAATTTTTAGTTTTTTTTGTTTTTATTAAAGGGAAAAAATATTTACGAAAGTAAATAAAAAAATGGTGAATAGTGTATGGAATCCAAAAAATATATAGCCTCAACCCACCTACCGACGATCCCGCGTCGATTGGACAGAACCCCATACCGATACACTCAGTAGTTTTTACGTGATGGCGTGACAAAAGAAAAACAAATAAAAATATATAAATACATAAATACACATAAATTTTTAGGTTTTAAATATCATAGCCCCAGTCAAGTAAAGTCAAGCCCCAGCCACAGTCAAAAATCATAGCCCACATAGACAAAAATACACATAGCCTATACAAATTTCCCCAAACTAAAAATCTTTTTTATTTATAAAATAATGTGATAACAAAACGTGGCACCATTTAACATCTAAATACTATAGAATAATCATAAAAAGACTTATCTATCCTTAATCTAATTACCCAAACGAAAAGCTCCGAACCGAACACACGTGGGTTCACTACAATTACGCCATATGTGAGCTTCTGTATTCGTGACAACGCACAAAATTTATTGTGCTTTATTTATAAAACAAGTTGTTCCATTATAAGCTTAATTTTACAAAGGAATAGAGTGGGAAATAGATTGATAGAGTATTGAATATTATACTAGAAAGACGTACAGCTTTCACTATATCCCTTTTTGGATGTGTCACTCAATGTCGGTGAAATGCATGGAACTTTTAAACACCATTTATAAATAGACTGCCTATGGAATTACTTTAAAATTTATTTACGTGTAATTTCCTTATGTCAGTTTGCGTTTTCAAATTTAACAGGTAATATTTTCAGGCTTAAATGAGAAAGATATCACGTAAATAATGTATTTTTCGTTTTTACTAAATCTGATTACTATTAAAAATGTAATTTGCCATCACACACACATATATGTGTGTGTTTAATTGTCATCACACTGCAATGGTTGGACGATTTTGTATGAGATTACCGGGACCTGGAGTAACACATACATAGGGTACCTACTGTCAAGCACCTATTGTCGCTCCTAAAGAAAACAAGGGTAAGTCACTATTTTGTTATAAGTATACTCTTTCAACTTTATAATAGGACCAATATAAAAATTATTTTAAAACAAGAGCAAATTTTATTTAATAAACGACACGTTTGGCTCAGTATGTAGGATCCTACTTGCTGTGCCAGCGTTCTGCGGGTATGAGTCCCGCTGGGGGCATTCATTTGTGTGATAAGGACGAATGTTGGTACTCCAGTCATGGGTGTTTATATTTATAATATCTATATTTATAATATGTATGTATTTAAAGTTATATATGTGTAGTGTATCAACTATCTGGTATCCATAGCACAGGCCTCGTTACTTACCATGGAACTAGATGGTGCTGTGTGTTAATGTCCCAACAAAAAGGATAAACAAGTAATATGTACCACACCATATTTAAAGAGAGTTATTAGGTAAATTCCAGTCATCGAGAATTGGTTCAAACCAATAACTATAACTAAAGTGACTAACTGTTTAATATAAAATACATTGTAAGCCGAGAGGTCTGTAGATTGACTATCAGGCTGCAGGAAATGAAAGGGCTAAACTACACAAGTTGCGTAAATACTTCTCCCTTAGTCAAAATTATGGCTTTATACCATTTACTGTAGAGACCCTTGGCCCATAAGGTCACACTTCTTAAAAGCCATAACAGCTCGTCTTACTTCCTCTACTGGTGACAGGAGAGCTGGCTCGTTTTTCGCCCAAAGAATTGGCATTGCCATTTAATAACTGGGGAATGCGGCTAGGAGCATTCTATTCTACGCGGACATGACTTGTACAGTAATTTGTTTTATACATTTATACATATAATAAAATTTTAACTAAACCGAATCTGTACATTAAATATTTTTTGGAAAATCTTATTGAAATAGACATTATTATCGATACAAAGGCCAAATCTATAGTTTTTGGAATTTTTGTCTGTTTGTCTGTCTGTTACCGCATCACGAGAAAACTACTGGACAGATTTTGATGAAATTTGGTATGATGATAGCTGGCTATCCGGGTCAACATATAGGATACTTTTTACCGCGAGACAATATCTCATTTCTGAGAAAAAATACACAAACTGCAATGTAAGAGTATACTGATATATAAAACCTGAGAATTCGGTTTTTGGTCATCTGAACGCGGGCGGAGCCACGGGAAATGCTAGTACATTTATATTTGTTATTACATTTGTTTTTAACCGACTTCTAAAAAAAGGAGGAGGTTCTCAATTCGACCGTATATATATTTTTTTTTATATATATAATTAGGTTAGTACATTTGTGATTTCCTTTATTGTAAATAAACGTTTAATCTATACAAGTAAAGCATTAAAATATAAAGCGTTAAAAGCATTTTTCTAATATATAATAATTCATCTTATAATTAACACTGATCATGAACCTTACTAAACTATGTCCAGCGGAATTACCATACGCAGGATTCGAACACACGATTTATGTCTTAATAGAAACAAACTAATAACTTTGTTTACAAACATTTCACATGGTGAACACATAATTACCCGCAGTATCCGCGTGGACAACTGCTTCCTGCACGAGATCGCTGCAATTAGAACACTCTAGCGCAGTAATAAACTTAATAGCTGTACTTAATGACTACAGTTTTAGATAAGCTACACCTATTCGTTCTCACAAGTCATATATTGTGATCAATTATTCATAAAAAAATTATGTTAGCTCCATTATATCTACAGATATTTTGAGCCATCTCATAAATAATTATAATACATATTGTCATAATTATATTAATTTAATCGACAATGATTATTGTTGCGGTCATGTATGTAGGCGCCTTTTATTTAAAATTCTTCTGGTTATACAATTTGCAATTGAAACCATTGAAAATGGGGTCGGAGTGTTAAAATATTTTTAATACATATAACGCCACATCTTATTGCCTCTACTAGAAAAAGAAAGCTAGCTCTTTTGGCCTAAACTTGTATGGTGGGATTGGGTCCCTATATAAAATATCTCTTGATGTATAAAAAATCAGTGTATATGTAATGCAGTAATCAAACACAAAAAACATGTTGAAGAGATTTTCCTCATGCGAGTGACTTTCGAGATTGCGATTCACCAGATTTTCTTTCGATCGCGAACCAATCGTAACGTTAGCCGGTGTATAACCAATATCCGCTAGTTAAGATGCTTCCACCCTACTAATTACAACTTATTTTGTAACAGTGGCTACTGTGAGTTTAATATCAAATGAGCAATTATAGTATGCTTCGTTGTAATTCATATGTATGGGTTCGTCCCAAGATTAAAACAAATCTAGTCCACGGGAACCGTACATTTTTCCTGGATAAAAAATAACCTATATAATAAGTATAAACTATTCCAGACTATAATCTATCTCTGAACCAAATTTCATCTAGATCCGTTCAACCCTTTTGGCGTGATTGAGTAACAAACATCCATCCATTCAAACTTTCGCATTTATAATATTTATGATATACCTAAATTATAGTATTATAGTATGTATATAAATTTATTTTCTGTATCTCGTAAACGGCTCTAACCATTTGTATCTGTATTTAAATAAAATTTCACTTTTTAACTTTAATTACATAGGTATTTTTATCTGAAAAAATGCATTTTTTTCTTTTCAGAAAAGCACGATTTTATAAAACAAAACGCCCAGCGAAGATCGACCGTCCAGCTACTGTTAAAAATATAAAATACGTTTTAAAAAAGTACAAGGTTATATATAGCCACAAGAAAATAAATCTAAAAACATATTTCTTGTACTGGACAGCCTTTTTATCGTTTTCTTTTTGTTTTTTTATTATTTCTTATCGTACATATTACAATAATACTGCTGTCAAAAATTTCATGAGGGATTTAACGATGTAATAAAAAATCGTTTGAACGATATAGAAGTGGACGGCCAGACAGTACGTACTCTTATAAACATAGTAGACCTAGATTTTGGGGTATGAAATTTTAATATAGAAAAAAAAATGAGTGCGTGTAACCTTTACGCGCGGTTAAAGTAAAACTTCTTTGGCAAATATCACAATTTAAAACAAATCAATAATTAAATAAGGTATATTAGGCATATTACAATCATATATTAATAGAATATCATATACGGAAAGAATATAATCTTATATATCATTTGTCAGACAATAACAACGGTTACCATGGCAACATGGTAATGCATGCTATCTCATTCTCTCACCGGCTTAATCTATGCACATCTCGTTTCATAAACTCATAAACGCGCCGATGGCTCTTATTACGTGTTCAACTGTCGTGGATTTATTTTGATTTTTGATTCCCGACTTTTCGAATGCTTTACAGTAATCATGGTCACGGGAGAGACCAAAAAATCCAAAAATATAGTTCTTTTTAAAATGTCACATATTCGTGTAAATCTAAGAAAGTATTATCCACCATCAAAATCAAGTCAGCAAATTGACATTTAACCCCTTGCGGAACGTGTACACGCCGGCGTATCAGTTAACAATTGATTTCTTAGAAATTATCCAGGAGGGGTTAAGTGTAATGAATTCATTCATACATACATCATTCGGATTTACATACTAACAGAGTTTTAAATGTATACCACAACTACTAATTAGATGTAGGATAAAATTATTTTCAAAGATTTTATCACATTATTGCAAGCGAAACTAATAAAAACCTTTAAAAAATTGCGTATTTCTTTTCTCAAATGGTTTTCGATTTCAAGATTATTTTCCTCTTGCTTTGTAAATATTCAAAAGTCGTAAACTAAATGTACTTGTTAGTACGAATACTAACATCACGTATATAATTTGAATATAAAAAAGAAATGATTGCATACACTGTAAGCCTCGATGTGCAACTAACAACGCAATATCTCTTCTATAAGTAATTGTCATTTGTGATTTCTCAGACAATTTCTTTTCTTTATTTGTACTTTCAAACATAAGATATCTAGCGGATGTTAGAAATATGGTTAGAAATATTAGAAATATGTCATGGAAACTATCTATACATATAATAAAATTCTACCCGAATCGAATTGTACATAAAATATTCTTTCGAAAATCATATTGAAATATCGATATAGATCGATACAGAGGTCAAATCTATAGTTTTTAGCGTTTTTGTCTGTCTGTCTGCCTGGGAACTATTCACGAGAAAACCACTGGACGGATTTCGATGAAATTTGATATGGTGATAGCTGGTTGTCCGGTCCGGGCTGGTGGTCCGGGTTTAGGATATTTTTAGTGCGGAAAAATATCTCATCTTTAAGAAATCTAGGTATATTAACCGTTAAAACGTAACTAGAGACGAATCCGAGCGGAGCGAGGGTGTGTCGCTAGTACATCAATAAAAAAGCTGTAAACAAATATGTTTCTACAATAAAATTCAAAATTCAAAATTCAAAATATTTTATTCAGCATTAAATTATTACAATTTTTTACTGAACGTCATGAGTCTACTACCAGTTCGGAAAAATGAAACCTCAGACCTGAGAAGAACTGGCGAAAGAAACTCAGCGGGACTAATATTTTTTTTTTTTAAATTGTAATTTACAATATTTTTATAAAGTTGAAGTAGCCTGGAGGCGATCACTTCATTCCCAAGGCGTGCTATCTTCTATGAAATTATTTATTGTATAATAGCCTTTAGCACACAAACGTTCTTTAACAATTTTTTTGAATTTAATGATAGAAGCTTTTTGAACATTTTCTGGGATCCTGTTGTACAAGCGTATACATTGTCCATAAAAAGAATTACTGACTCTCTTTAAACGAGTTACAGGCATTACAAGTTTGTGTTTGCTCCTAGTATTAAAGTTATGCATGTCACAATTCTTGGGAAATTCGTGTATATTTTTACGAACATACATAACACATTCGTACACGTACTGAGAAGCAACAGTCAATATTTTTATTTCTTTAAACTTATCTCTTAATGACGCTCTAGGACCTAAACTATAAATTGCACGAATAGCTCTTTTCTGCAGTACAAAAATCGTATTAACAGTTGCTGCATTTCCCCAGAGTAAGATACCATACGACATAATACTATGAAAATAGCTAAAATATACTATGCGAGCTGTATCTACATTAGTAAGAAGTCTAATTTTTTTTACCGCGAACGCTGCAGAGCTGAGTCTACTCGCTAGTCCCTCAATATGGGGGCCCCACTGCAATTTGGAATCTATGATAATACCCAGGAATTTAGTGGACTCTACCGGTTTTAACATTTCCCCATTTAATATTACACCATTATCAACAAGTTTAACATTGGGTGTTGTGAATTTTATTAATTTTGTCTTTTTATTATTTAATAATAAATTATTAGAATCAAACCAATAGACAACCTTTGAGAGAGCATCGTTTACATCGTCGTACATAAGCAAATTTCGCTTCACTTTAAAAATAAGTGAAGTGTCATCAGCGAACAATACTATCTCATGTTTGTCCTGTACAAAAGATGGCAAATCATTAATATAAATTAGAAAAAGAAAGGGGCCGAGAATAGACCCTTGCGGAACCCCCATATCTAACGGAGCTCCAGGAGATCTCTTACCATTAACATCAACCCTCTGTATTCTATTATTTAAATACGAATTCAAAAGGTCGAGTGCCTTATTTCTAATACCATAATGATGCAGTTTCTTGATCAGCGTCTCATGATGCACACAATCAAAGGCCTTGGATAAGTCACAGAATATCCCAAGTGCATCTTGTGACCTTTCCCAAGCCTCAAAAATATTTCTTACTAACTCAACACTAGCATCTGCCGTGGAGCGGCCTTTCGTAAATCCAAACTGTTTCTTATGAAGTAGATTGTGTGCATTGAAATGCGTTAACATTTGCGCGAGTATGATTTTCTCAAAAATTTTACTAAACGTTGGCAGTACCGAAATTGGTCTAAAATTATTAGGGTCTAAGGTACTACCTGATTTAAAAATAGGAATAATTTTACTGTGTTTCATTAGATCAGGAAACGCACCATGCTCTATACTGCTATTAAATACAGTAGCTAAATGAGGTGCAACAACATCAATTACCGAGCTAATAACTTTTACAGATATACCCCATAGGTCAGCGGTTTTCTTGAGATCCAAACTTTTGAAGGCAGCAATGATATCTTTGGGGTATACAGGTTTAAATTTAAATACTACATTACATTCTTTAACATGTTTCTTAAGTAAAGATTCGGCAATAGCGGGAGATGAATTGAGTGATTGCGTTGTTGAAATTGGAATGTCAGTGAAAAATTTTTCAAACTCAGATGCAACTTCTTGGTTTGAAGTAATAAAATTATTGTTTATATTCAACTTAAAATCGAAGCTGCGATCTGTGACTCTCCCACTTTCACAAGCAATTATGTTCCATGTCACTTTTACTTTATTATGTGCATTTTTTATTTTGTCTTTAATATACAAAGATTTTGCCATGGAACATACTCTCCTAAACATTTTTGAGTAGGCACTTACAAAAGAAGCAAACGATGTACTATGATTATAAGCTTTTTCACCATACAATTCATATAGTCTTTGCCTGCTCTTGTAGATGCCACGAGTTGCCCATTCACTAAATGACAAGAGACCCCCTGAATTGACTGTTTTAGAAGTAAATATTGTAGAAAATTCTGTTTTTATTAATTTAAACAAAGAATTATATAAGAAGTTGGGGTCATTATTGTAAGATAAATAAGGAAGTTTTGCTACAATATTACCTCTGAACTTCTCCATACGTGTAGTATTTATGGGGACAAAAGTCTTTTTTAACATATTTTTATTGTCATTTAAAGTATAAGAAAATGAAGCTAACTGACCACAATGGTCTGAACTCAACTTGTTTATAATAGATTTAGAGAATGGTTTATAATTTGTAAATATATTATCAATACATGTAGCACTGGTAGCAGTGATTCTAGTTGGTTCAAGAAATAAATTATTTAGGTTATATGATAGAAGCATGGATTTGAATCTGAGACTTAAAGTGGAATTTTCTAATAAGTTTATATTAAAATCACCACAAACAACAATGAATTTATTAGAACTATTTAATTTTAACAAAGTTTCTTCTAATACTTTCTCAAAGTACTCATATAACCCATTAGGAGGTCTGTATACGCATACAACAATGAAGTGCTCAAGCTCTGCGCAGGCTAGTTCAATAGTTTGCTCAACAGAGAGGCTCACAATGTCTTTACGTTCTTTATATTTTAAAAGTTTACTTATTATTATTAAAGAGCCCCCACGTATAGTTTTTTCTCTATTGAACATACTAGCTACCTGGTGACCGCTGAAGTTAAATATGGACTGAGAAATAGAAAGCCAGTGTTCTGTTAAACATAAAATATGAATATTTTCACCATTCATAAATAACTCCAGTTCAAGATCTTTACCTATCATGCCCTGTATATTTTGGTGCACCAGGTTTACAGTTTTTAATTTTTTACAATTATGGGCATTTTGTGGTATTTTACTATGACATTTATTTGATTTAATGTCATTACTTATAAATGTGCCAGAGGCATCCTCTGTTGTCTTAATTATTAATTTAAATTGCTATTTGGAACGGATTCCAAATCAAAAAATGTCATATTACAATTTTGCTCAATAGGAGCAAAAGTCGGAGTAACCAAAACATTGGCTATGTCAGTTTGTATATAATAAGATAGCACAGATGCTATCTGTCGTTTAAAAAAATATGATAGGCTAAGCCTACTATATGTCAATATATAATTATTATTTTTCCATAAATTATTAATGTCAATAACATCAATTATATTATTTTTTTTAATATTTGAATTTAAATACTTACAAGTAGTTATTGTGTGCATTAAATTATTAATGTCATATCTTAATCTATTTTCCTGAGGCAATTTCGCTAAATAAGGTAGTGTAAACAATAAAATCTTATTTATGTTTAATTGTTGCAATTTATTTAAAATCTTTTCCATTGTACTCTTGTTTACATTACCCCTTCTCCCAATTAATATAATGATAGTTGTGTTGGGACAGTGAGCCTCACTCAAGATGCTATTTATTATGTGATTGTAAGTGGCTCCGGGCATGCAATGATTGATAACTCTCTGGCCCGCACAAAAGTCATTCAATAATACACCCATACCTTTTCCCAACTCATCACTATAAATTTTTATATATTTTTCCTTAGGAAGAGGTATAGGTTGTGAAGGTTTTACATTTTTTAATTTATATTTGAGGTCGGTGTGAGTTTCCACAGGCTGAGTCAGGGGGTCGCTAATTGTGCTAGTATTTAACTGCCCTGAAGGACTTGAAGGTGAAAGGTGGCATTCACAAATATGGTCTTTAATAAATGAGTCAAAACGCTCAAAGTTATTATTACTAAGTTTCACCAGGTCATCCATGGCAGATATGTGTTCAGCAATTTCTTTCTGAGCAGTATTGTATTTACTGGTTAATATGTCTAAGCTATATTTCAAATTTGTAATCTCAGACTGCAGTGTGCTGACATCGGCCTCATAGTCATTTTTAAGAATATTAATCTCTTGACAATAGGATATCATTTTTGTTCTTAGTGCTATTTTCTCTTTACAAATGTTATTATATTTTTTATATATATTTTTTGTTTTTAATAATTGGTGATACTTTTTAATTAATTTGTTTATTTTAATATATTTTTTTAGTTTATTTTTGCTTACAACAGCAAATGAGGTCCTGGAGTCATCACAGGTCAAATCTATTACACTAGTATTCTTTTTCACAATTGGGACAGAGGACACTAAGTTTGGTGCATTCTCAACCAATTCACTGTATAGACATTGGGTTTGAGAGGCTGTTAGACTATGGTTCTTATTTTTAAGATCAATAATTTGTTTCTTGGCCTCATGCAGCTGGTGTCTCAATTCACCATTGAGTTTAAGGGCTTCCTCATACTCATCTCTGCACTGGTCAAACCCATTGACTATTTTGAGCAGATTTTCATTTTCTTCCATTACATTTGTACATTGGAGATGCATTTGTGACATATCGTTTTTTAATTCTGTATTTTTCTTGAAAATCTGCTCTAACTCTTTTTCATTGTCATCTCTTTCCCTTAACAATTGTTCACACTGCGACCTGTATGTCTTTAGCTCCTGGAGCGCCAGCTGGAGTTGTTCCTCCGCCTGGCGCGCCTTGGCTCCACGAGTCGTCATTTTTAAAACTTGACACAACAATTAAATTATTATTAATATAATTCCTATCGTATGTACAGGTAGTGTGGACAATTAAATATAATTTTATTATTTATTTTCTTAACAATTTATGAGAAAATCAAGGAAAGAAATTACAATGTTAAGGATTTAATTTAAATTTTGAGTTCGTTACCTGTACGATGACAGCTGACGAACACAACTTATCTTGTAGATAATCCTGTTTTGCACATATATCAAAATTTTACACTTCAATTAAATTATCACCTATTTAACCTAAGTTAGTCGTATAAAATAAGTAAAATTAATACAAAAAATATTAAAATAATCGGGAGAAGTTATTTTGACATGTATGCTTTAGTGTTGCCCGATCAGGAATCACAACACATTATTATTTATTGTATTGATCGCGATGTCCACATCAAAATAGCTCCATAAAAAATGCCATAAGAAATTGTTGTTGAATCTGTAACCGTGTTAAGAATTTTAACTACATGTAATTTTTTAATTCAAAATTTAACCGCTACAAATTAACTAAAAACTAAGAATTATTGTCAGAATACAACGCTCTGATTGTTTCTACGTAACATTTATATAATTTCGCCATCGCAATTAAAAAAAAATGATCACAAACATGACCCAGGATATGAGAAGTTAGTATAAACTGTTGAAACAATCGAGACAAATTACAGAAGACGAGGCCTCTCCTTCCACCAATTACACGGGAATTGAACGTGGGAATACTTTACATTGTTCAATCAGTCGGCCACAGATCTTGTGTATGACAAGGATATATTTTCTTTAATAACATACATTTAATTTATAATAATAAGCACTTAAATTAAATAAGAGAAGAAGCAAGATCCTAGGTTCGAGACCCGGGTCGTGCCAAAACATTTAGTGGGTTTTTGTCATGAAATAGTACTAGCCCGGAGTTGGGAAATTGGCGATGTGTACACCTCTGTGCTTTGGAGAGAGACCGTTGAACTGTTGGTCTTTGTCTCTTGCCAGTTGACCCACCAGTTAGACGATATGAGTTTTAAAGGCATATAGATTGGACTCATACACTTAGCTATAGTAAGTCTCGTGTAATGGTGGTTGGTTATTACATTAATTTTAAGACTACGCAAGCCGACTGACGCTGTATTCAAAGGATAAGTGCTAAAAATAACAATTAGTATGACACATGAAATCACATAATACAAAATTCATTAACTTATGGTAAAAATAGAACCTGTGATGTCAAACCAACACTATTAACTACTGAACAAGGATAATCATTATAAAATTATCTTTATTTATCCGCCTCATATACTAAAATAGAAATGTAGCAGAACAAATAAGCTTGGTTATGTACTAATATATCCTTGTTAAGGCTTATTAATTCTATTCATAATATAATCTCGACATTGTTACGTGTCTTGAATAGAATAGAATCATTTAATCTGTTACTACTTAATACTTTCTTAGATTTACGCGAATATTAGACATTTAAATAAATTGTAATAATTATAATAATTATAGCTAAAATTATATAAATAATATTCCATATTTCAAGTATAAAATAATTAAAATTATAAAAATGTTTAAAATTAAAATTAACAAATATTGTAAGGTATTTTGATGCCAATTTTCAAAATTTTGAATTCATTTTTGTTATTTTGTGGGTAGGCTGTCTGTAACAACTATATAATGCTTTTGAGACATCTAACACCTTAGTCTCTCCCGTGACCATGATTGCTATAAAGCAATCGAAACGTCGGGAACCAAAAATCAAAATAAATCCTCGAAAAAATCCTGTTACTACTTAATTAATGTGATATTAAAGTAGATAATTAATAATAATATTACATATGTAACTAGCTATTCACCTTCGCTTCGCTCGGGTTCGTGTTCCTAGTTACGTTTTAACATTTAGTATACATTTATCAGAGATGAGATATTTTCCCGCAGTAAAAAGTATTCTATATCGGCTCGGCTAACCAGCTATCATTATAGCAAATTTCATCAAAATCTATCCAGTTGTTTTCCCATGATGCGGTAACAGACAGACAGACAGAGTTTTCGTCTGTCTGTTTATTTCGCTAATCTCTGAAATGGCTGGACCGATTTTGACAGGACTTTCACTGGCAGATAGCTGATGTTATAAGGAGTAACTTAGGCTACTTTTATTTTAGAGAAAACAATAAGGTCCCACGAAAAAAAAACAAATTAGTTAAATAATTTTGTTTTGGGAAGCAACCTAGGGACGAACCCGAGCGAAGCGAGGGTGAATCGCTAGTCTATACATATAAAAAAATTCTGAGTCGAATCTGTACATTAAATATTTTTTTGGAAAATCTTATTAAAATAGTCATTATTATCCATACAGAGTCCGAATCTATAGTTTTTAGAATTTTTGTGTCTGTCTGTTTGTCTGTCTGTGACCGCACCACGGCAATACCACTAGACGGATTTTGATGAAATTTGGTATGATGATAGCTGATTATCCGGGTCCACATATAGGATATTTTTCCTGCGGGAAAATATCTTATCTCTGAGCTAAACGTAACGTAACGTTTTGTATAAAAACCTTCATCATATAAAAGGTAAGAAAACTTTATGTGCCAAATTTCAAAGCAAAAGTTTTGCACAAACGGACATTTCATTTCTATTTATATATATATAAAATAGGATTTCTGCAATATTTTGTTTTCACGTCGTATCACGTCATAATTACGGGCAAAAGTGACTCGGCCTCCAATGACGTCAAGCATCACGCCCACCATAATGATGAAATTCGATGTATTTTTATTCCAGAGCCAAGTTTACGCGTCACAGTGATAACCAAGTATGACACTTCAACGTTCATTGAGACCAGTCAATTGTTCGTAAGGGCGTAGGTGAGTCAGCGTAGCAGCAGACGGCGCCCATTGACACACGCATTCCAGCCCATTTAGACATAACATTAGATACTCAATTACTCGAACATGAGCTTCACTACTACACTACAGTCGTAATCACGTAACCAATAGAGCCTTTATCAAACAAATTCAAGTACTTTACTGCACTCGCTAGCGTAATAATACGCAATATATTCAAGGCAGAATGTTAGCATTACGCAAGTGAACACATTTAAAGTGATAGTATTTCGCCACGTAGGTATCTCTAATAACAGAAAAATAAATGTCTAAGGTGTTCATTTTGAATTCTGATTACAACATACATCAGTACTAGTAAGTTACCCATGCTTGGGTGCTTTCTTAGATGCCTTTTGTATTTATAATATTAAATACAGGTAGCGCCACCTTTTGGCAAATTTTATATTCTAATCCCAGGTCTTGCACCGCTGATATTTTCATGTACGAATCATTTCCAAACATGATTACCACTTGTTTTACGGTGAAGGAAAACATCGTGAGGAAACCTGCATGTCTGCGAGAACCTAGCAAGCTTTCAAGACATGTTAAGTCTGCCAACCCACACCTGGCCATATCCCTCGTATTTAGAAGCCCATGTCCTGCAGTTTGGACATAAAAATACTTGAATACATACTTACACGTATTAGGTGTAAATTTTGAGGACCTACATCGTAAACTTTGTTCGAAAAATCTGCACGCTGTACTTTAGTTTAGAGTATGAGTAACATGTCCATTGTTGAGTCTTTTATTTACATATACCTAAACTAAATTTAAACTCATACAGTCATGTGCGTAAGAGAAAATCCGGTATCAGACAGGAAGTGAATCTTAAAAGGTTGGAGTTCCACTTTTGCATAGGACGTTGTAAATCCTAAACATATTTGTATTAATATTATCAGAAGAAAGTAAATAAAACTTCAAATGAAGTAAAATGTACCAAATGAATGATCAGCCAAACGTCAGGCGATTTTTGAAAGTAAACTATATTAATGTACAATGCAATCATGCAATTAGTAGCAATTATCGTAATCGAAGATGACATTTTTTTACAGCAAAAGCAAAAAAAAAAACATCAGTTGCTGCGTAAAAGAATGACAAACCAACACACACTTTGCATTTACATATAATATTAAAACACGTACAAACTCAATGGAACCATCAATCATTAGTAAATTCCCGCTTTCCCTTTCTGCATACAATAACACATTTGACTCACAGCTTCCGACAAGCCGACGAAAATACCAGTATGTTTTTAACATCACACGTCGGCCCGATTGGCAGGTTAATAACATTGCTCTATCTTTGAGTGAAACATTACATTCTTTGCATTTCAAAGCCGATGGTAAATGTTTAACGTTAAAATATTTTTCGTCACAATTGGTAAAGATACTGTAAGTGCCGTCATATTGTAACGGTTGGAATATTGTCTTCATTCAAACTCCTTTGGAAATAAAATGAACTGTGCGAATGCTAAACGATAATATTTCTACAATATCTATATCCCGTACGCTTAAATCTTTACATTACAATAGAAGCGCAGAGGAAATCCATCCGGGTAAATATAAAAGTACAATTTAACTTTATTGATATTGCTCAAATTTTATTTATTTATTTATTTATACTTTATTGTACACCACAATCATAAAGTAAATAGAGTTCACAAAAAAAAAAAATATTAAAAGAAAAACAAGTGTGTGTACAAAAGGCAGTCTTATCGCTAATTAGCGATTTCTTCCAGACTACCTTTGGGTAAGGAAATATGGAAGACTATTCAGGGTGTAAAAATTATATACAATACATACCACAATACAACCTAATACTTAGAAATACTACACATATATCTATATATTATAATATATATCTATAAATTATACTAATACTAAATATTTAAATTTATTTAAATATGTATTAGTATAATTTGTTTTAATTTAATTTTGTTTTATTATACTGTGTATCTAAATAAATAAAAATGAATTACCGAAATGTATGTACGCGAATAACTTCCGATCGACTGCACCAAATTGGATAATTCTTTTTTTTTTGTGTTTGTTATTGTCACGACAAGCTTTGTATAGAAGAAAGTTAAAAGATTTTTTTTTTCACTCGAATAAGATTTTTTTTAATCTCATGATATGAAAAGTGAGTGAGTGAAAGAGTTATTATTCCGGAAATTATTCTTAGGGGGGTGAGAATGGGGCTGAAATTTGTATGAGGAAGCAAGCTAAAGATGAACCCGAGTGAAGCGAGGGTGAGTCGCTAGTATATTATAATATATTCTCGTTTTCGGTTACTCTTTAGTCTTTATACATATTATTTTCACTTAAATAACAGAAAAACTATGGGATTTCGTCACAGTATTAATTTAATAACTCAAATGCAGTTAACACGTTTCCCTACAATATCTTTTAATTATTAAGGCAGCAGAGCTCGCACCAAACATGCACTCCGACCTTAAGCTTAGAGCTAAAGCGATCAAAACAACACCTATGGCAAGATAAATTATGGACCCCAACACTGTAGAAAAGAGGACATGTCCAGAAACAGTTACGTCTTTCCCCAATGTACTAATTCGGTTGTCCCACTTCATTTGCACGAGTTCGTCGACTCGATCTGGAGTGACCTGGATCGTGGATGACACGACGTTTGATAAATCGAGACGAATTAATTGCCACGTAGGCGTTGATCGTATATGATTGGATCTTGGGTAATTGATTTAGTTCCAGTTTTATAATAATAATTAAAATACAGGTGATGTAGCACAGGGAAAAATTATTACATTTTAACTAATTTCACTTCAAAACTACGTTAAAGCAAATATTCTGCTCTTAGTATTTTTCTGAAAATTTAAAGGAGATCATAATCGAATTAAAACTTATAAAATATCGATTAAAATCGATTTACAAATAGCCAAAATATTCATCAGAATTGACTGCTTTGAAGTTGAAAAAAGAAGTAGGTCAGAATTTATTTAGCCTTTTCATGTATCTACAGAATCATTTTTTAGTAGGCGAGAATCCATACAAGAAAATAAAATATCGTCTGGTGCAATGATACAGAATGTGTTTATGTTTTAAAACTAAATATTGCTCTCGACTTAATAATAAACAATGTATTTATAAATGACAATGACAGAATGTTGATGAAGCATTTAGAATAAAAGCAAGGTTGTATTGCAGTTTATTTATGGCATTGAAGTAAAAATTTATTGTATATTGACCTAAAGAGTTCATAAATGTTAGATTCATAAATAAAAGATCATTCCACCTGTACCTATAGCAAAATAATTTTATAAACCTATCTTCGTTTTTGCTAACTTTGACGTTGTTTTTAAACCGAAATCGAATTTTGGACTGTATCACTTCACTGTTTGCAGTACGAAAATCATTCATCCTTCTCTTTCAATTTCCATATGCCATTTCAGACACGATCAACGAACACCTACTCAAATCATATACAATTCTAATATAGATTCTAAATGGGATAAGACATAAAACAAGGATATATTAATTCGTTACATTCGAAGGTCAACCAATCCGGATATTACATAAGCCGTAGGAACAATGAGCGTCCACGGCAGGACGTCCTCCGCTTCCCGCACGCGGCCGCCATAACAAGCGGGCAGTAATAACCAATTATTTAATATTGAGTTACCCTTGACACACGTGCCAGGGTCAATCAAGTTCACGTTGGACATTGTATCTATGTCTGAATATCTTGTTAGATTTGCAATAGAATGTCCGTTTGACCGACTTCAGACGCAGCGGTCGATCTCACTGAAACTAGACATGTGCACAGGAGATTTTATAGTGTACAAGTGTACAAACTCAAGAGCACTCTATATTGCTTTCACTCTCAAAATCTGACAAGATGACAATTCCACACGACCGATGAGAGATATGAAACACCACTAACTTTCTTACTCCGTGCTACTTGAGAATTCCTTAAAAGAAAACTCAATGATTACACTTATACCGACGTAGGACTCGAACCCAAGACCTCCACATCTGAAGCGGATTAGAGTATTTCTTTCATTCATCTTTAAGTGCTGGCCAGTTCAAAAGAAATTAAAATACATACCTTCTTTGGTCTCTAGTTTTAATTAATTTTTCTGACCGACTTCAAAAATGTGATGGTATTTTATTCGGATGTACCTGTTTTTTTAGTGTCGCGATATCTTCGCTAAAACAAATCTTGGAATGACTAAATTATACCTCATCGCATATAAATTAAAAAAAAAAATACCTTAAAGGCGGTATAGAAACTTTTTATTGATATAAGATATTTGATTGCTTTAAAAGTCTTCTTTTAATTGAAAGTATCTATTTGTTGTTTTTGCCATTCTTAATCAAATTGTGGTGAATAAAGTAATTTAATATTTTTTTAGACCGCAAAAAGGGTCAAGGATTCCGTCTGAGAAGCTTCTTATTCACTATTTCCTAGTAAGGCGTCTTAATGAATTTAACGCTTCGAAGAACGTATAAACGAGCACATGATAGTGCAGTGGAATCAATGAATGATTTTAAATATGTCTAATTTGTTATAACATCGTTGGAAATTTACTTTTGTATAAGTAATTTTATTTAAGAAATAATTTATAATATGTATGTATTTAAAGTTATATATGTGTAGTAGGAAACCTGCATGTCTGAGAGAACCTAGCAAGTTTTCGAAAGACATGTGAAGTCCGCCAATCCGCACTTGGCCAGCGTGGTGGACTATGGCCTGATTCCCCTCGTATTGAAGGGAGGCCCGTGCCCAGCAGTGGGACATTAAAAAGGGCTGAATACATGTGTATCAACTATCTGAAATCCATAACACTAGCCTCGTAGCTTACTATGGCACTAAATGGTGTTGTGTGTTAATGTCCCAACATGTTTATTTATTTAATTTAAGACTAAACCGTGACTACAACTTTGCTACAATAATTTATTTATCAATATCAGAATAAAAATTACATAATTATATTCAAAGTAGTACATACAGCCATAATGTTTTACATCAATCAGAACATAAAATTCACAGAAAATCATAAAGCATTGGAGATCTTGATCCATTGCATTAACTGGAATATAAGAGATACCAAAATATGATACAAACATTATACGTTACGAGCAAATCGTGCCACAAAAGAACGTTTCTGAGGCGAAAAATTATAGTAATTATAACTCTGCCAGCGATCTCGATTACGGAATTCCAATTACTATACGCTAAATTTTCCTATAGGTAACACATAAAAGTGCGGTTGAGAGGAAAAAAATATACTGTCGGTATTTTTGAGCACCCATAGACTACATCGCACGTGTGGAGGGCAAAGCCCCTGTGAAGGAAGACATGAGCATGCATTTAAAGCAAGTGTAAAAGAGAAGTTGTAAAACAGTATCTTTCACACCTGATCTATATATTTTTTGGCAAAAAGCTTGTTAAATCACTGAGATTCGGACATGACGAACATATTAATATAGTTTATATTTAGGGACTTTTTTTTACTGAAAATTATTTTGTTACAATTTATTAATAATATAAATTATACATAAATTATTAATTATATAAAAATAGGATTCATATGTATATTTGTGAAATAATTATTTGATACTATAAGTTCTCATTCTGATATGAAATACCTACTTTTGAGTTTTCTTAAGTTGTCATATTGACTGGAAAAAGGGCGGGAAAAGCGTTTTGTTTTATGAATTAACTAGCGGCTTACCCTAACTTCGCTCAGATACGCCTCTAGGAAAACAAAAACAAAACTATTCAGCCGTTTTGGCGTGAAAGAGTAACAAACATCCATACTCACAAACTTTCACATTTATAATATCATTTTATTTATGACTAGCGACTCACCCTCGCTCCGCTCGGTTTCGTCCCTACTTACGTTTTAACGTTTAGTATAGATTTCTCAAAGATGGGATATTTTCTCGCAGTAAGAAGTAGCCTATATGTTGACCCGGACAACCAGCTATCATCATACCAAATTTCATCAAGACAGACAGACAAAAATTCTATAATTATATAGATTCGGCCTCTGTATCGATAATAATGTCTATTTCAATAAGGCGTTACTCTGAATCTGTATAAAATAGTAAAAACTGTGTGCCGTTACATCGAACTTTACTTGGCCTAGCAAACCTACTTCTGATATACTCCCATAACAATATGTTTCATATTAATATTTTAAGTAACTGAATTACATAAGAAGCTAACGTAATAAATATGAAAATAATAAATCAACAAGCCATGATCACTAATTAATATAAGTAGGTACTACACTACAGTGCCAATTTTTTTAATCTATGGGTAGAATACAATAAATAGGTATAGATGACACCATGTATAGGAGGTTCACTTGTTATACAACCACGTAGAAATAGATACTCATAAATATAGATATAATCTTCAATTAAGAAAAACGCTATCTCGTGGATTAATTAAAAAAAAGAATCTTAAATAATACACTATGGCTGTATGTAAATGTTCCAAAACATGCATTCTCATACATTTAAAATAAAAAAATAAAAACAATATTAACCATAAAAAATGTAATGAACCATTACTTTTTGGCAAGCAATAAAAATCCAGTGTGAAGGCATCCTTACTAATATAAATACGAAAAGTGTTTGCTTGTTTGACCTTCTTTCTCGTCGCAACGGAGCAACGGATTGAGCTGATTTTTTTGCATAGAAAGTTTATTTTATGGTCTGGAGAGTGACATATTGTAGTACTACTTTGTTTCTAAGTACGTCAAGTGAGATTTCATCGCAAGTGGGATACCAATCAATAGGATTTGAGACCGACTTCAAAAAGGAGTAGTGTATGCGATGTAATAGGCAATTGTGAATTTATGCTCATACATTTTATACATGGTGAACATATATTTAAAAAAAATATACCACCCAAGCTCGGTTTTAAATGTTGTTTGTTAGTAAAAAATAACATTTCTAAACAAGAGCGTGCAGTCGCAACAAATATAGAAGCGGCTAGAATGAGGTTGAACATAGGAAGCCTAGGCGGAAGCTGTCTAATGACAATACGCGCATCGCACAACTCAATGCTTTGTAACCATATATGAATGGGAAAATTTTACATACTAAATGCCACACTGTTTACTATTTCTTTATCTTATTTATTAAATACAAATTAATCAACTAGCAAAGCAAGAAAATATAAAAAAAGCCATTACATTAATAATTCACATTTCATCAATCACTAGTCTATACAGATAAATAAAATTGAAAGTCTGTTTGTAATGTCAAAATAACAGCTTTTCACTAAATGCATATGAAATTATATACGGTACTTATAAGAAACACAATTTTTAAAATGTTTGCCTGTCTGTTTGTTCCGGCTAATCTCCGAAACAGCTGGACTGATTTTGACGGGACTTTCACTGGCAGATAACTGATGTTATAAGGATTAACTTAGGCTTCTTTTATTTTAGAAAAAGAATTAGGAATAGGGACGCATCCGAGCACAGCGAGGGAAGGTCGCTAGTTTAAAATAAATAAGAAAATATCAGTATGATATAAAATTTAAACTACACTCTGAATTTTAAAAAGAAAGTATAAGTGTATTATCATTAAAGGAAGTGAAGAATTAAGTAACTTTACATCTTATCAGTAAACTGGTATCTTTACGGCGACGTTGAAAGCTCATATCTCTTAAATTTTTACTTTCTGAAGAATGTCTTCGTCTATTTCTATGCATTCATTAAACAGTGCTAAGTATCTAAACATATGGAGAAATAATTTAAAAAAAAATGTTTTCAAAAATAGAGAACGTGCTGTTCAAAAATGTATAATGAATATGCTGTGACATCAAAAGTTATATAAAAAAATATGTTATCCATATCAGCCTTAAACTTTGTTTTACCCTTATTATTCATAAGTCACTTAAGTATTCAACCCTTTTTAACGTCCCACTGCTGGGCACGGGCCTCCCTTCAATACGACTTGTTTTCAATGTATACTTTTAGTAGGACGCGAATGCTTTAATCTTCTATTGTTATGAGCTTTAACTTCTAGTGCTTCCTGTTGACTTAAAAGAGTATTAATAAACTTATTAATTGAAATTTGAAAGGTAGCGTTTTGAAGCGCTTTTGATGTAAGGAATGATTGTGCTCTACTCTTTAAATCCGTATAACATGAGGTTATCCTCTTTTAAAATATTTTAATATGCATCAAATATTTTAAGATAGTTAGCAGTTAGTTAGTTATTTCTAATTCTTTGCACAAAGTTGGTTTTAATATATAATACATTAAAACCAGCTTAAGTGAGTAAAGGCAGTGGTAGCCCATTGGTAACGCGCTCGCTTGGGAAACTGAGTGAAGCGGTTTCAAATCCCGGGTCTCGCACCTCTGATATTTTCATGTGCGAATCATTTTCTAACATGATTACCACTTGCCTTACGGTGAAAGAAAACATCGTGAGGAAACCTGCATGTCTGAGAGAACCTAGCAAGTTTTCAAAAGACATGTGAAGTCCGCCAATTTGTCAGCGTGGTGGACTATGGCCTGATCCCCCTCGTATTGAAGGGAGGCCGGTGCCCAGCAGTGGGACGTTAAAAAGGGCTGAACACATACATACACATTTATAACTGAAGATACATATCTATAATAAAACTGTAAGTAATCGCTGCCTGTACAAAACTATTATTGAGGGTATTTATTAACGCAATAGAACCCAAATCAATGATTTTTAGAATTTTGGTCTGTTTGTCTGTGCGTTTATGCGCGCTAACCTCAGAAACGGCTTAACCGATTTGGGTGCGGTTTTCGCTATTCTATTGTGGTAAGCTTCACTTAACATTTAGTATTTGTTTTATTTCAATCGGTTCATATATAAAAATGTTATGTCAATTTAAAGAATCACTTAGGAACGACCCGAGCGAAGCGAGGGTGAGTCACTAGTATTACAATATAATTGAAATGTTTTGTGTGTCTATCATTGTAGAAACACAAACTCATAACAAAACAGTACCTACCTACGTGCACGAAATATTTTAACGTTCAAAATTTTAATATATTACACGTAGACGTCGAAATTGATAAAAGCTACTGAGTATAAAACTGTAAAATCTTACTACTCTTTAAAAACAAATCTAAAACACAAATTTTTCCATAGTAAATGTTATAATAGAGAAGTTTATATTCAAACTACGATAACACCCATATATTTTTATCACGCATTTTTAAAAGCCGTCAAAGAATGTTTCAAATAATGTGAAGCGCAAAGCATTACGTAAATAGCAGTCATTCATACAAACTATTTCGGGATCACTACCGGGTCTGTAGTACTTTTCGCGTTTCATGAATCACGATGACCAGACGGCAGACAGTATATATACATAAATATACATAGGTATATAGTATCATTTTAAATATTTTATCAAAGTTTTACTTAGACTAGTGATCGCCGCGTGGTTGAAAATCGACCATAATTCATTAAGTTTGATCGATATTGAGGTTCTATTTTCAAAGTTATATAGATATCCTATAAAATCCAAAAGAATTTTCAAATGGGCCCATAGATTCAGAGATTAACACGTATAGACAAATAAACTTTTCATCTATATATTACGTAAGTACTCGTATAATATTGATGAAGGTACATAACATCGTACTACATCTTTTCGCAGTGAATTAATTATATAATATAAATAAAATACGCGAGCGGATTCGCGGGTAAAAGAAAGTCAATTAATTTTGGCTTTCTGCAGTCCTTCTCTATATAAACTTTAACTATGCCAAAGCTCATACTCCTCCATACATGCAATATGCTTAAAAAGGGGTTCAAACTCAAAGTTTTCTCTTCATGTATTAATATGTATATAGATTTTATATAGAACTATTTACAAAATATTACTATTTACTAAAAAAATATACTATCTGTATACAATTATTATGTTTGTCTGTACTAAATACTAGCGACTTGTCTTGGCTTTGCTTACGTGTATAACATATTTTTATTCAGTATTACATCTACGGCTCATACTATGAGTCAGATAAAATATATGTATGTATTGCCAGATTTAAATAAATTAAATATGAGCTTTTAGCACGAAAAAACAAATAATAATCTTTCAGTATCTAAATCTAAGATAAAAAATATAAGCTATGCATACCAATATTTTTAAATTATATACTAAAATTACTTTTTAACTAAAAACATAAGACTTCAAAATTAAAAGTAATTGTCTCACTTCACAGGTGATTATTTTAAATATATAACCGCTTTTAAAGTACAAATTATTCTTTTAAAAAATAATTATAAAGATTAGCGTACATTAGGAAATAAATCATGAAGCAAAAACAAACAACATAACCGTATTCAATACCTCCTTCTTTAAGTTAGTCAAAAAAGAAATGTAAGAAGTGAATAAATCAATCTATTACTAAGGAAATGGGGCAAAATCACAAAAACATCAACGTACATGTTATCATGACAAGTAGTAGGTACAAATAATAATTCAGAAAATTATTTGTAGTTCATGGTGGCCATAGACGAGTATGATTTACCGATTGCTAGTCTATCATTATAAATTGGTTGATTATAATCTGTGAAGACATTAACAAGAAAATTGATTAAATAAACTTATTACTAAAAAAATGAGGTCATGTTGTCACGTTCGTATAAATATAACATGATATATAAACATAACACAGGTCCAAAGTTATGAATATTTGACGAATTATTTAATAAATATTTAGTATTATCCTTGTAAACAGTTAAATACTTAGAAAACCACAATACTGAATATTTTCCTTATCAAAACGATGCAAATAAGGCGTGTACGGTGTGGGTCATTAACTTAATGAAAATAATTAGACATCCAAATAAATTGTATAATAATCAAAAGGTATAATTTTCTAAATATGGCAATATTTTTAACCGACTTCCAAAAAAAGAAGGAGGTTCTCAATTCGACCGTATATATATTTTTTTTTATTATATGGCAATATTTTCAATAGTTTTCTTTTTAAAAACAAACCCTGATAATCAAATGTTTTTTTTTTAAATGAATTATATACGACTCAAGCAAAGCGAGTCGCTTCGAGTTCGTCCCTAGATAAAAACAAATCTATCCCACGGGAACCGTAGATTTTTCCGGGATAAAAAGTAACATTTGTGCTATTTCAGACTATAATATATCTCTGTGCCAAAGAACGTTCAGACGTTCTGGCGTGAAAGAGTAACAAACATACATCCATCCATCCTCACAAACTTTCACATTTGTAATATTAGTACCGTATAGAAAACTATCAATACTTGACAAACTCGGTATAGACATGTGCGGTATTATTACAAAGTAGAAAACAGCGTTATTATCTGCCATCAACGCAATTCCAGATACAACTACATTTCTATGAAATTTCACTCCATTCCATTACGTGACTGAGACTCATAACTATGATTAAAACCATAAAAAAGAACACTTGTAACAATAACTGGGTGACAATTTCCCATGTTTTTCTTGATAGCAACATATTTTCTCATAATTACAGGTTTACGATGTTTTACATATCCTATGTACATATTGATTCGAAACGCATACATTCTTTTTTGTACTGTCAACATACTTTTACCTCTTCTACTTTGTTATTTGTTTTATGGCTTTTACCTCTTATCTCGCGGCTTCCGTGGTCCTGGTGTAATACATACATATTACATACATACATATGTCGTTACGTTGAAAAATTAAGTCTAAATCCATTCTGTTGATTATATTTTAATATGACTAAATATAGTAAAGAAGGCATGTCATTTAGCGCTTATTATAACAATTGTCCGTGTAACATATTGTAACATATATTTACCAACATACGTGACAATACCATTAGTGTATGCGTGTGCGTTTGTACAAATTATATGTACTAATAAGAGGGGTCGAGTTAATTAAAGCTATGGGCGGACAATGCCGCGTGGATTGACTACTCAATAAATAATAGCTTCGGCAAGTTTCTTCGAAGCGACAACAGGAAAATAAAACGTACAGTATTTAACCACTCACCATCAAGTTGTCGACAGAGTTGTAACCGCATATTACGTATCCCATCACCCTGTTCGCCATTTTCTATCACTTTTAATCACATAAACATAAATTACATCACAACACAGCGTCCACTAAAATACAGTGCCATAGCCATTCCTGTGCTACATGAAAGGAGAGTCGATGTACCAATTAGCCGTTAACTATTCGAATTCATGTGGTCCCTGTTCTTAATTAGATACCATCAGCGCGATCACGTACATACATACAAATGGACGTGAAAATATTCCGAATACGACACTCTTACAGCAGACGGGATAATAAATCACATATATTTTATGATTTCCGTATTTTTTTTTAACTTCAAACTGTCATAAAGACGTGTTTCATCAACTGTGGCTCGTGAGAGACTGATTACTTAGACATTTGCGCCATGAGTTGTTAGTTTAGACTACACCGATCTTATTCCCTTGGGATAGAGCTTAGAATACGTTTAAGACATTTACAATTATGGGACGCTGTAAACACGGAGAACATTAATCGTCGCCACAACTGACCAATGAAATGAGCGCTGAAAGGAATAACGTTGAAGTGATTGAAGAAGCACGAGCTTCCAAACATAAAACTATAGTTAAAAATTATTTAAAAAAAATATATTTGGTAGTAGAAATTATCAAAATTATACAAAAATTCTGTTGGCTTCCCAAAATTACTTAATAGATATTAAGCTTGAGTTATGATCAAATATTTAATCTTATGAATGGCTATGGTAAATGAGTTGCTAAACACAAAACTCGAGAACGGCTGGACCAGTTCGGCTATTTTTTTTCACATATTCGTTAAAATGCGAGGAAGGTTCTTAATCTTATGAAGATTACTAATCGTCAAAACGCACTTAGGAACGAAGCCGAGCGAAGCGAGGTTAAAATCGCTAGTTTTAAATATAAATACGGAATATACCATAAAACGCGGAAGGAACTTTAATTAAAACTCAAAAGCTCTTTACAACATGGAGATCATACTTTGATATTATATGATAAATATAATGTTTTCTATTTCTTTTATGAAAAGTCGCCGAGTGTTTCGCTAAAAAATACTTTATTTTAAACATTTCACTGACACCTACATACATACATGTGTATGTATGTACATTGACCATGGTGATCTCAAAGGCGCTTTTTCTTCTATTTTTGTTTACTGAGTCAACGGTATGATTGACACAACATTCGCCACTTGTATGAATCAAACCTTCTTGCAATTGATACAATAATAGGTACCACTTGCCAGAATTTTTCTCGAATGAATTCTATAGGCACAATTTATATTTAATATTGTTAATATGGTGATGAATTATTATTAATTCAGCTTTTCATCTCACATCAAGGGACATCTTGAGTGTGGAATAAATTTAAATACGTTTGATTTTATATTTTCTATCTATCGACTTACCCTCGCTTTGCTTTGGTGCGTTCCTAACAGTTGTAATTAATTTATAATGTATAATCTAATATATTTAAACGAGCAATTCATGTATATTTATTTATTTATACCGGCGATCTCAGAAACGGCTCTAACGATTTCGCTGAAATTTGGTATGTGGGGGCAAAAAATTGATCTAGATTAGTTGTATGTCTAAGAAAACGCGTGTGTTCGAGTTTTCATGCGGTTTTCTTTCGCATTATTCCACACAAAATATGGTCGATAATTTCTTACGCTCGGACATAAGCATCGTGGTCAAGCGGCCTAGTGTCCGGGTTCGAATTCCGGTCGGATACAAAGTTTTCACTTTTGTTTCTTTTTTTTGTATTTATTTAAGTTTTTTGTTTTTTTTTTTTTAACCTAAAATTACGATATAACAAAAAAGAAATCCAGGTGAGGCTCGGTCGTCCAGGTAATACATAATACACAACATATGTGTAATGTGTATATATATACACATAAAATACAAGAACCGCCACCTTTTAGCAAATTTTACAACTAACAGCAGCCTATGTGTTATTCTAGGTCACCGTTACACTAAATTTCATACAAATCTAAGAAATAACAAACATACACACATACATACATACAAAATTTCGCCATTATAATAGTAATGTAATAAACATGCGTACCAACTACCATACCAAAGTACCTAAAGACATACAAAATATAATTATACGTATTACGCAATCTCGATACGTGTAACTTTAAAAGCATTTTTTCAATAAAACTTTGAACAAACAATTTTACATTGAGCCATTGAAAAAAAAAAAACCCGTAACGTAACGTACTTATGATTGTTTATAATAGATATCTACTATACCTACGATCTACATGTTTAAGATCAAAGATTTTGTGGTGAAGACATTCTAGGAATCCACTTAAAATTCCTATTCAAACAATAATTCACAGTAATCTATGGTCATCATAATTATCGTATAGACAATAAATATTAACAACGGCAATAAAAACTATAGTAAATTATAGTACCCATATCAACCATAAAAATTGTTTTACTTCACGTTCGTGAAGGACGAGAGCTTGCGGGAAATGTCCAATCAAATAAACAAATAAGCATTTGGTTATTGCACTAAATTGTAATCTACATACTCGTATGTAAGCAAAATTAACAACACAAGCAAAAGACAAGGTTCTTTAAAACTGAAAAATAAATAAATATGTTGGGACATTAACACACAGCACCATCTAGTTCCTTGGTAAGCTACAAGGCCTATGTTATGAATACCAGATAGTAGATACACTACACATCTATAACTTTAAATACATACATATACATATTATAAATATGACTGGATGATACACCCATGACTGGAGTATAAACATTTATGCTTATCACACAAATGAATGCGCTTAGCGGGACTCAATTCCGCGACCACTGACACAGCAAGTAAGGTCACTAAAAACTGCGCCAAACGTGTCGTTAAGAAATACTTTAGAGTATAAGCTCCTTGTGGCAGTTTAAATTTTAAAAAGAGACTGAGAGACTGAACAATAGAAAAAATTATCGAATAGACTCAGTAGTGTGATGCTTTGAAGAAACTTGTTCCTATTAAAATGGAGGTTTTCCTTAGAAATAGTGTTTAAAAAAAATAGTATCCCAACATGACTTAGATAGCTCAATAAGGACAATGATAACATACACATCTTTCAAAAATATTAAGAAACGTCCTCCACAAATTATTACAATATAACTAATCATATTTTGACCATTGACACCATATCTTTAGAATTGCTTGGTGGTCTAGTGGCTAGCATTTACAGCTGCAGATTCGGCGGTCTTGGGTTTAAGTCCTGGGACTGGCAAAGTTAAATAACTGATTTTTTCTGTTAAGTTATTTCCAGAGTCCGAAGTTGGGAAGTAAAACCGTCGATCTTGCGCAACTCTAAAATATCGTCCCATCGGACTTTGAAGTAAAAGGAATAGAGAGTGCACTTATGTCTGCGCATACACTTGTACACTATATCTCCTGCGCATCTGGATTCTGGCCAGTCTCATTGTCAATGAGATTGGCCGCCGTGGCTGAAATCGGTCAGGAGGGAATTATTTTAAAATCATCAAACGCCCTAAAAAAGTAATCGTCGGGATAAAAATGTAACAAATAATAATTATTGTTTTGCTAATTATAAATTATTAAATCACACAATCAATCATTAAGTGCCGCCAAATGAATAACATGGTAAGTGACATTATTTTATTAGCACAGATAAAATTTATCAAAGAAGATTCAGACCAAGTTTCGAAGTTTCAATATACCGGGTTATCACAATTGCCACAATATATCAATCGGCACGAAAACAGAAATTGGACAAGTCGAACCATAATAATTATAATGACTTATTGGTCTGTCATATGTATAATAAAATTCTAACCGAGTCGAATCTTTACAATAAATATTATTTGGAAAATCTTATTGAAATAGTCATTATTATCGATACCGAAGCCGAATCTAGTTTTTCGAATTTTTGTCCGTCTATCTGTCTGTGAGCGCATCACGAAAAAACCACTAGACAGATTTTGTTGAAATTTGGTATGACGATAGCTGGTTATCCGGGTCAACATATAGGATTTTTAATGCGGAAAAATACCTAATCTCTGAGAATCTATATTACCTATATTAAACGTAACTATGGGCGAACTCGAGCTGAACAAGGGTTAATATGAGTAAGTAATGTCAAAATAACAGCTTTTTACTAGATGAATATAAAATTATACACGGTACTTATAAGAAAAACGATTCTGACGAGACTTTCACTGGAAGATAGCTGATGTTATCAGGAGTAACGTAAGCTACTTTTATTTTTGAAAAAAAATTTAAGTTCCGCTCAAAAAAATTAAAACGTACCTAGGAACACATCCGATCGAAGCGAGGGCAATTCGCTAGTATATATTAAAATTACATAAGGCACCTAATCGAAGCGAGAATAATATAATACTTTCATAGATTTACGCGAATATATGACATTTTAAATAAAATTATCTTTTCGGAATATTTCGCGGATTTATTTTGATTTTTCGTTCCTGACGTTTCGAATGCTTTACAGCAATCATGGTCACGGGAGAGACTGAGGTTTTAGACGTCTCAAACGCATTAAATACTCGTGGGTAGACAATGTCTGTCACAAGTATATAACGTCTTTGAGCGCCGCCGTGACCGTGAATGCTGTAAAGCATTCGAAACGTCTCGAACCAAAAATCAAAATAAATCCGCGAAATAATCCGAAAAGATAGTTTTATTTAAAATAAGTCAATAATATGTAACGAATTATCAGTTATAGACACCAGTCGCACCTTATTAGTTTCTAACTTAAGTTTTAATATCTACGAGTATCTCTTAGGCTTACTGACCGAAAAATGATTTATGTTAGAGAAGATTGTTGAAAATCAATCGACGTTAACGATATAATGAGTCTTTTTTTTATGCGATTCAGTGACAAACGAGCAGACAGACTACCTGATGGAAAGCAGCACCTATCGCCCATAACACCTACGGTTCATGCACTTAGGTTTCAAGTAACAAAAATGCAGAACCACAGGTGCGTTGTCACTGTGAGGACTAAGATGATATGCCTCTTGCCTGTAATATAATGAGTCTTTAATTTTGCACATATTCTTAGAAAAAAATGCAATATAGGTCACGATTGATAATGTGATAAAATAAACATGCGTTTCTGCATTTAGGTCACAGTCTTGATACATACATATAGTCGATGAATAGTAGATATTTGACGTCCATCTGGCGCAGCAGACTCAGTATTTGCTTTAAATGTGGACACGATTGTTTCACTCGGTTATTTTAAGACATATTCTGTTTGTACCTCGATGGATATAAGATTTAAAGGTGCTCTGTTGGGGGTGTTGGATTTTTTACATCTATACATTTAATAAAATTCTGAGTCGAATCTGTATTTTAAATATTTTTTGGAAAACCTTATCAAAATAGTCATTATTTTCGATAGAGAGGCCAAATCTGTAGTTTTTAGAATTTTTGTCTGTCCGTTTGTCTGGGAACGCATCACGAGAAAACTACTGGACAATCTATACTATAAAACGTAACTAGAAGTGAAACCGAGCGGAACGAGGGTGAGTCGTTAGTAAAATATAAACTAAGCAATCCTACTATGCTCAACCTAAATCTTTTATTTAGTGGTTGTACGGCCTCAAAAACTTCAAGATTGACCTTACACAGGTGTAGCCTTGATCTCTGATGAAAGGTTTACTAATAATTTTAAGTATACATATTACTAAAGTAACTCTAATCAAGTAAGTCTACAAAGTAACTGTTAGGCGTATTTCATTCCTTCCAGTCCAGTTCATAAGAAAAAATATCAAAACATGTGGTATGCGTGATTGGGCAATAAGAGTCAAAATAGATACATGTCAATATGTGCTCAGTGGCGCCATGTGAAATTATATATATGTTTTGAGGCGGGCCTCTGAAGGGCCGTGTAAATAAGCATAGTTGTAGTCCATAACTTTGCTCTCATTAATATTATATTTTAAGTAAAAAATATTCTTACGCGCTGCATTGCTTTGTTTTCGATGTGGTGATATATTATAGGTATTAAATACATATATTTATACTTATATTTATATATTTTTGACGTGAAACGTCTTTAAAATCACATCAAAACATAAGGGTTCATTTCGTTACGGTCAGAAAAGTGGACCGTAACAAATAGGTTGCATACGAAATAGTTTGCATTAGGTTGCCATAATAACCATTCTTATTGACTGAAAAATGATATATGTACATATCATTTTCATTTGGGCGTTCATTATAAGGTGAGAATGAGATAGAAACACTTTCGAACCGAAAATAGTAAATACTGGCTGCTAAAACTGGAATATTGATTAGATTTAAAAAAATGAAATTTTTTGAATATCTTTTTTTTTTATAAAATTGAAGTCTTTTGTTTGCAGTCTGTCGTAGCTGGTTGTCGAAAATGTAAAAAATTGAACTGCGCGAGGTTATTAAGTATCTGTGTTTGAAAAAATTCACTACGGAACTATTTAATCAAGACTTACAGGATACTTTTGGAGCAAATGCGCCACCGTATTCTGGAGTTGTACGTTGGTGAAGCGTATTTAAATGTAGAAGAACATCCGCTAAAGATGAACCTCGCACAGGCCGCCCACAGCGGCCGGCGCAGTGACCGAAGAAATGGTCAAAAGAGTCGAAAACATTGATCAAAAATTGTTTTGTTCCATCAAGATAATGCCCCGGCTCACAGGTCTGCCGTTGCTATGGCTGCGATTCGCGATGTTGGCTTTGAAATACTTGAGCATCCTCCATATTCACCCGACCTTGCCTCTAGTGATTTCTATCAATTTCCAAAGTTGAAGGAGTCACTGAGAGGATTGAGATTCGAAAATGGTGAAGCAGTAGTCGCTACAGTACAGAATTTTTTAGATGATCAGGGTTAAGAGTTTTTCAATAAAGAAATTTTAAGTTTAGAAAATAAATATTCCAACTTCTTCTTCTTTTTGCACAGCTTTTTCCACTTAGGCAGTTTTACCCGTTGTACGCGAGCTTGTGATGTTCAGTTGTTTAGTGTGTTATTTTTTCCACCACAGGGCGTCCCGGGAGTCATCTCTTGGAGGCCAAGTTTTTCTGCCCGTAGGTGTTCCGTTTCAGATTCAGATTCAATCCAAGTGTATTATGTCGTATTTGATATTCTTTCCATTGCTATCGTCAAAGATTATTATTTTTCCTTTTTTTGTTTTCAAATATGCAAAATGTTTATAAAAAACAAAAGCACTAAAAGCGACTCGCTGAAATAGACGTTTCACGGTAAATCGACGGAGGTGTGCCCCGACACAGTCGATTTTTTTATTATTATCACATATAGATGTTTATCAGTAACATTGCTATTTTTAGTGGTTAAAGTGAAAAACAAATTCTTGCATATTAGCACTTTATTAGTAGAATGCATGTTATTAAGCACGACAGTCCGTTGCTTATCATAATACTAGCGACTTACCCTCGCTTCACTTGGGTATGTAAGTGTCTTTTTGGTACTTATATTTTGGCACATATATTTTATTGTTTTATTTCAAATCATTCAGGCAACGCACCATGAGAAAGCCAGTTTTTTCTGACTTCAATTCACGTTATTTCAAGTTTTGATAGTTAATATCTTAGAATAATATATGTTTATACGGACACTCGGTAGAAATGTAGCTTTTGATTACTGAAGGAATATTTAGAATTAGTTCCTAGTTTCAGAAATTAACCCTACACCTTTATATTACACGTGTATGTTAAAGCTTATATACAGGCTTATACTATTTATAAGCTATATTATTTAATTATTATGGCACACTATGACTCTCGCCATGGCATCATAACTTTTAGAAAGTATTTTGTAGAATTTTAAACAAAGACGATGCGTATAGTATAACATTAGTATCATATTTTAAATTTGCTCCAGTCGACTCGTTATATCAAAAATAAATCATAACTATACATGGTGTTACAAAAGTCAAATAGACAAGCGTGATCCTTCAATAAACAAGTCAAGTCAAGTCAATATATGTAGGTGATATGTCAATACGAGCTGCGGTTTCTGCGCCACTGTATTTAGGTCGTAGCCTCGATACAGTCAGTGCGTCGCATTTATCTAGCATGGGCCGCCTTATGACTGTTCAGTCTATTTTTATGTATTAAAGACCCGACCTCGCTTCGACTTAGCCCTTATTTCACTTAGAGGCAAAACGTTTATAAAATTTCTATCCCTTATCGCAGGATCTCTGTCCTTTTCTGAGGATAAACAATACCCTATGACACCTCTATCAACCAGTGAATATGGCGTTAATCTGTAATTCATCAATTAAACCGTTCTTTTATTCTATCCCTTGATATATTAAATAAACTTATTTCAATCTACCTTTGAAAGTTTACTTCAAATACGTTTAGTTTTTTCGCATAAAAGTAAGCAAGAGAAAATATATTTTACTTAAACTTTGATATAAAGTACCTACCTATATAGCTAATTTAAAATTAAATATATGTATTTATTTAAATTATGAATATTGATTTTCGCCTCTAAAGTTTAATTTTAGTAAGAATTCAATGGCAATTTGATGGTCTCACGGTCGATTGTCGTCGCTTGACCTATTATTATATTATATACATTTTAAAACATGGACTTAGTATTAAAAATAATAACTGGAACTAAATATAATATTGGTAATAAAATATACTGAAATAATAAGTACACATATTATTATATTTGTAATAATAATAAATATTTAGTTAAATAAAATAAAACCGGAATCCGAGTGAAGAGGATCAAATCCCGGGTCTCGCACCTCTGATATTTTCATGTGCGAATCATTTCCAACATGATTACCACTTGCCTTACGGTGAAGGATAACATCGTGAGGAAACCTGCATGTCTGAGAGAACCTAGCAAGTTATCGAAAGACATGAAGTCCGCCAAACCGTACTTGGCCAGCGTGGTGAACTATGGCCTGATCCTCTTCGCATTGAAGGGAGGCCCGTGCCCATCAATGGCTACGGCAGACATTAAAAAGGGTTGAATACAATACCACGTAAAAAATGTGCAATGCTGCCTTAAACATTAATTTAGACCGCGGTTTAAAGTTTTGCAACATATTATTTAAATATACAAATAGTAGTTTATCTGTATTTGAGAAGAAAACTACTGATGGCAATATACTGCAACCATCAACCAGACCAGAGACATAATAAATTCGTCCTCGGCTAAGCGGTATAACAAAAAGACAAACACACTAACAAAAAGAAAACGTGTGTGTACTTATGTACGCATGTAAGAAGTTATACTTCTTTAGCGTGACAAAACAAAAATAGCTAAAGGTTTCATCCTATATATCACAATTCTCTGTTTGTAAAGGAATGCAGCTAAACTTATCATGTCGCTTTTTGGCTGTCGGTGTGTACGCGCATCGTAAAAATTTTACTCTCATAATTTTTTCCAAACGTGTCAAAAGAAGTATAACTTCAAAATTCGATGTCGGTCTCTATTACAATATTTTTTTTATATACCTATGTATGAATTTCGAAACAAATTGATGATTAGAATAAGTATGTTATTATGATCTCAAATATTTTGTCACTTGCCCTTGCGCAGTTTCCACAGATAAATTGAATAAAGACGGAAGCTACGATGTGTTATGTCGCACTTGTTATTTCAAAATAAGCTTGTTTTTGTTTTGATCGTAGTAGATGATTATAGGCAGTGGTAGCCCAGTGGTAACGCGCTCGCTTGGGAAACCGAGTGAAGCGGGTTCAAATCTCGGATCCCGCACCTCTGATATTTTCATGTGCGAATCATTTTCTAACTTGATTACCACTTGCCTTACGGTGACGGAAAACATCGTGAGGAAACCTGCATGTCTGAGAGAACCTAGCAAGTTTTCGAAAGACATGTGAAGTCCGCCAATCCGCACTTGGCCCGCGTGGTGGACTATGGCCTGATCTCCCTCGTCTTGAAGAGAGGCCCGTACCCAGCAGTGGGACGTTAAAAAGGGCTGAATACGTACAATACGAATACAATAGATGATTATTACCTGCAGTAGATACGCAACAAACCTGAAGGTATGATTAAATAATTATATAAAACCTGCATATTTATACGTAAAAGCTCGAAGCTTAGGCATATTATTTATTTATTTATTATTAAGCACACTTACAATACACATGTTAAAACAATTCCATACAATAATTAAAGTAAAAAAAGAAACAGACATGCATATCAATTACAAGTGTACTTAGCATTCATAATATTATGGAATTATTATAATAATTAATAAAAAATACAAAATTAACAAGAATTAGAAAAAGCATAATCTATACTTATATTATAAAACTGAAGAGTTTGTTTGTTTGTTTGGTTGAACGCGCTAATCTCAGGAACTACCGATCCGATTTCAAAAATTCTTTTAGCATTGGATAGCCCGTTAACTGAGGAAGGCTATAGGCTATATATCATCCCGGAAAAATGTACAGTTCCCGTGGGATAAATTTAAGGTGAGTCGCTAGTATAAAATAAAAATAATTCGATTTTAGTTAATTAATAGTAGTATAAAATTTATTATATGTATATTTAAATCACAGTTTTGGATAAATAATATTGTAATAATTTATGCTTAAAATTGAAAGAATCATGAAAAATATCTAATTCTGGTAAGGCCTTAGAAATAATATTGTATTGCGAACACATACGGACGATGGGAGATTGAGAACCAAGTTTAGTTTTGACACAAGGGATATGGAAAGTAATACATTTATGGGGTCTTTGGTGCTTATAGGGAACTACTAAGCTAATTTATACGTTCAAGGAATTCCCTGTTCTGAACTGTACCGTTCAAGATTTTATGCAGAAAACAAAGATCGAGAACTGAACGCCTGTTACTTAAGGATATCATTTTGAATATACTACGTACCTATAGAGTATAGCTATAATTTTCTTCAATCGCTGAATTAATCAAAAGATACATAGTATATTGCTATATGTATATTTTTATTTATGCTATATGTAATATTTTCTTATAATAAAACAAAAATATACTTTAATATAATTTAAAAAAAAAACGTAATTCATACTTTACCATAAAGCGAAACAATAATTCGCGGCTAGTAACAAAAGTCACTATCGCATACTAACATAATATATACATACTGTATATGTCATATATGTTATATATGTTGGGACATTAACACACAGCACCATCTAGTTCCATGCTAAGCTACGAGGCTTGTGTTATGGATACCAGATAGTTGATACATTACATATATATAACTTTAAATACATACATATTATAAATATAAACACCCATAACTAGAGTACAAACATTCGTGCTCATCACACAAATGAATGCCCCCAGCGGGACTCGAACCCGCGACCGCTGGCGCAGAAAGTAGGGTCACTACAAACTGAGCCAAACGTGCCGTCAATATATGAAGTGGTTATTTTTATCATCCACTGATTGTATCAGATGGATATGCTATTTATAAATACGGAGCGTGTTATCTGTCCTCGATTAAGTTCAAACTTATTGTCATCTTTATCCATATTATTAATGTTTAGTATAGATTTCTCAGAGATGAGACATTTTCCCGCAGTAAAAAGTAATCTATATGTTGACCCGGCTAACCAGCTATCATCATATCAAACTTCATCAAAATCTGTCCAGTGGTTTTCTCGTGATGCGGTTACAGACAGACAGGCAGACAGACAAAAATTGTAAAAATTATAGATTCGGCCTCTGTATCGATAATAATGACTATTTGAATAAGATTTTCCAAAAAAATATTTAATGAACAGATTCAATTCAGTTAGAATTTTATTATATGTATAGATTTTTCACACATCTCAAGTGTATTAAGGCCGGTGTATACTAAGTGTATAGTGTATGTAACACGTGTTTAGTGTAATACACGGTACATTCAGTGTATACAATAATTTCACAATTTGAGACACTCGCGTTCCCACAGGGACACTCGGTGTATATTTATAAATGAACTTAATTTAAATGACTAGGTTAGGCAAGTAGTTAAACGTTATCGATCCTAGTTATTCGCCTAGCTGTTTGATTGATGGCTGATTATCAGTCAGGCTATTTGAATGGTGCCATTTAATTAAGAGACTAGGCTGTTAATTGAACGGCTATTTAAGCTAGTCGGCTGCGACATAGAATACTCAGTGAATACTGAGCGTACCGTGTAACTGTATAGTGTCGTAGTCTCAACCTGCCACTATAGCAGTAAGTACGAGTACATAGGTATAATGAGACGAACGCTTTGGGGTGCTTAATTGACATGGGGTGCTTAGAACTAGTGGATTTAAGTAAAACTTTGAATCTATTCCCCACTTGAATTGAAAGATACACAGACAGTTACATAATTTAGATATAACATACATAATTTTACCGGTGGTAAGACTCTGTCAAGCCTGAGGAGTCCGACTGGATGGGTACCACCCCCTTATCTATTTCTGCCGCCAAGCAACAACGATTGCATTGTTGTGTTCCGGTTTGAAGGATAAGGTAGCCAGCGCAATTACAGGCAAGAGGCATATCATCTTAGTCCTCACAGTGACAATGCACCGGCGGTTCTGTATTTTTGTTACCTAAAACCTAAGTGCATGAACTGTAGGTGTTATGGGCGACAGGTACTGCTTTCCAGCAGGTGGTCTGTCTGCTCGTTTGTCACTGAATCGCATAAAAAAAAAATTATAAAACTATAGTGTAATAATTTCGTTCTTTTAACAATTAACTTTTATATGTAAAATTATAACAATTACAGTAAGAGTCTCAACGCAGTACTTCATTTTGACCGATTCAAAATAAGGGAGTCAATTTGATTGTATGTTTTTTGTGTATGTTATGCAATACCATAATCAATTCTGAAACTATTTTAAAATTCTGTTTTTATGAATAGGTTATACCTCAAGGGTGGTCCAACTAATTTCAAAAAACCACCATTGACGGTAAAATAAGTACCTTTATGTGATTTCAAAGTCGACGCATCAATGAGTGTTCTAAATCGTATCTACGACTTGCAACGCCCAAGATTATGCCAACCGAATAAGACAACTGCGCCATATGTCGCATATACATAATAATACAACAATACAGTAGAAAGAAATTGGTAATAAAAATAGATACATAATACAATTACATAAGAAGCATTACCTATCTATGTAACATTAGGTAATAACATAACAATATAAAGATACTCGTTAAATATAACAACAAGTTATATAAATATCACAATTGTTACATCGTATATGCTGTCTATTAATGGCTTTAGATGTAGGGTTGTCAATCAGATTTCAATTTCAATGAAATTTTGATTTTTTTCAGGATTCTAACCCATTGAGACCATAATCTAAATAAAAATATTGGGTACGGCGAGATGAATTGGAAAAATTGAATTAAAATTGGCCTATTCTTGCGCAAGACCGTAGGGAGGAGGCCTTTGCCCAGCAGTGGGATGATGTAGGCTAACAGTAACTATAACGTAGTTACATGAACACACATAAGTAATAACTTATATGAATATTTCTTAGAAAAGACTAGGTCTGGAGAGTTCTAGGGATACCTCGACGCAATTTACAACTAATTTCAGCTTGTTCGAAAATCTACGAATACTTGTACATTCCCTATCGTATTGGCGAACGTATACTTGCGAATATCGTACTAATATTATAAAAATGGATGTATGGATCAATGGATTTTGGTACTCTTTCACACAAAAATTACTGAACAGATTTTGATGAAACTTTTCAGTAATACAGCTTACACCTCAGAATAACACTTATGTTGTAATATTTAAAGACATAGTAACGTAATACATGCGACATGGAAAATCTTATTGAAATTGTAATTATTATCGATATAGAGGTCGAATCTATAGTTTTTAGAATTTTTGTCTTATTGTCATGACCGCATCATGAGAAAACCACTGGACAGATTTTGATGAAATTTGGTATGATAATAGCTGGTTATTCGAGCCCACATATAGGATACTTTTTACTGAGGAAAATATCTCATCTCTGAGAAATTTATACTAAAAGTTGCTAGTATTAAATAAAACTAACCATCTACTTTTAGTTAGTTGGTACGTAAATATAATTCACCTTTCTACGAGCTTCCAACTATTCAACTTGAATATTAAACGCTTCAAATTCAAAGAAAGCGATGGCTACAGTGGCCAAAGCAGTCACGATCACGATTTTCTTGTCAATCATGAGTCGGCTTTATTTCTAGACAATTGCGTTCAGAAGCAATTGTGGTCTAACCTTAGACGATTGCGCATTATCTAATAAATCTAATTTGTCACAAACATGAACGGACTGCTTTATAAATGCGATAGTTTGTATGTCTGTATGTTTGTTACTTATTCACACTGTAATACAAAAAAAAGTTACATGTAATTTTTTACAGCTTTTTTAAAAATTGCAATAATGCAATATTACAATGAAAGTTGAGTAGGAAATGACTATATTTGCCAATTGAATTGAATGTTTTCAAAGAAAATTTTTTTTCGTTTAAACCAAATATTTAAATTAACTATTTTATTTTAAAAATCAGTGGGCTACCTCAAAATATTGCTATTTTTTTTATTTAAAATTTTTTTTTTTAATAAGCTACGAATTCTACCCCCAAGCTAAGAAAAAAAATTTTTTTTCTCTCCCTCCTACTTCACACTGAAATTTAGTACAGGTAGACTGATGATATGACTTGTACAGTAGGTACCATACAGACTACTGTTAGGCCCCTAGAAACTCACGAAAATAGATTACATTTCGCATGGGAAAATATTTCAATTTTATATACAAGTATCTCGCTCTCTCTTCGTTCGTAAATAATATACATATGGATGTACTATAATATCTATACTAATATTATAAATGTGAAAGTTTGTGAGTACAGATGTTTGTTACTCTTTCACGCCAGAACGGCTGAACAGATCTGGATGAAATTTGGCATAGAGATAGATTATAGTCTGGAAGAACACATAGGCTACTTTTTATTCTAGAAAAATGTAAAGTTTCCGTGGGATAAGTTTATTTTGTTTTCCTAGAGACGAATCTGAGCGAAGCGATGATGAGCCGCTAGTTATTTTTTTTTTTTTGCAAAGCATATTAATTACCTTGTAAATGAGTTTCTTGTAGATGAAAATGTGTGAAATTAAGATTAATTGACTGGTAAGCGGGATAGCTGTTACGTTGTATTAAAATTACTGTAACATGATATTTAAAAGAGCAACTGTTGAGTTTCGTGCAGGCTCTTAGCAGAACTGCTTTTCGAACCGTTGCTAGCTTCCTCACAAACACAGAATGCCTTTAAATTAACTTAAAGATTAAAAGTATATATATGTGAAAATGTATGTAAAGTCACTACTCGCTACTTAAACTAATATTATAAAAGCAGAAATAACTTTGTCTGTCTGTCTGTTACGTTTTCACATCTAAACCGCTGAGCCATTTTGATGAACACGACAACAATTTTCTCTATATATAACGTGCCAAGGAAAGCGCCCGAAAGCGAAGGTACGTCTCTAGTAATATCTATACTAATATTATAAAGCTGAAGAGTTTGTTTGTTTGTTTGGTTGAACGCGCTAATCTCAGAAACTACTAATCCGATTTGAAAAATTCTTTTTGCATTAGATATCCTGTTAACTAAGGAAGGCTATAGGCTACATATCATCCCGGAAAAATGTACGGTTCCCGTGGGATAGATTTGTTTTTGTCTAGGGACAAACCTGAAGCGAAGTGAGGGTGAGTCGCTAGTTATAAATACATGAGGCACCTAAAGACGTACTCGAATGAAGCGTGGTTAAACCGCTAGTAGGTAGTTATACATAATATTTTGACAGACTCATTGTAGTATATTATTCCAGTGCCGGTAAACAAAACAAAGCCCATATTAAACAAAAAGAGCTATATTTAGAAATGTTGACCGCGCGATATGAGCTGATAGATACACCACGATATCGAGTCGATAACAAATAACTATGTAGCACGTGCTCAATATACATACATGTTGGGATCATTTCCTAGATTATAAGTACGTATTAACATTTACTTTCAATAAGTAACTTATTTGTATAACAATTGTTTACAAACGAATTTCCTTAAGGTACCTGAATACAATTTTGGCAAGTTTTTTTAATGTATAATAATCTATAAATTCAAAGAATATAATTAACTAGCGACTCACCCTCGCTCCGCTCGGGGTTCGTCTCTACTTACGCTTTAACTTTTAATATAGATTTTTTAGAGATGAGATATTTTCCCACAGTAAAAAGTATCCTATATGTTGACCCGGATAACCAGCTATCATCATACCAAATTTCATCAAAATCTCTCCAGTGGTTTTTACGCGATGCGGTCGCAGATAGACAAACAAAAGTTCTAAAAACTATAGTCCTCTGTATCTATAATAATGTCTATTTCAATAAGATTTTCTAAAAAATATTTAATATACAGATTCGGCTTAGTTAGAATTTTATTATATGTATAGATAATACTACATGAAAGCTTTCCCAAAACACAAGTACACTTAAAACATATACCTATCAATATCTCGAGATCTAAAGTCAATAAGTAGTAGTTAAACTAATTAAGCCGTAAGAGAAAAGGGGCGGTCCCGATGCAGGATTGTCAATTTGTCACCGCCACTTAAGCGCGGTATGTGTCTATTAAACAACTTCCGCCGGCCACTTTGAGATTATCATCGGTTTCAAAATAGATTCTGATTTATAATTATTATTAATACACTTGTTTTTACCCGTAGATCTGCTCGGGTGAATTATTTTGTAATACAATAAACTGTAAAATGAAAATTTCAATAGTTTCAGAGAATAGGAAAACAAACAAACAAACACTTCAGTTTTATATATTAGCATAGATACAACCCGCAGGCAAAAATAGTATATTTTATCTATAGTCTTTATCTATCTAGTCTTTATTACCTTTGACGTAGATATATGTACGTCATACTATCACCAAAAGTTATATGGAAATGGTGGTACATATAATAAAATTGTAACCAAGCCGAATCTGTACATTAAATATTGTTTATATTTACATAACTTTAAAAAATAAAATAGTAAAATTACAGATTTCATAGAAAATTTAGGAGGCCATTCTCTATCTTTTCGCTAAATGAACTCCAAAACAAATTAAGCTCAAACCAGGAAGGAACAAGACGAGTATTATGTACTTGATATCAAAATCCCAAAGAACGGCGAAATTGGTAAACCACTAATTGACATTTTAAACTAGAGAACAAACTATATTTTGAGGAGCTATTCTGCTTATCATGCCGAAAGTTCTTATCAGATTTTCACCAATCTTTTATGAGAGCAACTTAAAGTTACTACGTTTCAAATAAAAAAAAAGAACCATCGAAATCAGATCTCATATGATGGAGATATCTAGGGGGATACTCTTTTGTCCCTTCTTAAAGTAAGTAGGTGGCCCTCCAATCAAAAATCCCCGACGACAAGAAAAATCTATAAAGTCGTAAAACCTGTATACCAAATTTTGTTCAGATCGAGTCTTAAATACGACCAGTAGAGGAGTACCAAAAAACTGACACAGGAAAGCAAATTTTGCCAGAGTTAAAGCAGAGACGCTTCGCTCGCTCGGTCAATAAAACTATCTACATATTCGTATTTTTTCGCGAATTTATTTTGGTTGTTGACGTTTCAAATGCTTTACAGCAATCGTGGTCATGTGTGAGACTAAGGTTATAGAAACTGCTCAAATGACATATAGATGATTCAAATATAAATGATAATATATAATAAATATGTTGGGACATTAACACACAGCACCATCTAGTTCCATAGTAAGCTACGAGGCTTATGTTATGGATACCAGATAGTTGATACACTACACATATATAACTTTAAATACATACATATTATAAATATAAACACCTTATGACTGGAGTACAAACATTCGTGCTCATCGCACAAATTAATGCCCCCAGCGGGACTCGAACCCGCGACCTCTGGCACAGCAAGTAGGGTCACTACAAACTGAGCCAAACGTGTCGTCAAATATGAGTGATGTACCCTATTTTATCGTCCTATCACACAAGCTGACCCGCGTGCAAATGCTAGTTTTAAATGTAATGACAGAAAGTAATTTCGCCACCATTACAATCTATAATAATAATTTATACATATATCGTCAGCACCTACTCTTAATAGCTTAATATATCACTATAGATTAGCACACATTGTTTTTACGTCATACGCATAATCAATATACTTATTTATATACTCTTTATTTTTGAATGTTGCTAAAATTAGAAGTGGCATCTATATAAAATTCTTTCCTGAAAACCCTTTTCAAAATCGATCAATTCTTTTCAAAATCGAGAAAAAGATTTTTATAGCTTTTTTTACATTATATATTTGCAAAAAGAATAAAGAGAAATGAGAGAACTAGTGAATAGAGAAAGAGAGAAAAATCAAAGAGTGACATGTTATTTCTCCCTTACAGCGATTACCAAAATATGCTGTTTTATGTTTTTTTTTTTAATATAAGTATTAATATTTTTCATTTATGATTTTTTCTTCGAAGTCAAACAAGAAAGTATACTAACTACAAGATAATCTGTCTAGTTATTGTCAAAATGGGAATCCGTAAAACAATAAATCAATTAGGGTTCCGTGGTCAAAACAAATTGAGTCCGCTGATATAGAAAATCACCTATATTGAAAATCTTTACTGCCCTTTATATCTTATAAAAGATAACAAATATATACAACAAACACGTGATAATTCTCTCAATCTCACTCGTCAGCATTTTATACAGTTTGTGCCATTTCTAAAAATTACTCTTCGAACAAACCTTCGTGAATCGTGAATAAAGAAAGAGTCACAATACAATGTCTTGCTGAGGCATGATTTATTATATTTATTTATTTATTTATGATTTATTTTATAATGTAAAATAAATATATAGTACATTATATATAAAGATACTTTACATTTATTTTACACATACCCAAAAAGGAGAGCAGAGTATACAGTTTCTATGGTTCATGTCTATGGGTACATTTTCTATTGCCTCAGTTTTAGGTAATTTATATATACCTTATGTAATGTCCATAAAAACTCGTATCAAGCGATCCCAAATATAGCATAATATGTAATACATACTAGCAGTACCCATAGCTTTGCCCGCGTTCAAACTTCCGTTGTAAACATCAGTTTTACAATAATGTATGAAAGTCTGCACGATTAGTTGACATTTATGATTACTGTTCCGTTCCCTTGGGTAGTAGCATGATGACATATAGCCTATAGCCTTCCTCAATAAACGGGCTACGATAGTAAGGAACGACAGTTTAAACACAGTTAAAAGATGATATTGTTATACGTAGTAAATATAAATAAATATACACGCGGACGGAGATCGTTACGTTAGTTTGTTTGCATTTTGGCGTAAAGTAAACTGTTTATTCCATTGATTTTTTGATGTGCCCACGCCAACGTGACTTGCACTACTGATTCACTCAAAGATATTTACGTCTTATGGTTATCAAACTTAAAAGTATATTTACATACGTTTAAGGTTTACAAATATTAAGAATGCTAGTTAAAAATTACAATTTCACTAACTTCTGAAGCTGTCCGTTGGATTGAAATATAATCTGCCAATTAATAATTTATTAGCCAGTATTCGAAGAGTCACTGTTTATTAATTCTATAATAATAATTGATCGGTACGAAATAGAAATTTTACAGAATATCAATTCTCAATCTTAGTTATCTATTAAGCAATACTCTGCTACAATACCGACATAGCTAAGTAAAAAACACTGCTTTCTTTAAACGTCTGAACGGAAAATAAACGTTTCCTAGATAGCATCGACAACTTAATAAAAAAAATTAATGGCTTTAATTTTTTTTTTTATTAAGTTGATACTGACGCATAGGTATATACTACGCACCGTCTGAGATCCACTGGGTCTAAAAGCATAATATTGCAAAAACAGTTCCTTTTATAATCAGAGAGAATGCTAAGGAATTAGTTCAGTAAGACAAAAGATAGTATGAAAGATCGCCATTTCATAAACTTCGTCTGAAGCATCAGTTTAAATTACCATTGATAAAACCTATCTTCTGTAAAGTACTTGCTGTTATGGTAAAAAACACAGTGTAACTAAAACTCAAATTCAACATAGAACTCAAAACTCAACTAACTCTAAACTGACCTGTGAGTCCCTCAGATCAGGCTCGCTGGCAGCGGCCGGCAGGGCGTCCTCCTCCCTGTCGCCCACCCCGGACACGTCCCCCGCGCTCGCGCTTAACGCTCTCCGTCTTTCCATCTTATCTTCTCTCTCCTTCTTTTCCTTGTCACTTTTACCAGTCAGGATGTACTTGGTTTTCGAGATTATGTTGAGGGGTTTGGATTTTCGCACCTGCCAACACGTATTATTTATATTTTATGTTACAATTGATTTTAAATATTTTAGTAAAAATATACATAGAGGGACCGCCTGCCTCGTCTCAAAATTGTTACATTTGATACCCGTCAAATATTTGTTACTATACGTTATTGCATACAAAGCTTTGACACCGCCTTAAAGTCATTCACAAGCTAAATTTTAAGGATTATTTCATGTATTCCCTTCATTTATTTTATAATAATAAAAAATACCTAAAAGAGAAATGATAACGAATTAAATGTGGAAAACAACATTTTGCAGGTGTCAAATAATTATATATCAACTCAATTACCAAAAATTATACACATTATGTCAAAAGCATATAATAAATATTTTTCCTTATACATAAGTACAATAGAAAAACAAACCTTGCATTTTATAGTAGCAGGATGAACAAATTTTTCGTCGTCCTTATCCTCCGGTGGTGGAGGATCCCGAAATCCCAACACTAGCATATCATCCAGCGATGCCTGTAAATGTTTCCTTCTTGACGGCCTCGCTTCCTCGTGACTTCTAGACGAATATACCGACACTGAATCAACACTAGCTTTACTTGTACCAGAGATAACTGTCACATTTTCTACAGATTCGTTTGATTGATAGTCGACACGACGCTGTCTCTCCTCGTATATTTCTACTGAATTAAACGTCTCTGCCACTCTATCTATATCATCTACCTCTACCTGAGAAGGAATGAACTCGTAGTGTCCCTCATTCTCTGTATAGACTTGGTCGTAAACTACACCATTGAAACTTCTCGAACTGGATGGAAGATTGCCATATATATTGTTGTAATTGTAGCTGTCTTCGTCATTTCTGAGGTTGACGGGGCGCGGTAAATCATTCGCGTTGAGAATCACGTCGTCCATGTTAAGGGGTCTGCCTTGACCTGCGAATCCGTCAACAACAGGAGTAGTGTTTGATAGAAATGAGCCTTCCGTTTCGAAACTACTACAACCGACTAAGCCAATAGGCCGTCGCGGCATGTCCTGTCGGAACCTATTGGGCGCTGGTTGCTGTCCAGCGAAGTCAACAACGAGTATTCTGTCTGCAATGTTCCTGCAATCATTATGGAAGCCAATGCCAGAGTCACTGTTACTGGATGTAGTTGTTATTTCACTATGATTGCTCGGTTGGGGAGAGTTCGCAACAAATTCGGGTTCAATCCTCACTTCTTCGTGCCTACACGGTCTTCTATCTCGCGGCACTCTAAAGACGGGTCGGTTATTCCTTGAAAAATTTCCTAAAGCTGGACTGTCGCCCTTCACTGCCAATTTTGATATTTGCTGTATCGAAGGAGTCACACAATCGTCAGGCGGTAGAGAATACATGCCACGGATAACACCGACCACATACTCCGAAGATGGTGGAAACTCTAAACATCTTTCAGCAACAGGATCTCTTGTGCACGATATTTGAAATTCTCTCGATCTTGGAATATGAGCCTCATGTTCCGCCATTCGTGGATCGACGGCAAATACGTGGCAACTATGTGACGCTTCAGCTTCTAAATCGGTAATTTCAGCTGCTGTTACAAGTCCAAAAAATCGTCTGTCGGCCTCTGAACCACAACCTGCATAAACAATCCTCTCTCTTTGATATTGGGCAAGAACTTGCCCATTGGGACGTCGCAACAGTAATACATTAGGAAGAACAGAAAGTAAAACAGGAGCAGCTGTGCGCCTCTCTTGCCTCAATTTTCGTACAGCTGTTCGCACATTTCCTGGAGCAGCACTTGGAGATGCTTGAGGTGTTTCTATTGTTCCTAAATAGCCAACTACCGCTCGGCACTCTAGCCTAGCTAAATGATTGGGTGTTAATTGGGCTCGAGTTAAATTCTGTAAGATTTCATTTACACCTGATGTACTTGGAGCTGCATGACAACCTGAAATAATTTTATTATTTTTTAATTAAATAAGTTATAGATAGAATGATATACATATAAATTTAGTAATTATAGACAAGTGCAACAAAAAACAATAATTCGAAAAATTCTTTACAAAATCTACATTATAACTAACTACAACACATTTGTTAAAATATTTTTACCAAAAAAAAAAAACTGCATAATCAAAAATAATATGCAAATAATGAATTAAAAAATTGGTGCAGTATCACAACACTGTGCATAAATAGTGTTAAATGCACTTACATAAACTTCCATATGCACAATAGCAAATCTGCAAAAATTACATGACCTTAAAATCATTGTTTAACAAAGTTTGATGAGAAAAGTTTCACCTGGTTTTACATTAATTATAACATAGAAAATATATACAGTTTATAATTATGTTTTAGTTACTTTTCCATTCCTAATAATGCAGAATTCTAAACTAAAATTTAGAAAAATAAGATTTACTTCATGGTTAATTATACCATGTAATTCCTTCACACAATATTTAACAATATTGTTAGAAACTTGGTCATTAAACACTTTTACCATCATTTCTTTTATTGGGAAGTACTGAACATAGAATTTTGTAAACAAAAAATAAATAAAATATTAATATAAAATATAACAACTTTAGCTTGTTTACCTGGATGATGTAACATTGCTGGTTGTGGTCTGCGCCGTGGTGGAGGGTATCTACGTCTTGTTCTAGCTCTTTCTTCAGGTTCAGTATCTTCAGTATCAGTAGGTGGAGATTCCCTAGGAGCTACACTTAGGGCAATGGGCCCTGGCGCAGCGGCAATAAGACGAGCCACCGATGCATGTGGTGCTCTAGCCACACTAGCCCCGTCAACTGCGAGCAAAGCATCGCCAGCTCGCAAACCAGCTCTCTCTGCCGGTCCACCAGCTGCCACTGCAGACACAACACAGGGTCTTTGGCCTGCGATAGTGAATCCAAATCCACCAGGACCTCTTACAACTACGACTCGACGCTCAGCAGTTCGCGATAAAGCAGCTCTACGGCGTCTCCGTCTTTGCTGTTGAGGCACCATCGTATAAAACTTTTTTGATAATGAATATTTTGATTCACATAATAACACAGCCGAGTTTAACACTTTTAATACTAAAAATATAAAAAAGTAATTTAGATAGGTGTGTCAAACAATTATTCAATGTAAAGAAAACTAGAAAAACAAGAATTTCAAAGCGCAAGAAAGTTTCGAGGTCTTATAACTGACTTGACGTTTAGAAAGTTTGAGTACGTTCAAAAACGGCATATAGCCACAATAAAACTTGTTTTTTACGATCTACGCATCATTAATTTTAAAATTTAGTATTATACTATAATTAATCTATTACGATTATACTTAAAAAAATAATATAAATCTTAAATGTTTTGTATTTGAAAAATTATTATCTTTTTTGCTAGGAATTTAATATTTAAAAAGTTTTGTAATAGATAATATTTAGAATGTATTAATTTTTATGAACGGAACGTTGGTAACTGATTTGTCAATTGTCCTATCATTAAAGTCAAGTTAAATATTGTCAGTGTCAAACTGTCAAAAACATTTCCCCAAATTAGAGTGTTAAACAAACCCACGTTGGTTTACTAAAAGTTTAAATTGAAATTAATAGATAGTTCTTGCTAAATTATTATTTTTAAATAAGTAAAAATGGCGGTAAGTCTTTTGTACAATTATAGTTCCATTTAAGTAATAATTTTATTATATTTATTCCTAACCTCATTACACGTTTTATTTACAGAAAAAAGGTAAAGCTAAGATTAGTAAAATTAAACGAAATAATCAAACTACTAATAAAATGAAGAAGCAAGGGAAATTAAAGCTTCAACGTCATAGACAAAAAATACAAAAACATAAGCAACCGATTCAAACACAGCCTGAATACAGTAGCGAAAGCGAATCTTCCAGTAATGAATGGGCTGATATGTTGGATGAAGAGGAACAGCAATATATAGCTAAAAGACTCGCAAAGCAACCACAATTATTATCAAATGTACCAGAAGAAGAAACAAAGTAAGTTATCTTTGATAATGTTCACCACTAACTTTGTCTATAAATTTATATCTGTACCAGCGGCTCAACCTGGCTTCGCTTGGGTTCTCCCCTAGGTAAGTTTTAACTGTTAGTATGGAATATATAAACTATATATTAAATCCTATAGGCTTCCTAAAATGGCCTATCTAATGCAAAAAGAATTTTTCAAGTCAAAAATTAGAAATTCGTGAGATTTCTCATTCAAACAAACAAAAAAATAAACAAACAAACTCTGCCTCTTTATAATATTAGTATAGATAACAATATTGCCTCTTGGTTATACATAAAATGGTATAAGTATTTTGAGTTAGTTGTTTGTTTACTTTTAAATAGTACAAATAATAGATTCCCTTTAAATAACCTCTACATTTTGTTATTTTTCAGACAAGGATCTAAACGCAAAAGAAAGGAGAAAGCACCTAAGCCTATGAAACAACAGAACTTAGATATGAACATTGACAGCAATTCTGATAGTGATACAGAAAATAGTGATATGGAAGAAAAATATGAACAGGAGTTGGCAGAAAGACCAACAAAAAAACTAAGACCTTTGCTTCCTATTAAGACAAAAGATGGAGTACAAGAAAGAGCCGAAGAGTGTGAAGGTAAACTTATCAAATTATCACATACTATTATTAACACATACTTATGGTTGTAAAACTACATTGTTTTATTTTGTAGAATCTGAATCTGACCAAGAAAATGACAGTCAAATTAATGAAAATGGAAATAATGAAGAGGATTCAAAATCTGATGAATCTGATGTAGAAGATAATGTAGAGCCTGATCAACCGAAGCCAGAAAATAATGAAGTTACTACAGTAGAGTTGCTGGCTGCAAGGCGAGATAGATTAAGACATGAGAAGCTTAGGATTGGCGCGCTATGTTCTTCATTATTAGAAAGTCCTGAGAAAAAGGTATATACTTCCTTGTATTATATCAATAGAAAAGTAAAACTATCAAAGTACCTATTTTTTTTTTAATTTATACTAGAATACTTTAAAATGTTTGTTACCTTCAAAACAAGCATAAAACAGTTTTTATATTGGTAAAAAACATAAGAAAAATGACTTTATATTTATATCTAAACTCCAAATTTTCTATTTTTTAGCTAAAGAATCTATTTCCAATATTATATCTCATGGAAGAAAAGCTTAAAGATGGCACACTAAATCTTATGTCAGTGAGGAAACTGGCAACATTGTCTGCTGCGGAGGTTTTCCGGGATATAATACCAGACTACAAAATAAGACACCAAGACTATACAGATATCAAATGTAAGTTCTATACAAGTATTTACTTTGATTTAATCTTATTACTATTGTAAATGTAAAATTTTGTGAGTATGGATGTTTATTACTCTTTCATGCCAGAACTACTTGAACGGATCTGGATGAAATTTGGCACAGAGATAGATTATACTCTGGAATAAAACATAGGCTACTTTTCATCCCGGAAAAATATACGGTTCCCAAGGGATAGATTTGAGTCGCTAGTTAATAAACATAAAAATAAAATTAAGCTTCTAATTAAATTATTATAGTTGGTAAAATTAATATTTTTACATACAAAACTAGTTGCGTTCTAAATTAAGGTATTTGTTATATATTATTTTCTCTTTGTTAAACTCGCAAGTAATGTATTATTTTAGATAGTATATTATTTTTTTATTTTTTATTTTAGTAAAAAAGGACACATTAGCTTTGTATAAATATGAGAAAGAATTGTTGGAGTTCTACAAAAGGTATTTGCAAAGACTGGAAAAGGCTACGAATGTTCTTAGGGGCAAGAAAGGTGATAATCGGTATGTTAATATATGATTATATACTTATTTACTCCCGTCCTTAGATTTACCTGCTAATACATACACAACCGGGCAAAGGCCCAGACTATGTTTTTTCAATTGGATGCCTGAAAAAAATGTTTATATAAACTTTGCTATGCCTTGTTTAATTTTAAGAATTAATTTTTAATTTCTTTCTTTTTGAGTACCCATTTCAAAGACGTCTAGTTACATTGTTAAGGTTAAGGTTGGGATATTTATTGGCAATGAGAGGATAATCCCACATGAGGTTTTAATTATGAAAAACTTACCTAAATATTTTTTTCTAATATTTTAATGCATAATAATATCTATCCATACTTACTAAGTAATATGACAATATGGTTTTTCATTATATCTTTTCTTTTTTCCTTCTACTAACAAATAGAGTTACAATATAAATAACTGTTTTGCCAAAATAAAATAGTCCATATTTGCATATTTGTTGTATTCAGTTCTTTTTAACGTCCTACTGCTGGGCACGGGCCTCCCTTCAATACGAGGGGAATCAGGCCATAATCCACCATGCTTTTCAAATATGGCTGAGATATTAATTGTTATATTGTGTCAACAACAGGCACAACCAATAACCACTACACACAATAACATATAATTCCAGCAAGCCAGACGAGTCCCAGCTGAGCCTAGCTCTGGTGTCACTCCGCAGCATGTGCAGCATGTTGGCCGCGCGCCCCAATTTTAACTACGCCACCAACATTGCCCAGAGCGTGGTGCCTCTCCTCGGCTGCAGGCTGCCGGCGGCCAGGGAGGAGGTGGTGGCTTGCTGTGAGCAGTTGTTCCGGGAGGACAGCAAGGGGGAGATCACTCTCACTGTAAGTACGCCTTTAACTTCGATGTTATGACATGTTTTGGTTGAAACAAGTTATTTAGGTGACTTGTTACCGGTGGTAGGACTCTGTCAAGCCTGAGGAGTCCGACTGGATGGGTACCACCCCCTTATCTATTTCTGCCGTCAAGCAACAATGATTGCATTGTTGTGTTCCGGTACGAAGGATAAGGTAGCCAGCGCAATTACAGGCAAGAGGCATATCATCTTAGTCCTCACAGTGACAATGCACCTGTGATTCTGCATTTTTGTTACTTAAGACCTAAGTGCATGAACCGTAGGTGTTATGGGCGACAGGTACTGCTTTCCATCAGGTGGTCTGTCTGCTCGTTTGTCACTGAATCTCATAAAAAAAAAAAAAACTAAAAAAAACTTGTAACTTCGAGCAATGTCATTTTTTTTTAAAGGAAATAATAGTCTGATATTCGCAATATATGTTTATTTTACAAATAGATAGTAAGTATTACAGTAATATTTTGTATAAAATTAGTTAATTAAACAAAAGAAATGGTTCCCAGATGTTATTGTTATTGAAAAATTCAATCTTAGATAAAGAATTTTGTAATGTATATTCAGAGATGATGCTATTTACAAAAATTATGTCATATTTAAGAACCCAATTTCTTTATATGGAATGGCATATGTACACTAGTATATGTGAATGAATGAATGAATGAAATAAACATTATTCAATCAGGTTTATTAGAAGTACTTTTGAATCGTCTATTTAATTTAAGCGTCAGTGTAGTCTGTCCGTGAGGAAGCTACCACCGGCTCGGAAAGCAGTTTTGCTGAGAAGAGCCGGCGAGAAACTCAACAGTTGCTCGTTTATATTGAAGTTACATTTATTTTATTAACATAACAATATAGATAGCTCACATATGAGTTAATATTTCTCAATTTCACACATTCCCATCAACAAGAAACTCTTGAACAGTGTAATATGCTTTGCTCGATAAATTATTTTTTAATTTTATCTTAAAATTTTTGAATAGGTAAATCTAGGACATTTTGTGGTGATATAGTATTACATCTCTATAAATAAATGCCTCCATGGACTATTATCTAATACCATGTGTTAAAACATCTACTGTATAGTCGGCTAGTCTCAATGAGATTGGCTGTCGTAGCCAAGATAGGTGATCAGGACATTATTATCATTCAGTCTGGTGGATATCCAGATCGTGCGGCTCATCAACCAGCTGGTAAAGCGTCGCGGCGAGCGCCTGCCGCCGCACGCGCTGGACTGCCTGCTGGCGCTGGACCTGCGCGGCGTCGAGCTCGACCGTGAAGCCGACGTGCGACATAAAAAGAAGCAGGATGAGAAGCACAAGAAAAGGATTGTCAACTTGTCCAAGAAGGAGAAGAAGGTACTTAGTATTACGTGCAACTGATATACGCGGTAGTGGCGCAGAGTAAGACGATCAGCTTACCTTTTAGAAATACAATATCCACTATAATAAAATAATTTTCATCTAAATTGTTACAAAGCAAGCTATTCTATATTAACCCCTCGAGGACCGCATACACGCCGGCGTGTACGATAACAATTGAATTCTCGGAAATTCGCACGGATTTCTTAGAAATTATCCTGGAGAGATTATTGGTCCTATGTCAGAAACTTTGGTGGATTGGTGGATGTGGAGCGCTTTTCTAATAAATATATAAACCTTTTATTCCAGAGGGCAAAGAAACTTAAAGAAGTAGAACGCGAACTCCTGGAGACGCAAGCGCAGGAGAATCAGGTAGCGCGGCAGAAGATACTCACAGAAGTCACCAAGACTGTCTTCCACATATACTTCAGGTTGCTGAAGAGTGCCCCTAAGTCTGGGTTGTTGTCTGCTGCCTTGAATGGACTGGCCAAGTTAGTGTTTACTTCAATTATGTATTTCTTTTAACTATGTTTTTTGTCCTAAAAGCGATATTAGCCCCATTAGATAACTATGGCGGTGGTAGCCCAGTGGTAACGCGCTTGCTTGGGAAACCGAATGAAGCGGGTTCTAATCCCGGATCTCTTGCACCTCTGATGTTTTCATGTGCGAATCATTTCCAACATGATTACGACTTGTCCTTATGGGTGAAGGAAATCATCGTGAGGAAACCTGCATGTCTGAGAAAACCTAGCAAGTTTTCGAAAGACGTGTAAAGTCCGCCCGCACTTGGTCAGCGTGGTGGAATATGGCTTGATTCCCCTCGTATAAAGGGAGGCCCACCCCCAGCTGTGGGACGTTAATAAGTATGAAGTTGTCACGGTTTACCCTGGTCTACAAGAATAAAAAAAAATGAAAAGACCGGGTTCCATGCAATTAAATTATTTATTATAATAAACTTGACCCGGTAAAAAAAATTAAAATAAAAAAATGATAACGGGCGGGGTCGAGCACTTAATCCACACAAAGTTCTTTTGCTAAGTCGGTCAAGGTACTCTCCTGCGTCAACGCCGTATAGATGGTGATCCCGGGAGTAGCGTTCTGGAATCCGAAGTTGACCGGATGTGGCAGAAATGGGTAACCCAAACCCGGCGGAGAGTGCTCTCGTCGTTGTGGTGAAAGTAAATAAGGCGTGAGGGTATACCGGCCAAATTGGTAACCCGAGCGTTGAACCCTGGAACGCGCCATCAAAATACACTTATAAGCGGTCCAGTACATATTGCAAACATCCACGGCACTGCGTTATAAAAGAAAGCACCTAAATTGTAGTAGTAGTGCCGTGGAATCATAAAAATCAGAAACGGAGATTACAATTTTTAAAAATAAATTAGTTTTTAAAGTAATTATGATTATAAAAAAAATATTAAAACTGAGGGTGGAATAATAAAATGATGCAATCTTTTAATAGCATGACTATGCAAAATCAATTTCTATTACTATTAATTTTCTATTACTATTAATAAATATAATAAAATGATTACTTGCACTAATAATTAATTGCCAGCGACATAAAAAAATACCACTTACCCAGTTTGGGGGGCGATCAACACTCACATATATTGTATAATATTTTATTCGAGGAACGCTTAGTGACGATCACGAAAATTATACAGTAATATAGTTACGGGTTTTAAAGATTAAATTCTTCTCCGTATTAGAGACCATAAAACAATACTTAATGTGACGTGCGTTCACTCAAACTACAACTACGAGTAGATCGAGAGAAAAATGTATATTCAGCGCGGCGACCGGTACTGCAGTTTTTAACTAAACGAGAACAAAAGATTAACTTGGAGCGCTAAAATGTTGCATTGCGCGAGTATACAAATGCCGCTTGATGAATTAATTATCAATATTTAAAAAAAATAAGTTATAATAAAATTGTGTTTTGTACTTAAACGTGAATTTTAATGTTAGATTTAATTTAATAGTGATTTTAATTAGTTTTAGGTATTGTAAATATTAAATTTAAATGTATTCTAGGGTAATAATATAAATTATGTACGTATAACGTTACATATACCCCTCCTCGTCTGGAAAAGGGTTTTGTCCTGAAATAAAACCCGCCTTAGACTGCTCCTAGCATTTTCTCATACATTCTTCAACTTTCATTCTATCATTCAAAAAACAAACATAAAAGCATCAACAGCATTATTAACGCCATTGGCGCGTCCTATCAAACTTAAAGTCAGTAGTTATTATAAGGCTAGTGACTCATGCTAAAAGAACAAGATGTTATAGAGGATTCTTTTTATTTATTATTATTATTATTATTACCGAAGAGCTTTAAATCCTTGATATGCCAAACGCCTATGTTGTTTCCGGACATATCTTCTAGTACATATACAAGTGGTGATCGTTTTTCACTTACTCGACATTTAATGTATTTAGGAGCCAACTTTTTACTAAAATATTTGTCTTTATCGCTCAATATGTATGTACGCTTAAAGACTACGTCGCCTACGTTGTATTCAGCTGGTTTTCTGCGCAGATTATAGTGTGCGGTATTCTTCACATGTGCATTCCACAATGATGCTTGCACATCATTGAATACTGATGAGAGACAGCCTAGGTTCTCAGCGTATACGTCGCGTGGCAAGAACAAAACTTCGTCACCTATGTCAGAGTCTGTATAGTGCGAACCGCATAACACTAACTCCCTACCGTACACTAAGAAAGAGGGAGTGTACCCAGTCGCTTCATTTACAGAATTATTGATTGCGAATTGCACCTGAGGAATGTAAGTGTCCCAAGACCTATGGTCATTTTCAACGAAGGTCGATAGGCTGGTGACTATAGTTTTGTTGTAACGTTCGACTAAGTTTATTTGGGGGGTGTACCTAGGTGTGAAATATACATTAGGGACTTTATACTTCTTAAACAAAGCTTTAGTAGTTGAGCTAATGAAATGGCTGCCATTATCTAAAAAGATAGTTTGTGGTATACCATAAACTAAAAATATCGAGTCTTCTAAAACTTTTACGACTGCATCTGCAGTAGAACGACGTAGCGGAAAAATATTGCAATACTTAGTAAAACAGCAGGTTACTACAAGCATGTAACTATTTTGCTTACGAGTGACAGGCAAAGGACCTACAAAGTCAATAGAAATCATTTGATGGGGGCGTGAGCACTGCTTCGGACGACCCATTTCTCCCAATGTAGTGTGATTTTGCGACTTGTAAGCTAAACAAACCGAACAAGAACCTACGTATTTTACAACACTTTCATGCATACCAGGCCAGTAATAGCATAATGCCAAACGATTGTAAGTTTTAAAGATACCGAGATGACCAGCTGTTGGTACAGAATGGTTCTCACTTACAATTTGTTCGCGAAATTCAATAGGAACAACTTCTTTCCATGCGAATTCCGATGTTAGATGTGATTTATTTTTAGAAAGCCGAAATAAGGAGTTATTTTTGATAGTAAAATTTGGATAGTGTTTAGGATTTTTAAGACATCCGTTATATATTTTTTTGTACCAGTCATCAGAAGTAGTGGAAATAGCATTTGAAAGAGAGATGGCCGAAATGGGAACAGCACGTGAGAGAGCGTCGGGTATCACATTATCAACGCCCTTTCGGTGCTTTAATTCAAAGTTGAATGAAGATAACCTTACTCCCCAACGCGCAGGTCTTCCGGTAGGATTATCTAATGACAGAAACCATTTCAACGCAGAATGATCAGTGTACACGACGAATTTCAGGCCATTTTCGAGGTAGCATCTCCAGTGCTCGAGAGCGACTATCACAGCAAGCGTCTCCCTTTCTGTGATACTGTAGTTTTTCTCGGCGCCGGAAAGAGATCTACTCATGTAGGCAATAGGATGCTCTTTACCATCAATATTCTGCGTTAACATAGCTCCAATACCATAGTTGCTAGCGTCCGTGTGGACCTGGAAGGGCTCAGTGTACACCGGGCAAGAGAGAACTGGTGCAGAGACAAGACACTCCTTCAGAGCATTAAAAGCTGCATCAGCCTCTGGCGTCCACTGAAAAGGAGGTGACTTTTTCCCGATAGATGTTAGTTTATTAAGTGGGCCAGCTATTGTACTAAAATTCGGAACGAAACGTCGGTACCAAGTAGCGGTACCGAGAAAGCGTTTCAGTTCCTTTTTGCTTGTGGGAACCGGAAAATTTAAAATTGCTTGTACCTTTTCTGGATCCGTGTGTAGACCATGAGCATCTACTACGTATCCTAGGTACTTAAGTTCGCTTCTGAAGAAATTACACTTTTCGAAATTTATTGTTAGATTGGCCTGTTTTAATTTCTCATGGACACGAAGCAGATGAGACACGTGTTCTTCGAAGGTAGAGCCTATAATTATGATATCATCCAAATACGCAAAAGTTTTCCCCTCCATGTCGCCAAAAAGTAAGTCTACTAAGCGCTGCTGAGTGGCTGGTGCATTTGTTAGACCAAAAGCAGTGGTTTTAAACCGTAGGCTGCCTCGTCCTGGTACATAAAAAGCAGTCTTATCGCGATCCTTTGGTTCTATCGGAATCTGCCAGAAGGCTTTCGAAAGGTCCACGCTCGAGAGGTACTTTGCGTCGCGTAAATTGTCGAGAATCTCTGAGACATAGGGCAAATTATAGGCATCTTTCTTCGTTACAGCGTTGAGCTTCCGACTATCAAGACAAAATCTCGGCTGTCCATTCTTTTTAGTCACGATAAGAACTGGAGAAGACCACGCACTCTCACAAGGTTCGATAACATCGAGCGCTAACATTTCATCGACCTGTTCTAATAAAATACGCTGCTTCTCTGGGGACATTCTATAATAACGTTGTCTTATGGGCTGAGCATCTCCAGTGTCTATTCTATGGGTGATCAATTTGGTTCTACCTAAACCTTTCTCCTCTATAGATATAGATTTAAATTGAGCTATAATATTATCTGCTATTGACTTTTGCGATGCTTCTAATTGATTGTATGAATTAATGAAAGTTTGCGAGTCATTTAATCTTACCTCAGCTAATGAATTCTTTGACATTGTGATACTACCTAAATATTTAGGACAAATTTGGAAAATACGCCAAAAGTCAATGCCTAATATAATAGGTGTTTCTACTTCAGGGACCACATATGCCTTAATTACATGTAATTGACCTTCGAAAGTAACTGGTAAATACATGTAACCGATACTCCTTAGTGATTGTCCGCCAGCGGCCACCATTGATAAATTGTCATCCTGTTGCAAAGTGCAATCAACAAAATGTAGATGAGAATTATTACCTAAAATTGTTACTGCAGCACCAGAATCGAGTAGACCACAAGCGTCAACATTGTTAATTTTAATATTTACGTAAGGTCTAGAGTCATTTGTGGGTTTCGTATGCAGAATTGTAGATATTCTATAAGTAGAAGTAAATGTTCTAATAAATGAAAGCCAAGTTTCCCAGTCTTCCTTACTGAATTTTCTACAATTCTGCTCATTTAGTTTTTTAAATTATTATTTTTGTTACATACTGGACACTCAGGTGTCTTTACATCCTTTAACCCGCATTTGAAACAAAATACGTCGCGATTTGCTTTACATTGTCGAATGTGATGTGAGTTACTGCGACATCTAGGGCAGTATGGTTGTTGTTTATTTGTTTGAACTGAGTGTATAAAATTATGTTGTTGATTTTTATTGGAATTGTGCTGTTGATTTTTGTTATAATTTTGTTGATTAAAGTTATGATTCTTTGAAAAATATGCTTTATTATGATTAGTTTTATTTAAAAAAAATTGTTTATTTGTGTTTGTGACAAATCTGTTAGGGTCTTTATTTGCCTCTTTAAGGTATGCAAATTCAGGCGCAACGGTTTCAGAATTTACCCCAGGAGGCTCATGAAATTGTAAAAGTCGGGAATGAACAATCTCATAATTACGACAAAGTGTGCGTAAGACATCTATGGTGTCAATCTGAGTCACTGATGCGGCTAATGTGCTAGCATAACAAGGCCTTATATTGTGAAGCAAGATCTCTAGCTGTTCCGCCTCGGTAAAAGGTTTAGAAAGACGGGAGAACATTCCACTCATAATCGAGAGATAAATGGTTATGTTCTCGCGTTCCCCTTGAGTGCGTGAACGAATTTCTGATTTTAAGCGGTAATCGTAATCCGACTGATCAAAATCTTCCTTGAGTTTAGAAGAGAGCTCGGACCAAGTTAATATTTTGTCTTTTACCGAACGGTACCAGTGCAGAGCGTCATCCTGAAAGATTTCTGTAGCGAAAGCTAATATTTTTGAAGGGATTATGTCACGTGCAACAATAAACTCATCAACGCGCTGTATGAATGAGCGCACACATGTTTTACCATTAAATTTTAATTTATTTAAATCAACTGCAGTACGATCACATGTCACCGAAATTAAATTTTGCACTTCCGGTGCCAAGGTCGAGGAGAAACCGGAGCCCGAGTTAGATGGTCCAGGAATTGGTCTATTTACTTGAAGAGACGCGAGCCGTTTTGATAAAAGTTTATAACCCTTAAAAATTTCGTCGTACTCATCTTTCGTATCCTTACTAGGCGTTAACCTCGCTAAGCGATTGTGAAGGTGATTTAACATATTTTGCGTTCTCATGAGGGAAGGTTCACTAGGGTCTGATACATCTAAGTTTGTTTGAATCTTAGTGAGAACTTCTAGACAACCTTTAAGGTCCTGTCGAACATCTAATGGAGACTCCAATATGTGTTCGGCCGGGTATTCTGACGATAATTTCACAATTTGTTTGCGTAACTCCTCAACAGAAGACGCCGCGGTAGCACCACGAATCCGAACCTCATATTCAAGCTCCGATTTTTGAAGTGAAAGATATTTTACAGGTAACATTGTGACAATATAAATAACCAAATGGGTAAGTGGTAAAAACAAGCAAAAGCACAAATCAACAAATGTAACCTTTCTCCGATCTGTCACAATATACACTATAATCAACGTTGGTTTTTTTTTTATTGATTGATATTAGTAAAAACAAAAAAAATATAATAATAATAGCAGCAAAATAAAAAGTAAACAGGTGCTACTAATGTGTACTTTACAATAAAGTTAACCACTTTAAAAAATAACAAAAAAAATTTTTTTTTATCAAAACGTGGGTAGAAATAAATTTGTGTAGATATTAAATTGTTAACTAGAACGATGAGTACAATAATTTAAGCTACTTTAACAATATTTAGTACACTTCAGTAGCAAAAAAAAAAACAAAAAAAACAAAAACGTTTTACAAAAATAAGCCACAAACACACACTAACTACAAAAACCGAAAACAAAAAGAACTTGTGTGAATTTAACCACGTTGAGCGCCAGTGTCACGGTTTACCCTGGTCTACAAGAATAAAAAAAAATGAAAAGACCGGGTTCCATGCAATTAAATTATTTATTATAATAAACTTGACCCGGTAAAAAAAATTAAAATAAAAAAATGATAACGGGCGGGGTCGAGCACTTAATCCACACAAAGTTCTTTTGCTAAGTCGGTCAAGGTACTCTCCTGCGTCAACGCCGTATAGATGGTGATCCCGGGAGTAGCGTTCTGGAATCCGAAGTTGACCGGATGTGGCAGAAATGGGTAACCCAAACCCGGCGGAGAGTGCTCTCGTCGTTGTGGTGAAAGTAAATAAGGCGTGAGGGTATACCGGCCAAATTGGTAACCCGAGCGTTGAACCCTGGAACGCGCCATCAAAATACACTTATAAGCGGTCCAGTACATATTGCAAACATCCACGGCACTGCGTTATAAAAGAAAGCACCTAAATTGTAGTAGTAGTGCCGTGGAATCATAAAAATCAGAAACGGAGATTACAATTTTTAAAAATAAATTAGTTTTTAAAGTAATTATGATTATAAAAAAAAATATTAAAACTGAGGGTGGAATAATAAAATGATGCAATCTTTTAATAGCATGACTATGCAAAATCAATTTCTATTACTATTAATTTTCTATTACTATTAATAAATATAATAAAATGATTACTTGCACTAATAATTAATTGCCAGCGACATAAAAAAATACCACTTACCCAGTTTGGGGGGCGATCAACACTCACATATATTGTATAATATTTTATTCGAGGAACGCTTAGTGACGATCACGAAAATTATACAGTAATATAGTTACGGGTTTTAAAGATTAAATTCTTCTCCGTATTAGAGACCATAAAACAATACTTAATGTGACGTGCGTTCACTCAAACTACAACTACGAGTAGATCGAGAGAAAAATGTATATTCAGCGCGGCGACCGGTACTGCAGTTTTTAACTAAACGAGAACAAAAGATTAACTTGGAGCGCTAAAATGTTGCATTGCGCGAGTATACAAATGCCGCTTGATGAATTAATTATCAATATTTAAAAAAAATAAGTTATAATAAAATTGTGTTTTGTACTTAAACGTGAATTTTAATGTTAGATTTAATTTAATAGTGATTTTAATTAGTTTTAGGTATTGTAAATATTAAATTTAAATGTATTCTAGGGTAATAATATAAATTATGTACGTATAACGTTACAAAGTCTAGGTATAAAATTGAAAAATTCTGTGACCATCTTTTATTTAAGTTGAAATTAATTCAAGAAGAATTGGTTATTGGCTTGTTATTCCTTTACTCTGAAACAGCGGGATGATATTGGATGAAATAGCACAAAGATAGGCTGTGATTTGCTACACATAGATTATTGTAAGGCATCTGGGGTCACCCGAGCGATGTGAAGATATGTCGTCGTATATAATCTTATTACTATTATAGATGCAAAAGATTGGATGGATAAATGTTCGTTACTCAATCACTCGAGAACGGCTGAATTGATCTGGATGAAATTTGGCACAGCGATAGATAGCGATAATCTGAAATAGCACATAGTTTACTTTTCATCCTGGAAAAATGTGCGGTCTCTGTGGGATAGATTTGTTTTTATTTTTCACACAGCGAGGTACCGACTCTCTATTCCATACTAACCGTTAAAACGTACTTAGGGACGAACCCGAGCGAAACGAGGGTGAGTCGCTAGTAACAATCATAGTTTTTCACGCGTGACTCCCCTTACTCTGACCAGGTTCACCCACGTCATCAACCTGGAGTACTACTCGGACCTGGTGTCCATCCTGTCGCGCCTGCTGCGGGACGAGCGCGTGGGGCGCCGCCCGCGCCTGCAGTGCGCGCGCGCCGTGCTGGCGCTGCTGGCCGGCGCCGGCGACGCCTTGAACGTCGACCCCGCCGTCTTCCACGACTACGTGTACGCTAGCGTGCTGGATTGCCATGCTGGTGAGTAAATACATACACACACACACACAGACAAACATACACACACACGCACGCACACACACACACACACACACACACACACACACACACACACACACACACACACACACGCACACACACGCACACACACGCACACACACGCACACACTGAAGTAATATGACACGTGCATGTGCTTCCTCAACATGAATGACTTTTTAACTGTTCCCTTCTGCAAATATCTTGGTATGAAAACTCAATCAATACACTTAACTCAAATTTTAATTCGATTTTGATTCACAAACGTAGCTTACCATGGAACTAGAATCCGGAGATACCATGAGCATTTTAATCGTAACTACGTCAAAACTAGTAGTAATTTTGACATAGTAGTAAGATAACAAAATAACTTTGACGAAGTTACAGTCTTTTTATGACGGCAATATAACAAACCGTGATTCCCCGCAGGCTCCACGGAGGAGGACGCGCCAATACTGATAGAGGCGCTGTGGGCGATATGCGCGCGCGCGCGGCGCGTGTCGGCGGGCGTGCTGCGCGCGCTGGGCAAGCGCGCGGCGGGCGCGGCGCTGCAGCTGGCGCCGCACGCCGCCCTCGCCGCGCTGGCGCTGCTGCGGCATCTGCTGCTGGTACAACTACATGTTGTTTTACCCGTCCAACCCATTTCAGGCCAAACCGGTTCACCCTTTGTTTTTATTGTATTTATTGTTTTTCAATTGACATATTTTTTTTTTTAATTTTATAAATTTAACTTTATCATCATATTTATATATTTAAAAAATATTTAAAAAATCTCAGTCTCAGTCTCTCCCGTGACCATGATTGCTGTAAAGCAATCGAAACGTCGGGAAACAAAAATCAAAATAAATCCGCGAAAAAATCCGAAAAGATAGTTTTATTTATATGTTATTATCTGTTTTGTCTTATAGTTTGAAGTAAATTTTACCACTCTTACCACTTTTCTATGCTGCTAAGAATACTGCTTTATCTTTTTCCTCCTTCTTATATTTTGAACTGCTTTTTATTCTGCTGATCGACGTACTGTTGGTGTGCTGTTTCTTTTGTTGATTTTTAGTTTTAAAGTACCTAAATTTGTACTACATATTATAAAAAGTGCTTTTAAAAGTCTATTTGAATAAAGTATATTTTGATTTGAAATTAGCAATTTACCATTGTTCAGTGTATATCTTTAGACCCTTAATAGTAGCCTATGTATTTCTTTAGGTAATTAACAGTCTATTTGTATATTAAATTTTATCCAAATCAGGCCAGCTATCTAGTCGGTAATATAAACGTAAAAGTTTGTATGTATGTCTGTATGTGAGTGTGCATCTGGATATTTGTTACTCGCTCACACTGAAACGGCGAAATGGATTTGTTTGAAGTTTAGTAAATAAGAAAACGGTTTCCCTGTGTACTAAATTTCATACAAATGAAGTATTATACTGTTAGGCACCTAGAGATGTTCGCCAGCAAAGCCAGGGTGAGTCGCTAGGTAGTAATATAACTATGTATATGTCTATCTCTCGCAGCAATCCAAAGCCGTGAGCTCCCTCCTGGACACGGAGGAGGGCGCGGGCTCCGGGCGCTACCTGCCGCTGCTGGCGGCGCCCGAGCACTGCAACGCGCACGCCGCGCGCGCGCTCGAGCTGCCCGCGCTGCGCCGCCACCACCACCCCGCCGTGCGCGCCGCCGCCGCCGCGCTGCTCGCCGGCACCTGGCCGCCGGAACTGGCCAACAAGTACGTACACACACACACTCACACACACTCATGCCCAGAACACGCTCGACTCACACACACTCACGCCAACTCGCACTCATATTCACATATACATTCATACACACACACATATGCATACACGTGCGGAACCAATGACACCATCTCAAATTTTATCACAGACAAAATTTACAGACAAAACTTTTTCACAGCTTCGTTATAATTATTGAAATTTACGATCGTATTTCGACGGTGAAGTATCAATATAGAATAATTACAAATAGACACATTACAGGAGGGGGGCATTATTTTTAAACTTAAAACAACTTTGTATTTATTATTATAAATACTTCACCTTCAATTTTATTGTGGTCACAGACAATCCATTATTCTAAAATATTTATTTCATTATAAAAATATTGATTATAATCTCTAAAATATCTTTACAGAACCCCAATGCAAATCCTGAAAGAGTACGACGGGTCCGAGATGGCGTTCAAGCCCGCCGTGCCGCCGCCCAAACCCAACCCGCCCAAGAGCAAGCCCTCCAACAACTGGAGCTCGCAGGACTTTAAAGCTTACTGCACTAGTATTGAAGATAACGTAGACTTGAATTTCAATGACAATGTCAGATGATTGAATAAAAATTATATTGATTTAGGTTGTACTCGTATTTTATTTCGTAACACCATGAAGGTCTCATCACAAAGAAAAATTAGTTCAAATGTATGTCAACAGAAATGACGTTGCATGTATCGATTTGTTATTGTTAAATTAACAAAATATAAACAAAATAGATCCCAAAAAGGTATATTATGGTTTTAAAAAATACTTAAGTGATGGGAGACGAAATAGCAGAGTTTTACAAATAATTGTAATAGATAACCGGTTTATAGAACATATTCATAGATGACGCGTTTACTTTTTATCAGTAGCTTACCACGGTTAAAAGTTGTTGAGATCACTACAATTTGTTTAACCGAATACAGAACTCATTTTACATTATTTACCATGCGTTAGATTCCACGTATTTATAAAATAAGATACTACAACTATTTATGGATCAACGACATCTATTATCTATTCAAGTAAACAAAAATAGCCCGAATTAGAGCTGTCCAATTTCTTTGTATGGGATGAGGCATCTGTACTAGTATAGTATTATATGATATGTGGAACAACGATATTTTTTTATTATAGTTTATAGTATTCATTTTGATAGTGTAAAAGTTATTACATAAGTAGATTTTGCACGAGTTCAAAATTCATCTTTCATGAAAATTAACAGCGGATTTTTCAATAACCTGTAAAATTACATAAATTTGATTTAATTGATCTCTTCTTAAAATATTTTTTTAATTCCAAATTATATTTCAACACATTTCTGAGTTCTATTTCTTTTACATTTTTTTCATAAACATCAATACATTGCGTAATATGACGCCATCTATTGACATTTATTTAATGAAATGAAATGAAATAAACTTAATTCAATTAGACTTATTACAAGTGCTTTTGAATCGTCAATTTAATGTAAGCGTCAGTGTAGTCTATCCGTGTCGTAGTCTGTCGTAGTCTGTCCGTGAGGAAGCTACCACCGGCTCGCAAAATAGTTCTGCTGAGAAGAACTGGCAAGAAACTCAACAGTTGCTCTTTTAAATATCGAAATTACATTTATTTTACTAACATAATAATGTAGAGAGCCCGCATATGAGTCAATAATACTCAATTCCACACATTTTCATCAACAAGAAACTCTTGAACCGTGTAATATGCTTTGCCCAATATAACATTTTTAATTTTAACTTTAAATTTTTGAAAAGGTAAGTCTAGGACATTTTGTTTCTTGTTTTGTTCATTTAGTTTCTTGTTTCTAATAAGACTCAATGCCATACAAAAAAATGGAACAAAGTTCAATGGGGCTAATATATAATAATAATATTAAAAAAATGTTGTCAATTCACACATAAGAATTATTATGAATATAGCTACGTACAATTGCTTTTTCAATGATAAGAATACTAAATAAAGAATTTAAAGTAGATAGTAATATGAAAAAATATTAAAGAATTAGACAAATATAAAAATTATAGTAAAAAATATTTATATGTATATAATTTTCTATTTTTATTTCCATATGTTTCTCATTCAATTCAATTGCAATTCTAATTTTTAATTAATTAACTTAATCTGATTGTACGTCATGTTAATTTAGTTTAATTATTTTTTTTTTGATAAAAATGTATCTAATTATATAATTTACAGTATCATAATAACATTCATGAATATTATTATGTACCTAAACAACATGGAATAAAAAGGCCTTTTTACTTTAAGATTTTATTATTAAAATGATATTAAAAATTAAAACAAAAGCCAATTAAAACAAAAGCCACGCGGCAGGCGCCAGGCAGGGGTTCACTCGCCAAGCTTCTCGCGCCATTCCTCCAGCACATCCCGCACGCGGCGCAGGCGCCGCTCGCGCTCCTCGTCCAGCGCCCGCGCGCAGTGCGCCTTCTGCGCCGCGATGTACTGCCGCATCTCCGACAGCCGCGCGCGCCACCTGACGGCAATTGTTGGTATATAATGTATTAGTCACTTTGAAGTATAAGTACAGACTTAATTTTAGATATACTATCACTCTGGAAGGAAGCAAAAGAATTGGTACATTAGACTTTGTTTCATAAGATTTATCCAATAATACATTACTTTAAGTCAGCTTAAATATATTTTATACCTCTCAGTCACATATTATAGTAAGAATGTATGATTATGTGTTGTGTTATAGTTTATAGAGAATAGGAGGGAAATGTTAAGTAAGAAACAAAACCCAACGAGTGATAGTTTTGGTTTATTAATCAAAGACACACTGAAAATTATAGTTAATTAGCTAACAACTTATAGGCGCCGGAGAATAGTATGTGTGCGGAAACGTGTGTAACGTAAATGACATAGTTTTTAATGTATAATATTATTTTACTTATTGTGGGGTGTTCCATACAGATTAATATGGCATATAATATAGCATATTAGTACCTACATAAGTAAAATTGCATCATTCAAACAAACATGACAAAACTATAAGGGTCTCATGTTTGCTTTTTGACTATGGAACCCGCATTCTATCTTTTGGTCACCTACTTGATACGGATGACACACGATCGGATGTAGTGGAAAACTTCACCGAACTGCTCCTGGTACTTTGATAGCGGAGTGAAATGGATATGTTAAAACTGAGATGCTGATGTACTAGCAGTATATCCCCATCCTGCACTCACATCTCATCCTGCCGCAGCCAGTAGTCCCTGTCCGCGAGCACCTTGGCGTGGCGCTCGGCCTGCGCCCGCAGCTGCTCGGCCTTGGCGCGCACGGCCGCCGCGCGCGCCGCGCTCTCCGCCGCCTCCTCCGCCTCGCGCGCGCGCTCCGCCGACAGGGCCTCCTGCTCCGCTTGGACCGCTGTTTTCAACTTGGAGATCTTTGCTCGGCGCTCTTCCTGTTTTATTGACAATCATTTTAGATGTTGACATATATATTACTTCTTTATGATTTTTAACTAAATGTAGTTTTGATCTTTAGTGTTATCTATACAAATAAGTAAAATTGAAGTGTCTGTTAGTAATGTCAAAATTCTATATGAATTGACTTTCAAATCAAATAACACATTTAAATAAAGAAAACGCTTTAACATAGTCAAATGTGGTATGTTTTGGATATTTTAAAGTAAACGTCTTCTGCGGTTGGAGACATAATGAAAACTTGGTCTAATGGGTGATCGACCATATATGGGAAGATACATGAGAGTTTTATATAAAGTAGGGCTTACATCGGACTTAATGCTATAATATACTTATTATATAAACACTTTACACTTCAATAGAGTATGCCATGATGCGTCAGGTGGCGAGACAGCAGTAACGTGCAGTACTCACGAGCATGGCGAGCCGCTGCCGGTCGAGCTTGCTGCGGTCGCGCGCGGCGGCGGCGCGCGCCTGCGCCAGCGCGGCGGCCTGCTCGCGCAGCGCGCCCACCGCCGCCTGCACGCGCGCCGCGCACGCCGCCTCCATCAGCGACCTGACGCATGTGGTCGATACATAAATATGTTGGCACATTTGTAGAACTCTTCAAAACAGTTCATGTGAGTCTAAACTCACGGGGTTTACTAATAGCCACTGAAGAGTTTCACTATCTAACTACTGACTCCATCATGAGATAAAATCTGAGAAATCAAATTTTAGTGAATAATGTTATCTAAGCTACATATAAATACTTTGTACGACAATTAGAAGAAGATTAACGTTTTGACGACACGTTTGGCTCAGTTTGTAGTGACCCTACTTGCTGTGCCAACGGTCGCGGGTTCGAGTCCCGCCGGGAGCATTCATTTGTGTGATGAGCACGTGCTTATACTCTAGTAATGGGTGTTCATATTTATAATATGTATTTAAAGTTATATATGTGTAGTGTATCAACTATCTGGTATCCATAACACAAGCCTCGTAGCTTGCCATGGAATTGGATGGTGCTGTGTGTTAATGTCCCAACATATATAAAAATAAAATAAAAAAAGAAGCATAATTTATGCCAACCGAACCTATTTCATATAGTCACCAAGACTCTATGGGACTATTTAAGGTATGAGTACTAGAAAATGACAGAAATCACCAAAAACTTACATACATTTCGGTAAAAGTGTCAAACTTCTATGTTGGACAAACTTTTTATTCTGGTTAGATTACCTTCTATAAAGAAGATTACACATTAAAATCGAAAGTTAAAACCTAAGATCAATTCCCAAAATCTGATTCCACACTGAACGACTGAACAATGAATTCATACTAATAAATAAAATTGAAGTGTTTGTATGTGTTGTCAAAATAACAGTTTTTTACTAAATGCATATGAAATTAAATACGGTACTTATAAAAAAAACACTATTTGTTAATGTTGTGGCTAATCTCCGAAACGGCTGGACTGATTTTGACGGCTTTTCAATGGCAGATAGCTGATGTTACAAGGATTAACTTAGACTACTTTTATTTTAGAAAAAAAAAATTGGCTCCCGCTTAAAAAAAATTAAACGTACGTAGGGACGCTGGACGTAGGTAAGTCGCTGGTCAAATAAATATGTATATATAAAATAGCACAAACGTCTCGTCCACCGCGAGCTCGGCCAGCGCGGGCAGCTGCGCCGCCAGGTGGATGAGCCCCTGCTGGTACTCCACGCAGCTGTCCAGGGTCTTCTTCTGCCACAGCGCCAGCTCCGTCTCCTTGCTCAGCACCATCTGGTGGGGTCAACGATGGTGTTGTTTGGGTGGTTTCCATTAGAGGATACTCTAACCTTTATACAACGACGGCACGTTTGGCTGTTTGTAGTGACCCTACTTTCTGCGCCAGTGGTCGCGGGTTTGAGTCCCGCTGGGGGCATTCATTCGTGAGATGAGCACGAATGTTTGTACTCTAGTCATGGGTGTTTATATTTATAATATGTATGTATTTAAAGTTTTATATATGTGTAGTGTATCAACTATCTGGTATCCATAACACAGGCTTCGTAGCTTACCATGGAACTAGATGATGCTGTGTATTAATGTCCGAACATATTTATTTATTAAACTAGTGGGGTCATGGGTAGTGTTATGTTTGAGTACAGTTTCAATTGGAAAATAATCCTGATCTTTGTGAAGATGGAATATGAAAAACTGCCAAAGGGATTTTTGAAGTAGATTCACCCCATAACAATTTTGTTTAAAGATTTTACTGTTTTTTTTTTATTTATCCATGAGTGTTTGTTTTGAGAGACTGTGCGTAGTATGGAATTCAAGATTAAGGTACATTGTAAGTTTTAAAATGAAGTTGGAAATTATGTAGGGCTTAAGTTCAAACTTCACCTTATTCACTTTATTTATTCTTCACAAAATTCACAAAACTTTATCTACACTACTATAATAAAGAGGAAAGATTTGTATTTTTGTATGTTTATAACGAACTATCAAAAATTACTGAACCGATTTAGATGAAATTTGGTAAGAAGATAGTTTTGAGACCCTGGAAAGGACATAGGATACTTTTTATCTCGGAAATCAAGGGTGAAAATGGAGTTGAAAGTTTGTATGGGGAAATCAACCTAGGGACGAACCCGAGGGAAGCCAGGGTGAGTCGTTAGTACTTGTATATACATATATTAAAGTGCACCTTGGAGATCTGGTCAGCGAGCGCGACCTTGGAGTCGTACACGCGCAGCGCGTAGTCCACGTCGTCCAGCAGGCGCGCGCGCTCCGCCCGCGACAGCGCCTGCGCCGCCACCTGCGCGCTCACCGCCGCCAGCGCCCGCCTGCCGCACCACACACGCCATTACTATTATATAACATAACCAGCAAAACCCGCGGCTTCGCTCGCGTTAAAACTACAACAAAAAAACTTTAAAAGGTAGGTTTCATATAAATTTTCATCTCTTATTTTATCTCCCTATAGGGAGAATTTCAAAAAACGCTAAAACACGTATTTATTTAATTGTATTAAACAGCATTTATACCAAGTTTCAAGAAATTCTGATCATAAATATCTTTTGGGTTGTGTTATAACGTGTACTCCCGTGAGAATGAGATAATCTCCCGCGGTAAAAAGTATCCTATATGTTGACCCGGATATCCAGCCATCATCATACCAAATTTCATCAAAATTCCTCCAGTAGTTTTTCTGTGATGCGATAACAGACAGACAGATAGACTGACAGACAATAATTCTAAAACTATAGATTCGGCCTCTGCATGGATAATAATGTCTATTTCAATAAGATTTTCCAAAAAATAACGATAACGCCCCGTACCGATGTCGACCACGACCAATCTCACTGAGACCAGCCAACTGCGCAGGAGATATTACAGCAAAACGCAACTCGATAATTAAACTTGGCGCGAACATAATGCAGAATTGAATAATTAAACGTCGATATTCTAGTAATAATTAATGTATATAAAGTAAATTAAATATTTCAATCGAGCTCATTCTAAAAAGTAGGATCAACCTATTTTACAATAATTATAACAGTATAATGCAAATTTTAGAAATGCCGCCCCTAGATAATTTTCATTAGGGTTCTGTAACTAAAGAGCCAAAACATAATTATTACAATTCGTCTGTTCATCCATATGTCACAACAATAACTCAGACTATAGGAGTTATATCGCTGAAAAATATGTCGCACTGCTAACACAAGACTGTATCAACTCAAAATGAAGCTTTTTTCAGAAATGATGGAAAACTGATTACTAGTTTCCTGTAAACGATTGTAAAAAAGTGAACAGTGTTTTAAAATAAGTGATACAATTAAGGGGTTTCTTTAATTATGAGTAATCTCTGAGATTGCGGGTTATCAAGTTATTTCCAAATTTGGAGTTAATACACTATTGTGTGAGAAATTAAAAAAAAAAAAAATATATTTTTAGTTGCGTAGTTATAAGTGATATAATTTTGACTTCCTACGATTTATTTTGATTTAACAATGAATAATTTTAGGTAACGTATTTTGAGTTAGTATACTTTTTCTTTAGATCTGTTATTTTAGAGACTATGGTTAGGGCACAAATAAAGCAAAATAGAAGTCAAATATTGTATTTATCAAAAGAAACCATACAAATAATTACAAAAAACTATAATTATGGCACTTACAAAATATATTAATTAAAGTTTCTTCTTTATTTATTCTTCTTAGGCATTTCTTGTTCAGTCATTTTACAAATAATCACTAATCTTTGTAAATTCTTATTAACATAACAACATTGCAAACATTTTGGACTAATAATTAAACAAAAAAAAGTTTTTAAACAAAACAAAAAGAAAATGTATTCTTAGGCAATAGTAATCACTCACTTTACAAAAAGTCATCACTAATCTTATCAATCCGAAAATCACACAATGAATCTTTGTGAATTCAAAATGTTATACAAACGTTTTAGACTTATATTTAAATAACAAAATAATCCTTTTAAAACAAAACAAGAACAAAAGTCTCTTAATTACTTATTTTTCAGTCTTAAATCACAAATCACAAAATTAAATGCTTCAAAGCAACATAGAATACCGAATTGAAATAATATAATTATGATAGGTGCTAACTAATAGTTAGTCGTTCGAATTACTCAATCAAATCTCGATAGTACGATTCATAAAAGGTCCTCGGAATTATATTTTTATCAATCAGTTCTTTTATATCCCTTTTTTTATTCTGATTTAAGGGTATCTGGCTTGTGTATGCTGGCGACAAACCAATAGAAAATATTTGCGATTGGTTTCCAGACCGTCGTGAACTACGTACAAAAACTTTATGGTAATTTTCATCTTCATAAGAATTCTTATAGAAAAAAGTGATAGGATTTTCCTTTTCAACACGGAGCACCTTAATATCATGCCATTTCACTTGGTTTCGATCCTCGTTTACGTTGAAATTACTGCCCCACTGCTCTTGAAGAAGTTTAAGATCAACAAATTTATCGTGGGTCATGTCAGTAACTTTGTAGGGTTGTCCGGTCTTTTTAGCAATTTGAATTAAGGTGGCATATTGCTGCGGAACATAGATAGGTCCTGATTTAAGGAAACGCTTCACTTGTTTTTCAATAACGCTATGTACGTTATCACCCTCATTTTGAGAGTGACCTCTAATCAAAAATTTGTGGGTGATACTACTTATGTTAAATTTTTGTGTTGCATATACGTAGGCTGATAAGAGGTACTTATTTTTTTGCTGTCCACAGCAGTTGTCGGAATAGAAAATCACATCGACTGGTTCTGGTTTATTCTGTGTAATCTTTTCTAAATAATTTAAAATGCATGTTCCTATTTCAATGGCACCTCGTTTTCCCTCGATTTCATTCCAGAAGTAACATTCAACGTCTTTAGCATGTAGGTCGCTTACAGTAAAGTTAAAACAATTAATTCTACTTTTGTAGTAAAAAACTGATATTTGGCCCTTTGGTACCGGCATGACAGCCTGTAAGTCGTACACAGCAATAATTGTATTATCGTTCCTAGTCTTGTCTTTTTCTTTCTCCCTTCTGGCCAGTTCTTTTTCTTTTAAATGAATTTCATAGGCTTGAATAATTTTCTGTTTCCCTTCTTCGTTAGCATTGTTAAAACTTTCACATAGATCACACTGATCTTTCTTTGGTATGTGGAATGAAATATTGAAATCTCTATTGAAAATACGGTTAAAAGTAGATTGAGATGCAAACGGTAGGCTATCTTTTGTACGAATATCTTTGTAATCCCTGTATAAGTCAGCTAAAGATTTTTCACAGGAAATGTATTCTCTTGATGTCTGGGCTCTAAGGTAATGTGATTCAATACGTGGTACGCTATTTATAAAATTTTTCACGCTATCGTAGACCTCTGGATCAACAGTGCGATGATTATTATGTTTCCCGCGTAATTCACCCTCTACAAAACCAGTCTCTGATTTTTTAGATAATGCAGTAGCAATCGGTCTGTCATTTATTGCGAGAGTATTTTTAAAAAATGTTTTGCAAACTCTAATATTAGTGTGATTTAGCTCGAAATAAAATGCAGTATTTAATTTGCGGAAATTTTGAGTAGATGAGTATCTGTATTTTGGTTTTATTTGTGAAGTGTGAGCTATTATAAATTGTCTTTGTTTTTGCAAGTCTCCCAAACGCCAGTAATCATTAAAAATGTCTTGCCTCGAGGTCTCATCTATTTTTGCTCGACAATTTAATCGACATTTATCTCCACACAACGGTCCCATCTTCCTTGCTGGGACTTGTTTTTTAACACTTGATATGTAGTCTTTACCTGTGTTTCGAAGTGTTTTAGCAATTTTACTTTTCCAATTCTTTTCATTTCTCACCCTTTTCTTGCCTCGTACGATTTCCTGTAGCTCTGAAGCATTTGCCTCTGTAGTTATTTGACCTACTGATCCACTAGTAGAAGCAATGAATGAACTGGAACTACTTGCAGAAGAGCTACTTGAGGAAGAACTATTTGGAGGTCTCGTGGCTTCACCTTGAAGTAAACGGGGAACATTACCTGTTGACCCAGGAATAAAATGAGGGTCGCAGTCCGAATCGTCGAAATCACTCTGATCACTGTGCAGGGGTGAAATGTAGTATTTACTTTGGTCAGAGGCAGTGTTTTCTCCGTTAATATTATTTTCCTTGTCCGTTTCATCGATGGAGGTCGTTTTGGTCGCCATATCTACCAGAAGACGCCCACGGTTCATGCTACAAATAAACAAAAAGTAATGTACCTATTTACGAAGCGAAAATATGTTTTCGTCACCTAGGATGTGGTAACTCAAAATTATTTTGTAAATCATGGAGAAATGTTTTATTTTCACTTTAAGATAACTGATTCAACGTATGGTTTTAAGTACTATTAGTAACAGCAATTATATTATTGAAATTTTAATAATTTACCCCATAAAAGTTAGTAAACAAATTTTTTTCAACAAGACTGCATTAAGTCTAAAATTACTAACTAAACCAACAAGAACGTCGTTATTCATAATATCACTTCAAATCAATTCCTTGTTAACCAACAATAATGTAACAACTCGAAATACACCGACTTTATAATAAGGTTTCAATCATCAATAACGTATTAAGTCGTAAAAATACATCAATTTTTACATACCTGATTCAGCAATAACGCAGCAATTCAAAATAATGCGGTCTATTACGCCAAGCGACACGTCCTCACCACTCAAATTTTAACCGTAACTAAAGATGACGCAATGTTGCGCGGGGTCTAATAACAGCCGGTAAATCATGAACAGTGACTTATAACGCCATCTCGTAATTGTTTCTTGAACTATTTTAGTGACTGTTTTATTGACGCGTAGAGAATTAAATTTTACACAACAAGAATGAGTTATCTCGATTTCGTCTTTTTTTGAGTTGATACAGTCTTGTGTTAGCAGTGCGATGTAATTAAATCGTGTAAATTGCTAGACAAATCAAATTACGATAAAAAGGGTTTCTTCTTCCGAAAATTGTGAATCCACACGAGTATCTGGGGTATTTGTAACATCAAATACCGCCCCTATTTCGTACCTCTTATTTGCATCATAGCACCACACGGCTATGAATATCTATACTAATACTATAAAGCTGAATAGTTTGTTTGTTTGTTTAGTTGAACGCGCTAATCTCAGGAACTACTGGTTGGAATTGAAAAATTCTTTTTGTGGTGGATAGTCCATTCATCGAGAAAGGCTAGGCTATATATTATCCCGGAAAAATATACGGTTCCCGTGGGATAGTTTTTTTTTGTCTAGGCACGAACCCGATGTGAAGCGAGGGTGAGTCGTTAGTAACAATATAAATATACTAACGTAGCCTGCTCAATCTCCACATCGAGTCCCCGGAGCGTCTCCAGCATCTCCCTGGCCAGGTCGTGGCGGCGCGCGAGGTCGTCGCGCCGCCGCCGCCGCGCCGCGCGCTGGTCGCACAGCGCGGCCGCCAGCGCGTCGCGGCCCTGCGCCAGGCGCGCCTCGTGCGCCCGCGCCGCCAGCTCCGCCTCGTCCTCCAGGCACGCTTCGTACTCTGGAATTGGGTATATATCTATTTTTAGAGTGTGTTTTTAGGTATTTTGACCAAACTCATAGGACAGCTTTAACGAACGCATTGTTAAAAGTATCCACATCGCTGCCGTAATCAAAGCGGTTTTGGAGTTCCAGCTGAAAGCTTCTGGGGTTTAAGTTTTGATATGGCATTAGCAGAAACATGGACTTCATCAGTTGGAGTCGGAGTCGTCCAAGCTTTACATAGGCATCATTCACAAGATACTTGTGAACTATAAACCCAACACCACCTTGGGACTGTTGGTCGCCCACCCGGAAATAGAACAGGTTACCAGATTTGCGCGTTATCGAGTTGCCCCCCTTTCTTTGAACTTAAAGAAACCCTACAATGTCCCATCGTATCCTGCTCAATACTTCCTTATTTATTCAATCAGCTATCCTGTACAACTCACTTTCATTTCGCTCGAGTTCATCCCTAGGTATGTTTTAACAGTTAGTGTGGTATAAAGAGTCGACACCGTACATTTTTCCAGGGTAAAAAGTAACCTATGTGCTATTCCAGACTATAATCTATCTCTGTGCCAAAATTCGTCAACTAAGTAACAAACATCCATCCAGCCGAAAGTTTGGCTTTTATAATATTAACAGACATTTATAATATTAATGGGATGTATATCAATTGTATAGATTTCCACATTACTTACTATTAATAACCTGCTTTAACTCCACAATTTTTTCTTCATCATTGCCCAGCAGCGATTTAAGGTTTAACAAATACTCCTCGTTCAAGTCCTCAAATTTATGTTCAGGTTCTTGGAACCTGTAATAACCAAGGCATACTTAAATTAAATCAAATAAAAACAAATGTACATACAGATAAATAAAATTGAAGTGTCTATTTGTAATATCAAAATAACAGCTTTTTACTGAATGCATATGAAATTATATACAGTACTTATAAGAAAAACGTGTTTTTTTAATTTTTGTCTGTCTGTATGTTCCGGCTAATCTTGAAAAGGCTGGACTGATTTTGAAGGGACTTTCACTGGCGGATAGCTTAAGTTATAAGAAGTAATTTAGGCTACTTTTATTTTAGAAAAAGAATTAAAAAAAAAAATTAAAACATACCTAGGGACGCACCCGAACAAAGCTAGTGTAGGTCGCTAGTATATTATACAATTCGAATTATTACACTAATTTTAAATTAAACTTAAATAACTTAGTTACGATTAACCAGATGTTATTTTCATTGACCAAGAAAGTATTAATACACAATCCAATGCAAAAGTTTTCTTAAAACTGTCACCAATTGTGTTTAGGTGATGAATTCCAGTTGAAATAAATATACAACAAGATCAATTGAACCTGCATTTATGCGATGCTTAAAGTTATTTTCACAGAAAAGTGCGCTCAAATGTTCAAATGAACGCTCATTCGGTGAGGACATTTATTGTCGCTGATTGTGTATCTTATACTTTTTTGATCGATAGTTATTTCTCAATACTAATAAAAAAAAATGTTTATAGTATGTGCTTATAATTTATGGTATCATCAAACTCAAATAGTTTTTTTTTTTATATTTTTAGAATGACATTTTTTTTATATTTCTTCAGGCGCGCCACGATAGGAAAAAACGTGTTGGCTTTACGATTTTTGTAACGGAAACGGTAGTTACGGAAGTGAATAAATAGTCAATTAAAATTTATTTAAACTATTATATATTTCACATAATAAATATGGATATTTATGAAAAAAAAAAATGCTTTTTTCATTTATTTCTAAATGAGCATGGAATCATATCAAATGAATATTGTAAAAAAATTATTTACTAGAAAAATTTTGTTATACGTTAATATATATATTTTTTTTCACTAAAAAAAATTGCATCAATGTATTATTATTTATTTTATTGGAGTATATAATTTATTGAATCATTACAACATTTGATTGAAAATTAAATTTTATCTTAACATCATATTCTGTCATCACTCAAAAAACTACTAGATACACAATCAGCGGACCCTTTAATTTTTTCATTTTAATTTTGAAGTTATTTATTTAATTATTGAAAAAATACTTTTCAATCTGCTTTATAGATCTGTCGAAACAAAATAGAGCCTACCTAATCCAACACTTATGTAGATAGTCACGCCGCAAGCACGAGAGCTCATCTTTGCCAACATACAACCATTCGTCTGACACTGGCTTTTCCTGCAAATAATATTTATAATATATATTTTTACAAATTTAAATTTAATATATATTTCATTTAAACAAAACTTTATGAACACATATTGTTAAATTTACAAAAATAAAAATTTAGACAGAAGTCTAGAAAAAGACTGTAGTCTGATATTATCAGAAAAGTGCAAAGTTAGCAACGTCAGCAGAAGTTATTTAAAAAATATAACAAACTAGCAGAACCCGCGGCTTTGCCCGCGTTCAAAGTACAAAAAAACAAACTCTTCTTACTTTTCCCTTTACAATAATGCATGGGAATCTGCCCGATTTGTTGCCATTTATGATTAGTGCTCTGCTCCCTTGGGTAGCAGCATGATGACATATAGCCTATAGCCTTCCTCAATAAACGGGCTATCTAATGCAAAAAGAATTTCACATCTTTAATCACATTAGTAATTTCTGATTGATTAGCGCTTTCAAACAAACAAACTCTGCCTCTTTATAATCTTATCTTATCTTATCTTATCTTATCTTATCTTATCTTATCTTATCTTATAATATATATAAATCTCGTGTCACGATGTTGGTCCGGGATGAACTCCGAAACTACTTATCCGATCTTAACGTTTTTTTTTTCAAAATGTGTGATTTGTTCCAACTTAAAAGATAGGATAGTTTTTATCCCGATTATTTCCTTTTTTTATTGCAAAATTGACGATTTTCATATGTGTGCCACAGCAACGCGTGGCCGGGTCTGCTAGTATTAATATAGATATCACAATAATTCCATTGATTAACTTCTGTAAAAAAATGATAATAAATGTTTTTCATGATTTAAAAAAAAAAAACTGGATATCAATAATAACACCACTGTTTGGGTCCCATTATAACTAAGAACCCCATGAGAACTAAACTTGGCCCGACCCGGGACTCGAACCCAGGACCTCAGGATGTGCAGCCGTACATGCTAGCCACTACACCACCGAGGCAGTTGCATACATAAATATAATTCTTCTGTATGTGTGTATTAGTCACCTAACTGCTTTTAAACGGCTGGTCAATTTAGTCGAAATTTTTTATGTATATTTTAATGGGTTCCTGGATGGTTTGAAAACACAAATATACCCAGTACGTAGCGCTGCAGTCACTGAGGTGTGACACTAATTTTCATGAAAGACTCCATTTTTTGTGCAATAATTGCATTTATATTGTTGATTAAAAAAAAATTGATGTATATATGTATGTTCCCTGTGGACTCTAAAACGCTGAAGCGATTTTGATAAAATTTTAAGGCAATCTTCAGATAGCCCAGCGCCTGATCCTGTGAATTTTGTTAGCGATCGGTAGATAGGACGCGGACGAAGCCGCGGTTACTGCTAGTTTTATATATAAACCTATAATTAGCTATACTTACAATATTGGAAACTAGATCCAGTAAGTAACCAATGAGGGCTAAAGCATGTGGAAAGGCATGGAGAGTGTTTACTGTTTTCAGCCAGGACTTGGAAACTGCACCTGGATACAAAAGTCTCTTGGACAAGTGCGGTAACTGAAAGTGAATTTTATTTATTATTAAAATATTAACATTAACAAAAGAAAAAAAACAGGACTAATAATTTTGTCTACATTTTTACCTATAGAATACGATCTTTTTTTTACATTGATTTTAACACTTAAAAATCTTTATTAGGTAATAAATTTTTTTCCAAAAAGATTAAAATAAGCAGTGTAGAATCAAGGTTTCATAATAAATCAAATACTGAGTTGAAATGGTACATTTAATATTTTTTTGAAAATCTTATAGAAATAGTCATTATTATCGATACAGAGGCCTAATCTATAGTTTTTAGCATTTTTATCTACCTGTCTGTCTGTCTGTCTAGGAATGCATGACAAGAAAACCACTGGACAGATTTTAATGAAATTTGGTATGATGATAGCTGGTTGTCCGAGTCAACATACAGGATATTTATTACTTTGGGAAAATATCTCATCTCTGAAAAATCTATACTAATCGTTCAAACATATTCAGGGACAAACTCGAGCAGAGCCGCTAGTGTAATATAAATAACTCACCTTAGTAACATAATTGTCATTATTCAACTTTGAATCCTTTGATATTACACCAAGTAGATCACCAACAATATTCATAAATTGAGTGATAGTCAATGGCCGGACTAAGGTTTTGCCTCCACCTTCACCCCGCATTGCTAATGCCTCCACTATACGGGCACATTCTGATCTTTGCCATGCTACATTTGAAATGGGCCTAAAAATATATAAAATATGAACAATAAATAAAATTAATCCTATACGAATAAGACCTATACATTAAAAAGTATTAATAATGTAGATACAATATTCTTAAATCCTAATTTTGAAATCAATGACCTGTTCCTTTAAGCTGATTTTTATTTTATTGCATCTATATTAATACATGAATCACTTCTATCAAGAAGCCTTTAGATTTTGTGAAAACTAATATTTATTATAGTAATAAGATCAAATTGATTTAGTTCAAATTGAGTTATTACTATAAGTAAAATTTGCTAAAACTCGATTTAAACAAAACAGTAATAAAACAAGTAGATTATAAAAAAAATATTTTATTCATATTTACTTAGATTTATAATGTATAAGAAGGTTGCTAGTAGAAAATAGAAAATATGATATATACTAGCGAATCACCCTTGCTTTGCTCGGGTTTGTCCCTATGTATGTTTTAACAGTTACTAAAGAGTAGATAGACTATGTATTATATCACTGGTCTGCTCCCTTTGGTAGTAGCATGATGATATGTATATAGCTTATAGCCTTCCTCAATAAATTTGCCATCTAATGCAAAAATATTTTTTTAAATTGTAATAGTAGTTCCTGATATCAGCATGTTTAAACAAACAAACAAACTCTGCCTCTTAATAATATTAGTATAAATTAATACCTCTGATCTTTAACAGTGACAAATGCAAGTGCTCTTTCAAGGGATGCTTTCCAGCTTCTATCTGTACGTTCTCCAGATGGAGTTCTCTGCAATAAATAGAAAATAGTAATGAGGGTTTAAAAAATTCTATATTGAGGAAAAGTAATGTAATATTAAAAACAAACGAAAATATTTTCAAATATATAGCATTTATTAAAGATGAATAAATAGAATAAATAATAATAAGATAGATTAGTGATGTACACAAAACATACCACTGGTGTTGTTGTTGGTCTTAAATAATGACTTGTTCGCAGTGGAGTAGTGGGAACTTGGCCATATTTAGCTTCACTTGTCTGTGATCGGGACCTCTGAAAAATTAAAATATAATATATAAAAATCTAGTTTACCTATTTCTCTACAATTTTAATTAAATATAAGCCTTTGTAGAAATTGATGTTAAAATATAGAAAAATATTCACTACCTACCGCATTTAATGGCAATTTGGTGGCAGAGGCCTCTCTACTTAAACGAGCACCAAAAGTTCCTCGAGCAGGTTCAGCGCTACTTGAACGATGCCCTGCAGTGGATGGTCGACGAGTCTCGGTTGATAAACGGTCTGTGGAGCCTGGGCGACGCGGTTTTGGTAGTAGTGAAGGTTTTCCATCAAGTCTATAAGTTATTGAACTTATTAAATTGAAAAATAAGTACTTTTGAAACTTAATATATAATAGGTATTATGAACATCAATCACCTTGACTTGTGTTTAACTGAAGTTGGTCCAGATGTAAACCTATGTGGTAACATAGTTAATTTTATTTTATTACTAAAACTAATTTATTGTTTATTTTGAATTCAATCGTCGATACAACCGTTTAACGCTTACTCATATTTCAAATTTGACATCCATAGAATATAGAGGCTAATCTAAATTCTAATGCACTGTTACCAACTGTTCAAAAACAATACTCCTAAAGCCTATATAAAACTTCCGAACTTTGAAATAAGTCACCATTTTTTTTTTCAAACAAGTTAAAATTATTATCGATTCTGTCATCGCGTTTGACGTGATTAACACACAAATTTTGAGCAGAATTTAAATTTTTTTGTCATTGTGAAAATAGTAGTAATAATTAGTTGTATATATTAGTAAATATAAATAGTTTTAGTGTATATATAGAAGATATTGTGGTAAGTTTTATATTTTAGATTTGTATCTTCAAAATTTTCTTATATGTGACAAGGCGAATATGGAAAAAGTAACACATTCGGACCCTCCGGATCCAGGTGAAATTTTTTATACGCCAGAATCAGAACTTCTTCCATCCAATTCCTACTCTAGGAAACGCCCTGGAATACAACATGAAAATCTCGTCTTAAACAAAAAAACGATCGTTGATCCCTCGACAGCTAACCCCTCTATCCAAACAGTTTTTTTGAACCCCGCTTTCAACGATTTAATTAATTCTTATTCTGATTCTGACATCGGTCCTTTTATTATTCATGTTGCAAGAGAAGAACCAGACCCGTCTGCAGGGCTAACTATTCGCGCAATCAAATTTGGTGAATTTCTTTTTAAAAATAAATTCCAGGATATAGTCAAGGAAGGAGTTAAAAGTATTGGCCGTAACAAAATTAGTGTCGAATTTTCATCTGCCACATCTGCTAACAAGTTTATTCATAATCCGTTACTTTCCTTACATAAATATAAAGCTTTTATACCTACATTTAACATCTCTCGCATGGGCCTAGTCCGAGGAATTCCAATAGATTGGTCTATGGAAGAATTATCTAGGAGCCTGGAGCTTCCTAATGGCTGCGGTGAAATTCTTAAAGCCCGAAGATTGAATCGGAAACAATTTGTAGAGGGATCTCCTAATTGGATTCCTACTCAATCTGTCGTTTTAACGTTTAGAGGTCAGATGCTTCCAAATAAGATATTCGCGTTTTATTCTTCTCTAAATGTTGAAACTTATAACTTACCAACTATTATGTGCTTGAACTGTTGCCGATTTGGTCATACTAAAAATATATGCCGGTCAAAACCTCGATGCTCGAAATGTACCCAATCTCACCCAGGAGAATCGTGTCGTGTTAGCAAAGAAGCCGCTCTTTGTTTACATTGCAGTGGTAACCATTTTGCAGATGACAAGACTTGCCCTGAGCTGACAAGACAAAGATTAATTAAATCTGCCATGTCGCAAGAAAATATTTCTTTTGCGGAAGCTGCCACACATTATCCTCCTGTGAGGAGATCATATGCTGAGGTTGCAAAAGAAATGTTTTCCTTATCAAATCCTTCCACTAGCAACTCCGATAACCTTGTTAATTATAGCTCTCCTTCAGCTAATATTCACTCCTATAAAAAGACAATAGTAAAGATTCCACGCCCCCCTTCTCCTAGAGCTAAGGGATATGATAAACAGACTCACTATAATATCACTTCTCCCTGCCCTTCATCTCTTGGTAATGGCTGCGCCATTAATTCCATCACATCTCAACCTTCGTCTATTGATCATCTTTTACGCACTTTATTAGTTGCTATTAACAATCATTTTTCTTCTAAAAATATATTACCGGACAACGCTGCTCAAAGCTCTGTAATAAATCCATCTTCCTCCCTTCTATCAGCTCATCATGGATCTAATAAAAATCCTGCAATGGAATTGCAAAAGTCTTTCAGCTCGTAAATCAGACATAATTCATCTTATTAATAAATTTGAACCTGCTGTCCTTGCCATTTCTGAAACCTGGTTGAGGCCTGGAAGCCGTTTTCGTATTCCAGGTTTTTCCTGTTTGAGAGATGATAGGGATGATGGTTATGCAGGTAGTGCTATCTTAGTTAATCGTTCATATTCGTTTTCACAAATTTCTATTCCCAGTCACAGCCATGAAATTAACGTTGTAGCTATTAAATTTCTTAACATATCATTTGCTTCTATTTATATTCCTCATCCTCACCCTTCGCTTGCTTCGGAACTTCAGCTCATTTTCTCTTCCCTACCGCGTCCAATCATTGTAATGGGCGATTTTAACACCCATCACACTGCTTGGGGGTGTTATTATTGTGATTCATTTTCTCAATTGCTGTTGGACATAATAGATGAGGCCAACTTTTGCTTCATTAATGACGGATCTCCAACAAGACGAGTTTATCCTAATCAAAATCCTAAAAGTGCTGTTGATTTATCCCTATGCTCTCCCAGTTTGGCATCTTGTTTAAATTGGAAGGTCCTCGCTTCATCCTATGGCAGCGATCACTTTCCCATTCTTATGTCATTGAGCATGAAATCATCCCCATTCCCAGTATTAAATCCGCTGTTTCCATTTTATCTCAATCGATCCAACTGGTCCGCGTTTCGGTCATTTATTGATTTACAGATAGTTAATTTTCCAATTGTGTATCCTCAAAATTCTTTGTCTTGCTATGATACTTTTGTTAAAATTTTACTTTTGGCAGCTAATTCGCACATTCCAATAAGACGCTCAGGTTCTAAAAAATTTTTGTCTCCTCCTTGGTGGGACGAAGAATGTACGAGAGCAATTAAAAAGCGTAAATTTGCTGAGCGCAACTATCAGCAATGCATGACTAGCGCTAATTTTATAAATTATAAAAATATAGCAGCACAAACAAAACGGCTTTTTAAAAAAAAAAAGAAATCGTGCTGGATACAATTTTGTAAATCTCTACATCCTGGCACCTCATCTTCAATTGTTTGGCAATGCATTAAAAAATTCCGATCCTCCTTTAATGATTTTTTGTATAACATCTCTTCTAATGAGTCACACTGGCTCCAAACTTTTTATAGTACTCTTGCTCCACCTTTTGTCCCTTCTTCAGACTGTTTCCCCTCTGATTCTCCATCTAGTTATGATGAAATGGACATTCCTTTCTCTTTTGCTGAATTACAATGTGCTTTAAATGGTCTATCTGATTCTTCTCCAGGTGAAGATAGCATTCCATACTCCTTTTTAATTAAACTAAGTAATTCAGCCAAACAGATCTTCCTTTCCATTTTAAATACAATTTTAGAGTCCAAAAATATCCCCCCTTCTTGGAAATCCCAAGTTATTATTCCTATTTTAAAACCTGGTAAAGATCCCAAAGAGCCCTCATCATACCGGCCTATTGCTTTGTCATCATCTTTGTGCAAAGTTATGGAGCATCTTGTTAAGAATAGGCTGGACTGGATAATCGAAAGCAGGGAAATCCTTTCCAAGACACAATTTGGTTTTCGAAAGGGCATGGGTACAATTGACAGTCTCAGTATTCTGATATCAGAAATTCGTCTTAGTTTTTTAAGAGGAGAATACTTTGTGGGAGTCTTCTTGGATGTCAGCTCTGCTTACGATTGTGTACTTCTTCCGCTTTTGAAATCTAAAATGCAATATTTAAATTTACCGCCTAAATTATGTAATTTTATTTTTAATCTTTTTATTGGAAGATCGATTCGAGTGAGACATCAGGGTGAACTTCTTCCTCCCAGAACAATTTGGAAGGGTCTCCCACAAGGTTCGGTTCTTAGTCCTATTTTGTATAGCTTTTATACTCATGATCTTGATAAATCCGTTGATAGTTTTTGTAATATTTTACAATATGCAGATGATATTGTTTTATTTTATAGTTCAAAGAATATGACTGAGATTGTGTCTAGATTAAACTCTGCTTTGTATTATCTGGGGGAATGGCTACAGTCGCATGGTTTACTTTTGTCAGTTCCAAAAAGTAGCGTAGTTGTTTTTACTAGGAAGAGACATATTCCAGAAGTTAACATTTTATTTAAGGAACAAAATATTCCTGTTGTAAATACTGTAAAATTTTTAGGTATTTTTCTAGACTCTAAATTATCAGGTACTACTCATATAGAGTATATCTCTAAAAAATGTGAAAAAAATATTCAAATTTTACGTGCATTATCAGGAGTATGGTGGGGTTCCCATCAATATTCACAAAAAATTTTATATAACGCTATTATTCGTAGTCATTTTGATTATGGAGTATTTCTGTTAGATCCTTGTAACAAAACAGCACTAGAAAAATTAAACAAAATCCAATACAAGGCTCTAAGAATAATATTAGGTGCCATGAAATCATCGCCTACAAATGCTATGCAAGTCGAATGTGTAGATCCTCCACTTCATCTCCGCAGGCAATATCTTTCGGATCGCTTTATTTCGAAAGTTTTACAATCCTCATGTCATCCTTTACTATGTTCCCTTAATCATTTATTACAAATTATTAAACCTAATCAAAAAATTCCGTGTATTCTTAAAAGTTTCCAAAAATTTACAGAGCTTCCTGCGCCTATTTTTAAACTAAACCTTAATCCCTTGTACTCAGTTCCTTTTCATTCGCTTACCTTTGTTCCTTCTATCATAACGAATCTTGGAATTGACAAATATGAACCTGGGGCCAATGTTAAATTTCAGAGTATTTTAGATAATGATTGGTCTGATTATATTAAAATATTTACTGATGCGTCCAAAATTACTTGTGAGTCTTGTGTTGGAGCTGCCTGCTGGGTCCCTAGATTTAATATCATACTAAATTTTAAGTGTCCTCCTGAAGCGTCTGCTTTTTCGGGGGAGTGTATAGCTCTGCTTGAAGCCATTTTATTTGCAGAATCGCATAAAATGTCAAAAGTCATCATTTTCACAGATTCTTTAAGTTCCCTTCAGAGTATCTTGCAAAACCCTTTCCGCAGTAAATCAAGGTTTGTTATTATATTTAAAATTAGAGAAGTTCTTTTTCGATGTCATGAACAGGGAATCCTCATAACCTTGGCTTGGATCCCTAGTCATTCGGGTATCTTTGACAATGAAATTGCTGATAGCTGCGCAAAATCTGCAACGGTTAGCGGCACTTTAAGTCATTATTGTAATTACTCCCATGACTTACGTTCTTTGTCTAAAAAAAATCTTTACACTTCCTGGAATAAATTTTGGAACGTTTCTAAAACAATTAAAGGTAAATATTATGCCTCAATCCAACTGGAGGTTCCAGTCTCCCCGTGGTTCTTTCGATTTCGCCGGGCTGACCGTAAAACCACCTCAATTATATGTAGGCTCCGTCTGGGCCATGCGTGTACTCCGGTACATTTAGCTAAATTAAAGATTAGAAACAGCTCTATCTGTGAATGTGGCTTAGATGAGGGTTCGACTGATCATATTCTTTTTAATTGCCCCAAATTGAAATATTCCCTGCATGACATAATCCCTCCTCAAATTCACCGCCCAGTTAACACCAAATGTTTATTAGCCCTTGTGTTTAGTCCATTTATTATAAAATTAGTTAAATTTATAGTAGATAGTAAAATTAAATTATAATATATTTTCATTTTCAATCATTGTGCCATTTTTGTAATAAGTAATTATTTTCTATTGTTGTAGGTTCCTTCTGTAGACCGATCATTCATTTATAGTTTTAATTTCATATCAAAACGACTAAATTTCAAAATTACCGCTCAATCTCATTTGTGTCTTCCTCACTAAACGTGACACTGGCAGAATGTATTGCGTCTGTTAACGCAACTCTAAGCCATAGAGAAAAAAAAAAAAAAAAAAAAAATTATTATCTGATAAAATAAACAATTTCATTAAAAATGATGAAAAAAATGAAATGTAATAAATTTTTTTTAATATTATATTTGATTAATATAATTCCTGAGTTTATTTTGAAGTTATGCTTCAATTGGTAAAATTTTTACGATGTGCGCACACCGACAGCCAAAAAGCGAAAGAAAAAGTTAGCTGAAGCGTATTACATACTTTTTTAAAATAATTTAGTATAAAACTTTACATAGAAGTAATTGCAACTGCAGAAAATGCTAGAAACAGCGGTGCGTCGGCCGCTCGAACTCAATACCATAGAAGTTAGAACTCACTACTCAGTACATTTTGTGATAGGCCTCTTAAAGTCCGCCTCACTGAACTTGGCCCCCCAGATTATGTTTTTTTCTAATTTTTAAATTTTTATTTTCACATATCTTTTGTTCGTCGTTTGTTCTTGATTGTTCGCCATAAATAATTGTATGTTCGTCAATTGTTTATTTATAATTAAATAAACTAAAATGTACCCTCAAAATAGCCTCAAGAAAAAATATAAATTTCGATTGATTGGGATATTTTGATTTTTGAGGTTACATTTTTGATTCATTATTTATTTTTAAATACATAATTTACGAACAAACAATTATTTATGGCAGATAATCAAGAACAAACGACGAACAAACGGTGTGTGAAAATAAAAATTAAAAATTTAGAAAAATACAATCCTGGAGGCCAAATGAAAATTGTTAATTAAGTATACAAAAAATAGGTACTTTGACGATAGAACAAACGTATTTTATAAAAGAACAAACACTAATTAATATTTAAAGACACCTAGTAACAATAAAAATTATATATTTCGATGATATATATATATATATATATATATATATATATATATATATATATATATATATATATATATATATATATATATATATATATATATTGTAGTATGATAAAATGAAAACAAAACAGCAAACATTCGGATCAAACTGGTCTTTCTATTTTGGATAAGTTATAGGTAGATAGGAAAAGGTTTACTGTCTTTTTAAAAGACAAAATTTTCTATGCCCGCTAGCGACTAATTACCCACGTTTCGTTCGGGTGCGTTCGCGGTGCTACTTTAAATAGATACAGATAGTTATTGTGAGTATACCTTATGAGATAGACATAATATACTATTGCGGACTGTTCTGTAGGTCTTATTAAAATACCTATAATTTACTAGTAGGTACATTGTTTTGATGTACAATCTCTTAAGGCTTAGCCAGCGTTAGCCATATAGATTTATATGGACGACTCGACAGAACCAGTTTATGAGTTTTCCCGTGGTGTCTTCAATGTTGAATTACATATCAAATTATCATTATAGAAAATTTAGTTAAAATCGGTTTAGTACTTTTTGAGTGAAATACTCACAGATATACGTACAAACAGATATACAGATAGACAAAATTTAACATATTTATTGTTAGGGTTCTTTTCTGTACACAACGTTACATACGTGTTACGAAAAACAGTCATTATTTTTAAAAATTTTGCTTTTACTATTTTATTATAATAGAGATATGTATGTATAAGTTGACACAAACAAGACAAGTTTCTTTTATAAAAATATTTAATGATAATTAAGAACTTTTATCAAGTAGTTGGCTATTAAGTATTTTCTCGGTTTCGTCGACAATTTGCGGAAATAAAGGATCGATTAGGCATAATCTAACAAAGTTGCTGTAATTTTCTGGCAATGCCATTTCACTAAATTGTACTGAAAAAATAACACTTACTTGTAATTTTTTGATTCACAAAAACGTTTTGTGGGAATATTACACCAACAAAATATAAAAAAATATACCTAATTAATTTATAACTTTTTGTTTTATATTTGTCAAATTAAAAAATAATACATTATAAAGAATACAATACTGGGCCAACAAACCATTTCCCTGGAATGCTTCCTTTATAACATCATTTAGTTTTCGATATGTAGGCATTGTTTTATTTTTTGATATTGTATTATAGTCCACAACGGGTAAAAATGCGCTTAAATCTTGTTTGTACTTTCTCACATTAGTGCATATTTTAAATTTAATTTTCCGAATCTGAAATAAACAAACACACGCCTTTGAATAAAAGAAAGAAACAATTGTAACAATAACAATATCCATGTTAGGATATTGTCATCTTTCACAGTTCCTATTTTGCAAGTATTATAGGTTTTATTTATATCAAAATAAAAATAGCACTTTAAAAGTTTTATGTCCACCTTTTCGTTCCCTTAAAACTTAAAAAGTGAACCTACTTCTTGACCGGTGACGTTAATTATTAATATTAATACATCATCTTTTAAAATTCCTTTTACTTTTCCAATGAAATTAATGGACTCTAAAATCTTATTCTCGGTAGTTATTATTAATTGATCATATTGTATACGTAACAGAGTATTCGTTGGTTTATACTCATATTTTATCCAACTATCATTTCGCCACATTCTCAAATTTTCGATAGGTATTGAAAGTATATCTGAAATTAAAAAGTAGTTCTGAGTGTTAATTAAGCAGTATAATCAAAATATTAAATGTTTCTACTTCATTTATAGTTTAAAATATACTTTTCGCTTTGTTCGGCATTTGAATAATCGTAGAGATTGAAGAACTTGTTGGCTTATTAAGTAAATTTAAAGTTTTAAGCGCGTAACTTAATTTTTTTTAAACTGCAATTCACTATAAGGCAGATATAAATATTTATTCTAGTCATTTCTAATTCATTTTTAAAATATCTTATATTAACAATAAATACAATCTACGACCTATTGGAAATCGATGGTTAGTAGTTTATATAAACACAAAATATATTAGTTGGTATTCCAAATATTACAAGTTTTAAAATAAATTGTTAAAATGGAACGTTTTTCTTATTTACTGTCAATTGTCCTCTTGACGTTTTATTGTTGACATTTTGCTTTTGACTTTTGATGTCATATTTTATGACAGATGCGAATACAAATAGAAATAGTGTATTTTTGTATTTCTTAATTCAATATTAGCTATTATGATAGCTGATAGATAAAGTTTATTATATTTATTAATATAAAACATTATAAATTCTCATAATATGGCAGGAACGTATTATTTTGTAATAGTGGGTCACTCTGATAATCCTATATTTGAAATGGATTTTATTCCCGTTACCAAAGAAGTAAAGGTAAGATTAAATTAAACATTTGTAAATATATTTTTACATTTAGTGAATATTTTATAAATTCTCTATGTTTATTACTTTTTAAGAAAGAAGATAATAGGCACTTGAATCAGTTCATAGCTCATGCAGCACTAGATCTAGTAGATGAGCATATGTGGAAAGTTACTAATACTTACCTCAAATCAGTGGACAAATTTAACCAGTGGTTTGTTTCAGCATTTGTTACTGCTAGTCAGGTATGATTTTATATTATTTTAATTATTACTATGATATGCATGATATTATAATGTCCTCCCAATCAATTTTGCTAATTGTGGCTAATCTCTCTGAGACTAGCCATCTGGCTCAGGAGATATTATTATTGTGCAGCATGTGTATATACACAGACACAAGTACACTCTATTCCCGTCACTCTCATACTCTGGTGGGATGACTACTTGACACAATCGACTGAGGCACAGGGGTACAACATCACCAACTTCGCATCTCCGAACTGTACTGAGCCTCAATAAATAGAAAGATTCAATAACTTGGCCTGACCCGGGTCTCGAACCCAGGACCTCCGAATGTGCAGCCATATATGCTAGTCACTACACCACTGAAGCAGTTAATAATTTTAATTATGTAACAAAATATTGCCGTTTTTTGTAGATGAGATTTGTCATGGTACATGATGTACGCAATGAAGATGGTATTAAAAACTTCTTTACGGATGTTTATGAAGCTTACATTAAACTTTTACTAAACCCCTTTTATAAAGAAGACACAATCATCGCTTTTCCAGCTTTTGAGAAGAAAGTGCAGTTGCTTGGAAAAAAATATTTGACTTAGTCACATGTGTATTGTTAAGATCTCTGTAAGAATTGTTAAGTAAAAAATGTACTATATATTATAAAATATAATTATTAAAAGAAAATACATAAAGGAAGAATATTTTATTAACTAAATGTACAATAATACTGTTTATACTCTCACTTTATATAAAGCTTTGTCAATACACCCACATATTATTTTTAAACTGTTATTATTATATGGAAATCTTTGTGTTTTAAAAACAATCATATTGTTGTAGGCAGGCTTTATACTACAATAGACAATGATAAACAAATGTTATAATTCTGCATTTGTTTGATATTCCCTTTTCAGGTTAATAATTAGAAAAAAAACATAGTGTCAATAATTAATACAAGTCTGGCAGTCCCAGATCATCATCAGGCATGCTCTCAATTGAAAAGTCATCTGAAAAAAATAACATCAAAACAATTCTTAATGTGTTTATCACATAGATAAAAGAAAAATAGATAAAATAGGTATTATATATAATGACAAGCGACTTACCCACGCTTTGCCCAGGTGCATCTCTAAGAATGTTTTATTTTTTTAAAGAGGAACCCTATATTTTTTTTCTAAAATAAAAGTAGCCTAAGCTACTCTAGCTATAAGTTATCTGCCAGTGAAAGCATGTCAAAATCAGTCTAACCGCTACAGAGATTAGCCGGAACAAACAGTCAAGACAAAAAAAATTAAATTGTTTTTTTTATTATTAGTACTATATATAATTTCTTATGCATTTAGTTTGAAATTGCAAAAAGATATTTCAACTTTATTCATCTGCATAGATATATCGTATTTCACAAAATAAAATTAGACACTAAAAGGAACATTCTTCAACTCACCTGTAAAGAAGTCATCCTGATAAGAACAATCAAACTCAAAGCTATGATTTCGATGACTTGGTGGAGGTGTCTTCAGGGGAGACATTTTTATTATGTCCGGCTCTGATATTGGCATAAAGTCCAACAGATCTCTGTGATAGTTATCTAAAAAACAAAAACAATATTAATATTTATATTTATTAAAATTCTCTTCAATAATTTACTTGGATATTAGTTTTGAATTTCAGTTCAAATAATATAAATAACATACCATATACACATGTAGGTTTATGGAATTCAAGTTCAGCAAAGCTAAAACCTTTGTCATTTTTTTTAATGTCATTATCTGTATAAATGAGTGGACCAACGTTAACAGCCTGTGGTGTAAATACTTTTCGCATTGGGGTGCCTTGTAAGGTTTTACCAGTATTAGATAGAAATGATTTCTTATTCTCAGCAAGTTTTTTCACAGGCTCATTTGGTTTGAGTGGAGTGGCTGAGATAGTCTTTCCCATATTCTCTGTAAAAATTTATATGTAAATTGGTTAAGTGAAATTCAGACTCACTTGGTAGAGTGAATGGAATGTTAATTTATCATTGTTTTTCCAATAATATTAATTCAGTAATTTGAATGTTCAATTTTCCTAAGGTTCTTTTATATTTTTCATAATTTAAACAGCTCTCGATTTTAGTTTGCCCATGAATAGGCATCGGCGATAATTTAGTAGATCATGCAAATTGCAGCCTGTAGCATGAATCATGATACAATGGTGCTGGTATAATGGTCCTCTTTATCGGACGGAATAATTAATGAACTGTAGCATAAACATATTCGTAGGTAAACTTAATAAATACTTTCTTACCAATATTAGAAAACGGCTGTCTCGTAACATTTTTCACAGCTTGCCGCGTCAAGTGGTCTCCAAAAATGTCGAATAGGGAATCGGCCATATCGAAAAACTACTAAAATAAAGTTATTGAACGAAAAGGTTTTATGAGAGCTTCTACTTCAATTGGATTATTTATTTTACAACTTATAATGTTGAATAAAGTAAATGCAAAGGAGATTACTTTATATAATAATTCGTTAATCGTTACTTTGTAGTTTGTAACTGTAAGAAGAAACAAGATAACTTTGATCGTTATTTTTTGAATGTTATTTTTAAATTTTATTTTCATCTCTAATCTCTATGGACCATAGAGAATAATAAAATTATTTATGAACTGACAAAAATTACCAAAGAGCTTAAAAAGATACTTTCTATAGCTTTCATAACATAAATGATATTGCTACATGAGAATCAGAGCTAATTAATCTATTTTATTTGTCATCCATTCCATGATGAGAATATTGTAATTGATTACTAAAAAATATTAGACAACCGTTACATTTGTCTCTTTCATTTCCCCATTTTTTTTTTATATTCACAATTCAGATTCTTCATCACCTGGAAAACTCACTTATATTTTTGAATAGGGATTAGAAATGTAAACCACTTTCTTTATTACTTTGTGTTTCTGATGAATCTTCTTCTCTTCTCTTCTACTTCTCTGCTTATTTGAAATATTTTGAGGGCAATGTAATTCTTAAAAAGTAAGAAGCAATGTCAAATAGCTAACAAAATTAAGCTGTCAAAACTTAAATGTCAAAGTCATATGTATAATGTTTTATTTGTCATCTTGTTGTTCCTTGTCTATGCATGGTATAATGTACTGTCTGTACTCCATTCTGTTTTGCTCGTGAAATATTAATAAATAAAATAGTATTGTTTATATTTTTATTACACGTAAATGTTATATTTTCTATAGATGTTATAGATTCTTATTACATAAGAAATGTCGAATTCAGATAAACCAAGCACAAATGGAGTTACTGATCCTCTTCAAAGATTAGCTTCAATGAAACCGCCTCGAGATCTCTCACTAGGTGGAATAAAACCAAATAAAAAAGTGTTTACGCCAAATTTAAACGTGACTAGAAATAAAAATAAAGGGTAATTATTATTAGTAATCATTTGTTGGAAATGATCAAATGATGATTGTTAGAAATTATCTTGAAATTAATAACAGTTAAAAATATTACACAATTTAATATTTTAGACCATCAACAGCAAATTCTCGAGACCAGAAAAAAGAGGACAAAAGCAGAAAAGATCGGAAATTTGATAAGAATAAATTTGTAAACAAAAATGGACCAAAAGTTATTAAATCTGGTGGAGTGTTTTCAGAAGGTATATTACAAGAAATTAATGTCTGTATTTTAAAACAAATTTGTAATTCATAATTAAAATTTAGGAAAGGATGCATGAATGAATGAATTGAGAAATTACTTAAATATTAAGAATGATATATTTGAATATGCATTTTTTCTGGCAAATTATTAATGAATTTATGCACAAAAGTGCTCTTTCTATCCTCTACATTAGATTGTTGATCTTTAAATTTTTACTGATTTCACTGTGAGGTAATAAAATAAAGAGGACTTAATTAAATAATCTTTTATGTACTCCTGCAGGTCTTGGTAGTGCCGAAAGACATCATAGAAGAGTAGCATATGGTAGAGATGTAGATCCAAACCCAACTCTTCAGAAACCAACTATAAAAGTGAAGGATGTTATAAAGGTACATATTTGATATTATGCTTAAATTTTTTGTTTAATATTATATTACTTTGATATGTTTGCTTGCTTGGTATGTTTTTGAAATTTAATTGGAGATGTATATCTACAATTATAAGGTGTTCCTTTTGATAAGGACTTCATAAGAGCTATCTAGGTTACCTTTTTAATATTTAAGTGAGGGGCTTATATGGAAAATATTATATTACTCAAAAGTATTAAAAAAGTTTATGATATTACTTATTACTAAAAAAGGTACTCCGACTTTATCCATTGTTTGTGGTATTTTTATTAATATATATACTTAAATGGGACCACAAAAAAGTATTCTGTAAATGGGGTCACTATTGGCAAAGATATAATATAACATACACTAAATATACAGCTAAATTGAGTAGTAGGTAGGTTTCTATTTGAAACTTTGATCAAAAAAGTACTAGATACACAATCTCATGCAAAAGTTCTCTTAAAACTATCACCGATTGTGTTTAAAGTTGTTTTCACAAAAAAATATAATTAAAAGCGTGCTCAAATGTTTAAATGAGCGCTTATTCGGTGAGGACATTTTTTGATGATGATCGATAATTTAAGGTTGGTAAAGAATAAAGATATAACAAAAAATTTATTACAATTTTATTTTTATCTTCCTGTGTGTGGTATAGAGAGCATAGGGATTTTCTTTTTAAGTTTCCATTTTTCCAAATCAAAACGTTAGATATTCATTTGTATGTAGCAGTTGCCAATACTTTGTTTTGTTAGTTAAAAAAAAAATGTATCTTCAAAGTTCTATTACTCAGATTTCATAAAAATTTAAAGTCAAATAATGTATAGTCTAGTATTGAAGTAAAACTCCTTTTGGCGCGCCATGAGAGGGGGGAAAAAGTATTGGAGTTACGATTTTTGTAACGGAAACGGTTGTTATGGAAGTGAATAAATATGTAGTTAATTAAAACATATTTTTTGAAGTTATACCTACTTCTTTTGGCACGTTTGGCAATCAACATGAGAATAAAAATTTTACGATGCATGCGCACACCCACAGCCAAAAAGCGACATTACTTTTACAAACAGAGAATTGTGCCAGACGGGATGAAATCTTTAGCTATTTATGTTCTGTTACGCCAAAGAAGTATAACTTCTAAGTATACACACACGCATTATTTTTTTACTTTTATTTTACAGATAGATAATGAATTAGAAGAGCAGAAAATTAAAGAGGCTTTCGGTGACGACACATCATATGAAGATGAAAGTGAAGATTTTAAAAAGATACTTGATGTGGAAGCACCAGTTAAACTGCCGATGGATGATGGAGGTATGCTTATTCATATTCTACTTTTTGTGTGAATAAATTTTACATGTATTATAATGAAATGAAATATTCTTTATTGTACACCATTATTTTACATTACATAGTGGATATTAAAAAGAAATAGTACAATAGCGGTCTTATCGCTAGAAAGCAATCTATTCTGGACAACCTTTGTGTAGAGAGAAAGACAGAGAGAAGAAATTTAAAATGAACCATTCAATTATGATGACATTATTTGGAAAACGTTAATATTTAAATATTTAATTAGAGAAGAAAAAGTCGTCAAAATATTTATCTATACTAATATTATAAAGAAGTAAATTTTGTGAGTTTGTGAGGTTGTAGGGGGGTGATCTCTGGATCTACTGAACCGATTTAGATGAAATTTGGTAAGAAGATAGTTTGAGACCCTGAGAAGGACATAGAATACTTTTTATCCCGGAAATCATCCCTTAAGGGAGTGATAATGGGAATGAAATTTAGAAATGAGGAATCAACCTAGAGACGAACCCGAGCGAAGCGAGGGTGAGTCGCTTGTATTATAATAACCAGCGATTTATCCTCGTTTTGTTCAAGTGTGTCCCTAGGTACAATTTTAAATTATTTTGAGTGGTACCCCTATTTCTTTTTCTAAAATAATAGTAATCTTAAGTTACTGCTTATAACATCAACTATGCTGCCAATGAGTCTCGCCAAAATCAGTCCAGCTGTTTCGGAGATTAGCCGGAACAAACACACAAAAATTTTAAAAATTGTGTTTTTCTTTTAAGTATCATATATAATTTCATATTCATTCAGTATAAAGCTGTTATGTTGACATTACAAACATACACTTCAGTTTTATTTATCTGTATAGATGACGTCACACTTTATTAATTCAATAATCTATTGACGTCTTAATAAAAACAATGTAACTCACATGGATATTATTTATCAAGGTAAGAATTTCTATTTAGTTTATAACAATTATTTTATAGGCTTGACAAATACGAAGACTGTGAAGATAAAACAGGAGGTGGTTATCAAAACGGAGCCATCAGAGGACTGTGCCAGTAAGATCTTATATGTACAGGGTGGTTGAATTACAATAAATGAAAAAAAATATTCTAGTTTTACATATATTTTTATCCCAATTTTAGCGATATAAGTTAATTTAAATTATTGCTTTAGTGAATATTTCATTTTTTGTATAACTCGACCTCACCTTGTATAAGATCGCATCAAACAAACGCACAGTACCAGATGTGTCTGACGCGTTCAATGGTGCTAAAAGCAGCCGGCTTTTAGTAGAACATTAGATTATTGTGATCTGAATGTTCTATTTTGCTTTATAATATTCCTTATTTTATCTGTTATTAAAAATCAATTTCAAGTTTTATGTGAATTATGTGCAAAGTACATACTACTGGAAAAATATGTTTACATATAAATATTTCTATTTGTATGTCTGTTCTGCAAAGGACACTTAATTAAAATAATAGAACCCATAACACTCAGTGCTATGGGTTTTATTGTTTTATATAATTTTTTCTCATAGTTATTTTGTACAACTAACGTAATATATAATGTACTTAAAATAATTTTCTTATAACTTTTTTTAATATAATTTTTAAGGCTGCTTTTTTGCACATTTTTAATTATCGCAATTTTTTGCCCTATTTAATATGTGTTAATATATTTTTAGTGCCAATAGTAGAAGAGAAACCGATGCCAGATGTTAAGGAGGTGTTCGAAGATACCAATGTGGTCAACTTGCTTAGAAGCGATAAACCTACTTTGATATTATTGCAGGTAATAACTTAGCTTTATTGTTACTAACTTATCAAATGTTGAATTCAGTTTTAATTAAAAAAGTAGATGTTTATTTTAAAAAAAGAAAGATTTTAATTTCTTTGTTGTTCGAGGAAATGTGTTACGCGACATATTCGCCAGATATGAATAGGATTTTATATTGTTATTTTTTTTTTAATAAAAAGTTTATAAGGTATTTGTTAAAAAATAATTATTAATTATTGAATGATAATTATTTAAGCAAATGTTTGTTTGCAGTTGGCGGACACGTTGCCGGGGCGCGGCGGCGGCGACGAGGACCCGCGACGGAAGCACGACGAGCCTTCTACTTCCAATGAACAAGAGAAACCGGTGAATTGCACATGTCTTATCTATACTGATATTCCATAAATATTATATATGCGAAAGTTTAGATGGATGTTTGTTACACAATTACGCCAGAACGACTGAACAGATCTGGATGAAGTTTGGCACATAGATAGATTAAAGTCTGGAATAGCACTTAAGACTTTTTATCCCGGAAAATTGTATGGTTCCTGTGGGATAGGTTTGTTTTTGCCTAGGGTCGAACCCGAAGCGAAGCGAGGGTGAGCCAGATCTTTCACCGAATTTAAAATAACATAAGCATAACACTTCCATACTCACCCGAGCCTCGCTCGTAACCATATTAATTATATGTATACTATGTAATTTCTCAATAAGTTTACTATATACATATATTATTAGTAGTATTTCTTTTTTTTCTTTGTACTTTCTTTGTTGTGTTTGCGGATTTATTTTTTCTTCCAAATAATGGTCCTTAGAAGGGATTACTTTAATTGACAAAGTTGTGTATACACTAAATATTAATAAATTTTAATAAATAAATATGTTGGTAACACACATCACCATCTACATAGTTCAATGGTAAGCTACGAGGCTTGTGTTATGGATACCAGATAGCTGATACACTACACATACATATATAACTTTAATATATACAAATACATACATATTATAAATATAAACACCTATGACTGGAGTACAAACATTTATGCTCATCACACAAATTAATGCCCCCAGCGGGACTCAAACCCGCAACCGCTGACACAGCAAGTTAGGTCACTACAGACTGAGCCAAACGTGTAATTTTAAGAGTCATATACACATTTTTAGTGTAATAAGGGATTAAATAAGTAATATTTAATCAGGTGCAGCCGGCGGACAACAGGTGTCGGCTCACAGACCTGGAGGAGGGTAAAATAGGCAAGCTGCGCGTGCACCGCTCCGGCCGCGTCACGCTCGCGCTGGGCGACACCGTGTTCGAGGTCCACACTGCTTGCAAATATATTTTATTTTATATAACATTATTCAATTCTATTCTCTTAATACTTACGCGAATATTTAACATTTTAAATAAAACTATCATATCGGGTTTATTTTGATTTTTGGTTCCCTACGTTCCGAATGCTTTACAGAGTGACCACAGTTGCTGTATTCTGAAAAAGATGTTTATTTAAAATGTCAAATATTCGTGTAAATCTAAGAAAGTATAATTTAAATATTAATTATGTTGGCATTTGGCGCAGGTATGTTCAGGAACGAAAGCGTCGTTCTACCAAGAGGTGGTGTCGGTGGCGGCGGACGACGCGTCGCGCTCCGCCAGCCTCGTGTCGCTGGGCGCGCTGCAGCACAAGCTCAACGTCACGCCGCACTGGCAGACCTTGTTCAATAATATGTCTGTTTAATAAACTATTTTATTATCTGTGGTTTGGTTTAATTCTCTACTAGAGATGTCATAAGGCTCTGTAACCAGGGCTCAGAAACCGGTTCAATTTTTAAACCGGTTTTAGTCATTGACCCCAAACCGAAAGGCTTTTCGGTTTAAGGTTTCGGTTACGTTGTTTAACCGGTTAGATCCGGGAGAACGGATTTGACGAATTTGGGTTTCATGAACAAAATTAACCGATTAAAATGAGTTTTTGCGTGTTTACATTTGGCGCGTCTTTGCTAATGGTGAATGGTTTAGTAGAAGGATGCATGTACGTTTCTTACTTATGATTGAATTAACCGTTTTATTTCGGTATCAAAACCGAAATAAAACCTCTAAAAAAATCGTTAATCATTATTATTTCGGTTTACTACACCGTTCGTTTTCATGAATCTGTTAAAGAACAAGCGATGAGTTAATCGTTACATTACCGAAATAAACCATTTTTATTAAACCGGTTCCGAATCCTGTCTGTAACCGTAAGCAAAACTCGGATCCGAAATAAAAATGTATCAGAAACCGTAACATAATCTAATATAAAAATTTCGTGTAGTTTTGGATAGGGGGGGGAGTCAAAATGAAACATGTTATTACAGATTTTCGTCCGGCCGAACCGACACACTAGCCACGCGCGTCCTCTGCATTGTTTAGTTTTTATTATTTCTTTTGCTTAGCCATATTAGTCAATCATATTGTAGTACCATATGGTAACCTACAAATAAAATCAAATCATTACCTGTTTATATTTTCCTTTTACAGTTTCTTAAAAATCTAATATCCTTAATTAAAACTATCCGAAATAATTTTACACTCGTAACCATATCTGAATCTTTTAAAATGTTATTCATATATCCGTACCCATATCCAGATCCGAAATTTCATATTCATAACTTCTTTGGTCTGTATCTTGATTAGTTTGGACTTAGGTATTGCTTAAATTGAAGTATGGGGTTTGTAGGGTAGATGTAAGAACCGTAAGGAGTATGAAATGATTTTAGCAGTTATACATGAAGTGTGCACTATTAATTTTATATTTTTGATGATTAGGTTGTTTATAAAACCATTGTATACAAAATCTCATCTATTTAAGTAGTTTAATTTTTTCCTTGTGTACTTCTATATCCTACTCTAATAACTTTTGATGCATTCCTTACTTGCTACAGTAGTACTACCCTAAGTGAATGGCTTTCGACAGCCATTTTTTCATAAACAGATGGTTATCCTAACTTCTACACTTCATAATATGAGGCTTTTACTGGAATTGAATCTATATTCATACTATTATATAATATATAGTCTATCTATTCCAAACTATCCATTAAAACATACCTAGGGACGAACAAGTGAAGTGAGGGTGAGCCTCTACTATATCTAAATATCTAACATAAATTATTGATTTGTATTACTTATAATGTTATCAGATTTAATTGAAGATAATGCCTTAAGTTTTTCAGGTTTTTGTTACTATTTTACATATTTATTAGTCATATAAGGTGTAGGAGTATTTTTCATGGATTCACAATAAAAAAGTATAAATGAAAACATGTATTTCTCTTTTTAGCAAAAAATTTAACAATTCACACTGTTTTCAATATATTTTCTCATACATTTTATACATACTACTGAATCTTATTATGGTGGCAATTAAGTTATGCTATATAGATATATATTCAATCTGATTTATAATTCTCCTAAGTCCTAACCAGTAGCTTCTTTAACATTCTTTTCTTTGACTATAGGTGTGTCTCGACCAGTAAATATATTGCCTTTTAAATCAATTGCATAGTTGTAATCCACTGGGTTAGCTAGAGCATGATCAATTGCTGATTCAAGTTTCTCTGGAGTGATAAATGTTGTACTTAACTCCTGAAAAAAAATAATGTGATGAGAAATTAATTGTTACAAGTTTATATTAAATATATTTGAAATGGTACCATAAATTAGGTACCTTTTGTTTTTTGATTTCTTCAGATGCCTTGGCTATTCTTTCTTCTAATTCTCTGTCCTTAGCTTCCATTCTCCGCAATGCATATTCTTCCATTGCTGCCAATTCAGCTTTTCTTCTTTCTTCTCTTTCTGCAGCAACTTGAAGATTCCATTTTTCGTTAATTTGTACACACTTCTCCCATTCTTCCGCCTCAAGTCGCTGGGACATTTCGGAACTAGCACTCTCGAGTGATGATTTTTCTTTAATCATTTCTTCGTGATAAAAACGACGAATTGCACGCATTTGTGTTTTATAATTATTATTTATTCGTAATAGCTCAAGGCGTTCTTCTTCAGATATTATTGGTCTTTTGGGAATACGATATATTTTACTCTTAGCTACAGGCAACCATCTAGGCTTTCGGTGGGCTTCAGCAATTTGCAAAAGCATTGGACATGAACGTTTCAGTAACATGTTTTTAGGTATCATTTTATTTTAAAAAGTTAATATATTACTTTTTGTAATAACATAACCTATTTCTATTTTATTAGCACAGTGACAGTCCACACCACAGATTACACTTACAGATTAAAGCAAAGAGAAGGAATGTAACCACTATGTTCTATGTTTATGAAAGATGAATTTTGAAGCAAAGATAATAATTCCACAAAATCAATACAATATTATGTCTATATTATATCAGTAGACTAAATGCCTATAACTGTATAATAATAACTATACTGTGTAACCTATAAATATTTAAACTATTAAAAAACAGTATAACTACTGTATATTTGTCGGAAATAAATAAGTTTAAAAATCAAATATTTTATGTTACTTGAATTTGATACTAAAGAGACTTTGTTCTTAAAAAGTTTGTTGTTTTACAAGGTAATGTACATATATAAACAAAGGTCAGATATTTTGGTGAATTGATTAATTATTAAACACTCGTCAATTGTCTATGGTATTATTATGCACATTGCACAAATCACAATGCACATTTGATTAGGGATGTCAGCAGTGGAAAAAAATATCGATGTATCGATATTAATTAAAATATCAATATAGACCTTGATATCCCGAGGAAAAACTATCGATATAGCAGTCAAATTTTCAGAGATTTTCAGTTTTAAAATAATAATGTATTTCGTTCAGTCTGGTTCAATAATAAATAAAAAGTAATAGAATTTTATATAAAATGCACATTATTTTATTGCATGAGAATCATATTAAAAACGAAGGTAATTTTTTTCCCTTCCAATAAACTGGTTTTTATAGCATTTGAAAATGAATGACGCATGATGGCCATAGCGTACACATACTCATACACGCAACACAAACAATACTAGTGATACAGTTTTTTTTTTTTCGTTTGTTCCTATTTATTACGAATTCTGTTAAATATTCCGCTAATAAATTAAAGTTGAAAAAAAATATCGTTTTTGATATGATTTTCGATATTGAATATTTTGTATCGATACATCGATGTATTGATATTTTTTCAACAAGCCTTCATTTGACGTTTGTGACAGCCACCACTCGAAAGCTTTTGCGAAAAAAGCCGCTTTGTTATTTACGTACTTCAATTATTTTTTACATAGGTCAAATGTTACTCTGTGCTTAATTATTTGTTAGTGTCATAATATTATGAGTAAATAAATTATTCAAAATGATGAGAATATCAGCGTATAATGTTGATTCAGAAGAGAGTGGATCAGAAGAAGAATTTAGTAAAAAAGCACTAGAGCAAATAGCTCTTCAGGAGTATGCAAAAGCTCTCGACTTGCAAAGAAAGGGAAATATTTCCGAAGCAATACAGCTTTTAAAGGACTTGTTGGATACTGAATTATTGTATGATGTTCAAAAACCTAAATCTAAAGATGAAAAAATGTTACTACCATTATTCAATTTAAAATATTTGTGTTATAAGAATCTTGCATCTATGTTACATAATGCAGGAGAGCTCGATGCAGCAATAGAAACTTACAATGCGGCCTCTGAGTTAGATGACACTGATATTACATTATGGCATCGTTTAGGTGAGGTAAGCATGCAGGCAAAAAATTATGAAATGGCTTTACATGCTTTTCAGAAAGGGGTTGAAAAGAATTCCCGTCATTGGCCATGTCTTGACAAAATGATTATTCTTCTATTGGGCTTAGGATACAAAGAGCACTGTATAACTATCATCCATGAAGCATTACAACTGGATCCAGGATATATGAGAGGACTTGTTTATAGAAGACACATTTATACTGTCTACAGACATATGAGACAATATATGGTACATATAAATCCAATATACACTTGGAATGAAGCAGATGATGAGCCAATAGATGAAGAAAAAGCTGAAAAGCTATTAAAAGAGGCTGAGGAAGTCCAAGAAATATCTGTGCAACAACAAAAAGATGAAGTATTTAAATATACTGTACCAAAATTAAAATTAGAAAAACCAATTTCAAGAACCACTTGGAAATCTGTAGGTGAATCATTAATTCATATGCATAAATATATAACAGAAAATGGCTTCAGTCATGCTTGTCACATAGAAATACTTTTTGAAGAAGAAGAAGAAATTGAAGTATGTGAAGAATCAGAACCTGTGGAAGAAAGTGTAACAGATAGTGAAAAAGCTTCAGTACGAAGAAGGGGTTGTGCAGTAACATCACTTCAGAGATGGGAGTGGTGTACCAGACGTAAATCAGGACGAAAAAAACCTGACAAAGAAACTATTTATGATATACTTCATAAGATGGTGCCACTTGGCTTAGTACCAGAAGCAGCACAGAACAAAGAACAGGTTGAAGAAACAGAGGTAGCAAACTTAGTAAAACTTTTTGATGAGACAATAAACAATGATGAAACTGAGGGATATTTTGGTAAAAACAGTGAAAAGGATGATGTTAAATCATTTATAGATAAGCATACAAATGAGACAAAAGATATTATTGATTTATTAAATGATTATCTTAGTGTATTAAGTATTAAATACAAGTTAAAATGGCCTGAAGGGCTTTCAAAGGTGTATGTAGAAGCAAATAATTGCTATAAAAATCATACTGATATTCCAGCTTGTACTGATGAAAACCACAGTAATTTATTACAATATGTGTCTATTAATTTGTTAGCACAAGAATTTATTGTCAACGAGAAGTTAAATTTAGCATCAGATAAAGAAGCCACTCATGAATTAAATGTGGTAGAATCTATAGATGTAATAATATCACAAAAACCTACTATATTTTCTGGTTCTGAATGTTTAGAAGTTATTTTACGATCTCTTTGGCTTAAAGTACACATATATTATGTAAATAAATGTGATCAATTTATGCTAGAATATCTTTACTTGCTTTTAGAGGAATTTCATGCTATGGGTGAACATCATGATACTTATTCTCTTTATATCACCAACTTCACTTTTAGACCACTTATTCAAGAAAATGAAATTTTAAAGAGTATAAGTTCTATAGAGAGAAATATGAAATTATCAATAATCATGGATTTATATAGGCAAGGAAATTATGAGGAAGTTTTATCAATTATAACAGAATCTTTTGAGCAGTGCAAGATGATAGCTAGAAAACAAGATGAAAAAATGTCATTAGATTTTGCTGCTCAATTGTATATCATAATAGAAAGTTATTGGGCTTTAAACAAAATTGATTGTTGTATTAAATGGGCATTCATATGCTTACATGAGTCGTTAAAGATCTATTTTATTGTACAATCAACTGCAAAAGAAAATGATAAATGGTCCCGTACTATTACTAAAATATTATGTTGTATAGAGCACATACTAGAAACCGAAGGAATATCAGTTTTAGATATGGTGTCTGATAAAGAATTAAGCCAAGGAATTGATGATTTAATAAGGCTAATGAGTCACCAAATAGAAACAAATTTGTCTGATATACCATTTGATACTATATCTCCATGGATAATATTGCATTATATTTTACAAAGAGAGGAAGATCAAGGAAGAAGTAGGGTTGATTCAGATAAAAATGACGCAGTGCCAAACTCTTTAAAAGTTTTATTTTTGGCTCATGAAGAGTTGGGTGAAAAGACATGGTGCTGTCATTCAGAAGGAAAATTACTTTATTTCATTCTTGATAATGTAGTATCTCGACTTCGTTCTCCAGTTTTTGCAAAGTCTTTAGAGCAAATTAAGCGGTGTTTGGAACAGTGTGTATTCTGTCTTTATGCACATCCTGCAAAGAAGCTGAAGATGAAAGCTGCAGATCACAAAGCCAGTGGCTCTCATACATTAGATTGGAAAAGAGCTCAACAAATATATGAAATTTTTCGACCTACTAAAATGCCTGAATTACCTGGTAACGTGTCGGCAATATCAAGCGACACAGAAACATTATTTCAGCGCATCTTATCATTACTGCCAGCGGAATACGATTTATCTAAGTATGTGCTGGAGACAGAAAAATATATTAATCGCGTAGAAGAAAAGCTGCCAGTGGTTCCGCCATTGTTACCTTATAAAATGAGGGATATTTACCTGTATCTGGGTGATCATCATTTCAAAAAGAAAGATTATGAATTGGCAATAAAATATAATATATTGGATGTGGTAATTAATAACAATCGCTTTTTATCGTGGGCTCAAATAGCTCTATCTAAAGCAGCTATTTTAGATAATGCATTAATTTTATTTAACAATTTTAACGAGGAGACAGAGTTTTTGAATACCGCCAAGTCCACCATCCGATGTTTTAAACGATCAGTGGAGCTGGATCCTAAAGTTTCTTACTTGTGGGTAGAGTATGGAATGTTTGTGTACAGAGTGCATTCTTTTTGTTCAAGGCTTTTAAAACAGGCTAGCGAATCACTTAGTATGGAAGAATTTGAGACACTCGAAAAACAGAAAGAGGACTTTTTAGATATTACTAACAATTGTTTGACTGTTGTGGAAGACTTACAGAAGACTTCTACCGACTCTGATAAATCTGATAATTGGTTATTGTACTACACTTTAGGAAAAGTAGCTGAAAAAAGAAATGAACCACCCTCCGTTTATCTTACATTTTATATGCAAGGTGTTAAAAGTTTAAAAGAATTAGGTGCTACATATCCAACGAAAATAAGCTACAAAACATCATCTCATCTCTGTATAGAAGTTTTAGAACTTCATTATAGGATACACGCTTCTATTCTTAAATATATTGAGCAACATGAGAACAAACCGATACCTGCATCTGTAGGGAAAGTATTTATTAATTGTTTAGAGGAGTGGAAGCAAGGACCATTTTCAAAAAAGAATAAAAAATATTATGACATGGATATTGAAAGCGAAACTAAATCAGAAACACAATCGGTTCAAGCGGGAAATATACTCAAGCGGTCTGTTAGCGATGCTGGTGAAGAAGACACTCATGAAGTTAAGCGATTAAAATTAGAAGCTGCAGCGGCAAAAGTAAGACGATCGGCCTCATATGACACTGAATGCTTTAGTCATAAAGATTCTTCGTTACCTACTGCTGTAGATACTAAAGACACAAAAGAAGATGAGAATATTGCTGTAGATGTTAAGACTGATGCTCCAAATCCTAATGAGCAGGTAAGTAAAACCTTGGACTGTGCAGAAGAAAAACAACAAAAAGCTTTGTCCGAAGACACCGATATAAATAATGATAAACAAGGCGAAAGTTCCAGCTCTTCTTCATCATCTTCTTCATCTAATTCAAATTCAAGTGAATCATCTTCAGATAGTTCAAGCAATTCCAGTGCAAATAGTGATAACTCAAGTAAATCATCCCAAGATAGTAAACCCATAACAGAAGAAGAAATAAATAAAATAGTTTCAGCTTGTCTTGATGCGTTAGAAGATTGTGCAAGCCGCTATACACCGCACTATAAAGCCTTATATAGGCTAGCACATTATCATTTTTACTCTAAAAAGGGTAAAGACATTGAAAAATGCAGGGATATAATGTTGTATACTTTCGTTTCGAGGTCAGGTCAAAAAATGACTGGGCTCTTTAGTAGCAAAACGGCTAACAACTTTTTTAATAATATTTGGAGATTTACATCTTCAGATGTTGAAAAACCAGGCGGTTTCGCGTCTCATATGAATCGTTCCGTATTACTTACTTTAGAAATATTAAAAGAGATAGATGACCATAACACTTTACTCGAAATAAGTTTACTTTTGCAAAAGCATCCAGAAAAAGATAAAACATATTTACGAGATTCTGATAGAGAAGAATTGGCGCAGCAAGCATTCACATTATCAGTTCAATCTCTTAAAGGGCAGGTCTTCAGATTCAGTCAACAGGCTGATTTAAAAAGCAATGAGGTTGAGCGACAGGCTCTTAAAAGTCTGATAATTGATATTAGCAAAGCATATAATAAAGTTCAAAGGCAACCAAATTCAAAGCAACTCGTTAACTTACTAGTAGATGCTTACAAACTGGTTATGACCACGCCTGTTACGGAAAATATGAATTTAGTTGATCTTAGTATAAAATATAGTCAATTATTAAAGCAGCAAGCAGCAGTTGCGAGTATGGATAAAACTCAAAACTTACAAAAGAAACAAAGTGTAAAATATACGCCTAAGACAGCTGCGGTCGGACCAACCCAGACAAAAGTAGACCCTAAACCTCAAAACACGTCTTCATCAGTTATACCGAAGATATCATCATCACAAGAATTGTCATACCCAGAATACATGCCGATATTAAATGATCCACTGCTCTCCCAACAAACTGCAGCAGCGTTATCGTATATCGGCAACATGAGCGCTTTAGCCGGCTATGCGTCTCTTCAGAATTCATTGCAATCCACTTTCCAAACGTCATTTCAAAACTCGTTCCAGGCCGAAATTTACCGACAGTTTCTTGAGCAGAATTTTTCGCCGTATAGCTTGATGCATCAGAAAAAGAAGCGTGGTCCAAAACCTATGAGAAGGTCGTTGTCGAGTGGTTCATCGCAAACCAAACAGAAACCATATTCAGTATCCATGCCATCTGTGACGAAAGCTGCACCTACTCCTGTCATAACCAGCCTACAGAAATCAACGTCCGCTCAATTAACTCCTAGCATGGGAACAGTTCTGTCTTCATTACCTCCTTCGATGACTGCAAGTCTGTCCTCTTTTGGAGCAACGAGCACGCATTCAAGTTCTCATAGCTTCGTTCCTCAAGCGCACTCTTCGAGCTCGTCTATATCCGTCCACTCGAAACCTAATATCCTCCACAAAGTCAGCCCCAGTAAAACGCTGCAGGAAAAATTGGCTGAAAAACACAAGAGTTTGCCTTCCACTAAAACTGTACCACAGGAGATCAATGCGTCGATAAGTAGACTACCCTCTTCGTTAACTATAACTAAAACGTCGAGTTCCAAACAGCCGTTGGTGCAAGGAAAAAAGCAAGAAATGAAAAACGACATAAGACCAAAACCTATATCATCAGATGAAGTGATTGTATTGGACGATGATTAGTATATTTATTATCTTTATATTTATACGTTTATATTGTAATGCATTGGTGTGTATGAAAGTAATAAATATAATTATTTATCCTAAGGATTTTATTTATTTAATACAAAAACTTTGTTCAAAAAGAATTATTTATTTAAAATCTATTTACAATAAATTATTTGCGTACAATAATATAAGTCTTATTGTTAGCGTGGGAACATTCTTGCTATACATAATTATCAATATATTGAACTTTATACATACACATTTTACAAAATCATGTTTTCTTTAACTAAAAAGTTAAACAGTATGGATAAAATGTTAAATTTGGGTATTTTTCCAGTATATTATTTTTTAACATAAAAGTTTGTTTTGAAATAACGATAGAGAAACGAATAAAATCTATAATTATTATAGTAGGTTTTTATTATTTTCCAATTTGGTAAACAAATAACATTACAACTGTCGATTCGTAGTGTAATCCAACAATCTATACTAATATTATAAAGAGGCAGAGTTTGTTTGTTTGAAGGCGCTAATCCCAGGAACTACTAAACTGATTAGAAAAATTCTTTTTGCATTAGATCGCCTATATATTGAGGAAGGCTATAGGTTATATATGTATCATCATGCTTCTACCCGAGATAAATGTCAACAAATTCCATACATCATTGTAAAACTAATGTTTATATAATCAAAAAAAATTAACGCGGGTGAAACCGCGGGGCACAGCTAGTATATTATAAAAGTATACATCAAAATAGGTACACTTTCACATGGTTTTGGATATTAATTTAATGGAAGCATGCAATATGCATAGTTCTTAAAGTTAAATGATAAAAATGAACACTGTATAAATGATTCTGGATTGTATTAATTTATATTACGTCAAAACATATCTGTTTTATGAGCATTTCTTTCAAAGTATTGCAAATTATTCGCGACAATTAGTCGTTAGTGCTTAGATATGGTTAGTGTCGATATGCAGTAAAAAGTATTCTATTTGTAGACCCGGCTATCATCATACCAAATTTCATCAAAATCTGTCCAGTGGTTTTCTCGTGATGCGTTCCCAAACAGACAAAAATTTTAAAAACTATAGGCCTCTGTATCGATAATAATGACTTTCAATAAGATTTTCCAAAAAATATTTAATGTACAGATTCGATTCAGATTTTAATTATATGTATAGAATACAGATGAATAAAAGTAAGTCGTATTTCTTTTCCAAATTGAATGAACAAATACTTATTAATAACACTTTAATGTTGTTAATGTTAAATTACATCAACCTTAGGATATTTTTAAGCAATAACAAGTTTTCTTTAAATAATTACATACAGAGTAAAAATTACACTGTTTCAGTTCTTATATATTTTATATATAACCTGTTTCTGCCCACATCTGATACATGTTTTTACATATTTATTTAATGTATTTATATTTATGTACTATAGTATTCTGTATTTATAGAAGTCCATCAGCATATTGCTCAGATTGAAGTCTGCTATTACAGTGCCAATGTATAAGAGGATCAGACCTGGAACCGGAAGAAGAAATACTCTTGCATTTTTGATCATTGGTAAATCTGTAAAGAAGAATAGCAAGATTAATTTTATAAAATTAATTTATTTAATCCAGGAAATATCTACTAGTATCTACATATATCATTAACAATTTATCAGAACTCTTTTGTATCTGTACTATTATTATAAATGTGAAAGTTTGTGAGTATGGATGTTTGTTACTCTTTCACACCAGAACAGCAGAATGGATCTGGATAAAATTTGGTTGGATTCTATATAGAATAATACATAGGCTTTCTACCTTGGAAAAATGTACGGTTCTCGTGGGATAGATTTGTTTTGTTTTTACTAGGGACAAACACGAAACAAAACCAGGGTGAGTCGCTAGTTTTCAATAGATGTATGGAAGGATAGCAACGGAATTATGACAAATTGTGAGAGCACGGTTTGTTGCTTCTTTTAACAGGATGAGAGTAACTATTCTAATTATGCCTACTAAGATACTGAAAAAAAAATCAAAAATGTCAATGCAAAGGTCAAAATATATTTATGAATACATAATATAAAAAAAAACATGAAATTCGGTCAAGCTACTTAGAAGGAGAAGAATTATGAATATAAACACAATGAATTTTTATATAATAAAGACAGTAGACTTAGAATTTTATATAATAAGTTCAATATTTATTATTTTTTATACTTACTGCTATATCCTAAAAATGTGATGTACATGTAATATATGATGGATGCCAGCCAGAATGTGTTGGCCACCAGGCACGACAAGACTGGTAGATCTGCAACGATAAAAGTTATTAAAATGAAATAGGTGTTATTTATTTACTTTTTAATGAGGATAAAGACGTTGCTTTAGTTTTTCGCTCAAGAAATATATTTAGAAATATATTATAAATATAATTTGAAAAATACTATAAATTATAAGTCCAAATTCAAAATTTCTGCTATTAGTTTCAAAATGAGAATTGATATAATCTAACTGAGATAAAAGCAAAAAAGGATAAAAAAAATAGCCTATACTGCTCTATGATAATGTAATTTTCTGTTAGTGAAAGAATTTTCTGAATCAGGTCAATAGTTTCAAGAGATTACCCACTACATACAAACTTAAAGTCTCTTAATAATATTGGCGTAGACTGTAAACAGGTATTTAAAATATTTATTAATTAATATTTTCATGATATAAACTTTAATACATAAAGTAATTAAAAAAGACATGGTCACAGACAAATTATAGTATACTTTGTAAATAGACCCTTTAGAAACTATAATTATATATAAAAACAAACTAGGTTAATAAAAACTCACTATTGAATAATAATATTTGAAAGAAATGTAGTAAAGACAAAGGCGGGAAGAAAGCATTGATGTGGATATCAAAAGCGTAGCCCCACTCTACGTCACCTACTGATCCATCTACGGCTAAGTATTTATTACTTATATACCTGAAAAAACAATGCAATATTTATATAAATATGGTTAATTAAATATAAGTAAAGACATATATTATACTAGTGATTTTCTCTCACTTCACTCAGGTGCGTTCCTAGGTATGGTTTAATTTTCTTCAGCAGAAGCCTAATTCTTTTTCTAAAATAAAAGTAACCTAAGTTACTTCTTATAACATTAGCTATCTGCTAGTGAAAGTCCAATCAAAATCGGTCCAGCCGTTTCGGAGATTAGCAGGAACAAACAGAAAGACAAAAATTTTAAAAATTGTGTTTTTCTTACAAGTACTGTATATAATTTCAAATGTATTTAGTAAAAAGCTATTATTTTAACATTACAAACAGACATTTCAATTTTATTTACCTATATAGATAAAGATGTATGGATATAAAAAGGGATGCTTACCATGTTTATCACTAAAGCTCATGAAGTAATAAAAATATTTGTTTAGTAAATTAATACTTAAAAGTTAGATATTCCAAATATATTATCATTTTTCAAATTATTCTATCTTTGTTTCATGAAATTTAATCAAAAGATGCATGAAGCAGTGTAATTTAACTTCATAAGCTATTAACAGTTAAATCCCATACAAAGAAATTAAACAGTTTTTTGGCTCAGTAAGTAGATATTGCTAGTTGATCTTATTATAACTAAATGCAAATAGTATCTATGAAAAATAATGACAAATAAGAACTTATTAAACCTAAAGGTTTATTCATCAGGAAAATTGTAAAATTGAATGGTAGGATCCAGAATTTCATTGTACTTTAATTTTCATTTTAAATTAGACAAAAATATTTCAAGATTTACTTTTTCTATAATTAATTTTACATAAAAATCATATGACACCATTTATTAGAAACTTCTTTGAATTTTTTTTCTTTCATTCTTAATGGTTAAAATAATATTTTGATCTTATAATATTACTTATAGCTAATATATAAACTCAATATGCTTACCAAAATATTGTTGAGACGATGATACCAGCTCCAATAAAGTCAACAAATACCACAAACAGAACAAATAGAGTTAATTGTGTCCAGTTCAAGCTCATAGCTAAGGCGAAGCACACAGAAGACACTGGAATAATTTTAAAAGTAAATAACTTCAATTGTTTTTATTATGAACTACTTAAATTATTATTTAATTTATATGGAAAAGTATTTAAATAATAAACCAAGCATATTTTTTCATTTTTATGTATCAAATATTTTTAACACTTACAGAATAACCATACACTTAATAGGACTAAAAAAGCTGGGTCATCTCTTGCAAATTGTGATTTTGTATCTGAAAGAACAAAAGAATTTAATTGTTGTAATAACTGTAAGAAGTAATACCTTAATCAATAAAATGGCGATAAAATATATTTTGAGTTATTTTAAAAAGGAAAAGTAGTAGTAGGTATGTGTATAGTGAAATGGATATGTAATTAATATAAATAGTTAACAAAACATACTGTCTTAAAATGAAGCTACTATTAAAAAATAAATTTCCCTTACGTTTCCTATAGTTAAAGTTTCTAAACACTTTCTGTGGAGACACAAACAGATATACCATTTGCCAAGCTGCAAATTCAAAGTCCATTTGGTTGAATTTGAATAGACGTCTAAGATATTTGTATCGTTTTACAGCAGCACTGGCTGTTGTAGGCTGATAATTGGCTGGAGCTGGTAGTGGTGAGGTACTTCTTGGGTAGTTCGAAGTAGAAGGTGTAGGTGATGTAGAATATTTCATCATGTCAAGAAATATCCAACACACACATAAAACGATATCACTTCGTTATATTACTTCACGTCGTTGTTCTTTATCAAACTTTTGTAAGTAAAGATAAAAAAACGTATGTATAATTATTTTTTTTATTGAAATTAATATTTTTATTTTCTTTTTCTGCATATCACGTCATTTTGTAATGTCACTTTTACACATCAAAGTCACTTTGACATATCCGAAAAATGTGTTCAGTTCAAAAATAACATGGATGTACAGCTTAAACAAATGATGTTATCAAAGATGAATAATTGGTTAACATAAATAAATAATTATACCGATATGATGTATTCCTTCCTGCATAAAATTTAAAACAGTTATTAATTGATTATACGAGCCACATTATGATGGTTTTGTAAATCAGGCAGTTAAAAATGACGAGATTGGTCAGAGCGAAAAAAATAGAAGGAAGAAAAACCTATATAATTAATATATTGTAATACAAATCTATCCCACGAGAACCGTACATTTTTCCGTGATATAAAGTAATCTATGTGTTATTTCAGACCAAAATCGATCCCTGTGCCTAATTTCAATCAGATCCGTTCAGCCGTTCTGGCTTAAGAGAGTAGGTAACAAACATCCATCTAACCATCCTCTCAAACTTTCACATTTATAATATTAGTATGGATATGGATAATTATTTCTAAAGGTCAAAGGGTAAAATTAGATAGTTTAAATCCTTCCTTAAAAAATAGGTCACAAATGCAAATAGAGTTCAGAATTTAGTGCATTAACCAGCTTCAGTGTCATATGTTGGATATATTTATAATGTAAAACTTAATAGAACTACTCATGGCAACATATACATACATACACTAACAAATTACTCATGAAATGAATCTCTGTTACGGTTTTTTATGTGAACATAAACTAATCATGATTCAAGCATTTAATATACTTAAAGGAGGATTTAAAAGTATTGGAGGATGTGGAGGAGATGCAGGATTCAAATTATTTATGTATTTATCGAACATCGCCATAGCTTCGGTTTTGAACCATGTCGGTATATGGAACTCTTAAAAATGGAAAAATACATTTATACAGTATTTTCTTAGGATAAGAATTATCGAAAGAAATATCCGTTTTCTTACCTTAAAAGTTTTTTGAAAAACTTGGAATAGGTACTAATTAAAATTGTAATAACCAAAAGAAAATAATGAAAAATGATATGGTAGACGACGAGGTAGAGCAGTATGATGAGGTAGAGCAATAAAACAACATATTTATTAATTCTTTTTATTTAGTTTTATTTACATTATAAAATACGTAGTAGGGGCTAGAATAATTATATTCTAGTTCATTAAAGCCCCTACTTGGTTACAAATAGAATATCGGCTGTGCATCAGTTATTTAGTTATACCTATATGAAACGATGGCAAATGTAAGTTATGAAATATGGTAACCAGAGTGCTATTATATTCAATTGAATTAAGTACAATAAAACTAACTTACAGTACTCGTAAGTATGCAATCGTGTAAAGGACTTTACTTAATAGTTAAAAATAAGTATTTAAAAAAATGTTTTGTAGTCACAATTTGCTCGACTGTTTTTTTAAAGTGACAGCCGAAAAATAATGTTTCCTTCGCACGATCTGTGTTATTTTTTAATTTTATGTTTAATTATAAAAAAAAAAATGATGTATCAAGTAAAATGTTGATAATTTCGGTCCAGGTGTGATCTTAATATTAATAAATCAGTCAGGACTATTAATTATATAATTATAATTAAACTGGTTTCGTTCATCTAGTACAAGCGCGATTTGTTTAAATTGTTATAATAAATAGTTAGAATGTAGTTTAGTTAAATACCTTTAAATACTTAATATAATTTCATGAAAGTCATGATACACACATTGGCAAAAAACCAATTTATTATTTAGTTTTCTCTCGTAAAGATGAATTAGCACTACTAAGGAAATATTCAACTCTGTATTCATTCTGTACGTTCATTCTTTCCAGTGTAGTAGATTTATAGCATAGTTATTAACTATTATATAGACTGCAAAAATTAATATTTTTATGTTTTAGAACTCGAAACAACAATTACCTACCATTAGATGTGAATGGTTATGATATAACGCCTATTACTTTATGTTAGTAGTATAATCACGCTGTACCAATTTCTTTCGAAGAAAGTACCTATTATGTACAAAATTATTACACAATATATTTTTCTAATTACAAAAATAAAATACCTATATACAACATATCTTTAAAAAATTGAATACTTAAAAAAAAAGTTATGGTCAATAAGATAAGGTTGTAAGGAATACAGACTTTGTCTTTTACATTAAAAAAAATAAAGTAGATCATAATTCAGTTGTTAAATGTTATTTTCGCGCTTAAAAATAAACAGCTAAAATCAAAGTCAAAATTGTATAGAAATAAAAACACAATGCAAACAATTGAAAAATTATGTGACATTTTGTTGAATCCAGGACAGATAGTGTGTTACTCGAGTGTAAACGCCAGGATATCCAGGTTCCCCGCATTTGTTGCCGAAAGAAACAACACCGATTTGAGTCCAGCGGCCATTGGCGAGCAACATCAGCGGACCACCCGAGTCCCCCTGAAAAATTATAATAGGTACATATTAATTTGTTATTATTTTATAACTTAGATTGATTTTATTTAATAATACTATAAGACGTAGGTTATATCATTTCGAATAATTATTAGACTTTTTTTTAAAGTAACGATTTAAGTTTTTTTATTGTTACACTCTTGTTTTCAGTTTTTCACTGTACAGAGTAAATAAAATTGTTTCAGATATACAACTGTATGATTTATACATTTGTACATCTTGAATTTAACATTCGTTGATACAGTTATTCGCCTATGCCTTGGTTAACGAATTAAACGATTTCCTAATTAGGCAATGCTATTTATATTTTTGGTAATATTTATTTCTAGTTAGTTAGTTAGTTCAGTATACATACTGTTTATTTGTTAATAATCACTAACTTTCACCTATTTCTTACTTCTGTTTTTTTTATATTAGTAATGTACTATTGTAAATAAGCCTAATAAATAAAAAAAATATATTATTTATTACAAATTATCTTACCTGGCAAGCATCAACCCCGCCTCTAGGGTATCCTGCGCACAAAAATGTATCTGTGATCGGTTGGAAGTATGCTCGATCACATTCCTCGTTCCTCCACACAGGTAGTTTCGCTTCTAGCTGTCGAGAGCTCTCGCCACCGCCGTACCTCGTCGTCCCCCAGCCCACTACGGTGGCCACTGAGCCATCGAATTGTTTTCGGGACAGTTCACCTCGTGGTAAGCAGATTGGTATCACGTATTTTGATTTTTGAACGTTTTCTGTAATAAATAATACTATCGTGAGATTCGCTATTAGAATAAATTGGAATTTTGCTAAATATATTTCATTCAATTTTTTCCTCGAAAGATAATCTAAATTGGAAACCAAGTGAGTAAGTTATTACTTTACTTAGCTTCTAGTAGCTAGTTCAACATAATTTTTTTATGTTTTGCTATAAGATAGGATTTCACTATACTGTAAATTAAATTGCTGCTACTGCTGTTACCAGAAAAAAATAATATTTATGGTTAATTCCCTCGCTAGGTGTGGTAAAAGAACTCCTAAATTCCTGCTAATACTGAAAATACGAAAAATTGCATGTGTTTTTTTATTTTTCTTTATGTAGCAATAGATTTACGCGATTTTTATTATAATACTAGTGACTCACCCTCGCTTCGCTCGGGTTAATCCTTAGGTGGTTCTTTTAATTGACATAATTTTTTTATTTATGAACTGATTGAAATAAAACAAATACTAAATTTTAAGTGAAGCTTACTATGGTAAGCTTCACTTAATATTTAGTATAATATAATACATTAGCGAAAAGCGCACCCAAATTGGTTAAGCCGTTTCGGAGATTAGCGCGTACAAACACACAGACGAACAGACAAAAATTCTACACTTACACTTTTATTATATGTATAGATATGCATAGATATACGTTGGAAAGTTCATATATCATAGATTCTTTCTCTAGTTTTTCTCTTAATTTTATAATTTCGTGGGATTTTCGTATATCGTGAAAGGTCTCTAGGGGTGCGTGTTACTACTACTACTAGACTAGTCTCCCATGAAGTCCACCCTAAACGTCTCTAGACGTTATAAAGAGCATTACCAGATAACACAAGTATAGCGATGTCGTTGTAATATCCAACTCGGGAGAACTGTTCATGCGCGCGTACGGCGGTCACGCGGAGAGTCACCGGTCGGGAGGGCTCGTCGTCCCGCGCGAGGTCCACGTCTCCGAGACGTACGCTGAACTGACGTGCAGGGAAGCTGGGAATGGAATATATGGTTAAAAATACCTTTATATTAAGGATTTCTTTAGTTAAAAATCAAAGTCAGTTGGACGTTTCTTCCGAGTTATATAACAGCAGCCTATTACACCGAATCATAATCTACTTGTAAGCTAAATTTCATTCAAATCCGTCCAGCTGTTCTACCTAAAGGATTAACATGCACGTGCATGTTACAGCGACGGATTCGAAACACACACATTCAAAATTTTGCAATTATAATAGCAGTTCGCTTGGTAATGCATCCCTTTTATAGTACTTTGCTTCATATAAATTATGTATATAATGTTATCCCAAATTTAGCTTTTAACTTTCCGCCAGTATTGGCACACTAACCTAACCCTCATTATGGATGCTGATACTCGAGTATTTTTAGTGTAGTTTATCAATACATTAAATAAAATAATCAATGGGACAACCCACGGTCTTTGCTTAGAGTCTCTCGTGCAATGAGCTGCTGTTAGCACATGGCGTTTTCCAATAAGTGTCCCTCCGCACCAGAACTCGCGTCGATTGTTTCCGTGTAAATATATAGCGGCCATCCACGGCCAAGCGCCAGGTTTTGCTTCTGTGCCACCAACTATACGTCCACCCTCTTCTTCTCTCTGTCCGCAATCTGAAAGGTTTATAATTATGGGTCATGTTAAGTTATTCGATTTTCTTATCTATCATTAATATAGATAAAAACATACATATACATGTATATACATGACTCTACAGTCATCTCGATAGAGGTAATTTTTTATTGTTAGCTGATATTAACACATAGACAGATGGTAGGGCAATTAATTTTATGATTAGTTATATAAGACTATTATGTATTTAGAAATCACATATATTCATCAAATTTTATTTAATAGGCATATGTACACTAATACTTATGTAATATATCTATTAATCGTTTTGTAGTTACTGAAGTTTATGATTAATAGAATTTATGGAAGGCTGATTTACTGTTAAAGTTTTCCTTACCAAAGTTTGTGGTATTACGAAATATTTAGATGTCCATTGAGTATTCGGCGAATGATAGCGGATATATTTACCAGTAATACTTTAATAACTAACGGGTATTTTTTGTTAATGTATCAATAAAGAAAATTAATATTATTTACCATTTACATCGACAATGTTGGAGAAGTTGCCGATAAATGGCGGAGCTACAGTATAGAAGCTTGTTGTTGATGGTACTCGTGTTGTTGTTGCTGTAGCAATAGTGGTAGGTTTAAAAGTGGTAGTGGTAGTGGTTTTAGGTTTCTTTGTCGTTAACACAAGAATTGCTGAGGGCTTTTTCGTAGTTGGTCTTTGAACAGGTCGCTGTGTTGTTACAGGGATTAAATAAGTAGGATTACTAGTAGTCGTCTTCACTGGTTTTTCGACGACCGGTGTCGCAAGAACCACGGCGTCTCGAGGACAACATACTCCAGGAACAAACAAATCTTTAAAACATAAGGACTCCCGAAGACTCACTAGATTGAGGAGCAATTGAGGACAATTTCTCAAATCTTCACAAACACCCTGCTCTCCTTCAGGCGTTGTACATGATTTGGCATCACTTTGACTGAAATCAGCCGTGGCTATTCTTGTTATTGGTGCATCTGGTAAGACTTTAGGTAATGCTTTCTTAACTATAGGCGCTATTTTATCTGTTACGTTTCTTCCAAGAACGTTCTTACTTATTGTGTAGAGAGCTTGCGGAAGTTGTTTCAGGTTGGGATCCGATTCGTTCCTTTCATTCTCATTTACCATGTCAATAAGGTAGTGCCCGACTGTGTTGATCGCGCCTAGAGTCTCCGATATTCTAGTAAAAGCAGATTGTGATAGTAGTCTTCCATCATTTGGACTATTTCTACTTTCTGTTTCTATGAATTCAACAGACGATTGACTGTTATAATTTTGAGGGTAAGTTTGAAAGTTCTGAACGCCAGGTCCTTGAAATGGGTTCTGGTTATAAGAGTATGGCTGATTGTGTGGACCATTGTAGTATGTTTGAATGTCAGGTGACCTTTTCTGTGGTGAAGTGAATCGCCAAGGCGGATGTCCTGATTGATGCACACTCGAAGGTGGTCCTGGAGACTGCACGAACGAAACTGAAATAGTATGATATTTTGAATAGTTTACGACATAATAAACTTAATATAATCGCAGGGAACAAAATTATTGATGCATACCTACCCGGGTGGAGAGGTTGGTACTGACATCTTATTGGTAGTACTATCAATAGGATACCTGAAAAGATAAAAAGGGTATTTATTTATTATACCAAATACTATATAATCAAACTTTAAAATAACAATAATGTAACTCATAACCTATATTTTAAAAAAAAGTGTGATATGCGTGTAAGAATGATATTTTTAGAATATTTGCCTATATTTTTTATTCATATACCGCAGTGAGTGACCTTATTACTGTAACAAAAGCAGTGAAGTTAAAGTGATGTCGTGTTTATTGTTTACAGAGCACTCGTCTGCACTAGTTAACTCTGACGCGACTGTTGGGTTGCATCTTCAATATTTTAATGCTAATTTAGCTTAGTCTTCTTATTTTGTAGAGACGTCATTTGATCCTCAACATTACTTACGTATAATAGGAGTAAGATGAGAAACCTCTGGATAATATTTTTTGTTAAAGTTTTTAATACGGGCACTTATTTGAATCTAAAACAACAGATCAAATAATACTATACTAGGTAAAACTATTATCGCTAGCGACTTGCTCTCGTTTCGCTTGGGTACGTCTCTATGTGGCTTTTCTATTTATAATATATACCTACTAGAAACGCCATCTTATAGCAAAATTTGATATAAATAGTATATTATATTAAAGTAGCCAATAGTAGCCTATTATTGTATTGTACTGAATTTCATACAAATTCATCAAGCCGTCTCAGCGTTAGCGAGTAACAAATATACACACATACAAACTTTTGCATTTATAACATTTCCACTTTATTCTAACTTTAGGATAAATAAAATATATGTTGTTGGGACATTTCCACACAGCACCATCTAGTTCCATGGTAAGCTACTATGCTTGTGTTATGGATACCAGCTAGTTGATACACTACATAAATATAACTTTAAATACATATTATAAATATAAACACCCATGACTGGAGTACAAACATTCGTGCTCATCACACAAATGAATACCCCCAGTGGAACTCGAACCCGCGATTGTCGGCACAGCAAGTAGGGTCACTACAAACTGAGGTAAAAGTGTCGTCAAGTAGGATATCTATAAGGATAACTTTGGGATCACTTTAATTAGGTCGTTTTAATCATGAAATAGAATCTACTACACGATAGTAAATATGTACCTAAATATTACACATTCTAAAGGTATACGTGTAATGGATGTTCCATTCCTAGAAGCTGAGTTCATCTTCTAACTTTCTAAATTCCTAATTGGCTGAATTTTATCAAAAAAGGAATCTTGGAAGAATCACGTATCCAAAAATTAAATAGAAATCAGTCACACTCGTAGAAACGAGGTGAAATTTATGTCATAGTTTTATTTTACTTTTCATAGGAATCGGTTTCATTGTACAATCAAAGGTAAAAGTTGTTTTGAAATTAGGTTATTAAATGGATATTACAAATAAAAACTAATGATTTTTAATCCTTTGAGTATTTTTTTTAAATTATTTCGTACTTTTTTAATAATATTAAAATACACATTTTGATGACACGCTTGGCTAAGTTTGTCGTACCTACATGCTGTGTCAGCCGTTGCGGGTTTGAGTCCTGCTGGGGGGATTAATTGTGTGATGAGCACGAATATTTGTATTCTAGTCATGAGTGTTTATATTTAAAATATGTATTATTATATATGAGTAATGTATCAATTATCTGGTATCCATAACACAAGCCTCGTAGCTTACAATGGAACTAGATGGTGCAATGTGTTCATGTCCGCAATATATCTATGTATCTGTAGTAAAATATTATTATAGTTAAACTCGCACAAACATGATAATAATTTTATTACAAACTAAATATCAATAAAAACATGCCAAAATTAAAGCAATTGAAAAGAAATATAACACAAAATCAATAAAGAAAAGGATCATTAATAATGTGTTATGGGCAATTTTTATAGCTGTGGCCGAAATTCGTCCGCTTCGTAAGAAAGAGTTAAACGTGCTTTAAAAATTGATTTAAAGAACGTAATCCAGTAAACCAATAAAATATCGAATTTAAAGAACAATTGGTTCTTTATAGCGGATATTGGAATAATGTCCTCTTAACTAATTTTTAGGATTTCGTACCCGAAGGCTGCCAACGGAACCCTAATACTAAGCCTCCGCTATCCGTTTTACAGAGTGTGTATTTCTATTGCCGCTATAACAACAAATAATAAAAAACCAAAACAGCGAATTTCAAAAAGGCCGCCAAATTAAAAAAAAAAAACGATTACGATCGTAAGAAATCAACTCGCACCTGACCCTGACCTGGTTTTCAGGGCTAAAATAAAAGTATTATTTGGAGAATTTATATATTGGAATTATTAGTTTATAGTGTCAACTATCTAAATTCGAGATCAGACTCAACTTTATGTGTTACCTAATAGAGACACCGAATATAACACCACTATCTCCAGATTGCTTTTGAGAGTTTCTTGCTATACTTTAATATTACAATCCAGCGTTATCATCGTTTTTAAGCAGCAAAATACATTTTCCCTCTTCACTTATTCACTATCCATCTTATTGTTGAGCAAAAATAATCAAATGTGAATGTCACTTTCATGTTAGGTATCCTATTTTACATTTTATAGCTGAGTAAACAACTCCACTAAACAAGTATCGATTTAATCGGTGGAAATATATCGGTTCTGATATATTTCGTTTAACTAAACATTTTATATTAGGCATACGTTTTAATTTATGTATTTTTTTTTTAACTTTTTTTTTAATTTATTTTTTATTTTTGTGATTGTTGATGCAAAATTATGGTTCTATTTTCATTTCATTATAATAATGTGGCAGTAGATAAATAATCATTAATCACGATAAAAAATGACAAAAGAATATAATATTTCCTCAAAGTTTCTTAATAGTACTTTAAAATATATAAAATACTCTAAAATATGTAAGTAAATTAGTTCTTATACTTCTACGGATTTCTGTACAGCGTAAGGTTTATTGTGCAACCTCTTAAGGGGTTAAGGAACGTTGCATGAGGTCGCTGGGAACCGGTTGTGCCGAATTCATAAGCAACGTTCCCAATTGTTTTTTTTTTAAATTTGTATGCAGTTTTGACCAAGGTGTTGCAACTCTCAGTTTTATGGTGTTTTGTTTTAATCTGTATTTTATATCAAATACATTTATTTAATACTTTCTTTAGATATATGCGAATATTTGACATTTTAAATTTATTTTGTGTTGCAACATATTATATTTATTGATATGCATTTCAATCCTTTTTCCTATATCCTTTTATTCAAAATATTTTTTATAACAATAAGATTTTTTATTCATAAACTTCAAAGAGAAAACTTATAAACAATTACATATACTATCTATATTTTTTTTATTTACTCGACATATTTAAATAATTGTTTACAATTCTATTAGTGTTTACTTATAATTTGTTTCAAGCTATGTGTAGTTTTGCAAAGTTTGGCATTGATCCTGTTGATCGTGAACTCTACTTAATATAAGTCCACTCGACGAGACACTAGAAAGTAGTACACGTAATGGTTTGCGTAACCCACTGTTTTGGTGTTCTTGGGAAAGATTAGTTGTATGAGAAATCGACCTTGATGTGTAGATAAAGAAACATGACTGAAAGTTAGATGTACGATATGTTTGTTACTTGTTCTGATGTAGTAGGTATAGTATAAGAAATAGGTACTAATAGCTGTTGTTGGTAGTTTTTAGCTAAGTATTTAAAAACAAGTGATTCATCCTTGTTAATTTGAAGGAAAATATTTAATGCGGCGAAATAAAAGTATTATATGATGATACTCTGCAACCTCCACTCTACTTCACTTCATAAATCATAGCTTAGTTAAAGAAAAACATGCTTAGAAACATATAAAATGCCAAAAGTGTAAATTAATACGAATTACGTTTGTATGATGTTATATAAAGTGAATAAAATGGCCGAATGAAGCTAATGCTTTTGTATTCTATTTATTAAATGCTACAAAAAGGAATCCTTTCTCTCAATTAACGAATAAAATTCCACTTTGTGGACACATCGCGCAAATAAGGCAGCGATCAATTTTGTTTGTTAGAGCATCTTTAAATAAATAAAAGCTCAATAATTATTTTATTTTTTAGTTATTCGTATTCTTCTCAGCAAACTCTTTCATTTGATATCCATATCATGAAGGAGCATAAATAAAATGTAGTCCGCAATCTTTAGGAGTCCACCATACAGGATTTAGGCTGACGTCGACGCTAACCATGCATTGTCCAAACTAAACCTGTATACAAAATTTCAGCTCAATCGGTTGAGGATAACTGCTTTAAAATTCAGTTGCAAGATTTGACCCTAACTAACACTAATGTGGCAAGTTAAATAAAAGCTTTTACAATACTCTAACAAGAAGAATGAAAATAACAAATAAAAATGGTCAATGGGAAACCATACATCACCCATTAAGGAGATTAAGGCAGTAATAGGTACATACAAAAACTACGCGGTCAGAGCTATAGGCAAATGCTAGTAGAATAAGTATTATTTCGGAAATATTAAAATGCCTGAATAGAAAAGACTGAAAGGTATCTATATAGATAAGATTAAAAAGCAAAACCTTATCCAAACTGAAAATTTCATACAAATCTGTAAGGCCGTTTTCGAGGTACACGCATAAATTAATATACACCGTATTATATAATAGTACCTGGGCGACCGAGCTTCGCTCGGAGTTCTTGAAAGATTGTATATTTTACATTAAGTGACTAAGTGTTACTGAGACAGTTGTATAGATGTCGCCATAAGAATAATTTTCTTTTTAATTTGGCTTAAAAATAATTTTACATTAAGTGACTAAGTGTTACTGAGACAATTGTATAGATGTCGCTATTAAATTTTGCGTAGAATAATGCATAAGAAAAACGCATGAAAACTCGAAAACACGCGTTTTTCCAGACATGTGACTAATCTAGATCAATTTTTCGCCCCCGAAAGCCCCCATATACAAAATTTCAGCAAAATCGTTAGAGCCGTTTCCGAGATCGCTGGTATAAATAAATAAATAAATAAATATATAAATATACAAGAATTGCTCGTTTAAATATATAAGAATATATAAGATATACTTTAGGATTACCACTTGTCACTTCTATTTGATATTTGGAATTCGGAGATTTCGAGGACTGTATTTATGACCAATAATGTAGCCTATTATTAGTGAGAGATTTTTTAGACAAATAGTTGCGAAGTTTTCAACATTTAAACTCATAATTAATAAACATTAAACTCTTCATAATAGTGTAAGAATATGAGTATGAAAACGCCTACATATATAAAAGGCAAAAGTGATTGACTGATGTATCAACGCACAGGCCAAACCCTTAAGTCTAGAAAATTGAAATTTCGCACTCGTAATCCTTATATAACGAAGGCATCCACTAAGGAAGGATTTTTCATAATTCAACCCCCAAGGGGGTGAAATAGGGGATAAAAGTTTGTATGAAACTTTTTATTTCTTGAACATATTTGCATGAAATTTTATATTTTTCATAGTTTAATCGCGAGCGAAACCGCGTGTTCTGCTAGTTTACTATATATAAATAAATATAACGTGGCCAATAATAACTGGGTTATGAATGATTTAACGTGCACGGAATATCGATGAAGCGTGTTTCCCGCAACCGGGTCACTTATTACGAAATCTATGTATTTATACCTGCCTTATCGAGTGAAGTTTTATAATAAACGTGGAAAATACGTATTTCCGACACCCTTGTTAAGTTATATTTCAAATTACTCTATTAATAACCTAAAACAAAGGCTAGGCGACATTCTTCGATCTTTATTGCAAATAGAAACTATAACACGCGCAGGAATGCTTAGTTTGCTACATGCAAATAAATATAATAACTGTGTTAGAATGTACAACGTCGTTAATAAATTCTTCAATAGATAAGTTAGATGAACTATCTACATTTCTCAGTATATGAAGGAGAATAGTTGTTCAGAAAAATATATGCGCTGTTTGAGTTTGAATGTAAAGTGAAATAATTCTATGAACAGTTTGGTTTCTATTCGGAAAGATAACGTATTACTCGTAGGCGTTTTCTTTTGCAAAATATTACGTCGATTTTTTGTTCGTGCCTGCAAGAAGGACATGGCTAATACAGTATTTATTATCTATACTAATAAATCTATACTAAAGCTGAAGAGTTTGTTTGTTTGTTTGTTTGGTTAGTTGAATGCGCTAATCTCCGGCACTAGTTATCTGATTTGAGAAATTCTTTTTGCATTAGATAGCCCTTTAATTGAGGAAGGCTATTGGCTATATATCATCCTGGGAAAATGTACGGTTCCCGTGGGATAGATTTATTTTTGTCTAGGGACGAACCCGAAGCGAAGCGAGGGTGAGTCGCTAGTACTTTCATAATATTGGTAATCTTTTAAATAAAACTGTCTTTTCCATAAGTGTGTAGCAAATTAAACTCGCACATGAAAATAGCATCAGTGTGAGACTCGGAATTTGAACCTGCTTCACTTGGTTTTTATAGTAAGCTACCACGTTACCACTGGGCTACAGCTATTTTTAATATAGACTTGGTCTGTATAAATTAAATTGAAACTGTTTGTGACGCTAACTCAGTGACCGTCATTCGTCAGTGAAAGCTAGTGATGTCATCTTATTACGCGTTGTGGCTTTACATGTGAATGGAGCTCTTAAATATGGATTAACTCAGGGCTAGTCAATATTTTATTTTCGCCTGTAAATGAAATATTTAGTATCAAATATATTTATTAATAAATATACGTTTGGCTCAGTTTGTAGTGACCCTACTTGCTGTGCCAGTGGTCGCGGGTTTGAGTCCCGCTGGGGCATCCATTTGTGTGATGAGCACGAATGTTTGTACTCCAGTCATAGGTGTTTATATTTATAATATGTATGTATTTAAAGTTATATATGTGTAGTGTATCAACTATCTGGTATCCATAACACAGGCCTCATAGCTTACCATGGAACTAGATGGTGTTGTGTGTTAACGTCCAATGAACATTTATTATTATTATTATATGTCACATATTCACGTAAATAAATCTCACATATCTATACTAATATTATAAAGCTGAAGAGTTTGTTTGTTTGGTTATACGCGCTAAACTTAGGAATTACTAAAACGATTTTAATTTTTTTTCATTAGATAGCTCGTTAACTAAGGAAGGCTATAGGCTACATATCATCCCGGAAAAATCAAACCAAAAAATAAAAATTAAACCCCTTAAAATAAGTGTGTTAGAAAAAAAATATATATAAATCCAATTCCACTCATTCATTTGATTTTAAATAAATTAATATTTGAATGTATAGAAATTTTCATACAGATATACGATTCGTACGGTATTTGCGAATTGCGGGCCTTATCTTGATCTTTCCTTGAAGACATTGTACTGAGATTAATGTATTATGTAAAATTATTGTTATCGGCTTCGGTAATGGTGTTATTTTAATTTCACTTTGAATTTCTATGTGAAATTACTAGATTAAATCACTACTTTCATACATACGTAGTGTGTTTACTTACGAACGACGTAAGTAATTTCTAAGTGGGTAGATAGCTGGATATAAATAGACTATTTAACACATTATACATATTTTATTCGATTTTTAAGTAGTTTCATTTTAAATTTTGGACCCGATGTTGCACGAGAGAGACAGAATAAAAACCGCGAAAATGCCCCAAAGACAAGGTTTTTTTTAAATGTCATTTTGGGTTAATCTAAATAAACAAAAATCAGTCAAGTGCGAGTCGGACTCGCGCACGATGAAAAAAAATCATGTCTATTGTATGGGAGCACCCCTTAAATATTTGTTTTATTTTTATTTAATTAATTATTTATTTTTAAAGTGAATATATAACTAAATATTCTGTGAATATTTAGTTATATATTCACAACGAGCAAAAAAAACACGTTTGTTGTATGGGAGCCCCCTTAAACATTTATTTTATTCTGTTTTTAGTAGGTATTTGTTGTTATATAGCAGAGAATCATCATCTGTGAGAATTTCAACTGTCTAACTATCACGGTTCATGATATACAGCCTGGTGACAGACGGACAGACAAACAGACAGACGGAAGGACAGCGAAGTCTTAGTAATAGGGTGCCGTTTTACCCTTTGAGTACGGAACCCTAAAAATTTATCTTACATTTTGACTAACAGGAAACAATATGTTTTTTTATTTGTCAGTAATAAATAATTTCTGAAACTATTCTAAGCTTTTACCAACTTCTCTATCCTTAGTATTTTTATCTAAGTGAACGGAGCCGCTAACAAAATAATCGTCCAAAATAATGAAACCCTCTTAATACATATAAAACAAGTAAAGATCACAAAATTTATTGTAAATAAAACTATATTTTCGGATTATTTCACAGATTTATTTTGATTTTTGGCTCTCGACGTTTTGAATGCTTTACAGCAATCATGGTCCCGTCACCGTTATAGAGATAGTTTTATTTAAAATGTCAAATATTCGCGTAAATATAAGAAAGTGAAATTTATTGTTCTCATGACACTTTGTGCAAATTCTAGCAAGAAATATAGCAGTATTGGGCTAGGAAAGCGGAAAATAAAATAAACTGTCACCATGGTTATTCTTTAACCTTTTTGGAATGAAAACTTCTTTAGGCAGGTTTGGATGGGGAGTAAATTCATGTAAGTCGTCATCGACATGGTCACGTCATGTGTTAACACTAGAGTGCCGATAGATATCAAAATCAGATAAATGCAAACAGTTTTATTTACTTTGAATTTAAGATCAAACAATCAATTTAAATATCCAAAAATAACAACTGTTTGTTTATAGTTAAGTTTTCACTTCTGTCGGCAGTCCTCATGACTGCTTTTTTTTATAGACTAACATAATTTGTAAAATATCTGGAATTTATTAACCACTTATCTCTAATTATGGTTTTTATGGATAACTATTATTAATTGTGCCGCCTTTTGTTGTAGGTCCTAGGTTTATTAAGGACTAGCGACTCACTCTCGCTTCGCTTCGGTTCGTCCCTAGACAAAGGCAAACCTAACCTACGGGAATCGTACATTTTTCCGGGATGATAAATAGCCTATAGCTTTCCCCAGTTAATGGGCTATCTAATGCGAAAATAATTTTTTTAATCGGATTAGTAGTTCTCGAGATTAGCGCGTTCAACCAACCAAACAAATAAACTCTTCAGCTTTATAATATTAGTATAGGTTTTCTCTCTTTCTACACATTATAAACTAATATAGTTTAAACGAACTTATTTTACCGACAAATCTCCTTCGTGTCTTCGTCATTCTACGGACATTGGCGAAGTAATCTGTGCTTAACTGGCACACTTTGAAGCCGTTAACAAGAGAATTGACTTGAACCTTATTTTATAGGATAAAACAATAAATATAAAATGTATCCGTTAAAAGTGTCATAAACATTACTCATTTCGATTACGAGTAGAGCACATAACCGGATATGTTGTAAGTGTTAACGTAACACTTCAGGTCCGGTTCGTCTGACCGACATCTTGAAGCGACTCACAATAAGCAGAACTACTCACATATGTTGCTACATTTACAGAATTACATGTTTCTTGTAATATTTTTCTTTCTCTAGGTAAGTCTAAATAAATTAGAAAAATAATGATAAAATTTACAAACATCTTAACAGGTTTTGATAGTCAGATTTTGATGAAATTTTGTTAAACGATATCTTCGACTTTGAGAAAAATTATACGTTTTAATACTTAAAGGTAAAAAGGTTTACATAAAAAATATTTTACTTACGTGTAGAGATCTAAAATTTTGCATTGTATAATGTATTATTAAAACAAATAAAATTTAAACAGTCCCTTGAAATAAGAATGCATTCGGACAAAGAGTTAGAATTATAATAATATTTCTATATATTAAACATATATTTATATTATGCTTATTTTACATTTTATTTCAAGATAATAATAAAAAATAACATTAACAGATATGTTGGGTCATTAACACACAGCACCATCTAGTTCCATGGTAAGCCTCGTAGGCTTGTGTTATGGATACCAGATAGTTGATACACTACACATATATAACTTTAAATTACATACATATTATAAATATAAACAACTTATAACTTTTTAAATTATCGCGTTTCATATTTATATAAAAGTTATACTAGACCCTGCCGCCTGTCTGTCCGTGACCACGGCTGGTGCAACCCAGTTGAAACGTCGGGAACAAGGTATATAGCCGCTTATCCACGCGTTAAGTCCCGTAATATAACTTTTATATAAACAACTTATGACTGGAGTACAAACATTCGTGCTCGCCACACAAATAAATACCACCAGAGGAACTCGAACCAGCGACCGCTGGCACAGCAATTAGGGCAGCAAGCAGCAAGATTTTATAAATAATGTTCTTAATTAGCTGTTTTTTGAATCCCAAGTCCTTAATATCAGAAGAAGCCGTTAATGTTTAATGTAAAACCATTACAGCAACATAGCTGTATATATAGTAGGTAGGTACTTTAGTCATTTTTGCAAAATTATCAAAAATATGTATCTTGAGCCATACATTGTTTGGACAAAAAGCTGTAAATTATCAACTTCATTTAAAAAGTAATTGATCTCGAATTTTATGACAACTAAATGTATGGTAAATTACACGTTAGCGAAGTAATTTTGAATTTGTGGAAATATTAAATGTGGCGGTTGAGTGACCGCAAAGGTGGCGTCGTAACGGGTAACCTGCATAAGAAGGGAAAATAACGTCCTTTCACAAGTATGTATTTAATTTTAGTGTTTGTTAAGTATAAAATATAAATTATTTGAACAACCTTTTCTTGGGATTAAATTATCTGCTTCAATCGCATTTTTATTAAATGTTTAATTAAAGATAAAATTACTGTTAATATAATTAATTTGAAAGTTTGTTTTGTTGGCAGAGACATGGATATGGTATTATGCATAAAGACAGTTTATGGCTGTAAAATACCCTAGGCTTGTTATCTCGAGTACAAAATAAATTTGGCTAGATGTGTAATACGTTGAAAGGTAGTACCTACAGAAATTTTTGTTAAGTTTGTTTAAATTTAATCGAAAAAAATATCACATATTGTAGATATAACAGTATTCTTAATCATGTTCAAGACTGTACCACAGATCATATAATACTGTACTATACATATTTTACTCTGGCTATTTGGCGGAAAAATATTTGAGACAAGCCTCAGCGACCAGCGCTTTAAAGTAAATTACTAATTACGACAGTGTTGCATCATAATTGTTACTGAAATATAATATATATATATATATATTCTAGGTTCTGAAACTGCTAAGGAATAAACCATTTATGTTTCATAATAATAATAATTGTTAATATACCATTGTTACAATAAATATTGGTCTTGTTATAGTAACTTTCGGGTTAGATGGCAATTGCAGGCCCAAAGTTAGAATTTGATAAAGGTCAGTCTGGTGAAAACAGGGCAAAAAAAAATATATCAGGGTTCCGTATCCGAAGGGTGCTAACCGAACCCTATTACTAAGGTTCCGCTGTCCGTCCGTCTGTCCGACTGTGAGAGGGTTGTATCTAATGAACCTTAATAAGTAGAGAGTTGAAATTTTCACAGAGTATGTATTTTTATTGCAAGAAATAATAAAATAAATAAATAAAAAAAAAAAAAACATTTTTCAACGTTACGAACGTTCGATCGGTCGAATCGATCATCGAAGTTAATATACATACATATATACTACATACATAGAGCAAAAGTCATATTAATAAGAAGTACATGTACGATGGTACGGAACCTTTCGACTCGCACTTGACCAATTTTTATTGTACATATTAATAGAGTTGTTTGTTAAATATAAAACAAATATTTAAGTTGAGTTCAGCGAAGCCGGAATATGTCGAAATATTCAAGCTTTGACATTTGAAAATTTTGTTTCAATTTGTGATTCTGGGTAGTGCGAAGAGCAGTTTCAAATTTTGCGTATAACGTAATAATAGTGTATTTTGTCTTGTTTAGAAATTATCACTACATAGTATAAAACAGTTGCTTTCCGCTGTCTGTCCCTATATATATGCTTAGAACTTTAAAACTACGTAACGGATTTTGATGCGGTTTTTTTAATAGATGGAGTGATTCAAGATGAAGGTTTATATGTATAATACATGCATAATATAGTAGAGAAACATTGATAATTTTAGAGGTTTCTAATGTGATGTCGTAAATATACACATTTTTTTGCGCTTACATTGCAAACGCTGGCTGAACCCTACGAGATAGATCAAAATAATGTACTACAGTATTTATTGTACACCTTAAAAAGGTCTATAAAAAAAGTCCACGATGGCATATGTCTATATCTTAAAGATAACATACTATACCCAATTTAGTATATCCAAGCTAGGGACGGCCTCGAGCGAAGTGAGGGTTAATAAAAGTTTATAAATAAAATACGTAATAGTCATTATTTGACAGTAGTACTCTACAATAAAATAAGTCATACAAGGCTCTAAAGTATTAGATAATTAGATTAATACTTTTGAAGTCTATACATCTATACTAATATTATAAAGCTGAAGAGTTTGTTTGTTTGTTTATTTGATTGAACGCGCTAATCTCAGAAACTACTGATCCGATTTGAAAAATTCTTTTTGCATTTGATAGCCCGTTAACTGAGGAAGGCTATACGCTATATATCATCCCGGAAAAGTGTACGGGTCCCGTGGGATAGATTTGTTTTTGTCTAGGGACGAACCCGAAGCGAAGCGAGGGTGAGTCGCTAGTTTCTAATATGCCAATATTAGCTTCCAATAAACATCCAACGCACCGTTAAGAAATACCTATACATGTCATCTTAGTCCGGTGACTATTTTTTTAGTAATTAATTTTGAGCTAAGTCATAATATACTAACTCTATGTTACTATATACATATATGGTACGGAACCACTTCATAAAATACCTGATTTGTGTATATATAAGGAAATGAATTTTTGGAATCAGCCAATTAAAAAAATAACTTAGTTGGTGTTCCAAACGTCAATTAAAAAAAAGACAATAACCAACTATAAAAAAAAAATTTATTATAATATTATTTTATATTATATTATTTTATATAAAGTTTTCTTATTTAAGTAAGGTAAATTGACATTTATTATTCACTCACGTGCTTAAAAAGTAATGTAAAATCGCAAATCCTGAGCGTCGTGTCCTCACCTAGCTCAAAGGCAATTGTGACTGCGACAGAGAAATTACATTATAGAACGCGACTAGTGCAACCATAAAATTACAAGAACTTGGAAAATATATAATATATAAGTCCAACGACTTAAAAACAAAATTGGCTGAATATATAAACGGCTAATCATTCATTACCTCTTTGTAATGTATTAGGGAATATTTAAAAAAATAATAATGTATAACTAAAAAAACATTAAATCCAAAATAGGAATCTCTGTCTTAGACTTTCGCGTTGAGCCGCCAGCCATGCCTTCTGTACATATATATGTACGTACTCCTACTATATCGTATATTATCTGAGAATGTCTAGACTAACTTTAGTGATTCATTTTGTACAAGTAAAAGTTAGAATTAAAAACGTAGTGAATGTATTAATAAACGTAAAATTTCTGAGTAGCGCACATTCCCCGTATTGCGGGGTCCTACGAGTTGTATAGAAGGAAGTCATGTTGAATGATTGTAGACTAAAAAAAAACATAGGTATGTCACTTTTTTCATTATTTTATGAGCCGGAGAGTGATTTATTTTTTTTTCTACAAAATTCGATTCGATTTGATTTGATATATGTGTGATCAAATCGTAAATAAAATTGTAAATTTCCGTTAAATATGATTGATGAAACTTTTAAGTTTTTCAAACTTTTGCTCGGTGCTAATGGAAGATAGCTTTGGTTTATCTATACTAATATTATAAATAGGTAAAGTTTGTGAGGTTGTAGGGGGTAATCTTTAGATCTACTTAACCGATTTAAATGAGATTTGGTAAAACGATAGTTTGAGATATTGGGAAGGACATGACTACTTTTTATCCCGAAAATCATCCCGTAAGAGGGTAAAAATAGGGATGAAAGTTTGTATTGGGAAGCAAGCTAGGGACGAACCCGAGCGAAGCGGGGGTGATTCGCTAGTAACAAATAAATTCCATAGAGAAACAAAGAAATAACATTACTTTGATTGATTCGATTGATTTGATTTTTCTTGTATATTTAGCTCTACATTTGGCTAATCGAGACATCACAAACATAAAAACGCATTAGATCGAAAATAAGGTTTAATTATATTAAACGTCCTGAAATGTAGGAAAAATTAATGCTGATTTACAGCAGGGACGTCAAATTCACTGTAGATTGTCGGTATTTAAAGACTTTTGAATGCTTTAGACAAAACATGGTCAAGCGAGAGAGTAAGTGTTTAGGAAGTATTTATTTAATAATTGTAAGGAACTTTGGTGCCGTTCCTTTTTTTTTAATTACTATATTTTTTGGTAGAGACCATCCATAATAACTACGACAGTGTTAAATAACAACAAGTCATCGTGTTTGCATCGCTCGGATGCGTGCCTACGTGTCTCTTGTAGATTACCGACTTCAATTAAAGTTATTATAATTTCTGACACTAAACACATTTTAATCGGTAACGTAGTTTCCTATTAGTAAAAGAATTTTCAGAATCGAATCAACTATAGTTTCAGAGATTACCCTTTACATATAAAAGAAACTATCTCATTATATTAATATGGATGATGCGCTTAATCAAAAAAAAATTACACGTAATTTTTTTTTTCATCCAGTAACATTCGGGAAAATACTGTCATAGACAAACAAGTTTTTTTTATTTTTCAAATACAAAATCCTAAATAATAATAATATTTGAGACACTCCAGTAAATCTAAAAAATGTAGAGCTCGAACACGAGTGGTTACAATTCAATTATCCCGCGGCATGCGTCCGTAATTCAACGCTTTGAAGTCAGAGTGTACAGTAGAGGTAGAGGAGAGAAAAAAGCCAGGACTTTGATGTGACGGTGAAATGTGGGTCTGTATTAAAATGTCAATCTAATGTCTTTTTCAATACACCTACAGTTTTCTTTAGGGCGCGAAAGATAGAGCGTTTTGTTACTGATATTTGTTTTGCGGGGGAAATACATATATTAGCCCATGCCTTGGCAGTTGGAGAGCACTCAAAATCTTGGATGCTGTGCTTGATCTCTGTCCAAACGTGTTAATATAAGGAATAGAGATTAAAGTTGCACACACCTGCTTGATAGGTATACGTAGAAAATAAATAAAATTATTTAAAATCACCTAACTTAACATCTAAGGCAGTGGTAGCCTAGTGGTAGCGCGCTCGCTTGGGAAATCGAGTGAAGCGGGTTCATATCCCTGGTCTCGCACCTCTGATATTTTCATGTGCGAATCATTTCCAACATGATTACCACTTGCCTTACGGTGAAGGAAATCATCGTGAGGAAACCTGCATGTCTGAGAAAACCTAGCAAGTTTTCGATAGACATGTAAAGTCCGTCAACCCGCACTTGGCCAGCGTGGTGGACTATGGCTTGATCTCCCTCGTATTGTAGAGAGGCCCGTGCCCAGCAGTGGGACGTTAAAAAGGGCTGAATACATATAAAATATGTATATTATACAAAACTATGAGGTAAAGAGATTACAGTTGCACACACCTTAATAGGTATAGGTAGAAAACAAATAAAATTATTTAAAACCAGCTAATTTAACATCTGAGTTTCTTGAGTAATACTTTGCAATAGATTAATAGGAAGCCCGTTACCATGATTACTTTGTCGGGACATAAACTAGGCTTTGCTTATGCTACTCTTCAGTCCATAAACTTATAATCGCGCGGAAGATGGACAAACTTGCAAATTTATATACTTTCATATTAGTAAGGATATTTATATGTCGTAAGATTTTGTATATTAGCAAGTTTTGCAGCATTTTAACCATATCTTTTGCCTACATAATAACGGTAGGTAATATTATTATACTGTGTACAAACGATGCGATGTTTTCCTTCTTACGATTACATTGCTCGTGAAACAAGGAGTGGGCTCTTGAAGATAGAATAAATCACAATATTTAAATAATATAAACTCGAAGAAGATATTTTGTTCTCGTTATAGACCATAATATACTTTAAATTGACATATTCTAAATTGCTTGACTCAAATTGATACAAAGTTCTTAAAACTGTGTATGAATTTAATACATATATTTGAACGAGCAATTCTAGTATATTTATTTATTTATTTATACCGGCGATGTGGGGGTTTTCGAGGGCGAAAAATCGATCTAGATTAGTCTTATGTCTGGGAAAATGCGTATTTTCGAGTTTTCATGCGGTTTTCTTTCGTATTATTCCACACAAAATATGGTCGATAATTTTTTACGCTCGGGATAAGCATCGTGGTCAAGCGGCCAAGGCGTAAGATTGACATTTACAGGTTTTTCGAATCCCGGTCGGATACGAAGATTTACTATTGTTTTTTTTGTATTTATTCAAGTTTTTAGTTTCTTTTTTTATCAAAAAAATAGTGTATAACAAAACAGAACTCCAAACAAAGCTCGGTCGCCCAGATACTTCTTATAATAACTCGTATTTAATTATTTCTTTTTATTGATTCACTTTTTAATCGATTGTATTGAATTGAATTTTTTTATTTCCGTTTTTTTTTGCACTTAAATATTTTCAGCCTGAATCTACTTTTTGAATACTAATTTATTTATTGTTATTAAAGAAAAAAATATATTAAAGAAATGTTTCATTTTAGTTTTCTGGTTTATATGTTGGAGAGCATTAGAGTGGCTATTTTGAGAACCAATGACAGAGGGTAGGGTAGTTCACACTTTATCCTTTGTAGATAGTTTGATCTTGTACTAAACAATATTTTTACTTTTATAAACATACTGAATAGTGTTGACTTGCCGGTAGCACGTAACGGGTCACTACCATTAAGAAACGGAGGTTAATCCAGATAAAAAAATAAGAATATATATATAAATTAATTATATGTGTATAAAACAATTACTATTCGTTTTGTAATAGGTTTGGTGAAATCAATAAAATTTCGGCGAAAATTGTAGCACTATGCTCCACTTTACAATGTTATGTCAGCGTTACATCGCGTGAATATTAATAATCTGTAGCCTTGATACTACTTTTATAAACTCGTCAACAACTGCACCTAAGTACCTGCCACCCATCCATTTTACTTCATACTAATATTATAAATGTGAAAGTTTAGATGTTTGGATGTTTGTTATTCAATCACGCCAGAACGGCTGAACGGATCTAGATGAAATTTAGCAAAAAGATAGATTATAGTCTGGAATAGCATATAAGCTACTTTTTATCACTAAAAATGTACGGTTCTCGTATGATAGATTTGTTTTTGTTTTTCTAGAGGTGAACCCGAGCGAAAATGAGCCGCTAGTACATGTATATGTAAATAAAAATGAAATGTATATGTAAATAAAAAATTTCAAAGGACTAAAATGTTCGTAATAGAGCTAAGAAAAAGTTAAAATAATAAGAAAAAGTCCCGGAACTGAACATAGTTTTCCTATAGGTATTTTGTACGAAGGAAAAAATCAGAAACAAATTTGATGAAATTTAGACCGCACAATGTCTATTGGGTCGAGAGGAATTAAATTAAAAATGTATGTATTACGTCTTTATCAATGAAACAATTTTTTTAAGAATTAGGTAAAATCTCTACCGTGACTCCACCTAACATTTGGCCAGTATCATTTAATTTTACGCATTCTTTGTACTAAAGCAAAAAGAAAAAGAACCTTAAAGACACCTTTTTTTAAATGGGGACTCTCATCAACTTTTTGAGTTTGATTTTGGAGCAAACAGTTAGTTGTTATACAGTATTCCACAATCTATGCATCCACTTTCTTTTTCACATGTTTGATGTACATATTTTTTAAACGTACACACCCGTACTTATGTTTAAATAAAAAAAAATAAACAAACGCAACTTCTGTCATGTCCATTAACATAATGACGGAACTTGCATTGCATATTATCTACAAATAAATTATAATCTGAAAAAACATGGTTGAATTATTAAATTACTTAGTATTATTTAAACATCACCTACTTTCTTTATATCATACAATAAACATTATGTAAAACATTCTGAATACAATAATTTTAGAAGTAAAGCAACGAGTGAAAGCGACACCCAGTTATCTTCCGGTGCGTTTCATTAGACAAATAAGGCAAAAAGATGATGGACGTTTTCGTTCGAAAACTTTTTAGTTAATTGACATAGCCGCCTTTTTATTTAATCATATAATAGGTAGGTACTATAGTTTAAAGTGGTAAGCCATCTTTTTCTGATACACTGTAAGACGACATAAAGAATTATAATTAGTTAATTTTTTACATACTAATAATCTCTGAAATTACAAAGATGTAACATTTTTTTTACTAGAAAAATGTTACATCTTTGTACTTAGAAAGTAAGATCATCCGTCAAAAAATTACTTTTTATACGTGGGTAGAATCGCGGATAATAATTAATAGATACAATCCATTTTAAAAATGATAGCTTTTTTGGTGCCAGATATATTTTTGACGAAGATGAGTCAGAGATTTAAGTGTAGGGCTCTTTACCGTAAATTGCGCATGTGGGTTTCACTTCTGATTCTAATCACATATTGTATACAGCCCTTTTTAACGTCCCACTGCTGGGCACGGGCCTCCCTTTAATACGAGGGGAATCACATATTGACTATAAAAAAATTTTCACAGCTGAGTGTATGTTTGTTTGTGTTTTCCATTTTTATACACCCCTAAAACAGTGCATTACCTAAAGTAGGGCTTAACTGTATACTGTATAGTATTATTTTTTACTAATCGCAAATAAGATACTATTGATCGCGTATGTATGTAGATGTACTTGTTCCACTTTTGATTTTGCACTGGAAATCAACATTGTAACAATGTGACATTGTTTTATTGCTTTTTGTGGCTTTTTATTGCCAGAAAGTGTAGAACGGAGTGTCGATTCACTAGTTATCATGTTGTTTTTTACCCTGTGGTGAATATATTGTAACAGAGCTATTTCTTTGTATAACATACGCATAATAAATAAGTACTTATATTATGAACTTATTTGATTTACAAGCGTTTTAACTAATACGTGACCTCTGATTTTTACACAAATAACACGACAAGATAGAAAAGGATTATTGTTAAGAGGATTGTGAAGCTAAATAAAAAAGTAAATTTTCATACAAAAAGCGATAACGTTTTTCCCCCCATTAACCTAGTCTAATGTTCATAATTTTTGGAAATGTTGTAGATATAATGAAAATCTAGGTCCGTACGTTTTTATTTTTAAGAAATATTGCGTAAGATAGAAGTTATTTGCACCTAAATATCTGTATTTTTAACCGACTTCCAAAAAAAGGAGGAGGTTCTCAATTCGACCATATATATTTTCTTTTTTTTTATGTTTGTTCGCGGATTTTTTCGTTGTTTATGAACCGATTTTAATAATTTTTTTTTTTTTGGAAAGGAGATATCTCAAGAGTAGTCCCATGATAAGGAAACCAATATCTGATGATGGGATCCCAGAGAAATCGAGGGGAACTTTCGAAAATTGTAGCGGCGACTAGTGCGTTTGATAACATTTTCATTAGGTATTTTAAAGCACTACTATTTAATGAAAGTCTGGAGGCGATCTGATGATGGACCCGAAAGATAGTCGAGGGAACTCCTCAACGATTTACAGCAATTACCTGGTGTTTGGGCTTGATTAATTTGTATTGATGATACGTCTACACTTAAAACGGAAAAATAAAAACTTAAAAAAAAATTTTTTCGAAGTCGGTGCCAGCCCATACAAATCAAAGCACACCGACTTCGAAAATATTTGATTAAGTATCTATTCTAAATGAAAACCCCGTTTAGTTATTTTTTACTTTTCAGTGCCTGGAAGTCGATTTTTTTTTATTGACTTAAAAACTTCCTCGAGCATTTTAAAAAAAATTAAACTAAACTGAATTACTAAAAAAGGAAAACCTACAGACCTAGATTAAGGTGTACTGAATCTATTGAGACCAAAAGTGTCTCATTTCGTAAATGTTTAGGGGGGTGAAAACGTTATCGCCCGAAACAAACAGGAAATATAGGTAATTGCCTCTAAGATTTGCAACTCTCTCTATCGCACCATAAGGGTTGGCAAAGCGAGCGGTATGAAACAGATAGCATTTTTTTTAAAACCTACTCGCGCCGCGTATCGACACTTCACAATCCTCTTAAACACTATTTCAACAGAATAACTTAGTTTTACTTTTAGTGTAATTGCTTATTTTTTTTAATTCGCTGGGCATAAAGCTATGAGGCCTAATATGTATTACCATCATATGATATAATATGTATCTGTAATATAAAATATAACACCCGCATATTATGTATATTGAACAATAACTGTTATCATAGGAGGTGTTAAGGAAAATTACAATAAAACATTTCAAAATAACTGCATTTTTTTATTATTATAGAAGTTATTTTCAGTCTGCGTAATTAGGGTCAGTTTTATTTTAAAAAAACGATTGCACATTTGGCGACGAGGTCTAATTTTTAATAGGTACATAGATTTGTACTAAAAATATAGATTTGTCATTTGACTGTTACAGTACTTTTTAACCGACTTCCAAGAAAAGGAGGAGGTTCTCAATTCGTATATATATATTATGTTTGTTCGGGCATTTTTTCGTCGTTTATGAACCGATTTTGATAATTCTTTTTTTGTTGGAAAGGAGATATCCCAAGAGTGGTACCAGGATCTGATGATGGGATCCCAGAGAAATCGAGGGGAACTTTCGAAAATTGTAGTCAAAAATTGTCGAAATTTATTAACTTTATTCGTAAATATTACGTTTCAGTAAATTATTATATAATTATTGTAAATGTCTAATTGAGGAAAAGCTATGTTTCTATATATGTCATACGTGTGTTGTTTCCGTCTCGCCAGGCTCGTTTAAAAGATAAAATTCTTGACATTCTTTCTAGAATTTCCATTTAGATTCCCGTTTGTTTTTTAACTATGGTTGTCAACATTTCTGGCATATTTTTTAACGCGTTAAAATTATATGTTGAAATTTATTATTAAAATGTGGTGTCAATACTTAGGATCCCTAAATTCCAGTCAAGCATTTGAACAAAATTTATTTTTTTAATAATAAAGTAATATTGCACTAGTACATATACTATCAGGAAGGCATATGTAAATATGTTTGTATAATTTTTAAGTAAGTGATACTTAAAATAATAATACGTAAACGTATGTAGTTAATAAAGCCAATGTAATGCTATAAAAATATTTTATATAATATATTATTTTTATTATATATTATAATATATTTTTACTAAAATTTAAGAGTTTAGACTGGTTTTGTAAGGTGGATTTTTTACAAACCAGCATGATATCTACATAAAATAAACGTGTTTTTTTAAAAAATACGTACATAGTGCACACGATATTATACGTAAATAATTAAGAAATGAAAGTTTAATTTAACTCAATCTAAAAATAAGAAATACATTGTGTCTATCCAAGGTTTACACAAAAGTGCGATTTACACTTAAGATTTTAATATGAGATGTTTTTAACATAAAAATAGTACAACTTACCGATAATAATATCAATAGTGTAGCACTTCCCTAACCCAATAGTACACGCCATTTCTGTTCTAATGTAACGTTTACGTCACTGCACTTTCACTGCGCGCAACATAACTTATGAAACTGAGGACGCTGCACTCCAGCCTTATTAAATACGCAGTGACGGCCAATAATCCATATCTTATTTACACTTGTATTAATTCCAATGATATATGATTAAAGCCTTAGACTTTAAATAATAAGGCCTAGGTTTAACGCACTACCAAGAAAAAAAAGAAATATTATCTGTGACAAAAACGTCAATGTCAGATTTGGGGGGAAAAGTTTTTGGTTTTTGGAAACGCGTCTTTCGCGCTCACTTTCGTGGTGGGCAGTGAGGCGCGCACGTTTTGCCGCGTGCTTTTACTTTCAACTAAATACAGTGGGGATCGGAGTTACGCGGATCGCGATCATCGTCCCGTAGGTGATAAACATTACTAGAAATTATAATAATGAGTAATTATAATTAATTATTGACAGATATGGGTAATATATTGATGTTTCGTTAGAACTTGCACATTATAATGTTGATAATCAATATATTTCAGCATAACAACTTTTTATAGGTTCTAACTTAAAATATATACTGAAATTTACAGCAAGTGCTGTTAATATGAAATTAAAATCGGTATTTATGTTAATAGCTTTAGATAGTTCATTATAGTTACAATACTTAAAGTTATTTTAACTTGAGACATTACTATTGCACACAATTGGTAGGTACTACTTTTTTAAAAAAATTTGTATGTATGCTTGTATTCAGCCCTTTTTTTAACGTCTCACTGCTGGGCACGGGCCTCCCTTCAATACGAGGGGATCAGGCCATAGTCCACCACGCTGGCCAAGTGCGGGTTGGCAGACTTCACATGTCTTTCGAAAACTTGCTAGGTTCTCTCAGACATGCAGGTTTCCTCACGATGTTTTCCTTCACCGTAAGGCAAGTGGTAATCAAGTTAGAAAATGATTCGCACATGAAAATATCAGAGGTGCGAGACCCGGGATTTGAACCCGCTTCACTCGGTTTCCCAAGCGAACGCGTTACCTATTCCAAAATTAAGGGGTAACAACAATTCTAGTGAGATTCTTATTTATACCTATTGAGTATAAATTTGTTGTAATTCAATACGTATATTTTTTATTGAATGATTGAATAATAATGAAACTAAAGAGAAGTTTCACTATGATTAGTAAAGTTCTTAGTTCCGAAGGTCGACACTTTCAAAGGTGAAAATGATACATAAGAATTTGTCATGTCTTAAATATTAATGAAATTAAATATATTTTTAAATAATATAAGTGAAATATGCTAATCTGATTTTATTTTAACATAAGTTTAAAGGTATATTACGAGATTATTTCATAAGTAGGTCAGGTAGGCCAAGTAAAATTTCGGTGTAACAGCACATACTTAGGTTTTATTATTTTATACAGAGTCAGAGTAATGAATCAAACGACATTACAATCAAGAATGCCGCCATTGCTAAAGTTATTTTACAAAACCACAACGCTGTTCCCGCCCTTTCTCTATTCAAGATGACAACGTCAGAAAAGTCAAATAAGTATTTTATATCATAATGCCAACATAAAGAATCAAATAATTAATTTACAATAATACATATAAATCCTATTTTTATATAATTAATAATTTATATTATTATTAGTATAATAGGTATGTTGAAGTTAGATGCCAAGACGATATATGTACATATATTGTATGTAGTGTTAAGTTCGCGGAATGGGGGGGTAAGAAGTTGGAATAAAAGTACGAATTTACTTCTCCTTTTCAATATATTCACGTGCTACTTTTATATATTTTTCCGATTTCTCAATTAACTTACGTATAAGTTCGAAAAAAAATGTTTTGTCTTTCTCTGAAAAATACGTAGAAACTGCACCCTTCACTTCTTCGTCACTTGAAAATTTCTTCCCACGAAAACTTTTTGTTAACAACGGTTACCATGGCAATAAACAATTGTTATTGTCTGACAAATGACATATAATATTATATTCTTACCTTCTTTTCTTTCCTTTGCGAGCACTTTTACATGGCTAGAGGTATTTTATCATGCACAGAAAAAAAATAGCTTTAATTTCATATATAAATGATGAAGATACGCCATGAACGTATAAATGTAACAAAATATGACCTGCTTACACCTGGCTGCGAAGATGTTGCGGCCAAGTGCGCAACAGCAGCTATCATTTTCAAGTTCTCTACGTATATTTCTGTGAAGTGGAGTATAATTCAATTAAATAACAAGTGCATCGTGTTGAAACACCTTCTTCATAAAAAACTTAAGTCTCAAACTGTTAAAAACTATTAATATTCTAGATTAGAATTGTAATTCATGACATTTCTATTATAAATATTATTTATTTGTTAACACACATTGTTTTTCGGTACCTAGGCAAGGGATGGCTTGTTTTCCGACTTCTATTATCTACAATTTCGAGTCAAAATAAAATCTATATTCTCAATAAAATAATTATTTAATTCTAAGCGGAAAGTGTCAATTGAAATACCAAAATATGTATAATATATATAGTTTCGTGATTTATTATATATGTATAATGTTGCACATTTCCGCTTTTTTAAATACTAACAATATCTAAAGTCGGTAACAATCGATTTCGTTCCCAAAAGTCAATTATTATTTATTTAATTAAACATACTAGCGGGCACATTTTAATAGGCACCCCGGTCAAAACATATTGTCCCTTTTATTATTGTATATAAAAAATGATTTTGATTAAATACACTATGAACGTAGCAATCTTGCAGCCGGATCTTAGTTCATTATGCAATAGATTACAGAATCATAAATCATTCCATAATTATTTTTTAAACTATTCTTCAAACACAATGTGACATTTCGTCTAACCCTGTAGACTTAATTATATGTAGAAACAGAGCGATTCGATTTTAAATCAGGATGTAACAAAATAGTTCTAACATCATACACAATCCCAAATGAAAATGTCAAACCTATTAAAATAAACGTGAACGTGCAACGCCTACGCTACGTACGCTCGAATTCGTCTCTATCTACATGAGTTTTCAAAGCTGATTTCCATCTACGTGACAACAGGATGACATTCTAAAATGTTTTACGTTAATAGGAAACTAAATTGAATAGGAGTTATATATTTAGGCAGTAGGTACATCAAATAGTTATAATTTATTATTTCCATATTATATATTTTAGGTAGCAATGGTGACCCTTTTTCGTGGGAAACCAAGGTTCAAATCCCGGGTCTCGTCCACCATCACCACACAATTTGATTACCACTTACCATATGGGTATGGTAAAGGAAAAAATCGTAAGGTTAACTAACATTCGCGACTAAGAACGTAACAAGTTTTCGTAAGACACGTGAAGTTCGCTAGCCCGCATTTGCCCAGCGTGGTGGTCTGCGGCCTGATCTCCCTTGTCTGAAGCTATGCAGCTATCAGCAGTGGGACGTTAAAAAGGGCTGAATATAATCTATACATATAATAAAACTGTAGAGGTCGAATGTCTGTACATAGTTTTTTTTTTGCTAAAAACCGAGTAAAGGGATGTAAGAAGAGAAATAGAACAAATCCAGATTTTTTTCAAATTATTTTGTTTCTATGTCTGTTTCTCTGTTTGTATGGACTAATCTCCAAAATTATTGGACCGATTTAAATGAAATTTTGAGTGATGATATCTTATATCCCCGGTCAAAATTTTAGATAATTATTTTCTCGTAAAATTAAAGAGTTCCCGTGGGATAATTAAAAACTATAGTAAAGCGTACAGTTTAGTACATAAAAACTACTGATTGGATTTTAATGAAACTTTATAATAATATAGTTCATACATTAGAATAACAAATAGGCTACTTTATGCCGGAAAAATGTACGGTTCCCGTGGGATAGATTTGTATTTGTTTGTTTGTTGTCTAGAGGCGAACCGGAGCGAAGCGGGGGTGAGCCGCTACTCGCTAGTACTCTATATATTTTAATTTTCTATATGCATAAATGATTGTATAAACCTATATATATAGGATTATTGGATGCTATAGTAGAATTTTCAGAAAAAATATACCACTCTATCATCACTTGTGTATTAAGTTTATAGTAATCGTTTTCTCTCCTTTGTTATCCATTCAAACATAATTTCGCAATGTATTTTTAAAAGCTAATATTCAAATTAACGCCATTGTTTCGTCGAATCATATTGAATAACGATTGTATAATAATATTCACGCATCACGATTGTCACGACTTAGATGAGTAAGCTTGCTTAATGTTATAGATAGACTTTTTTTAAGATTTGTATAGGAAATCAAAACTTTCATTGCCATCATGCCTATTGTAAAGTTTCGCTATTTTAAGAGGATTGTGAAGTGTCGTTACGCGGCGCGAGTAGGTTTTTAAAAAAAATGCTATCTGTTTCATACCGCTCGCTTTGCCAACCCTTATGGTGCGATAGAGAGAGTTGCAAATCTTAGAGGCAATTACCTACATTTCCTGTTTGAAATATTGTTTCGGGCGATAACGTTTTCACCCCCCTAAACATTTACGAAATGAGACACTTTTGGTCTTATTAGATTCAGTACACCTTAATCTAGGTCTGTACGTTTTCCTTTTTTAGTAATTCAGTTTAGTTTAATTTAAAAAAAAATGCTCGAGGAAGTCTTCAAGTCAATAATACAAATATTTAGGTGCAAATAACTTCTGTATTCAGCACTTTTTAACGTCCCACTGTTGGGCACGGGCCTCCCTTCAATACGAGGGGGATCAGGCCATAGTCCACCACGCTGGCCAAGTGCGGGTTGGCGGACTTCACATGTCTTTGGAAAACTTGCTAGGTTCTCTCAAACATGCAGGATTCCTTGCGATGTTTTCCTTCACCAAAAGACAAGTAATCATGTTGGAAATGATTAGCACATGAAAATATCAGAGGTGCGAGACCTAGGATTTGAACCCGCAACCGCAAGCGGTTGCCCAAGCAAGCGCGTTACCACTGGGCTACCACTGCCTATTTTTTGTATTTGTATAGAATCCTTACTGTATTTATAAGTTTTATTAAGATTATGTAACAATTTCAATATTTGAAACAAAAATAAACATGTTTATAAAATAAATTCTATTATAACACACTCGTATGCAGATGAAATTAAAAGATTTTCGTTACATCTAAATATATGCAAATTAGCGCAAAGCATGCATCATCACGCATGCGACGAATACGGAGTTTTGTTATTTTGGGCTTTGCTCTAGCATTTAAAAAAAAAGACATTTACTTTCACAGATAACAATTATATTAAAAGTTATGAGACATAAAAAAGTATATACAGCCAGACTTTATTTATATATAGACAGAATTTACAGTGTATATTTTATATTATGTATGTCTTACACGATTTTCATTAAGTTGCTATCTTAAAAGTTAAGCCTTGTTTTTTTTTAATTTGTTAACCTTTTAAAAAAATACGTTGCAAAGAAATGAAATCCACGCCACGAAAAAGAAATAAATGAAAAAAAAAAAAACATTTCAATAACCTTCGAGTACAACGTTGTCATAGCAAAACGCACTAAAAAAACTCTTTGAGCATTCTAGTAATATGTTGCCCAAAGCACTCTTCAACTTCGAATTTCGGTTCGCTTCGAATAAGTGAAAACCGGCCAAGTGCGAGTCGAGCTCGCGCACGAAGCGTCCCGTACCGTTATCTATAAAAACGACAAAAGAATAATGCCTATTGTATGGGAGAACCCCTTAATTTTTTTTTTGTTTTAAATATTTATTTAAAAGTGAATATATAATTAAATATTCTGTGAATATTTCAAGCGTCTACCTGTTGCTTTTATCAATATCGAGCAAAAATGAGCAGATAGTGACAGACGGTCAGATAGACAGACAGACGGACGGACAGTGAAGTCTTAGTAATAGGGTTCCGTTTTACCCTTTGGGTACAGAACCCTAAAAAAGTATTGAAAATATTTTTTGGAAAAATGGTAGAGTGGATTTAATAACGTATATTTCAATTAAAATCTCAATACAATACGTACTTTCCAAAAATAACATTTCATTGTTTCTTAAGTCCTTGACCATTATATGGCTTTAGGGAAAAATACAATATTATTCACAACGTAGCCTTCGTCAATGTAAAAACCCGGTTGCTTAATGAAAACCATTTCTGGAAGCGTTACAACATACAGTTACGTTACTTCGCGTCTAACGAGTTCCTATAAGAAGGTTATATAATCTCATCTCCCACCGCTGGGTTAAATTAGAAAATACTTGCAAAAAAAATCATAGTGAGCTGTTAAAGCATTTGATTTCTACTATATTTCGGTTTTTGTAACCGTGACGGTGCACCGGGCGGTGACTGCAGTGTGTGGTGAGACACCGACTGTTTCATCTTTGAGTATGTTTCATTTAATATCGCGTACGCCTATAATGGGTATGTACTGTGGTGGATATATAGGTACACAATATACTTATTTGTTATATTTTTCTCGCATACAAGCCTCTTTGATTAAACTTATTGTTAATTAATTCATCATGAAAAGGTCGTCAAAATGACAACTATCAATAACGTTCGACAATCCAAACGGACGTAAAACGGGTTATTGTGGATAAAGGAAAACAGCTTGAGTTAAAAATTAGTCCTTTCACAAAGGACTAATTCCTCCGACGAAACGGCTAGACTGATTTTAATGGAACTTTCACTGGCAGATAGCTAATGTTATAAAGCGTAAAAGGCTACTTTATTTATTAGAAAAAGAATTAGGGTTTCGCACAAATAAATTATAAATTAAATCCTATGAAATTTTGAACAAAACCCACATACCTAGGGAATAGGGACGCACCTGAGCGAAGTGGGGGTAAGTCGCTAGTATCATATATTAAGATGCGTTGCGAAAATGACCCGCAGCTTATATGGTCGAGTCATAGAGAATAACGAGCTCAAATTATATTAATCAAAACAATATAAAACTTTATTGTATTGTAAGGTTGCATTTATAAATATGAGCGTTTTAATGAAAAATAATGTAATATTTGATTAATTTGTAATGATTTATATTAAAGGCATTTAGTTATGTGACCTTGGCCGATAGGAATGTATTAAAAAAAATAAAATAAAAAGGACGCGGTTATTAATTTATTTTCCCGCGCTTTTGCAGAGAGATGTCAGTAGCACTCTGTAGTGTTTGGTTATGGAATGTTTGTAATACCAAAAAATTATTGTAAAAAACTATGTAACTCATTATTTTAAAAGAGTAACTGTCGAGTTTCTTGCCGGCTCTTCTCGGCAGAACTGCTTTCCGAGCCGGTGGTAGCTTCCACACGGACATACGTACTGACGATTATAAAAGTACTGAATATAAAACCATATACAAGGAATATCTCGAAGTTTTATTAACGTCGTCTTACATCTCAGAAGTGACAAGACAACGCCGCCGATGCTGCTCAATCGTCAGAGTATGAGTAAAATGGATTTAGAAGTTTGGGTCAATTAAGCTAAGTATATTTTAATTTTTTTAAATATGTTAGTCTTGTATCCGTTAGAGTAGTATACTTTATGTGCCCGGGGGAGAGCTGAATCCTACCGGGCGCGTCCCCAGGTGGCGGATAGGGGAACGCCACCCGCTTGGACCCAGCGGGTGGTACCGGAGAAATCCGGCGTGGACCAACAGCATGGGGGTGCCTCTGGCCGTGGGCCGTCGAACGCGGTTGAGGCACCTCCCAGGTGGGGCCGCTCTCCGTTGAGGCTTCGGCTTCCGGAGTTGCGGCTACCGGGGGCGGGGCCGCTTTTGTGGTCCCGCAACCGGAGGGTTTGGGGCCTCTCTCTCGTCGTGGCTGCATCTGACGGCGTTGCGGCCACTGGTTGTGGGGTTGCTTTGGCGATCCCGCGATCGGATGAGAGGGGGGCGGACGCGGTGGGGCTGCAGGGGAAGAGGCGTGTCGGTGTTTCGTTGCCGCTCTCCCTGTCCTCTGCAGCCGAGGTAGTGTTGCCCACTTCGGTGGGCGGTGAGGTTTAGTGGGGCTGCTCCGGGTACTTCTCTGTTTTGCAGAGTGGACTTTGGAGCAGCCTCACTGGTTTGGTGGCCGACAGGCCTGCCGCCGGGGCGTCACGGAAATTATGCGCAAGCGTTCCCGCGGCGTCCCAGTATGGCGGAGGGGAGGGGAAAGTTGGGGTTTAGTGGGTAGTACCGGCTCTTCTAGTCGGTGAGCCCCACATAACCACCTGGGGGTACAGGCAGGTGGTATGCGTAAATGCATTCCCCAACTATAAAAAAAAAAAAAAAAAAGTATACTTTATGTGAGGTAATTAGTTAAAACGGAAATGACAAAGTTGAAAGTGGGTATCTATGTAGGTATATAATTTAAAAGTGTAAGAAAATAAATTAATAACCGCGTCCTTTTTATTTTATTTTTTTAATACATTCCTATCGGCCAAGGTCACATAACTAAATGCCTTTAATATAAATCATTACAAATAAATCAAATATTACATTATTTTTCATTAAAACGCTCATATTTATAAATGCAACCTTACATAGTGATGCTGCAAACATAATGCAAATCAGATATTTCCAATTATATTAGGTTATGTGAGACAATAAGACTAACGTGTGTCGAACGTGTTTGGTGACGAGAAAACTGAATAAGACTTTATTAGCATTGGCAACTTTACCTTCTTAGATTTACGCGAATATTTGACATTTTAAATAAAACTTCTAACTTTCAATAAAATCTTTTCGGTTTATTTCGGAAAGACTCTCCCGTGACCATGATTGCTGTAAAGCATTCGAAACGTCGGGAACCAAAAATCAAAATAAATCCGTGTAATAATCCGAAAAGATAGTTTTATTTAAAAATAGCAACTTTTTTATTAGATAGATAAGAAATAAAAATTTGAACCTTGGCTTGAACTATATTTTACATTTAGTAGTTGAATGAGATTTGCGCCAATTCGAGTTTCCTTAGGCTTGGCCTAGTTTTGAAGTCATCCGAGAGGCATCCGGGCTTGAAGGCTGAATTTTTACATAAGTGAATTTCATAAAAGCAAAATAGTTGAAGGATAAAAAAATGGGTAAATTAAATAATATTTTGCTATTAATTTCACCTTCATTACTTAATGTGTTAAGTCACCTATTGATTAAATGCTGTTCTCGAAGTTCTCAGAAAGGACGATTTTTTTCTATTTAATATATTACTTCCGACTTAGTCACTTACCTATACAAATAAAAATGAATGTTTCTTTGTATGTTTGTCCTCTATGCGTTCTTAAATCATTCTTCCCTTAGAACGCACTATAGCGAAACGATGGTAAATCGCTAATTTACACTACTATTATTAAGAGAAAAGACTTGTATTTTTGTATATTTGTAAGGAACCGGTACCTTGTTTTCGTAAAATATTCATGAATAACCTTCCTAGAGAATCCTTCTTCCTAATCCTATTAATGAACATTTATAATCTGCCTGTGTACTGTTTTTGAAAAAAAAAAACAAACTCAGCGCGGCCTCGACTTTAATCTATACAGATAAATAAAATCGAAGTGTCTGTTTGTAATGTCAAATTATCAGCTTTTTACTAAATGCATATTAAATTATATACAGTACTTACAAGAAAAACACAGATAGTACTTATAAGAGCAAAACAATTTAAAAAAAATCTGTCTGTCTGATAATTGTTCCGGCCAATATAAGAAATGGCTAATGACTGATTTTGATGGGACTTTCACTGGCAATTAGCTGATGTTATAAGTAGTAACTGAGGGTACTTTTATTTAAAAAAAAGAATTAGGGTTCCTCTCAAAAAAAATACCTAGGGAGGGACGCACCCGAGCGAAGCAAGGGTAAATCGCTAGTTTATAATATGTAACGATGACTTAAAAAAAATATTCTTTTTAAATTTACAAAATATACAAGCCAAAAATTAATGTAAATCTTCATTTTTATATTTTCCTGGTAAAAAAATAGCTTTTTGAGGCTTTCGTGTACCACTAGTATCTCGGATACCTAATGGGAGTCTGCTCGAAGTACATACGTACATACATATAAGTGAACGCATCTATTTCATGAATAAGGACTGATTCATGCCCGGACGTGGCTCTTATCCTATATTCAACTAAAGGCCCATTGTGCGTTAGTATTCACTGGTATAGTGCTAACTCATATTTATTACATACTAGCGACGCACCATTACTTTGCTTGGGTGCGGCCCAAGGTGCGTTTTAATTTTTTTGAGCGGAACCCTAATTCTTTTTTAAAAATAAAAGTAGCTTAAGTTACTCCTTATAATATCAGCTGTCTGCCGGTGAAAGTCCCGTCAAAATCAGTCCAGCCGTTTTGGAGACTAGCTGGAACAAACAGACAGATAGACGACGGACCAAAATTTTAAAAATTGTGTTTTTCTTATAAATATAGTCCGTTTATAATTTCATATGCATTTAGTAAAAAGCTGTCATTTTGACATTACAAACAGACACTTCAATTTTATTTATCTGTATAGACAAACTGTTTTGCTAGTATTCTTTTATTTAATTATGTCCTTGATTCACTCGTGTATATGCTTCTTTACCTCTACAATCACATATCCTAATACCTTTCCTTTATAAATATGGTGAAAAATAAAGAGGTTAATTAAAATATGTCTAGCCAAATTATGTTAGCTGTTATATTTAAGAAATATTTCATAAATATTATTCAATATAAGCTTTAACCCTGCTACAATTTCAGAAAGATTGTAAAGAAACCCTACAGTGAAATTATTTTTACCATGATTAGAAGAAATCAAGAGTATAATATTATTAGACTAGCGACTCATCCTCGTTCCGGTCGGGTTCGTCCCTTGGTACGCTTTAACGGTTAGTATACATAGATTTCTCATTGAGGAGATATTTTCTCTCAGTAAAAAGTATTCTTAATGTTGACCCAGATAACCAGCTATCACCATACCAAATATCAAAATCCGTCCTATAGCTTTCTCGTGATGCGCTCCCAGACAGACAGACAAAAATTCTAAAAACTACAGATTTGGCCTCTCGATTTTCAAAAAAAATATATTTAATGTATAGATTCAACTCAGTTACAATTTTATTATATGTATTGATTTAAAGTAGAGTTGCATTGTTAATGCAAAGGTTATATTTTAAAGTGCTACACTGTATTACAAGATAGAGAAAAATTTCGTCTTTTAATAATATTTCTATTCACTTTACTTACGTTACGTAAGCTTTCTGTAGTAAATCATATAAAGCAGCTTTATTTGGCTGTTAGAATAACGTAGTGGAGAAATGAATTACTCGAGAGAAAGGTTGGTATATATGAGTAAGGTATGTACGTTTGAACCATTTTATTTATGCTGTTATATCTACGTTAATGTATGTACTTCACTAAAATATTATGTACTGGCGACTCATCCTCGTTCCGCTCGGGCTCGACCCTCGGTTAAATCCCCATACTAACTTTCATTCCCATTTTTACCTCATTAAGGGATGATTTCCGGGATAAAAAGTATCCTATGTCCTTTCCAGCAAATTTCACCTAAATCGGTTTAGTCGATCCAGAGATTACCCCTTCAACCTCACAAACTCACAAATTCACAAACTCGCAAACTTTACCTCTTTATAATATTAGTATAGACTAGTTTATGCCCATGGTTCCGCTCGCGTGAGGTACCTAACATTATATTTGGTCCATGAATCATTCTAGCCATTATCTTGGAGAAACTGGACTGTACATAGCTATATACATAATATATATAGTATATGCTATTGTTATTTTATGTTCCACGAGGGGCCTCCATGACTCATGTATCCAATGAAATAAAATATATTTGAATTTATATAATAATAAATGGACATGTATTTACGCAACGCCTGCCCTGAGGTAGAGCGATATGAGGGGTGGCTCTAGGTGCTAGGTGGCAAGGGGCGTCAAAATGCCAAATGCGAAAATCTATTTGGAGAAATAAAATTTTATTACACTGGCACGTTTTGAAGCCATTTATAAGAGAATTAAATTTAAATGAAAATGTTGATGCCTCCTTCTGATGTCATTAGAGTTACATAATTCAATTTAAATTTAATATATGGTTTTTGCAATAAAAGTTGATTTTTGAAAAAAGTGGTTATTATTATTTATTTATAATAAACTGACATACAATTTATATGATGTGAAAGCGTCAACCGATGGGTGCTTAAAGACAATCTCGCCTTACTGCGGGCTGACTGGCACTAAATTAACGCATACCACACGTATACTTACCGGTGGTTATGTGGGACTCACCGACTAGAAAAGCCAGTTCTATCCAACAGAATTTTCCCCGTCTTAATGGGGCGTCACAGGATTGCTTACGCACTCAACCACGGCGCCAAGAGGTCTGCTGAAGCAGACCACAACGACCATGGGTTTGCTCCAACGGTCTACTCTGCTATCAATGAAGTATCAGGAGCAACCCGCATGGTACACTACCCACCGACGTGGGCGGCCTCCCAGTGCGTTTCTTGGCTTTGCGCCCGGCTGGATGGTCAGACACTAATGAGCCCCCCACCACGACAAGGTGAACGCACATTGGGGGGGGGGGAGGTTTATAAGCTAGCTAACATAATCTGAGCAAGAATATTCGAATCCGTTAAAGCTTAAAGTAATAAACACACATACAATAACTAACTTTCGCATCTCCTATATTACAAAACTGAAAAGTTTGTTTATTTGAATGTGTTACTCTTTGGAAAAAGTCAGACCTATAAAATTCTATTTTATAGTACATTTACAGAGGAAGTTTATTTGCTAAGAACATTAAGCTGCGACCCCTGAGAGTGGAACAATTATATATAATAAATAAACACATAAGGTTATCACGAAAATTCATTACATTAAAAGCTTCTGAAGTAAATTACGTACGTAAGATCAGATAAATGGCTTTTCTCGCATAGCTACATATATGTTGGGCGTCGGTGTGGGAGACAAAATATATCTATAGAAACCACAAACTATGAAAAATTAATTGCGAAGCTAGTAATATATTATGTACTAGTGATTTACTCTCGCTTCGCTCTTTTTAATTTTTTTTAACGGAACCCTAATTCTTTTTCTAAAATAAGAGCAGCCTACGTTAATTTTTATAGCTTCAGCTATCTGCAGGTGAAGGTCCCGTTAAAATTAGGCCAGCCGTTTCGGAGATTAGTCGGAACAAACGGATAAATAGACAAAAATGTAAAAAATTGGGTTTTTCTTACAAGTACTGTATATAATTTCATATGCATTTAGTAAAAAACTTTTATTTTGAAATTACAAACAGACACTTTAATTTTATTTATCTGAAAAAAAAAACTCGAAAGAAAACATAAGTCGCGAACTCAGGTAATATGGTCCTACCTGTAGTAAATGATCGAATATAAAAAAAATTGACCGACTTTAAAAAGAAAGAGGTGCTCAATTCGTTTGTATTTTTGTGGATATAATTTTTATAAATAGATTATACTTCAACTGTAGTTTTATACAAACAAGTGTTCGACAATAGCTACTAAACAAAAAAAAAAAAAGAAATCCGCTGGACAAACACAGTAGAAAAACATACTGACCTGTTTTTGGCTTTGCCTAATTATTTATGTGTAAATTAAAACAAAAATACCATGCGTAAAGATGGAGTAATAACAATTACTTATAAGTGATGTTGATGTTGGTGTACAGTGCTACAAGAATCATTTGACACTTAGCTGACATTGACGTGAGGGCGTGGGTGTGAAATTAGGGTTTTTCTTTTATAAAAAAAATACCTCCTAACCTCTCTAACACCACTTCATGTTTTGAGATATTTTTATTGAAATAAAAGCACAAAATATTATACAAAAATCAGCTCCAACTTCTCTCAAAAGTGACGCTTTACAAGATGGTGGTAATGGCTGGTAATTCTTATTATATATTAATGTGAAACTTCACATATGTAAGTCGTAACAATTATTCTGAACATTATATTTTTAATAGTTTTTATAATAATGGAGGTTTATTTATCATATGATTCTGAAGTAATTTTAAATTCTTCTATGATAGAATGCAAGCGTTTGCAGCGCCTATTGAATTTTGCGAGCAATATCCTACTTCGCGTTTTTCCTTTTGTATACAAGTTTAATATTCCCTTTACGTTCACTATTCTTCAAGATGCAAGATTGCTGTAAACGGTTCTACGCATTATATTTAATATTATTGATGTATATCTTTATTTATTAGGTAAGTAAGTACCTTCTTAAAAGGTATGTCAAGAAGATAAAATGTAAAAAGTATACATACTTAACTAAATTAATAACCATATCGAAATAAAGCTTTTTGCATTTAAAACCTATAAAATAGTATTCTTCTTCTTTCTCGTCGACCTGAGCACCTTTGAAAAGTAGCATAATGCGTCCGGTGATAAATGGTACTTTTTTATAGTTATATCAAATTATTTTCACAGAATGTTAGTGTGGTTCAAATTTAAGCCAGATAAAAATTTTAGATTTTCTAACTTGATTACCACTTGCCTTACGGTGAAGGAAAACATCGTAAGGCAACCTGTATGTCTGAGAGAACCTAGCAAGTTTTCGAAAGACATGTGAAGTCCGCCAATCCGCACTTGGCCAGCGTGGTGGACTATGGCCTGATCCCCCTCGTCTCGAAGGGAGGCCCATGCCCAGCAGTGGGACGTTAAAAAGGGCTGAATACATACATACATATATACATACATACAAAAGTTATCATATTTGTTACAAGCCTTGTAACCATTTTTGCACCTTTTTAGGGATTAATAATCACGTTTTAACGTCCCACTGCTGGACACAGGCCTCCACACAATATGAGTTCATAGCCCGTCAGTCCATAGTTTACCACGCTGGCTAAAATATGTCGATTGGCAGACTTCACATATCTTTCGAGAACTTGCTAGGTTCTCTCAAACATGCATTTTTCTCATGTTTTCTCTCACCATAGGACAAGTGGTATTAGAGAGGTCGTAGTTGTTATATTGAAAATGATTCACACATAATATTTAAAGGTGCGAGACCCTGGATTTGAACCCGCTTCACTTGATTTCCAAAGCAAGCGCGTTACCACTAGGGTACCACTTCCTCTCAGTCTGATCACATAACTATATACAAATATATGTATATGCTTATATGTAGGTGTACATATATATTATATTAAACTCTACCTTTTAGAAATTCCATAATAAAGTTACAGGCGACATTTACCAAAATGAAATCTTTATTCGATCACTAAGCAAAACTGGTTACTTTTAACTTATTTATATGTATTTTAATGCATTGTCTGTACTGTGACATTTAAGAAATGGAGATATTGCATTAGATGTTTATTGAATTGGTTGCGGGAAGTGCGACGCGTGGTCTGGCAAGTGGGACACTTGTGTTTATGATATAAGAGCGATTTAATAACGTAGTAGTTGTTTGTTTGTTATATCACATTTGTTATGTGTCAGAGATAGAAAAGTATAAAGTATAGTTTGAAATCTATACATATAATAAAATTGTAACTGATCGCTGTCTGTATATGAAAGATATTTGAAAAAAACTGTTATTTGGGATCTCTATTAACACAGTAGAACCCAAAACAATGATTTCACTTAACATTTAGTATTTGTTTTATTTCAATCGGTTTCTAAATAAAAAAGTTATATCAATTTAAAGAATCATCTAGAGGCGAACCCGAGCGAAGCGAGAGTGAGCCGCTAGTGCTAAATAAAACAGAAAACAAAATACGTGATGTCATTAGAATAAATTGTTATTTGTGTTTAAGAAATTTAAAATTGAGTTATTTATTTACTTGGGCACACATATTGCAATTACAAAATGTGCTTACATCATTATTCGTAATTCTTCTCTTAAAAATATTAACCGTTTTGATAAATATTTTAAGTGTACTTGTAGCTCCTACAGTGGTTTTTAGCTGTAGTTACACCCGGTAGATGATGCTGTTTCCGAGATCCAGATTTTTGTTAGTTTTCATTACAATTTTCTCATACATTTTTTATTTCTAGCTTAAAAAAAAGTGTGATCCCAAATATTTTGCTTCCCAACACCACTCAATGGCTATTTCGATATTTTTTATTCATTATAGATATTAAATATAATTTGTGACAAGAAATTTAAATAAGTTTATGTATTCAAAAAATATATTTTGCCACTTCGCTACGACAACATAATATGTTGTCTGTGATATGTACTTGTAATTCTTTTTAATAATAATCTTCGGTCAGCCCTCTGGGTCCAAAAAATAATAAGGGGCCAGCAGAACTCGACTTAAACGGATAAAAACGATATTTTACTATGGAAATAATTAAATATTCGCTTCCACCTATATATTGCACTGTTCGCCTGCAGTCACTTCTATGTCAAACCTATTACAAGGCGCCCCCTTTTCCAGCGCGGTACCACAATGAAAAATCAAGAAACGTTTAATATCGAGTCACTATTGAGTATTGTGGTCACACCATGCCTGATGCATACACTTTTAAGAGTATTGAATATTTGATAAATAAAAACAGCTTTCTCGATCATTGGAAATTAAATATAAAAGAAAACATTTAGGATTTATTTTTAACTAGCGATATTTTACATATGTACGTTTTCATGGTTAGCTATGTTTATACATAAATAGTGGCTTGCTACTTCTAAAATATTCATTTAAATTATATAGCGATTTACGTAACGTACGTAAGTTATTGCGTACGCCATACGCGGATTTTTTTCACAATTTCATGGGTCCAGCCGTTTCGGAGATTAGCCGGAACAAACAGACAGACAAAAATTGTAAAACATGTTGTTTTGGTATATGTACCGTGTATACATCTATATGCATTTAGTAAAAAGCGGTTATTTTAATATTACAAACAGACACTCCAATTTTATTTATCTGTATAGATATAAAACGCAATTACTATAGCTTATTAGTTATCACAGTTAAGGAATAGGTTATTTAGAAATAAATACCTAGTATTATTATAAGTAAATGATTATTTTTTTTATTGGCAATATGCTTAGGAAGTTACGTTAAAGAAAAATATAAAATATGTTCGACTTTAAAATGTAAAATATGATATAAAAAAACCCGAAGTATCAGTTTTTATATAAAAATGAATGATGCGTTTGTCTCGTTATACGAGTGCATTTCTTAACTGTTTGAACGGTAGTGATGGAAATAAGACCAGTTAAAGTACTGAATAATTACACCTAGCTACTAGGTAAAGCCATGGTGGGTCGCTAGTTTATATAATGCCCAAAAACCGGTGAAAATAACAGGAAGTTCACTTAAAAAGCCATCCTGAAGATCTATTTATAAAATTTATCCAATAAAATAAATTGAATAATAGCATAGCACGACTTCAGAAATCGTCATAGTATTCTTGAATCTAGAGTCTAGATAATAATGTACAATGTTAGCTATGATGTGTCATGTGACAATGAATGAAGTAATTTAAAAAAAGTCATGTAGAGATATAGTTTTTTTTTAAAATAACGATTATAACGTATTGTGTGTATTCAGCCCTTTTTAACGTCCCACTGCAGGGCACGGACCTCCCTTCAATACAAGGGGAATCAGGCCATAGTGCACCACGCTGGCCAAGTGCGGATTGGCGGACTTCACATGTCTTTCGAAAACTTGCTAGGTTCTCTCAGACATGCAGGTTTCCTCACGATGTTTTCCTTCACCGTAAGGCAAGTGGTAATCATGTTAGAAAATGACGTCATGTCTGTTTGAATCAATTTTTACTAAATTTTGTGTAGTGATAACTTATTAATTGGGTCAAGATTTAGGGTACCTTTTACTACAGGAAAACCTTTCATTTCCACGAGAAAGTATATACAATAACTGGTCCTGTGAAGTCGACCTCAGAAAAAAATACATGGCTAACGCTAGCTAAACCACTAGTCAATAGAGACAAAAAAAGTCTTAAAAAGGCTTACAGAAATGTCCGCAATAACTATTTTTATCTATTTCAAAATGTAGCTAAGGACGCACGTGAAGCGAGGGCAAGTCCTTAGTCCATACTAATATTATAAATGTGAAAGTATGTTTGTTTGTCTTTCTTTCACGTCGAAACGGAGTGACAGATTGGCGTAATCTTTTGTGTGAAGATAGTTGGAGGGCTGAAGAGTGACATAGGCTACTTTTTACCGCGGAAGATTATCTCATTTCCACGGGAAAACACGTTATAATGCAATCCAAAAAATATTTATGATCAGAATTACGTGAAACTTAGTATTAATGCTCTTTAATACAATTAAATAAATACGTGTTTTAGCATTTTTCGAAATTCATCCCTTAATGGGGTAAAATAGGGGATAAACGTTTATATGATACCTACCTTTTTTGAATTTTTATAGGACCCGCGAAGCAGCGGGTTCTGCTAGTAATTTATAAATATTGAAAATTGAAATGTCTGTACGAGACTTCGTAATAAAAATCTACCACAACAAAACATTTGATATATAGACGACAAAAGTTTGAGGGCGTTCACCTTATAGATCAGTTTCAAGTGGAATAGATTATTAATTTTATTTTGTCTATTAAAGCCCATATTCTAAATTTTGAATAGTAATACTTAAAAAAGGCCTTCTAACAGGTTTCGGTTACGGTGACCAATATCACTGAGACTAATCAACTGCAGGATATTTCATAGTGTAGCGCGTGTGTGTGCAGACATAACTGTACTCTCTACTTTTTAATCTCGTATTCCAATGGGACGACAACATAGCCACATAAGACAACCTATAAGAAGTAAGCCGTAAGAACGACAACTTAACGTATTAATCAAAAAACTCAGTATCAATTAAAGAAAACTGTACTAATTGCAAACATACCATGTTATAAATACTCAGTTATATTAATAAACTAGCGACTCACCCTTGCTCCACTTGGTTTCGTACCTGTTACGATTTAACGTTTAATATATATAGATTTCATCAAAATCTGTGGTTTTCTCTCGATGCGGTCACAGACAGACAGGCAGACAAACAAAAATTCTAAAAACTAAAGATTCGGCCTCTGTATCGATAATAATTACTATAATTAATTATATATAATTACTTATTATCGATACAGAGGATATTTATTTAAATAAAATTTTCCAAGAAATATTTAATGTACAGATTCGGCTCACTTAGAATTTTATTATATGTATGATAAGAACATTTTAAGAAAACCTATCTTTTCGGATATATTTTGATTTTTGGGCCCCGATTTCGAATATATTAATATATATCATTCCTCTATTATATTATTTTTAACGTGAGTAACGCCGCAACTTAAAATATAGTCTGGTAAAGTCAGTGTATCGCCGCGCCGGCAGGTATCGACTTGTCTAGACAGTAAACTTTAGACTCTAATCCATAGAGACATCTCCAGACGATATGGAATTTATTTGTACGCGTATTATTAATATTAACGTTAAAGTTATCGAGTCAAGTTGAATTACTTAGTAGCCCAGGGAAGCAAGTTCAATTCCTCTTAAATTATTATTTGTCTGGAGTAGCAAAAGATGTGGTACACTACATTGGTCTATAGTCTACACGTATAAAACAGAGTGAGTTTCTGCCGAATAGAAACGTTTCCAGGATCAATAAAGATCTGAATTCTGAACCGTTCTCTCGAATTGCCAATGGTCTTTCCTACATTTGATGGCACGTTTGGGTCAGTTTGTAGTGACCCTACTTTCTGTGCCAGCGGTCGCGGGTTCGAGTCCCGCTGGGGCATTCATTTATGTGATGAGTACGAATGTTTGTACTTCAGTCAGGGGTGTGTATATTTATAATATGTATTTATTTAAAGATATATATGTGTAGTGTATCAACTATCTGGTATCCATAACATAAGCCTCGTAGCTAACCATGGAACTAGGTGATGCTGTGTGTTAATGTCCTAACATATTTATTTATTTACATTGTGCAAGTTACTATAATGGCTCAATGGAGGCTTCTAGATTCTTCTTATTGCATGGGAACCATCAAATATTATAATGTTTAGAGTATAATCGGAGTCAACTGAAATTAAATCAATATTGAAGCTAGTTATAGAGTAATGACTTATATTAATACTATTATTGTTGTATATGTGTATAATTTTAGCATATTTTTTTGCAAATTATTCGAAAGTGCTTGTAAGTCTATTTGACTTAAGTATTTTTTTAAATGATTTGACGTTTAGATAATAATTAGGAAAGACCAATAAACCTATAAACTAAATCTGTAAGGTTATAATACTTTATTAGATTTACGCGAATATTTTACATTTTAAATAAAACTATTTTTTCGGATTTTTTCTCGGATTTATTTTGATTTTTGGTTGGGGGAGACTCTCCTGTGACCATGATTACTGTAAAGCATTCGAAACGTCGGGAACCAAAAATCATAATAAATCCGCAAAATAATCCAAAAAGATAATTTTATTTAATCTATAAGGTTAAGCCATACATATTAAAGGTATACCTAATAAGGTATACCTAAAAAGCTTTGTATCTTTAACATTTATCCTTTCCTGTGAACGTTTCGTCATTATGATAAAAATAGCAAAAACATCGTTTTGATAATAAATTTTATATAATTTAGTTACATTTCTTGTCTTCTTGTTCAATTTATAAACTAAAATTAAATAAAGTACATATGTGCTATAAATAATTATTAAAAAAAAATAGTAGACTTAATTTCACTCACGTCACCTGATGCTTAACAGCCTATTTGCTACTATAGGTCACAAGGATATACATATATGCCATATCTCTGTTATCTGTGTATTAAATTTCATCCAAATCCATCCATCCATTTTAGTGTAAATGAATTACAAACATACACATACATACAAACTTCTGAATTTAATATACTTAATAGTAGTCCGATATAACAAAGAAAGAATTCAATAACGAATTATAAAGGAGCGTTCCATTCCTTTATATTTCCATAGAAAAACTCGTTACCCCGCAGACAAGTAACAAATAGAATTGCAAATTTTAATACAACAGCATCAAGTTGTGTACAGATCAATAGTCAATCATACAACGGCAGCGACGCTGACAGACAGCTTGTCAGCCGCGAGTGCACTCGACGGTTCATTTCCTATTGAAACCAATATCTACTTCAATCTATAGGCTTTTTAAAATAGAAACGTATTTTTAGACTACATTTGTAAAGTGTAAATCTTTTCAAGTACTTACATACTTTTGATGTATAGACGTTTTCAAATATCGGCCATGACTGTTCAGGATGAAACTTTGAGCCTTCTTTGATCTTAATAAAACATGAAATATCCCTCAGGAGTTTTTGGCGCATATGCACCATAAAAGTTTTGTTGGGAGTTCAAAAATTTTAATATTAATATTCTTAAGTATGAAACGCGAAAACCCCATTAACATAAGGAGAAGATGTCCAAGGGCGGAGTCCCCCAAGAACTTGGAACGAAGCGTCAGTAGTATATACTACGTACTTATATGGTTATTGTAAATTGATAATTATTACCCTCTCACACAATCCATTTTTTTTAAGGAAAATATGTTCTTACGGCAGCCACTCTTTAATGAAAGGTTTTGTTGCAAACGGTTGGTAGCAAGGTCATCTATAATAATTCATATTCACTTAATATTACATCGATCATTATTAACAATTAATATTATGGTTTGATTTTTTAAGTTGATCCTAGAATTCCTTACTGATAGATTTTAGTCTGGTCACACACAGGCGCCTCGGATGGTTGATGGAATGGAACAAAATACTATAAGCAGTACAATGGTAAAACTCCAAAAAACAATGACTATGGTGCACTTGCGTCAAAATTTAATTTGCTAATTTTCTACATAAAATTGTGATTGTTATTTGAAAGAATATTTGGAAAATACCATTAAGTTTCATTACGTATAAATAGGGGTTTGTATGTTCTATTTAACCCATAAGAGTTTAATTGAAGATACAAACGAAAAGAGTCATAGAGAATAGCTAATACATACATAGCGATAGTTGCAGATGTTTATTTTCGTCTAGTAAACCAGAGCGCGACTCTTAAAGCCAGTGGCTGGGAAGAAAAAAGTCAGGAGTCACTTGTATCTTTGTCAATAGGATGAAGACGAACAAAAGAAAACATTATGAAAGACACTAACAAATTTAAAGCGTGTGAGGTGCACAAAGGATTACCAAAGAAAAATATCCTGTATAAAATCTGCGCAGGAATAAATACAACTGTTTTAGCACAGTGTGCTATTTGTTTAACTGCAATGATGCTGGATTGTATAATTAATTATTACATGGTTCATATTATTCAAAATAACGAAATTCTAAATTTTAGCTGTTATACCCAACGTGAAGCGAAAAAAATACCAACAAAGAGCCCTTTAGTCCCAGCGGTCAGTAAGTAAGAAAGTGAAACTTTATATATGAAACTAACAGCCAGCCAAGAGAAAAAAAAATTGTGCAGTCACTATTTCAGTCTTTCTGATCAAATTTAGTTTAAGACTAGTTAAGTTATAAGTTTAAGTTACGTTTTAACGTTTAGTATAAGAGTAACGGTTCACCTTCGCTTCGTTTGGGTTCGCCTCTAGACAAAGAAAAACAAATCTATCTCACGGGAACCGTACATTTTTCCGGGATAAAAATCAGTCTATTTGTTATTCTGATGTATGAGCTATGTCATTGTAAAGTTTCATTAAAATCCGATCAGTAGTTTTTGTGTACTAAACCGTATATGTTACTATAGTTTTTTAACTATCCCACGGGAACTTTTTAATTTTTCAGATGAGAACTCTTTTTTTTTAGATGTTGACCGGGGATGTAAGTTTCGGAGATTAGCCCGTACAAACAGACAAACAGACAGAAAAACAAAAAAAACAAAAAAATAAATAAAAAAAATTTTCTATTTCTCTTCTTACATCCCCTTGACTCGGTTTTTAGCCTTTTTTTCTATGTACAGACATTCGACCTCCACAGTTTTATTATATGTATAGATTTCTCAGAGAAAAGATATTTTCCGCAGTAAAAAGTATCCTATATGTTGACTCGGATAACCAGCTATCATCATACCAAATTTTATCAAAATCTGTCCAGTGGTTTTCTAGTGACGCGGCCACAGACAGACTGACAGACAGAAAAAAAATTTAAAAACTATAGATTCGGTCTCTGTATCGATAATAATGACTATTTCATTCAATAACATTTTCCAAAAAATGTACAGATTCGACTCAGAATTTTACTATATTATGTAATAGATAAAAATTCTCGCAGGGAAAGTTGCACACAAAAACAAGTTACCTATGTAAAATTTTAATATATCAAGTTCAACTGAAACACGTGTTAATAATGTCAAAGGTGAAAATCGCATTCAATTCAGAGAAACGTGTAATTTTGGTTTAATCCAAAGCTATATGACAAAGTGAAGACTTCCTAGAAAATTAATTTTGATATTTCATATTGAAATACATAATTTACTAGCATTGCCCGCGGCTCCGCCCGCGTTCTGATGACTAAAAACCAAATTCTTAGGTTTTACATATTAGTATTCTCATACATGGCAGTTATTGTATTTTTTCTCAGAAATGATATATTTTCTCGCGATAAAAAGTATCCTATATGTTGACCCGGATAGTCAGCTACCACCATACCAAATTTCATCAAAATCTGTTCGGTAGTTTTCTCGTGATGCGGTAACAGACAGACACACACACACACAGACAGACAGACAAAAATTCTAAAAACTATAAATTCGGCCTTTGTATCGATAGTAATGACTATTTCAATAAGATTTTTCAAAAAATATTTACTATACAGATTCGGCTTAGTTAGAATTTCATTATACGTATAGATTTGGACAAATAAAGAAATTAGAGAAATAAATGTACGCCCATAGCAACTAGGTCTCATCTAATAAATCGTCGCATAAACATTCGAAATTAAATCCCCGGTCGGATGCAAAGATTTTACTTTTGTTTTTTTTTTTTGTATTTTTCCAAATTTTTAGTTTTTTTTTGTTTTTAAACCAAATAAAAAAAAAATAATTTGACCAAAAACTCCGAGCGAAGCTCGGTCGCCCAGGTACTAGTTGATACAAGTAATAAGTTGATCACACATTTGATGAATTAAAGTTTAACGAAATTGTAGAAACCCTTGGCTCATGGAGTCAAAGTGCTAAACACTTCTTAAAAGAAATAACACCTCGTCTTATCGCCTCTACTGGTGACAGAAGAGCTGGCTCATTCTTCGCCCAAAGAATCGGCATAGCGTAGGAATGGGACTAGCATACTTGCCACAATTCTATGCGGACATATATACTTAATAATTAAGTGTACGTTTGTTTTGTATAAAGTATATTTGTAATTTACTTTATTTTAAATCAATAGTTTGACGAATTGCAACTTTAACATATTTAGCTTTTGACTTGAATAGTGTATGGCTTATTAAGAATCACCCTTATCTATACTAATATTATAAAGCTGAAGAGTTTGTTTGTTTGGTTGAACGCGCTAATCTCAGGAACTACTAATCCGATTTTACATAGCCCGTTAACTGAGGAAGGCTATAGGCTATATATTATCCCGGAAAAATGTACGGTTCCCGTGGGATAGATTTGTTTTGGTCTAGGGACGAACCCGAAGCGAAGCGAGGGTGAGTCGCTACTCAAATATGAGTGTAATTTATATGAAAGCAACTTTAAATATTATTAGGTATATTACTATATTCTCTATGATGTAACTTTACAAAATAAAAAAAATTTACGAAAATCCGCTAAACATCTCTCAAACAATACCTACGCTATAGCATACCTAGAAATTAAAAAATATATATAATGCTATTTGCCTGCGGAACTAAATAACAACAAAATAAAAAATACATGAATTTTACTATTTTTTGACCGATTTCAAAAATAAGGAGCAATTTCTATGTTTTACGTACGTTACGCGGCTGTGAATAGATTTTCAGAATTTTTCAAATATTCAATTCGTTTACTCTTTTATAGATATAAAAAAAATTATCGTACTGGTGAAACAAATACTTTTAAAGTGATTTTATTGTTGATTATTAATTAAAAAACGTTAATCAGAAAAATATAAATTTAACCACTCCACAATTTTATTTCACAGTGTAGATATAGAATAAAAATATACAAAAACTCAAGAAATTTCGAGAAATAAGAAAGTGTAAACTGCCCTTTGCTAGAATTATAATTTTAGATCCTTTGACCAGGTGTGTTGCACTGAAGTATCGCCGAGTGGGCGTTTACACCCTTATGAGGTGCGGGAGGCATGTAGAGGGTGGAAATGACGCACGAGCATTGCACTTTGTTTACATATACATATGAAATATAATATTATTTGTACATAAATCCTAATTAGTATGTATTATAAATGAAATAGATCTATCTACCGTTTCTTTAGTTTGTTTTCTTGTTTTATACTTAAAATTATAAACTATTTTTGATGAATTTTGGTATAGAGATATTCGAGTCATTGTATAAGAAAGGAGCTACCTTTTCGCAAAAATAAACGCCAAACGTGGTGAAATGTTTGATGAAAGTTTGTATGGGAAACCCATCATTTTTCATATCATGTTTATTATACGTCGGGGGGCTCGAGAGTGACACAGGTATCAAAAAATATTTATTGTATTTAATTTCATAGTATCCTGTACCTTCTGTAAGCCCTTAATTAGCGAAATTGATTTCGGCATCGAATATTTATTTTATAAAATGTTTGTATGAGTAATGTTATGGCTATCACGGTACAATCGAGGCCAATATGTATGACGATATTCGAGAAGCGATATTTTTGGTACTAATCTAAGTAACAACACCATTCTTTGTTATTTGACATATTTCAATTTAATAAAATCAATTGAAACAGTTGTTACAATAACCCTCCTGTAATCATTCATATTTTATTTAATATTACATACAATAATAGATAAATAATAGTTATTATTATTACATAGCGTCCATCTATGATTATATACTGGAATACCAATTATTATTTTACCAATCAAAGCGCAGACAGGTAATGATCGATGCTTATTATTATTCCTACCTACGTTACCTAGGCATCTGGTCCGGAGGCTGCGCGATACGCCGATCAATAGAGATGTGCCGCACCACCCATCCCGGGCCCAGTCTACGCCCGGACGCCGTCGCTAGCCTTTTGTAAAACGTTTTTGTATTACTTTTTAACATTTAACTGTGGTTTTTTAAAACCATTTATTAGATTTTTCGATTGTGCTCGCTCCGGACTTTTCTGGAGATGGGACTCTGCTAAAGGTGAGTATTTAGTTTTAAGACAAGTAATTTTTGGAGACAGTCTAAAAGAGCAAAGGCGAAATGAGCTAAATTAAAAAAAAAGTCGTTATTTAAAATTTAATTTAAAACAAATTATTCTTAACGATTTCCTTATTTAAATAATAAAATAATATGTTTTTTTTTATCAATTTTTGGTAAAATTATGTATATCTAATCATATTATTTTAATATATTAAAATGTTTTTAATTTGCGTGATATATGAATCTCTAATCTTTTTAACAACGTATGTAACGTCATTGATAGTTTAAAATTTAAATGCAATATATGGACGGAAGGTCAACGCCATCTATTGAGGGAAAACAATTTTGACCTCGCCCATTTCCCAACTTCTTAATAGCTTTAATGTTCATATTAATTGACAGAAACACATTAAGTTTTGCATTTTTGATATTTTTATAACAATTGCGTTAAAATAATATGAAATTTATCATGTTTTATGAGTTGTTCAGACTGAGACCAGAGGAGACCAGACGCCATTATAAATTCAGTTTGTGACAGATCGAAAATAGCGGCCATGTTTGCAATATTGACCAAGAAGGTTCTGCCCAGCTAGAATCTAGATAGTTATCAGCCATGGTTACTTGCAATGAACTAAAAAATATGCATTTATGTAAAAAAGGTTTCTAAATATAATTACAATATTACTATTTTATTCAAAAGTATAAGGGCCGTGAATAATGATTGCTATTTATTATATTAATCTGAATTATTCTGTATTATAACAAAAGCGTTCAAAATCCTTACAAATCATAATTTTATATTCTTTCTCATCAATTTTAGTAAGTAACTATTTATAAATATAAATATGGATAGACACCTTAATCTATACAGATAAATAAAATTGGAGTGTCTGTTTGTAATATTAAAATAACCACTTTTTACTAAATGCATATGGATGTATACACGGTACATATACCAAAACAACATTTTTTACAATTTTTGTCTGTCTGTCTGTCTGTCTGACTGTCTGTCTGTCTGTTTGTTCCGGCTAATCTCCGAAACGGCTGGACCGATTTTGACGAGACTTTCACTGGCAGATAGCTGTTGCTATAAGGAGTAACTTAGGCTACTTTTATTTTAGAAAAGGAATCAGGGTTCCGCGAAAAAAAATTAAAACCCATGAAATTGTAAACAAAATCCGCGTACGGCGTACGCATCCGAGCAAAGCGAGAGTAAATCGCTATAAAATTTAAATGAATATCTTAGAAGTAGCAAGCTACTATTTATATGTTAACATAGTTAACCGTGAAAACGTACCTAGAGCTGAACGCGAGCGAAGCGAGCGTGAGTCGCTAGTTAGAAATAAATTAAAAAATGCGATTGTATATAAATAAATTTAAGGTCAATTATTTTATCATGATTTTAGAGCTCTGACTTATAAAGTTCTGACCGCTAGCTATTAGTCAATTTTCCGTAAATAACGTAAAAAGAACTGGCATAGCACCCATCAAAAAACTATTTGTGTGGCGTTTATCAGATTTCGGTTTTGTAATATTATCAGTTGCGTGGCACGATGTGGCACGACTGAAATGAGTTCATATCAATTTATTTTAGTTCGTTAAAAGAAGAATTATTACAACAAAATGTTAACAAACGCACTAGTCGCCGCTACAATTTTCGAAAGTTCCCCTCGATTTCTCTGGGATCCCATCATCAGATCCTGGTTTCCTTATCATGGTACCACTCTTGGGATATCTGCTTTCCAACAAAAAAAGAATTATCAAAATCGGTTCATAAACGACGAAATAAAAATAAATAGATATATGTATTAAAAATTAAATTTAATTTTATCTATTTTATTATATCTTCTGTTTAATTTCCCAAATAAGAATGCGCCAAGTATTTACTTGTTTATTTTTAGAAACTTGCATAAATTTTAACAAAACAAATTGGGTACGATTAATAATTTAAATAATATTTACATTTTCATATCTACGGTATTAATGGCATCACTGCACAGTAGTAATAGTAGAGCGAGCCAAAACCATTTATCCTTTCAACTGTTGATCCTAAAATTAAGATATGCAATAGGTATGGAAATAATTTTCTAGACACATTACTTTGTTGTATTCTACAAGTTACTTTTGGCCTTTTTTTAAATGTTATATGTATATTTTTTTTTTGCTGCAATATTAAGATCTAGGGTAAATCTGTAAAACTAGAGAATCGAAGTCTATAAAGTTAGTTCTAAATTTAGTATAAAAGCTGAAACCATTGTTTTTACTAGACGCCGAACAAAGAAACGACGTAGCTCCGCTGAAACGCTAATAGACCTGTCACTGTCACAGTGACATGTACGTCATCCTAATAAAAGGTTACCGCCTCAGTTGCGTAGAGGCAAAATGGATATTGAAATATTACTTTACTCGCTTTAATTTCGTGGGTTTTAATTTTTTGCGCGGTACCCTAATTCTTCTTCCAAAGTAAAAGTACGCTAAGTTACTCCTTATAACTTCAGCTATCTGACAGTGAAAGTCCCATCAAAATCGGTCTAGCCGTTTCGAGGAGGTTAAAGGGTAAAAATATAACTAGCGACTTACTATTGCTTTCGTCGGGTGTGCCCCTAAATACCTAACAATATTATGTTAGCCCAGTCAGTTAGTAGTTTATCTCTTTGTATTAAATGTCATCCAAATCCGCCCAGCCCTTTAGCTGGAAACAGTTAGAACATAGGTACACACGTACAAGCTCTCGCATTCATAAAGTAGTCCCATTATAGAATATTTATTGCACATTCCATTTACTAATGCGGTTGAAAATTTAGAAGATATTTCTTTGTATAGAAATAAATTCGCATAATTCGCATAAATAAAAAAAAAACTGTTACAAAATATTACCTAATAAGATATTAACTTAAACGTTATTTCTTCATATGTTTGCATATCGAATATAGAGTAAGCAAAATATCTTAAGTATTCTTTACTGATGGTTATTATTTTTACGCAGCGAATTTTAAAGATGTTTTAATTATGTACATTTTTCGGTTTATTTAAATGTAGTATTATGGTAAAAGTTAATATTATGGGTCAAAGGTTACACCCTCACAGCATCTGCGCAGATGCATATCCCGTTGAAATATTGGTTTGAGATTGTACTTGACAGATTAGAACTACAGTCTACAGTGTGCAGTTGCCGTCAAGTCGTTAACACGTACAGACGTGTAGTAAGCTCTCACATTAAGTAATAAATATTATATATGAACAAAATGAATCAAATTTAGTGTTTATACTTTAATTAGGGTGACATTTAGGAGTGCATTGGCAACAGTTTTGAGTTATTTATAGAGCGTTTTGCGAATACGCGGGTGCATTCCAGTGAATATCAAATAAATTGTAAGTTGTGTTTGAATAGAAATAGTTTATGAGATTAAGCATTTTGGACTTTTTAATAAATTGCCATTAAAAGCCATACGATTATAATTTTTCGAAACTTTTTATTACAGCGAAAATATATAATGTATTGAATCATTGATGAAAGATGATCATTTTTTTTTATTTTTTTATATAATTAGAGGCTCGAAAAGAGGCTGACATTTATTTATTTTAAACTTCGCAAATTATTTACTGGGTACTTGGAAATTCATTAGAGTCTCGCACGTTTTATAATTACTGGCCGTCTTCCAAAGTAACGCGGTAGTTTAGACGTTACTTTTTTCTTTAAATATCAGTCATTAGAGAACTTTAAATGTTTACTCCCATAATTATTTTTTTAAATGTTAGCATTTTTCAGTATTTAAAAAAAAGATATTTTATATTGCGAGTAATATCATGTTATGTGTTCTATACGGTTAAAAGTAACAACGAAATTTACCAAATGCTTGCAGAAACTAATAAAAAAGGCTCTGATGTGGTTGCGGGTTCGATTTGTGATTAGTGTAGGGAATATTATTGCGTTTTTATATAGTATTTATTTTGATAATTTTGCAAAATAAGTGTCCTTTAACGTTTTTTCATCATAAATAGTACATTTTGTTTTTTAATTCAAAATATGTTCTAATGAAATAACTTACGAATATGTCACCGGTTAGATATTTATTTTTATCCGACTGCGGCTAGGCCTAAAGGTCATTGTACTTATCAATTAAATAAAACTTCTATCTAATCTAATATATTTGAACGAGCAAGTCTTGTATATTTATTTATTTATACGGGCGATCTCGGAAACGGCTCTAACGATTTCGCTGAAAATTGGTATGGAGGTTTTCGGAGGTGAAAAATCGATCGAGATTAGTCTTATGTTTGGGAAAACGCGTGTTTTCGAGTTTTCTTGGTTCTCCTCGGTTTTCTTTCGCATTATTCCACTAAAAATATGGTCGCTAATTTCGCACGCTCTAATATGCATAAACATCGTGATTAAGCGGCCAAGGCGCAAGATTGAGAATGACAGGTCCGGGTTCGAATCCTGGTCGGATACAAAGTTTTTACTTTTGTTTTTTTTTTGTATTTATTCAAGTTTTTAGTTTTTTTTTGTTTTTAAGCCAAATTAAAAAGAAAATTATACTTTAGGCCAAAAACTGAGCGTAGCTCCGTCGCCCAAGTACTTAAACTATAAAAAAAAGTTAAATGCCTTTTCTAACGAGCATATATTTGGATTTCACACTGATTTTTCACTAGCCTAATGAAATCTCTAAATTCTTTCATGTTACTTACGATATGAAATATCCACAACATTTGTAGTAGATACTTGTATATGAAACTAATATTAAAAAGTTTATTAAATACTATTTAGTTAAATCTCTAATATTACATACTGTTAGAATATTTCACAAAATGTATGTCTGTAATTACGTAGTATATCGACTATCGATAAAACTTTAACTTGATCAGTGCGAGCTTCCCACTAATTTGTTTACATCCGGCGGAGCGACGGTCGGGACCTGATTCAATTTTCGCGTGTCCTTTACTTATTTACATGGGTGCGGCTTTTAAATAACATTATATGCTGTAAGGTCAAGTAAATGTGACTTAGAAAATATTTGTTTAGGTATCTCCGCTATTATATAGAGCTACATTAATTAAAAGATGTTAAGGCAAACACTAAAGAAGTGTTTAGTAGTTTCTGCGATACAGAATATGCTTTAATAATTTCAAAGCTAAAGTTAAGCATCTAGTAAGCTAAGCTAAGTTATCCAATGCATATATATTGCATTGTATTCATCTTTTTTTACATCCTACAATGGGTACGAGCCTTCTCTGATTACGAGAAAGATCAGGCCATAGTTCACCACGTTAGCCAAGTCCGGGAACCCATGTTAAATATGTAGTTGCTAATATTTTAGGGTCCCAGGCTTTACTTACTTTGAATACGAACAAAGTCGTAATGTAGATAACTGAGTTTAATAATTTATTGTAGTGAAAATTAAACGTTGATAGATAAAGAGCTAATTATTGCTTTAAAACTATGGAGGTTAATTGCTTGTGAACACGATTTAGTTTTTCATATTCATATTATAGCAGTTTGCGCCGCGGTCATAATGACAAGGCATATACAGAAGCGCGTATGACTCCGTGGCTTGCTTTTGTAATTTATATAAGACCTGTGCTTGTGACTGTGCAGGTTAAATTATTATAATAGGTTTTTCTACAGATCACCTAACAAGTCTTTGGCACTTTGACTCTATTGGTCAAGGGTTTCTACAGCAAATGGTACAGAAACATAATTTTGACTAAGGGAGGCGTATTCTATTCTTAATTAAGTAAAATTAACTAACATTAATTATAGTTTAATACAAAATAATAATATATCTTTTATTTCAGACAGAGGATGGACGTCACTCGGCCATCATGCGCCCTCTTTGTTCTACTAGTACTATTTATTATACAACTCGCAACGTAAGTATTATAAAAAAATATCTTAAATGTAGCGAAAGCTACCTGGTAGGTTAAAAGGACTACCTCTCTTTGGATTATGGTATTTGAAAACATAATTTTATTGTTAGGGTTATTAAGGGCGTTTAAATATATATTTTACAAGTGACTCACCCTCGTTACGCTCGGGTTCGTCTCTAGTTTCGTTTTAATATTAAGTGAAGATTTCTCAGAAATGAGATATTTTCCCGCAGTAAAAAGTATCCTATATATTGAACCGGATAACCAGCTACCATCATACCAAATTTCATCAAAATCTATCTAGTGGTTTTCCGATGATGCGGTAACAGACATACAGAAAAAGAAAAATTCTAAAAACTATAGATTCCGCCTCTGTATGGATAATAAAGCCTATTTCAATAAGAATTTCCAAAAAATATTTAATATACAGATTCGGCTTAGTTGCAATCTATACTAATATTATAAAGCTGAAGAGTTTGTTTGTTTGTTTGGTTGAACGCGCTAATCTCAGAAACTACTAATCCGATTTGAAAAATTCTTTTTGCATTAGCCAGTTAACTGACGAAGGCTATAGGCTATATATCATTCCGAAAAAATGTACGGTTCCTGTGGGATAGATTTGTTTTTGTCTAGGGACGAACCCGAAGCGAAGCGAGGGTGAGTCGCTAGTGTTATTATATGTATAGAAGATCACTGTCATAGCTCAGTGATTTTGCTGCTACAGAAAAGATGAGTTATTTAAACATAAATCAACGCTTGTTGTAAAAAAATGCCTCAATTTGATTAATTTGATTAATAAAACGTGATGTGCAATTATGTATAAAATGTACGTTAAGAGGAATAACGCGAACTGTATTTCAAAAAAATTATGTAATAAATTTGGGAAACGTCCAAAAATATTTTACAAATAATAAATTGCGTTAGACAACATTTTTAAAGGTGAGATTTATTTTAAGCGTTCAGATAAAAGCTTTAAATATCCATAATTTTCTCGACAAAAAATAAATTATTCAGACACTGAAGTATTTAGGCACATAAATATTGACGCCGGGCTGTAACGACATGGTGATCTATTTCTGTTCAAAATTATTTGCACTCACATTTTTAAAGATATATTTCTTGTCAGAGGAAGTCATTACAACAATTAGTGGTTTATTTATTGTCTTTTATAAGTTTTGGTTTTATTTTTATAATTTCTCTTTCAAAAAGAATTTAAAAGTTTTATGATATTATAGAATTCAGGATAGATAAGCCCTCATGGCTTCGGTTTGGTGAAACGAGCAGTGAAGCTGCAAGTCCGTGATACGCTCTCAGATCTTTGAGTGGGATGCTGGCATTTTTGGTGTAGGATACCAGCTTACCGATTGCCTCTCCAATCTTGCTCTGTACGCTTCCGAGTCATCTTGATGTGAGATGCTGGCCTAATTGGTGTAGGATGTCAGCTTTCTGATCTCTTCATCTTCCTGTGCTAGGTCTTTCTCGGTCTCTTTCTAGGTCTTCTTAGTGAGGGATACTGGCATGTTTGGTTTATGATGCCAGCGTGCCTTTATCTTTACAACAACTAGTTCAGATTATTAGAATAATCCACGCTATTAGGTGAAGTGGCAATTAATTAAATCGTATACAACCGAGACTGACTTTGAAAACTTTACATGATTTATAAAGACTAAATGTCATCATGATCTATAGTTACAAGAAGCATAATCGCTGCTTAAATCCTACACAAATGAATAAGTGGATATAAACAAGTTTATCCCAAGGATTCCAATTATTCATCCAGCAATAAATATTATGTTTGTAATTTCTAAATATCCTTCTTGTAAACTACACACACAAAGCTAATAACTATATTACATTAATATTATTAAATATTTGCTTAAATAACCTTTGTGATTAATAATAATCAATCTTTTTATATTATTTTTATTCTATTTCTCTACATTTGGGTCATACTGACTATAAATCTGTTACTATTTGTTGTATCGATAAAACTGGAGGAACTCTTTATTTGAATATATTTTACATATAATGTAATACTACGTGACCTCGATCTCTTTTCGGCTTATTGAAATGAGCCATCTACAATGAAGATATTATTGTGAAAAAGGGTGCTCTTGTACACTGATACACTTATTCTCATATTCCGACAGGACGTAATATGACCGGAGAGAAGTATCAGGCACAAGATTGACAGTTTTATATGCTTTCTAACGCTCAGAAATGTAAAAAATCTTTTTTTTTTCTTCAGTAGATCCAACCTCAGGCCTGTTATTTGGTATTTTTGATAGAAAAACCTCAATAACTTATCAGCCTCACACGGGACTGGAACACAGATCTTATTATGTGCACATGCTATCCATTGCATTAACAAGACATACTTATTATTGCAATTACTATAACATTTAAATAAAACTATCTTTTCGGATTATTTCGCGGATTTATTTTGATTTTTGTTTCCCGACGTTTCGATTGCTTTACAGTAATCATGGTCACGGGAGAGACTAAGGTGTTAGATGTCTCAAAAGCATTATGTAGTTGTTACAGACAGCCTACCCACAATTAACAAAAATGAATTCAAAATTTTGAAAATTAGCATCAAAGTACCTTACAATATTTTAAACATTTTTAAAATTTTAATTTTATACTTGAAATATGGAATATTATTTATATAATACTACTTTTTACTATTATATATACTATACTATTTTTACTATATACTATACTATTTACTATAACATTATAAATAAGTAAAATTCTTTTACAAAACAGTTATGTAAAAATCACGACATACGCGTAACACGCGTTTAACTTAAAAACGTTTATGCGTGTGTATGCTAAACTAAAATTGATTAAATGAACTAAATTTTCGTATTTAAAATAACATTACGCACGTGTTTATTTTGGCGTTAAAACAAAGCTGTACCTAATTATCTAGTCAGTAACGCGTGAAAAAACATTTTAGTTAAAAAAAATATCTTTGATTTAAAAATAAGAATCGTAGAACACTCTGTGTCTGCAGACAGCTGTCATATTAACGGTGTTATATCTTAAACGAGAGGCGCTTATATTTAAAAAAAAATAGAGTAGAATATTTTTGGTGGAATTTCTTAAGAATTACCTTTAGGTATATTTCATATTTTATTTTTATTAGAATAATAAAATATATTTATGTTACTGTAAAACAACAAATTCCTGAGATTTGTCAAGATCAATGGTTAAAGTCCAAACTGACTATAAGACTCGCCAATTTCGAATTATTGCTAACATTCACTCGCTAAATCTTAATTTTTTTAAATAAGGGGATTTATTTAGTTTGTAATAAGTAATTTGTTATGCAATATGAAAAAGGACTAGTTTTTTTTTTATTTGCTAATGGAGTAAAAAAGGAAGTATTATTCATCTATACTTATTCTTTATGTGATAACGTTCATTAAATGTACGTAAAATTGTCACATATTATTTAAAGACTTTATCTTTTGTATTGATCCTTAGAAACTGTATTTTTTATTAGTAGTTTTTGCCCGTGACTTTGCTCACATAGTAGTTACATCGGAAGCAATTATAACATTAGTGTGGTGTGTTACAATGTGTTAACACTTGCCACCCACACATTAAGTCTTAAAATAACCAGTTAACAATTTTTACTTTATGCTAACGTCGTTTAGGTAAAAGCTTACTTCACTTATCAGCGAAAATATGGCATCAAATTATTTAGTTTTTTAGCTTCACTTAAATATTCATAGGTATGCACAGGGTCATCATAACGTGCTCGTTAGGCTCAGAAAAACGCTTCAAGTACTTACCTATTACCTGTTACGAGGGGGCTATTTTTTATTAACATACAAAACTCATAACTCAACTGGAGCTATTTATATTTTATTCTACTATACTAATTTATGATTACAATTTTACAATTTACGATCATGATATTGCACGAAATGAAGACGTTTTAAACTCTAAGTACGACGTATATAATTTTTCTAATAATCTTGCGACATTTACGATTATAGACCAAAGATTTGTCTGAGCGTCACCTCTTGTGATTCCTCATCAGTTCTTCGATATAAACCTATTCAAAGTAATTTTAAAGTCTTCTTAGCTTTTAATATTAGGTATTAGATTTAGATTAAGTAGATTTACAACATTTTATATAACCAATGTTTTCCACTTAGATGTATGAACGCGAAGATAAACTTCAGGGAGAAAGAGAAACAGATCCTGGACCAGATCCTCGGTCCAGGTCGATACGACGCTCGGATCCGACCATCTGGCATCAATGGCACTGGTGAGTAAATTACTTCATAATAAACCACTAAACCACTGTAAATTATATATAAATACGGCCTTTCACGTGCAATTGTCCGACAACATAGAAATGTTATTCGTATTCGACACATGGCTGCTTCGCACTTCAAGAAAATTGTTAATTTTCCAAACTGTATAATATTAAGGTGTTATATTAAATGTATGTAATGTATTCTACTCAATTAAGTACGCGACAACATTTTATGTTCAAAATTTCTGTTACTGTACAAAATAAATACTAGAGGACCTAAAACAGGTCCCCGTGAAATACATATTATATGTTTTAAAGTAATTTTGTTTTAATTTATAATTTATTGTGGTTTTAAAATTAAATATTACATTGTTACGTTGCACACTTTACTCGTTGCTGAAAGCCGGTCATAAATCATTTAAGCGGTTGTTTTTAGCGGTATCATAATATGTTTTCGAGTATCATCCTGAGGCGGCTATCATTAGTGCTGAGTAAAAAGTCGCTTAAGAGAAGAGCAATTCAGTAAAGTATGCCTACAGATCGTGGAAATATTTACGTTTTAATGATCGAGATATAACACATAATAACGTAGACGTCGAAAAGAAAACGTATATTTCGAAAAAGTTTTTATCTTTATAAGTAATTTTAGTAGCATTCAAATAGAAAAGTGGCGTGATTTGTATAATAATGAAAGTCCCTAATAGATTACGAAATAATGGAATTATTTAGCATGGTGTAGTGATGAATGGTGAAAATTTCGGTTTTATTAATTAATTTATTCTAACTTACGCCCAAAATACGCCTAAAGCGAACGCTATATAAGTCTCGACTATATTTTTATATATTTTATACTTACTCGTACATACTTGATATATTATTGCCAACTTTATTTGAACTTACCTACAAAAAAAATATGATTTCAATATGAGTGCTTTAAATGAAATAGTATTATAATTTATTTTACAATTTTTTGCTGTCACTTATTAAATAAATAGTTATATTTGAGTTGCACCTGTACCAGCTAAAATTTGGCCAGCTTTGGTTTATTGCTTTATAAATATTTTTAACACTAAACTAGCCAGGTCTCGCACAGATTAATAATTAAATATTTCACCGATTCTTGAAAATGTGTCATAATCTATATAATGATATTTGTATTTGAAACTGTACAGACATACAGACTAGAAATTTTTTTTATATAGTGATACTCTGGTAAGGCAATGACATGTTTAACAGATGGTCCTGCTGTAGTTAATATAAACCTGTTCGTCAGAAGTATAACCACCATAAGCGACATTAAGATGGTTAGTAAATACAACGAATAGACAGCGGTCGTACGCTTTTTAATTTTGTATCATATCTCACTTTAGAGTATTTATGCGCCGAAGCCGATTATAATTTATTTTAATCGGTAAAATTAGTAATATAAATATACTAGAAATTTTGATGCTAGATTAGATTTTTTTTTTAATTTTTAAGTGAGATATTGTACAATCCGCTAAAGCCCTTACCATGAGATTGTTATCAATACTGGTGATTAGTCTGTACACATTTATTAAATTAAAAAAAAATAGGATTAAAGAAGCAAACGTATCAATGTCATCCCAAATAATTAGTATATATATTAAAAAAAATAGGAAATTTCACAAAAAAGTATTAATAAAATTCAAATTAATTATGCTAAATTAAAAAAATATACATTAATTTACTAGAGTAATATAGTTTACTGGTAACTCTAAAGTGATTACTATTATTTGTAACTCTATGGTAAGGGAATACCCGTAGGACTCCTGTCTTTTTTAATTTTTTTCATCCCAATGCCTGATCGTGATTGAGTGTCTGGCGACTTCCAAGACATAAAACGCGATATTTTACAAAATTAATACTCCGATAGTATTTATCATATAATTATGTCTAGAAAGTCGTAAAAATTGAGTATTTTAACTCATATTACGGCCTGGTGGATAGACTTTTGTACCACCGCAAGAGTGCGGGCGTGGTCGGATCATTGAAAGTTATAAACTATCTTGAAACTCTTATACATTATTTTATTTTTGTTCATATGTCTTTATTTCATGTGTACGTACTTATTATGAAGCTATAAACTATAACATATATTGTAAATTAAAAAATCAATAGAATTAAGCACGCGATTGTTATCGTTTGTATTCAGTTTGTTCATAACCTATATTGTGACTGACAATTGGACTGTAACAAAAAATATATATAATTATGAAATTGTTTGTGTATTATAATAAAAAATATGTAATGATGGTACTACTTAATATATGTATGTATGTAAATCACTGTCAATCAATCTTCCAAATTCACCCTCGGTTACAGCTTAAGCGTAATCCTTACCAAAATCCACCTAAAGAATATAAAATATAAATATAAAATTATTGTATACTTAATATGTTTTTAATATATTTTAAAGACAATTCGAGGGTATGCCGACATCAAGTAGACCTTTGCAAAGAAGAATAAAAACAGTATCAGATAAAGTTGAATTAAAATCGGTCCAGTGATTATAATTCATATTTAAACGATTTCGGGTTAGACATAGTTTCACATTTAAGTATTTAGGAATTTCACTTTGGTTCTTTCATTTATTTTATGTTCTTATATATTTAGATTTATTTAAAATTTTTGGAAATAGCTCTGCACTAATTTTCATTCATCTCGAAGTCATGAAACCTGCCAAAACAAATGAACACTGTGGTGCTTTGGCGACATTCACACACTTCTAACTTAACATATTCAGTTAATCAAATTATATATATATGAATATATTATTATTAGTTTTGATAATAACGTTGACTAGAATGCTTGTGCCCAAAGTTCAAACTAAAACACGAACACAAATTCCTATAAACAAGCCAAAGTTGACTTTGAGTATCCTCCCATATTTTCTCTAAGTTAATTTCTTTTCCGTCATTCCTTTTATTTCATAATATTATATCATCGACTAAATCATTGACATTATAGGTATAGGTTTGTAAATAAAATTTACAGGCAAAAGGTGAGTAAAATTAGAAAAGTGTGTGGTTTTCAGAGTCGGCACCGCGTGAAAAGTTTGCTCCATTAGGGCTTAGAGATTTTTTTGTAATGTTATATCAACCATATATTTTGCTTGGTACTTAGATGGGCCAGCCGTAGTGAGCGTCAATATATTTGTGCGAAGTATATCAAAAATCGATGACGTCACAATGGTAAGTCAACGACCGACTGGACCATGCTTAGACTAAGATAATGTATAATATTGTTTTCTTTTTTAATTCTTTTAATCCGGTTTCATTTTTAAACAAGTCAAATGAATGGGCAAGTGACTCCACATTTCGGAGGGACTTACCCGATGTAAAGTTCAGTTTTAATATAATACTTTTTTTATTTCTCTTCTTCCCTTTGGTGTTTGCGACCAAAATCGTTTTTATCGCGCGCGATTTTATTTGACCATCTTTAGAGTTCCGCTCTCAGATCTAACAAATAAATAATTGGAAGTTCGGTTATCATTTCAGTTGATACATTCCAGCGATTTATTTTAGTTACACTTAATGCCGTACTTTTCTTAATTTCGACTGGTTGATTGTTTTTTTTTTTTATGATTTCCGAGCACCGGCTCTCTTAATGAAATGGACTGTGCACTGGCGATCAGTTCCACTTCATTAGCTGTTAACACCTGACATTACATCATCCGTCTCGTACTTGGGTCTGAAACGTTATTTTCATGTCGAAAGCGGTTTAAAATGTTAAAATCATGTTTTTTTCTCAAAGGCGATGCGCCCACGTTAGTTCGCGTCAACCTGTATCTACGATCCATCAGCAAAATAGATGATTACAAAATGGTGAGTGGTTGCACAACCAATAAACCAAACGATGTAAATGACGACACTTTTATTATAAAGCAAGGTTGTGGATAACCGTATGTCTGAATGGTCCTGCTGTAAGATACTTCAAAACTTTGCTTATAATAAAATTGGCTGTATGTATACAAAAAGGAATTAATGATGCACTGTGCTCTATCTCAAGCTATCGTATATTTGGGTATGTGTTTGTGGTTATTTTTCGTTTATTATTATTTATGTTTATTATTATTTTTATTTACATGTATATTTTGCACAGTTTTAGTCAATAAATGTTCATTACTAAACTAATTATGTTTGAAACCCCCCTAATAAATGACACTGCGGTGCGGAGCCGCGTTACCCGTGTGTTTAAATAGTTGATAAAATATTTATAAAATTGGCTTAATAGCATAATTAATATCATGAAAATAATTGGAACTAAAATAAAACCTGAATCTCGATTTTTATTCTAAATTTAGTTATTTTTGGTTTTTATTTTGTATTATTTTTAGTTTTGTCGCAATTAGAGGGCACGGTATTCTGTACAAACACTGATGGGCATTGGCATATTATGTATAGTAGACAGCACAAAATTAACCGCATCGGTACAATCAGCACAAAAGAAACAACTAACTGTAAAGTTAGTGAAGCCACGCTTCGGAATAGGTCACTGGGTGAACGCGGCCCGCACCTTCTACGTCATCTCATATTTTAGTTGTTATTCTTTATTTTCATCATGCTTCCTGTTAATTATTGTCATGCAATTTTTTTGAAGAAATATAAAAACTATTTTGGTCGTGTACGTTGACTGTGACATAATTGATATTGTCTTGTTCATGTGAATTTGTGTTGTGTAAAGTTATTATTGTATCGGGATCTATCGTCGCGTCCGCACTCGCCTTGGTGCTTCGGTGGCTGACCACCTGACCGCAATATGTGACCCTCGCCCTGAAGCTAGTAATATCGTACCGTAGCTCTAGTTATCTGGTCCTTGAGTCTGCATGAAGGTTTAAGCATTCCTTCGACGAATGCTGACGGTAAGTTTATTTGGAAATTGCGCTTGATATTGAAGGAATGTAGCATGTTCCTTGGAGAGATTATATCGATATAAAATTTTCGGCCAATCACTAGTCACGAACCATTTTCCAGAACACGTGGAGAAACTTTTTTGTAGTATATACATATCTGCATGATAGTTCTTACGACTTGACTTTTGTAAATTAATCCTAAACTAGGTAATTTACACATTTATATCGATATATTAAGTAGAGAAGTTGGCATTTGGGTATTTTTAATTACATTCACAGAATTAATATTACTGCGAATACTAAATGTTCTTAGACCATTTAAACATTTCGCTTTTAAACATAATACAAAGATTTGAGACAAAAGAGAACAATAATATAGTTGACACTGATTACTTATTTAAGAAATCAGTTTTAATAGTTTCTTAGACTAAAAATATAAGCTAATATTAGTTTTGATGAAAATTCAGGTCAGTATATCCTAAAAAAGTATTTTGCAAGCCCTTAAGAAGAGGAAAAAATATTGCATACATTAAATTACAACCCACATCTGGCTCACGTCCAATATATTAAGTGAGCAATCCATTTGATGATTTTGTCGGCATCCATCACTGTCTTCCTTTTACTATATCAATGCAATTATCCCATTATCTACAACTAGCGACTCACCGTCGCTTCGCTTCGGGTTCGTCCCTAGGCAAAAACAAATCTATCCCATGGGAACCTTACATTTTTTCCAAGATGAGATATAGTCTATAGCCTTCCTCAGTTAACGGGCTATCTAATGCAAAAAGAATTTTTCAAATCGGATTAGTAGTTCTTGAGATTAGGGAATCCAAACAAACAAACAAACAAACAAACTCTTCAGCTTTATAATATTAGTATAGATTTGGCCATTATTCGTATACAGTCACTTTGTGTATGCAGAATTTTAGTACTAAATAAGTAATAATGTTCAATAATAGAAATATACATTTGACCTTTATAACTGAATGAAGATGGACAACTAGACAGTCCATATTATTTTAATTCAAAGTATTAAAAAAAAAACCAAAAGCTAACTTCACAGCATGAAAAATGTATACTGTAGCGAGCTTTATATGTTACGATAATTCATTTGACTTGCTCTTTTGATGTCGAGGGATCTGTTTGTCACTTTATTGTGTGTTAATTAATGAATAAGAACCTTCGACACCAACATTTCTTTTTTATTCGGTGTTAGAAGTATCAGTTATGTTTATATTGGCTAATCGATTTTTTGCACCTAAATTTAATAGCACTTTCCGAAACGAGCAAGTTGGTAGACTCGTGTTGTCCTCCAGATCACTATGAAACATCTGCCTTTAATTAACAGAGTTTGATTTTGTCGTCGCATTTTATGTTAGATCCAAATTCGTAGTTATATGTTGGAATTAAACTTTTTGTTAAATTTTCTATCCCAAATCCCGTCTTGTAGCGGAATTGTTTATTTTATATTTGATTCAATAGCTACGATTCTGGTGATTTTTATGAAACAGTATGTTGAGAAATAGAATTTTTTTCGATGACAAAATCACTGTAATACCTGCAGTCCCATGAAAGCTTATAGAATACTTTCAACAGTAACGCCATAGACTTGAAAGTTTACAACAGAATAATAGAGATTTAGTTTCGATATTCCTTTGTGGTTAATCAAATCTCGAACATCTTACACACTTTTCGTAACTAGCCAAATTTGATTATCCCAGAGGAATTCAAACTCAATATAAACATTTTGCAAGCGGTTTAATATTTCCAGGAATACTCTGTACAATTGACGTTCAGGGAACAATGGTTAGACGAGAGGCTCAAGTTTAACAACTTAGGTGGTAAGTTGAATTTTGCTGTTTTACTAAATTATAAATATGATTTTTGGGTATGGCATTCATATAGCAATTATTTAATGATACTGCCTCGGTGGTGTAGTGGCTAGCATGTACGGCTGCACATCCTGAGGTCCTGGGTTCGAGTCCCGGGTCGGGCCAAGTTTAGTTATTGAGTCTTTCTGTATAGTAAGCCTCAGTAACAGCCCGGAGTTGGGAAGTTGGCGGTGTTTCACCCCCGTGCCTCGGAGAGCACGTAAAGCCGTCGGTCCTGCGCCTTAACTCTCACCGGTCGTGTCGAGTAGTCGTCCCACTGGAGTATGAGAGTGACAGGAATAGAGAGTGCACTTGTGTCTGCGCGTACACTTGTGCACTATAATATCTCCTGCGCAGTTGGCTAGTCTCAATGAGATTGGCCGCCGTGGCCGGAATCGGTCAGGAGAACATCATTTAATGATAAATTATTTAAAATGTAATTTTTATTTACGTAAACATACTGGTGAGTGGACCTCTAACCATATTATGCATTTGACCAGGTCGTCTCAAGTACCTAACCCTGACTGAAGCAAACAGGGTATGGATGCCGGATCTCTTCTTCTCAAACGAAAAGGAAGGCCACTTCCACAATATCATCATGCCGAATGTATATATTAGGATCTTTCCTAATGGCAACGTACTGTACAGCATCCGAATCTCTTTAACTCTGTCCTGCCCAATGAACCTGAAGCTATACCCACTGGACAAGCAGACCTGCTCATTAAGGATGGCCAGTTGTAAGTACAACATAATTCTGATTTGACATTCAAAAAAATATTGATAGATATAGGTACTATTTCCCTGAAATAAATTATTGTTTCTAAAGAATATTCTACTTATAAAGAAAAAAAAACACTAATATTAGACTGTGTATTATTTAATTCTTACTCTTAAACCATAATTATAACATATCACTAAAACAAAGCAATTATGACGCAAACGGCAGACTGTATTGCTTCAAGACATGCGCGACGTTATAACACGCATATTTCATGTGATCCAAGAATTTCCCAATAATATTCAATATTTACTAAAAAATCTGATTTCAATCGTATTCTTTAAACAAAAAGTGCCTTGGATAAATTTGTTTGGTGCAATATATAACTGTGTTAACAGAGAAAGAACACGTTGGTTACTATTAAATGTATTGGGGGAAAAAAAACATTTAAAATTATTTTATTACTGCTCTTATTTGCTATGGTTGTACGGTAATTAGTTTTGAATTTATTCAACATCTGAATCATCCACAGTGAAACCGTAACGTGTGCGTGTGTAATGCCGGGCATTATCTATTAATAGTAATACAAAGCAAAATAGTTAGTTTGTTTATTATGTTTGATTGAATGCGCTTATTTTTAGAACTATCAGTCAGATTTGACTAATTCTTTTGAGTTTTAAAACGGCCAGGACATTGCTATTATTCGTAGGCTTAAAAATGCAAACTATTTGTAGATGGCTGGACGACTGATGATCTAGTTTTCCTGTGGAAAGAGGGCGACCCTGTTCAGGTTGTGAAAAACCTACACCTGCCTCGCTTCACTCTAGAGAAGTTCCTCACTGATTATTGTAACAGCAAAACAAATACTGGTAAGTATTACACTGAGGGCACTTAAGAATAGGTCTTAAACATCTCACTTTTACAGTTGTATTTTTTATTAAAATAAAGCCCCATGATATTCGAAACTTCACGATGCAAACTAACTGAATTTGTTTTTATTTTAATTTTAATACAAAAACTAAATTTTTCTTAAAAAGCCACGCATACAATACGCAAAGCAATTTCACTGCATGTCTGTGACAAGTGACGTAAAGTAGGTTACAATGAAATGTGAGTCGCGTTCACGTACATATTGTTGCTCTCATACACACCCTTTGAAGCTTTGATTACTTGATAGTGCTCCCTGCATACGAATATGTAGAGCAGTAACGATTTGTATAAAGTATTCTACGACCGCCATAAGACTGGGTTCACACGACATACACGTTGAAACTGTGAGAGGTTCACATGATTCATTTTTATTGGTGTAAATATCAAGAAGTAGCAGTTGTCCTACAACAATAATCCCGTTTAAGTTCATTCAATTTGTTTGACCAGTCTGATGAGCATCCGTGAATCGTTTTTAGCGGTGTACGTTGTCTTGCAGTACGAAAGACGTGTGAACGGTTTCATGTTATCTTATTACACATACTAGGTGTTTTTTTTAAATAGACATAACTTTTTTATTTATTGACACATTGTAATAAAACCAATACTAAATGTTAAGTGAAGGTTACCACATAGACAATAAATTAGTGTTAAAACAAAAACGGTTAAGCCGTTTCTGAGATTAGCACAAACAAACAGGCAAAAATGGTAAAAATCATTGTTTTGGGTTCTATTGCGTTAATAAAGACGCCGAATAATAGTTTTTCTCAAATATCTTGCATGTACAGACAGCGATCGGTTACAATTTTTATTATATTTTATTATTTATATAGAAGACATAGAAGTAAAAAAAATATTTGTGAGGAATATTACATTTTCTTTTTTCGCAAATCTATACTTAATATTATAAAGCTGAAGAGTTTGTTTATTTGTTTGTTTGTTTGTTTGGTTGAACGCGATAATCTCAGGAACTACTTATCCGATTTGAAAAATTCTTTTTGCATTAGATAGCCCGTTAACTGAGAAAGGTTATAGGCTATATATCATCCCGAAAAAATATACGGTTTCCGTGGGATAGATCTGTTTTTGTGTAGGGACGAACCCGTAGGGAAGCGAGGGTGAGTCGCTAGTATCTAAATAAAAACAGTGGTTTTACTCGTATAATTTTATTTCTTTAGCTTTTTCTAAATATATATTTTTCTTCACGGCGAGGGGGTGTAAAAGTATCCCCTTGCACCCCACTCTCGGCGCCCATTACATTTGACTGTTTCCTTAGACACGCATCATAAACTGTTGGATATGTTGTGAGAGAAACTTGTTGGTAATAAAGATATTTACGATGTTTGATTAGACGAAAGCGTATGTCTCGAGCAGCTATCAATTGCGCGTTTCCACTGAATTTGTAGTATTATTAGCAATATTATTCAAGGTACAAAGGAGCTCACTTTAATCGCAGTGGGCTACCAAAAATAGATACTAGGTAGCATAAAAGTATGAAATCCGTACTATTAGTAAAGTTGTCCGAGTTTACGTTGTTTTGGTATCTCTTGAGGGATCTCTGTATTATACCTAGTACCTGGGCGACCGAGCTTCGCTCAAAGTTGAGTTGAGTTTAGATGATATTCTATATAACTTAAAGAGCAAAATGTAAACTGATATAATAAAATTTTCATCCTAATCATTTGGGGACGTTTCCGATTGGTATAGAATTTATCATTTCAGCTCTAAAACGTTCACTGCTAAACATAGGCTTTTCTTATCATATTCATCATCATTCAGTCATTTAAATAAACAAATCATTGATACGTTTTAGTAAAATACTTTATTTTAAACATAATTATATTATAGTTTACATAATGAACATAAGTAGGACTTGCTAGTACGGAATCTGAATAGATAATCTATACAGATAAATAAAATTGGAGTGTCTGTTTGTAATATTAAAATAACCGCTTTTTACTAAATGCATGTGGATGTATACACGGTACATATACCAAAACAACATTTTTTACAATTTTTGTCTGTCTGTCTGTCTGTCTGTCTGTCTGTCTGTCTGTCTGTTCGTCTGTCTGTTTGTTCCGGCTAATCTCCAAAACGGCTGAACCGATTTTGACGGGACTTTCACTGGCAGATAGCTGCTGTTATAAGGAGTAACTTAGGCTATTTACTTAGGCTATTTTATTTAATTTTAGAAAAAGAATCAGGGTTCCGCAAAAAAAAACCATGAAATTGTGAACAAAATCCGCGTACGGCGTACGCAATAACGTACGTACGTAACGTAAATCGCTATAATTATATAATACTTTCTTAGGTTTACGCGAATATTAGACATTTAAATAAAACTATCTTTTCGGATTTTTTCCGCGGATTTATTTTGATTTTTGTTTCCCGACGTTTCGATTGCTTTACAGCAATCATGGTCACGGGAGAGTCTCTCCCGTGACCATGATTGCTGTAAAGCAATCGAAACGTCGGGAAACAAAAATCAAAATAAATCCGCGAAAAAATCCGAAAAGATAGTTTTATTTAAACGCTATAATTATAATTTAAATGAATATCTTAGAAGTAGCAAGTTACTTTTTATGTATAAACATAGCTAATTGTGAAAACGTACCTAGGGACGAACGCGAGCGAAGCGAGCGTGAGTCGCTAGTCTATACTAATATTATAAAGCTGAAGAGTTTGTTTGTTTGTTTGGTTGAACGCGCTAATCTCAGGAAATACTAATCCGATTTGAAAAAATCTTGTTTCATTAGATAGCCCGTTAACTGAGGAAGGCTATAGGCTATATATATTCTCGGAAAAATGTACGGTTCTCGTGGGATAGATTTTTTTTTGTCTAGGGACGAACCCGAAGCGAAGCGAGGGTGAGTCGCTAGTAATTATATAATGGATTAATAGGTATTACACTAGTGGATACCGTGAGTCACACTACTTCAGTGTGTGTTTTTTATTCATTGATTAGATAAAGTGTCTTCTTTAAGAGTAACGTTATTTTTTTGCACTATGTTAGTTTTTACCGGAATAAATTAGTGCCATCGTCAGTGTCTATTGTGTAACAATAAACTTAAAATAATCATAACTTAAATCCAACTATCTGTTATTGCGTGAAGAAAACAAACACGTTTGTGTATGTATTCTCGTCATACACTGTATACGAGTATTATTTTAAACTGAAATTGTGACGAGGTCAAAGATTCACAATGTTTCTTTTAAACGTGGTTTCAGCGTTTAAAATTATAATTTTTATAAATTCCTGTCAGTTTTATTTGGGATCATAAATACACAAATAGGTTAGTTAGCTCACAATAATGCATAAATAAATATGTTGGGACATAAACACACAGCACCATATAGTTCCATTGTAAGCTACGAGGCTTGTGTTATGGATACCAGATAGTTCATACACTACACATATATAACTTTAAATACATACATATTATAAATATAAGCATCTATGACTGGAGTACAAACATTCGTGCTTATCACACAAATGAATGCCCCGAGCGGGACTCGAACCCGCGACCGCTAGCACAGCTAGTAGGGTCACTACAAACTAAGCCAAACGTGTGGTGAAAAATAATGATAATTTCAGGCGAATACAGTTGTCTAAAAGTAGACCTGCTGTTCAAGAGAGAGTTCAGTTACTACCTCATCCAGATCTACATCCCTTGCTGCATGTTGGTCATCGTCTCATGGGTCTCATTCTGGCTGGACCAGGGCGCTGTGCCCGCAAGGGTTTCCCTTGGTAAGTTACTTAGTGAATTAAATATCTAATACCTCTATATTTGAGTGATTTTTAGGGTTTGTCTACAATAATCTATAAAGGCTATTATAATTGGGTCTTGGATTGGCTTAAGTTTGTTTCTTTTTTAAAAGCTTAAAATGTATAATGAAACGAAGTAAATGCTTAATGCTTCATCAATGGTGATTAAACACCTTGTAAATTGGGTGATGACAAATGGAGATTTAAAATGTAAACAAACCTAATTCAAAATGACCTGTTATATTATTTAAAAATAGCAATTTATATGGTTTACATTTGGTTCTATTACAAAAAACCAATTAATTTAAACATTTCTTCAATGATTACTTTTTGGAAGTCTAAAAGGTAAGTTTGTCAATGTTTAAAAGTGGACTAAAGAGGAACTCCTTGTGTTTAGGAGTAACAACGCTGCTGACTATGGCGACACAATCATCAGGCATCAACGCTTCCTTACCCCCCGTCTCGTACACAAAAGCCATCGACGTATGGACGGGGGTGTGTTTAACATTCGTGTTCGGGGCGTTACTGGAGTTCGCGCTAGTGAACTATGCCTCTCGCTCTGACATGCACCGAGAGAATATGAAGAAAACGAGACGGGAGATGGAAGCGGCAGCGAGTATGGACGCAGCATCCGATCTGTTGGACACAGATAGCAACACAACATTCGCTATGGTGAGCTCGCACACATTTAGTTAGGCAAAGTAGATAGCTGTCATGGTGTCTATAGGAGTTAATTTGGAAATGTTTGTAATTTTCCATAAATTAATTTGATTTGTTATCAGCATGGAAATACTTTTCGCGTGTCTGATTGGTAGGGTAGATTGTTTATTGATAAAATTATGTTTTATTGGAATGAAATCAGTGATTATAATTTTCATTATAAGTTATTTGCTTGAATGCTCTCGTATTTTCGATTTGTTACATTTTTTATTTCAATGAGACATTAGAGGGTATTGTACATTATGGTTGCATATGATTAATCCTGTTTGAATAATTATTTAATATTTTGTTACTTATAGTAGGAAATTATCTTAAATTCTTCTTCTTATACCTAGCATGTATTTAATATCTATTAAATAAAAAAAAACATTATAGTTATATATTGTGACAAATTCTTACTAAAAACATGTACAAAAATTCAAATTTAAGGTCAGTACTGTAGAATATTTAATTTTAAAATAATTTATAAAACTAAGAGTAATAATTGTTCTAAAATTCGCGTTAGTCGCGTTCAAAAATAATTATTTGCAATAACTCTTCATCAAATACGATTTATAAAAGTAAATTTTACAAGGATTAGAATATAATAAAGGGAAAATGAAATAAATAAAAAGAGATAGTGTTGTTAAAATTTTGTTCGTCCTACTTGGACCAATCTGCAAAATTTTAATTTATGACTTAAAATCTGTAACTACTAAACGAGATACAGAATAAAAAGCTTAGGGCAATAGTTTCGTTAAGATTTTGGCCAAAATGCACCTTGTCCGTCCACCCTGACTGGTCTGCAACGTACAGAAACCTCTGATGCGCGGCGGCGTGACGGACAAGATGCGGCAGTGCGAGATACACATGACTCCGCCGCGCAAGAACTGCTGCCGCCTCTGGATGTCCAAGTTCCCGACGCGCTCCAAGCGGATAGACGTCATCTCCAGGATCACCTTCCCGCTGGTCTTCGCGCTATTCAACTTGGCTTACTGGTCAGTTTATTCATTACTTCTTTATTTATGGCGGAAATTGAATATAGGTATTTTCGGCATATCCTGCATATATCTACATATTTATAGGTATAATAGATATCAAAAAAATAATAATTATAGAAACAACATGTCTAAGAAATGTGAGAAGTCTTAATATGTCGTTCTTATATATTTTTTAGTTTCCTATTAGTTACATAAAATATCGTTTCAATATCATGGGTTCTTGGTGACGGAGAAGACACTGTTCATATGAATTAAGGCAGGAAATATAAATTACTTGTGTTTATTGCGTAACGAAATCTTGGAACAATATTTGGAAACCGAGCTCTTTTATATTGAAACGTCCCCCCAGGTCTACATACCTATTCCGCGATGAGGACGAGGAGAAGTGATTCTCCGTGTCGCCCGCGGGCGGCGCGCAGGTGGCGCGCCTGGCCGCCGCCGTCCTCGTGCCCTACGCGCTGTTCGCGCTCGTGTACCTGCTGTGGCTGCGCCCGCGCCCGCCGCGCGCGCCCCGCGCCTCCCCGCGCTCCAGGCTGCTCTGATGCACACCGCCCCCCATCCCCCCATCCCCCCCAGCCCCCATTGCACACCCCCTGATAGTGCCCAATCCTGTGTATAAGTGTTTGTTTGCTTTTACGTTTTACTACATATGACATCCTTTGATCTCCGAAGTGCTAGTCGACTTTTGTTTATATATATATATATATATATATATATATATATATATATATATATATATATATATATCAGTTTTTCTTTGCTATTACTACTTATTTTACAGCTAGAGATCACGTTCTAATATAGCGATGGTCTTTTAATGGTTATAATGATTAAAATTAAGAATGGTTAAAATTAAGAATGCTAATTACTAAAAATATTAAAATAAAATTATTGTTCGTAGATATTTATTTCAATTGTACAAGATGCTCTCGATAACCTACTGTCTTCACAACTTATAACTAAAATCTAGTTAATCGTTAAAGACTGAGCCTTGTGCTGGATGCTCGTTTAAACATACACTACAGTTATATCAAAAACGAAGAGAAGTTGTTTAACCACAAATAAAACAAAAGAGCTTATAACTACTAAGAACTAAACAAATGGTCTTAAACTTAAGTCTCAAAAGAAAGAAATAAGAAATATGAAAAACGTGATCTCAGCCCGCGAACAGCCTCCATTCCTGCCATGTCTACACTCGCTTACAAACTAAGTTAGCTATTAACTACAAAATTAATATTATCAGAGAGAGAATTTACATATTTTCACAGTTCAAACGTAGATTCTATATAATTTCCTAACAAGATACGCAACACACTTATTCGCAATACGCCACATCTAGATTAATTTTATCTATATAACTGGCCATGTTACATTATTATTCTACCAGCGAGATGACAATGGAGCGCGGTGCAGAATAAAATAAATAAATTCAAAACATTGTACAAATAGATATTAATTTGAATAAACTTTTGGATAATTTTACTTCAGCGATTAATCTTGGTGTCGTGTACAGGTATCCTAGGACAGTATGTAGATTCATATAATATATATTTAAATAACACAAAATAAAATGCATATAGACGCACATAATAGTCCGATTCAAGACATTTGCTGTGCGATCAGGATGCGAAATGCGACTGTCTGCTAATAAGTGTGATGAGTACCCCATATAATAAACAATTATAGTTTATTAGTAAATAATTTATTTTGTATGAAGAATATCTATATTCTGTGTGTCATATTGCTATTAAATATTCAATGTTGTAGTTTCCTTCTTTTGTTATTGTAATTTCATATATTTTTGAACGGAGACAACTTACACTTGTTCGCATCAATCGCATCGAATCGCATTAGTTAGTTAATAGTAGAATAATTAGATACAATAAAACTACATCATATTATATATGTGGCTATAGATTAAGATCAGAGTTCTTGTCGTATGCTATAATGATCCAAATACCTTTATAACAAGGGTCAAATTAGCATGCGGTGAGGACAATAGGTAATATAATAGATATATAATTATACTACAGTAATATGTGAATTCGATTTTATTTCATAGAAGTTAAAAAATTCATAGTGAATAGTCCTTAGTCGACTTTCACATTTATTATAGGTCTAGTATAGTCTAGGTTCATCTAAAACCTATATGAGGGTATTTCATGGCATATGAATTTATACATTCATTCACCGTTAACGTAGTTTTAGGATTAAAACATTATCTTTTTTGGTATAGCCAGTTTTAGAATGTGGGTAGTTAAAAGTTTGAGATTTTTTCTTATTGGCGCTAATTGGATTTCCTTAGAGGCTCTTCTATGAGTAGATCTGTACAAGGACAACAATTTTAATCAGTTAACAATGACAGTTCTAATGATTTTATCGTCTATGGACATTACATACATACATACTTTAATTAAAAAATGGTGTCTCCATTCTACGTGACATTGGCGAAGTAATCTGTTATCAACTGGCACGCTGAAGATATTAACAAGAGTATTGAATTGTATTAAATAGTGATTTTTTCCAGTATTGTATGTATTAAATAGTGAGTGATCTGTTATAATCGAATCGCTTAATATATCGAAAACGAATTAAACGTTTTTAATCGATTTTAACTGAAGAAAAACAATTGAATATTTATTTATACTATTATATTTTATCATTTATAATATCATTTTTGGAAAAATGAAACTAAAAACTGGCTGTGCCGAAAAAGATGGTAATATTATGCGAAAGTAGGTGATGACAGTGTAAATAACTACCTACTCCACACCTGTGTCGCTCACTGTACAGAACTAATATAGAGTACTATACTAAGATTCTATTTATATCACACAACTTACTTATTTTCACTGCAAATATTAAATACGCTCTAAATAAAAGACATGATTGTTTTATAGTTTTAATGTGGATGAATTATATGATGGGATTTATCGGTTTCAACTATTAGGGCATTGATGATTTTATTGGATTTATTCAAATAAATATCTTAAATGTAAATTTATGGAATTCTTTTTCTATTAAAAAAAATGTACTTGTAGACAAATTTTATTTTAAGTTATATATTATAAACCATATAAATAAAATTGATAACAATTTTCAAACAAAATACAATGTAACAAACGAACAATAGATACGTTGACAAAATTCTTGCAATTGATAAATAAACAGATTACTTCAAAGGTTTGATGATCAAAATATAAATCCGTATTGGGGCGGATCAGAATACTATCCCCAATCCCACGTCGGGGTACCCGGGAGTCGTAGGAGGCGACTGAACCCGACCGGTGGTAGAGCCGCGGGGCTCGACTGGCGCGAGACCACCCTCCTTCGGGAACCAAGACGAAACCCTACCTCGATCGTATTCGAGAAAAGGAGTTTCGTCTGCCTTCCGAAACGATAGGAGAGCCAGACTAAGGCTTGTTTCACATGCGGGAAGTCATGGATTTATCCAAGGCGACCAGATCTTTGCCTGCTGGCTCGAATTTTCTTTGACTGAAGAGATGGATTCAACTTTATTATATGTTTTTATTGTTGATTCTAGTTGATTTCTTTTGTGTGGTCTAATTCTTATTTGAATTGTTTGAAACTTACGTGCGCTGAGTTACCATTTGTATCTTCTTTGCAATACCATTATTATATTTTTAATGATTTATTACCAATAAGTTGTATTCAATTTAATTTTTATTAAGGGCTAGAGCAAACGGATAGACGGAATTCTTAAGTCGGCAGGCAAATATCTTGTCTTGGCTCTAAAGTTTTTGCTGGATTAAGTAAGTTAGATAAGTTTAAGTTAAGCACTACTTACAAAAGTAGTTTTTGGCGTGACACTAACAGCCAAAACAACCAAAAGTTGCTTAGGTCGACAAATTCTATTTCTCACTAAAAAAAAAAAAAACACGGTCGAATTGAGAACCTCCTCCTTTTTTTGGAAGTCGGTTAAAAATTCTTATTTATTCCAACGAATATCACATTTTCATTTAGTTGAAACTATCTATTATCTGTACCAAAGTATTCCTTGCGGTATGTTTAGATTTTATCTATAATGTTACTAATTTCTATCCGGACATTGGAGTACTTGAAAAAAATTGGCTTATTAAGGCACTTGGTGGCATGCTAGTGGTAGGTGGTGGCGGCAGAAACTGTGGATGGCTAGATTAAGAGCGGTTATGTGATATTATAGAGACAGGTCTAAGATTCACAACGTACACGGACCTAGGTAACATCTGCTAGGGGCAATGAATACGCTCTTAGATCTAAACTGGTTTTAAACGCTTACTTTTTGTAAATAGTTACAGTACTCGCTATTTCTTTTTTTTCATTTGTTACGATTCATGTGCGACGTTGTTTTTGTGTCTCCGGTCGTGAAAGACCGCAGGCTTAAAAGCATCTTGCACTCGAACCGTTATCCGCCTTCCCAAAATTAGTTTAGATTTAGGAGACCAAGTTATAATTTTCTCTTCCCAAAGGTTAGGGATGGCTAGCCAACAGGTTTATCTCTCTCCTTTATGATTATATTTCGCTGAAATTCGTTGGAATGAATCGTTGTAACACGCTTGCTCTAGGCAATTTTTGGTACCATGTTGGCAAAAACATAAAAAAATATGTTTATAGTCAACACTTTACCTATACGTAGGTATTTTTTCCAACTTGAACTGTGTTTAAAATATGGTACCGAAATATGGCGCAAAAGGTACCTGTTGTGTTTGTATCAAATCCAAAAATATATTTTAATTTACCACATTTAAATGACATTAATATAATAAATATTAAGTGGGAGTTAACTGTTATTAATAATACAAGATTTGGTAATTGGTATAACTCATGGAATGTCTGAACAAGATCAAGAATCATGGTAAACAAGCAGTAAAACAATAAAACAATCATGCTGAGAGGTATAATGTATTTAGTACTCAATGTTATATATTACTATCGCTGTGTTCGGTTATATAAAAAAAATTTAAATTATACTAAGAAGCTGTACAAGTGATTATGTTTTTTATTCTTGCTCATTATGGTTATATTAGGCAAAGTTCTAAACCTGACTCTAATTGTATTGAATTTCCCTATATTTCATTTGTTTGATCAATATTTAGTGTAACACGATCTAGAGGAGTTATTATAATATAAATGTCTATATCCTATTATATTAAGATGAATTCAGTGTCAATATTTTCAAAGAATTTAATGTAATTGGAGTACGTCTTATACAACTGTCTACGTGGTTAATTTGAGGCCGGATTAAACGACGGTCAAATGAAATGTGTAATAATTAATTAATGATCAATGAATAGTGAATTTTGAAGGGACAAACCTCAAATTAAGCAAATAGAACCTTACTGCTTTAGTATTGCACGTGCACCTGATAGATACAATATAAATAATCGATGTAATATCCTATTTAATTTCTTTTATGAATAAAATGGTGGTGCAATATTATGAAGCAGGGTAGATGATCATTTACAAAATGTGAAAATTGAAGTAGCCCATTCGTAGTCCTGTCGTGGGAAGTTCTGTTTATTTAGATATGTTATTATTATATATTCTTGGGCTGTGATGAATAGTAAAATGTCCATATTTTGATTAATTTTGACTGAAGCACTGGCAACATAATGTAAAGCTTTTCATTCCTGGTAACGTCATCTGAAAAACAATTAGGTCAATTAAGCATGTATAAAAAACTTCGTCGACATATCGGTTCTAATCATAATGACATCCAAATATCATCAAAATTATATGTAGGGAATATTAAATTTGTTTCTCCCCAAAACTACTCACCAGGGAAAATAAATACATGATATTAATCGTTTTTATAGAAAAGTTGTCATATTGTATGATGCAGCGTCACTTTTACTTTATGTTGGTTACGTTAAATGGACTGTTGTAATAAGAAATGATGCGGGAAGAATTTTATTAAAATTATACCCATGTAAATTGGTGTTTCATTTCAGAGAACCCATTATTTTTAAGTGTTGTTTTTATTTATCTATTGATATATTTAATGCTGTTTAATTCGTTTTGCAAGTTGTTATTTTTAGGTAGTTTTGACTTAAATATTAGTCCTCTAAATAGAAACAGCTCAAATAATTTTTGTTAACGTTTGTGCTAATACGATAAATATATGTAATATGAATAATTTACATATTATGTGACCTTCGACAATTTTCTTATATTTACTTAGAATCTATACTTCTATAATAATATTATTAAGAGGCAGAGTTTGTTTGTTTGTTTCATTGAACGCGCTAATCTTAAAAACTAATCCGATTTGAAAAAAAAAATTACATTAGATAGCCCGTTTACTGAAGTAGGCTATATTATGCTATATTGTATCATATAATCTATCTATTGCATACTAACCGTTAAAACGTACCTAGGGACAAGGGGGGAAGCGAGGGTGAGTCGCTAGTTTAATGCAAAATGGTATAAGTTTCGTGTGTGGTACACATTTATAATATGAGAAATTTACTAAAGAAATGTGTACAAAATAATGTATTACATTCAGCCCTTTTTTAACGTCCCACTGCTGGGCAAGGGCCTCCCTTCAATATGAAGGGGATCAGGCCATAGTCCACCACGCTGGCCAAGTGCGGATTGCCGGACTTCACATGTCTTTCGAAAACTTGCTAGGTTTTCTCAGATATGCAGGTTTCCTCACGATGTTTTCCTTCGCCGTAAGGCAAGTGGTAATCATGTTGGAAATGATTCGCACACGAAAATATCAGAGGTGCGAGACCCGGGATTTGAACCCGTTTCACACGGTTTCCCAAGCGAGCGCATTATCACTGGGCTACCACTGCCTTTCACAAAATAATACCTCTTTATAATATAATATGTTCCTTTTGAAAAAAGTTAAATTGGAAATAAGTACACACTTAATTTTTTCATTCAAATCATCATCAATAGCTAGAGCTTTGATCATAATTAATGAAAAAAATAATAATTAACCATATAAGACTTATGTCCCATTTGCAATAGTGTGTTTGTACGTCTCTTTAATACTTGGTACTGCTTAACGCGTACTTTAGTAGAAAGTAGTCGTTAGTAGAAAGGATTCTAGGTTACGAGTTCGATTCTCATAATATTTTTGTACAATATAAGTTTAAAAAACATTTGAATATAAAGTGTTTTAGTTTAAAATATAAGAAACCTAACGGAAAGTGACCGCTCCTTAACCTACCGTTCTTATTAAGCGTAACTTCGTTCTAAAAACCACAGAGTTGGAGTCGTGTAATAATAATATAGTCTGAGCAGAAAAAAAAATAATAAAAATATTGGTTTTGTGGATCACATTAGTTTGTTAACGAATTTAAGTAAACCTTAACTTTAAGGGTTGATTAAAAAATTGTAAGTAATCCCATCAAAATATCAGTAAAATAATTCTAATAATACTTACCTAGTCATATTTACTGGAGTTGGTCATCAAGGTCGATGGTAATTTCATCATCCCTTGAACGTTTTCCCCATCCAGAGGAAAAAGTGAGCTGTCCCTCAGTAGCAGCGAAGAGATTTGCCACCGCAAAAAGAAGACAGAGCGCCGCACGCTTGACCAAACGCCTGAGATCAGCCATGATGGAAGTTCAGAAGTTGATGTTGGAATGCTTATACAAAATAACTTTCCCATATTTATACCCCTAATGTACGTTTTTCCAAAATTTTCTTTAAAGAAAATCTTCTAGGCAATTTACAGCTGTTGTTCATGGTAATAAAGGTTGATTTCCTTTATAGGCATTTGCTACGAGCTGTGAAGATACGGCGTAGCTCTAAATTAAATGCAAAAAACAAGTGAAGTCTTAAAAGTAAAAGTAAATTAATTGTCCCTTATACTTTTGTTGTTCTGTGGGAAGCGTGTACTTTCAATAGAAATTATATGAAGTTATTCCTATTTAAAGTTCTTTCTTTTTTTCATATTTTCTGTAGCAATTATAATCAAATCATATGTAAAGGCATACATATGATTGATTTTAAACGAATCCAAAGAATTAACCAAATTTATTCATTGGATGGAAAAATGTTTTGAAATGAAATCGAAACCCAAAATATATAAATAAATTTCAATGAAATATTTGTTTTTTTTTTGCCCTGTAGTGTGTAAATATTTTATACACACATACCACTAGCACTATCAGTAGAAATTTGATACAATAGTTATTTGCAGGGGAGAAATAGAACTCTTAGATCCACCACTCTGTAGGTACATTCTACAAAATGCGGGGCCGAGACTCGAGGCGCTTATAATGATTAGAATGCAAATTAAAAATCTCTTTAGAAAGATCACATCTTAAGAAATCGATCGATAATATTATACTAGGTAGTAGTAGGCACCTTACACCCTTGTGCTCTAACTAAACGGGAAACGTATGTAAGTTTTAGGGTTAAACGTTTTCCTCGTATGCGAACTGAATTCACATAATCAAGATTATTGTTTATTTAGTGATATACTCGCAGCCGAATTTAAGCTGCAGTCCCGGAGCTCCCACACGAGATAATTTTTTATGTGAAAATATGGCAAATTAAAAAAAAATAGTAACCCTGGAATAGTAGTGAATTCTGTAAAATATTATAAACTCCACTAATTGATCTAATATAGGTATAATCTATACATCTATATAAATAAATAAAATTAAAGTGTCTGTTTGTAATATCAAAATAACAGTTTTTTACTAAACGCATATGAAATTATATACGGTAGTTATAAGAAAAACACAGCTTTTAAAATTTTTGTCCGTCTGTTTCGGCTAATTTTGACGGGATTTTCATAGGCAGATAACTGATGTTAAAAGGAGTAACTTAGGCTACTTTATTTTCAGAAAAAGAATTAGGGTTACGCTCAAAAAAATTAAAAAGTACCCAGGGACTAATTCGGCTTTCGACTTCAAGATTTTTCCTTCAAGTAAAATTAATTAGTATTTTTTAAAGTGGGATGAGATTGAGCGAGCTTAATCCATGCTTTTAAGATTAGAGTTATCAGAAACGTCAGGTGAGATTAAGCCATTACTACTGTCCATCAAAACTTCAATAAAAGCTTCTATAAAAGCTCGACAATGTAGTGGACCATGCACGAAATAAAATGATAAATACGTTTTCATAATACTCTCTGATTTCTACCTAATCAAGTAAAAAACTAGTTATATTTTTAAATTTAAAAATTTTCCAATTCCATAATTTTTAGATGTTCTTTATTCGACCTAACTGAAATATAAACAACAATTCCTAAACAATACACGTTTTAATTTATTAAAGAGGCCATACATAATTAATTTTCTCTAGTCGTAATTGAAAACAAATTAAACGTCGAAGGGCTTCGGGAATATAAAACGGGCGACTTCGGACAGTGGGTCATCACAAGCATCTGCTCTTCCATTACAACAGCAACAGTGTTCACACAAAACATACAAAATGTTCAAAATCTTAGTCTTCGTTTTCTTCGTGGCTTGCGTCTGCGTCATGACACAGGCACAGCTCACCTTCACCTCCAGTTGGGGAGGCAAGAGGTCCATGGGGCCCGCTATGTGCAGAAGTGATGAGGCAGTCACGGCTATTTACAGAATGATCCAGGTAACGTATTATTTTTATTTTATACTAGGATTACTATCTTGCTTTATCCAAACACCTAATGTACCAAGAGAAAGAGACTTTTCAACCCATAAACTATACCTATGCAAAAATTGGGCTATCGAAAGTCAGGATAGTGAAAGCCTCTATAGGTAGAGGTTGATCTTTGATTTGAAACACATTTTCACATTCAAATATGTATATAGAGATCTACAGATGTCTCCCTTGTAAAGTCTTTTTTTATTTTTTTAATATATCCTCCTTCTTACAGAACGAAGCTGAAAGGTTGCTACTGTGCCAGAAGCCTTGAAGCTCCAAACGGAACTTAAGATCTTTATAACAACAGCTTTTCCCATTTTACACGGACTTATATTATTTAATGTATCCCATTTATCATATTTTAACTGTTATTGAATTTATGAAAATATATTATACAAATAAATATTTTTGATTAATTATAGTTTTTTTTTTTCAAACAACCTTTCATCTATCCAATAGTAATAAGTATATGAAGTTAGGTCAGTACTAACCTACTTGTACTAACTGATTTATCATTACCTAAAATCTAGAGTCTAGACCACATTGCAGGACCTAAAGGGTTGTTTAAGCCAATTGAATTAGAATAAATCAAAAAAATAATTCAAGAAACGCGACGTACTTAATCCTGGCCGGGTCTTGATCTTCGGGCAAAGAAATAGTTTCTAATTAGCATTTTCTCAACTTTCTATGGAGTAGGTAATTCGTAAAAATTTTAAAATTTTTTTCGGATGCGGATGCAGATCTAGTGACTAGCTTGTGACTTAAGAGGTCATTCATGATTCAGAGATTCAAGCTTCGTTCGGCCATGTCCGCGTAAAAATCCGAAAGATAGTTTTATTTAAATGTCAAATATTCGCGTAAATCTCAGAAAGTATTATAGTCTAGTTAATTAAGCAAAAATAAGGGGTCAATCTCGGAATGAGAGATAATAAGCTGTAAACTCGTATACAGCTTCAATTTGGTGTTCTAACAGTTGTCTCAAAAGTCTCATAAAGTCCCGTGTGTGCGCCATAAGTTATTCAAGGTTAAAGGTCACAAAAATCAGTTTTTCGCGATTATCTCGGTTTCTATAGCTCCAATGATATTAACATTTATTATAAAAATTGTAGAACAAAAAATTTGCGACAGATTTTGTAAACAATTTTTTTTCATACGCCAAACTGTTTTTGAGATAGAGAGCAGAGAGCCCGCAGCGCTCCGCAATACTCACTGTTACGGTTAGGACACGATTTAGGACCCCAGGAATGGGATTGGGTGCTCCAAAATAAACTGCTGGACCTTGAATAACAACAATATTACGAGTATCAGAAAATCAAAGTTGCAATGCACTTTAGCTTATTGCCAGTGTAATGGACAAGCTTGCTTCGATGCTGTTTCATCACAAAGCGACACTGTAAAAGAGAGTGCATTTGACCCGGAAATTCTGGAAAGCCTGGAATCAACTATTCAGGACAACGAAGACGATGACAATGAAACAGACATTTTTACATGAAGAAGAAGAAGGAGAAAAGGTCTTTTACTGTAGGATTAAAAGGTCTCTCCCATGAACATGATTGATGTAAAGCATTCAAAACGCTGGGAACCAAAAATCAAAATAAATCCGCGAAAAAATCCGAAAAGATTAAAACAAAGAAGTAATTTAATACTTTTGTTCCATAATTAAAGATTTATATAATATTTTCACTTCATTTCAATTCAAATTGTAAGAAATAAATAGCTCCTGAATAAAGATAAAATTACAATATATTTCTTCGTCTTATTTCTACTTAAAATCTATTTTTAATACATAAATATAAAATCAGGATATACAATAAGTAGGTACTTCATCTAATGAGTTTTTAATTACAGAAAGTATGTATTATTAAATGAATGTATTAGATATATGCAAAATATAATGTATTAACTAATAATTACAAGTTATTTATTGTTAATGATATTTCGACGATTTAATAACTTTATATAAGGTATTATTCACTGAAATTCACGGTTGACCAAGCATTACAGTGAATATGGCTGAGTGCTGCGGGCTCTCTGCCCCTTATCTCAGAAACGGTTAAGCGTATGAAAAAATTTTTTAAACAAAATTTGTCGTAAATTTTATGCTTTGCAATTTTTATAATAAATGTTAACATCATTGGAGCTACAGAAACCGAGATAATCACGAAAAACTGATTTTTGTGATCTTTGACCTTGAATAACTTACGACGCAGACACGAGATTTTACGAGACTTTTGAGACAACCTTAAGAACACTAAAATAAAGGTGTATACGAGTTTACAGCTTATTATCTCTCATTCCGAAGTGAAACTCCTAATTTGACTGGACTATTATGTTTTTAGAATTTTTGCCTGTCTATCTGTTACCGCATCGCGAAAAAACAGTGAACAGATTTTGATGAAATTTGATATGATTTTCCGGGTCAACATATAGGGCCTTTTTACTGCGGGAAAATATCTCATCTCTGAGCTGAGCGTTAAAACGTAACTAGAACGAACCCGAGCGGAGCGAAGGTAAGTCGCTAGTATCTTATAATATTAAATTAGCAATACTTGTAAATACATAAATTTATTTCTTGTACCTCTACACGGCTCTAACGATTTAAATTAAATTTTGTATTTAGCTAAGGTTTTGCCTTTTAAGTTTATCTATAAAGGTCTTTTTCGAAAAAAAAGTCAATTTCAAAAACTACCGAGTGAAGCTCTGTCGCTCAGGTACTAAATATTACAGACGATATCTACCGTAGAGTATACATTAGCCTATGTATAAGGTCTAACCGCTAGCACACTCCTGGAGGTTTTCAGCAAGACGAAGAAATTACTGAAATTCCTGAAGTAACTGGGTTGGCAAGAGTAACACGAGCGAATAATTTACCACACACGTAAAATAGGTGCAAAGACGTCGAGTTGCGGAAATAAGTCCGAATATACCTTAACATATGGTCTAATCACAAAATTATATTAGTTTTCATAAAAATAGTAGGTATTGTTTAAAATGTCTGATCGTAAAAATCTAAGAAAGGTTTGCATTAGATTTTAAATATCTTTTTTAAAAGCTCTTGTATACAATACACATTAAATTGTTACTACTCGCAATTGAATATCTACTTGATAAAATTTTATTCTATATATAATTTTTATAACAAAAATGTTTTAGAACATACTCATTAGCAGTTCATACTTTATACTATTCTACGTTATTTTAAAAATCACCAAATATTAGTAGCATTTTTTAATCTGGTTTTGCTATTGGACACTATTATCTTCAAGTCATTTTTATATATATTTTATTTATCTAAATTTACGACGATTTAAAAATATTAATCAGAATATATTTAATTTTTTACATAATGCTTAATTTTGTAAACTATTACAGAAGTACTGAATAAAAAGAACTAGCATACATACATTTGCATAAGCTTTGTAAGTTTAATGTTGAATACAAAAAAACTAGGATTTTTATGTTAGTAAATACTATCATTACATTATTGTAAACTATATTGGTATTATTATCTTACATTAATAAGATATTATGGAAAGGAAAATAAAAAACATAATGCGTCATATAGAATGTTTAATTAAAATATTTAATGTCAAATATAATTTTAAAATTTATGAGGCAGAAGGTGACAGTACCTGTGAAATGCCACTAGTATCTAATGACATTCTGCTAGATCCAGTGTGAGGCAAGTCATCTTCATCAAGAGCCTCCCTCATTCTTCTCTTATAAATTTCACTGTCAGGATTATTCTCTTGATTTCGGCATCTGTCTAGCTTTTTCTCTATTATTCTTACTCTTTCTCTGGGTGGACTTTCAACCATTTTAACCATTGAACGAATTTTACGTACTGCTTCAATGAGTATTGCTAATTTATCAGACCCGGCATCACGGAATAGCATATCTGTAACATAGCTGTCCAAATTCTCTTGTTCCTTACTAGCAGCATGTAACACTGCAGCTAAAGCTAATTGAGATGGTGCATACAGTAAACAGGCATCAGTTAAAAATACTTTCTCAAGAAACTCATCTATACCACTTCTTAGACGCTCTGGATTAGCCAAAGTGCATCTTGTTTTTATGTCAATTAAAAATCCTTCTACTGGACGAAATGGATTATGTATAGTTAAATGATAATTGAGTTGCTGCATTAAAAGTAACTCATTATTTAATATTATATCTGATGCCTTTTCTCTATCCCCTTTAATGTTTGCAACAAATTGCCCAATAGAAACATTAAATTCTTCAACTTTACATGACAAATAAACGCATGTAGCTAGAATCTCTTTAGGATGGTAATCCATCGTGGAGTTATACAAGTAGAATCTCTTAAAATAATGGAAGGCTGTTCCAACTACTCCTTTTGGCATCGGTGGTGTAAATCTCTTGCAGAATTCCTTAAGATGGAGCTCATATTGTTTCAATAATAGCCTTTCTTCCTCTGGTGATAAAAAGAAATTATATCTTTGATATTCGTCGATGTGGTGTCCATGTCTTGAAATAAATCCTATGTTGTGTTTTTCACGATGACGAGCCAGCTCATTTTCATCACTGAAAGTCCAAAACTTTCTTTGACTGCTAGTAGAGAACATGTTTGAAATAGAGTCAATAAAATATGCTATTAATTTTATATTTTGTAGAAAGTCAAACCGCAAACGGTCTGTTTCATATTCAAAAACGTCAAAAACTTCAAAATGTCATTGACATTTAATCAGTGTTGCCACGTTGATGTTTGAAAAGAGCCAAAAAAAAGGGCACCAAAAATGGGCTAGATTTTACAAATTCTTTCATAAAAAGTAGGGCCAGAAAGGCTAAGAGGCTAAAAAAGAAATAATTTTGTTTAAAATTTGATCGCATTATAATACTATGAAAAATATCACCTTATTTAAACGATTATGAAGTAGAATTTCTATATACAAAAGTAGTAGTTGTATGTAGTTTGTGATTCTAAGCTTAGCACGCATATTTTTTTTAATGAAAAATATTTAATGACTTACTATTTAAAGCACGAGTTCTAATTACGTAATAATTATCAGCATACTATGTCATATTAGGAATATAATTTTTTTTAAATAACGCAGAATCATTTTCAATCTTAAAATATGAAATACAAAAATTGCTTTTTTATTTTTCTTTATCAAAGAAAATATATAATAATAAATTCAGCCATGCGATATTATTTAAGTATTCATTTAATCAAACAAACTGCATAAAATTTAAAATAAAGGGTAAAAAATTAATAATCTATACTAATACTATAAAGCTGAAGAGTTTGTTTGTTTGTTTGGTTAATCGCGCTAATCTCAGGAAGTACTAATCCGATTTGAAAAATTCTTTTTGCATTAGATAGCCCGTTAACTGAGGAAGGCTATAAGCTATACCATCCCGGAAAAATGTACGGTTCCCGTGGGATAGATTTGTTTTTGTCTAAGGACGAACCCGAAGCGAGGGTGAGTCGTTAGTAAATAATACGTGTTAAAATGTTTCAATATTGGATCACTAAAAAGAGACACAATCTTCTCAGTTCTCTCATAAAAACGAAATAACGTTCAACATTTCGTCTTCATTTATGTCCAATGAGTATGGTCCTCTAAACTTCATGATTTCTGAGCGACTTCTTTCTCATGAAGCTTTTTAGTTTAAGTTTTTATTATCTGTGCAACTATACGTGAAACAAGACGTAGGTATCAACTGATTCATCCGTGACCGTCATTGAAATTAGAAAATACATAGATAGTGGATTATTTTCGGTTTAATTGTTAAACTTGTTACTACAGAAAAATGTCGAGACCAGGAGATAGACCTAACCAGGCGCAAACATATAAATTAGTGGTGGTTGGAGGTGGAGGAGTAGGAAAAAGTGCTATCACAATTCAATTTATACAGGTATTTTGCCGTATTTGGCTATAGATAGGCCTACGGGACGGATGTTAATCTATTTTTAGATAATCTCTTGATTCCAATGTAAATATATTATATATTTCATTCATCACAATCTATGACAAGGATATAATGAATACAGTCACATTTATAAATAGTGGATCTATGGAATCAAGGCCTGTCTAGCAATGAACGTCGCCGCCCACCGGCGTCATCAACTTTGAGAAATATTTATTTATTAAAACTAACATATGGTCAAATTCATGTGTAGGCTATGTCATACTATGTGAAGGCTGATACTAATTAGTATTCCTGATTATCATAAATATTTTTCCTGTTTGCTTGTTTTGATTGGGACATATTTGTAGTAATAATTAGAATATTATTTTTATAATTTTTTTAGCTGTGCTAATGAATGAACAATTCTCCTATATCATTTTTTCTATTATATTTTGTAAAGCACTACTTTTGTTCATGGAGCTATTATTTTAACAAACATTACTAAAGATATTTTGAATTTATTAGTTTAAAATAGATAAATTTGAAATTGTTTAATTTATATGAAATAAATTCCTGTATCTCTTACTATTTCTATCCATTCTACTTGCAATGATACTTCTTAGTAATTATTTAACAGAAGAAGTATCATATTTTCTAAAATTGGTTAAAATAGTATAAGTTTAAGTTAGTTGGTTGATATCTAGTGTCATGTAATAATTTAAAAAATCTATTTCAGAGTTATTTTGTGACCGATTATGACCCAACTATTGAAGACAGTTACACTAAACAGTGTGTCATTGATGATATTCCCGCTAAGTTGGATAGTGAGTAATATATTTCTAATACTAAACTATTGTAAATACTTTATCCTTATATGGTTAAAACATTTCTCAGTAAATGATATATTTTCAATATTAGTCTTATGCATCATGTCTTGTAAAACTAAAATAATCTTAAATTCTTATGCTTAAAATCCATTTCTTTCAAGTCGAAACAGAGTGATGGATTGGTGTAATTTTTTATGTGAAGATATTTGAAACGCTGGAGATTACTTTTTACCATGGTAGATTATCTCATTCACATCAAACACAATATAATACAACCCACAACAACTCATCATACGTATATAGTATATATACATAATCTGTCTATTCCATACTAACCTTTAACACACATCTAGGGGCAAACCCGAGCAAAGCAAGGGTGCGTCGCTAGTAGGAAATATATAATACTTACTGATTACTATACCCACGAGCTTTATTATAATTCTATATTGCACTATTATGTATTTCTCTTTACCTTTCATCTTCAGATAATATGCTTCTTATTTTTATCTTTGAATCTCATCATATTGAATAAAAAACCATAGTTTATTGTGACCCATATGCTAAAGAAATACAAACACACATAAAATTCTTTAGATTTTGAAGAACTCAAAAAAATGTAATAGTTGTTTTTGATACTATAAAGTATAATCAAATAATCTGTTAATTTAGTCTTGGATACAGCTGGACAAGAGGAATTTAGTGCGATGAGAGAACAGTATATGAGATCAGGAGAAGGTTTCCTCTTGGTGTTCTCGGTAGCTGATCATGCAAGTTTTGAAGAACTATCCAAGTTTCACAAACAGATCTTGCGTGTTAAGGATAGGGATGAGTTCCCAATGCTCATGGTTGGGAACAAGGCAGACTTGGAACACCAGAGAGTGGTAAGCTTCGATTATCTTATCTCTTTTACTTTTTTGAAATCTTTTTTTATCAAAAATTGCTCATGATTGATATGAAGATTTATTATTAATATATCTATTATCTATATATAATATTTAAAAACGATATTCATATTTTTTAACAACTATACGAGTTATCTGTAATTGCAAATTCAAAAGCAATTAATGTAGTAATGTATTATAGACTATAGACCACTTGCTCGACTTATTTAACGTGAATGATGGTGACTTTATTACATCAATTTAGAAGGTATCAGTTTATTTAATTGGATATGATATCACTGGTAATTTGCTTTAAAATTTGGTTTCAGAATCATTTATATACAAACTTACGTAACTCATAGTATTATAGTTAGTGTATTTATTTCTTAAAGTCCCATTTATTATTTTCTTTTACAATAAAATTAAATTTTAAATTAAAAAAAAAACAATCACTAATAAGAAATCAAAATTTCTTCAATTTATAAAATAAGGATAAATAAAAAGAAAAATAAAAAACCTATACAGGTTTTTAAACTGCAGAAAAAAAAACTTTTATCATTGTTATAGTTTATAAATATACGATTTTGTTAATATTATTATTATTTTTTTTTATTTACAGGTAACATTAGATGAAGCCCAAGGTCTGTCACGGGAATTAAAAGTTCCCTACATAGAATGCAGCGCTAAAGCGCGCATGAACGTCGACCAAGCATTCCACGAACTTGTCCGGCTTGTACGCCGCTTCCAAGAGGCCGAAAGGATTCATATCAAATCTGAAAGTAGGAATAAGAAGAAAAAATGCACCATTTTGTAACAGGTAAATGTCATTGTCATGTGAAATGTCAATGTCACTTAAAATGACAGATATGGTCCTGTTTGTCGAAATTGTTTATGGTGTGGTATTTTTCTTCATAACCATAGAAAAAATTGGGACTAAATTACATCTTATTCTACCTTTAATAATAAGGCCATACCTAATCTGTTGTTTGAATGAAATTGACATAATATAATATGGTGCTTCACGATGTTTTCGGCGAAATTAATAGTATCGATTGTTTTTTTTTTCTTTTGTATTAGGCACCATTGTTTTTTTATCATTATCAAGTACACAAAGCCACCTCATTTTTAGAATGTAAGCTATTTATTTTAAAATTGCACAATTACTGATGAAAGTTAGAAAGAAATTATTTCAATTCTGCTTTATATATTTCTTTTGTTAAATACCATAAATGATATAGAAGTCTCGAAAAACCTTCCATTGTCTATAGGAGGAGTGCTTTATGTTAATAAGCATTATTATTTATTTTTATCATTTTCCTTAAATGGTATTGATAATTTAGTATCAAATTGTTATTTTATTTATATAGCTGTGTACAATTTCTTTTGAAAATTATAATGGACATGCATGCTTATATAACAATCAATATGTGAACAAACAATACTTAGAAGGATTTATTAAGGATTAAGGATAATCATTTATTGAGTAAACAGCAGAAATTAAAATATTAAAAAAAAATGTTATATGTTGAAAATTACATAAACAATCAGATGTCAATAAGAATTTTAATGCTGTTTGATATTTCAAGCATGTCCATCTTAATTTACTTATAAATATATTATTAATATATGAATACCAGATGATCTACAGCAAACGTAATGCACATTGATCCAAAGATGGCGCTAGACTCTTATTTTGAATACTTTATGAGTTTTGAGACATTCGCACAATCATTTTTTTAATAGACATTTTTTTTGTTTTTTGTAGAAAATTATATACCAGTAAAAATGTATGACTAAAAACGTGTATCATAATATGTACGTAAATTTCGAAACCAAATACTAATTATGTATGATTTTGTTAGTGTTTTTTAACGGTTTAACTTATGGCTAAGATTTAGGGCTGTACATTACAGATTTTTTATAGGTGGTACAATGTTTTTTTTTTTGCTATTTCTAAAATACTAGCGGCTTACTCTCTTTTCTCTCGGGTTCGTCCCTAGGCATGTTTTAACGGTTGGTATGGAATAGATAGACTATATATTATATGATATATAGTCTTCCTCAATAAACGGATTATCTAATGCGAAAAATAAATTTCATATCGTATTAGTAGTTTCTGAGATTAGCGCGTCCAAACAAACAAATATCATATAATTTAATGAAAACGTCTGTAATGTACATAACTCTAACTGTTGTTTATGTGTATGGAAATAGAATGTATAAAATTAAATTAAAATATCTTTTAGAATAATCGCTGTCTACTCTATGGTGAAAAAAAGTTTTTACTTTGGATCTTATAAAAAAATATCCAAAGAGTTTTACATCTTGAAAACTATTTTGTAAATTTCAAGCCGGGGTTTATAAATTACTGGCTTGATAAGAGATAATCCAGAGTTTGTAAGGTATTTTATAAAAATATACTATATATTTTTTATATCATATATATAAATATCGGTTTGTATGCATTTTTTGCTAAGCGAAATGTTAATTATGCACAAATTTTGATACGGTACTATATATATTATTTATATTAGCTTTTAATGTGGCTGAGATTCTTTTCAAAAACTGCTTTTTTGTACATATCAGAAGGAAATGTAAAATAATTCATTTTTATAACCGCTTTACTATTTATTAAGTAAATACATCCAGTTGAAGTAAATTAGTTGTGAAGTATTTATTTATGTATGAATATGGTTTTTTTATATATTATGTACCTAATACTTTCTTAGATTTACGTGAATATTTGGCTTGAATTAAAATTATCTTTTCGGATTTATTATGATTTTTGGTTAAAAAATGATTAAAATTAACAAAAATTGTAAGGTACTTTGGTGCCATTTTTGTATTTTTTTTTATTCAATTTGTTATTTTGTGGGTAAGCTGTCTGTAACAACTGTATAATGCCTTTGAGACATCTAAAACCTTAGTCTTTCCCGTGACCATGTGCGCTGTAAAGCATTCGAAACGTCGGAAACCAAAATTCAAAGTAAATCTGTGAAAAAATCAGAAAAGATAGTTTTATTTAAAATATTATGTACCTTTTTGAATTTATAGAACTTGTCTATACTCTGTGCAATTTGATATATTATCTATAATTTAAGCACAATCAGTGAACAGTATTTTGTGTTGTGACATCAACTATCGATATTGATTTTATGTGGAAGGTAGTCAGGCAAAATTACACTTTATTTCATTTTTATTATATTTTTTTGAGAATCCGTTGGAGGGTAGTTGAACGGAATGCGTGGTCGATGTGTTTAATGTTTTTAATGTATTATTTATTGCACTTTAGTATATAAATCTGTTGTTATTTTGCGTTCTAAGTGGTAATGCAGTGAAAAAGTCATAAAAACAATGAATTACTTTGAATTTGAACATACCTACATCGAATGCCAAGCAAGTTGTCGTGTGGACAACTTGCTTTGGATCTGATGGTCTTGAAACCTGCTTATGCGAGAAGACTAAAGCAATAGAACTAAAACATCCGTTATTTATTGTGCGGTTCATACCAAAAGATCACTTGAAATTGCCAGAAATAAATCTTGTTAATAGATTTGGTTGCCATTTACAAAAAAGTTTTTTTTGTTGTTATGTATCAATTTATAAGGTTTGATCAATTTTTGAGGATAAATTGATTTATGTCCTATATGTGATTTAAAAATTCTGGTTCGAAAATATATTTCTTTTTTCATTGGTAATCAATAAAAATGTATTTTTACATAAAATGAAGTTGTAACTGAGTTGAATCTGTAAATGAAATATTTTTTGGAAAATCTTGTTGAAATAGTCATTATTATCGATACAGAGGCCGAATCTATACTTTTTAGAATTACTGTCTGTCTGTCTGGGAATGCATCACGAGAAACCCATTGGACAGATTTTGATGAAATTTGGTACGATGATAGCTGGTTATCCAGGTCAACATAAAGGATACTTTTTATTGCGGGAAAATATATCATTTCTGAGAAATCTATACTAAACGTTAAAACTTAGCTAAACTCGCTAGTTACTAAATATAATAAGTGTAATTTTGCCTATCTAATACAGAAATGTTCAGAGCTGGTTATGTAACGTTTAGAGTAAGGGTGTGATGATGTTGTAAAGAGCTTTAACTGTGGGCTTTACGCCCTTAACTGAGTAACTGTACTGTTGTCAAGTAATATCGTATTGTAATAAAATAAATATAACTAATAAATAATGGCTTTTATTTTTATTAACCTGCAACGCACAAAGAGGGGTGTTATAAGTTTAACTGTCTGTCTGTGGCGCTCAAACGTATGAACTGATTTCAATATAGTTTTTTTTGTTTGATAGGTGACTTGACTGAGTGTTCTTAGCTATAAAAATAGAAAATCCGTTCAGCCGTTTGCAGATTATCAGCTCTTTTCTTCATGGTAGAAGAATATAACGAACTCACAGATCTTGATTTGAGGACACGTTTGGCTCAGTTTGTAGTACTTGCTGTGCCAGCTTTCGCGGGTTCGAGTTCCGCTAGGGGCATTCATTTGTGAGTTGAGCACGAATATTTGTACTCCAGTCATGGATGTTTATATTTATAATATGTGTGAATTTTAAGTTATGTATGTGTAGTCGTAGTGTATCAATTATCTGGTATCCATAACACAAGCCTCGTAGCTTACCATGGAACTAGATGGTGCTGTGTGTTAATGTCCCAACATATTTATTTATATTTTACTAGCGACTCACCCTCGCTTCGCTCGGGTTCGTCCCTAGGTTGATTCCCCATACAAACTTTCATCCCCATTCTTACCACCTTAAGGGATGATTTCCGGGATAGAAACTTTTTCACTCACTCACTTTTTATATCATAACATTTAAAAAAATATTATTTTAGTAAAAAAAATCTTTTATATTTCTTTTATACAAAACTTATCCTGACAATAAAAAACACAAAAAAAAAATCCAATTTGGTGCAGTCGATCGGAAGTTATTTTTATCTATACAGATAAATAAAATTGGAGTGTCTGTTTGTAATATTAAAATAACCGCTTTTTACTAAATGCGTACACCGTACACATACCAAATGGATGTGTATACCGTACACATACCAAAACAACATTTTTTACAATTTTTGTCTGTCAGTCTGTCTGTCTGTTTGTTTTGGCTAATCTCTGAAACGGCTGGACTGATTTTGACGGGATTTTCACTGGCAGATAGCTGATGTTATAAGGAGTAACTTAAGGCGACCTTTGTTTTAGAAAAAGAATCAGAATTTATATTTTTTTTATTTCTGATGTGGTAATATTGTTTGAAGATGTAATTTTGGCAGACTTACTTTGTCCCGAGTCTGAGATAGAAAGGTGTGCATATTTGTTCTAAGTTTGTATTAAATATTCTTAACTATTTTCTTTTGTATTTAAATATGTTTAATGCACTTATGTTCAATTTGAATTGATTTTTAACCGACTTCAAAAAGGAGGAGGTTCTCAATTCGATTGGTATCATTTTTCTATGTATGTACACCGATTACGCTGAGATTCATGATCCGATTTAAGTGATGCTTTTGTTTGATGCGGAATAGTTGCCATTTGGTCCCATAAAATTTAACATAGTTTGGCCCAGTAGTTTTCATTTTGTTTGATTTGACAAGCCCAATACGTAAGAAACGGATTTTAGAGCCAGAATTTTGAGTGTTATATACTAATAAAAGCGAATTTTTGTTTGTCAGCCTTCATACTTTGCTACTATAATTATGTCTACACTAAAAAGGGAAAAATAAAAACAATTTAAGAAAAAAATAAAAACAAAACCACAAAAAAAAAAAAAACCGATTGGTATTTTTCATTTACTATAAATACCTAATCAGATATTTTTGAAGTCGGTGCCGGCTGATACAAATCAAAGCATTTAATTTTTATTTATTTTTTTAAAAGTTTTTATAAAATAATTGTCTTTATTTACTTAATACTTTTCAAAAGGTTTAATATTGGGATTTATAGGCGTGGAAAGGAATTTAACTCTATCTGTACCATAGACTAATTTTTTTTATTTAATTAAAGATATATCTCCAGTATTCCTATTTTAAACTAAAAAGAGGATAAAAAAAAACATTATTTAAATAACAGGTAATTAATTATATTAACAAATAAAACCAATATAAACTATACGATCGATTTCACTTTAATAATTACATAAATATCTAAGCTTGGGCCTTGGCGAGGGCTGCCAGGTCTGCGATGCAGCGGTCCAGGGCCTGCTTCTCCTGGTCGGGGGTGATGGCTTTGGTCACGTTGGTCACTATCCAGTCCACCATGTTCTTTTGGGCAATACGACGCTCAAGGTTCGATTTCTCCAGCTGGTAATCTAAACGACGCTTGACCTGGAATAATATTAATAGTTTGTCATTAGATATAATCTATGTATTTTTCTACAACAGCAGTGAAATTCAGGTCTCCTAGTGATAACTTTAATTGCTATTGTTCATTTAAAATAAAACAATCTTTTTGGTAGTTTCACGGATTCATTTTGATTTTTGGTTCCCGATGCGACGTTTTGATTGCTTAACTTTTTTAAATTTTCTTTATGTTTATAATAATAGCAATGTCTAAAGTCTAAATGAAATCATTTTATAAATTTGTGGGTAGGTTTTCTGGAGCAAGTATTTTATGACCATTGAGACGTCTAAAACCTTAGTCTTTCCTGTGATCATGATTGCTGTAAAGCATTCTAGTCGTCGTGAAACTAACGTCAAAATAAGTCCACGAAAAAATCCGAAAAGATAGTTTTATTTATAATGTCAAATATTCGCGTAAATCTAAGGAAATATTATGCTATTATTTATATATTCATTAGTATACAAAGAATTTTATGAAGAATATTATTCAAATTTTATATATAAAAAAAAATACTAAAAATATTTCTAAAGTACCAAGTTATAGATTATTGTATGGAGGATGGCAACTCTAAACGCAGTGCTTTTTTAAACAGCTAAAAGAAGGTCTTTGTGAACCATAAAAATATTAATTTTATTATTATGACTTCCAACATTTATACATTAAAAAAGACACTTTAAATTTTTTTATTGTTTAAGTAATAACTTATCTGTTGAGTTGATTATTATAAAATATCCCAATATCATTTGCAAAGGAAACTTCCATACATACTATACAATACACAACAATATACAACATAATATAATAATTTCAATGTACCTCGAAGTAAGCATTCATCATCCTTTCTCGGTAAGCAGCCTCCAGTTGCAATAGCACATTCTCTTTCTTAGCTTCAATAAGAAGCTCTTGGCCCTGAGCACGCCACTGTGCCTCCTTCTCGCCTTCAATGGCTTCTTCTAGGGATTTGATAGTTTGTACTCGACCTTCGTTCCATTCTTTTTCAACATTCTGCAATTAAATGTTATATATTACGGTAAGATAATTTAATATTTTTTTATTAGTTAGTGTAATAACTAATAATAATAAAAAATACAAAAATATATAAATATGAAATAAAAGTATATCTATTATTTCAAATTTCACATTATAAAATTATATAATTACAAAAATATTTTTCTCCTAACTGTTCTAACGTTAGACAAAATTATTCAGATATTAAATTATGATCTAAATATTCGAGTATTAAAATGAACTTTAATAATTTCTCTTTAAGTTTTAAATTAAATAAATAAATATGTTGGAATACATCGGGAGAAAACCTGCACGTCTGAGAAAACCTTGCAAGTTTTCGAAAGACATGTGAAGTCCGCCAATCTGCACTTGGCCAGCATGGTGGACTATGGCCTGATTCCCCTCGTATTAAAGGGAGGCCCGTGCTCAGCAGTGGGACATAAAAAGGGCTGAATACATTTATATACAGCACCATCTAGTTCCATATAAGCTATGAGGCTTGTGTTATGGATACCAGATAGTTGATACACTACACACATATATAACTTTACATACATACATATTATAAATATTATAAACACCTATGACTGGAGTACAAACATTCATGCTTATCACATAAATGAATGCCCCCAGCGGGACTCAAACCTGCGACCGTTCGTACTACAAACTGAGAATGTGTCGACAATTGCTTCACATTGTCCACAAACTGACATGAAGGATTCAAAATAAACTCACAGATGTATTTCAGACTTACATCAACTTCCTTGTCCAAATAGGCAGCGATTTTAGGTCCAAACTTGGTAGTTCCGTAGTATACCATGAGAAAGATAGACAGACCAGTGTAGTATTCATGTTCCATTACATAGATCTCTTTGCTAAAGAGGTATGTGGTGAGACCAACACCGAATACATAGGGTCCTGTTACACCAGTCTTGGAATGGAAGAATTGGAACCTGGAATGTAAAAGATGTTTTATTAGAGTAACCATTATTTTAACATATATATATTTTTATGTGGATTTTGTCTTCTAAGCTTATTATTTAGCAAACTGCCTCAATATGAAAATTGTGCCTAGCAGTTTGCAGAAAAAATATGTTTGACTAGACTCACGCTCGCTTCGCTCGCGTTCGTCCCTAGGTACGTTTTCGCGGTTAGCTATGTTTATACATAAATAGTAGCTTGTTACTCCTAAGATTTACCCTCGCTTCGCTTGGATGCGTACGCTGTACGCGGATTTTGTTCACAATTTCATGGATTTTAATTTTTTTTCGCGGATCCCTGATCTTTTTCTAAAATAAAAGTAGCCTAAGTTACTCCTTATAACATCAGCTATCTGCCAGTGAAAGTCCCGTCAGAATCGGTCCAGCCGTTTCGGAGATTAGCCGGAACAGACAGACAGAAAAAAAATAAAAAAATGTCATGTTCGTATATGTACCGTGTATACATCCATATGCATTTAGTAAAAAGCGATTATTTTAATATTACAAACAGACACTCCAATTTTATTTATCTGTATAGATAATATTATTGCTGTTGTGTAACAGTGAACTTGAAAGTAATATAGTTAGATCTATCATTAATTAATAATAAAGGAGGAAAGATAATACCCTATAATTTGTCCACCCATGAAAGGACAGGGTTTTAATATAACTAAACTATAATTTAATAGAAGATCTCACCATTCTTCTGGAAGAAATCCAAGTCTAACTTTGCCCGGCTCGCCTCTTACTGGGCGGGGGAAGTTTTTCTCATCACGCACACCACTTACTTCGGAAGCAGAGCCTCTGGCCACAAGTGCTGTTGATGAGGTTTGTCTGGCTGCGACTGAAAATTGAAAGAAAATACTATATTGATCAGTAAGTTTTTATTTCCCTATTTATATTTAAACTCGATAGTTAGATAGCTTTGATAAAATAAATGATAAGCTAAACCTTAAGAAATATCTTTATGAATTTCTGTAATGAAGCTATTTTTCTGAAAAGGTATAATTAATAGATATTAACTGTTTCATGGAATATTATTATATTATTATATTTCATGGAATTTATATTTCCTTCCCAGCAAAATACCCTGTAACACGTAAATCAGCTGAACAAAGTTAGGTTAATTTTTTTTATCATTATTATTAAAGAGACTTAATAAACAAATTATAACCGTAATTCAAATCGGACTGAAAATTGCAGTATAAAGTTCTTGTACCTGCTATATGGAATATTTTTCAAATTCGAAACATTACCTTCGGCACTTGTCACTGACGATTACATAAACCACCCTAACACCAAGGTTAACAGATTATTGTAAATAAAGAATTGAGACCCTTATAATATAAATAATTAAACGTACCTGAACGCAAAGCTAAACGGGAAAACATTTTTAATACGCAATTTTACTAAAATCCAAAATTATGCGACAGACCCCAATATCAAGTACTTTGCGTTAGTGATGTACCATTTATCGACAATGACGAACGGCAAGTAACAGATATCGATAAATTTTCAGTGTTACAATATTTTAATGAAAGCGATATATTTTAAAACAGGATCAACTAAATTCATCTTTAGTCTTTACTCATTATAATTTGTTTAGCTTTTAAATATTATCAAATACGACATACATAAAAATACACATAATACATAAAAAATTATATAGAATGAAGTATTATAATAATTTTATATCTTCAAAGCAAACAGCTAATGCATTAAATTTTTAAAATTGTTTAATTACTTTTATTTATTAGTATTATTAGTATTTAATAAATTTAGAAAAAATATTTGAACATGATAACATCGTGACCTTGTTAAAATTTATCAGTTGGTAATACCACTGTATTGATCGATTTAGTAAAATTGAGCTTTTGTAGTAGTTGCTTCCTAAATAAACTATTTCGTTCTGTTTCAGTGAGTTTCAAAGTATTTTTAATTTTTTTTAACTAAAAATGGCGAGCATACATTGTATTTGGAAGAGAATGGTTAGTTTTTATGTTAACGTTGTGTAACGAAATAAGCAAGTAGTTAAGATTTATTTTAATTGTGGATTATATGTGTGTCGTTGTTATTTGGTGTTAGTAAAACTAGCAATTATTTATGATTTCTTTTCTTTTAATTGATTTTCAGATTTTTAAACGAATGCAGTGTTTTCTGTAGTAATGTTTTTAAACGCACTTAGGATTGTCAATTTTGTTGACAAGTCATATGTGATAGTTGATAAGATTGGAATGTGATTGTGATTATTTTTGCCAAATTGTTTTTTGTAAGTACAATGGGAATATTCACGTCCTGCTGTAGGCCATCAGCATCCGAAGTATTGACCCCAGATGCAGTAAGTCCACTGATTTGTTTTAGAAGCGAATTGTAAAATAACAAGCCATTATAATGTACATTGTACCCACCACATATTAAGTTTTATTACATTCAAAATTTTATAGAAATTATGTCTATGACATCATACATTACCATCACATTAAAGTTTATATTATGATATTTACGCTTTTGTGTATATTTGCCTAAATGAACTAAAAAAATAGTCACACGAAAACTGTACAGGTAAGTTTCAACTTTCACTGCATATTTAAGAATTATTCTTAATTTGATTATTGTAAGTTTGATTCCACAAGTATTTTTTGGCCAAATGGTTGATGTGTAATGAATGTTTAATGTATTATATGCTATTTCATACAGGAGGAGGATAAAATAATATATTTTAAAATTTTTATCTGTATAAAACCTTGTATTTTTATCTGGAAATACATGTTTCAGTATCTTTATATATGTGTCACAATCTATACATATAATAAAATTCTAAGCCAAATCTGTAACTTAAATATTTTTTGGAAAATCTTATTGAAATAGACATTATTATCGATGCAGAGGCCGAATCTATACTTTTTAGAATTTTTGTCTGTCTGTCTGTTACCGCATCACAAAAAAACCACTGGAGGGATTTTGATGGAATTTTTAAAAATAATTACTTATTTGCACTACTAGAATTGAATATATTATATTTTGTTCATTGCACCATGCATTTTTAATGTGTCATAGTATGATTTAAAGAAAATATGCATAACAATTAAACTACATACATTATTATATCAATATAATATTAGTGTAATTTTTTTAATAAATTAGGAAACAAGACGTAGGCAACAAACAGAGGCAGCTGAACGTCGTCGGGCTCAAGAAGCAGCTCGAGGTGTCAAAGATCCTGAGCGAGTCAAGCGCATGCAGGAGCGGGCAGAAGAAATGGAAAAAAGGGAGCAGGAACTAAGGAAGGAAGGGGGAGCAAATTTGAAGGTAAGCAAACTGGTGCAACCCCAAAACCATAGTACCTATGACCAACTTTTAAATGGAAATAGTTCATTTATATGTTAAAAATAGCATTTCAAGAAATCTATTTGAATATTGATTATACCTTTGAATAAAGCAAATCATTTCATTTCATTTTATTTCATTACTTTGTTTCAAAACAATATTAGTATACTGTGCTAACATCAAAAAAAAAATTTTCTTCCAGTGGACGGCTGACTGAGATAAGGAGCAGGGCGAGAGTAGTCAATCGCCTGCTGAAAAATACAAGTACAAGAATTGAGCTTAATTTCCTTTTCCTTCAATTGCATACTTTAGAACCACTTACCTTATTTTTGGGCGATATCAAGCTCTTATCGGAAAAACGGTTTTATTTACAGACTGTCCTGACTTTGCTTAGCTTGGATCTAGAATATGGATAATTTAGTAAAAACATGTCTGACAATTTATAACACCAATAGTATTTGTACATGTTTTCATTGCACTGCTATTTTAGATATTATAATTATTATTACTGTTTATGCAAAACAAACAGTGGCACTCACTTAACTCTGAAAGAGATAACTTCACATTTTATATCAACAAACTGTCAGAATAACATTTTCTAATATCTAAAGTGATTTCATAGGCCTAGAATAATTAGTAATATGCACATGTCGGGTTGATATTTTTGTCACATTTCATTAATTTCCACTTAATTTAATATAAACAGAGTAAAATTGTTGATATGATTCTGTATTGTACTCAGCCCTTTTTAACATCCCACTGCTGGGCTCAGGTCTCCCTTCAACATGAAGGGGATCAGGCCATAGTCCATATAAATTGTCCATATAGATTATTGGTGTCTAAGTCTTGATAGTCATTAATGTTATTGGATAGCCTCGGTGTATGTATTTATAAGGTTTTTTTTTTAAATTAGGTATTTATTTTTTATGTAAGTCATCGTAAAGTATAAATTAAATTTATTTTAATTATTAATCAGATTAATATCTATGTTAAATATAAACAATTCTATATGTTTGTCAAAATATATAGAGACCATTTCATTAAGTCGGTGTGAACTAGGAAGAATCCACTGTTAGTAAATTACTGGCCAAAAAAACGTAGACCCTTGCGAATGTCTTAGTAAAACACAGATTAAGGTTGTTTGTTGATAAAATCATATTTTTCTCATATACAATGACAGAATTGTCCATATGTAAACCTAATATACAAGTTTTTAAAAATTATTTTAGATTTTGTTAAGTATTAATGTTATTTAAAATATTCTGTTAATATTATAAATAATATTATATGCTGTTAAGTTTTTCCTTGGAGTTTTATAAGAAACTAGCGACTTACCCTTGTTTCGTTCGGGCTTGTATGTTTAATGTACGTTTTAACGATTAGTATGGAATATATAATAAATAGGTGTGCAGAGTTTTATATTCTTTTAACTTGAGAAATGATTGATTCCCCATATAAACTTTAACCACCTTAAGGGATGATGTCTGGGATAAAAACTATCCTATGTCCTTCCCAGGGTCTCAAACTATATTCATACCTAATTCCATCTAAATCTGTTCAGCGGATTATCCATTATGAACAAACTCACAAACTTTACATCTTTATAAAATTAGTATAAACTAGCAGTATGGTGGCATTGCCGGGCTATTTTGTGTAATTTGAGAGTTAAGAAAATATTCACTCTACTTATAGATATGACTTTATTATAGATGTACTTTACAACTTTGCGACACTTTTACATTCCTTTTGGATTAAATTTCAAAAAATCCTCTCTTAGTGGTTACTTATGTCAAAGAGCTTAGAATACGTATTATTCTACAATCGTTGATGAGTAAAAATCTAAAAAATCATAAGGTTCAGGTTAAGGTTAATCATTATGATTCTATGACGTATCTATGGCGCCTTGGATCCTTTGTGTCTTCTACATTCTACGTGACATTGGCGAAGTAGTCTGTGCTCAAGTGGCACGCTTTGAAGCCATTATTATTGTTAGATTGCAGTATCATCTTGTTAAGCTTTTAGAATAGAAATGTCAACATGGCAATTGGCACTCTTTAATTCTGGACTCTGGTGGTTTGGTGTGTAGATGTAACTGTATGAAACTACAGTAAATTACCACAGTGGTTTCTCTTTTTCTTCGTTGGCCAAATTTATTTGTGCATGTTACAGTAAAAATTGGAAATGAGGAAATTATTAAAATGGCCAAGAAATGTATTTTTGATATTAACTTAATACTAGGCTAAAATACTATAAAAGCTTTTTGATATTTAATCATTTATAATATGTAACATGTTGGTGTAATCACAAAAATATGTAGTATATAAATAAGGGATTGACGGTCTTTAAGTAAATAACGCCTTAAAAATGTTAAGTTTTCGTATGATCAATGTGTTTATATTACAACTTTTATTTGTCATCCATGATTACAACAGGTTTGTTTACTAAATACTATCTAATATATAATTAATCTATAGATAAAAAAATATTAAGCAGGATATACATTGGCAATATTCAATATCATTAATCATAATAATAATATAATATTGAATATTGCCAGTGTGTATCTTGTTTGAAATTTTATTTAATCATATTCAATATTCATTATCTCAAGGGGATATTTTTAAAATAATATTGATAAAAAAATTCGGGACTATTATATAATACTATATATTCTGTATTTTTTCTTTAAATTTTATATATTTCCTTAGCGACCGTCGTTTAAAATGTGTATTGGTGTGAAACATAAGTATAATATATTGTTGTAGATTTCCATGTATAGATTTAAATTTTCAATGTACCTAGTTATTACAAAAAAAAAATTTTAAAAATCGCAAAAAAGATTTAATGCATTATAAATGATTTTGGAATTATTGTATAACTCAAAAAATACTGTCAAAAAAGATAAAATTTCTGTCATATTTAAAAGGAGTTATAAAAATATTTTAAATAAACAAATTCTTCTTAAATACCTTTTCTAAGACTACACATATATTCTATCATTATATGTAGAATTGTGTGACTTAAAGTTATCTTTAATATAACTTAAACTATCGTATTAAAAAATTACAGGGTTGTTTTTTTTTTAACTTATACACTTTATAGTCTTGATAAAAATGTCACCTCTTCGACTACGTACCGACCAAATTAACGATTTCACTACGAATTCAAAGTGTAAAGTGTATTTACATGAAAAAAACAAGGAATTATGTAATTCATATACAAAATATATATTTATATATCAATATTTTCACTGTTTATAATTTTTAACATATATATTTTATATACAATGAAATATATTTCAATTTGTAGATTTTATTCACTATGTGGAAATTTAGCTTGCACTCGTTTTATAAATAAGAGTTTTGAATGTTGGTATCACTTAAATAGGAAGTAATTATTATACATATATTTGTAACATTAAAAAAACGTACACTGTACAGTTTGATTTTAAAACATGTCTCGAAATACATATTTAATTACATAAAAAATGTTCTAATTATTCTCTAATCTAGATTTTCCACAATTTTCTAAGTAATATAATATGCATATATTTTTTATAATAAGCTTGTGACTATGACGACACGTTTGGCTCAGTTTGTAGTGACTGCCTACTTGCTGTGCCAGCGGTCCCGGGTTCGAGTCCCGCTGGGGACATTAATTTGTGTGATGAGCACGAATGTTTAGCCTCCAATCATACGTGTTTATATTTATATAATGTAGACTTGCAATACTGGTCAAAATTTAAGTATTAATGGTAGTATGATTATTAAATGTAATTTTCTAAAAATAATTCTTGATTTTTTTAAATTACAATGTAGGTATTTTAGTGTGCGTATATTATAGTATATAATTAATATATATTGGTGTCTATTTAATAAACTATGTATTCTTTGCTTGTAACCATAGATTAATAAGAATTTCTATAAAATGCTTGTGTTGCCAGTTAAAATGTCTAATTTATATATAACTAACAAAAGTTTATAATTTTCATCATTAAAGCTTATAATATAGTATTTTTATATAATGCACATATGTAAATGTAATATTTATTTAAAATATATACTTAATTATTATTCTGGCAACACTAAGTGACAAACCTATAGATATTTTTGTTTATAATACTAAGATTTTCTTGGATACTTATATAAAATGACAGAAAAAGACTCTTTAAACCCCTTAATTTAGTATCTTATAATATATTTGGTAAATGTATATTGTATACTTTATGTGAGATTCGCATACTGATTATACGTAAATGTATGAAGAATTTAAATAAAAGTTGTTTGATGTGAATTTTTACTTTTAGTTTACCAACCAACCCACAAGCCCGTTCACTGAATAGAATAGAAATAATTGTTGAAGGACACCTCTTGTCTTATCGCCTCTACTAGTGAAGAGAAAACTGGCTACTTTTTACGTCTAAATAATCGATACGTTTTCGATAATGTAACTGCAAATTTACGGATTTCGAATTTTGCCCTTAACTAGTGCTATAAGACATTGCTTATTGACCAATTTTATTCTCACAGCTTTAAGGGATTGGAGACCTGAGTATTTCACATTAATTTCAATTTGATAGGTTTTTCCACGTGTTCCTGAGAATGTTTCTTGACAGACAGACAGACGGACAACGAAGTGATCCTATAAGGGTTCCTTATTTCCTTTTGAGGTACGGAACCCTAAAAGCATTTCATTTTCGCCGTGAAAACCTGTATGAAAATATTTTTTACAGTAGAATTACATAAACAAGTTAAAACAACACTAGCGACTCACCCTCGCTCCGCTGGGATTGCTTACGTTTTAACGTTTAATATAGATTTCTCAGAGATGACATATTTTCTCGCAGTAAAAAATATTCTTCAGCAAAATCCCTCCACTGGTTTTTCTGTGATGCGGTAACAGACAGATAAACAGACAAAAATTCTAAAAATAAGGATTCGGCCTCTATATCGATTAATATAAGATTTTCCAAAAAATATTTAATGTACAAATTCGGCTTAGTTACATTTTTATTATATGTATAGATAAAGATTTTTTTTGCCCAGCGATTGCTACCCTAATAACTTAAAACGACCTAGCAAAGAGGCGTGGGTGTGATTTATTATAAGCAATTTTTCTAAGTAATAAAAACTTTAAAAAAAAAAACCGACTTCCAGGCACTGAAAAGTAAAAAATAACTAAACGGGGGTTTTCATTTAGAATAGATACTTAATCCGATTTTTTCGAAGTCGGTGTGCTTTTATTTGTATTGGCTGGCACCGACTTCGAAAAAATCTGATTAAGTACATATCTATTCTAAATGAAAACCCCCGTTTAGTTATTTTTTACTTTTCAGTGCCTGGAAGTCGGTTTTTTTTTTAAGTTTTTATTTTTCCATTTTTAGTGTAGACGTATCATCAATACAAATTAATCAAGCCCAAACACCAGGTAATTCCTGTAAATCGTTGAGGAATTCCCTCGACTATCTTTCGGGTCCATCATCAGATCGACTCCAGACCTTCATTAAATAGTAGTGCTTTAAAATACCTAATGAAAATGTTCACAAACGCACTAGTCGCCGCAATTTTCGAAAGTTCCCCTCGATTTCTCTGGGATCCCATTATCAGATCCTGGTTTCCTTATCATGGTACCACTCTTGGGATATCTCCTTTCCAACAAAAAAAGAATTATCAAAATCGGTTCATAAACGACGAAAAAATGCCCAAACAAACATAAAATATATATATATATATATATATATATATATATATATATATACGGTCGAATTGAGAACCTCCTCCTTTTTTTGGATGTCGGTTAGTAAAAATAGGTTTAAAACAAAACAAAAAAATGTGAAAAATCCCTTGGTTCTAGTATCATGAGAATTCGGTAAACATTTTTGGACAAATTTCTATTGTTGCTGAGAGATGAACTCTGGTGGCTAAAGCTTGTATTGTAGCGTCAGTTTTGAACCCAAAAAAGAAAAAGATATGAAATTGAAATTTTAATACAAAAGTATTATTATTATAATCATAGCCCATAGCTAATGTTCCGTCCGATAACTTTGTACGATGTGACTCGTAATACATTTTTCGGGGGTTAATTCTATTTCGATTCTAGCATGGAGATGATTTTAAACTTTAAAATAGGTATTTGTCCTGGTTGGACTGGCAAAATAACAAAAATATTCATTGAATCCAGAAGTATTGCAATTAGTTTATATCTTCATCGCAAGGACAAGTTGTGGCATGAATACCTACTCAAGATTTTTCCTGAAAAGTCGAATTTGCAGGTTCCTCAACCAAAAAAGTAAATATCCCATCCTTAGTTAAGGTTTATTAATATTTTTTTTTCACAATTTTACAATTATCGAACGTGAAGCAATAAAAAAAATTGGTAAGTATAACTGAATTGAGTAACTTAATTTTTAAAATCGGTTCAAAACTAAAACGTATTTTTTTTTACAACACTGCCAAAGGAAGAAAGTCATTAGGTATATTTTTCAATTGTTGCTCATTTATTTCGTCTGTCAATATTTAGGCTACCATTTCGTTTTGATAATGGTTTTTTATTTTATATTTACTTAGATAAGAAGAATATAACAGCTAAAATTACACAATTATTAACATAAAAATTCTTTTCATATATATTTACGACTCCACCTTACAATATTATCGGTTTTTACTAACGATATTGATATTTACATAGTAAGATATAGCCCTTCTAAAACTTAGTCAGTATTAACGCGACTGTGAAATTTAACGTGTTGTTTTTGCACTCTTCTCAAACTTATATATAATTTATTTTTAATAGATTTTGTGACCTAGGTACTACCACTGGAGTGAATTTAGTAAAATAAGTAAATATGTTTTATGTATTGTTTTTTTGTAAAGAATATTTTTTTATTGTTTTTTTTTTTGCAAAATTAAGGTACGATTGTGTTCATAAGGTTGCAAGGGTAGGCGATAGTACTTTTTATTTGGTATTAGAAAGTAATATTTGTTGTTGTCAGCCCTTGTTAACGTCCCACTGCTGGGCACGGACCTCCCTTCAATACGAGGAGATCAGCCCATAGTCCACCACGCTGGCCAAGTGCGGGTTGGCGGACTTCACATATCTTTTCGAAAACTTGCTAGGTTCTCACAGACATGTAGGTTTCGTCATGATGTTTTCCGTCACCGTAAAACAAGTGGTAATCATGTTGGAAATGATTCGCACATGAAAATATCAGACATGCTAAACCCAGGATTAAAACTCGCACCACTCGGTTACCCAACCGCGCGATTATTTTAATATTACAAACAGACACTCCAATTTTATTTATCTGTATAGATAGATAAATTTAAATTAAACAATACAAAAACATGTTATTGTCAGTAAAAAATCAAAACAAGATTTTCGATTATTTTAGTGCTTTCTGTTATCTCTAGTATTTAATGTCTGTCTCTAATATTGGTGTAGATCATAACAAAATCTATACATATAATAAAACTGTAGAGGTCGAATGTTGTACATAGAAAAAAAATGCTAAAAACCGAGTCTGGGGGATGTAAGAAGAGAAATAAAACAAATCCAGATTTTTTCAAATTTTTTTTTTTCTCTATCTGTTTGTCTGTTTGTACGGGCTAATCTCCAAAATTGTTGGACTGATTTAAATGAAATTTTGTATGGTGGTACCTTATATCCCCGGTCAACATCATAGATAATTTTTATCCTAGAAAGTTAAAGAGTTCCCGTGGGATAGTTAAAAAACTATAGTAACTTATACAGCTTAGTACACAAAAACTACCGATTGGATTTTAATGAAACCTTACAATAATATAGTTCATACATCAGAATAATAAATAGGCTACTTTTTATCCCGGAAAAATGTACGGTTCCCGTGGGATAGGATTATTTTTGTTTGTAGTGTTACGATTTTTTTTAAACCCATATATATGTAGATAAAATGCTTTAACATAAAAGGTTTAAATATTTTTTTTTTATTTGTTACTTGATTATTAATTACCATAGATATTTTATTTTGTTTTTATTATTTATCTGGTCGTCCGAAATGAAGGGCTCTGCTTTATACCTATGTACAATCTATAGATATTAAGTACACGTATAAGATCCCTTTTTTAACATTGGGAAATGCGCTTACGCATACCACTGGCATACGTACAGGTATGTGGGACTTACCAGTTGGAAAAGTCAGTATTGCCCACTTAAACTTAACTCCTACGTGTTAATGGGACGTCGCAATGACGGCAGGCCTGCCGAGGGAGACCATAACAGCCAAAGGGTTGCTGCTAAGTTTTTTTTAATGTAGGAATAGGTACTCTGTTGTCCTATACATTTATATCTCAATAGAGTAATCTATTTTGGCCGTACTTGTTAATAACTTTGTGCTCAAACTATAGATATTTTTATAACGCTTTATGATTACCGAATAAATAAATAAATAAATAAATAAACTCGCAAGGTACACCGCACAGCGAAGTGGGCTAACTCCCAGTTTGTCTATTGGCTACACGCCCGGCTGGATTGCAGGACGCTAATGATAATTATATACATTTAGATTTACCTCGCAAGAGGAATTGCATGAAGTTACATGGTATGTTAAGGCAATTTAATGTCACGAAAAAATACTTAATTGCTTGGAAATTATGATAATATTTATGAATTTCGTGTAAAAGTCGTATTGACGTAGGTATTTGTATGATAGCTTGTTTGCGTCTTTTCATACCTTATTGGTATTAACCGACTTAAAAATGAGGAGGTCCTCAAATTGGTTGTACTTATATGATTTTTATAATAATAGATTTTATACTCAACATATGAAAAAAAAACTTTTAATGAGCGAATACTTCTTCAAAAAATAAATTTGTGAAGTTCATTTTTTAAACAAATTATTATATGGACAGTGGACACAATATGCAGCGTTGGATTTACACTAGGCGTAGTCGGGGCTAGTGCCCAGGGCGGCAAATTTTCAGGGGCAGCAAAATTTAGGGAGTGAAAAAATATGTCTTAATGTTATCGAAAATTCTTCTTGTATTTTCCAAAAAAAAATTTACTACCTAGTACATTTTTCGAAAAATTGAAAACATTTATAAATCAATTTTTTGCATTTTTCAAAGAAATTGAACTTTATCGAAACTTAATCCACTTTAAACTTTCAAAATTTCGGATAATAGGGCGGCATTTTTTACAATGCCCAGGGGCAGCGCTAAGGTTGAATCCGGCACTGACAATACGTAAACATACAGCTTCTTTGATTATTTGAGGCCGTGTAACAATGTACATAGATATGGCTTGTGCTCGAAATAAATCTATTTTCCCATGAAAATGATAGATTTTATAGCAAACTTGCTAATAGTTTTAGTGTAATAAATCATTGATTTTTTTCAAGAACGATTGTTTTGTGTGTGTTAGTTTAACACGTTCGGTCCAGCAACGTCTCATGATGTCAAAATATAGACATTAATAATTAACACAACGTCTAGTCACGTCTACTTTAAATGTGCATTTATTCGCACTACGTTTCATAACGTCAGGAGGCAATACGATATTCTACTAAATAGATATTTGCGCCGCATCGCTTGGAAGTTTTAAAAGTCTACTGCCGCATCGAATCAACTTTTAGTGGTGTTTTGCTAACATCCGTCATAAGCACATATGCTCACATAAGCAGACACACAACGTTCATACACGTCGCGGGGAGTAGGGGCGCGGCTAGCTACAGTCGTTCTGCGCCGCATCAAGAGAAGCGCATGCTGCGCTTACTTTGCTCGACCGTATTGAAGTGATCGATATACCGTAAGTTTCTTATAATATGTTTATATTGAATAATAATAATAAATAAGTGTGTACATATACGTATATATATTTATTTTTGTATAATTATAATAATTAGTTGATATATTTCTCTCACTTCTAAAGGGTTTCTGGCAGAAATATCTTAAAGAGATAATTTATTCTTTGTGGATTTTCTGTTACTTTATACATAAATAATAAATAAGTAAATAAAAATAATTCCATAAAGTGATTTATTTACACCCTTTTTGATAAAACGTTATAAAGTAAACAAAAATCTGTTGTTTTAGATGGATAAAAAGCGATTCTGCAGTAAGGGGTTTCTGAAGGTATTTGAAGATTCTTCGTCCCGGGAAGTTACTCCTGATCCCTTCAGTGATGACGGAGAGTACGGAACTGACAAGGATTATGATCCAGAAATATAATTAACCTAACAGGCATTTATGAACGTCAACGTGACTAAACGTTACGTTAAGAAACCTATGGTTTCTATACCCTAATTTGACTGTATGCGACGCAGCGTTATATAACGTCGACGTCTCTCAACGTTTGTGTCGAATCAAAAATTAATCTTGCATACATGAAAAGCACAACGTTTATCAACGTAAATGCAATTTGTATGGGAAAACGGTGTGTCACGACGCGTGAATCTTCTTACGGTGGCGCTGGGCCGAACGTGTTAAGTCGTGTGTTAGTTTAAAAAAAAATGTACAGATTTGATTTTGTTATTATTTATATATATATATATATATATATATATATATATATATCTTGAAACCCCCATACAATACAATAATTATAGTTTTATTTACAAAACTAGCGACTTACCCTCGTTTCGCTCGGTTCGTCCCTAGGGTACGTTTTAAGTTTTTTGAACGAAACCCTAATTCTTTTTCTAAACTAAAAGTAGCCAAGCCACTCCTTATAATATCACTTATCTGCCAGTGAAAGTCCTGTTAAAATTGGTCTAGCCGTTTCGGAAATTAGCCAGAACAAACAGACAGACAGACAAACATTTTAAAAATTGTGTTTTCTTATAAGTACCGTATATAATTCCATATGCATTTAATATAAAGCTGTTATTTTGACATTACGAACAGACATTTCAATTTTATTTATCTGTATAGACTAAAGGTTTGAAACGTTTTCCTAAAAAATCAGCTTTTGAATGACTTATCTTTTAAAATACAATATTATGAGTATAATACAACATTTAAATTATGAGTAGTACTCCAAGTTTAAAGCCATCTTAATATACTAACGTAACCTAACGTGTTACTCATTTGATAAGATAACGGTTGTCTGAAACAAAATAGATTAATAATTTTATTTACCATGTATCTTACTACCTAAAGCATACTTTCTTTATTTCTCATTACTATTATTTCCTGCGATTTTGCCTGCCTTTTCTTTTCGTTTTAGTTCGAAGCCACAAAACATGGTCCACGTTAAATCGTTTTGGAAGAGCGTAAAACCTAGTATATGTAGTATTATAACATATATGATCTGTGGTAAAACGAAAATCCCATCAAAGACATAAATGTGAAAATGGAGTTCAATATTATAGTTCAATATGCGTGGTTGCCAACTTCACCGACAAAAGAATTGAGATCTAAATGGGTGCCAAGTTCTGTAGATATTGCTGATTTTTTTTTTAAAAGAACGTACAGCATTCTAAAATAAATTTAAAACACAAGTTCTTGTTCTTTTCTGCTACAAAGGGTTTGCTATTTAAAAATAGAACTTCTTAAATTTGAACAGTCGAATTATTTACACAGAGTAGATAACTTAGGATAAATTGAAGTTCAAGATTTGACTTGGCTAGTTTTTACCAGTAAAGCAAGTTTTTTTTTTATGCCATTCAGTGACAAACGAGCAGACAGACCACCTGATGGAAAGCAGTACCTGTCGGCCATAACACCTACGGTTCATGCACTCAGGTTTTAAGTAACAAAAATGCAGAACCACAGGTGCGTTGTCACTGTGAGGACTAAGATGATATGCCTCTCGCCTGTAATTGCGCTGGCTACCTTATCCTTCAAACCGGAACACAACAATGCAATCATTGTTGCTTGGCGGCAGAAATAGATAAGGGGATGGTACCCATCCAGTCGGAAACCTCAGGCTTGACAGAGTCCTACCACCGGAAAAAGTTTTTAGAAGAGTGAGACATGTTGACCTTACAATATAAAAACAGTAACTTGCGTATAGCATAAAGAAGATATAAGTGATTAGCCGAATATAAGATAATTTGTACGTAAAAGTGTGAAAAAATTGTAAGGTGTAAAAGAGGTATTTTGTAAAAAGAAAGGCAGTGTATTTTCTGGAGTGAGTTGAAGTAATGCTGAAAGTTAAAGGTGTTATAATGTAAATTCTTATAATGACAGATTATATAGTTATAATATAAATTGTGCTCGTGTTAAATAAGTGATGTGAAAAGTGAAATAATTATGGTAAAGTACGAATGGGTTTCTTTTACCGGCCTTTGGTACCTAAGAGTTAAATTCTTACAAAACAGACACTTTAATTTTATTTATTTGTAGTATAGAATATTGCATGCTATCTAGCATCACGCTACCTATAGGAGCGGACTGCTGAATAATAACACATGATTATTGATGACATGACACTATACAGGCGGAGCAGCGGGGCGTCGTTAGTTCATTGATATGTAGATAAATTTAAACAAACGATTTTATCATTTATCTCCAGTATATATATGGTGAAGTTTCTTCTTAGCGTTGCAGTAATTTTCGAGAAATCGATGATCTATTAGTAGAAAAGCAAAAAGTGTACCAAATATTTGAACTGTGTCTGATTGTGTATTGTGTTACAAGCTATTTTTGGAATTCTTAATGTAAAATTGTGTAAGTTTCAGATATTTTAAAATTTTATATAAAACTATCTTTTTGGATATTGGATTGGATTGGATTTTGGATTATTTTTTTCACAGATTTATTTTGATTTTTGGTTCCCGAAAGGATAGTCCGAAAAGATAGTTTTATTTAAAATGTCAAAATATTCCCGTAAATCTAAGGAAGATATTTTAAAATTTAAATCTATCTAGAAAAAAAGGCAACAATAAAGAGGAATTTTTCTATATTGTTGTGTTCTTTGAATAAAGGTACACTACACTTTTTAAAAAAAGGTAAACTTTTAAAAAAAAGGAAATGCTTGTTTTCTGTATGTTTACCGCACTTGAATAGGCCTCGGGAGGTGACCCGCGCAACGTGCGTTCATCTTGTCGTGGTGGGGGGCTCATTAGCGTCCGGCAGTTCAGCCGGGCGCGAAGCTAATAAACGCGCAAGGAGGTGGCCCGCTTTGGAAGGCGGTGAACCATGCAGGTTGCTCCTGGTACTTCTCTGATAGTGTAGATCTCTCAGACTGTGGAGCAACCCCATGGTTTTTGTGGTCTGATTCGGCAGACCTGCCGTCGGGGCGTCGTAGTTGAGTGCGTAAGCGATCCTGCGACGCCCCGTTAAGACGGGGGAGGTTTTGTTGGGTTTTAGTGGGTAGTACTGGTTTTTCTAGTTCCACATAACCGTATGCGTAAAAAGTATGCGTAAATGCATTTTCCAACAAAAAAAGGCCTTGGGAAGTGTACCACGCGAGTTAACCCTGGTACTTCTCTCATAACAGAGTTTACCATTGGAGTTGATTGTCGTGGTCTGCCTCGGTTGGTTAGCCGGTGGTTTTTAGCGGTTCTCGTGTATTTTAGTGGGTTGTAGGTGTTTCTAGTAGGTGAGATTTCCCATAACCACTTATGTATGTCACCTACATACACGCGTAAATGCATTTCCCACCTTAAAAAAAAGGCATACTCACTACTATTAGAAGTTAAAAAAAAACTTACCAATAACAGTTCTAATTAGTTTATTGTTCGCGTCTTTGATCCATATTTTTATAAACATTACAAAATATAGTCTTAACAGTGATCTTGTGCATCGAAATTAGCACTAAGGAAATCTGCTTGCCATAAATAGCTATAGAAAAAGATACATAATATATAATCGTAAGTAAATATTTATTGCATTTTAGTATTGTCACGATTTGAATTAAAACTAAAATTGTTTTGAACAACGCACTTTAAACTAAGTCGTATGTACTTATTTAGATTTAGACTTTTATTCACAGACTAGCTATTCACCCTCGTTTCCCTTCGGGTTCGTCCCTAGACAAAAACAAATCTATCCCACGGGAACCGTACATTTTTCGGGGATTATATATAGCCTATAGCCTTCCTCAGTTAACGGGCTATCTAATGCAAAAAGAATTTTTCAAATCGGATTAGTAGTTTCTGAGATTAGCGCGTTCAACCAAACAAACAAGCAAACTCTTCAGCTTTATAATATTATTAGTATATTAGTATATTAGTATAGATAATATTTTTTTACAATCGTCTAACAAATGTAATTACGATTTACGATGTTAAGCTTGCTTACTGCTTACTATTATTGTATTCAGCACTTTTTAACGTCCCAAACGGCGAGGAGGTATAGGCGGCGGGCATATGTTTAAAACACGAACAAAACAATATGATGCTATAAACAAAAACTTAATAAAAAACGTGGAGAATGTACAAACAATTACATATTTACTAACCTACTTAGAGTTACCGGTGGTAGGACTCTGTCAAGCCTGAGGAGTACGACTGGATGGGTACCACCCCCTTATCTATTTCTGCCGCCAAGCAACAATGATTGCATTGTTGTGTTCCGGTATGAAGGATAAGGTAGCCAGCGCAATTACAGGCAAGAGGCATATCATCTTAGTCCTCACAGTGACAACGCACCTGTGGTTCTGCATTTTTGTTACTTAAAACCTAAGTGCATGAACCGTAGGTGTTATGGGCGACAGGTACTGCTTTCCATCAGGTGGTCTATCTGCTCGTTTGTCACTGAATCTCATAAAAAAAAATAAGTTTAAAACACGAACAAAACAATATGATGTTATAAACAAAAACTTAATTAAAAATATGGAGAATATACAAACAATTATATATTTACTAACCTACTTAGAGTTAAGTAGTAAATATTTTATTTATTGTTAGACAAATTTTAACCACGTGTAGCTCGAGTAGTTTGTAGAGGAAGGCCGTCATAAACTTGAGCTCTTGAAATCTTTATCCAATTTTATCTAAAAGTAGATACTTGTCTGTGTTGATATTTTCAAACATATCTAATCTTTTATGGTTTAAGTCAATAATAGTTTTGTCTTATTTAAATATACAGTAGCCATTTTTAAGCTAGCTCCTTCATTATTAAGTAGTAGCTACTTCTACTTTTTCCTTTGGCATGGAGTTCAGCGTTCACATGTTCATATTTATGTTATGAATGGGAAAGTCGTGTTTTCTATAATTATCCTAGAAGTGGTGACGGATTGTATAATTGTAGAAATATTTTTCTAAGCATGAGAGTGGTGTAAATTACTTTTGTTAATCATCTTCAAGAAAGGAGGTAAGTACTCGGTTCCTCTGTAGTTTCTTGGTACATGAAGTAACTCCTGAGAGAAGAGAGAAGGGTTTATAATTATATTAGTAACATAGAATCGGTACAATGTTTTAAAGTGGTTAAGTGAATATTGTCACCTTGACAGTTTTTTTGGGAAACGAATTAAACATTTCCTGTGAGAGTTACATTAACACTAGCAACTCACCTTCGCTTTCCTCAGATTAGTCCCAACGTTTATTTTCATACAAACTTTCATCCCCATTTTCACCGCCTTAAAGCATGATTTCCGGGATAAAATATCCTATGTCCTTCCCAGCGTCTCAAACTATCTTCTTACCAAACATCTAAATCGGTTCAGTAGTTCCAGAAATTACTTCTTACAAACTCACAAACTTATAAACTTTACCTCTTTATTATAATATTAGTATGATAATAATAATAGCTTTTCGGTCATCTTACTGAGCTAGCGAAGTAGGTAGGAGTTATTATAGTGCACAAGTGTGTGCGCAAACACCAGTGCACTACAGATAGTGCACAGAGGAACAGATTCCTTACTCCTTTTACTCTCATGCTCCAATGAGACGATAATTTGACCGGTAAGAGGCTTTATATATTCTCTGAGGCACGGGGTCAACTTCCCAAGTCGGAATTGTTACTGGGATTTTTTTAACATATAGATTCTATATATATGTATATACACACATTCGATATTCAATTTTAATTATTTTAAATTATATTTCATATATAAGTAACAACCCTCCACCAAACAATAAAAAAGTGTAGACGAAACACCACCTAAAAATATTTTTTTTGTTGGATTTTTTGAGATACAAAAAAAAAAAACCTTAACCCACCGAGCTTAGCCGAGCTACTTATTCTACTTACTTAATTTTAGTCTATTTATCCTTCCTTATAATTTACATATTTTATAAAGGGCGAATAATTATTTTTTATTCTTCCTATTAAAGGACGAATAGACGCTCCGAAGTTTTTTTTCAAAAACTCTATTTTATTTTAGGTGTTTGCAAATAAAAGGATATTGGCAGATGAAATTATCGAAATAGTTAAGTTAGTTGCTCAATGTTTGAAAAAATGAAGAAACTGTGCACATGGGATTGCTCTAAAGGTCGGTTATTTATATAATTATCCAAAATATTTAATGGCTTAAAACATATTTTTTATAATTATTATCAAATTTTTGTATAGATAGGTACTTATAAAGGTTGGTTTGCTCCTTGTTTTAATACTAAATGCCATGACCCCTAGATGTAATTGGGGAGTTTTATGCTAATATAACGCAAAGGCAAAGAATTATTTTAATATTTTTAATTCTTGCATGCATTCATTCTTTTTATTTCATTATTGGGCTAAATGTATTTCAATTTTGAAATCTTTATATATGTATAAAATTAAGGTACGCGTGTGTTTGTAATTCATCTTCTAAAAGGTTGATTGGGTTTAATGGTTTTTTTCGATTTTTTTTACTTATGGGATCACTTGGATGGTTCTTACTTCTTAGCTATTTTTGGATTGGTGACACTATTGTCGAGATTTTTTTTTATTTTCCGACCAAAAGATATCTATGGCAGGACATCGCTTGTCTAACGGGTCCGCTAGCGTTTATACAAAAATGAAAATAACTATTAATTACAAAATTGATCTTGGCACTGTTTTATGACATTGATCTATGTATTTCAATAGAAATCGCAGTTGCACCGAAAATTTTATTTTGCTTCATTTTTATGCATGCATTATTGCAGCTTCATTTTTATCATCATGTTTTAAGATAAAAATGTATCAGTGATATTTTGATATATGTACCTATGTATTTATGAAACGGAAAAAATCTAAAGTTATAAACTAGTAAGGTATCCTTGTATTGTTCAGGTGTCCATTACATTTCGTATAAAATGTTATGGTCCCTTTGCTTATTCGGTTATCCATACAATACTACACTACAATAATACAATTGTAATTGAATCGAAAGATTTTCCACAAATGTTTCGTGTACGTACAGAACGTTAAATGTTTTGTGGAAAATCTTATTGAAATAGTCATTATTATCGATACAGAGGCCGGATTTATAGTTTTTAAAATTTTTGTCTGTCTGTCTGGGAAAGCATCATGAAAAAACCACTGGACAGATTTTGATGAAATTTGGTGATGATAACTGGTTATTCGGGTCAACATATAGGATACATTTTACTGCGAGAAAATATCTCATCTCTGAGAAATCTATACCAACCATTAAAACGTATCTAGGGGCGATCCCGAGTGGAGGGCGAGTTACTATAAACACGTTTTCTCTGCGAATGAGAAATTTTCCCTCGGTAAAAAAATATTCAGCCCTCCAGCCCTCCGAACGTCACCATACAAAAATCTCATAAATTCGTCATTTAGTTCCAACGTAAAAGGAGAAGCAAACATAATTTCGCATTTATACTTTTATTCATATGAATTATTAATTTAAATGAATTTAATTTTTTTAGCTAAAAATCGAGTACTATCATGGTTTAATCCGAAAAAGTTCGACCCCCGAAGGCTCCGAGGGGTGTTGATGGGTATGACGTTGACGACCACGCTAGGAGAGATCTGTACATATAAATTAATAAAACAGGACGTAAAAAGTGGCGAAATTCCTTTTTATACACCAGGTTTGTAAATTATATTTCGTAAGTGTACGCTAAATCATTTTGTCTAATACTTTGTCAGTTACAATTAAGTTCTCTGTCACCTAAAAAGTCTCTGAAAACTCTGTATAGTCATTTCAAAGATTATCCCAGACAAACAAAATAAATGATTGATTGTAAATGTTTTTTTACCAATGGGAGCCAAATCCTAAAACTTTGAAGTTTGATAAAGACGAAAGCGTAAGCAGATGCTTTGCAAATCCAACTCTTATCTGTAAAAAAATTGTAACAAATGACATTTCTTATATTTGTAATTTATTTTCAGATATACTGATTGTAGGGTTGTCGATATTTGAAGCTCTTGTGGCTCCGTTAGTTTCATGGTGGGGCTATAGGAAACGGCGGTCGATGCTGCTTGCATACTCATCCCTAGTTACGGTTTGTTGCATCTCGTGGTTCTTCATGCCAACTGTGGAAGAAAGATCTGTATCTGGTACGTGTAAACAAATAAACTTAACTAGTAAACATATAAAAAACTTAAAAAAAAAAAACGACTTCCAGGCACTGAAAAGAAAAAAATAACTAAACGGGGGTTTTCATTTAGAATAGATACTTAATCAGATATTTTCGAAGTCGGTGTGCTTTGATTTGTATTGGCTGGCACCGACTTCGAAAAAATCTGATTAAGTATCTATTCTAAATGAAAACCCCCGTTTAGTTATTTTTTACTTTTCAGTGCCCGGAAGTCGGTTTTTATTTTTTTTTTAAAGTTTTTATTCTTCCATTTTTAGTGTAGACGTGTCATCAATACAAATTAATCAAGCCCAAACACCAGGTAATTGCTGTAAATCGTTGAGGAGTTCCCTCGACTATCTTTCGGGTCCATCATCAGATCGACTCCAGACCTTCATTAAATAGTAGTGCTTTAAAATACCTAATGAAAATGTTATCAAACGCACTAGTCGCCGCTACAATTTTCGAAAGTTCCCTTCGATTTCTCTGGGATCCCATCATTAGATCCTGGTTTCCTTATCATGGGACCACTCTTGGGATATCTCCTTTCCAACAAAAAAAGATTTATCAAAATCGGTTCATAAACGACTAAAAATCCGCGAACAAACATAAAAAAAATATATACGGTCGAATTGAGAACCTCCTCCTTTTTTTGGAAGTCGGTTAAAAATGAAGAATTCTTTCAATTTTCTTCATTTTTTGTAATGTTTCCGAGTTGATAAGTCTAATGAGCCATCGCCCATAATTTTCTGACTTTTCTAACTATTTTTCGCAGATATATGTCTATACTAATATTATAAAGCTGAAGAGTTTGTTTGTTTGGTTCAACGCGCTAATCTCAGGAACTACTAATTCGATTTGAAAAATTCTTTTTGCATTAGATAGCTCGTTAACTGAGGAAGGCTATAGGCTATATATCATCTAGAAAAATGTACGGTTCCCGTGGGATATATTTGTATATACCCCAGACGTTTATAAGGATTAGTGTGATCAGTGTGTTGTGGACACTATATGGTGATGTCATGATGATATATAAAAATAAATAGGTGTGCTGGCAGAACGATCAATCACCTGTTGAGTTTTTTATTACAAAAGATTACTGTAAACACTTAAAAAGCAAAGAAACAACTCTTAAATGCCAATACATAGGAGTGATTTGACGATAGCTACATCTAAGTAATATCTTTATACTTTTATCGGTCTTGTTAATGTAACACTATCTCGTATACATTATCATTTTTTAAGAAATCTATAGTGTGCTTCCGCTAATATATATTTTAGATAAAGATTGAAGAAATACTTCAAGATGTCACGGTAATGATAGATAACATTACCGTGTCTGTGTCAGTCTTTATAATAACAGAATATTATTCAACAAAGCTCAACAATTAATTTTTTATCCAACAGTTGATTTTTTTTTACATATACCCTACATTTTTCAGCAAAAACTGTAAGAGATTATAATATTAGTGTGAGGCTAAAAGATATTATTTTATTTAATTAAATTAAATAATAATATATATTTAAATACATTAGTATTTAAATATATACTTATTCAAACAAATGTTTTATTTATGAATTAAATTAACTAAGTTTAGTGTATTATACATGTATCAAAAACTATTCGGAAAGAAAATATAAAAAAATACACTACTAATAATCTAGGTGGCAAAATGAAAATTCTAAAAAAAAGGTCAAACTCTCTAGAAGCACCAATTTTTAAAGCAGGTTTAGGTCCTATTAAAACTTTACAGGTATCTACCAAATTAGTGAAATTACTGGAGTTCTTAAGCAGGTTATTAGGACTTAGCTTTAGTAATTATTTATTTCAGAATTGTGTGAAGCTGCAGATCAAAACAATATTAAATTTGAGGGTATGACCACACGGTCGATAACCAGATTAGCGATCCTCACGTGTACTTGCGTGTCTTTTATACTCGCTCGCATTGGGTGCTGGAGCCACGGCATTGCTTACAGCGATGAGTATGCTCCCTCAAGGACTAGTGTGCATTATGGTATGAATACTTTTAAGCTGACATATTTTTGTAACTGCCTTATTGGGATCTTTTTTTGCAGAAAATAAAAATATATATAAATATTGCCAACTTGTAAATTAGGTTTCAATAACCATTACTCGTATTTCGTTGGGACATTGCTTGCAAAACAAAGTATGGTACCGATTGATAAAGATTAAATAATGACTGTTCCTCGGAGAATTTAGTAAAAGTAATGAATATTGGAAAATTATAATTAATCATTTAATTCTTCTTATTACAAGTCAGCTATCATACTATTATATCTATACTAATATTATAAAGCAGAAGAGTTTGTTTGTTTGTTTGGTTGAACGCGCTAATCTCAGAAACTACTGATCCGATTTGAAAAATTATTTTTGCATTTGATAGCCCGTTAACTGAGGAAGGCTATAGGCTATATATCATCCCGGAAAAGTGTACGGGTCCCGTGGGATAGATTGTTTTTGTCTAGGGACGAACCCGAAGCGAAGCGAGGGTGAGTCGCTAGTATTGCATATTTCGGAGAAATGCTTACTTATATTTTCCAAGTTTTAAGTTTTTTACTTAATTTGCCTAATATAACATAATTAGTAATTATTTCTTTTATTATCTCCAGGAGTGGTTCTTTTATCCCGAATAGTGATATTGATAATTGGTGAAAGGATCATGACAAGCGCTGTGGAGAAGAGCTTGCCTATACAGACATTGATCTTGGTACTGAGTCTAGCTGTTAATGTGGTACAATTAATATTTATAGTACCCAAAGTAGAACCTGAAGTAGATGGAGTGCAGAAGACTGCTTTAAGTCATAAGGACAGGGGTAAGTTGAAATTTTAGCTTTACTGTTGTATATGTAGATAAAATTAAGCGTTATCATATTTAAAAAATCAATTTAAACAGAATTATAATTATCGATTTAAAAATTTGCAATTCAGATGACAAATCGTAATAATTTTGATTAAGAGGCCTATCACAAAATGTACTGATTTGTATGGTATTGAGTTCGAGCAGCCGACTCATCGCTGTTTTTAGCATTTTCTGCTGTTGTAATTACTTCTATGTAAGTTTTATAACAAATAATTAAAAAAAGTATGTAACTACGTTTCTTTTGAACTAAATTAATTTTGGTATAAATTTTACTTAATAATATTAATGTTGTAAGGATATATGAACAGCTAATTCTGAACGTTTTTAGCAGTTTTTAAGACTTTGAAAAGGTTTTTTTTTTTGTAGAAATCCAATACATATTTTCAAATTCCGAGGCCGCTATAAACTCAACCACTATATACGAGATATTAATTATATATTTTTCATTTAGTTTGCTTAGTATAGTATTTCAATCCATGTGCTTGAAAAAGTGTCGAAGCGCATTTTATTAAAAAACTTGCTTCGGAATTTTGGCTTTATTCAACGAATAATGAAAATTTGCGAAAAGCGAGGCTGCTGTGAACTATATTAATAATTATTCGCCACTATACAATAAGTCGAAAATCGAATCGAAATTGTCGAAAAGTTTCAGTTTCTTTGAATAAGAACGTCAAAAATGGGCATTAAATTGAAAAACCACAGTGAAAATGTAATAGGCCTCTTAAGGTGTATGTGGTTCTCCATGGCTATGAATAAGCCCCTTCAATTTCGGCTGGAAATCGTATTTCTTTTGATGAATCGATGAATTTGAATATAGCGTCTCTTCTTTTTTAGGTTTCTTTTTAAGTTTAGGAAGAGTGATGTATAATTCTGTAGCAATGACACAGATGTTAGCGATGGGGCTCATGGCGGCCGCGCTATGGGGGTTTGCATACAATGAAAACGAAATTATTAAGGTATGCTATAATAAATAGAATTTGTATGTGAATGTATGTACGTACAATGTATTATTGATATATTTCTAGAAAACTAAATACATATGGAGCGAAAATATGGAGTGGCAGGCAGCTTCTCGAACTGATAACACATTGATTACAATTTCCTTAATTTATGAAAAGTTAATTGAATAATAATTACACCTATCTATATGTCTATAGAATGTCTGTCTAGAATAATATAGTGATAACCTAAAATGGCAGGTATTATATTATTTCCATGCAGACGACACTATAAATTCCAAGAAGCTACTCAATCTTGCTTTATTTATGTTGCCCTAATCGTCATGCTTTGTCTATTTTAATACTTTTTGCAATAAGACTATAGTTGCACATAACATATTTCTTGGGTAAGATGAATAAAATAAAATGAATAACGAATTTTGGTCATAGCGACCAATTTCACTTTTATAGTTAAGGCTTCCTTTCTTCCCTTCACTGTCATAGTTGATGAGATGACTTCGTCGACATAGAGGACGATCAGACGTACAATCAATGGCTCTACTTGCTTTGTCTTGGCATGATGGTCTAGCGAAGCTTATCTTTCACCTACTGCAATTGACATTTTTTTGCCAGAAACCCCAATGAATATTTTAGCCCAAGATAGGAATCGAACATACGACCTTTATTTTAAGCTAATCACTAGATCAATGAAACAGTACAGTAAAATCCATAGTAATAAAAATAAAAAGTATAAAAAATAAACGAGAACGAAGCTATAAGCTGAAGTTTTCCGGTCTAACAAATTATTATAAAAAACTTGGTTAATTTAATTTTAGTATGTTTATTGCAGGTGAAGTTCAATATGGTTCGGGAAGAAAGTGGAACTGTACATTTTACAGAGTTTATACTGTACAATTTTCTAATTGTGATCGTGGGGGTAAGTTTTAGCACAGATTAAATATATAAATATTAAATACACTAACGGCTTCCTCTCGTTTCCTAAGTGTGGCCATTAGGGTAAATGTTTTAGGAACGCTTAGAGGACAAAAATACAAAGTTAGATTTCATTTTTTGGGTCAGAAACCCTCGTGCCTCGTGGACGTCCTCAGAAGACACTATCAAAGTTTCATCACAATCGGATGAATAATTTAAAAATGCATAGAGGACAAACATACAAACATTAATTTTTATTTATTACTGTGTACAATTTGCTTTGCAATGGTTATGTTCTCTGAGACGGTTTGTTTCTTCAATATGCTTTCCTTCACCATAATAGCGAGTTGCAATCTGATCGAAGGATTTGCACATTTATATGTGTATCTCAGAAACGCGAGAGGCGAGAATTTTTACTTGTTTTTTTATAAGAGAACGCGTTACTATCCTATAGTATCCGAGATTTAATTAAAATAAAAACGTTTTGTATTATGATACGTGTTATTTTCGATTTTGAAATTTCTTTTTGAGGAACATCCCACCCATACGAGTGGAATATTTACTATTGTTCTGAAGTTTGTAGTGTTAAAAAGTTCGGTGTGTCGTCGTCCGAAAGTCGGATGAATAAAAAATATATTATTCGTCCAACTATTGTTGGTGTGTGATATATTGTGACAGCGACTATTTTTGTTTCTATAAAAAACAATTCTGACTTATCAAGTTTAAGAATATCGATATGTTAAAATTTTAAGTTTCAAATAATATCGATTGCACTTAAATTAAAAATCTTAATCGCCCAATAGGTCAGAATTGTGTATTCAGCCCTTTTTAACGTCCCACTGCTGGGCACGGGCCTCCCATCAATACGAGGGGAAACAGGCCATAGTCCTCCACGCTGGCCGAGTGCAGATTGGTGTACTTCACATGTTTTTCGAAAACTTGCTAGGTTCTCTCAGACATGCAGGTTTCCTAACTATGTTTTCCTTCACCGTAAGGCGAGTGGTAATCATGTTAGAAATGATTCGCACATGAAATATCAAAGGTGCGAGACATGGGATTTGAACCCGCTTCACTCGGTTTCCCAAGCGAGCGCGTTATCACTGGGCTACTACTGGCTGCTATCTTGTTTTATTATGATGCCGTAATATTGTCCTCATTAAATCTATTTTTAACTGCATAGGTTAGGGGGCTTTTCTTTTTTTTACACATAAACACTCTTGAACTTAAAAATCGTCGGGATCTAAAAGAATAAATTTTTAGCTCGATAGGTTAAGATTTTTTTTTACATATAGCAACTCTTGCACCTAAAAATTATTTATTTTACATTAGAAAACAAAAAAGTGGTAGATATTCTAACAAACCGACAATAGTCGGATGATTATATATTTTTTATTCATCCGATTATCGGACAAATAGTAACAGCCTAAAGAGTTAATTATTTTTTAGTACGCAGGAGTTAAATTCTCAGCTCCAATTCTCATGGAGTTTTGCAATTTAAAAGCGATAAAGCAGACGATAGTGATGAGCGTGCTTGCGTGTGCCGTGTTTGTGGTGCTGACGGTGGTGCCGCGCTGCGACCGCGGGGAGGTGGCGGGTCTCAGCGAGACGGTATATAGACAACCGGAGTGTAGTTTGTCTTGCAAGTTAGTTGTGTAATAGATTATTATCGGTGTAAATTGCATTATTATATAAAACAATCCGCTTGCCATCGTTTCGCTCGGGTCCGTCCGTAACCTACTACAGGTACACGAATGGATTTTTTTCCCCATAATTACACCTTATAACATCAGCCATCTGCCAGCGAAAGTCCCGTCAAAATCCGTCCAGCCGTTTCGGAGATTAGCTTGAGTAAATAGAGAGACATTTAGTAAAAAGCTGTTATTTTGAAATTACAAACAGACACTTCAATTTTTTTTATTTGTATTTAAAAAATGTATGCAAAATCTTGCTGATCTAGATTTTTTCGCATTGTCAATATGTTATGCAGGTATCTATCTACCTACTATAAATTTTGTAATAGCATACTTCACGTGTCTCACCCGAAAAATGTATTTCCTAATTCAATTTTTTGTCCTCATTTTGAATTACTTATTGAACTTCCAAAAATTCGCCCTTTAGCAATTTTCAGGAATTAGCTGTCACAAGTGCTGTATGTCTAGACGTTGATGTATCAATCAGACAATTTTTTTTTATATATAATGGCGGGCAGAAATCAATTTCTCATATAAAAGGCAAAAAAACTTAGTAGAGAATTGAAAATAAGTGCATAAAAATTTACTGAACAGTGTTAATATTAGATTTAACTGAATATAAATTATTATAATAGTCAAATAATAATTTACAGCTGTAAACCCCGTTGGAAGGAGTTTCAACCGGTGTGTGTGGTGGACGAGATGGTGACGTACGTGTCCCCGTGCCAGGCTGGTTGTAGAAGCACTGAAACCATTAATGGCTTCTTGTAAGTATTTAAGATAAAGCTATTTTTACCGACAATTTCACCGACTGTTTATGTCTATGAGAAAGCTTGTAAAAGGCAGTGGAAGCCTAGTAGTAACATGCTCACTTGGGAAACCGAGTGATGCGGGTTCAAAAAGTGCGAATCATTTCCTACATGATTATTACTTGTCTTATAATGCAGAAAAACATCGTGAGGAAACCTGCACTACTGAGAGAAACTAGCAAGCAGTAGGACGTTAAAAAGGGCTAAATACGAATATAATATGATCTTCTTCTTCTTCTACACGGCTTTTTCCTCACTTAGGCATTATTGCCCGTTGTGCGTGAGCTTGTGCTGCGTGTGGTATTAATCTTTCCATCCCAGAGAGTCCCAGTAGTCAAGCATGCTGCCGGTGTCCTGGAAGATTTCCTGATGGTAAAATATGATCGTAACTAATTTTACTATAACGCGCCTGTTGGTTTCAGCATGTACTCAAACTGTACGTGCGCCGCCGGCGGCCGCGCGCTGCTCGGCGCCTGCAGCGACACCCGCTGTCATCAGTCGTATCGTCTTCATGGAATGTTGTTCTATGCTTTGGTTACTTTCGCATGTAAGTTTTTTTTTTTTTATAAAGAGCTGTTTGTTTTTTTTTTATGGTACTCAGTGATAAACGAGCAGACAGGCCACCTGATGGAAAGCGATACCTGTCGCCCATAACACCTACGGTTCATGCACTTAGGTTGTAAGTAACAAAAATGCAGAATCACTGTGAGGACTAAGATGATATGCCTCTTGCCTGTAATTGCGCTGGCTACCTTATCCTTCAAACCGGAACACAACAATGCAATCATTGTTGCTTGGCGGCAGAAATAGATAAGGGGGTGGTACCCATCCAGTCGGACTCCTCAGGCTTGACAGAGTCCTACCACCGATAATGTTTGTACCCAATGATGATGACAACAACGATGATGACATATTATAAATTTCTATCATATCAATTATTGCATAGGATGGTCGTCTAACAAAATGTAAGCAAATTAGAATAAGTACTTTTATAAGTATATTAGAAGAAAATAAAAAAATTAAAGTACTTATGTTAGAAATATAGGTATCTATATTATAGCTCATATGGTAATAAGGGATACCGCGCTTGATATCGCCGCGAGAGGGCGCTAGTGTCGAGTGATGTGTCTACAAATATTGAATGACACTGAATGTTAATTATTTGCGAGCATTTTAATGCGGATTTTCACTAATAATTAATGATTATTCATGATTGTTGTAAACATTGTGCCATTTCTGATTAATTATGGCAGACACGGTATGGCTCAATAAATATTATTATTGCTTTCAAAGAAGAATTCAGAAAAGTCAATATTTTATCTATTTGGTTATGTAATCTAATATGTAACTGTTCTAACGATTTCGCTAAAATTTGGTATATAGGGGTTTTCGGGTACGATAAATCGATCTAGATAAGTCTTATATTTGGGACATAAGACTAATCTAGATCAGGTCAACGCGGGTTTTCATGCGGTATTCTTTCGCATTATTCCACGCAAAATATTTAATTTCATCCGGGTTCGAATCCCGATCGGATACAAAGTTTTTATTTTTGTTTTTTTTTTACTATTTATTCAAGTTTTTAGTTTTTTTTTTGTTTTTAAACCAAATAAAAAAGAAAATTGTACTTATGGCCAAAAACTCCGAGCGAAGGTCGGTCGCCCGGGTACTTATATATAAATTATTTACCTACAACAAAATCCTGATGACCTGGTAACAATTATTATTATTATATTAAATTTGTGGCCCTGGAGCACTAACAAATACTTTTTTAACGGCAGCGATAGGACCTTACTAAACAGCGGTGCCAAGTGATGAGTACCCAAACGGTAGCCCTCAGTGTTTAACACTTAAATTCTAATTAAAACCGTTAGCCAGTACTCATTAGTCATTACCGTGTTCATTTATAGGTACCTACAGTATTTTCTGCACTCTTACAGAAGAATCTGTAAGAATTTTAGTTAGTTATTTTTAATATACTAATTAACATCCATTTTTTATTTCTAGTGCTAGTTTTCCAAGCTCAAGGGGTCTTGCTCCTCCGCATCGTGGACAATCGGGACAAGTCCGTAGTGATGGGGTTAGCATGGTCGATGGTCGCCTTAATTTGTTTTGTCTGTGGACACTTAATTTTCCTCGGAATAGGAGGTAAAATATTTGCTAAAGTTTTACATATAAATCTTCTTTTATATAAAAAAAAACTGTACAATATACATATGTGTACAATATATTGTAAGAAATTGGTAGATTCTTTTTTCATATCTAAGAAATAAGTAAATTAGTTATTAGTAACAATTTTGTATCTTAAGTATATTTTGACGGTTTAATATATCGATAGGTATATATAAAACTAAAATGTTAATTTCAAAAATGATTTCTTAGTTATTTCTTTTGAATTTGCAGCATAAATACATAAGATTCGGGAAAGTACTAAATTTTTATTTTTTTATTTTGTGATAGTGGCAACCTGCGATTGGTTTGAAGTAGAGAAGTGTCACTTACAAAGCCGCCTATACCCTACATTCGTCGGTGCGACGTGTGCCTTCTTAGCCTTATTGTCTATTATCATTAGCATCGGTTCTTGTATCTGTCTTCGAGTGTCGAATAAAGTTAGATTGGATCAAACTACACAATTATAATTTATAAGAATCGATGTTAGAGAAAATGTTACATGAGTCCTATATAATTTTAGAAAGAATAACGAAGAAGTTTCTATTCAATGGGGTAAAAGTTAAAACGTGGAATACTTATTTAGCTAAAAGTAAGAAATCTTCGAGCAATAACTAGCATACTTGTTAGTGCTCGAAGTGAGAGATGCAATGAAAATGTTATTTTTTAAAGTGGGGGTTAACCACGGAAGATTTGTTTTTTCTCTTCCGCAGTGTTAACGATATTTTAAATTGTTTTTATATTGTAAATGACTTAATATTTACATTATATAAAGAAACTTATTTATACGATTAAGAAATAGCGATTAATTAAACTTGAATAGCAACAAGAAAAACTAAAAGTAAAAAAATGTCGCATGAAAAATGTCATGCCTCATTTTTCTACTTTAATATGATTTTTTTAATAATAAATGTTGTCATATTATATGTAAGTTTAGTGTTAATATTTATCTGTAAATATAATAAACCAATATTTGGAAAGCAACATTTTGTCCTTTCATTACTTAGTTGTGATGAACCTAAGATCCTTTATTCTTTTCTTTTGCCTGTTTTTTTCAGAATTTTACGACACAAATTAATTTAACAATTTTAATGGTAGGTACTGAAACTAGTTTCGCGAAATTAGTTTTTACATCCTTTAGTCTAGTTTCGTAATGTTTCGGCTTGAATTTAAATATGATGCATAAACTAAATTGAATAGTGTTCATATGTTCCTTATTCTTGAATGACATACACCACGATTTTTGGAAAATGTTATGTGATAATGACTTGTTTTTTTTAACATTTTTACATTAATAAACAACATATTACATGTTAAAAGGGATAATTGTTATCCTTTTCAGGTATCCCAAACTTCTTTATCCTCTCTATGACATCCATCCTTCTGAAGTCCCCCTTCCTATTAATGTTAATTGTTTGTTAATGTTTGTGTTTAGTCCATTACATAGATTTCTGTTTACATTATATTAAATCTTATAAAATTAAATTGTAGTCATATTATTAGATTTTTAGTATTAATATTATTTTTTCTCATTGTTTTTATCCGTTGTAGGTTCTAATTTTACAACGAAACACTTAGCTTCTAAATGTAATCAGATGTTATCTGATTGTTTTTTCTCTTTTTTTATCCGTCATTCTAAATATAATGTGCCTTCACTATTCTAAGCGATATTGGCAGTAATACGGCATTGCTAGAAGCAACTAAACAAATAAATAAATATAGGTACGTAAAATGAACCTGCTAGGTTTGATTTAGGGTTTTGACATCGCGATTATTAAACGTCGATGTCAAATCAACATCTAAACTTTTTAGGGACGACATCTGTCAAAAATCAAAATTACATAAACACGGCGTACTTTAATGATTGTCGGTTTTTATTTAATTTACGCGGTTTCATAGTGTACTGTAGTGTACAATGGCTGATAATGAACCAAGGATAAAGGTAATGCTTATCTATTACAAACGCTTGAACTTTATGAACAGTTATCACAATGCCCAGTAATATAGATATTATTTATTTTCTTGACCTTGTCTCTTGTAAAGGTCATTGATTTTGATTAGGATGGAGACCATAAGATTAAATTAATATATGCTTATATCTACATATTTTAATAGTAAAAAGTGATAACTTCATGCGTTACACTTTATATATGCTAAGACTGTATTATACTAATTTTGCAGATAGTTACCCAAATTATGAATCAATGCCATTCAATAAATAAATAGCAAATAGCTATTGAAAATATTAATTACATATTTATAACTGACTTCTAGCAATTGTTCGGGTAATTTGGTTTTGTCATTGTATAGGCATCCATAAAATGATATAACATTTAAAAGTAAATAATATGAAATTTGAGAAATACATGATGTATTTAAAACTGTTAGTTTTATGTGAATAAAAAAAATTATTGATCAAAATTGGTAAAAGATAAAAAAATGATTATAAATTACAGGCCGATGACAACAGGCTGAAACCTGCGGTAAGAAGGATTGAAAAATTATATGTTAATTTTTTGTAATTAACAGGTTTAGGATTTAAATTTTATTTTCATATGTGAACACGACTTTGTTCCAATAGATATAACAATCGCATGGATCCAATTATTTGTATCAGTAGAAAAATTGCATGGTTATTTGTTGCAATATACATATTTGGTGACAGTATTATGTCATATTCATTATTGCATTTTAGTACATCTTAGGCAATTCATTTGATTTTCAGCTAAATATTTTTAGTTTACTGTAATTTTTTTTTATATTTCTGATTTTGTTATATTTAATAGTTTTAGAAGATATTTAGAAAATGTTGCTTGGTATTTTCAATATAAAGCAATAGAGAGAACACTTGTAATTGTGTACATATTTGGAAAGGAGGTCTTTATTTATTATCTACTTACTCTACTTCTTTTGTGTTGAACAAGATCAAAAAGATAAGTTGGTTATTGTCAGTATTTATGCAATATTTTTCACAAATTATGAATCAATTTTCATAATATTTTATGAATACCTCAAGAACGGTACCAGATGTGTACAAAAAAAAAGAAATTACACCCCTAAGGGTGCTATAATTTGAAAATTCTGTTTAACTATTGTTCACCACAGCTCATTAATAATAAATTTGGTTAGGTTAAATATGCGGTATTTTTATTTTTATTTTTATTTAATAAAAAATTGACAAATTTATTTATGATAGCTATTTTTTAATAATTGTAAAAGTATTGATTATATTTGATAACTAGCATTGCCTGCGGCTCCGCCCGCATTCAGATGACCAAAAACCAAATTCTTTGGTTTTACGTATTAGTATACTCTTACATTGCAGGTTCTATATTTTTTTTCAGAAATGAGATATTTTCCCGCAGTAAAAAGTATCCTATATGTTGACCCCGATAACCAGCTATCACCACACCAAATTTGATCAAAATCCCTCCTGTGGTTTTCCTGTGATGCAGTAACAGACAGGTAGACTGACAAAAATTCTAAAAACAATAGATTCGGCCCCTGTATCCATAATAATGTTTATTTCAATAAGATTTTCCAAAAAATATTTAAAGTACAGATTCGGCTTAGTTACAATTTTATTATATGTGTAGATAATTAGTTGGTAAGTATAAAAGGATTGTAGAAGTCAAAAAGACTGAAAAAGTTATATATGAGAAGGTCGTAACTTATAGCCTTCCTAATTTTTGACTCCTTTGTTTGTTCAAAACAACTTCAAAAATGCAATCCAAAACTCGAATTGAGAAGCCCGTGACTCTGCAGTGTGACTTAAAAAGGGCTAAAACCTTTTTAATAAGTTTTCGTTAACTGTATGAGCTCCGTGTAGTTGTCTAATCTATACTTTGATATACTACGCGCGATAAACTATCTAAACTTTGTCACCATTAATATGCACATTCGAGTGTCAGGCCTATGTATGTTACATAAGCAACTAGCGACTCGCCCGGACTTTACCTGGATGCTTTATTTTAATTTGATAGTTCTCGTAAATTCTGAAATACTTGTCAAAGAACTGTAGTAGCGTCTTAAATTAAGGCAAAGTTTAATTTCTGTAAAAATTATTGAAAAAAAAAATCTCATATTGTCACACAATTGCCAAATAACGCGAAAAAGCGCGACTGAGCGGTAAGTCAATACATTGGAAAAATATAAATAAACTAGCGACTCACCCTCGCTCCGCTCGGGTTCGTTTCTAGTTACGTTTTATCATTTAATATAGATTTCTTAGAGATGAAATATTTTCCCGCAGTAAAAAGTATCCTATATATTGACTCGGATAACCTACTATCATCATACTAAAGTCAAGTGGTTTCCCCGTGATGCGTTCCCAGACAGACAGGCAAAATGCTAAAAACTACAGATTAAGCCTCTGTATCGATAATAATGTCTATTTCAATAAGATTTTCAAAAAAATATTTAGTGTACAGATTTGGCTATATTAGAATTTTATTATAATATGTATAGATAAATATAAATATGTTGAGACAGGCTAGTCCATGGTAAGCTACGAGACTTGTGTTATGGATACAGATACTAGATAGTTGATACACTATACATAATACATATTGTATAACTTTAAATACATACATATCATAAATATAAACACCCATGACTGGAGTAAAAACATTCGTGCTCATCACACAAATGCCTTCACCGGGACTCGAACCCGCGACTGCTGGCTCAGCAAGTAGGGTCACTACAAACTGAGCCAAACGTGTTGTCGATTGAGTATCACAGAAGTGAGTGTCACGGAAGTGAGAGTCAAATAAACTACTAATAATCAAAAAGAAAAATATATATTTATATTTTTATAATAATTATTATTTATATAAATATATATTTACTATTAATAATTTTATAATAATTACTATTACTTATAAAATGAATATTTATTACTAATAATTTAAAAATTATTATATTTATATTCTGATTTGTTTTAATTTAATCGCGGTATCTGCCACAACGCCAAAGAAGTTTTACTTCAACCGCGCGTAAATGTTACACGCACAAATTTTTTTTGTTAGTTATTTTTGTAGTCCTTATACATATAACAATATAAGACACGTTAAACTCAGTCCCTCCCAGTGAGGTTGACGGAGAATCATATTATTAATATAAAAATAGGATACTTCTGTTCTATTATACCCAGAGTATAAAAAATAAAAAAAATATAAAAGAAAATGTACGTATAAGTTTGAGCCTTCTGTCTTCAATCTTCAATTTAATCATCAAGTACGCAATTGAATATATTATATTATAAAAATATATTTTGAAAATATCAATAAAATAAAAACACACAACGAACTAACAATAAATATAACGAAGTATATTATTATAGGACACATACATAACTAGCAATTTCATCATTTATCATTTAGTACTATAACGGTCGCTGACAAATGAACATCATAGTAAGGTGACTTCCCGCCAAAATTTGACAGTTCGAAGTGTCATAGTGAAGGTTATTTTTTAACCGACTTCATAGCAAGACTGGTTTCTTTAGTTATGGATTTATTAGAAAAGGTAATTTTTTGAAACATTTTTTAAATATTTAATTAAGACTATAAGTATCGATGAATTAATATTATGTTTTATGATTTTATCTTTATTGTATGTATATATTAGGTATATGTTCAAATGAAGATTTACATAATTTGTTAGTATTTTTTTAGTTTTAAATACATAATAAATTGGCGTTAGCCATATTTTACTTTCTATTAATGTAAAATAAAAATCATGTTTAACCAATGTCTATACCTACATTCCTTTAAAACATCAATAATAGTTTAAAAATAATAAAATCGCAATAAAATATGTGCATAAAAAAAAAACAAACGTTTACAGTATTTAATTCATGGTCACACATTTAAAAGAAAAATACAAATAGCAAATAACTAAATATATACTAGTTATATAATACAGCAGCTACAAAAACAGAAAATGTTTTTCTTTTACTTATTATTGCCATGTTGCGATGCAATTAACGTCGGTCGCCTAATATAATTTAAAGATTCAATGAGAATATACACGCGTGTGTAGAATCCATGGTACGTCCATGGTAGAATCATAGTGTATTATCAATTATGTGATATGGTTACTAATTGCGACTGCATTGTCACGGTGAACCTGCATTACGCTTTATATTTATAATCATTAAGGCTTACTATAGATAATGACACATGACAATACAAAACGTTATATACATATGTTTGTTGAAGCATAATTATATATTGGTTCAACAGTAAATTATTGTTTACATACTATAATTGATGAGACCTTGAAGAATAACATAGCCAAAGTGGTATGACATGATAGTTACCATGCATCTCTTTTTCATTTTTTATCAATTTGTTGGTAGGAACAATTCGTAGTAATGATGTAAATGCTGTTCCAAATTTCTTAATTATTAATTAATAAAAAAGTCTTAAAAAATGTAATTATATTTTGTAATTTGAAAGGGTAAGGTTATAGATGTTATATGGCATTAAACCCTTGCGGAATGCGTACACGCCGGCGTATCAGTTAACGATTGATTTCTTAGAAATTATCCAGGAGGGGTAAGAAGGCAAGTGAAGTCATGTAATATACTCACATAATTTCCCCATACGAACGTCTTGACTCGTGGTGAAGTGGAGTAAATTTGCGGCGGAATGGCGTTAGATTATTAATAATAATTCATTTAGATGTTTTTCCAGCTCTTATTTTAGGTACATGATCCAATTTACAGTGTATATTTATGTAGTTGGTAATCACTGTTGTTCTCCGCAAAAAAAATCTTGCGAAGTGCTTTTGAAAATTATGAATCGATAAGACAAAAATTAATATTTACTGAGATATTTTGAACATATAAATATTTCAATAAAAAAATGTTCTACGTCATTTAATCATAACTCATTTTCTAAAAAATTAAAAGTGAAATACGAAAGTCTACGTTTTTTTGGTACAATTCTACGTATGTAAAGGACATTGATATCGAAGTAAGTTGACTTTATTTGAAAGTTTATTGATAGATAGAATAGACAACTGCGCATTTAAAGATAACAGCATTGTTCATTGCAAGTGTGTAAATATGAGATTTATGAAAATTTGGTTCCAATGCTTTCGCAATAAAGGTCATTTTGACTTTATTTATTTACGTACTTATGACGTTTTAATACATTGCATTGGTCAATTGCTTGAGGTGACGACAATTTACTAAAATAACTTTAATTTATCTAGGTATAAGGTTGTTAATTACTCGCATGTGTGTAAATCAAGACTGGGCATGAAATTTCTATGGGCATGCTCAATGAAATTGTCCTTGGCCAAAATTGATTCTTTCCATCTTGCATTCATATTTTAGTAAAACTTCTTCTGAAGTCAGTATACTGAAATATAAGACCTAACTTCAGCTTTCCTCAGAATATCCACAATAATCCACTCAAAATATCTGAAGTCCGTATTAGGTACACCACTGCTTGCAAGCATGGGTTCCTTAGGCAAGTGCCTACTCCGCCTTATGGTATAATGTTATTATTAAGATCTATTAAGGTTTTATACTTATGAATAATTATGTTTATATCTATCAATTATATAAAAACCACAAGACAGATTTAGATCTAGGTATTGGTTGAGTTGCGGTTTTCCACGTGACGTGAATTAATTAGACGCTCCGTTCAAGTGTGACATGTAGGTATATGTCGATTTGACAGTTTACAATCTCGCGAGATAGATTACAATATAGGGGCTTTTTTGAATTTTATTTTTTTATATGTTGGGACATTAACACACAACACCATCTAGTTCCATGGTAAGCTACGATGCCTGTGTTATGGATACCAGATAGTTGATACACTACACATATGTATATAACGTTAAAAACATACATATTATAAATAAAAACACTCATGACTGGAGTACAAACATTCGTGCTCATCACGCCCCTAACGGGACTCGAACCCGCGCTCGCTGGCACAGCAAGTAGGGTTACTGCAAACTGAGCCAAACATCTAAGAAGGGTATTATTTCAAATAACAGAAGCACCTCTCAAATTACCCACAGGTTTTAAAAAAAAAAGCATTTTTTTATGTGTTCCTCTAATTTTGCCGGTGTGTGTATAATAATTCACAAGTATGCGCGGAGACATAAGTGCACATTAAGGGACAGAAATATCCCTATCCCTATTTCGGTACGACAGCTTCAGGAATCATGCGCAGAACCGACGACTTTACGTGCTCTCCGAGGCATGGGAGTGAATCACCGCCAGCTTCCCAACTCCGGGACTGTTGCTGAGAATTTCTTGACAGAAAAGTCCAATAATTATATTTAGCCCGACCCGGGACTCGAACCTAGAATCTTCGGACCTGCGCCTGTACGTGCTAGCCACTAGTCGACCGAGGAGTTATTAACTTTAAATACATACAATATACATATTATAAATATAAACACCCATGATTAGAGTAGGTACAAATATTCGTGCTCATCACACAAATGAATGCCCCCAGCGGGACTCGAACCCGCGACCGTTGGCACAGCAAGTAGGGTCACTACAAACTGAGCCAAACGTGTCGTCGATTATCTAACGAGAATGCCACAAACAGTATCTAATTATAAATATAAAATTTAATCATCTCTTAACTTTAATATTTATCTTAAACGTAAAACCAATTAAGAATAGTTTGTTTATGAATAGATGTTTTAATGGGCGTGATAACCTCAATTACTTATATCTATAGACCTTTTTGCACAATAGCGATCGCTCTAGTACATAAACAAACTATAATGAAAGTTGACTGATGATAATTAAAGATTTGTTTAAATATTACACACAAGAAAAGTGGGTTTTCTATAGTGCATTGTAGATGTAAAAGAAGAGGAATAATCCTATCCAAAGCTGCTGAAACTTTAGTCAACTAGACTTTTACAAGCATTGAATCCCTAACTTGATTTAAAAATTGTCAGTGTAGTCTGTCCATGATAAAGCTACTACCGACTTCAGATAACAGTTCTGCTGAAAAGACCTCAAGAAACCCAACAGTTGTTCTGTTATATATCTAGTTATAGTAATATGAATACAAAATAATAGTTATCCCTAAACTAATAGGATTCAATTTATCTCATTTCCATACGTTTTAATTTTTTTTTAAGTTTCTGAACAGAGTAGGCTGTATGTTTTACTTTATATGTACCTTTTAAATAAAACTATCTTTTCGGATTATTGCGCGGATTTATTTTGATTTTAGGTTCCCGACGCGTATGTTTCGAATGCTTTACAACAATCATGGTCACAGGAGAGACTAAGGCTTTAGACGTCTCAAGGGCATTATATGGGTACTTGTTACAGACAGTGCCTACCCACAATTTTACAAAAATGATTTTAAAAATTCAAAAATGGCACCAGAGCACCTTACAATATTTGTTGATTTTAATTCTAAACATTTATAAATTTTTAAAAAGTATTATAATTAAATACAGTAATATTATTCATTTAATTTTAGCTGTTATTATTAGAAATATTACTATTTCTTTTAAACTTTAATAATATTATATTATTTAGTGTTGCTATTACTATAATATGTATAACCACAAAGAAAATCAAAAAATAATTATTTACTAAAGCAATATGAAAAAAAAATAGATTGCTATTATTTAAAGTTAAAATATTAAGGAACACGATCGCTATCTTTACCATTAAAAATATACATAGGTATATATATATTCGATATATATATATATATATATATATATATTTGACATTTTAAATAAAACTATATTTTGGATTAGGTATATCGCGGATTTATTTGGTTTTTGGTTCCCGACGATTCGAATTATATATATATATATATATATATATATATATATATATATATATATATATATTAGTGTCCGACCGAAAGTTCGGTTTCGGTTTCGGTTTCGGTCGAGTTTCGGCAAAAAAACGGGTTTCGGTTTAATTTCGGTTTCGGCGGCAAACCTGCCGAAACTACGGCCGAAACCGAAACTGCGTTCGGGAGTTCTCGCGCTGTGATCGGTCATGTTCGACGCGTTGAATTCCATCCAAGCGATGAAGACATTTTGCCGCGTCCACATGCTTAATCATATCGTTACTGGCTTGTGTTTGCAGTTAGTTTTGTTTGTTATGAGTTTTCGTGTGATTTATTTTGAATTCAGTAAGTTTTATCACATGATATAGCATAAAAGTAGGTAGTAAACATTAAAAAATAATTCAATATAACAAATCAATACATAGATTATAGTAGAATCAAGTTTAACCTATCTAAAAAATTGTTTGGTTAATTTAACTCTCGCTAATGCTATACCTAAACAAACATTAGTGTACTTGGTACTTACTATAGTGTGTATATTAGTGGTGATAATATTAGTGGATTCAGAGTTTCAAAGTTCATTTTAATACTTATTTTATTTTATAACCAAGGTATCCAAGTGGCAAGTTCAGTTAGATACTTACCTACGTACCTAATGATAAACAAATAAGTAATTTTATGTTTAATATAATACTTTCTTAGATTTACGCGAAAATTTGACATTTTAAATAAAACTATTTTTTCGGATTATTTCGCGGATTTATTTTGATTTTTGGTTCCCGACATTTCGAATACTTTAAAGCAATCATGGTCACGGGAGAGACTAAGATTTTGAGACATCTCAAAGGCGTTTTACTTCTGAGAAGATGGCTGGGTACTACCATCATCATGAGATCTTGTAATAAACATAATAAAATCTAACAACAAAAACAAACATAACAGAACATAAGATGTAGTTAATTCATACTGTGTGGATCACAATAAGAGTAATTCAAATTAATGTATATTTTTTATCTGGAAAGATAGCTAGTTATTTAATATTTTAACTTTAAATAATAGCAATCTAAATTGAAAAAATAATTTTATTAAATTAAATTACATATAAAATAATATATATTTTTTTCAAATTACAAAACAATAATATTGCTTAAATAAATAATTAATATTTTCATTTTTTTTTTAATTTTATTTGTGGTTATACATATTGTAGTAATAGCAACACTAAATAATATCATGAATTAATAAAGTTTTTTAAAATTGTAATATTTGCTAAAATTAAATTAATAATATTACTGTGTTTAATTATAATACTTATTAAAAAAAAAAAACAAATGCTTAGAATTAAAATCAACAAATATTGTAAGGTACTCTGGTGCCATTTTTGAATTTTTGAAATCATTTTGTGTAAAATTGTGGGTAGGCACTGTCTGTAACAAGTACATAACGCCTTTGAGATGTCTAAAACCTTAATCTCTCCCGCGACCATGATTGCTGTAAAGCATTCCAAACGTCGGGACCCAAAAATCAAAATAAATCCGCGAAATAATCCTACCTACTCAAAAAAACACCAAATGAGATTTTAGGTATTTTTAAGGCGCAATATTTTTTTCTTAAATGAGGGGTTGAGTTGATTATCAATAAGTGAAAGTATCGAAGACTGCATAGCTGTGTCATTTAAATTTTAAAGATAAAAAATAAATACTGACTGATTATATTAACGTTTTCTCTATTTTTCCTTCAAAACATGATCCTTGTAAGGAAGTTTCGGTTTCGGTTTCGGTTTCGGCCGAAACTGAGAATGTTGCCGAAATTCGTTTTCGGTTTCGGTTTCGGTCGCAAAAACCAGTTTCGGTCGGACACTAATATATATATTTATATTATATATATATATATATATATATATATATATATATATATATATATATATATTTATATTATATATATATATATATATATATATATATATATATATATATATATAATTCGAATCGTCGGGAACCAAAAACCAAATAAATCCGCGATATACCTAATCCAAAATATAGTTTTATTTAAAATGTCAAATATTCGCGTAAATCTAAGAAAGTAATGTATGTACCTTATAAAATATTACCCACTGGTACATTTTTTTAAATTCTACCTTTAAACTGTTGAAAAACTAAATCTGAGGCAGTATATGGAGTTTTATTATAATCAATAGGTACTCTGCATTACCTACATACTCAATCCCGCTACAATATATGAGTGTCTAAAATTAACTTTAAAGGGAATCTTTAATTATCTAATAATTTTTACAATTTACTCCAACAAAGAAAATAAAATGTCATATTTAAAAATCATCTTTTTAATGTACTATAAATTATAGCAATAAGTATTGTTAATGTTGGATTAATGTCTTCAAGCTATAGATAAGACCAATCGATGTAGGTATAAAAAAATAAAAATTCTAAATAGTAAATACTTTGTAATCTACTCCTACACGTGGACACCTGCAAGGAAAAACATTGTAGCTCTTAGCAATTTTGTATTTGGGATATAAATTTTTACTTTTAAATTCTTATTACCGAGTTACAATGTTGTTTACTGCATTTTCTCAATGTACGGCCATGAATGATTTTTTTATAATATCAACTAGCGACTTACCCTCGCATTGCTCGGGTGCGTGCCCTAGATAGGCGGATTTTATTCACAATTTCATGGGTTTTACTTTTTTGTGCGGTTTTGATGCTTTTTGTAAAATAAAAGTAGCCTAAATTACTTCTTATAATATCAGCTATCTGCCAGTGAAAGTCCTGTTAAATCAGTCCAGCCGTTTCGGAGATTAGCCTTAACAAACAGACAGACAAAAAAAAGTGTGTGCGTACTTACGTACGTACATACTGTACGCACGTAAGAAGTTTACTTCTTTGGCGTAACAGAAATAGCTAAAGTTTTCATTCCGTATGTCACAACTCTGTAAAAGGAATGCAGCTAATTTTATCATGTTCCTTTCATCTAACTTCATCATGTCGCTTTTTGGCTGTCGGTGTGAGCGCGCATTGTAAAAATTTTACTCTCATATTTTTTCCAAACATGCCAAAAGAAGTATATCTTCAAAAATTTAAAAATTGTTTTTTTTCTTATTAATACTGACCACCGTATATAGTTACGTATGCACTTAGTAAAAAGCTGTTATTTCTTTTCTTCTTCAATTTTATGTATCTGTAGGTATATATTAAAAAAATAACATTTGATTCATGCACAGACGTACAAAAGAACAGGATGCCACATTCCATGTATAGATTAGACAATTTGCTTGCAACGTCAAATATGAAATGACTGCGACGTTATCGTAAACTCAGTTGTTAATCTAACAGCACACCGACCAGTGTGTAATACGTGTAGAGGAAAAATATAGTACAAATACCCGATTTTTTTTAAAATATTAAATAAGAACATGTTAGTTATTGATAAGTTGTCTTAGAACTTTTTCAATATGCCTTGTGAAAATGGATTTCTTCCATCGTGGGTATGTAAAATACTGAGTTACTTTGCTAACAATTTAATTGTGCATGTTAGTTATTATATTTAGTTAACGACCGTCTGGTGCTGGCATTATATGTTTGTTTACTCGCTAGAGGTCATGTGGGGGCCAAATTTTTATGACGTTATATTGCTGGAAATCGAACTAATAACCTTAATTAAATAAATTAAAATTAAAATACAAGTTTTACATTTAAAAACATACCTTTAAGCTAAAATTTTAGCAAAATACACTTAAAGATGGGCATATTAAAATAATTCTTAATAATTATCTTGTAATATGATATAATGTAGAAAAAACCTACTATAGGAAATGTACAAAATATAGGAAGCCTATTAGTAGTTGTTTCCAAGGTCGCGGGTTCTAATCTCATGTGGTAAATATTTAATATCGCCATTAATTATTTTTTGACTATATTTATCTGCGTACATTATATATAAATTTCCAAGAGAGGCCGACGTTAGGTACTACACAGTTTACACTGTTATAACTGTAAAAGTGTGTATATCTCTATATGTTTCTTACTTTTTTACGCTGAAACGACTGAGAGGATATATATGAAAATTTGTTTGCGTAATCTGTAGTTACTGTCTGTTAGTACTGTTATATAATAATAGACAAAATGTAACGCTGTCGATATCTATATAAATAAAAATGAATGTTTTTAATTATGTTTGTCCTCTATGCGTTCCTAAAACATTGATCCGATTGTGATGAAACTTATTCTGTATACACCTGCAAAAAAATATTTTATTATATTTATTAAACTATTCGAGAATACGAAAAACACGCATTGAACACGCACGCATTGATAATAGTAATGCCAACCTCTTCATGGCTTTTGAATATAATCGGGCATTATAAACTACTAGCGACTCACCCTCGCTTCGCTTGACTTCGTCTCTAGATACGTTTTAACGTTTAGTATCGAATAGATAATATATGTATATATACCGTCAAACGTGGCAACATTACCGTATTTTTTTACTTTTATGCAATTTACTCCAACATGGAGCTCGTTGTTTAAGTTTTTATTGATGAATTTTTGTATAAAGGTGTGTCTCTTTTGGTTAAACCATTAAATTTTACTAAATCTCACATAAAAACGCTATAATAACCAAAAGTATAAGCGGGGTAAAATTGACACGTTTTTGGTAACTTTACCTAGCCTACAGTTTGCATAGAATGCGTGTCCCAAAGCGCACGCGACCTAAAGTTACCAATGGTTCTAGCGCTACAAAAGCGATGTATTTATTATTGAAGCTGATATGTTCGCTTAAGTAAGCACTACGAATACATAGGTAAAGTTGCCCCAAGAATTTCAAAAATATTACAGAAACAGGTGAATATCATCAGGGTTGTCAAGAAATAATAAAACATTAAATATATATTTTAATAATTATTTTGAGTAGACCTGAGTGTTAGTTCGTCTTTGTGTCGCTCTAAAAAATGTCTGACCCACCAATCACCGGGAACTTGGTCATTGAATATGTAATTGTCTTGTTATTTTTTTTAAGGTAGTCGTAAACCGTTAGTTGTAAGTCCAACTGTGACAACGGACATCCAAAGTCACCCGCCGCTATGAGTACTTTGACAAATTTTTGCTCTTCTTCTTTAGATAGACGGTAACGCGGACCAGGTTTATCAGTATGCAGGTTTTTTACTCTTTTTTCTATGGTTCGTCTGGGTATGCCAAATTGCTTTTCAGCTTCGTAGGAAGTTGTATTTTTTTTTCTAACTAAATCAACAGCCAATAACAGCATCTCTTCAGAGTAATTTTTGTAATTTCGCGCTCCCAAACATCTTCTATTTCTTTGTTTGACACAGCTTTTTAGAGGCATCTTGAATATATCTGGAAGGTAATCAGACATATTAGTTACTTACCTACCTACCTATGTATTTCTTTAACTCCAAAATATTTCATAAACGAATAGAAAAATAAAACGATATATATATGTATACATAATACTACTCGTGCTAAATTTGACAACCCTAGTCATAGGTAAAGTTGTCTTTTGTGCTAGTGAGGTAACTTTACCTAATCTCAAACAACATTACCTTTTCCAACAACTCAAGATTTAAAAGTTTAATAGGATTGAATCATTACGATACACCTTAATAACAATATATCACATACTATTTAATATAATTCACTTACCTACACTTTTATTTTCTGGAGGAAACACAATTTGTATGCGATGACGCTGCGAACACAATTGACCACATAGAAAGAAAAAGTACATTACTTTTACAATTAACAAAGTTGCCAGCTTGAAAAACTTTTCGGGTTACCACAATTTATTATAAAATCTACCAATATAGCTAAAATTGTGCACACTCCTACATGTAAAAAAATATTCAATGGAAACTAGTATAGGGTATGCTTAGGTAAAGATGCTCACGGAAAGTAAAGATGCCACGTTTGACGGTACATACATAATACATGGGTAACTAATTTAAAAAAATTAAAAATATATCCTTTACTTGAGAAATGATTTCTTCTTCCCACCCTGTTTTTCGTAACCCCTTCACCCTTAAAGGATGATTTCCGGCATAAAAATCATCCTATATCTTTCCCAGGGTCTCAAACTATTTCTATGCCAAAGTTAATCTAAATCGGTTCAGCGGATTAAGCGTGAAAAGGTAACAGACAGAGTCACTTTCGCATTTATAATCTAACTAACGACTCGCCCTCGCTTCGCTTCTGATTCGTCCCTAGACATAAATAAATCTATCCCACGGGAACCTTACATTTTTCCGGGGTAAAAAGTATCCTTTGTGCTATTCCAGACTATAATTTATATCTGTGCCCATCAGCCGTTCTGGCGTGAAAGAATAACAAACGTCCATCCATCCTCACAAACCTTTACATTTCTAATATTAGTATGGATATGGATATGGATTAGTATGGATATGGATTAGTATGGATATGGATAAGTATGGATAACGACTCATGACGTAATATGATATGGTTAACTAATGCTGATACCGTCCGGTTGATATTAGGCCTATCCCGATACGAAACGAATATGCACTATATGGCGGTCTTTCTATTGAGTATCTCCTACTGTATTTTTAAATCCTCCTGATCAAAAAGCAACATAACTATATTTTTAAATATGGACATAGTTAAGTTTAAAAAAAAAACACGCGTTTCGATTAATTTTGCTGTATGAGACTGCATTATCCATCTTTTGACTCCATCATTAAATTAACTCTTTGGTATCAAATTATTGCATTGTCATTTATATTAATGAGTGTTTTTCAAAAACGAGTTACTTGCAAGGTTTGATAACATAATTAGGTACTCAGTGAAGCTAATAAAAAGAATCTATAGAACCTTCCAGTTGCTCTCGTTTGATGCGTAGTTATCTACGCTAATACATATTATAAAGAAGAAAGATTTCTATTTTCGTATGTTTGTAACGAATAAACTCAAAAACTACTGGACCGATTTAGATGAAATTTAGTGAGAAGATAGTTTGAGACTCTGGGAAGGACATAGGATATTTTTTATTCTGGAATCATCCCTTAAGGGGGTGAAAATGTGGATGAAAATTTTGTATAGGAAATCTAAAAATATTTTAAAACTCGTTAATTGCACAAGACACATAGGGTAGTACCTAGCGGTGGATAGATATTTGTATGTATATCAAATTGTTCATATACTCACTCGAATGAGTATTCAGTCTACGTCAACCCCCGGTAGTTATTTCACGTGTCCCTCAGTTGTTGCTAAATTATAAATTATAAGTTACCTATGTACTTACAGTTTACTTTAAATAAAATAATATTCTTATGTTGTGAACATTAATTTGACTTCTATTAGGTACATTAGCAAGTTTAGGTTCTCTAAGCAAAGTTATTTTTATAAATACGAGTATAGTCGTGGTTTTTGATGTGTTAATATTGACTTAGAGATACAAGTATCTCCATTCCCAGTTTTATTCAGATTCCACCGAATTATTTCCCGCCAGAAGTAAAAAAAAAATAAAAGCGTCATCAAGTCACAAACATATAGGTACGCTTAAAAACTTTGAAAATTAATGATAAAAACCATTAAAAATGAAGTTCTCTAAAATGTTTGTATATTATTTAGTTTTCTAGAATATTCTAATGTCAGCTGGCCTAGTTTAAATAACGGCTACAGTCGTTTACTTTATATTTTTTTATTGATAAAATCAAAGCTCATCAATAGCCACTAAAGAAAAAAAAAACGGTTAACAAACAGAGAAGAAAAAGGTACTGAACTGTTTTGTCTGTGCCCATTTATATGTAGAATTCAGCTGTACATTTGTAAAGTTTAATCTAAAATGTGACAAATCCAAGTAACTTTGAAACCACTAGCAACCGCTGAACAGAGATGGGGGTCAAATCGATAGGTATGGAGTTCCTCTACAGTCTACACCATTGCCACCATCGATCCACTCATATTACACTGTCTAAATCTAAGTACAAAAGTAATAAGTTGTGCTGTTTTATATTTTTTTATTATAAAAAAATATATTCAATTAATTATGAAAATACAGGATGGATTTTTGAGACGGGACAGTAAGGGCAGGTACCTTAACTGTTATAGTTAGGTACAAGAAAATGTTCCTAGGAGACCATCCATAACTTTTTGAGATATTCTGAACTGCATTCATAGATTTTGGAATAAATATACAGTCAGCGAGATAAATGCTAAAATACCAAAAAAATTATTTCAATGGATCCTATTTCATGTAGGGATCAAAAGACTATGGGACCATTTAAGGTATGAGTACTAGAAATGCCTGTGTGTAAACCCGGTCTTGTGACTTACCGTAGTTTCTGTACTCAAACTTTCTTTTGATCCCTACATGAAATAGGATCAATTGACATAAAAATATTTTTTTTGGTATTTTGGCATTTTTCTCCCCGACTGTACATTTTTTACAAAATCTGTGAATGCAGTTCAGAGTATCTCAAAAAGTTATGGATGGTCTCCTAGGAACGTTTCCCTGTAACTATAACAGTTAAGGTACCTGCCCTTACTGTCCCGTCTCAAAAATCCAACCTGTATATGTAGATGTATATGTACATATCAATATTTTCTTTGATTTCAAGAATTAAAATTAGCAATCGTTTTATATACAGTAGATCAAAATTTAATAATTCATATATATATAATTATTTTTACTTTACATGTAGTTTGAACGTATACCCACTAAACTCTTGTACTGATAGCGTTAATACAAATATATTGTGTTTTATCTTATCATAACATTTTCGACACGCCATTGTTTTGCATTACAATTTTAACCGACTTCAAAGGTCGAGTTTTTGTTACAAGTGAAGGTTCTCAATTCCGGAATATGGTTTTGCGAATCGATTTTGTAGTAGGAAATATGCATGATTTTTTTTTTATTTTTTATACAATAGCTTACATTGTTATATAATTGAAAAAAATATATATCCAGCTCCAAAAGACTAAAAATTTTTTTTTTAATATCATACCGTTACGGATACTTTAAACGCCCGCTATTTCGCGCGCTTAGCGTGACGTCACAGTATGATATACACATTACACATAGAAATGACGACTCAATTTGTAAGCGACAAAATCGCTAATCGCTCTGTTATGATATACTCTGACGTCATATTCGGTCTGACCAATGGCGTTGCGTTTCAATTAATTTGAATTTCCCATCTTTTTTTGCACTTTTTAATATATAATTATTTTCTTAATCAAAAAGAAATTAAAAACATAATATAGGCTTAATTCAAAAGCAATAAAGATTATAAAAAAATCACGTTTCTTTAAATCACCCGCATGTTCCCTATTATTATCTGATTACAACAAAACATATTATTTTATGTATTCGGTATTCGGCCGAATGGGATAAAAGTAGCCGAATAGGCCGAATACCAAATAATAGCCGAATATTCGTTGCAAGTGTACAATATAGCTTTTCCTCGAGACCCCATAGAACATTCACGAATAGTCCGTTACCAAGGAAATTATTAAATTTAGGGTGATTTTAAAGTAGGTGTAATTGTTTCAATTCAAAAGTTTTTTTTAGATACGTAGTTTATTGTAGGTAAATTAGCATTATAGATTTTTGTTAATCATTGATAGAATTTTTACGAGGTATTGTTCTTCTGTACCTATTATGTGCCCATTTAGCATCGTCCCGGAAGTCAAGGTCTGACTTCTCGTAAGTCAAACACAGTATGCATATTATACATACACTATACGATTTTTCATTATATATTTGTTGAATGTTTCATAAATAAAAGAACCGTCTACATTATAGTATTTATTTTATGTATTTTGTATTAACAGCAAGTAAGAACATAAATACAATCCGATGCAGAAGAATAAATATTATAATTGTAAATTATAACTGAAGTGGAAAAATAAATATTTATTTATAACTATAAAAGTTATTATTTATTAAAACTATTATTCAGTTTTTATTAACTAGCGACGTACCCTCGATTCACTCGGGTACGTTCCTGGGTGTCTCACACTATGTGTTACTCCAGATTAGGGATGTTACTTACGGAGGTGGTTTTACCGAACCGAATTCGGATTCGTAATTTTGAAATTTGGTTTGTCAGATCGGAGTCGGAATCGGAGGCAGAAGCAGAAGGGAGATGTGTTATTTGACAGGTCTAATAAAATAAAATTACAAACATTATTCAGCCTCTTTATGTTCAGTTCAAAGAATAACACAAAAAATAATACTGGGTGTGAAATATAAAAATAATCGTATTTTCTTAAATCTTAAACAGTTCAAGTAGTAAATTAAATCGACTGTGCTTCGATTTTACTTCCGATTCAAATTTATCGAAACCGGAATCGGAATCGTAAGTGCAAAATCAATCGGAAGTTCCGATCTTTCGTTCATAAAATCATTTTATTTGTGTACTCCCTCTAGCCGTTCAAGCGTGAATGATGAACAAACATACTCATACACACAGAATCTTTCGTATTCATAATAATAGTTTGATTTAAGATTAAACTATTAATTATTTCAGATAAGGAGTCACCAGCGAACGCCGTCTGGGTCTCGGGATTTCAAAGAAGCGACCAAACGTGATGCCCTCGCCAGGCTCGAAGTGGAACTGGATCGTCTGGTCTCATGTTTACCGGAAACCAAGAAGGTTCTAGTAGATAAAGAGTTCCGTGGGTTCAAAAACCTCTTTCGTAGATTTTTGGCTGAACGTAAGTATATAATGTACTTACGTAGAACTTAGTACATGATACAGTATTTACAAAATATTTTTCCAAAGCATTATTTTTTTAATTAATAGTACTTAGATTAGTAGTAATATATTATAGTAAGAAGTAAGTTTATATCTGTATGCGGATAAAATTGCTGGCTTCTGTAATTCTGCGCTTTTTGAAATCTCAGATTTAAACAAGTTCTAACCCTGAATGTAGATGGGTTAAGGATGTAGTCCACCACACTAGCCAAGTGTAGATTGACGGCCTTCACACATCTTTCGTCAACTAGTTAGGTCCCCTGAGACATGCTGTTTTCCTGACGATGTTTTCCTCAAGCGTATGAGCAAGACCTAATCATGTTGAAAATGATTCGCATTACGCATATGAAAAAGTGCGATATACAGATTTGAACTGTTTTCACTTTGCTTTCCAAGGAAACACGTTGCCAATGTGTTAACTGTTATCTGGCTAAGAATAACGATGTTTTAATTCAAATGAATCAATACCTTAATATTATAAATGTGAAAGTTTGTGAGGATGGATAAATGGATGGATGTTTGTTACTCTTTCACGCCAGAACGGTTGAACGGATCAGGATGAAATTTGACCCAGATCTAGATTATAGTCTGGAATAGCAGGTTACTTTTTATCCCGGAAAAATGTACCGTTCCCGTGGGATAGATTTTGTTTTTTCTAGGGACGAACCCAAAGCGAAGGAAGGTTGAGTCGCTGGTACAAAATATTAACGTATTATACAATGAAGCGAATATAATATTAATATTACCAAATATTATCTTTATTGCTATTGCTAAGCTTAGGATTTTGAAAACTTTACGAATTCTATGTACGAGTAATGTTAATTTTTTCAAGGTTTCTCACGACGTACATAAAAACAGTATATTTGTCGTTTTCTAGTTATGAAGGCGGTTACTAATAAAATCGTGAACTTTGATGACGGTAGTCGCGAATACGATTCTTATGCGGTGAAATATTTTTGAATAAGACAAGGGCTATCTTTTTTTCTATAAATCAGAAGTATAGTCTAAGCTCATTTTTTTATTGTTTGATCTCAAACTAACGAAGAATATAGACAGGGTCATAGAACAAAACATGAAGCCATACAATAATGTTTTAAAATAGTACTTATACAAAAAGCCTAAGGAGTCCGACTGGATGGGTACCACCCCCTTATCTATTTCTGCCGCCAAGCAACAATGATTGCATTGTTGTGTTCCGGTACGAAGGATAAGGTAGCCAGCGCAATTACAGGCGAGAGGCATATCATCTTAGTCCTCACAGTGACAACGCACCTGTGGTTCTGCATTTTTGTTACTTAAAACTATGGAGGGTAGAGGTAAGGAGAGTCATCTTATATGGGAGAAAAGTTGAAAAAGTGTCCAGTTGTATGCGCTAAATAACAGTTCCAAAATCCTCCACAATCGCGCTGGTGGATGCACAGGGTATGGTATGAATGTAGCAATCGTAGATGAATTGAAGTATGCCGAGTTAAAAAATTTAATGTCATTATCGACTAAAGTAGTTAATTATTGAGAATTTCAACAACTTACGTTGTACAAAATATTGTGGTAAATATAACCTTACAGAATTATTATAACCAAACGTGCGTTTAGAGTGATTTTATTTTAAGAGTTACCTTGATGCAAATGTGGCGCCATCCTAATTTAATACATTTTGACGGACACTTTTTCATATACACAGATGACCCTCCTTACCTCTACCCTCCATACTTAAAACCTAAGTGCATGAACCGTAGGTGTTATGGGCGACAGGTACTGCTTTCCATCAGGTGGTCTGTCTGCTCGTTTGTCACTGAATCGCATAAAAAAAACATAGCTTTTTTCGCCTGTCGTGGTAACCTTTAAGTAGAACAACCTTTACCAATTGTAAAATTTAGATACTATGTAGTTTTTGCACGATTTAAGTCTATGTTCTGTTGGTTACCTTAAATAAATAAATAGCTGACGGATTTTATTAAATTGAAGAAAAAAAATAAGCTAATATTATGCTCTCTCTTTAAGGGAAAGAGAATTAAATCTTAAAAATCAACAAAAAAAAAACAACAGAATATAATGTTATTTTTACTATTCATATTTTATTCTCAAAAGTTGTATACCTATTTAATTAATACCTGTATAAAAAACCTTATTCTTTAAAGAAACTAAACGATCTATATGGTAGAATTCAGAATAGTAGCACAAGCACACTACTATTTTTGACTTTGATATTTATTTTGGCGGACTCCCTCTATATAATTTTTAGTCCGAATCTCTATACAGGTAAATAAAATTGAAGTGTCTGTTTGTAATTTCAAAATAATACCTTTTTACTAAATGTAGGTAAATATATGAAATTATATACAGTACTTATAAGAAAAACACAATTTTTAAAATTTTTGTCTGTTTGTTTGTTCCGGCTAATCTCCGAGACGGCTGGACCTATTTTGACGGGACTGTTACTGGCAGATAGCTGATATTATAAGAAGTAAACTTAGGCTACTTTACTTTAGAAAAAGAATCAGGGTACCGCGCAAAAAAATTAAAACATACCTAAGGACAGACCCGAGCGAAGCGGGGGTAAGTCGCTAGTTTAATAAAATAAAAACTAAATGCCAAAATAACTTGTACTGTTTAAGACGCAATATGAGTATATTTTTATTGATATGAAATTAATTATATAGTTAAGGATAAAAAACAAATTAAACGTTAATAAATTGTATATGCCATTATAAAGCAATTATGATTTTTTTATAAATGCCTTTATATTTTTTATTACACGTTAAAAATAGTCTTCGCTTTAAGATGCTAGGACCGTTGCAAAGTAAATTGAGAATTAGTAGATTATAATCATAAACTTATTTTGTATACATATATTATATATAAAATACGTTATATATCTATGTAAATTTTCTTATATATACACATGTATATTTATATGATTTAGATTACATATACATATATATTTTATTTCTTTATTTAAATCAGACTACTTCTGTCTTAGCGCTATTTCTGACACCTTAAGGGTTCCTTGGAAGAGATCGCCCTTCTAGCGATAAGGCCGCTTGTACATTTTTCAATCATTCTGTATTGTTTTTCCTCTACTGGCTGGACAATAAAGGATATTATTATTATTTTTTAAATCATTTTGTCAGTTTGATTTTTAATACAAAAATATTTTCCAGAGGGACCTTCAGTAACATGGGAGAAGATCCAGAAGCTTCCAGAAGGCGCAGTCACAGACTATTCGACCCTAAAGATACCGACCACAGATAACGTTCATCTTATGCTGGATAAACTTGTGGTGGTAAAACTCAATGGTGGCTTGGGCACATCTATGGGCTGTAAGGGACCCAAATCAGTTATTCAAGTCAGAAATGAACTAACCTTTTTGGATTTGACCGTACAGCAAATTGAGGTTAGTTTATATTAAGATCAAAGTATCCAGTAACTTTTAACTGTGTAGATTTTTGGACAATCCTCCTTCTTTACCGGTGTGACATAGATATTTCCAGTTCTTTTCACTTGGGTCATAAAAGCGTATTCTTAGCGACATCCGTTGAGTATTTGTAAAAACCAGTGGTTGGAATTACTATAAACATAGATTTGTTACCAGTGCAAAGCAAAAAAATAATAAAAAATAACAAAATTTGTGACATTTCCTGCTTTTTGCTTGAACCCTTCATAATATACTATGCGAAATCTTCCCCAATAATAACTGATTTTCATGTTTAAATGAATAAATTATAACAATTAATAATTGTAAACTATGGGCAAAATTTCGAACGCAGTGTAAGTTTAAAAAAAAATTATGGCAATTTCTTTTCAGCACTTAAATAAAACCTACAAATGTAATGTTCCACTCGTTTTGATGAATTCATTCAACACGGATGAAGATACTCAGAAGGTGATTCGTAAATACAAGGGGTTAAAGCTGGACATACACACATTCAACCAGTCCTGCCATCCGAGGATCAATAGAGAATCCCTTTTGCCAATTGCTAAGAATCCCGACGTACATTCGGATATTGATGCGTGAGTGTATTCTTTATTTATTATATAGCAATTATCTCCATACTGTGGAAGAATCTATATTAATATTATAAATGTGATACTTTGTTTGTTTGTGTGGTTGTTTGTCCCTTTTTTTACGTCGAAACAGAGTAATGGATTGGCGTGATTTTTGTGTGGAGATAGTTGGAGGGCTGGAGAGTGACATAGCTCCTTTTTACCGCGATAGATTATCTTATTCCATCGGGGAAACACCTTATAATACAAACTACAACAACTCACTCTACCTATGTATAGTATGTAGTCGCTACTTCGTAATATAATTCTTCCACGCTCTGTAGTATGGAATATATTTTCTTTATTGAATTTCTTTAAAGTTTTTGCCTACAGTACCTACTGTATTTGTATGCAATATAAAAAAAAATATACAAGCTAGTTGAGAATCTCCTCCTTTTTGAAGTCGGTTAAAAACTCTTTGAAAATACAATGTAGACTATTTGGACAATGTATACCTACGTTTTTACAGTAAGATATTATTGGACTTTTTAGACTTTAGTATTATTTTAGAAAAAAATACGTCCAAGTGCGAGTCGGACTCGTCTACCGAGGGTTCCGTACAAATTTGTAGGAAATCTGTTTAACTTTAATTTTCATATTTTTTTTTTATTTTGGAATTTTTCCTTTATTTGTGCTAAAGACCTGTGCTAGATCTTGCTTTTATCCAAATTTCGTGATTCTAAATCAACGGGAACTACCATAATATAGGCTTTCGACCCAAAACCTATAGGGTACTTCCGGTTGACCTAGAATTCTCAATTTTGGTTAAAAACAACACAAGTAAAGGAAAATTTCTTACAGCACAAGTAAAGGGAAAATTCCGAAAAATAAAAAAAAGTTGAATATTAAGGTGAATTTTGATACTTACAAATTTTCGCGAAAATCTAAATTTAACCTTGATTTTTATACACCTAATAGGGACTACAGACCTCAGTATCTGGTATAAATTTCAACAAGCTAGGTCCACCCGGTCCTGAGAAAATCGGGGGTGACACACGGACAGACGGACAAGAGAGTAATCTTATAAGGGTTCCTTTTTTTACCTTTTAGGGTACGAAACCCTAAAAATTATAATATATAATTATTTAAGAAAAGATCTAGTCCTGCAAAATTTTTTTTACCCGTTTATCTCAGGACTAAGGTATTTTCTTTTGGAACTTGGTATAAACTCACTGATATTCGGCAAAAAAAGATGTCGATGACAAGTTTTTGAACATCGAACTGTTCAAGGTTTTACTTCCTTGTAAAGCGAATTAAAATGATTAATCCTTTCTAATCGATATTACGTAATTCCGATAAGATATCAATTTGCAGTTCATAGTTTAAACGATAGTGAAGGTTTATATAACTATACGATAAAGGAAAACATATTATAAATAAATAAAACTATCTTTTTGGATTTTTTCGCGGATTTATTTTGATTTTGGTTCCCGACGTTTCGAATGCTTTACAGCAATCATGGTCACGGGAGAGACTAAGGTTTTAGACGTCTCAAAGATCATTATATGTATAGTTGTTACAGACAATGCCTATCCACAACTTTACAAACATATTATCTCTACATTAGCGTCATCGTCTCTATTAACTAAGTATTAACTACGAAATAAAATTTAAAATCGATTTTTTTATAAAAGAGCCATTATGTTTTATTAACTTATATTTTTACTATAAATCGTTACATAAATAGATAAATAACAACAGTAAAATATGTTTATTTTTATTTTCAAAAGAAACATCATAAACATTATAGATTTTAGTTCCTTCTAATACGCGATACGCGAATTAAAATAATACGTTCTTTCTAATCGATATTACGCAATTCCGATAAGATATCGATTTATATAATATATTGTAATATTTATGTTCATAGTTTAAACGATAGGGTAGATTTATATAATTATACGATGAAGGAAAATATTTTATTTCTATATCAGCGTCATCTCATTAACATAAGATTTTTTAGCCTCTTGCTTGCTTATTTAACTTAATTAAATTAAAACTTATTTTTTTTAATAAAATAGCCATTATTTTTAAGTATTCATGAATATTTCGAAATTTTTTATTATAAATTGTTACAAAGTAAATAAAAATTGTGAAATTTGTTTATTTTCAAAAGAAAAAAATTGAACTAAGTGTACATTAAAGTTACTAATATATTTCATATTTAAATATTCCCACAGATGGTACCCACCAGGTCACGGTGATTTCTACGAATCCTTCTACAATTCTGGTCTCCTCCAGAAATTCATAAAGGAAGGCAGAACTTTCTGCTTCATCAGCAACATCGATAATTTGGGCGCAACAGTCGACTTGAACATTCTCAATCTGCTCCTAAACCCTGAACATGAAGCTTCATCAGAGTTCGTAATGGAAGTGACAGACAAAACACGTGCTGATGTGAAAGGAGGAACTCTTATACAGTATGAGGATAAGTTAAGACTGTTGGAAATTGCCCAAGTCCCCAAAGAGCATGTCGATGATTTCAAGTCAGTCAGCCAATTCAAATTCTTCAACACGAACAATTTGTGGGCTAAATTGGGCGCAATCCAACGAGTAGTTGAGCAAGGATCACTAAATATGGAAATAATAGTGAATAACAAGAGTTTAGCAGATGGTGTGAATGTGATTCAATTGGAAACAGCTGTGGGTGCAGCGATGAAATGTTTTGAGGGTGGCATTGGTGTCAATGTACCTAGAAGCAGGTTCCTTCCAGTAAAGAAAACGTCTGATCTTCTACTTGTCATGTCCAATTTGTACAGTTTGTCCCATGGTTCGTTAGTAATGTCCCCTCAAAGGATGTTCCCTTCGACGCCGCTGGTTAAACTTGGTGATAACCATTTTGCGAAGGTCAAGGAGTTCTTAAACAGATTCGCGACTATACCCGATTTGATTGAGCTCGACCATTTGACAGTGTCCGGTGACGTTACTTTTGGAAGAGGTGTCACTTTGAAGGTGAGTGTTGAAAAAGATGTTGAAGTTTGAAATTATACTTTTTTTGGGACGTTTGGAAAAAATATGAGAGTAAAGTTTTTACGATGCGCGCGCACACCGACAGCCAAAAAGCGACATGATGAAGTTAGCTGTATTCCTTTTACAAACAATATGGGATATAATACGGGATGAAATACTTAGCTATTTTTGTTCTGTTACGCCAAAGAAGTATAACTTCCTATGTGCATACATAAGTACAAACACGCGTTTTTTTTAATATAATTATTAGTCCCGTAATATCAATAGATACTTAAACCACTAATGAAAGATCAGTCTGTATTTCATGTCTTCTCCAGTCTACGTGACATTAGCGAAGTAATCTTTTCTCGACTGGCACGCTTTGGAGCCGTTAACAAGAGAATCGGATTGAATCAATCTGTCATTGTTATTATGGCCCCTAAAATAGTGATTATAAGACTAATTAAAATATTAGATCCATCAGTATCAAATAATAATTATAATTTATAGTATCGATTCATTAAGATAATATTTTAATGATGAATATTACTTTTTTTCTTAAATAATTAAGCTAAATTAGTTTAACTATTTGATTTTATATTACTTATAAAATATATTTTTTTCAGGGTACCGTCATAGTAATCGCAAACCACGGAGACCGTATCGATATACCATCGGGCGCTGTACTGGAAAACAAAATCGTGTCCGGCAACTTACGTATATTAGACCATTAATGGATTATATCGATATTTAAAATCAATAAATAAAATTATTATCGATTATTCGAATCGAAACTCGATTATATTATCTAGTCGATGCAGATTCAGCCGAGTCCATCAAACATCAATATTAGAGTTAATCGATTCCGAATAATCGATAATTTTGATAGTATAATCGGTTATTAAACATTCGGTAAATAAAATGTTCACTTGTAATTTTTATAGTAGACACCGCACATTGTCGATTTTTTGTATTTCACTAAAAATATTTGTATTTATGGCATTAAACTTGAGCAAAGGTAATAAAAACAGTTTTGATTACTAAAATATATATATATATATTATATATAATATATAATAATAATAATAAATTATATATATATATATATATATATAATATTTTTTATGAAATATAAAAAAATATATCTCACATGAAATAAAATCAACAATGTGCTGTGGTTTTTAGGGATTTTGCGATAGTTTTAGTCTTTAGTGGCATTAGGGTTTATGTATCAATTATGTTTTTTTTAATGTCATATCTTATTTATATTATCGTATATATTTAAAAAAACTTAGTGTTTAATTGTTAGTTTAATTATTATTAATAAATAAGTACAAAGAGTGTCGCCATTCTCCATTTTGCGTAAGTTCTTAACGTTACAGTACGTTGTGAAGGCTCTAAATATTTTGGTCTTAGGGCTTATGTACACTATGTTTTATAAACGCTCCGATGATGTGCGTGTGTTCTGCGCTGATATCCTTAATAAAGATCGGTCAAGTGCGAGTCGGATTACCACGACGAAGGTTCAATTTTTCTTTTTCCAAATTTCAGTCATGTACCTCGTAATTGTCTCCGAGTGAAATGGCTGTGACATACAAACAAACGGATATGACGAAATTATAAGGCCCTTTGGCTACGGAACCCTGAAAATGCAGATTACTTGCGTTCATATCTATATTACGCGTTACACGCGCGTTTTAAAGTCATCGTGTGTATTGGCTCTTAGAATCATAGTTTAGTACAATATAACTTGTGGACTAGGCCTTATATAATAGGAAAACGATATCTTGAATTTTAGTTGTTATATTAGTTTATTATCATAATAGTTCATATATTTTTTATATTAAGCAAGAGTTTTATACATTTTTTTTATTTTATAATGTTTTGGCAATTTCAAATTTTATCAAACTTTATATACATGTATGTGGTTTTGATTAAAATTGTATATAGATAAGTTTTTTTAAATATTGTTTTATCGTATCGCTCAAAGTTCAAATAAAAAAGAATATATATGTAAAGAATGTGTTTCTTTTATCCTGCCCGTCTTCGATACAAAAAAATAACATTGAGGTGTCTGTTTGTGATATCAAAATAACAGCTTTTTACTAAAATGCATATGAAATTATATACAGTACTTTGTTTCATTGATCTCTGAAATGGCTAATGACCGATTTTGACGGGACTTTCACTGACAAATAGCTGATGTTATAAGGAGTAACTTAGGCTACTTTCATTGTAGAAAAAGCATTAGGGTTCCTCGCAAAAAAAACGCACTTTAGTGCGTATTTTAATAAAATTGTAATGTTTGAGGTTATATAAAGAATTTTCAAGGAACAAAAAAGTTTGTTCCTGATTCCTATACCTAGCCTCCTAAGTCTTAATGAATTTAAAAATAAATTTTATAAAAAGTTTTATTAAAAAGTAAAAACATGTACAGTTAAAATATCTTAAACCATAATTAATAGATAATAATACAATTATTTATCTATGCAACTTACAAAAACTACGATATTCTGTGTTCAAAATAGCAGCTAGATATATACAATAAGAGTATTTTTGTCAGACTCTTCATTGTACACATTTTAAAATTAATATTTATAATAATCGATCAAAAAAGTACTAGATACAAAATCAGCGACAAAAAATGTCCTCACCGAATGAGCGCTCATTTGAATATTTGAGCTCGCTTTTAATAATGTTTTTGTGAAAACAACTTTAAGCATTGCAGTTAAGGTTCAATTTCCATTGTTGTATATTTATTTCAACTAGAATAATAATAATTATTGATTACCTAAACACAATTAGTGACAGTTTTAAGAGAACTTTTGCATTGGATTGTGTATCTACTAAATAGTACTTTTTTGATCGATGTTTATAAATATAAATTCGTTTTGCTCCGCTTCACTCGCAAACTCGGAAGCGCGATGAAGAAAAGTTAACCTATCGTTATCTCAATGCTTATTTGTCCAAACCACTAATTTACCAAAAGAATTTTTAATGCAGAAATATTAACTTTAAAATGTCAATTCTATTGATATAAAATACACACTTTACTTGTTTTTTTTTTTTTATTATGAGATTCAGTGACAAACGATCAGTCAGACCACCTGATGGAAAGCAGTACTTGTCGCCCATAACACCTACGGTTCATGCACTTAGGTTTTAAGTAACAAAAATGCAGAACCACAGGTGCGTTGTCACTGTGAGGACTAAGATGATATGCCTCTTGCCTGTAATTGCGCTGGCTACCTTATCCTTCGTACCGGAACACAACAATGCAATCATTGTTGCTTGGCGGCAGAAATAGATAAGGGGGTGGTACCCATCCAGTCGGACTCCTCAGGCTTGACAGAAAAGCCAAACATAATAGCTCAAATTTGTTTGTGTTTTTATCACAATACGTATTACTGGCTGAATGACTGCTGAATGGCTGGCATCTGTTAACATACTTCTAAGCCATTACAAGAAAAGAGCCGAAAATATGTATTTCATCTAATATATAAATCTTACAATCTGTACTGTAAAGTATATAATATTGGTAATTTGAACAAATAAGCATTAAGGCAACGCAGTATGTTTACACCATGATTGCGTCATGGCATAACTAGCTGACAGGCATGTCGCTAGTGATGAGCATCTCAGGCGCGGGAGGGAATCGACTAGCAAGTATACTGAACACGCCCGACAGTACCGCGAGCACTGCGCTTACGGCGCCTATCGACCACACTGAGAAATTGTGGAACAGGCACACACCTTTCTCCTCGTAGGCACATGTTAGATCTGTTAAAAAATATTATTTTAATATTTGTGTATCTATACCAATTTTATAAATGTGAAAGTTTGTGAGTATGGATGTTTGTTACTCTTTCACACCAGAACGGTTGAGCGGATCTTGATGAAATTTGGCAGAGAGATAGATTATACTCTGAAATAATACATAGGCTACTTTTTTCCCGGAAAAATGTACGGTTCCCGTGGGATGGGATTGTTTTTGTTGTCCTAGAGGCGAACCCGAGCGAAGCAAGGGTGAGCCACTAGTTGTAGAATAAATTAAAAATATGAAGAATTTTATTAAAACTTTTTGTCTCGGAAAAATGTACGGTTCCCGTGGAATAGGTTTGTTTTTGTTTTCCTACAGGCGAACCCGGGTGAAGCGAGGGCGAGCCGCTAGTATTATATATTTGTGTTATGTAGATAGATGATAATTTATTATCAAAAAGTATTGACTTCATGTTGAAGTCTACTTATACAAAAGCCAAAATGAAAACTTTAAAACAATTAAAAATGGAAAATGTATAAAAAAATATTTATTCGTAGTACCTATTGCCCTATATATGTATAATGTACAAACTTAATTGGATTTAGCTTGTACTTTGAGCTGTCTGTTCTACGCACTAGACAGACTCAAATATCTGTTTAGGAATATTGGGAAGATAAATAAATAAATAAATATGTTGGGACATTAACACACAGCGCCAAAGTTCCATGGTAAGTTACGAGGCCTGTGTTATGGATACTAGATAGTTGATACACTACACATATATAACTTTAAATACATATTATAAATATAAACACCCATGACTGGAGTACAAGCATTCGTTCTCATCACACGAATGCCCCCAGCGGAACTCGAACCCGCGACCTTTGGCACAGCAAGTAGGGTCACTACAAACTGAGCCAAACGTGTCATGTATATATTATATAGTATGTATGTATAGTTTGTATATATTATATAGTATATATGTATATTGATGTTCAGTAAATAATGTAATTATTTAATGTTAAATAAAACATTTTGAATTTGAATACTTACGACTTATCACCATATATATAGCGTGTCCGAGGACATGAGATAACAATCCGATGAGAGCGAACGTCACGCCTATAGCTATAGGCTTGTCCCGAGCTCGTACCGCTCGCAACGCCACCATACCTTGCATCAGGAACGACGCGGCTGGAAACAACGATAGGTACAGTGAGAATGGACTTACTACTAAGAACGAAGTATTTACTTAGGTTATGTGTACATGTATTCAGCCCTTTTTAACGTCCCACTGCTGGGCACGGGCCTCCATTCAATACGAGGGGAATCCGGTTATACTCCACCACGCTTTTTTTTTTTTTTTTTTTTTTTTTTTTTTTTTTTTTTTTTTTTTTTTTTTTTTTTTTTTATAGTTGGGGAATGCATTTACGCATACCACCTGTACCCCCAGGTGGTTATGTGGGGCTCATCGGCCAGAAGAGCCGGTACTACCCACTAAACCCCAACTTTCCCCTCCCCTCCGCCTTAGTGGAACGCCGCGGGAACGCTTACGCACAACTTCCGCGACGCCCCGGCGGCAGGCCTGTCGGCCACCAAACCAGTGAGGCTGCTCCAAAGTCCACTCTGCAAAACAGAGAAGTACCCGGAGCAGCCCCACTAAACCTCATCGCCCACCGAAGTGGGCTACACTACCTCGGCTGCAGAGGACAGGGAGAGCGGCAACGAAACACCGACACGCCTCTTCCCCTGCAGCCCCACCACGTCCACCCCCCTCTCATCCGATCGTGGGGTCACCAAAGCGACCCCACAACCAGTGGCCGCAACGCCGTCAGATGCAGCCACGACGAGAGAGAGGCCCCAAACCCTCCACAAAATGTGGAAACCCAAGCCACCCACCGAAGTGGGTCCACATCACCAATGGCCGCACAAGCGGCCCCATCCTCATGGCGCCCCAACCGCGTTCGACGGCCCACGGTCAGGGCACCCACCACCATCCCCCCGTCAGTGGCCGCAACGCCGTCAGATGCAGCCACTAACGAGAGGCCCCAACTGGTCCACCAAAGCGGACACCCGTCCCGCCCACCTTAGTGGGCCCCCCCACACCGGTGGCCGCAACTCCGGAAGCCGAAGCCTCAACGGAGAGCGGTACCGTCCGGGGTGCCTCAACCGCGTTCGACGGCCCACAGCCAGAGGCACCCCTCCCCCTGCTGTTGGTCCGCGCCGGATTTCTCCGGTACCACCCGCCCTTCTAAGCGGGTGGCGTTCCCCCATCCGCCACCTAGGGACGCGCCCGGTAGGAGTCAGCTCTCCCCCGGGATACTCCACCACGCTAGCCAAGTGCTGGTTGGCCGGACTTCACATGTCTTTCAAAAATTTGCTAGGTTCTCTCAGACATGCAGGTTTCCTCACGGTGTTTTCCTTCACCGTTAATGAAATGGTAATCATGTTAGAAATGATTCGCCCATGAACATATCACAGGTGCGAGACCTGGGATTTGAACCTGCTTCCCAAGCGAGCGCGTTACCACTGGCCTATCACTGCTCAATGTGTACATATTTAGAGGATATTCATAAAATATGGCGCTGAAATTACCTCCTTTTAATTTTTCAGAATGTAGCCCTTAATAAAGCAAGTGTAAAGTCATGAAAGCTAGATTAAATATGTAAAAAGCATTAAGTTATATTACTATTATAAATGCTTAAGGCTACTGGACGAATTTTAATGAATTTTAGTAGATAGGATAAAATACTGCTAGTAATATAAAATTTGTCAAAAAGTAGCGCTAACTATACATAACATTTAACAAGTAAGCCACCTGAACGAAGTGAGGGTCTACTGTTTAGTAATAAAAAACTAAATTATATGAATAAAAAAAAAAAAAAAAAAAAAAAACCCGACTGCGTTAAAGCGAACTAGAAGGGTGGCGGGGGAGGGGGGCGGTTACAATTGAACGAAGGAAAATAGTAATATGCAGTAGAAGACTTACTTGTAAATACACATAGCTCGACGCAAGGATAAAACCTATATAATACAAACTGGTTAAACTTTTTGTTAGACTAAGGAGTTAAATTAGTGTCTTACCTGTTGTTGCAAGGACTAAAGTGAAGAAAACCAAGTAAAGGTTATACGCGAGCCAGCAGTCGGGCAGAGTGCAGCTCCCTCTGACGGCGCGGTGAGGACCGCACTTGCAGTTATCGAACAGCCTATATCATTACATATATAATAAAATTATAACCAATCGGAATCTGTACATTAAATATTTTTTTGGAAATTCTTATTGAAATAGTCATTATTATCGACACAGAGGCCGAATCTATAGTTTTTAGAATTTTTGTCTGTTTGTCTAGAAACGCATCACGAGAAAACCACTGAACGGATTTTGATGAAATGTAGTATGGCGATAGCTGGTAACAAATAAATTTAATGGGAACTGTGGAAATGGTGATAAACTGAACTAATTCAGTAATTGCTTCTTGTCGATTTGACATTAAAAGAAATTAGCTTAAAATCAGTAAGATAGTCATAACTAAAAGAAGAAGCAATTTACACAAATCACGTGGAATCTGAATATCTGTAAGTGGAAGTGTCATGGGGAAAGTGAAATCGACATTCTATTCATTTGGACTGTACTGTACCTATCTCTCAAATATTATACACATTGTTTTTATTCAAATATTTCAATAAAAGGAGAGAATAGAGAATGGATTCAACTAATTAAAAAAACTTACAAAAACCCATTAAGATCTTCATACTCCTTGCAACCGGCGTGACACGGCGAGAAGTAAGTAGTGGACGTGTTCAAAATACACACTGGGCTGAACCCGTAATTTTCTGACGTACAGCTGAAAGAAGTAAAATAATAAAGGATCGATACTATCACAATTTCAATAGGTATAGGCAATAATATCAGCAATATACAAGTTAATCCAATTAGAACCTCTTAGGCTTTTTCCTTGATGTGAAAGAAACAGAATAACGAGGTGTTAAAAACTAAAAAAAGTTTATTTTTATTTATTTTATTTTTATTTATTATAGGGAATCAAACAGTATTATAGAACATACAATTTACAATAAAAAATACACACATTTACCAATTAAGTGTCCACAAATAAGAAACACATAATTAGAAGAAATAGTAGAAAGTATTAGGCTAAATTAAGCAAAAGGTTGACATATACGTATACATACATATATAATTATACACATATAAGTATACTATAAACACAATTAAGTACATGAAAATATGAAAATTATTTGACTATGTTATTAATAAATTTCTTGAAATTTAAAACAGAACAGTTCATCTATACTAATATTATAAAGCTGAAGAGTTTGTTTGTTTGTTTGGTTGAACGCGCTAATCTCAGGAATTACTGATCCGATTTGAAAAATTCTTTTTGCATTTGATAGCCTGTTAACTGAGGAGGCTATAGGCTATAGTTATATCCCGGAAAAGTGTACGGGTCCCGTGGGATAGATTTGTTTTTGTTTAGGGACGAACCCGAAGCGAAGCGAGAGTGAGTCGCTTGTTATATCTATATGGTTAAAGTGAATATTATAATCATGACAGGACCTAAGTAAGAATAGATTATAAGCAAATTTTGTTCTGCTAAAAGTTTAAACTTGAATATAATTACATGGTATAACAATGTTTTTTTTATCATTTTGATTCAACCTTCATTTTTTTTAGTTTAATCTGACTAGTTTTTTTTTCTTTAATTATCATTAAAAGATTAACATATTTAAAAAAATAAATGTAACATTAAAAACCAAAAAAATGTTACATTATTCTGTATTAAATATATTACCTACTAGAGTATTACGTAATACATTTATTCCTATCTTATAAGTACACTTAATTATTCAATCAATCAAAATTGATTTACCCGCAGTCAATACTGCAGTCGGGTTGTTCATAGCTTCCATTGAGGCCTGCTATCTCTCCAGTCCTGCAGTGAAGGCCGGTGAGCACCGCGAAGAAAACAGCCACCAGCACACAACACGCGCCACCTACTTTTGAAGCGGTGTTTGATTTCACAGCATCCCTCCTACGAACGGAGAATCTCATCCTAAATATCTGGAATAGAGGAATGAGATAGCTCTTGGATTTTTTATCTATTTTTACCTACTTTTTACTTTTAAATTAAAACAATGTGCTTATATTATTCTAGGTTCATTATATAATAAATTCTAATTGTCTTATTTGGCCATCGATCAAAAAATTAATGTAAATTGAACCTTAAATACAATGCTTAAAGTTGTTTTCACAAAAAAACTAAAAGTGCGCTCAAAATTTCAATTAAGTGCTCATTCGGTGAGGACATTTTTTGTCGCTGATTGTGTGTCTAGTACTTTGTTGATCGATATTATTAGCTTTAGCAATTTTGAAGACTCATCCTTGCATGATATGCAATTGGCAGTGAGATTTAAACTTTCTCTTTTGTTGTCTCAATGATTGTAAATGTTGTTATGGAAATCCATTACTCTTATTTCATTAACCCTAAATTATTTATACTAAATACTAATAGATATAATACTAATACTAAGAATGCTAGACACATATGACAGTAGGTTAAAGTACTTTAAAATGATATCCCTGACCACCAGAAGAGATATGCTTGATATGGTTTTTCTGTATAAAGTTTTGCGTGACCAAATTGACTGTCCACAACTTTTACAGTTATTTAATTTTTACGTGCCTCCTCGTTTACCTCGTGGTGTGATCAAGCCTTTGTCTGTGCCATTTCGTAGAACAGTAATGGGAGCGAATTCAGCTATACCTCGGATCATAAAGATTTACAACAGGTGCAGTATTTCAATCGATGTATTTAACACTTCACTCAATGTCTTTAAAAAAAATATCAAAACTGTCTTTACTAATACTAGTTAATCTCACACATTAATTGTTTATTTTTTCTGTTATATTTAATTAATTTTTGAGCATGTTGTGTTTACCTTTAAATAGATTTACAATTCTAATCTAATTTCACTTGTAAATGTATGTAATTCATAAATGTATATAATTGTAAAACTGCTGGTAGACCTTAATAAAATAAAATAAAAAAAATAAAATAAAAATATTATAAAGTTTGTGAGTATGGATGTATGGATGTATGTTTGTTACTCTTTCACGCCAGAACGGCTGAACGGATCTAGATGAAATTTGGCACAGACATAGATTATAGTCTCGAATAACACATAGGCTACTTTTTATGCCGAAAAAAAATTACGATTCCTGTGGAACAGGTTTGGTTTTGTGTTTTTGTGTTCCGCTAGTGTTAAATAATTGTTTATTTTGAAGTAAAAATCAGGTTAACATTTTTATATATGTTCTGTATCTCGGGTAATTTATATGTCAATTTTAAATTCAAATAAATTATATATATATTCAGCATTCAATTATTACATTTTTTACTTAGCACCATGATTAGTCTATCACCACCTTGCTGACGAGAAAAACCTCAGTCCTGTGAAGTTTTAAGAATTGCTGGACGAAAGTCAGTTTGACATTTTTTTAAATAAAATTATACATTAAAATAATTATCTGAAATGATCATCATCTCAGTGTTCATTTCCCAATCACTTGGGGTCAGCGCAGTACATTCTCCGTACTGCTGATAGGATTGGGCAAAAGTTTTAAATTTTGCGACCGTCCGCCTGCCTGACATCAACCCTCCTTGGGAATTTTCCGAAAGTCTAGAGGCTTACATGATTCCCAAAGTAGGTATTTAATCTTGCAATTTAAAGCTATAAGAATATTTCTCAGATGATACTAACCGATACAAAGAAGATAATGACGAGGGAGCGAAATATATCCATAATAGTTCGTGTGGTGCGAGGATCTTGTCTTAATGTCTCTACATGGAATTTTGCCTGTGGGTAGAAAATAAATATTAATATCGACTTTGTTTAGACGTTTTTATAATTAAAATGCGTAAAACATCGTTATAAACTGTAACGACAGGTTTGGCTCAGCTTGTAGTGAACCTACTTGCTGTGCCAGTGGTCGCGGGTTCGAGTCCCGCTGGGGGAATTCATTTGTGTGATGGGCACGAATGCTTTTACTCCAGTCATGGGTGTTTGTATATATAATATGTATGTATTTAAAGTTATATATGTGTAGTGTATTAACTATCTGGTATCCATAACACAAGCCTCGTAGCTTACCATGGAACTAGATGGTACTGTGTTTTAATGTCGCAACATATTTATTTATTTATTTAAACTGTACGAAATAAATAACATAAAGAGAAACTACATGAATTAACCTCTTTTATTGCACAATAGACAAGAATGGTGTGGAGACTTATTTTTCTAGTATATAAATATTTTTGAGTTAGTATTATTTTGATGTTAGTATGTGTGTATACATATTTCATATTTGATACTCTTTTACGTTGACTATTGTTTGGTAATTATGGACGCAATCGAATGATGGGATGATAAGTCGCTGTTACTGAATTAATCGTTCTAGAATAGTAAGAAATACGTGCATCTTGTTATATATGCATATGTATATGATTGTTAATTTTCCATCTATATATATAATAACATTTTAACTAAGCCGAATCTGTACATTAAATATTTGTTGGAAAATCTTATTGAAATAGACATTATTATCAGATTACAGAGGCCGGATCTATAGTTTTTAGATTTTTTGTATGTCTGTCTGTCTGTTTGTCTGTTACCGCATCACATAAAAACCATTGGAGGGATTTTGATGAAATTTGATATGGCCATAGCTGGTTATCCGGGTCAACATATAAGATACTTTTTACTGCAGGAAAATATCTCATCTCTGAGAAATCTATACTAAACGCCAAAACGCAAGTAGGGACGAATCCGAGCGGAGCGAGGGTGAGTCGCTAGTATAACTGTATTAAGGAACATATAAGAGATTTAAAATAATAAAACAAAAGATACCTGTATAGATGCAGTGTCATAATTAACGTATCCAAAGAGAGCGGTATTGAGTAGAGAGAGCGCTACCGTCTGCAACATCAGAGCTTTGTTGCTCAACATCCGTCCGATCGGTTTCAGTATACCTAAAATAATATTTAACGTTAAACATTCTTTTAAAAGCTCGATTTTTAACTATTAAAATTAATCTCAAAAGTTAATTTTAACCTTCTCCTAATTATTAATTGTTATATTATTAATTACCAATGGTTGATTCCCAATGCAAACTTTCGTCCCCATTTTCACCCCCTTAAAGGATAATTTCCGGGATAAAAATTATTCTATGTCCTTCCCAGGGTATCAAACTATCTTCTTACCAAATGTCATTTTAATCGGTTCAGTAGTTTCGGAGCCGCTCGGTACAAACAAACAAAAAATTAAATCTTTCCTCTTTATAATATTAATATAGATTAAGTTTATATCTGGTGTTGGAGTCAGGAGGCCGATAGTGAATTCTTATTGAGTAGGTTCACTCAAATTCGAGTTTGCATTAAAAAAAAACTATCTAGCTATATATTATATCCTTTCAATTCCATTTCAGTCTTAATATTAAATATTTTATTTAAAGTTAATACAACATCTTACAGTTATATTCCACTTCATAAAACTCCTTGTGACCTTCCATTCTTTTTGGAAAGAGGGTAAATAATATGGAAAACATTAGAGTCAACATCGATAAGGATAGTTGAGCCTCCCACCAGTCCTCCCTCACTGATACATCTCTCATCCAATTCTGACCACTCAATCCCAGGGACAGCCGGATTGATATCAAAATACCTAGAAGAAAATAAAAAAATGAAGAGATTATACTTACTATACAATTCTTTATTGTACTTAAAAAACAAACAGATAGGTATATAACATTGCATAGAAGTCCAGGAAAGCTATTTAATTATTTAATAGTTACCATGAAGGTTTTAGTTATACGTTGAAAAATAATAGCTAAGAATTTCACCAAGCACATATGTAAAGGTAAATTATGCTCGTGTAAGAGAGATATTTAAAAAATTAAAAATAACACTAAAGACCTATACATATAATTCTAACTGAGTCGAATCTGTATCTTAAATATTTTTTGGAAAATCTTATTGATATTTTTTTATGCGATTCTGTGACAAACGAGCAGACAGACCACCTGATGGAAAGCAGTACCTGTCGCCCATAACACATACGGTTCATGCACTTAGGTTTTAAGTAACAAAAATGCAGAACCACAGGTGTGTTGTCACTGTGAGGACTAAGATGATATGCCCTGTAATTGCGCTGGCTACCTTATCCTTCGTACCGGAACACAACAATGCAATCATTGTTGCTTAGCGGCAGAAATAGATAAGGGGGTGGTACCCATCCAGTCGGACTTCTCAGGCTTGACAGAGTCCTACCACCGGACCAACCAACCAACCTACCAATAGACTTTATTATCAATACAGGGACCGAATCTATAGTTTTTAGAAAATTCTAAGTCTGTCAGTCTGTCTGCTACCGCATCACAGAAAACCCACTGGAGGGTTTTAATGAAATTTGGTATGATGGTAGCTGGATATCCGGGTCAACATATAGGATACTTTTTACCGCGGGAGATTACCTCATTATTAACACAACCCAAAAAATATTTATGATTATTGATATTTATCTTCAATACAATTAAATAAATACGTGTTTTAGCGTTTTTTTGAAATTCATCTCATAAGGAGATAAAATAAGGGATGATAATTTGTATGAAACCTACCTTTCTAAAGTTTTTTGTTGTAGTTTTAGCGCGAGCGAATCCGCGGGTTTTGCTAGTTTGATATAAATATAAACAGTTATATTACGTTAGATTAGCAAAACCAGTAAGAACTTCTAAAAAAAAATTTCGTGTCTAAAAGTAAAAACTAAAGAATGCGTCTAAAAGATTAAAGTTTTTTTTTTATACAATGTCTAATGCGAATTAAAAAAAAAAAGATAGTCACCATAAAAGTAAGGTCCACTCGCCGGTTCATGATCATCCAAGTATGTGATACCGTGCGCCCAAACACTAATTTTGGTCAAACTGCAGAAGATCGCTGTGATGATGAGGACTGCTGTGCGCGCTGACACGAGGTGGTCGATGGTGGTTTCGATATCTTCCACTGGCTCTATGTAGGGAGAAATACTTCCGCCCCCGCACAGTGCTAGAAAGCGAAATATTTCATTGAGTAATTTAATTATATATATATATATATATATATATATATATATATATATATATATATATATATATATATATATATATAATAATATTATAAAGGTGAAAGTGTGTTTGTTTGTTTGTTTGTTTGTTTGCCCTTCTTTCACGTCGAACGAGAGTGACATAGGCTACTTTTTATTTCGGGGAGATTATTTCATTCGAACGGGAAAACACGTTATAATACATCCCAAAAAATATTTATTATTAGAATTACTTGAAACTAAAAAAAAGTTTATATAAAACCTACCTTTGTAGAGATTTTTCGTAGTTTTATCGCGAGCGAAGCCGCGGGTGCTGCTAGTATATGATAAAATAATAAAGCGAAATCAGTACCTACAGGAAATATTTTTTTAAATCAATGACTGTTACGTATTGTGTCTAAAATATAGAAATACTAGCGGCTCACCCTCACTTCGCTCGTGTTCGTCCCCAATGAAAAACAAAAAGCCCCTTCCTGCTATTCCAGACTATAATCTATCTCTGTGCTATTTTCATCCAGATCCGTTCAGTCGTTCTGGCGTTATTGAGTATGGTATGGTATGGTATGGTATGGTAAATTGGGCTTGTTTCCGCAACTCGACGTCTTTGCGCCTATTTTGCGTGGCGTTATTGAGTAACAAACATCCATCCAAACTTTCACATTTATATAGTAGTAAGATAGACTCCAATACAACAGTGAAATTTTTGCAACAAGTCTACAGAAAAATCCGCAATATGTCTATTTCCTAAGGTACATAAATTACCATAAATAATTTATGGTAATTACTAATTATCGTAACTGCTGGGATATTATATAGTTATACTATGATTATTTTTTGTGATTATGATTATTTTTGAAGTAATACTTCTTTTGGGACGTTTGAAAAAAAAATGAGAGTTTACGATATGCGCGCACACCGACAGCCAAAAAGCAACATGATGAAGTTAGCTGAAAACTGTTTGTTGCCATGGTAACCGTTGTTATTGTCTGACAAATGATATATAATATTATCTTTCCTTAGATGACATTCTATAAATATTTGATTGTAATATGCCTAATATGCCTTATTTAATTATTTTATAAATTTATCATTCCTTTTACAAACAGAGAGTTGTGACATACGGGATGAAATCTTTAGCTATTTTTGTTCTGTTTCCCCAAAGAACTATAACTTCTTACGTGCGTACATAAGTACACACACACGTTTTTTTTGTAGTGTGCATTATTTGAATCGTTGTATGGGCTATAAGTAGGCAGTCTCCATATATAATATGTATATTATTTGTAACAAATCATTTTTTTAACAGAACCCTAATTCTTTTTCTGAAATAAAAGTAGCCTAAGTTACTCCTTATAATAACATCTATCTGCCAGTTTAAGCCCCGTCAATATCAGTCCAGCCAGATATTAGCCGGGACAAACAGACAGACAGACTTTAGTCTAAATTAAATTTTAATTTAAAAAAAAAGTGTTTTTCTTATGTAATATCGGATCAATCGTTACATGTTTACTAAAAATAAACTCAAAGAAGGTCGAACTCCAATAAATAATCTTATTGTAAATTAATCACACGTTGTTAGATAATCATTTTTCAATAAGAATACGTAACAACAAGTAAGATACAAATAATAATCCGGATTTTTTATTATCATTGATTGATATTAACTCCAGCAGATATCGGGTTATTAGGTAAGGGGGCATCCATTAATTACGTGAGGCGTTTAGGGGGCGGGCGAATCTATAGTTTTTAGAATTTTTGTCTGTCTGTCTGTTACCGCATCACAGAAAAACCACTGGAGGGATTTTGATGAAATTTGGTATGATGATAGTTGGTTATCCGGGTCAACATATAGCATACTTTTTACTGCGGGAAAATATCTCATCTTCGAGAAATCTATACTAAATGTTAAAACGTAAGACTAAGTAGAGACGAACCCGAACGGAGCGAGGGTGAGTCGCTAGTCATATATAATAATAGATATTAATTGCGGTTTAATTGATGCACTGATAGAAGAATTTATTAACTACTAGCGGCTTATCCTCGCTTCGCTCGGATTCGTCGCTAGGTACGTTTTACATAGGTATTTAAAATAGTTATTTGCCAGAGTTAGCCATACATTTTTTTTTCTGATGTTTTAATACTTATTATCCTATTCCGGACTAAGAGAAATCCAAAAAATCAAACATCATGAAAATTGGTCTAGCCGTTCTTGAGTTATAAATGGTGTAACTAGCACGACTTTGTTTTATATACATATATATATATATATATATATATATATATATATATATATATATATATATATATATATATATATATATATATATATATATATATATATATATATATATATATATATATATATATATATATATATATATATATATATAATATATATATAAATGAATTTTTCAAGTGGGCGTGCATGGCTAAATCCGAAACTATGAGGAATAGCGAATAGTACTCAAAGGAGTCTCGGGCCCGATTTTCATGAAAACTAAAACTGCATTATTGGATTTTTGAAAAATTAATTTTCCTAGCCAGGAATCGAACCTGTTGATTTTGAAAAAAAAAACACATACTGTATAATTACACCATTCGATAGTGTTGCTAATAAGGATCGCATTCTGGGAAGTCATGACATACGGCAAACTTAAGGAAAGAGCTCATTTTGAACAAAATGTTTTTTATTGTTCTTTGTTATTTACTTAGTAATTTTTACAATTTATTCATTTATTAAATATAATCAAATATTTCTTAACATTCAATAAATATTCGTTAACTATTAATAAATATTTTTTATTATTTCTTTTTCATATACGGTGGCTGTGTGTGTGTGTGTATTAGCCATCCTTACCTACTGACGGTCTTCCGGATGCTGGATATGGGAAAGCCAGCACTATCAACCCGGATACGGCTGTAGCACAGAGCCATCCCGACAGCGCGAAATGACGCGAGCCTCTTCCCCACCAGGCTACTATTGCTCCAAAGAGGAATTCAGCACCTCCAACTCCTAATTTCAACCAATCTGAAATAATCATTGGGTATCCGTATTATTTAATATTGTAAATGCGAAAATGTGTTTGCTTTTTCACAGAAGGTCAGAAAAGTTCTAAGGAAGAAGTACAACCCAGACGAGAGTATATAAATGGTTCTCGAATCTCATATATTAGTAAACTGCGAAAAGCTACTACTTATAAGTTTTTTTTTCACTTTAGCGGAAAAACAACCTAACTTGTAATTACTCTTGCAAGGAGAGCAGGTAGAACAATAAGACAAGAGGACTTAAGTAAGATGCATGCTACAATCGTTGTCGTTATTAGACAACTAATTAATAAATTGTGCAATTTTTTACCATTACGTTATATCGTTATACCATACATAATATAATTGCTATGTATTTTTATAGGTATGTTAACAAGTGTAGAATGTCATCTTGTCTAAACCGCAAGGTCGTTTCATACCTAATATATACAAATAAATAAAATTGGAGTGTCTGTTTGTAATATTAAAATAATCGCTTTTTACTAAATGCATACGGATGTATTCACGGATAGCTGATATAATAAGCTGATGTAATAAGGAGTAACTTAGGCTACTTTTATTTTAGAAAAAATAGGGTCCCAAAATAAAAAATTAAAACCAAAAAAGTTAAAAAAAGAGTTTGTTTTGGGAAACAACCTAGGGACGAACCCGAGCAAAGCGAGGGTGAGTCGCTAATACATAATATAAAGAACCACGAGATATAAAGCCATGGCCCATGTGTACCTAGTACCTACATAGAACTTTATGTTCCAATTTATTTCACACACAAAAATTACTCAAATTATTTTTATTTTATTCATGTAATTAATTTGAATAAAATAATCTTTTCTAAAGATTAATTTTTATTTTAAGCCCATTTACTATTTACGAACTATCTTATCACATTATGGCATTTTTAATCCAGAACCAATTGTACTAGTTTTTATAAGATACGGCATTCTGATTAATTTCTTATTTTATAAACAGTACCTGGCCGACCGAGGTTCACTTGGAGTTCTTTTTTGTTATATCATATTTTTAGATAAAAAAAAAAACTAAAAACTTCAATAAATATAATAAAAAAACAAAAGTAAAAAGCATATATTTGCCCATTGGCACAGCAAGTAGGGTCACTGCAAACTGAGCCAGACATGTCCTCTAAATTTATATATATTAGTATAGATTCGTAGATAATGAATTTAATTACTAATACCTTCATTAATTGAGGGCAGATATCCCGACCTGGCATTTCTTCTAAGAAGCAGATACACATAACTCTCCAAAAACACGACGATCAGTAAAGCCCCTTGTAAGAACAAATCGAAACGAGGGATCGTCAAGATGTACTTGCGAAGAAGAAACCATGCTTTCATAATTACTGAAAAAAAAGTCAATGAACTTACTAATTTCCTAAAGATATAAAAAAAATATCACGTTTTTTTTTATTAAATAAAGTATACCAATTGCCATTGTTATTATTAAAAAAAATAAAATGTCACAATTGATATATTATCGGGGCACGGGGGAGTACCGCACCGTCACAACTTACTTATCTAGTACCTACTGAGAATTTACACACTTGGAACACATACACGCGATAAATAAACTTGGCCCGGCGAGAGATGCACAGTGCACTATATAATATGTATGTGTATCAGTGTTACAATAGTGTTGTAAGTATAATATTGGAAATATGTGAATCTTCTATACATAATATAATAAAATTCAAACTGAGTCGAATCTGTACATTAAATACTTTTTGGGAAATATGATTGAAATAGGCATTATTATTGATACAGAGGCCAAATCTATAGTTTTTTAGAATTTTTGTCTGTCCGTCTGGTAACGTAACACGAGAAAACCACAGACAGATTTTGATGAACTTTGGTATGATGATGGCTGGTTATCCGGGTCAACATATAGGATAGGAAAATATCTCGTGAGTTGCTAGTACATGTATATTTTCATAATGAAATCATTTTCTTTTTGTACAAATTTTCTTATATATTAGTTGTTTTTTTTTTATTAAATTAATAATTAAAAAAAGAATAAAAATATATAATCTTAGATTCATTTATAAATAATAAATCAAAGTATTATAATAAGTAAGTATTTTAATTAATGATGTTATCCTCTAGCCCGATTTCGACCACGGCGGCCAAGCGCAGGAGATATTGTAGTGCAAAGCGTGTACGTGCAGACACAACGTGTACTCTCTATTCCTGTTACCCTTAAAATCTGACGGGATGACATTCGACACGACCGGTAAGAGATTAGACGCAGGATTGACGGTTTTACGCGCTCTCCGAGGTTCGGGTATGCAGTACTGCCAATTACAGGCTGTAACTGGGACTTCCGAAATAGAAAAACTCACAAACTAAACTTGGCTCGACTCGGGATTCGAACCCTGCACCTCCGGACGAGTAGCTGTACATGCCAGGTAACTACATCACCGAGGAAGTAAAGTTTGTGTTTTAATTAAGGTTACTACATACAAATTTTTATTATAATTTTTAATTAGTTTTTTAATTATTTTACTAGATATGCCAACAATACATTGTACCTTCTTCTTCAAGTACAAGAATTAATTACAGACATACACAGTGTTGTTTTTATTTCCGGCTTTAAAATCTATTTATATTGGTAAATTTAATTATGCATCAATAGCATTTTAGATATTAATCCTAAAACGTGTTAAATTGTAATACTAAAACAGTTATATAATATTAATCGTTTTTTAGATTTACTTATCAGTTCAAAATGACCTTTACATTTGATGCGAGCGAAATATTCTTTTAACCTATACATATAATAAGCCGAATATGTATGTAACTAAGCCGAATCTGTAGATTAAATATTTTTTGAAAAATCTTATTTAAATAGATAGTATTATCGATACAGAGGCCGAATCTATAGTATTTATAATTTTTGTCTGTCTGTCTGTCAGTCCTTCTGTTTGTCTGTGACCGCATCACGGAAAAACCACTGGGAGGATTTTGATAAAATTTGGTATGATGATAGCTAGTTATCCGGGTCAACATATAGAATACTTTTATTACGGGAAAATATCTCATCTCTGAGAAATCTACACTAAACGTTAAAACGTAAGTAGGAACGAACCCGGACGGAGCGAGGGTGAGTCGCTAGTTAAATTTAAAACCCGACTATATATGTTCGGTTATCGGCGGTGAATAGCGGATTGATAACAATTGCATATCCTTAATAAAATAAATTATATATTTAATTCTCGTAAAGGTTTCGTGTTGTACCTGAGCCCTGAGTGCCCGCGCAAGCCGGCCGGCCGCAAGCAAAAAGACAGGGCTTATTTGATCCCGAGAACTCAAAGGATTTTGGACTACTACTATAAAGAAAGTTTTTATATGTATATTTGCTTGTTACGCCTTCACGCTGAAACGGCTAGATTAATCTGGATGAAATTTAGTTGACAGACAGTCTATAATCTGGATAGGAGTAACATATCTATAGGCTAAAATAATAATTAGGTTAAAATTATTCAGACACCATTTTAAACATTTTCAAAGTTCAAACGTATAAAGTATATTTATAGGTCTAAGTCTAGGATATATGGATAGGACTTATTATAATAATAATGACGAAAACTTAGAAAATACTCACCCATCATGACTTTCACTAGCACTTCATGTTCATTTAAAACTTAAAAATAGCTTAAACCTAAACGTTCTTGTTTGGTAGAGAGTCAACGTGTACTACCGAATTGCCTTATCGATTGCTGAAATTATCAGATGTGCGACTGATATGGTAATGAACGTATAATAATACATGATTGTGACGCCTTCCTGCTTTATTTTATTAAAATATAATATCATATTTGTTAGTTTTTTGTATGGAATGTCTAAGGTTGACTCGAGTTCGATTCTTGAGTGAGGCATAGCTTTTACGTCTCCTTTTAATAGATTTTCGGTCACGGTTACCAATCTCGCTATGACAAGTCAAATTTCAACTACTTTTTATTTACTTTAACAATACCTGGAGGACCAGCTTCGCTCGGCGATTTTCGTAAAAGATAGGGTAAGATAAGGTTTTTTTCAAAAATGACACAAAGTAATATAAACTTAAAAAGCGAAACCTTATCTAAATGCAAAATTTTAACTAAATCGTTAGAGCCATGTCCGAGATACACGAAATGAATTACATACACAAGAATTGCTCATTTAACATAAGATAACTAGCAACTCACCCTCACTCCGCTTGGGTTCGCCCCCTAGTTACTTAAAAATGGGGGGTGAGGGTAGGATAGTGAAAAATACTTTACGATCTATTCTCATACCTACGAAATATACAAAAAAAATATTAAAATCGGTTAAGCCGTTCCGGAGGAGTGCAACCACAAACACCGTGACACGAGATATTTATATTATATTATTAGGTTAGCTATGTTTAGGTATCCATAAATAGTAGCTTGGTACTCCTAAGATATTCATTTAAATTATGTAGGGTGCGTACGCCGTACGTGGATTTTATTCACAATTTCATGGGTTTTAATTTTTTTTCGCGAAACCCTGATTTTTTTTCTAGAATAAAAGTAGCTTAAGTTACACCTTATAACAACAGCTATCTGCCAGTGAAAACCTCGTCAAAGCGGGTTGGAATCCCAGGTCTCACACCTCTGATATTTTCATGATATCAACATGATTTTCACTTGCCTTACGGTGAAGGAAAACATCGTGAGGAAACCTGCATGTCTGAGAGAACCTAGCAAGTTTTCGAAAGACATGTGAAGTCCACCAACCCGCACTTTGCCAGCGTGGTGGACTATGGCTTGATCCCCCTCGTATTGGAGGAGGAGGAGGCTTGTGCCCACAGTGGGAAGTTAAAAAGAGCTGAATACCTACATATACACAAGGATTTTATACTAAACTAGCGACTTACCCTCGTTTCGCTCGTGTGAGTTCCTACGTACGGGGATTTTGTTCACAATTTCATAGGTTTAAATTTTATTATCCCCAATTCTTTTACTAAAATAAAAGTAGCCTAAGTTACTCCTTATAAAATCAGCTATCTGCCAGTGAAAGTCCCGTCAAAATCGGTCCAGTCGTTGCGGAGATTATTCGGTACAGACAGACAGAGGAATAGACAAAAAAAATTAAAAATTGTGTTTTTCATATTAGTACCGTATAATATAGTACTTTCATACGCATTTCGTAATAAAGCTGTTGTTTTGATTACAAACAGACACTTCAATTTTATTTATGTTTGTAGATAAAAATAGTTTATGAAATGGTAAGGTAAGGTTTAAAAATATATATCTAAATCAAATAACTTTAATAATAAAACAAAATACTGTCATAAAATCATTTATTAATTAAAAATATTAACTGGAAAAAATACTTTAAAACACACAACTGTGCTCTTCGTGATGTGTATTGAAAATTGTTTTAAAACATATTTACAATTTTATATAAAAAAAATACATTATTAAATATTCTTTATACTTAGTGTAGATTGTTAAGATAATTTGTGTGGGACACTATTTCACTCATTGCTCTAAATACATTATATATTAATTTATATTATTTTTTTGTGGAAATCTTTAGAAATACCAACAAAAACAGATTTTCAAAAAACATGTTAAAAACTCAGCCAAATCTGTGAAAAAATACATTTTTTAATTTATGTTTATTTTTACAATATGGAATTAAAAAAAAATACAAATCTTTAGCTAAAACTTAGTCAGGCCTATTAGAGCAGATTTGAATATCACTATATATACTATATACTCGTAGGTATTGTCATATCTATTTTAAATAGTCTTCTAAATAACTTGAGTATGTTATTCATAAAAACAAAATAGTAATAGTACGTTTTTTTTACAAAAAAATAATACTCTGAAAAATTGTCTTTGTAGTTATACACACTAATTAAAAAAAAACTAATATCAAATCGAAATTTCAATACAGTCTATTTCTAAGTATATAGTATAGGAAACTTGAGTAAAATGAGTGTTTCAGAATAATAATGAGTGCATTAGTTTTGTATAAGCGAAAATAGATTTAAATTTTAACTAAATATATAATTTGTTTCTCAATTTTTTAGTTGTACTAATAGAAAAATAAGGCAAGATATCTTTTAAGGTTTTTAAGAGATTTTTTTTCCCGTTACTAGCAGCTGTCAATAGCAGTTTAGTTCAATAAATGACCATAGTGGCGCTAGTGTGTTATAAAAAAAAAGGTTTTTTTTTAATTATGAGATAGTAGTCATTGACTTACTAAATTATAGAATGAAATTAAGTCATAAGCATAAAACAATTAAAATATTTTATTCAATCAGCTGTAATTTGTTTTTTTTGTTGTATCTAATAAATAATTATTTTCTGATTACTGAAAAGTTAGCCCTCATTATTTAGTTTTAGTTTACTTAATTTTTAAAAATGTTTAATTGGCGTATTTAGAAGTATTTGTCACTTTATAATAAAAAATATATATATTTACAGATTCCTTGTATTCTTTGACATATTTATAATTTCGTAGAAGCTAACTTATTTCTATTGTTAGTTAAGTATATAATAAAACGTAACAATGTCAAAATATGTGAATACACAAAAATTGATACTTATGTAGGTAATATACAAGTCTTATACAAATTGACATGAAAAGGACTTCAAAAAAAAAAACTAAACAATTCACTCTATACTTAAAAATTTAACAATAATACGAAAAATAATGTATCTATCACTGGCATATATAAACATCATAATGAAGTTTATAAAGGTCGATAAATTAAGCAAAAAACTTATTTTATTGTCAACTTAATAAATATTCCAACTTATTAGACTTTTATAGTTTAAGCTATACCCAATACATTTTTCTCGAGCCACGGCACAAAATATGTGACGCGGGAGTAGACTCCGGGGAATCCCGCTTCGGCGCAATTCCTTCCATACGACACTACGCCTATTTGATAGAGGTATGTCGTTAGGGTTTCGGGATTGTACTGAAAAAAAATTTACATCATTCAAGATCGGCCTTTAGAACTTTGTAACCTAAAGAAAATGCACCTCAAACTTATTTTAAATTTTTAGTTATACTTATAATTTAATCTTTTATTTGTACAATAAGGTTAACAGACAGACATACTCTAAATAACTGTAGACATAGGGCAACAGTTCAAACTGTTTCAAATAACTTTTGTCGTTTGTATGTAATATGTGTACTAAAAACCGTTTTAAAAAATAAAAAATAAACAGCTAAAATAATATTTTTCATTGAACTGATAGTTTTAAAGCTTAGCCATTGCAACATACAAAAAAAAATAACATAAAAAGATATTGGTACAATAATGTAATACACAGACAGACAGACACTATAAATAACTGTAGACATAGCTAGAACAACAGTTCGAACAGTTTCAAAACTTACAATAGGTTGCATCAAGGGTCCCCCACTGTCTCCTTGGCAAGCATCCTTCCCGCCCTTCTTGTAGCCAGCGCACAGCACACGCTCGTCAATTACTTGCGATTTGTACGGTTTGTACGCGTTAGCACAGAACGTATTGCTCACCACTGGTAGTTGCACGACCTGGAGGTGGTTTGCTGATGGACCACCTGGTGAAGAATAAGTAATTAAGTATTTTTGAAGTAAGACTTCTTTACGCACGTTTGACTTGGGGAGTAAGCTGGTGAATGCGTGACGAGAGCGTTACGAAAAGTGTGACCGGGTAAGGCGAACGTTTGTTGCCATGGTAACCGTTGAACAAATGATATATAATATTATATTCTTTCCTTAAATGATATTCTATAAATATATGATTGTAATGTGCCTAATATGCGTTATTTAATTATTTTTTTAGTATCCCACCTATCCTAATTATTTAAAACATAAATTGAATTTCAAAAACAGTACCGATAACCTATAGAAGTATTACTTCTTGCGCGTGTACACATTCATACACGCACTCTTTATTTTTTTTTTCTTGTGAGTATACTATATATACACCACGGATGTTTTGTCCGTCGTTGCTTTATACACTTAAGCTTGACGATGTGTCTATTAAGAACTATTCGATAATTTTTTTAATGATACTTTAATATATCTTTTTTTTAATGACTCTTCAAAACAGTATTTTCTTCGCTTTGGTGTTTCTCTTCGTGACCTCCTTAAGAAACGCCTCTTTTAATTACTTAATAAATTAAATTGTGCTTAATTAATATTTTGGATGCGTAGAGCTGAAGATCGAGCTCAGTGGCGTGCCATAGGAGAGGCCTATGTCCAGCAGTGGATGAAAGCAGGCTAAATATGATGATGATGATGAATATTTTTATGGTACAAAAAGCACATGAATGCTTAATGGTAAAGCTGAAGAGGTAAAGGGAATGCAGGAAAGAGTGGATCATCGAAGGTAAGGTTAGTCCTCTAGACTTCGGCATATCGTTTATCGTGAACGTGTTCTCAGCTCTTTAATGAATGTGCATGGCAGCTTAAAGTAAATAGCTTATCTAAGTTAAGGTTGATTCATTGAGAATCAAAATAATGTATTTTTTTATGAATATCTTTATTTTTTAACTTTGAACTTGCTTGTCACGTACAATAATAGGTAACGTACGAAGAAAAAACAAATTAAATGGTTAAAAAGTTAACTAATGGTATAATAAAATATATTACATATAATATATTACTTACGAAATTCTGTATCTCCCCATCCAGCAAGAAGAGGAGTCCAGTCCTCAAAAGTGTTAGATCTTAGTTCGCTGCTCCGTGGTATACATATTGGTTTTATGAGATCTGAAAAGTACAAAAATATTTAATAAAATGAAAATATTTAAATTACACAATTATTGTTAATTTAAAAACATATTCATATTAAAATAATCTTTTTAATACAGCCAGTATCATAATATGTAAAACTATAAATTCAGATATTTGCGTCATCTTTAATTCAAATACAAAAAAAAAAAAAAAAAATAATAAAACTAGGGTATATTTATATATTAATTTTAGTACTAACCAGTAAATTGTACACGCTTTTCCAAAATTAAAAGACCGATGTCATTGGTGATGGTTGAACGGTCGTAGTTTTCGTGTTTAATTTTATATTTTATGAGGACGTCTATTGGAGTTGCTCCTTCGTCCTCCCTAGAGATGTCCAGTTCGCCGAGGCGTACGACATATCTGTAATGTATTATTACATCCTTACTAATATTCTTATTATATTTATAAACTGCCTTGGTTGTGGTGGTTTAGTGGCTAGCATGTACGGCTGCACATCCGGGGGTTTTGGGTTCGAGTCCTGGGTCGGGCGAAGTTTAGTTTATTAAGTCTTTCTGTTAAGAAAGTCCCAGTAACAGCCCGGAGTTGGGAAGTTGGCGGTATTACATCCCTGTGCCTCTGAGAGCACCTAAACCATCGGTCCTGCGCCTTAACTCTCTTCGGTCGTGTCGAATAATAGTCCCATCGGAATTTGAGAGTGAAAGCAATAGGGAGTGGTGAGTGCAATTGTGTATGCGCGAACACTTGTAACTTTAATATCACTTGCATAATTGGCTAGTCTGAATGAGATTGGCCGCTGTTTGAGGGACATCATCAATAGGGGCGTCGTAGTGCGTAAGCAATCCTGCGACGCCCCATTAAGACGGGTTTTAGTTTAGGTTTGTTGGGTTTTAGTGGGTAGTATTGGCTTTTCTAGCTGGTCAGTCCCACCTAACCACCTGTATGTCTACAGGTGGTATGCGTAAATGCTTTTCCCAATATAAAAAAAAAGATAAGGTAAGGAAAAGATAAGCAAAGATTAAATACTGCCTCCTCAGTGGCTTCAAGCTATACTGAGTGTGCATTGTAAAAATAATATTTAAAATTAACTTCTAAGTGTCAACGAAAACAAGAACTTTTCAAATAGATCAAAAAGCACATTTTTGTTTTGTATTTTTATTGCAGGTGTTCAAAAAATGCTATTCCATAGAGCTAAAGTTAAATAATAATTCATTCATCAGACATATAATTCTTACGTTGTAATAAATATTGCTTAACTTCTATTTATATAGAATTATTCTGACACAGTGTGATTTGTGAAACTAATTATCTATGATACATTACATATAAGTAATACTAATAACTTTGAAGCGGATGTAACAAATATTACGTTGTAGATAGCCATTTATTTCGCACATACTAATTTTTTTTCTGTAGACCGTGAATAAATAATATATTTCGAACAATTACCAAATTAATTAATTAATATAATAAGTACATAAGGAATTAGTAATAAAAAAATGGCAGAGGACCTTCTCTACGTCATATGCTATGAAAACGTCAACAAATAGTATCACGGAAGCGCCAATTGTTAAGCGATAAGGCACCATAAAGTAAATTGTACTTAGTCGCTGTAGTATTTACAAAATTTATATCAGTAAAAATATTATTTTATGTTTTAACTAGCGATTCGGGTTCATCCCTACTTACTTTTTAACGTTTAGTATAGATTTCTCATAGATGAAATATTTTCCATACCGAATTTCATCGAAATCTGGCCAGTGGTTTTCTTGTGATGCAGTCACAGATAGACAAAAATTCTAAAAACTATAGATTGGGCCCCTGTATCGATAATAGGTAATGACTATTTCAATATGATTTTCAAAAAATATTTCCTTTTTTTTATTTACTTACAAATTCGACTGAGAATTTTATTATATGTATAGATATAGATTATTGGAGCCAGATTTGTGTCTCATGATGGGCGGATTCGAGTCCCTAATAGCATCAACGTACTGATGAATTTTCGGTAGTATATAATAGCACCAATAGCTATACTATGCTTAATCCACCCCTTTTTTCTACTTAATGATCCAACCCCCATCCTACCCCTCTTAATCCGTAACTTTGAAAACTAACCAAAACTGTATTTGCTATAGTTCCTGATTATATGACAAGCTATTTATTAACCAAATTAATATCATAAAAAAATATTGGCGATAAACTTACAGATCGGTTTCATGTTTGTGTATACAGTGGGCAGCGGTGAGGACGTGGTGGGTGCTGATCAGTGACCCTCCACATAACCATCTCGTTGATGACCTGTCTTTGTAACCTAGGAGAGCCATCCAAGGGAAAGCACCTGGGATTTAAAATGTTAAAATGTTAATGTTAGCTTTGTTATTGTGTAAACTATCCGGTAATGTATTTATTTAATTTATCTGAATATTTATATGAACTTAGTCTAATATCGCAATGCATTTAAAGCAGTTTTATATTTAAAGAAAATCGAAATACCTAAGATTCTTGAAATTCAACTCTTATAGGGTGAAAAAGAGGTTTTATTTCGTGCGAAAATCTATTATTATTAAACTATGCGGGCAGAGCCGCGGGCAAATGCTTCTAACAAAGTATACACACTAATTCCATCTAAGAGTAAAAAAATATTAAACTAACATCGAAACAACTCTTACCAAGCTTAGCATTAACACCCCCTACAACACGACTGAATGTGCCATTAGAGACCCCGCATACAGGAGGCTCGGGGAACCTTTCTATGAAGTCGCTACTGTCAGGCAATGACTTGCCGGATGCTACAGGAGATTCAGTCGAAGTAGTGATCGGAGCTGGAGCAGCTGTTGAAGGAGGTAGAGTTGGAGGAGGTAAAGTTGGAGGCGGAACATCAGGTATTTTTTGAAGAGGGCAACAAACCTGTTGAGATAATGTTTGACATATTATTAAATGATCGGCTTAGTAAGAACGCGAGAGTGTCTTGACCCCGATAGATCAACCTCAATCAAATCAACTAACCTTCACACAATAAGACAAGTTAATTAAGATTCATCATTAATGAATTTGTTGATTTTTATTTTCTCTTTCTTTTTCTAATACTTATGTAGATATAATTTGCATGAACTAATGTCATAAAGAAGGTCATTTTTGTAAAACGTAAACAACAATAGCACAGGTTCTTTAAAGTCTAGTGTTAATTTATTATTTTCAACCACAGTGTGCATTCGAATCAGTTTTTCACTGTCGTTTACTATTCCATACTAATATTATAAATGTTATGTGTGTGTGACTCTGTCTGTCTACTTGTTAGCGTTTCTCGCTTGAAGCTCTAAACAGATCTCGATAAATTTGTGACTGAACCACGGGTAGGAATTAGATAGATTACTAATTATTTGTATGTTATACTTACGACTCACCCTCGTTTCGCTCGGGTTCGCGCCTAGATGGTTCTTTAATTTGACATAACTTTTTTATTTAGGAACCGATTGAAATAAAACAAATACTAAATGTTAAGTGAACCTTACCACGATACATTAGTGAAAAGCGCACCCAAATCGGTTAAGCCGTTTCTAAGATTAGCGCGCACAAACGCACAGACAAACAGACAAATCGACAATCAGACAAAAAAACTAAAAATCATTGTTTTGGGTTCTATTGCCTTAATAAAGATCCCAATAATAGTTTTTCTAAATATCTTCCATGTAAAGACAGCGATCAGTTACAATTTTATTATAAGTATAGATATTCATATACCTTAGGATTGCTCCCTTCGAAGCCACAATGCACTTTCCTCAAGAGCTGGACAGCATCATTGCTTCTTCTTGCGTTTTGGAGAAGTTTCAGGTATGGCTCACAAGATGCAACGTTTATACAACTTCCAACGCCTTCATCTATTGTTTTACATGTTTCACCTGAAAAAGTTAGTATATTACAAAATATCTGTAGTTTATCCGTGTATATCTATATGTAACATGAAACCCAGACACCATAATGTGTTTGTTTGTTTGATCTTCTAATACACAGCAGCGGAGTAATAAAAAAACATACGTTAAACGACTTCAAAATCATTTTAAAAAGGACTCCTTCCCCCTTTAAGGAAAGGGGAAGGATTTCTACCCTTAGGGATGCAATTTTCAGGTTTTTTGAGATTCTCTTAAAGAAATCATCAAAAAGAAATATGTAAACCGATTACGAATAAATTAAATAAATATGAATACTTGATCAATTTATTCTAATGAGTATTATATCATTTTTGAAAATTGACTGGTTTCGTTGATTTTCAACCGACGAAAAAAAGGAGGAAGTTGACAATTCGACACGTATTTATTTTTTTACATAGAGTTCTTCGCCTAGGTGAAATGGATGAAAATAAGTAGTATAGTGCGAGTTAGAGCCCAGTGCTAAAGCGTTAGATGGAAAGGCCAAGTGAAGCGGGCTTTAATCCCGGATGTCGCACCTCAGCGCTGATATCTCCGATATTCTCATGTATGAATCAATTATTTCAAATACTAATGTTATCAAATTAAGAGGCATATTTTGCTTTAAAATCGACTAAAAATATTAAATTTGCATACTTAGTAGGTAAGTACTTAATTCTAAAACAAACTGTCTGAGCAGTTTTTCCTGTAGGTAGTATATAATCATCAATGAGTATCTTTTGTTATTGCTTTTTATCTACATACATACTTGTACCGCGTAGTTATTGACACAAAAACTAGCGCTTTAATAAAAAATCTATGTAAGAACTCGTTGAATGTAGAATTATATATCTAGCAAATCCCGGCAGTGTATACTTAGTAGAAGTGTATATCGCGGGTACGTAATTCACGTATTGTAGTTTAAGTAAAATTGTCATCATTATATTACATAGTAATATCAATAAAATGTATTATTTAAGTACTTTACACAAGCTTTACAATACGGTAAGGTTATATATACATCTTTACAGATAAATAAAATTGAAGTGTCTGTTTGTAATGTCAAAATAACAGCTTTATACTAAATGCATATGGGATTATATACGGTACTTATAAGCAAAACACAATTTTTGAAAATTTTTGTCTGTTTGTCTGTTTGTTCCGGCTAATCTCTGAAACAGCTGGACTAATTTTAGCGGGACTTTCACTGGCAGATAGCTGATATTATAAAGAGTAACTTAATCTACTTTTAATAAGAAAAAGAATTAAAGTTTCGCTCAAAAAAATTAAAACGTACCTAGGAACGCACTCGAGCGAAGCGAGGGTAAGTCGCTAGTATGAAATAAGGATCTAACCTCCTAAACACACGCCTTAGATGCGCACACACGTGCTGTGTGTGCGCATCTAAGTCTTACGTTCGAATGTCAAAAACTATACCACTGATCATATATATAATACTATACTATACATACAATAAAACTCTAACAGAGTCGTTCTGTACATTAAATATTTTTTGGAAAATCTTATTGAAATAGTCATTACATCAATATAGAGGCCGAATCAATAGTTTTTAGAATTTTTGTCTGTCTGTCTGTGACCGCATCAGGAGAAAACCACTGGACAGATTTTGATGAAATTTGGTATAATGATAGCTGGTTATCCGGCTCAACATATATGATACTTTTTACGGCGGGAAAGTATCTCATCTCTGAGAAATCTATACCAAAACTTAACCAGGGAGGTACCTGAGCGGAGCTAGGGTGAGTTACTAGTATATAATATTTATCCTGATTTTAAAATTTCACATTATATCCATTATCGTAATGGATAAAATAAAAGGGCAATCATTTGGTAAATATATAAATTGTAACCTTGAACATATTATTTCGTTTATTATATATTTTTTTTAATTCCGTTAAGCAGATTTACGATTACTTACAGTTCTTAGACTATAAAGTTATAGCGGACAAGCTAATTGATGTAAGATAAAAAGTTAAAAAAAAAAAACAAAAAATGTCCCGTTACCACGGGACATTTTTGACGGCACGTTTGGCTCAGATTGTTGTGACCCTACTTTCTGCGCCAGCGGTCGCGGGTTCGAGTCCCGCTGGGGGCATTCATTTGTGTGATGAGCACGAATGTTTGTGCTCTAGTCATGGATGTTTATATTTATAATATGTATGTATTTAAAGTTATATATGTGTAGTATATCAACTATCTGGTATCCATAACACAGGCTTTGTAGCTTAACATGGAACTAGATGGTGCTGTGTGTTAATGTCCCAACATATTTATTTTTTTATTTACCATTTTGCTGCGTAAAGAAAGACGTACAAACAAACGCATTTTCATATTTATCCATAAAAATAAACATGTAAGTCAGTCAGTTTTAACATTTTTGAATAAAACAGTTTTATACACAATCACACAATCTCGGATATTATTTAGGAAGTAGTGTTAGTATTCATAATAAATAATAAGTTGACTAAGTTACCCTTTTGAGGCTAGAAACTTTATAAGGATATGTACATACATATGTTAGTTAGTTCATTACACTTCCGTCATACGAGATATAAATCTGATATTGATATGCCACAAATGTCTCACTTAATAAATGTGTTGTATGATTTAATACATATATGGCAGAATGACCTAGTATTCTAACCAACTTAAAAGACGAAGGTTCTGTTAGCTCTGACATGTTTACTTCTAAGTGTATACACTTTTGAGTAACTATGATTTATGATACACGTTTTATCCATACTAATATAATATTATAAATATGAAAGTTTGTGAGGATGGATGAATGTTTGTCACTCTTTCACTTCAGAACAGTTAAACGGATCTGGATGAAATTTGGCACAGATATAGATTATAGTCTGGAATAATGCATAGGTTTTTATCCCAGAAAAAAACGTACGGTTTCCGTGGGATAGATTTGTTTTTGTTTTTCACTAGGAACGAACTCTAAGCGAAGCGAGGGTGAGGCGTTAGTACGATATATTTTTTTCACTACATTTTTTCTGTTTAATATGTACTGTATATGTATACTAATAATGTTTTTAAATCAGATCTTAATCGCACAAAAGTTACTTCTTAACTGAACTGCTGCGCCGACTTTAAAATAACTTTTAAAGTATAAATATTCCACTCAGAGTAATTAAAAGTTAAATATTCCACACTAATGTTATTGCTGTTATGTTGTTTTTTCTCAAAGTTTATATGAGACCACTTTAAGGTGTAGCATATCTTTTAAAAACAGAATGATGAAAATAATTCACGTATGACCATTGAGATTATATGTATACATTTTTTATATTTGATATATCAATGTGTTCGAATAAATCTTGTAACATACTTACAAACATACAACCTAAACGAGTAACTAACATTCTCATTTTTGAAATTGGTCAGTAAAATTCTAAAGGAAATCCTTTGGTATTAGGAAAAAATACAGATGACATAATACTACGTACGACTGAGAATACTCCACAGTAGTTTCATTCAAATATCATAAATTTTTTACTAGATAACACACTAAAACTTACGAAAGGCTAAAACTTTTTTAGATTTACGCGAATAATTAACATTTTAAATAAAACTATCTTTCAGGATTTAGATTTTTGGTTCCCAACGTTTCGAATGCTTTATATCAATCATCGTCACGGAAAGTCTCTCATGCTGTAAAGCATTCATAAATATCGGCAAACAAAAATCAAAATAAATCCGCGAAAAATATTCGAAAGCATAGTTAGTTTTATTTAAAATTGCTAAAGAATAATATTACTAACTAGCGATCTTACTTCTCTAGAAAGCTAGAATACGCCTCTCGCTGTCTTATTTTAATCTAGATTTCATCTTAAACCCATTAGCCGTTTCAGCGTGAGTAACAGACAAGGAGTAACAAACAAACATACATACATACAAACTTTACCATTTAACAAATAGCAGTCGGTTAATTTAAACTAATCGTGGTTAAAACTTATATTGTGTTTTATATAAAAGGCTGTAATATAATATATAATAATAAATAATATTGCTATATTTAATTATAATACTTATTAAAAACTTTAAAAAATTTTAAAATGTTTAGAATTAAAATCAACTAATATTGTAAGGTACTTTGGTGCCATTTTTGAATTTTTAAAATCATTTTTGTAAAATAGTGGGTAGGCATTGTCTGTAACAAGTATATAGTGTCTTTGAGACGTCTAAAATCTTAGTCTCTCCCGTGACCATGATTGCTGTAAAGCATTCGAAACGTCGGGAGCCAAAAATCAAAATAAATACGCGAAATAATCCGAAAAGATAGTTTTATTTTGAAATATAGTATTTTCTGTACCTACGTAATTTTATGAGCGTTATAAAGCAGTGACAAACGTTGCATAGGACATCCGCGATGTTCTGAAGATTATTGCTATTACATGTGTATGTTAAGTACTTACTACTTAGATCATCTTACTAATATAACGTCTATTGTAATGAAACTAGGTTTTAACCGCGGTTTCGTCCATGGTAGGAACATACATTCTAATAATATTATAAATGAGAAAGTTTGTGAGGATGTCTGGATGTATAGATGTATGGATGTTTGTTACTCTTTCACGCGAAAACTACTAAATAGATTTTAATGAACAATAATATAGCTCATACATCAAAATAACACATAGGCTACTTTTTATCCTGGAAAAATATACCGTTCCCATGGGATAGAATCTATTCGGAAATTCACTCAATTGAGCCGTTACGGAGAAGTAACAAGTACACAAATTTAACTGTAAAAATATAGTGTGATATGTTGAAAATATAATGAGTAACAAAAGGTTTATCTATCTTACATTTTTTCTTAGCACATTGAATATTGCCATTCTACATTTTAGCACTTTAGTGCGAGTGGAATATCAAAATAAATACATAATATGAATAAAGGACCTTAGTAGTAAGTAGACTTTATAATGACCGTGTATACAATAATTTTGTACAAAAATTGAGGGTCTTTTACTTTAGTATGCCTTCATCTCCTGATTTCTCAGCCTAAATTATGTTTTATTGAGGTAAGTTACATCCTAACGCGGTCCCATATAATTTTCTAAACACCGTTTAAAAATGACAAGCAAAGAGGACCTAGAACTTTTAATTAAAAAAATCTGTTAACACAGATTTGTCAGATGTTATCACTTTAAATTTGACTATTTCTAAGAACATAAAGAAGCCAAAAAATATTATTCACATGTAAATAAAAGATTATATTTATTTAAAGCCTTGTACAAATAACAATCTGGTTTGGCCACCAGTTAGCGGCCTTGGTAGTAGAAACACCAATTTTAACCTACAAGGAAAATCGTTAAATCTCGATTTTCCTACATACTATAAGTAATAAATATTGAGGAGATCTAATCGTAAGGACGATGATGCAAGATTTCTATGACCTTTTTTCATATAATTGTGTACACTTCGTTGTATGAAAAATTCATCGATTGTGTGTATGTTAACGATATTTAGTAAATATCAATATTTAATAGCCTAACAGTACAGTCTAAAATGTAGAAATAGTATTTGTGAAATATAAGTTAAGTTTGTCTTTCATAATATATAATTACATTGATGCACCCTCGCTTCGCTTGGGTTTGCCCCACGGTACGTTTTAATGGTTAGTGTAAAATAGATAGTCGATCCCTTGTATGTTGTCTATGTGTTATTCCAGACTATAATCTATCTCTGTGCTAAATTTCATCCAGATCCGTTTAACAGTTCTGGCGTGATTGAGTAACAAACATCCATCCATCCAAACTTTCGTATTTATAATGTTATCTACTAGTGGCTTACCCTCGCTTCGCTCGGGTTCGCCTGTAGGAAAACAAAAACAAACCTATCCCACGGGAACATTTTTCCGGGATAAAAAGTAGCCTATGTGTTATTCATGACTATAATCTATCTCTGTGCCAAATTTCATCCTGATCCGTTCACTCGTTGTGGCGATATGATATAATGGGGTAATCTTTTTTGCAATATAAAGAGTAGCAAAGTAATTTATCTATACAGATAAATAAAATTGAAGTGTCTGTTTGTATTGTCAAAATAACAGCTTTATACTAAATGCATATGGAATTATATACGGTACTTATAAGCAAAACACAATTTTTAAAATTTTTGTCTGTCTGTCTGTTTGTTGAGGCTACTCTCCAAAACGGCTGGACCAATTTTAATGAGACTTTCTCTGACAGATAGCTGATATTATAAGGAGTTACCTTGGGCTACTTTTATTTTAGAAAAAGACTTAGGGTTTCGCTCAAAAAAAATAAAATGTACCTAGGGACGCACCCGAGTGAAGCGAGGGTAAATCGCTAGTCTTATTAATAAATTGTATTCTATTGCTACCTAATAAATCTAAGAGATTTAAGTTTTTTATAGTTTCTCTTTAAGGAAAATGCTATATAAGAAATTCACTTTAACATTAGGGTTAACGACCCTATATAACTTAAGGATATATTCGGCATAAAAAAGTAGAAATATAATAAAATATATATCTATATAAATAAAAATGAATTGCTAAATGAGTTGCTAAGCGCAAAACTCGAAAAAAACTGGACTCATTCGGCCATATTATTATTTTTTTCAAATATTTAAAAAATTCAAATAGTTAAAGTACGAGGAAGGTTCTTATGAAGAGAAAAATTGGAAAAAATGCCCGGAAAAACGTGAAAACACCATTTTTCTAAACGAACCTGCTACACATTTCATTTGACAGAACGTGAACAAGTAGATTAAAAAAAATTATGATCATAGGTAAGCGTGTCACTTGACTTGGCAGGACTAGTTTGGCAAATTTTATTAAAGACTGAATAAAATTATAGGGGGAAAATTATAAAGTTTGCCCGAACAATTAGACAAATTCGTGAAAAGGCTATAATTTCTATTTCTATTCGATTTTATCGTGAATTCAAAGATTAATTAATAAGATTTGGATAGGACAATGTACGTTTTAGCTAGTACATAATAAATAAGTATGTGCGTTTTTGTTAATACAAATGAAATAATAAATACCGATTGATTCATGACCGACTGATTCATCTACGTTCAGATTTGTATTGCTATTCTGTAAGAACTTTTATGTCACACAAGAGCTGAATCCGTAAACATATCTCATACAGGTGTATGTAATATGTGTGTATGTATGTTTATGTATGGAGTTGATTTTTATCTTCGTAATTTGATTACGTACTTGTTTAGTTCGCATGAGACACCTATTTAGCAAATTCAGAAATATAACTCTTAAAGTCTACAAGTAAAATAGGAAGAGACGGCCATGACAAAATCTAAGGATTCCAATATTTACTTTAGGGTACGGAACCCTAAAAAAGCATAAACTATGTATAAGGGACTATTGCACCTAAAATTATTAATTTGATTTACTACATATAAAAAAATTCTAACTTAGTCGAATCTGTACATTAAATATTTTTTGGAAAATCTAAATGAAATAGTCATTATTATCGATACAGAGGCCGAATCTATAGTTTTTAGTTAATAATTTTGATGAAATTTGGTATTATGATAGCTGGTTATCCGGGTCAACATATAGGATACTTTTTAATGCGGGAAAATATTTCATCTCTGAGAAATCTATACTAATATTATAAAGCTGAAGAGTTTGTTTGTTTGTTTGGTTGAACGCGCTAATCTCAGGAAGTACTTAACGGATTTGAAAAATTCTTTTTGCATTCGATAGCCCGTTAACTGAGGAAGGCTATAGGCTATATATCGTCCCGGGAAAATGTACGGTTCCCGTGGGATACATTTATTTTTGTCTAGGGACGAACCCGAGCGGAGCGAGGATGAGTCGTTAGTTAGAAAATAAATTATAGCGCGACAAACGTCGACCCACAAAATTTACACATATTAAATACGATTTAGTAAATGTCAGACTAATGACTATAAAATTTTGACGTTTGCTATAGATCAAACTAAGAAAAAAAGTGGCCTTAAATGTATAAACAAACGATATATTATAAACTATGGTTTTAAAACTATTGTTAGTTATTAATATTTATCATTTAGTAATAATTAAGTTTGTGATATGTATTTCCTAGTAGAACGTTAAATGAAAATATGAAATGATGATTATTACCCACGTAATAATGATGACGATTAAACCATACGAACGATAATATTATCACAAGTGAAATAATAATTTAAATTTTTTGTCCTTTTAGAATTTGGAACTTGATAAAGTTAAATAATTTTTTCATATTTTTTTATCCTTTATAACATACTCGTAATAATAAGCGTTATTTAGTTAGGAACACAATGTTAATAATTTTTATACATATATTTATCATTTCTGTATGCAACCTAAGTAAATCAATACATGAATATATTTCATACATGAACGTGCAAATTTTTACTAATCACGTGTCTAATAATATCTGAGAAAAAGCCAATTAACGGAAAAAAAATATTATTGACTTTTAATTAGGTACTGTGTACTTTCGTCTCATTATTTTGTTCTGATAAAGGAAACATATTCATGTTATAATACCTACATGCTATAATTAACATCCAAAACCAATGTTATTTTCCATCCCCATATAGCGTATTTCATTTAATAAGTTATTTACAATGAGTTACACTATTAGTAATGTAGCTAGAGAAAATTATTACTGAAAATTCCGAAGTTGTTCCGAGATTCAGAGGCTGGCACAGGAGTAAGAGGCGGGAGTGTTGATGGCTGGAATCCCGGAGGTGGAACGTCTGGAAATCCGTGTCTGTTCTCTTGGCCATCACCACCACCATTTGCATTAAATCCTTCATCATTATTAACTGGCGCAAGCGTGGGTTGGTTTCCAAAGTTATCATCATTGTTTACATCTGGAGCATTAGGTTTATCATTTCCATTTCCATTATCAAGTTGATCTCCTGTCTGCTGATTTGGTATTTCGACGAACCCTGGGTTTGGTGGATTCACAAAAGGACCAGTCGTCTGTTGCTGTCCGGAATTCACATTACCATTAGGTATGTTTCCTTGATTTGGAAATCGAACGTTATTTCGTCGGTTGTCATCATAATTTTCATTATCGTAATATGGACGGTTTTGATCAAACTCATTATATGTAGGTTGATTTTGATCGAACTGATCATTGTTCATAGGTCGATTTTGATCAGACTGATCATTGTTCATAGGTCGATTTTGATCGAACTGATCATTGGTCACAGGTCGATTTTGATAGAATTGATCATTGTTCATAGGTCGATTTTGGTCAAATTGATCATTATTTATGGGTCGATTTTGGTCGAACTGATCATTGTTCATAGGTTGATTTTGATCGAACTGATCATTGTTCACAGGTCGATTTTGATAGAATTGATCATTGTTCATAGGTCGATTTTGGTCGAACTGATCATTGTTTATAGGTCGATTTTGATCGAACTGATCATTATTGTTCATAGGTCGATTTTGGTCAAATTGATCATTGTTTATAGGTCGAGTTTGATCGAACTGATTATTGCTTATAGGTCGATTCTGGTCAAACTGATTATTATTAATGATCGGTCTATTTTGTGCATTCACGAATGGATATATGTAGGCAGGATTGCTCGATGGGTTTTCGGGTTGCAGGTGAAGTACGTTATTTATAATTTTCCTGAATCCATTAGGATTTAGAAACAAGTTATGCGCGTAAGGTGATGAAATGCGACGATCTGTGCGTTGTGGGAAGAATCCTAGAGAAGATAATGGTATTAAATTCACATAATAAACAATAAAGTAATTAGAAATAATATAACTATAATACTTATGTTGTTGTAAATAGTTGCTATAATTTAAGAGCGTTATAGTAATTAGTCGAAAAATAATAATATGTTATCTAAAATGTATGGATACGAAACGTATTAGCGATACTGTGAAACTGTTGTTTTTATCAAATAATTGAAAGAAAATCCTTTAATTACAATTAAAGGCTTTTAGTGAATGTTTTTTATGTACATACATATGTATCATATTAGAGGTAAAATGATTGTGCCTTTTTAGTACTAAAGTTAGATTCCGGCAGGGCCGGATTTAGAAATGTGAATGCAATTTAGGAGAAGATGAAGGAAACAAATAAATGTTTTTCACTTTTCCTTTTTTGATTCGTTAAGTTCACACAATCAATCAAACAATCATAAAAATAGTGTTCTTTTTTCATTTCACATTAAAAAAATGCGTTTAACAAATATTTCTATAATATTTCTATTGCGGAGGACCTTCTAATGCGTATGTAAATCCGGCCCTGGGTAAAGGTAAAGAACCGAATTCAACATAACACTACAATAAAAAAAATATATAATAAAACGTGCAAAAAGCAATTTACACTCCGCTACGGTCAATTACATACGAATCACGAATAATTTTATTTAAAATCTGGCTATTCATTAGCTTTGTACACATATGTACCTACAATGTACCTATGTTTGGATATAAAGAAAAAATATCTTTAGTCAAATCGATTTTGAATTATAATAACTTTAATTGATTTTGAACATATTAATTAGGTTAACTTAATAGTTATAAAATGATTGTTTATCTATTTGTAAGCTTACTATAATAAAAGTTCACACACGGTAGAATTGAAACTTCAGTAACCCACGAGAGAATGAGAAGGATAATTATAAGGTTTATTTTTATATTTTACCAAGTTTAAATGTTATTTTACATTTTATTTGACATAAAGATACATTATATATTATTCAGTAATTAATTTTATTATTTTCTTTTCCTGTGTAATGTATTCTATCTCAAATAATTAAATAAGGCATATCAAAATCATATATTTATAGAATACCATATACGGAAAGGATATAATATTATATATTTGTCAGACAATAACAACGGTTACCATGGCAACATGGCAATGCATGCTATCTCATTCTCTCGCCGGCTTTATCCTATATGTTTATATGTTCGTTTTTTTTTAGTGTCGCATTTCCGTTTTATTTCCGTTTCATGGAGTTTCAAATCACGACAATCCTAAAGTAGTTTAACTTCAAAAAAGTCTTGTTAAAAAACTTGCTGAATCTATAAATGCCTATGTCAAATATATTGAAAACCAAGCGGGTTTTGAATCCCCACTGATTATAACTTTTTATTGGTCGATTTTATTTGTATTAATTTATTTATTTATTATAAAGGCTTACTAACTAAATTTACCTAAAACATTAATTTAACATAATAATATTACGCTATTTTTATATAAATTTAATTTAAAAGTATGCACTGCTTTTTATAGAAGTACCTATTTTATCTAAATTTTATGTAGTTACGAGTAGGTATATCCTGTCGAATCGCGGGCACACCGGTGTGCCAGTTAACAATTGATTACTTAGAAATTAACCAGAAGGTGTTATAAGAGCCATTTAAGTTGTACCATAAACAAAAAAGAAAAAATCTAATCTAAATATAAATTAAATACAGTTTCTTTTTAAATAAGTTTTGGGCTATCAGAAAATACATATTATTAAGTATGAAGATACCACGAATCTTCCATCGGTAATACATTTTCTGACAGATACCGTAACGTAAATACAGCGGGAAAAGCCGTTGCCAAAACAAACAATTTAAATATCTAAACTTAGCCTCATGTATTGACGTAATGTCTCTTTAAAAATAATTTGGTAAACAGGATCTAGGAAACAGGCAAAACAACAAAAATATATCGCGTGTCTAATTCAATATACTTTCAATGTAAAAAAAAACTTTAAGTGTCAAACTGGTTTTGTATTACTAACTTGGGCGAGTCGAATATTATTTTATAAATTATAAGGAGCTCAGACCACAAGAATATTATTCTTTGGATCTGAGTTTATTTGATCAGGCAGTGAACAAAAACAATATTGATAAACACATTTAAAAATAGATATTTAAGCTTCTTTACTTCCAACGCCTATATTGTAGTACTATTAGTTTGTATGTGTATACCTATATGTTTTGTACTTTTTCACGTGCAACGGCTGGTAGAATTAATACACAGCAATTACATATAACAAATTAGTACTGCAAATTTAGTACACAGATAGGCTAAGAGTAACACAGAAGCTACTGTACGCAAAAAAATTTACTAAAAGGTGACGATATCACTACATATTCGTATTATAAAACATAGTCCTCCGCCACGTCTGTCTGTCTGTCTGTTCGCGACAAACTCAAAAATTACTGCACTGATTTTCATGCTATTTCATGCTTTTTATATTATTCACCAATAGATAGAGTGGTTCTCAAGGAAGATTTTAGTATATAATATACATTGGCTAAAATATAACGATATTTGTTGGAGGTGTCGGAAAAAAAATAAGCCGAAAACGCTGCCCTTTGAGATATAACAAAATAATGTATGGTGGAACTGTGTATCTTATATAGGTCTACAGAAAAGTCTCTATAGCATATTATATCTATATCTTAAGGGTAACATACTAACTACTATATCTATACTAAACGTCAAACGTAACTAGGGACGAACCCGAGCGGAGCGAGGGTGAGTCGCTAGTAATATTATAAACATAAAACTTAAAAGGGACGGACTCGATCGAGCGAAAGATTTTGTTTGTAGTTTGTACTATAAGTAAAGTCTATACACTATCAGAAATATTAAACTTTGAGGAGCTATTACCTCCCTGGAAAACTTCTTAGTTCTGATAATAAATAGTATTATAACTTGGATTTATTTATAACATTTTTTCGTCATAAGATTCAAATCAAGACAGTTCTTTTTGCATGGAGAACTTAATTATTTATATTTCATTGTATTTTTAACTGTTACGTCTTCGAACTGCTTATAAAGATAAAAAATAATAACAATATTATCATATATCGACGATACGTTTGGCTCAGTTTGTAGTGACCCTACTTGCTGTGCCAGCGGTTGCGGGTTCGAGTCCCGCTGGGGGCATTCATTTGTGCGATGAGCACGAATGTTTATACTCCAGTCATGGGTGTTTATATTTATAATATGTATGTATTTAAAGTTAAATATGTGTAGTGTATCAACTATCTGGTATCCATAACACAGGCTTCGTAGCTTACCATGGAACTAGATGGTGCTGTGTTAATGTCCCAGCATATTTATTATTATTATTTAATTATTTATATATGTAATTATGAGATTCACACATTAACATTCCACATGTCTCATCCGCAACTGGTTTTGCAATAATGTATAATACTAAGTATAAATAATAGAGCTATAAACTCGGTCGTTGCCAGCAAATCATGTTTAAGTCACTAAAACAGCGAATAGAATTATTTTAACCTTCAAAAAATTGTGGTTTTAAATTTGTCATATAATACTTATATATATATATATATATATATATATATATATATATATATATATATATATATATATATATATATATATATATATATATGTTTTATGCATAGAATTATTATGCTGTATTTAACTCATAAAGTAAATTGCCTTATTGATTAGTTGCTAGAATATACTTAGGTTATGGGTTCGATCCTGTTTAAGCTAAAATATTTAAAATCATTGTTACTCCAGGCTGATATATTGATAAATCGTGTAGAGTATGCTTTAATTACCAAAAATATAACAAGACACTATATGCAGTATCAAAATTAACTCACAATCAGAACTAATCAAAAAAACCATAATTGCCTTATTCGTATATGATTAATCTTTATCAGCCATTATTTTTATATCGTAAGGTACTTCCGTTCTTATACAATGACACAACTTGTCACAAAAATCATTTGCATGATTTTAGTTTATAATTTTGCAAATATTATTTTTTAATGCAAAAATTTATGAGTAAATATGTATTTTTTTAATAGATCTGCCTTATATTCTGAATTAACATAGACGTTACACATTCTTTACTGACACAGACCACAGAAACATACAGACAGAGACCGTCAAAAAACAACCTGTCTATACATATCATAAACTTCCGAGTCGAATCTGTACATTAAATATTATTCGGAAAATCTTATTGAAATACTTAGTCATTATTATCGACACAGAGGCCAAATCTATAGTTTTTAGAATTTTTGTCTGTCTGTCTGTCTGTGTTGATGAAATTTAGAGAGTGAGTCGCTAGTAATAGAATCAACATCATAATAAGTATAGAAGTTTCTATAGTATGATGACATTATGTCAGGTGACATGACGCTTAGATGTGTCATTTCCATATTTTCATTAGTTTTTTTTATAACGCTTCGAAATCAGTATTAGTAACAAAATTGAATTGAATAGTTTTTTTTATAAGAGATGACAATTGATGTAGCGCCATCTTGTGTAAATCCGCTAGTCAGTTTTATATTTTCTCCTTCCTTGCATAGAAATAAAATGATTGAGTTATGAGAAGTTAAAACTTAAAAGTCAAGAAACGATGTGAAACATACCAAAAAGTGTCTGTCTGTCTGTTTTTACCCGTTACTAAGAAACTATTGAATTGATATTATTAGGACTATCACTAGCGGATAAGGGGCTCTAAATCCGTAGGTTATAGACTACTTTTTATCCTTTAGAGTGAACAGTTGTCACAATGTTAACGAAATAAAAGTTCTAACAATGTTAAATTATTATTTAAAATCTATTTATTTGTGAATTATTTGTGAATCTAAAAATGCAGAAAAAGTCGATAACATTTGGCCTTATAGAAGAAAAACACACTCTCTGAAAACTCCCTTCTTATTACGGTTCATAAGATTCAAGCTCGCTGACAGACAGACGGATGAACATTGGAGACAGCGGACAGCTCAAAGAGCTGTATACATAAAACATTAAACTGTAAGAAAATAGTATCGTCATAATAGTATTTATAGCTGAACAAAATCAATTCAATGCGAATTGAACAATAAAAGGTTTTTTCTCATTAAAATAATTAGCATTTACCTACATTACAAAGATAAGAAGGTACACTTATGTAATATTTAAATAGGTTTTACGATGTCATTGTTTTAAGTCGATATAATACAGTGTTATACGATTGTTTATTATTTTTATAGGAAATTATTAAATTAAACTTTATCTGTAATTAAGTAGGCTAAGACCTATTTTCTACAGCTTTCAAAGTTAAGAAATACTATTCTTTTGTCTGGTATAAAATAATTCATAACACAATTCTTCTATATGTATAGATAATACGAGATTCTGGAGATAGTGAGAAAATTCAGAGATCCAAAGTAACGTAAATTAATAAAAACGTTTGAAAAAAATATTTTAAATCGATTAAAAACTTTGTGATGTATTTGGATATGAATCGATCTTTGCAAAAATCGATGTTATATAATAATATAATAGTATTGCAACTCAGTCTAGTAACATGTTTAAATTTAGATATAATATAAATGAATAATGAATTGTTATTTTTAAATTATCTCGATACGGAGTTACAAAATTGTTCTTTGTAATTCAAGGAAAACAATACAATAGCAACGTAATTGATTCCCTTAAAAAACTAATAAACATTGGCAGATGATAAACAATAAACATGTCCTCCGATTTGAATGTAAAGACGATAAATGTAGAACATATTTATATCTTTATCTATATAAGTAATAAATTAGAATTTAATCATCAAAATAATATAATTAATATGCAAATATCATCTTTGTTATTATTTTTGAAAAAAATAGAGGCCAGGACAAAGTTTTTGAACTTATACTTCTTTTGGCACGTTTGGAAAAAATTATGAGAGTAAAGTTTTTACGATGCGCGCGCACACCGACAGCCAAAAAGCGACATCATGAAGTTAGCCGAAAGCGACAAGATGAAGTTAGCTGCATTCCTTTTACAAACAGAGAGTTGTGACATACGGGATGAAATCTTTAGCTATCTTTGTTCTGTTACGCCAAACAAGTATAACTTCTTACATGCGTACATAAGTACACACACACACTTTTTTTTATTTATAAACCTGTGCACCATGGATGTTTACGCATTACGCGAGAAAAGCCGAAGCAATTTTCAAACTTAAGCTGACATGGTTCTAGTTTTTATTACAATCGATTGACTTGACATAAAGATACTTCTTCCATATTAGGAATTAAAAAAGTAGTATCTAAGCCACTAAAAATAAATCATTTATTTAAACGATCATAAAAAATCGACAAAACACTTGATTTTATTGACTATAGGTATAATATCATGTACACGCGTAAATTATTGCGTTTGACGATATTACAAAAGTAATTAACAATTCTTCCTCGTATTTTAATTATATTTTTAATTGATGTTATTATTTTTATTGATGATATTTACTCATGTGTTTCTCGTAAAGTACATAAAATAACGCTAATGATAATTTGATTGGGAAAAATGATTCCCCTAGAAGTAATTAGAGATGTTTGTTTATTACTCTTGTTTCAAACTAGTAACTTGCTCTTGCTTCGCTCGGTTTGTCTCCTTTTCCCAAACAGTACATCGTCTCAGTGCTTATTTTTCCAAACAACCGACTTACCGAAAGAGTTTTTAATACAGAATTATTGATTTTTAAATGTCAACTCTATTGGTATAAAATACAAATTTTACTTTGAAATAAAAAAAAACAAAAACATATGTATTTTATCTATATACTAGCGACTTACCCTTGCTCCTCTCGGGTTCGTCTTTCTAGATACATTTCAAAGATTAGTATAGATTTCTTAGAGATATTTTCCCGCAGTGAAAAGTATCCTATATGTTGACCCGAATATTATTAGCTATTATCACACCAAATTTCAACAAAATCAGTCTAGTGGTTTTCTTGTGATGCATTCCCAGACAGACAGACAGACAAAAATTCTAAATACTAAAAGCCTCTGGTATAATAATGAATTTTTCAATAAGATTTTCCAAAAAATATTTAATGTACAGATTCGACTCAGAATTTTATTAGCTATATAATGTATAGATAATATGTATGTATATAAATATTAGAAATAAAACTTTGTTTTTAAAATAGAGGATTAAAACTCTAGGTACTGTAAAGCACAACAATAAGGTATTGGTACTTTAAATAAATAAGCACTAAGGCGTAGCCTATGTTTTACTCTATAGTCTATCTGTCAATTAATAAAATTTTATCCAAATTCGTTCAGTCAGTCGTTTTAGCGTGAAGGACGAACCAATATACAGACACATAATGTTCACATTTAGCAGTAGTCCGATTTTATTATATGTAGGAGTATAATTGTGTACACCTGCGACGGTATCAAAATATGGAAAATTCAAAAAGCGGATGAAAAACATGGTTAATATCATCACAAAAATAATGTCAGTGGCGTTTAAAGCTTATAGCAGGAGATCCCGATCTATTTGGTGGACTCTTCACTCTTTTTTCGAAATATATTGTTTTAAATCCGCTAATCCGCACTTGGCCAGCGTGGTGGACTATGGCCTGATTCCCCTCGTATTGAGGGAGGCCCGTGCCCAGCAGTGGGACGTTAAAAAGGGCTGAATACACATACATTGTTTTAAACAATAAAAACATATTAACAAACACGACCCAGGCGGGTTGTCACCCAAAATTTGCTCCAGGCTATTTTTTATTTAATTTTTTTTTTTTTTTTTTTAAAGTACATGAACTCGTTTCCTATGACAACTTACTATCAATCGAAAGTAAAACACTTGTAGAAAATGCCATCATACGTTTAGCGGCCTTTTTCGAATCCACATTATCTAACATCCAGATACGAATAAATTGAAGTAGAAGTTTCCGCAACCAACCCAGTATTAAAATGTAGATAATTTTATTAAAAATTTAATGATTATACGGTTGTTATACCAAAACATCCCCAGGCTAGAGGTTTTTTAATTAAAAACGGCCTGGAGCAAATTTTTGGTGACAACCCCCCTGGGTCGTGTTGATTAATGTTTTATTGTTTGAAAAATATATTTCGTCTGGAAAAAGAGTGAGGGGTCCACCACATAGATCGGGATCTTAGACTATTAGGATCATAAGTATATTAATGTTTTTTAGTTTGTATGTATTTGTTGTTATGTGTTTTCTAATAATAAATAACTAATTAATCAGTACGTATGTTTTAAAATTAAACTATGTATATAACAAAATGGAAGTAAATAGCATAAATATAACTGTATTCATTTCTTAATTAGATGATTTTATGTTTCTAATAATATAACTTTGTCAGCTCAAAAATATGTACAATGTTATATACATTTATGGAAAAGTATTAATATTATAAAGCTATCAGTGGATAAACAAATTATAATGCAAACATAAAATTTAAATATGCCATACATTTGTATAGCATATTTAAATTTTAATATTTTTCAACTCTAAAGTTTTTTGCGGTGGCAACGCGATTGTATATTATATAAATTAAAATACAGTATTTTACCTTTTCTCATTAAACATGTATAAAAAGTTTCCAAGATTTATCATTATTTATATTATATGTAAATTTTATAACATTTTACAATAACAACTTAGTTCTAACTTAAAGCCAACTTAGATATGTATCTAACAAAAAATACTTACCAAACTGTCCGTAAACAATATTCACGCACAGACACACACACAAACTATATATATACACCTTCCCCATGTCCGATCTGCGCAGGAGTTGATTTTAAACTGAATTTTTATAATATTTTTCAAGCGGCCGTTTCAACCGCGTACGGTCAACTAGTGGTGATCTTGACCGACTTTACAATATAAGCGTTTGCGGTGACAAGTGACCATTGGCGACCGGAACTTAAGTCCAATGGTATTTGGAAATCCCTATATATATTAGGATCACTTGCATGAAATTCTCTAAATTGATATAATTTGCCTTTTTTTCATTTATATAAAAAACGTTGATAATATGATAATAAGTAAATGAGATTTAAATGTCGGTTGATTGATGCGTTTTATAGATTTTTTGGCGATTTATTTCTTGTTCACGGTATTTCGAATACTTTTCAGTGAACATGGTCACAGAAGAGACTGTTTTGATGTCTCTAAAGTCATAGTTATTACTGACGACGTCTACCCACAAAATTTTATAATAATGAAGAAAAAGTAGCTACGGGTATCGTGCAGTAAGGCCGGCAACGCATTTGCAAGCCTTGCGGTGTTGCAGATGTCCATGGGCGGCGGTAATCACTTACCATCACGTGAGCCTCCTGCTCGTTTGCCCCCTTGATGACATAAAAAAAAAAAAAAAAAAATTGAGCCCAAATGACACGCCACAGCCACGGAACAAAGAACATTGCAATATTAAAAAAATAGTACTATTGTACACTTATGTGATCCTTAAAAGTTAAAAATTCTATCGATAGATTGATTTCGTTCCTTGATTTGTCACTTTTAGGCGTGACAGACACTGTACAGTTTAGTTCGCTAATTCGCCAAACCTGTATAGAATCCAAACTGTTCTTCCGTAAATTATACGTTTCCTAAACATATTGAAGATTTTTGATATCACCAAATTTAGAATTTTCATGACCCTACTTTTTTATGACATTGGAATTTTGCAAAATTAAATTTAAGATCAGATTGCTGAGGAAGATGGCTTGCTTTCTTGCCATCTGGTATTTTTATGGATGCTGGGTGATAAAGAGATGAAGCAGTAGGTATCTACAATATTAATTTATTTTATCAATTAAATTATTTTGACATCGGTAAAAAATAACTAAATTGAATTTCCATTACATATTTTTTCACTATATTCAATATGTTTTATTTATTTTTATAAAATAAGATTATATTTATATAATCTATAATTATAAATGAGTTTGTGACATATTTTTCCTATTATTTCGAAGTTTAATTTACTTTTTTGTCACCGACGCCAATGCGTTACAACAAAAGTAGCCTCAAGAAAGACATCGGAAGACGTATTTAAATCGTCGGAAATAAAGAAGTTTGATAAAATTACGAAGATCGAAAAAAAGATATTCGAAGTATTATGCAGAGAGGTAATTGATGGGTTTTTTTATGGCCTGATAGGTATGTGGCTCCTATGGGAAGGTCTTGTTAGTCTATTGAAAAAAGTAACTTAGTAAAAGCAAGCAAAGCGCCAGTGAGTCATGAGTGGGCTTTTTTTAATTATAACTTTAAATAAAAACAAATTATTTGTTTATTGATAAAAAATTTACGGTTATAAAGCATCGGTTAACTTTTAATTTGCTTAGTTCTTATTGTATGATTCATTCGATCGGCAAGACCACGTAAAATATTGAAAAGGGGTCAACTTTTATTGGTTTTACCCGGGTGTTTTTAATGTAATTTAAATGATTTTCATGGCAATTATTTTATATTAAATATGTTGGGACATTAACACACAGCACCATCTAGTTCCATAGTAAGCTACGAGGCTTGTGTTATGGGTACCAGATAGTTGATACACTACACATATATAACTTTAAATACATACATATTATTTTTAAATATAATGTATTTAGTATGATTTAAAAGTAATCCAGGGTAAGGCTGACTAATCCAATTTAAATAAATATCTATCTACATAATATATAAAAGGCAAAAGTGATTGACTGATGTATCAACGCACAGGTCAAACCCTTAAGTCGAGAAAATTGAAATATCGCACATGTATTCCTCATATGACGCAGTCATCCACTAAGGAAGGATTTTTCAAAATTCAACCACCAATGGGGTGAAATAGGAGACAAAACTTTTTATTCTTTGGACATATTTGCATGAAATTTAGTATTTTTCGTAGTTTGATCGAGAGCGAAGCCGCAAGTTCTGCTAGTTTTATAAAATATCTTAATTAATTAAATCTCTAGATCACATATTTTTTAAATAATAAAAACAATCTTTTATTTAGTTTATAGAAAAATTGAAAATGAAAAAGCTCACACCTTATTTCCCTGTTTTGTTATGGCAATTCTCGTGAAACATCTAAATATATTCAAAAAATAACATCTTTAAAATGAGGTAGGATAATATGTGAAAATAAATCATAATCTACACTATAATATTATAAACTTTAAAGCAGCTGTCTGTTTGTTACGTTTTCACTTTTAAACTATTGAACCGATTTTGATAAAATTTAGGAAAGGTCGCTTACAATGTGGGCGAAGCCGCGGTCAATGACTAATATCCAATATATCATATTAAACGTAACATACGCTTACTATACTTACATATATGTTGTATATGCCTAACTCAACAAGTTAACCTGAGTATGTAACCTAGAATATATGAAACCTGTTTTAGTTCGTACGAGTAATATTTGTACAGCTCATTAGTTGATGTGAGACAAGTATTTTATGTCCTTTAAAATTTAAAACATGTCCTTAGCTGATTTTAAAAGATATGTTTAGAAAAATATAATATTTGATAAGATATTAAAACTTTTTTAACGCTTTATAAGCTCAATTTAATGCATCTAGAGTTTATATAGGACTAGCGACTCACCCTCGCTTCGCTTCGGGTTCGTCCCTAGACAAAAACAAATCTATCCCAAGGGACCCGTACACTTTTCCGGGATGATATATAGCCTATAGCCTTCCTCACTTAACGGGCTATCAAATGCAAAAAGAATTTTTGAAATCGGATCAGTAGTTTCTGAGATTAGCGCGTTCAACCAACCAACCAAACAAACAAATAAACCTTTCAGCTTTATAATATTTATTATATAGGATTTCAAAAATAGTTGATTCCGAATGTATAATATATTCTAACCTTACAAAACTAGAAAAATAAGCGACTCCGCCTTTGTTTCTTCTAACTTCGTTTTCTTACCAACTTTAAAATGTTACCCAATTCGGGTGTATTTATTGTGTAATCTATGCATCAATATGCGTATATATCTTTGTCAACCGGTTTTCTAAAATCTTTGATCTATATAAATAAATAAAATTGAAGTGTCTGTTTGAAATGTCAAAATAACAGCTTTTTACTAAATCGAATATCTTATCTTATATATTTAAACGAGCAATTCTTGTATATTTATATCTTTATATCTTTATTAATTTATACCAGCGATCTCGGAAACGGCTCTAACGATTTCGCTGAAATTTGGAATGTGGGTGTTTTCGGGGGCGAAAAATTGATCTAGATTAGTCTCATGTCTGGGAAAATACGTGTTTTCGAGTTTTCATGCGGTTTTCTTTTGCATTATTCTACGCAGAATATGGTCGGTAATTTAACTTACACTCGGATGTAAGCATCGTGGTCAAGCGGTCAAGGCGCAAGTTATATAACAAACATGCCCGGGATCGAGTCCCGGTCGGATTACAAAGTTTTTACTTTTGTTTTTTTTTGTATTTATTCAAGTTTTTAGTTTTTTTATCTAAAAAAACGATATAACAAAAAAGAACTCCTAGCGAAGCACGGTCGCTCCGGTACTGCATATGAAATTATATACGGTACTTATAAGAAAAACACTATTTTTAAATTTTTTGTCTGTCTGTCTGTTTGTTCCTTTGTTCCAGCTAATCTCCGAAACGGAGATAATGATTTTGACGGGACTTTCGTTGGCAGATAGCTGGTGTTATAAGGAGTAACTTACGTTACTTTTATTTTAAAAGAAGAATTACGATCCCGCTCAAAAAAATTACAACGTACTTATGGACGCACCCGAGCGAAGCGAGGGTAGGTCGCTAGTAAAAAAAAGGCTCTCTCTTAAGAGAAAAAATATAATTAGGAGTTTAATGATCTGATCCTTGATCCTTCGCAGCATAAAAAGAAGGACAAACAAACTAAACTGCAAACATCCATTTATCAGCTGCAGGTCAAGGGCAGTAGATAGTGTATCAAATCCTACGTACGCAGTGTTATTTAATATTTTATCTGTTTAATGTAATTTAATGTGGTCAATTGAAGCAAAAGCAAGAATTTACGGCTGCAAGTCCGGTGGTCTTGGGTTAAAGCTCGTAAAGCAATCGGTCCTGCTGATGTCTTACGGGACACTCGCATATACGTATCTTTATATGGATTTTTAAACCTAAGTTGCAGACGGCCTATAGAAAATATGCATTATAGCCGCACAATAGTATTACACTTAAAAAATCTGGACAATTAATTGAAATTCATTTCTTTCCTTCTGCCACGAAATACATGTGGTTTATTTTTTATTGCTTCACTAGTGACTCACTCTCGCTCCGCCCGGATTCGTCTCTAGTTACGTATTAGCGATTTCTAAGAGATGAGATATTTTCCCGCAGTAAAAAGTACCTATCCTATATGATGACTCGGATAAGATAATAACCAGCTGTCATCATATCAAGTTTCATCAATATCTGTCCAGTGATTTTCTCATGATGCTTTCCTAGACAGACAGACAGACAGACGAAAATTCTAAAAACTATAGATTCGGCCTCTGTATCGATAATAATGACTATTTCAATAAGATTTTCCAAATATACTTAATGTACCGATCAACTCAGACTTTTATTATATGTAAAGATTATTTATTACTTAATCTTATAGATTATCCATAAAAAATATAAGTAAGACCGCTAAAATGTTGAATATAGTACTATATAGTAGTATGCGAACGTGGCTTTAATGTATTGATGTAGCATATGTATGAGATCTTACAATTGTACCTAATATGATAATTAATTTATTGCTTGAGTTATGACTCTATTAAGGATACCTTATAATTGAAACTTAATATTACTTATAATTCAATATTAATGATAAGTACCTGGGCGAACGAGCTTCGCTTGAAGTTTTTGGTAAAAAGTACAATTTTCTTAAATAATTTGGCTTGAAAATAAAAAAAAATAAAAACTTAAATACGAAAAAAAAGCAAAAAAAACAAAAGTAAAAACTTTTATCCTACCGGAATTCAAACCCGGACACCTGTGATTATCAATCTTGCGCCTTGGCCGCTTGACCACGATGCTTATGCCCCAGCGTTCGAAATTAACGACCATATTTTGCGTGAAATAATGTGAAAGAAAACCGCATGAAGTTCGAAAATACGCTTTTTCCCAGACATAAGACTAATCTAGATCGATTTTTCGCCACCGAAAACCTCCACATACCAAATTTCTACGAAATCATTACAGCCGTTTCCGAGATTGCCGGTATAAATCTATACAGATAAATAAAATTGGAGTGTCTGTTTGTAATATGAAAATAACCGCTTTTTACTAAATGCATATGGATGTATACACGGTACATATACCAAAACAACATTTTTTACAATTTTTGTCTGTCTGTCTGTCTGTTTGTTCCGGCTAATCTCCGAAACGGCTGGACCGATTTTGACGGGACTTTCACTGGCAGATAGCTAATGTTATAAGGAGTAACTTAGGCTACTTTTATTTTAAAAAAAGAATCAGGGTTCCGCGAAAAAAAATTAAAACCCATGAAATTGTGAACAAAATCTGCATATGGCGTACGCACCCGAGCAAAACGAGGGAAAATCGCTATATAATTTAAATGAATATCTTAGAAGTAGCAAGCTACTATTTATGTATACCTAAACATAGCTAACCGTGAAAACGTACCTAGGGAAGAACGCGAGCGAAGCGGGCGTGAGTCGGTAGTAAATAAATAAATAAACAAGAATCGCTCGTTTAAAGGTATTAGATATTAATAAGTAGGTACGTTATGAATCCTAGTCCTCATAACCAAGCTATCTATAAACGTTAAGCAAAATACTTATGAATTGTTTATCTAATAGATTTAACAATGTAATTGAACATATGTAAATTAAACTAGCGCCTGTTTTAATATAGAAATAAGGAAAATGTAAATGTCACAAGGTAAAATATCATCTATACATATAATAAAATTCTAACGAAGTCGAATATGTACTTCAAATATTTTTTTGAAAATCTCATTGAAATTGTCGTTATTATCGATACAGAGGCCGAATCTATAGTTTTTAGTTTGTCTGTCTATCTGGGAACGCATTACGAGAAAACCACTGGACAGATTTTGATGAAATTTAGTATGATGATAGGTTACCCGGGTCAATATATAACATAGTTTTTATTGCGGGTAAATATCTAATCCCCGAGAAATTTATACTGAACCTTAAAACGTAACTAGGGACCTCGAGCGGAGCGGTGGTGAGTTGCTAGTAAAGGGATAAAAATTGTGAGACTGTAAGAAGATAAGTTTGACGTTATATCGTCTTTTCAATTCTGTTAGCACATTTTAAGCTACTTAATCCATACTTCCATAGTAATTATATAAATGCAAAAGTAACTCTGTCTGTCTCCTTTTCACGCTTAATCCGCTGAACTGATTTAGATGACATTTAGTATGGAGATAGTTTGAGTTCCTGGGAAGGACATAGGATAGTTTTTATCCCGAAAATCATCCCTTAAAGAGGTGAAAAGGGCGATGAAAGTTTGTATGGATTCCCATGTTTCAAGTAAGGGTGTTTCAAGTTTCAAGTACATATATATTTTTTCAAATTTTTAAAGTAGGTACTTACTTTTCTATATCTATGTATGTACATTACACATATATAGTTTATACATACATATATGTAGTTTATTCTATACTAACCGTGAAAACGTACCTAGGGACGAACGCGAACGAAGCGACCGTTAGTCGTTCATATAAACTTTTTTGTATAACGTTGACAATTGACATAATATGCATGTACGCGTACCACTTGCTTACATATATATATATATATATATATATATATATATATATATATATATATATATATATATATATATATACTCGTAGTTCTATGGAGACTCGCCGCTCTATTTCACACTAAAACGCTTTGGAATCTTCCTCGACTTAATGGGGCGTCGCAGGATCATTAAAGCACTCAACCACGACGCCCCGGTGGCTGGCCTACCGAAGCGGACAAATCCCGAAAATTGTCTATGCATCAAATATATTATTATAATAAGAACTATTCATCAAAATTCGAATTAAAACTACTTATGTGTAATTTTTACTTTAGTTAGTATATATTGTCAATTATTTGAGTTTAACATGATTACTACTCTTACGGTAAAGGAACACATCGTGAGGAAACCTGCATGTCTGAGAGAACCTAACAAGTTTTTGAAAGACATGTGAAGTCCGCCCGCACTTGGCCAGCGTGGTGGACTATGGCCTGAACCCCCTTGTGTTGAAGGGAGGCCCGTGCTCAGCAGTGTGACATTAAAAAAAGGGCTGAACACAGAGTTTTAAGCTCATATGCATAAGCTTTGTTTCTTGTTACATACAGTACCAAGTTCTTCTTTGTGGTGCCGTGGCATAAGGTACATTACAAAGACAAATGTTAATAGGATTCTACTAACCAAAGCTATGATACAAATGATTAGAGGAAAACGAATCTGGAATAAATAAAAAGACCGTAATTAACCCGAGAAACAAGCTAACTTAGCAATTCATCTACATAACGGAGACGGAGAAGTTAATCCATACAGATAAATAAAATTGGAGTGTCTGTTTGTAATATTAAAAAAAACCGCTTTTTACTAAATGCATATGGATGGATGTATACACGGTACATATACCAAAACAACATTTTTTATAATTTTTGTCTGTCTGTCTGTCTGTTTGTTCCGGCTAATCTCCGTAACGGCTGGACCGATTTTGACGGGACTTTCACTGGCAGATAGCTGATGTTACAGGGAGTAACTTAGGCTACTTTTATTTTAGAAAAAGAATCAGGGTTCCGCAAAAAACATTAAAACCCATGAAATTGTGAACAAAATCCGCGTACGGCGTACACACCCAAGCAAAACGAGGGAAAATCGTTTTATAATTTAAATGATAAATAAATGAATATCTTAGGAAGCTATACTATATAGCTAACCGTGAAAATGTACCTAGGGACGAACGCGAGCGAAGCGAGCGTGAGTCGCTAGTCCATACTAATATTATAAATTTGAAAGTTTGTAAGGATGGATGGATAAATAAATAAATATGTTGAGAGATTAATACACTACATTGGTTTTGGATGTATGTTTGTTACTCTTTCACGCCAGAACGGCTAAACGGATCTAGATGAAATTTAGCACAGAGATAGACTATAGTCTGGAATAGCACATAGGCTAATTTTTATCTCGAAAAAATGTACGGTTATTATAGGATAGATATGTTTTTGTCAAGGGACGAACCCGAAGCGAAGTGAGGGTGACTCACGAGTATTACTAGTATTAAATATATTATTATTGATATTAATGAGTCTCAGTGTGTATTTTTCACTTAACAAAGTAGTGATTATTTTTTTATTACAATTTACAATGCTATGAAAACTATTACAAAAAGTGTAACAAAAAATCTGATGCTACATAAAATTAGTTACATTTGTTGTATACTAACATGGAGTAAAATAATTTTCAAATGGATTTTGGAGCCGATATATCTTACAGTAGTTTTTTATCTGCTGGATGGATGGAACTCAGTGGAACATTTTTATTTACATATGAAAGTCTTAGTCGGCTTTTTTAAGCTCAAAATAAATATTGTCTTACGTGGGCAAAGCCGCTGACAAATACTACTAGTCTTCAACATTTCTGATATATGTAATTAATATTTAATAACTAGCAAAACCCGCGGCTTCGCTCGCATTTAATCTACAAAAACATGTTTTCCTTTATGTTTCCTTTCTGTTTTTTTAATAGATAGAGTGATTCAAGAGGAAGGTTTATAATATGTATAATACATGCATATTATAGTACAGAAAAGCCGAGAAATTCAAAGATTTGTATTTTATAGTAAACGTTAAAACGCAGGACGAACCCAAGCCAAGCGAGGGTGAATCGCAAGTGTATTTATAAAATATTAAATTACTTGGATATTGTCCATACAAAAATATTATCTTCGCGATTAAAAATCAGGGTTGTAGAAGGGTGAAAAATACTTTACGAGTTACGACCTATTCTCATACCTACAAAATATACAAAAAAAAAACATCAAAACTGGTCGAGCCGTCTCAGAGGAGTGCGACCACAACACGAGATATTTATATATTAGATAATAAAAAAAAATCTTACCTGTTGTTATTTTCTCGGACTTCTCCCTTCTATGATTTTTTCCGTTTTTAACAACTATTTTATATTTACGCTTAACACGATTCACGTTAGGTGCGTAATTTGATTTGTACACGTAAGTATTATTATAATCATAATTTTTTGACGCGTAAATTCCAGGGGAGCTATAACTAGGATGGGATGCTTCAAAACTTGGAAAGGCATAAATATACTGATTTTGATCGAAGTCATGTTGTCCGTATGAGGGACTGGGATACAAATTATAGCATAACTTTCTTTCTACGGAGTATTTCTTACCATAAACATGAGGTACACCGTATTGGTATTCATGGCAAGAACGGTCTTGCAATAGGTTAGTGATGAGGTTGTCAATGGCTTCGTAGTACTCTGGGGCATGGGTAGGGGTTGGGGGTTTATACACTAAAGGGGTGTGAAGGCACCTTCTAGTATTTTGGGCTAAGATAAGGAAAATAGGGAAAGATTGTATAATATTACATAACGATGACGAGCTGACTGTCATTTTGAAATGTTTTAAAAAATATTTTTTAATGTTATTAACTTTTTTACATATATTTTTGTTATAATAAAGTGACCGTCTGTTCGGAATTTTCAAGCAAAACTAAATCATTATATGTACCATAAATGCATAGGGAAAGTGGGTTATCTTCAAAATCTAAATGATTCCAAATATTACTATGTCACAACGAATATAATTGAAATAATTGAGCGATACTGAAGCGGATCGTTTTTAAAAATAATGCGCTATTGCATAAGGATTTGGATAACCTTTTTATAATTTTAAAATTAGAAAATTAAACATTTTGTTACAAAAACATAATTTGTTTTTTTTCTATCAATGTAATTTTAGTTTATTTTTATGATGTTTTAGAGATATTAAAGGTTTTGAAACAGAATAATAATGATTTTTGTTTGGTACGAAAACAAAAAAAAAATGTAGTTTGGCAGTGGTAGCCCAGTGGTAACGCGTTCGCTTGGAAAACCGAGTGACGCGGGTTCAAATCCCGAGTCTCGCTCCTCTGATATTTTCATGTGCGAATCATTTCTAACATGATTACCACTTGCCTTACGGTGAAGGAATACATCGTGAGGAAACCTGCGTGTCTGAGAGAACCTAGCAAGTTTTCGAAAGACATTTGAAGTCCGCCAAGCCGCAATTGACCAGCGTGGTGGACTATGGCCTGATCCCCCTCGTATTGAAGGGAGGCCCGTGCCCAGCTGTAGGTTAAAAAGGGCTGAATTCAACTTATTTTTCTTTTTAATTACTTTCTATGCAGAGTAGATAAAGATAACTCGGATTTGCACTTGGCGTCAATATTAGATAGTATTGATTGCAGCATGTTGTAACAAGGTTTGAACTGAAATTATCTAATATATACTAATTTTTGCCCTAAGTCCTGGACTTGAATCCACGACCTCTAAAATAGTGGGCATTGGGCAGCGATAATTAAGCCAGTGTACGTTTTGAACGAAGAAGTAATTATAGAGCATTATTAAAAAAAAGTTTGTTTTTTGTATTTATAATATTGTCTAATGCTTTGGTGATCTTGTGCCAAGCATGTACGTTTGTAGATCAGGAGGTACTGAGTTCAAATCCCGGGTCGGTCTATGTTTAAATTATTGCATTCACGCTTCGGGGAAAACGTAAAGCAGTCGGTCCTATGCCTTTTCTCTTACTGGTAGTATCGAATTATCGTTTCACCGGAGTATGAGAGTGACAGGAATAGAGAGTGCACGTTGCGTCTGCGCGTACACGCTATGCATTATAATATCTCCTCCGCAATTGGCTAGTCTCAGTGAGATTGACTATCATGCTCATTGTATACATGCGCACACACACTAACACAGACACACACACACACCACACACACACACACACACTCACACACACCACACACACACTCACACACACCACACACATATATACCAATGCACCTAATTAATATACTATATAATACTATATGTAAAACATTAGATCTTTATCTTTATTTTACTTAAAATAGTCTTTGTTATTCTGTGTAATTGAAATGTCAGACACTGTTGTTTCCATTACGTTGGATTTATAATTTTTGGAAAATAACGTCTGTTGAGTAATATAATATTTAGTACGTACTTATAATAAGGGTCAGTGGAAGCGTCTTTCCAAAGACCTTGTACGATTCTGGAAATCGAGCAGCATTTTATTGGAACGGATCTTACACATATTTTTCCTTAACGAATACTACATTAGTATGAACTAATGTATTATTATTTATTACAAGCCTTTAATTGTGACTTTACTCGATAGCATAAAAATAAATAAGTTTTCTAAATAAATCAGGATGGAAGAAAAATACCTTAAATATTGAACCAAGATTCACTAAAAGAAAATATTCTTAAAAAAATTGATTTAAAAATCGGAATAACCGCATTTGAATATTTTTTAAAAAGCTTACCTGACCCAGGAATCGAGCTAACTAAAAATGTAATAAGCGGTGTATCTTTTGCATTTTTAGTTGGTTCAATTATTATTTTATCGTATTATATCTATTATCTATAGTAGCTATATTTAATTCTTTCTTCTTTTTACTTCTTAACCTCTAGCTTCTAGCCTTAATAACATTTTTTTTAATTTACGTTGAGAAAACACGTGTCATTTTTATTTATTTTTATCGAAAATCTGGCTTGATTGATATATTTCAGTAGTGGTCAATGGTACTTTAAAAGGGGCTGAATTATATGAGCAAAATATATAATATACTCATACAAACGTACATTACAAAACTAACAATAGACACTCTGATGGGTTTGTGGTTAGACTAAATTAACTATAATATGATTCATAATCTAGTTTCATATTCATTATGCATCTGTTAGTTTAAAATAACCTTGTACGGACTTCTTAATTAGTAACCTAGCATTTTGATCTCATTACGTAATAGTTTCAAATATTGACATTGATGTAATAATTCAATTCAATTCAATTCAATTTAATCATCATTATTATTATGACCTACCCGTTTTTGTCCACTGCTGGACCTATGCCCAGCCTATGGCTTCTCCTGTGGCACGCTTCTAACCTCGGTCTTCAGTTATATACATTGAAATAAATAAAATAAAATAACTTTTATTACTGAGAATATTACATATGTACAAATTTTATTCTTAAGCGTTTAAAAAATAAAAAGTAAAAAATAAAAAAATTACCACTACTTATAGTTAATGCGCTGCAAATTCAAAGAATGTGACTATATATTGACAAGCGACTCACCCTCGCTCCGCTCGGATTAGTATAGATTTCTCAAATTCAAATTCAAATTCAAATTCAAAATATTTTATTCAGCATTAAATTATTACAATTTTTTACTGAACGTCATGAGTCTACTACCAGTTCGGAAAAATGAAACCTCAGACCTGAGAAGAACTGGCGAAAGAAACTCAGCGGGACTAATATTTTTTTTTAATAAATTGTAATTTACAATATTTTTATAAAGTTGAAGTAGCCTGGAGGCGATCACTTCATTCCCAAGGCGTGCTATCTTCTATGAAATTATTTATTGTATAATAGCCTTTAGCACACAAACGTTCTTTAACAATTTTTTTGAATTTAATGATAGAAGCTTTTTGAACATGATGACAACTCAAAGATGAGATGTTATCCAACAGTAAAAAGTATATGTTGACCCGGATAACCAGCTATCATCATATGAAATTTCATCAAAATCTGCCCAGTGGTTTTCTAGTGATGCGGTCACAGACAGATAGACAGACAGACAAAAATTCTAAAAACAATAGATTCGACCTTTGTATTAATAATAATGACTACTTCAATAACATTTTCCAAAAAATATTTAATGTACAGATTCGACTTAGAATTTTATTATATGTATAGATATATAGTTTTTGTATATCTTATATATTTAAACGAGCAATTCTTGTATATTTATATATTTATTTATTTATTTATTTATACCGGCGATCTCGGAAACGGCTCTAACGATTTTGCTGAAATTTGGTATATGGGGGCTTTCGGGGGCGAAAAATTGATCTAGATTAGTCACATGTCTGGGAAAACGCGTGTTTTCGAGTTTTCATGCGTTTTTCTTATGCATTATTCTACGCAAAATTTAATCGCGACATCTATACAACTCTGTCAGTAACACTTAGTCACTTAATGTAAAATTATTTTTAAGCCAAATTAAAAAGAAAATTGTTCTTATCGCGACATCTATACAACTTTCTCAGTAACACTAAGTCATTTAATGTAAAATATACAATCTTTTAAGAACTCCGAGCGAAGCTCGGTCGCCCAGGTACTAAATGATATTATATTACTAATTTAATAAATATTGGTATGGATATCACTATGCACAGCCTTTTCTATAATGTGTCTTCATGAAATAATATTCAAGGATAATTATAATATTTTTTAATAAACTTCCAAAAAGGAGGAGGTTCTATGTTCGTCTGTATGTATTTTTTTTTGTGTAGGTATGTTAATCGATATTTTCTCCAATTGTGAACCGATTTAAAAAAATCTTATTTAGTTCGAAAGGGTATCTCTCTCTCTCTCGAGGTGGTCCCATTATCATCAAGTTAGGATCTAATGTTGGAATTTCAAGGAAATCTAGGAAAAACCCACTAATTTACAATGTAATAAAATCTTAGAAGTCAATTTTGACCCATTTCTCGGTTTCCGATTGAGCTGAAATTTAGCATACTTATGTAAGTTTAGTAACAATGTAATAATCTGGTACTCTTGAGCTGATCTGATGATGGAGTCAGGAGGTGGATAGTGGAACTCCTCGGAACAGCTGGTGCCAGCCGATACAATTCAAAGCACACCGACTTCGAAAATATTTGATTAGATATCTATAGTAAATGAAAACTACCAATCAGTTATTTCTTACTTTTTAGTACTTTTATTTGAAGTCGGTTCTCATTTTTTTTAAAGTTTTTATTTATACTTTTATCATTAAACACAAATTTTAAAATGAATCAAATAATTTTTTTACCAAAATTATTTTATAAAATATTTCACTGTTTATTGAAATTGCATAATGTTATAACATTTTTATAGTATGTGTAAAATTTAATACATAATATGTACGTTGTATGATGAGGACGCCGTCTTAATCATTGAGATGTTTGAGTTTTGTAATATCTAGGTATTATATATCCTCGGGTGGCCTGAGCTCTTATTTGCTTTAAAAACTTAAATTTCTCACAGGTTCTTAGGTACTAAGAAAGTTTCTCAGAGGTGCTAAGAAAGTTTTTGTACTTATATTTTCCTTGAGATGTCAAATACTGTGTCAAAATTGGCTTAAAAATATTAAATACGGTGTAAGTATAAAATATTTATTTGGTTAAAATATTATTCTTAGAAGACTTCCTTAAAAGATAAGCGTAATACAAAGGCATTTACTGAAGGTCATAATTTTTTTTCATTTAATAAATTAACACGTACTTATTGTCATACTTATTATGAAGCTCAGTAGCGTCGGGTGATCCAGTCAGGAGTGAAGCTAAGAGATGCACTTGGGATACATTCCACCTCGGTGGGCTTCGGGATGTGAATCTATACTAATATTATAAAGCTGAATAGTTTGTTTGTTTGTTTGGTTGAACGCGCTAATCTCAGGAACTACTAATCCGATTTGAAAAATTCTTTTTGCATTAGATAGCCCGTTAACTGAGAAAGGTTATAGGCTATATATCATCCCGGAAAAATATACGGTTCCCGTGGGATAGATTTGTTTTTGTCTAGGGACGAACGTGAAGCGAAGCGAGGGTGAGTCGCTAGTCTTAAATAAAATGACATGAAACAAACTTTATTCAATAAGACTTATCACAAGCACTTTTGAATTTTCAATTTAAGCGTCAGTGTAGTCAGTCCGTGAGAAAGCTACCACAGCAACCCGGAAAGCAGTTCTGCTGAGAAGAGCCGGTAAGAAACTCTCAACTTGAATGCAGCTCGCTGGTTGGCAAGCCCTTGGTTGCCAAACTATTATAGTTGAGTGTGTAAGTGTTCATGCGACGCCCCAATGAATGGTGATGGAGGATGGAGGCAAAAATAAAGAGGTTTTCGTAGGGTTTTAGTGGAATTCGTCCCGGTAGTTATGCGTAAGCGATCCCGCGGCGTCCCACTAAGGCGGAGGGGAGGGGAAAGTTGGGGTTTAGTGGGTAGTACCGGCTCTTCTAGCCGGTGAGCCCCACATAACCTACCTAGGGGATAGGTGGTATGCGTAAATGCATTCCCAACTATAAAAAAAGGGTTTTAGTGGAATGTTAAAAAATATAGTATATTGTTAGTACTATATCTATTTCATTTCCCCCACAGGCCATGGCTTATTGTTTTCTTATTAGAATGTAAATTTTTATTTAATCACTATACCACATACATACATAACAAAACTGTGTATTTTTAGTGTCGGGTGTCTTTAGGTGTCTTTGCTACATATATGTCATATTTTATTGCTTTATTTCGAAATAGTTAAGACAGCGCATTCATGACGATTAAATTGAAAAAAATCAATTGTTATTATGATTTCTGATAGTAGACGAATTTTATCAGCGTTAATGTAAGGTATATTAATTATTGGTGAGAGAATTAGGAGTAAATACAAACTCACAAACTTTATCTTTTTAAAATAGTAAGTAATAATATTATTGTGGATTATCGTAATTTAGGTCAAATAGTGTCTAACAATTAAGTACTAAGTATATCTATACATAATAAAATTCTGAGTCGAATTTGTACATTAAATATTTTTTGGAAAATCTTATTGAAATAGTTATTATAATCGATACAGACGCTGAATCTATTGTTTTTAGAATTTTTGTCTGTCTGTCTATCTGTCTGGGAATGCATCACGAGAAAACCACTGGACAGATTTTGATGAAATGTGTTATGATGGTAGCTGGTTATCCGGGTCAACATATAGGATACTTTTGACTGAGGGAAAATATCTCACCTCTGAGAAATCTATATTAACCGTTAAAACGTACCTAGGGATGAACCCGAGCGGAGCGAGGGTGAATTGCTAGTTTGAAATAAATATAACAAAATATGATGACATTTTAAATGGTACGTCATAAGTATAACGTCAACTAAAATTTAAAAAGTTAAAATCAAGGGTGGACTTTTATTATTCATTCATGACTAAGTGGTTGGATATTTTTGGCTGCATTGAAATTTTTCATCGAGACAAATACGCTGACGCATTACGTTCTTTCTCTTTAGTGTTGAAGGTCTCGGGTTTAACTTAAGATAGATATTCTATTAGTTGCGTTCTGGATATTATCAGTAAAATAAAGCACCTTATGAAAATAGCAAATTCATCCTTCAACATACATACATATATACATAGTGTAAAAGAAAGTCGCTGTCTGCGTTTGTTTGTTTCTCCGCTTACATCTTCTAAACCACGCAACAGATTTTAATACGGTTTTCACTAACAGTAAGAGCGATAACGAGGAAGGTTTGTTGTATACAATTTGTTAATGTTTTGTACAAAATGACTGACTTGACGGTGTTTTAAAAAATATATTTTCATACGACTAATATATGACTAATGTTGGTTAAACCTTTGGAGATACATCAAAACAATGTACTAGACTTAATTTGTAGCTAGCATGCTAGCCACTAGAGCCCCGAGACAGTTGCTAACAGGTAATGCTTCCTGAATAATTTCATATTATTTATTCAATATTTTATTTTTACATATTATATCATTTTAAAATTAGTGAACACATAAAACTCATTTGGATACTTGTAAAATCACGATAATAATTTAACAATTTTATAACAAAACAAAATAATCTAAATAAAGGTCATCATAATTAAACTAAGGCTATAAAATGTGTTAAAATTAAACTATGGCATTTTTTTCCCATATCATTTTTTTCGACGCCCTCGCTTGGTAAACTTTCGGTTTCCACGAGTTTCGCAGTTCAAATCCTGGGTTGCGCACCTGTGAAGTCTGACAACCCACACTTGGCCAGTGTGGTGGAATTCTATGAATAATAATTTTTCTTCTTTGGATTCATAGTTCGTGGGCGGCCCTTAACTGCCTTGGTGGTGTAGTGGCTAGCATGTACGACTGCACATCCGGAGGTCCTGGGTTCGAGTTCCGGGTCGGGCCAAGTTTAGTTATTGAGTGTTTCTGTTAAAAAAAGCCTCACTACACCCCCCCCCCCCTCCCCCTCTGCCTCGGAGAGCACGTAAAGCCGTCGGTCCTGCGCCTTAACTCTCACCGATCGTGTCTCGTGTCGTCCCACCGGAGTATGAGAGTGACAGGAATAGAGAGTGAACTTGTGTCTGCGCGTACACGCACTGCACTATAATATCTCCTGCGCAGTTGGCTAGTCTCAATGAGATTGGCCGCCGTGGCCGGAATCGGTCAGGAGGACATCATATTGACATCATACAGATGGGTAGTTTCAAAGATTGACCGAAGTGACCGAAATCGGTCGGGACTCGGAAGGACATTATTAAATTACCTGGGCGATCGAGCTTGTCTCGGCGTAGACTCTCGTTCAGTAGGTTTTAAATTGGTGACAATACAAGTACCACAAAAATTTCGAGATGGCGCTATATGACATTTTCAGTATTAGAGCAAATAGAAAAAGGCTAATCTAACATCTATATTCTATATAGAAAAATCTTAAAAAGCAACACCTTATCCAAATACAATATTTGGTCTAATCGTCGGAGCTGTTTCCGAGATACACGAAATTTTATTTATAAACAAGAATTGATCATTTTATATTATAGAACTTTATCTGATTTAGGTATATTTGTTATAAAGATTCTACTGGTATCTATTGGTATTGATTTAAACAATTTTTTTTCTATATCTCGTGTTTTAAATACGAATATACATACATACCTACCTAATATGTATTGTAATGTATATGACGCTTCGGTACTAAGTGGACAGTCCAGTATTTATTATGTGGGCGAAGAATACGTGAAGTGACCATCGAATCAATGATTCAAAGTAAATAAGCAATGTTTCTGTGAAGTTTTCTCAAATAGATCCTTCTTAAACTGACTCATTTTGAATACTGATTTGAATTTCAATATCAAAGCTACTGAGATCCAACCTTGAGTTCTTACTAATAGAATATTTACTATTAACATGCGTATTACATATTAAAGCAATTGAGGTCAGAAGAGGTTCCGGAAGTAAGATCTCTGGGACGGCCTTTGACGATTGACCAGTCTTAATTCAAGTCCTAGGTCAAAAGTACAGTCACTGGGTTTTCCTATTAAGAAATTCTTTAGTAATATCCCGGAGTGGGATGCTGGCTGTGTTTCAACCCTCATGCTTTAGAAAGCATGTGTCGCGTCCGCCTTGCGCCTGATCTACCGGTGGTAGGACTCTGTCAAGCCTGAGGAGTCCGACTGGATGGGTACCACCCCCTTATCTATTTCTGCCGCCAAGCAACAATTATTGCATTGTTGTGTTCCGGTTTGAAGGATAAGGTAGCCAGCGCAATTACAGGCAAGAGGCATATCATCTTAGTCCTCACAGTGACAACGCACCTGTGGTTCTGCATTTTTGCTACTTACAACCTAAGTGCATGAACCGTAGGTGTTATGGGTGACAGGTACTACTTTCCATCAGGTAGTCTGTCTGCTCGTTTGTCACTGAATCTCATAAAAAAAAAAAAAAAAAAAAAAAAAAATCTTTCACCAGTCGTGTTGAATGGTTATCCCACCAGAGTTTTAGACAGATTGCACTTGTGTTTGAGCCCATACTTGTGCATTATAATATTTATTGTGCATGGTTAGTCGGAGTGAGATTTGCCGCCAGTACCAAATTCGGTCAAGACAGAAATTAGTTATTACATAAATAGAATTTGTGGGCTCAACAACGAAATTATAGCGTAAATAAAAGAATTTTCAATATGAGGGGTTAAATTTCTGCAATCTATACATATAATAAAATTGTAACTAAGCCGAATCCGTACATAAAATATTTTTTGAAAATCTTATTGAAATAGACATTATTATCGATACAGAGGCCGAATCTATAGTTTTGTCTGTCTGTTTGTCGGTCTGTTACCGCATCACGTAAAAACCACTGGAGGGATTTAGATGAAATTAGATATGATGATAGCTGATTATCCGGGTCAAGATATAGGATACTTTTTATTGGGGGAAAAAATCTCATCTCTGAGAAATCTATACTAAACTTTAAAACGTAAGTAGGGATGAACCCGAACGGAGCGAGGGTGAGTTGCTAGTATCCCATAAAAATATTAAAATATCGAGTGTATCATTTTACATTCACATCCAATATATACTTGTTATCAGTTATGAGATATAAATGTATTACACTCTTTAATTATTTTCTTTAAATGCATACTTACAGGTTATGCCTTTCTTTATCTCCCAAATCATTGAAAGAAGAAAACTAGACATTGCATACTAAAGTTTTAATGAAAAACTGAATTTACTTAAAAATAATTATTCTCTTACAAATAAAATAGAGATTATAATATAAGGATTTGTACATCAGTCTTAAAACATTATCTATATAGACTATATATAAAGCTGAAGAGTTTGTTTGTTCGAACGCGCTTATCTCTTGATCTACTTGTTCGATTTAAAAAAAAATCTTTGTATTTTGTAGCTTATTTATCAAGCACGGTTACAGGATCTTAAATCATACAACTACCTACGAGAGTTGAATAATTCTATAAAATTAAACAAAGCGGGCGGAGCCGCGAGAAAGCACTAGTATAGCAAGAAGTATATGGAAGTTTATTAGAAGTCATTATACAATAGTAAACATTTTAAAAGGATAATTGCTGTGAAGTAAAACACATCTCATCAATTTAAATGTTTACAATATAACATCGTAGTTTACACCTTAATGGCTTCTTATTATCAAGTGTACAATGCGAACTAATGTCAGCGGCTTCACGCCTCTTTTTCTGTTTATTGTACTAAGTAGTATACATTATACTATTCATGCAAATAAATAAAATTGAAGTGTCTGTTTGTGATGTCAAAATAACAACTTTTTACTAAATGCGTACCTATGTACTTATAAAAAAAAATATTTTTGTAGGGTTTCATTTAAAAAAAATTAAGACGTACCTAACGTACGGTGAAGAAAAAACATAGTGAGGAAACCTGCATGTCCGATAGAACATAGCAAGTTTATGAAAGACGTGTGAAGTCCGCCAACCCGCACTTGGCCAGCGTGGTGGACTATGGCCTGATCCCCCTCGTATTGAAGGGAGGCCCGTGCCCAGCAGTGGGACTTTAAAAAGGGCTGAATACAAAACGTACCAAGGGACGCACCCGAGCGAAGCGAGGATAAGTCGCCAGTATAATATATACTAGTACAGGCGTCGCCTAGACATGTGAATTGTTATTTAAAAATTCATGAGTTTTAATTTTTTTTGCGCGAAATCCTACTTCTTTAAAAGTACACCAAGTATTAGTAGTTTGAACAAACCTAATCTACCTATCTATCTAATCTAATATATTTAAACGAGCAATTTTTGTATATTTATTTATTTATACCGGCGATCTCGGAAACGGCTGTAACGATTTCGCTCAAATTTGGTATGTGGGGATATGTGTGGGGTTTATTTTACCTTGGAAAATCTCACGACTAAGTAAAATAGCTAAAAAATTAAATGACTCAGTATTATGCGTATCGAATGTTAAACGTTTCTTTGTTCAGATTTTTATATCAAATTAGTTAAGGCAATTTTCCGATTCAAAGTATTTTGTGATTATTATTATTAAGGGAAGATATCAATTGGCAAAGGAATTGACTGAATAAACCATTCCATCTATACAGATAAGTACATAAATAAAATTAAAGCGTCTGTTTGTAATATAAAAATAACAGCTTTATACTAAATGCATATGGAATTATATACGGTACTTATAATAAAAACTCAAATTTTAAAATTTTTGTCTGTCTGTCTGTTTGTTCCGGCTAATCTCCGAAACGGCTGGACCAATTTTAACAGGACTTTCACTGGCAGATAGCTGATATTATAAGGAGTAACTTAAGTTACTTTTATTTTAGAAGAGAATTAGGGTTTAGCTCAAAAAAATTAAAACTTACCTGGGGACGCACCCGAGCGAAGCGAGGGTAAGTCGCTAGTTAATATTATAAATGCGAAATTTTGAATGGAGGTTTGTTACTCAATCACGCCAGAACGGCTAAAAGGATCTAGATAAAATTTAGCGACAGATTATAGTCTGGAATAGCACATAGGTTACTTTTTAACCTGGAAAAATGTAGGTACGGTTCCCGTGGAATAGGTTTGTTTTTGTTTTTCACTAGGGACGATCCCCAGCATATTTGCTAGTTGGTCATAAATGGTACTTTTAACCATTTTTATTGCTTAGTTTATTGTGTATATACTACAGATATACAATTTTTATATAAAAATGTTTGTTACTCTTTCACGCAAGAACTACTGAATGGATTTTAATGAAACTTTACAATAATATAGTTCATACATTAGCATAATAATTAATACATAGGCTGCTTTTTATCCCAGAAAAGTGTACGGTTCCTTTAGGGTCGATTTGTTTTTTTTTCAACAAAATATTTTATATTTTTTTTGTACAAAATATTTTTGGCTAGGTAATAAACAGATCGGCGAAATTCGGACCTTAGAGTATCTTAATTCTGTATTTTTTTTTAATATTATGAAATATAAATATTTTTCAGGATGAATAAAAGTAAGACATTTTTGCAATTAAAATATAAAGTTTTATTATAAAAAATTTACACATTGAACAAATAAGCCTTAAATACTAAAATGTACAGATATATAAATACTTAGAAATTATTGTTGTTGCACTATTTATCCTTTAAAATATTATGTTTTGGTGTTGTCAGCAAATATTAAATGTCAATTGTTTTTTTTTTATAAATAAATATGTTGGGACATTAACACACAGCACCATCTAGTTCCATGGTAAGCTACGAGGCTTGTGTTATGGATACCAGATAGTTGATACACTACACATATATAACTTTAAATACATACATAATACAAATATAAACACCCATGCCTGGAATACAAACATTCGTGCTCATCACACATCTGAATGCCCCCAGCGGGACTCAAACCCGCTACCGCTGGCACGGCAAGTAGTGTCACTACAAACTGAGCCAAACGCGTCGTCAATTTTTTTTTAGTTTGTAATATACACTACTAATTTTTATATTCAATGCATCACTAAATGATTTTTTGAGTATTATTATTGTTTGCTTTGTCTTTTTGACAATAGAGAAAGTTTTTTTTCGTTTTCAGTACTTTTTAGTGTCTCACTGCTGAACATGAGCCTCAATAGGCCAAGTGGCCAAGTGTTTTCCTTCGCCGTAAAATAAATGGTAATCATGGTGAAATGGTGTAAATGATTCCTACATGAAAATATGACATGATGAGAGATGTGGGATTTGAACCCCCTTCATTTGGATTGCCAAGCAAGCGTATTATATTTAGAATCATTCAGTTGTCGATAAAGGGTTAAATATTTTTATGGATAAATAGTACAAAATGGTTACTATGTTAAAATCTAACTTACATAATGACTAAAAGGCATATATGGCTTTTTAAATATCTAACACTATGTACATAATTAAATAACGCTTAAATATTTGGTGGAATGTATCCTTATTTTAGAACTTACATACATACATACATACATTCAGTGATTTAGTTAGACATGTTTAAAAACTGACATTATTAAATTATCTAAAATGTCAGATAAGAAGGCTTATTCTTGTAATGAGTTTGTACTCTTTGAAAACCTCACATACTTTTTAGAAGTTAGGCTTTTCCCAATAAGCAGGTAATTTAATATGTAAGTATTATTTAGATCTTGTTATTTAGAGATACCAAAATTAGAATAACATCTCGTTGATTAAATAGAAAAACATAGTTTTCCAAATTTTTTTTGATAATATGATTATTATTACATAAAACGAGTCTAATATCAACATATTTTATATGTATATATGACATTAAGAAATTTTAAGAAAATCCGTACTTATAATATTTATTTATTTATGTAGAAAAAAGACATTTCTGGCTAGAAATGTCGCCATTTACTAAAAAATAATTAAAATAACACACCGCCTTAATCTTCATATCTTTAAAACGATGTGTGACGACACTTACTCGTAGGGTAAATATAATAGGTACTTAAAAAGAAAAATTAATTTTAAGGAAATTAAAAACTTCAAATGCTTGTGTACTGGAAAATTTGTTCTGTTTGAGTAAAGTCATTTTTCTATTTAATCGACGATCTGTTAATTAAAAAAAAATTATTATTTTTTTTTTCAAAAAATACTTATGATCATGATTATAATTAGATCAGTATTATCATTATGTTCCATCATTTCCATGTGTTAGAATCTTTTATACAAAAGCTTGTTTAAATAAACTTTAAAACAAGTTGTATGATTGTTAATAATGATTATAATCAAAACTAGTCGTGTCAAAATTTAAAAAATCAGACACAGATACGAAAGAAAAATTTCGCTTATTATAATAAATGAAAAAGTTTGTCAGTGTTTTTGTTTACGCTGTAATGAGCTTGATCGATTCAATTGAATAAAATTTGGAATGGATATAGCTGTTTTTATCGAAGTACCTACCTACTGTGCGAGCGGAGACGCAGGTAAAACTAAGTAATATGTAATTCTTAAGCATTACTTTAATTCCACGTGCAATATTGCGGCTAGATATTATATCAATGATTGCTTTTAAAAAAATGCATTTTTAGCAATTATTAACTCTACTTACTCAACAAGTTTTATCAAAATTGATCTTGATTTCTCAGACTCTATGTTTATGTGTATCGATCAGATTATATTACGTTTATCCATACTTGTATAGATCAATCTTATGAAGTCACATTCCAATGTAAATTCACAACATTCATGACAGTTTATTTAAATTTCTGGTCATGTACTCGTGCAGTCATACTGACGATCTCATCTGTACAGATAAACAAAATTGGAGTGTCTGTTTGTAATATTAGAATAACCGCTTTTTACTAAATGCATATGGATGTATACACGGTACATATACCAAAACAATATTTTTTACAATTTTTGTCTGTCTGTCTGTCGGTCTGTCTGTCTGTATGTTTGTCTCGGCTAATCTCCGAAACGGCTCTCGGACGAAAGCTGATGTTATAGGGAGTAACTTAGGCTACTTTTATTTTAGAAAAAGAATCAGGGTTCCGCGAAAAAAAATTAAAGCTCATGAAATTATGAACAAAATCCGCGTACGGCCTACGCACCCGAGCAAAACGAGAGTAAATCGCTATATAATTTAAATGAATATCATAGGAGTAGCAAGCTACTATTTATGTATAAACATAGCTAACCGTGAAACGTACCTAGAGACGAACGCGAGCGAAGCGAGCGTGAGTCGCTAGTTCTAAAAATATAAATATATCATGATTAATACTTAGTAACTTAATATTATGCTTAAAATGTAATCTTCGAATGCAACATTTTAATTTTAGCAAGAAAAAATATATAACATGTAGGTATATATTTTTCGTCCCAAGTATCTATTATAAATTAAAACCCCACGTCACGCTGTCCTTATAATTTATATTGAATATGTATTGAAAACTAGCGTCTTACCCGCACTTCGCTCGGGTCCCTAAGCTTGAATGGTTTAGGGATGCATGAAAGCGTCCAAAGAAAAAATATTTTTTGCGCAAGAAACCTTTGCAGGTGTATATATAATAACCCACCAGAGTTTCATCACAATCGGATCATTGGTTTAGTAACGCAAAGAGGACAAATTTATGAACATTAATTTTTATTCATATAGATAAGCTACCGATAGAATGATATTTGTGAATTAAGTTGAAGGAAATCGTCTTTTAAAAAAGCGTCTCTAATATAAATAAAAAACTAATTAAGTTTAGTTTTAAAATATTTCTCTTTCTAATTTTATATCTACATTGGTCTATCTCCGCTGGTGTGAACGCAGTAACCTTTTTCATTATCTTTTGGAAATAAAATCAGTTACACACAAGTTTGAATTTCCTTTATATTCACGCACAATACAAACAAATATAACATCCGAACTCCGCCGGACGGAACCGAACGTCTCGTAACGTTTTTTTACGCACGCTTAACTTAGGGAGTAAACTGGTGAATGCGTGACGAGAGCGTTACGAAAAGTGTGATCGGGCGAGGCGAACGTTTGTTGCCATGGTAACCGTTGCTATTGTCTGACAAATGATATATAATATTATATTCCTTCCTTAAATGATATTCTATAAATATAGAATTGTAATATGCGTTATTTAATTATTTTTATTAAAATTTATCATTCCTTTTACAAACAGAGAGTTATGACATACGGGACGAAATCTTTAGCTATTTTTGTTCTGTCACGCCAAAGAAGTATAACTTCTTACGTGCGTACATAAAAGTACACACACACGTTTTATTTTTCTTTATGTTTTACTTCAGTCGTGTGGTCTAAAGGACACTCCTTTCATTTTTTTCGTTATGTTACGATTTCTATCCGTCAACTCCTACCGCAAACTGCGTTAACGTATTTCATTCCAAAAAATATTATTACGATGAAAACTTGTAATTAATTTAAAACACCACCTACAAAGTTTTACAAGTTATCTATAACGGATGTCTGATTCATGTATAGGGAATTTCATTTTTAATTGCAATATAATGAGTATTAAGGACATAAGTTTAGCAATTGGATAATTAATAATGCAATACGCGGTACGGTGAGTTATTGCGGTTTCCCATTATGTACTGCTTATTAATGTTCGTCTATCCGGGTCTGGATGCCGGGTCACACCGAAAGTCCGGTCCTGGGCTTGTTGTTAACTAGTTATAATAAACAACTATAAAATACAATTGACAATTTTTTTTTAATTATTGAGATGAAAAGTATCTAAACTTTTAATATAAATTGATTTTATACTGTTATAGTCTCAATAAATACTGTGCAGTAAAATTTTAAAATGCCCTCTATTTATGGCTTAAAAAATATAATTATTGAAAGCAACTTGAACTTGTTGAGTTCTAACAGATAGAATCTCGTTCTTTTGTAGAGTACACTAGCGATGCTGTTACATCCTATTGCACAACAACAATAGGGTTCCCCTGTGGGTTTAGTAAGTATATCTACAGTCCCCTGCCCTTTATAATATTACTAGCGTCTTACTCTACATGCTCAACAGCCCTATGTGATACTTCAGGTCATAGACTATTTATATATTCATCCAAATTCATTCACTCATTTTAGCCTGAAGGAGTAAGAAATATACACAGACATACAAACTATCACGTTTATAATAATAATCCGATCATAATAATAAATTGTTTTGCTCCATATATCTATGATTATTACATTTAAATTTATAAATACCTATATATCCTAACAAACATGTTAATATTTTCCAAGTTCAATCATAAACTTAAATTATAGCTTAAGATAATTCATATAGATTTATCATTCAAAGACGTCTATTTACGGAGTGATGACGAAACATGTCTTCCTTTGGAAAAACTGCATTTTATCTTGATTGTTTACTGTTAACGTATACTTTAATCGACTCTACAAGTCACTATATGTCAAAATATGAATATAATTAGTTTTTTTTTAAATATATATCCTGAATAGCTTATTCACCTTTGACTTAAAAGATATATCATATTATTTATTGGATCATAAATTACATTATATATTATACCCCATTAATTATAGTTATCCGTATTTTAATATTATAAATGTGAAAATTTGTGAGTATGTATGGATGTTTGTTACTCTTTCACGCCGAACGGGTGAGCGGATCTGGATGAAAGGCACAGAGATAGATTATAGTCTGGAATAATACATAGGTTTTTTTATCCCGGAAAAATGTACGGTTCCCGTGGGATAGGTTGGTTTTTGTTCTCCTAGAGGCGATTTAGCGAAGCGAGAAGTTAGTTAATATTATAAAGTGATGGATGGATGTTCGTTACTCAATCACGCCAAAACGAGTGAACGGATCAAGATGCAATTTGGCACAGAGATATATATAGGTACTATAGTCTGGAATCGCATATAGGTTACTTTTTATCCCAGAAAAATTTACGGTTCCAGTGGGATATATTTTTTGTTTTCACTAGGGCCGAACCCGAGCGAAGCGAGGATGAATCGCTAGTTTTACTATAAAATATATACCATATTTTATTAAATTATTATTGAAATAATGATAGATCATTAAATATCCAAATAATAATATTAGTTTACAATAATTAAGTATCTGTTTTAACAAATAAAAATATGAATAATTGACACGACTAGTTCGAAGTAATCGAAAATGTTTCAATCACGTAATACATATAAAATAAGGAGTTACAAAAAAAAAGTAGATTGTCAATCGAGATATGGTAAACATGCTTTAGATATTGGCGGTGATTAGATCTTCCTAGTGCCTATTTTTGGAACTAAAGACAGCAGTTTACAGAGCTACTCAATAGTTTTGGAGGCTTGTACAAGATGTTATATTAGTTTGTATAATAGTTGGGTAATATATTTTTTAATTGTATAGATATAGCAAATGGTTGTTATGTCAATACGTCATTTCCATATATTGAAATAAAACTTCTTACGCACGCTTGACTTGGACGGTAAGCTGGAGAATGCGTTACGAAAAAATGTACGTACGTTTGTTGCCATGGTAACCGTTGTTATAATCTGACATATGATATATAATATTTTATATTCTTTCATTAAATGATATTCTGTAAATATATAATATGCCTAATACGCGTTATTTTTAGTATCTCACCTATCCTAATTATTTAAAACATAAATTGAATTTCATAAAGAGTACCGATAACCTACAGAAGTTTTACTTCTTGCGCGTGTACACATTCATACACGCACTCTTTAATTATTATTTTTTAAATTTCTTGACTATGACTATTGTAGAATAACATCTTGTCTAAGCCCAACTCCTTTATCGACTGTGAACTCTTTGAGTTAACTATCCATAAATGTATATAATACAGATTAAATAGTAAACTTTAAGGAAACTTTAGGCCGATTTTAGTTCTGCGACTTGCCGGTAGGGATTCTGTTTACCGCCAATAAATAAAACGACTTATCATTATTATTAAGTTAATTAAATCCGCTCATTTAAACCAAATCTAAGTCAGGAGTATGAATATATCGGGAAAATGATTATCTCCAAGAACGTCTTTTGTCGCTATGAAACTTGTATGAGAATGTTTCGTATCGTGCAAGATATTTGAACGTCTTTACAATGTGTTATTGCTTGGACAAAAATTACTCGACATATGTAAAAAAATGTTTACAAAATAATTTTTAAAAACAAATCGAGTTATGAAATGTTTCGCATTAGTACTCGTAAAGAACAAATAATACGCGATTACAAAAGTAACTGCCAATAAAGACCATTTTCTATGATATAGGTAGTGGTAAATGTTATATTTGTTTTAGTCTTGGCCAGAATTGAAACTAATTGGACCAAATTCAGTTTCGAGGTTATACAAAAATGGTTTACAATGTCATAGAGTATATTGACATACTCTACTAATATGCTAAAATATCCTTAATATATAAAAAAATTGAACCAAATAGAATAATAAAAATAATAATATATTTTAAAGCCTTATTTAAGTGGACATTTTTTTCTCAAAGTAATATACGTTGGTTGTCTTTTAAAAATCACCTTTACTTGGCCAAGTTGACTTTACCAAATTATACTGAACTGTTTTGTCTTTTACATACATATACTAAACAACAGTGCCAAATTTAGAAGTGTGTCAAAATGTGTCCGCTCTTTAACCGTCTGGGATCCCCAGACAAAGAATAGAGACCCCAAAGAGTTATAATGCAAAATTATAGAAATTCTTATGGCTTTCTTTCTTTTTTAGTTTATCAAATTTACGGAACCATAAAAATAAGTTTATTTAGTCCATATAAAAAAAATGTAGGCCATCTAGAATATTCTCTGACTAATCCAGTTCTGCTAAGACGTATGGAGTTCTTCTTCATTTTCGAATGATATTAAATATCGTAAATATGAAATTCATAGTAGGTATGATTTCCTTCGTGTCTTCTCCAGTCTACATGACATTGGTGAAGTAATCTGTGCTCAAATGGCACGCTTTGAAGCCATTACAAGAAAGTTGAATTGAATTGAATTCATAGTATGATCCATATAGTTTATGATCATTGTCAGTTAGAGTGGTTTCTAGCGGGATGTGGAGGTTGCAGTGCGGGGTTTGCGACGGCTATGATGCTGTCGCCGCGAGCTGCCACCACTTGTGGCCGCGATTCGTCTGTCTCCTGTCAAAACAAAACTCAAAAATAATCAAAATTCTCTTGCAAATATTTTTTTTTCTTACAGATATTGCAGAAGAACTGACCGAAAAAATAATTTTAGTATGTAGATTATTTAATGCACATAATAAACACATGTTTAATGTATTCAGCCCTTTGTAACATCCCACTGCTGGGTACGTGCCTATTTTCAATACGAGGGGGATCAGGCCACAGTCCACCACGCTGGCCAAGTGCATGTGCCAAATGGGTTGGCGGAATTCACATGTCTTTCAAAACTTACTAGGTTCTCTTAAACATGCAGATTTTCTCACGACGTTTTTTTTCACCGTAAGTGGTAATCACGTTGGAAAAGATTGAGAATATCAGAGGTGCGACCGGTTTTGAACTCACTTCATTGGGTTTCCCAAGTGAACGCGAGCTATCACTGCCTCACATTTTATATAAACTGTCAAAAATGATGACAGCCGCCATTTTTTCGCAACTTAAATAAATTGCTACAAACATTTTTTACACTTTTCCACATTGTTATTAGGGCCAATTTTCATAGCTCAGCTTTTAGGAATAGCCGGGAAAAATGCGACTTTGAATTTTTAGAACGGTGATTGATTTTAATTTTTTTTGTCGATATACAAAACAAAAATTGATACTTACAGGTGGCGGGGTGCTAGTGCTGGAATACGAACACCTGGAGTCCGCGTCGTCGCTCTCAGTCTTCATTCCCCACCAACTAGAAAATTAATGAAATATTTACTAATCACTTTCTTTATCTTTACCTACTAAGTATTGGTGTAGATATGTATCTTGCACGGGAAAGTCCTTTAGAACTACATTATCTACCTATATACAATTCTGAGTCAAATCTATACATTAAATATTTTTTTGGAAAATCTTATTGAAATGGTCATTATTATCTGATATAGTATTATATATATGTGATATTATTGATACCTATGCCAAATCTATAGTTTTAGAATTTTTGTCTATGTTCCTGTCTGGTAACGCATTACAAAAAAACCACTGAACAGATTTTGATGAAGTTTGATATAATGATAGCTGGTTATCCAGGTCAACATATAGGATACTTCTTACTGCGGGAACTCTAAGAAATCTATACTAAGCGTTAAAACATAACTAGGGACAAAGCCGAGCAGAGAGAGGGTGAGTCGCTAGTGATCTAATAAATTAAAATAACCCATAGACGTCAAGCATGTCTAGTTTTAAATTAATAACAGCTAGAAAGTATATTGGCAAAAATATTACACTCGTAGAAATTTTAATCCAAATTTTACCTATGATTCGAGGTCCTTGCCGTGTCTGGACTAGCCCTGACCCCATTACCTTCCTCTCCTTCCTAACAAAGAAAAAAACGTTAGAAAGTTTTGCTTTGTAAACCACAATTGAATGAAAAGTAGAATATTAGTAAATGACACTTAGATGTGAGACATCATAAGTTTTTATTCTCATTGAGCACAAAAAATGATCACAAAACTACTAAAACTTTATGATAATTTTTAAGAAATAAATTTATGCAATGGCTTTTATTGTTTCACTTTTTATTTATTCCTTTGTTGGATAAATCCATAGACATAGAGACTTTTTCTTGATTCTTTACCAGCCGTCAGCTAGAAATGGCGGAAAAACGACAGAGACAAAACGAATGTGCGGCCAGAACTCTTCTGTATTATTAAAATACGATTAATGAAGATAGAAATTTATAACCATTTTACAATCTATTATAATATAATACTTTTTTACATTCCATTTATAAATTCAAATTGGAATAAAAGATAGATGTTGGCTGCACGTTCGCTTTCTCTTTTCCTAAAGAGTGGCCAATTTGATGAATTGCTCAGTCTATACATAAATTCGATAAAAATACTGACGACTTAAAATATTAGCAGCAATATACATAAATAAAGTTTCATTCGCTTCTATTTATTTTAGTAGCTCATTTTTTTGCTCAAGTATTTTAGCAAAATAAACTTATTTTAAAGAGTTTTTCAAATTTCTGCTATTAAATAGTTAATAAGTAAACACATTATAAAAAAGAATGGAACATAAATTAAAAAAAATATGAATAATAATAAGAAGGAACATAATAAAGTATAAAAAAGGCTCCAAAATACCATAAAGTAAAATAAATATTATACTTACTGTAACTGAAAATAAGAGTTAGTAAAATAAAAATAATGATTAAATATGAAAATCTGTACATAATATTAGTGAAGCTTTCGACAGACTCATGCTTACCTTTACCGTATTATACATATAAAGCAAAAAAAAAATGAATTTAAACTGTAATATAAATTGTTAAAGTTGCGTTTTATTTAAAAACAATGTTTAACTGTTCTCTTATTTATTTAAACCTACTTTCTATATAGAGGTTTTTCATAAGTGTCTCTCAAGGGCGTATTATAGGTCCAATCATATTTTTAATGTATACTTTTTAAGTAGTCTGACAAATATTACTACATTTGATTTAATATATTTATAATAGTTGATTATATAACATACTACTAATTAGAAAAGAAGATTCTTACTATTTGCGTATTTCAAAGTTAAATCCAATAACATTTTCCATTTTTATAGTTTTAAAATATGTACTCTATATTCATATTTAAATCCTATTGAATTGCAACAGGATTGTGATATCCAATAAGAAGTTGAAATACGTCAGAATATAGAGGACTTATTGGATATTTATATTTTTCAATGATTTAGAACCATTTAATAAAAAAACCAATTTCTTATTTTATAGAATTTCTTTTGAAATAGATATTACTCAGACAGAACTATCACTAGTTCTATTTAACTAGTTTCTGTTTTTAATCTACGTAAATGAAAATAATTAATTTACAGTTTGTTTCCTCTCACCATATTTACTATTACTCTTATATACATATTAATTTTCTATTCAATATATACAATTTAGACAATTTTCAGTCTAAAATAAGATTACTAGTAGTTCTAAACGATATTAAAACCATATTAGTAATTTTAAAAAAATAGATCATCCAATAAACCCTCAATCAATACTTCACTAATTCCAAAATTAAGATTGTTTCATGATTAGATATGTATGTACAATCTACATATATACATGTTGTTGTAGTATGATTCCTTAAAGCCTTATTAGTAAGTGCATCTAGAGCTAGGTTAGTGCTTATTTGGTGAGGTCTATCTCAGTGACGACCTGTCGCGGCCGCTTGCTGGGGGTCTCGTCTTCGTCGCGCTCTCGGTCCTCCGGCGCCGCTGGTGGCAAGCTGAAATGTACACATGTATTGGTAAAAATTAGTTTTAGATTTCATATAATGAAGTATGGACTTAATTCAGGTGTTTGGTTTTTATGTCTTGTTGCTAATTGTACATAAATCAATTTAAATATTTCTTTTTTTAGGGTTCCATAGTACCCATATAGTTTCGCCATTTCTGTCCGTCCGTCCGCCTTTCCGCAACTTAGCTGAGAGACTCATAGTACTAGGATGCTGTAATTTGGCATATATCTACATTATTAGTAACGCTGATAAAGCGGTAAAATAAAATCTTGAAAAAAAAAAGTTTAGATGACCTCCTCTACACGTAGTGGGGATGTTTTTTTTCTCGCCTATGGGGTGTCGGTGGATAGGTCTTTCAAAAATATTGCGGGTTCGATTATGGAATCCGTTTGTGAAATATTAAGTTGTGCTAAGTCAAGTATTCCCCAAGCTAAATGCATGTTTTTGGATATATGAATAAATTAAAGTAAAAAGTAGGCTTTACAAGTTTATGAGTAATGGTCGTAACTTATAAAGTAGAGTCGTTATTATGAGCCGCCGAAATCGTTAACGTTAAATAAAATAATAATAATAAAATTTTATTCACATACTTTTACAAAATTACATAAAATTTACAAGATACAAAATTCTAACTAAGTCGGAACTGTACATTAAATATTGTTTGGAAAATCCTATTAAAATAGACATTGTTATCGATAGAGGCCGAATCTATAGTTTTTAGAATTTTTGTCTGTCTGTTTGTTTGTTACTGCATCACGGGATAACCACTGGATAGATTTTGATGAAACTTGGTATGACGATAGCTGGGAAAATATCTCATCTCTGAGAAATCCATACTAAACGTTAAAACGTGAGTCGCTAGTTATGAATACATTCTTGAATCATAAATAGCTCAACTTAAAATTTGGTAAATAATGAACAGGTAAAAGTCCGACAGGTAATATAATTTGGAACCTACCTGAACTAGGTTAACACAGGATGTGAGGTCATAGTTTTACCATGCATTTCTCACTGTGACAAAGGTTTAGAACAAAACAATTTTGAAACATACTCGTACATATAGACGTAAACTTACATATAAAACCACAAGTATGCAACTTAAGTACATAACTAACTAGACTTACATATATATATATATATATATAAGTTATAATTAACATTATTTTCATATTTCTAGCATATTTTCTGTATCTGTTAAATGTTCATAGTATGAAACAACAAAAAACTCTCTTTTTATTTTTATTTCTTTCTTTATCTTATTGTGATGGGCAACTACGGAACCCTACATTGCGCGTGGCCCGACACGCACTTGGCCGGTTTTAATCAATAGGATATACTTCTCTTAGTGAAATAAAATTTCAAACAAGAAATTCACGCCTAGGAGTGGATCCCCTAAAACTAGCTCGCTTGGTAAGTTAAATGCCTTACAATACCTTATGTGTTCCAAATCCATAGTCCTGTGTACTTAATTTGAGCCAAATCCTTGCAGCCGTTTTCAGTGTTAAATAACAAACATACAGACATACAAACTTTAGCATATATAATAGTAGTCCGATGTTACCCATGCTTGGAGTAGTGCAAGCCGGCGCGCCGCACAAGCTGCCTCGCGAGGGGGAACAGCTCGTCGCGCCGCGTGAGGAGGGCGGGCACGCAGCGGCATATCTGTGCGGCTGCTTCATTCACCATCACCTGCAATGTTTTATTATATATTAAAAAAATATTTATTTATACATATATATATTTATTTATGAAAATAAAAAGTGTGCACAAAAGGCGATCTTGGGTTAGAAATTATGGAAAATAAACACTTTCTTGTAAAAGATCCATGAATTATTTGATAAAATTCTCTTTTTCTTTTCTTTTATTCTGAAAAGATAATGGATATCTACAGGGACATGCTGATTTAAAAAATAGGATAAAAGTGTGTTTTAAACAGGATAAAGTTTAAATAATACTATATTTAAATAATAATATGATATTTTCAATATTGTGACACAAATGCCGCATAGACTTAAAGATTGTAGATCGTATCCTATAGTAATTACTTATGGAATTTTATTATAATAGGTTAACCGCGTAAATCATAAGAGAGACTAAAATACAGGGGTTTGACTTAATAATACCTCATGAAGAGTTAATGGCTTCTCTGGTTTTCGTTTACAATCAAATCTGCCGTATATTGCCGCGTACTTCCTAATCTCCTCCATTCTCCTCGGATCTGTTTCGGGCATCATCATCACGAGTTCCAAATCTTTACACATCTTTTTCTTTGTGTTTTGCGGCTTTGGCTCCAGTTGGGGTAAATGCTTGCTTAATTTCTCTGCGGCTGCCGCCAATTTTTGTACATGAATATCTAGAAGAACTGGTGTTAACTGGACGGGTGATGTCACGGAACTAGGACTTGATCCAGAAGAGGCCGGAGGACAAGCACTTTGGGGAGAAAAGGATCGAGCTGTTGTGGTGATTGGGGCGGCAGGGGAAGATGGAAGGACGATCTTAGTGAAGGTGGGCTGGCTATGTACAGGACTAGCATTGGGAGCAGATGCGTTTGACCCACAACTGTTTTCGGGTGCACCAGGAGACGGACTATACATTGGTCTATTGTTATCTGGGGAGGCTACTGTTCGAGGTAGGTTTGGAATAGCTGGTGGGATGTTCAGGAGCCTTTGGTTACATTGCATAAAAGGATTGTCAGTGGGACATATACTTGGGACGATTGGGATTTGGAAGAGAGCAGGGTTGTTCACCCACTCTTGAAGGGCTTTCTGTAAACGTCTCACGTGAAGGGGTTTGGATGCCATACCAACAAGAGCCATAATTTCTAAGAACTCTTCTTCACCGGCATCGCATAGCTGTTGTACATCATCACCACCTGGAAAATAATAAAATAAGCATATATTATTTAACTACAGAAATTAAAATTTTTGAAAAATATAACTATTATTTATACATAAAAAGAACTTAATCAAATGATTTTAAATAATACTATTCTTAATTATAATTAGGAAACAAGTATATAATACATTAATAATTAGTAGTCATTCTAGATAATATATCTATAGTCTAGAATGAATAAAAGAGTTAAATCTAACAACATAAAAAACTAAATGATACATTCATATGCATCTAGCAAAGCAAGTTCATTCTGTTATTATTGTTCGCCGCAAAAACGTGTGATACTTTAAAAAAAGGCCAGCTCACACTTTTAATTTAGGCGAATATGCAAATGTCTTACGTGACCATTTTGCGAAGGGGCTATGAAGAAAAAAAAACAAAAGGGGCCAAGGAGCGGCCGAACCCTTCCTTAGTGGGTAATTGCCAGAATTAAAAAGTAAAAAAAATAAAAAAAATAAATTTGCATGGGATGTCTGCGCGGCTTTTTTCGCTTATGGAAATTTGTTTTTTGACGTCTTTTTGATCTTCGATGAGAAAATATTTTTTTGATAGTTCCTGGCCGAGTTTTTGTGTGTTCTAAGATCAGGTTTCTTTTATTTTATTCAAATCAATATATTGTTCTATTATTGATGAAATAAATAGTTCTTCATTTAATGTAATATTTTTTATCTATACTAAACAAATAGAATATAATATATATTATATTCTTAGCTTTTCAACTATAACGAATCGTTGCGATTGCATGGTGAAGATGTTTATTTTGTCAATAATCGAACTCATAACCCCTGATCAAATTAGAAAAAACATAATAACTAGATATATTTTAAATATCATAAAATAACAAGTTTTTACCCATGATTTTGACTGCATGTTAGGTATATTAAATAAAAAACAGCCTACGGGTTATTCCAAGTTATACCTAATGTTTTGTCTATTACGTATTTTGTTCAATAAGGCTCACTCATTGAAAAATTATTCTGTTTAAAATATCAATCTGATGTAATAAAATAAGATTTCAACCAATTTTGATATATTATATAAATATGAAGTACTTTAGTCATAAATATCAAAATAATTATAATTTTATGAGCTACAAAAACATTATAACATCTTGGCACCCTTTTACACAATAAATGTTGCCCTAAACAAAGGAGGAGGTAGATACCTCCTCCTTTGTTTAGGGTAGATACCCTCACCCTCTTTAAAACGTATGACGGCCTCAGTTTTTACAGACAATCTAATAAAATTTTTCTTAACATACCTAGGTGTACATTGAACATCGAAATATACGATAGATATGCTTATGTTCATATCTACATAAATTTTAGTTTATTAGGACATTATAATACAATATTAAAATTAAAAAAATTGATCAAGTACGTGTAGGACTTGCGCCTGTACATTGTGGAGCTTAAAAAATTTGGCATATCTGTTATTTTTAAAGCAATATTATCTGTAATGTTTTCAAAATACTGCATTTTCCTTTGATATCTTCTTGTGATGATTTGATTTAGCAGTTCATTTCAAATATTAAAAAATTATATATATTTAAATTTCTCATTTAAGGCGCATGGTATTTTTTAAATGCTACTTCTAACATTAGGTACGCCTCAAAATTAGAATTTATTCATTATAAGTCCGAGACTGGGGCCGCACTCGTGCGTTTACCAATCTTAGGCTTATTTCCATAGCAATAGAGTCGGAGAAAATTGAACAGACGGACAGACGTAAGTGAAAAGGGACAATATTAGGGTTTCGTGTCTAAATAATGAAACCTTAAAAATAATAAGTTCATAAAATTACAGTTTTATTCTTTAGCTTTCAATTAGTATTACTTCGTTCTCTATATGATTATTTTATGAAATTTATGAAATATGAATGCTAACTATGTATTTGTCGGACCGGTGGCGATATTTAATTGTCCTAGGCTCACTTTTTACAGAATCGAACCAGTGACCTTACACGTAGTCATTAGGCCATGTGATAATAAAAACGTATAAATATCGGACCGCTATTATGGATGCGAAAGTTTGCAAATGTGTGTATATTTGTATTCTTTCGTGCTGAAACGGATTTGGATGAAATTCAATCCACGGATAGAGTATGTCCTGGTCTAACATATAGGCTACTTTAAGGTACCTAGGGATGTCCCTGAACAAAGCGATAATTAAATACAAACCCATTTCTAAGAGTGTGTCGTAGTACGCCAGAAGACTGGCGCGTTGCATCACTCTATACAACTGTAGCTCTGCCTCGTTGGCTGGTGCTGATGTCACAACCACTGTAACAAATTTACTCTAAATTACTATTAATAATAATAAAACCGTTTATTGTACACCAAAAGAGCAAAGAAAATATACAAAATGGTAAGAAGAGGCGGCCTTTTCGATAAAAGAGTGATTTCTTCCAGGCAACGTTTAAGTGTAGGAAATAGTACTAAGATAGAAGGAGACTATTTTGTGTGTATTAATAATTGCTAATATTATTGTTTGTTTCTTTATGTTGAACGCGCTAATCTCAGGAACCTGATAGTTTCTTCTATAATTACATAAATAAACTACATGAGCGAAGTCACGGCAAAAGTGTATGGATGTTATGTATTTCAATTTTTAATTGTCAATCAATAAATATAATTATATAATAAGGAAGAAATATATTTGGATAGATAAAAATCGATTAATCTCAATCGATTTTTATTGAAAAACTTGGCTATAACTTATCTAAAAAAAAAACAAGGGAATACTTCCGAAACGGGCAAAATTTTTAACCTGTATTCAACAAAAGCAATGCGATTTCTAAAACACAAGGCCGTACATCGGGTCGTTTTCTTCGAGCTAAATCTTCTCGTGTGTTGAGTTATCTGGTGATTAATTATTATTATTGCGGATCCACTAACTTACTTCGTTTCATACCAAAGACGATCGTGTGGACTCTCGCACTGGATAACCATAGATAATATATAGAATACCACTAGACAGTCAACTATACACATAATATAGTATGGACAAAAAATCTAAAAACTCGTATATTATGATTCTGAAAAATCTAAACATAGTTCAAATACCTAGAGCGTTTTTAAACTTTTCATGAGTAACTTTAACTCGTAAAACTCATGAAAGTATAATAATTTGCAAAGTGTCTCTATTTATAGAGATAGAGCTTACAGGCTCTATTTCAGGCAGGATTACATTTTATGGTGGTCATGACGTGAATTCTGCATGGATCGATAAGCCATATGTATGTATGTAGGTATGTATGTACAAAAATATTATAGGAGACTCGGGATTTGAACCCACTTCGCTCGGTTTTCAAAGCGAGCGGCTACCACTACACCCATATAAGAAAGTAATGACGTATAAATATAACTTTTTTTAACCTTTAATGTAATGTTATAAAACGAAAACATATAATAAAAAATATAGAGACTTTTTTCGAAGTGAAGCATTTTTAAATTTATTACATAACATATTATTTAATTAAGATAATTATATAAATATTTTTTATTAACTATTGATTTATTTTTATAGCTTTATTCTGCAAAAAATATGGAAGTAATTTATTTTTATGAAAGTTTTATAAAATGCCAATACAAGAAAAAGTTTAATTCTAAAATTCCATAGCTGTATAGCAATAATTAAACGGAAAAGGGTATTTGTTGTGCATCTATACAGATAAATAAAATTGGAGTGTCTGTTTGTAATATTAAAATAATCGCTTTTTTAACACGGTATATATACCAAAACAACATTTTTTTTAATTTTTGTCTGTCTGTCTGTCTGTCTGTTTGATCCGGCTAATTTCCGAAACGGCTGGACCGATTTTGACGGGATTTTCACTGGTAGATAGCTGATGTTATAAGGAGTAACTAAGGGTACTTTTATTTTAGAAAAGATCAGGGTTCCGCAAAAAAACATTAAAACCCATGAAATTGTGAACAAAATTCACATACGTTGTACACACCCAAGCGAAGCGAGGGTAAATCGCTATATAATTTAAATTTAAATAAATATCTTAGGAGTAGCAAGCTACTATTTATGTATAAACATAGCTAACCGTGAAAACGCACCTAGGGACGAACGCGAGCGAAGCAAGCGTGAGTCGCTAGTTTATCATAAAACAGTCCTTTAGAATATTTTACTTTATTTGTTTTATATATGTATATAAAAAAATACATTTAAAAAAGTACCAAGGTATAACAAAGGATAAAACAAAACCGTATATGTCGGTAAATAACTTATCTTGAATTAACTCGACTTAAAAATTGTTTTTCAAAATTTCAAATCAGCACTAAACCTAAACATCGGCCTAATAATAATCAGAATACATATTATATCTTAATCGATAATCCATATAGCCAGACGCGGTGCGTGCTACAAGCAATTTCGTCCCGAATCGCGTGAGGAGACGCTCAACAAAAAACAACCCCTTTTTAATACCAACCCCTGTCATTACCGAAAGAATCGGTTCAACCGTTACCGGACGAAAAAATAGATGAATAAAACTTTACATAAAGGCCCCTTTCAAAACCAGTTGAGTACAGCCAATGCGATCCTCGCGCGAGAAAAATATCGATCGTTTAAATGTTATAAAAAGTGTTGCCACCCTTAATGGTGCACTATTGGTTTTTATGTTCGAAAAAAATGTGGGGTGGGTCGAAACTCCACCCCAGGCAGGTAAATTAGAAAAAAATTACTAGGTTATATTATTTACTTTTTTTATGTCATGGGAATAACAACTTTTAGTTTCCTTTAAGTCAACTTCTTTTGTTATTCAATCTGGGGTTATATATGTATATGCAACGAAGCATTGACTATGAACTTAAAGTCTGAAAAAGCTCTATAACAATGTAGGTACTATTTATGTAAAAGTTTTAATTGTTACAATTTTAAGTATTGTTTTACGAGAATAGTATAATTATGAATATAAACATTATATATCCAGTATTATTTATAGTATACATATAATAATATATTTGGACTTCAGTTTTCTATTTTAATGTGACTTTTTTGTTATTATAAGCTTTTATGTTTTATTATATTTAATTTTTGAAAATTTATTTTTACCTTGATATTTTAATTACAAAGACAAAAGAACAGATAAAAATAAACAGACCTACACATAAAAAGATGACCTGTTTGTCCTTTTATATTTTTTATTAATTTTAAATAAAATAAAAGAAACAAGCCTAATAACTAGTATTGTTATAAAAAGACCACGTTATATTTTATAACAATAAAAATCTGCTTTGAAACAACTTTTTTATCATCTAAAAAGTGAGCGAAGACAAGATTAATTTTATTCTATCTTAATGTAATTGTTCATAGTTTTTTTTATTATTTGCTCTCAGCTTTCTCAGGATAAAAAATATTCTAAAAGAAAAAAGTTCTCTCATCTAAACTTGCACAGTGTCCAAAAAATATATTAGCATAATCTGCTTGAGTATAAAAAATCGCCACTATCGCTGAGCGTATGCAAATTTAACCCACCAGTACCGATGGGGTTGGACCACATGGCCTTTCTATTGTTTTTTTCTACAATTTTTTAATTTTTTTTTTCTTTTAAAATTTGGTCACGTAACACGTTTATAATATAATTTTATTCAAGTCTCACGATCCTGGTTACTTTTTTCGACATTTTTTTCTTGAGAAATGGTTTGAAATATTTTGTGATTTGACTATTCTTTTCTTAATTTTTAGACTTAGTAAAAACATATATGTTGTTTATTCAAGTATCTAAATTTATTCAGTAATAATATTAGACTTTTGCATAAATTTCATGTTTATTGCAAAGAAATTGTTGAATGATATGAACAAAAAAAATATATATTTAAAATAGCTACTAATCAATCGACATATTCTTTCTATGTACACTGTACATTCTTGTTTGCCTCAATGTTGCACTGTCAGGTGTTCCACTACATTTATAGCGATTGCATTAATTTTTACTTTGCGCTGTAAGTTAAGCTAACATGACGACTTTTTCAAGGGCCGTCAGAAAAACGAACTTTTATTCCTATAATTAAAACATTCCGAGAACTTGGCTCATGCATATTAATATTGATTAATTAAATATGCGCAGACGGGGGAAAAGCTATGCAACCACTCATCTGTCTGTAGCGCTCCTAGAGAACTCACTATTACAGGTCAGCAATTTTTACATCGCTAAATTGGTATTTTAAATCATTATCGTCTTAAAAAATGCCAGCATGTGTATATTAACCCCTTGCGGAACACGTACCCACCGGCGTATCAGTTAACAATTGATTTCTTAGAAATTATCCAGAATTTTGAGATCTTTATATTTAGTTTAAGTAATTAACTAATAACAAAAGCTTTAAACATTTAAATAATTTAAATAAAACAAAAGTAAATCTAAGAAAGTATTATAACAAAAGCTTTATTTACAAAATTACTTTATCGATTACAAATACTGGCCTTGTATAATATATATAGACAATCTGTGCCAGAAATAATCTGTGTTGATTCTAATAGGTAAGATTCGTGCACATAAGACTGGCATCCATTACGCATAATTATTAGAAAAAAGATTGGCAAAAAAATAATGATAAAGACATAAAAATATAAAATGATAGTGATATTCAATAATCTCTGCGAATGCTTTTTAATATCGATAACAATAACTACGTGAAAAAAAACATAAATAGTAAGTAAAAAAAGAAGCAGACAGTTTTAATATATACTTGTAGCAATAAAAATGTATATATACATATAAATAATAATTAGTTTATTTTTTGTGATTTTACATTAATTTATGTATTTTTAAGATCAAACTGTATCCATTTAATTATTGGTAAGAGGATTAACTAGAGGTGAAATAATTATATTTATCCGATGATACGGATATTTACAAATGTGTTAACTGTTTAATGTTCATCACATTAACACATCACTCGATAATTAAAATTAATTTAAATAATATAATTATTATAAAAAGCAATGAACTTTTATGGACATCAATAAGTTTTCTAAATTGAAACATTTTGCTGTATGAATAACTACGAGTGACATAAAAAAATAGTTTTTACGATATTATTATATATGTAGCCAAAAATTGATCTTATATATACTATAAAAACATTAAAAAAAACTTTAAACAGTAAAAAGTATTTTGTAAATTAAAGAACTCATTCTCTTAAACATTAACCCGACACAGGATATGTGTAAAATATTCATACACTATAATTAGTCGTCTCGTTACCGCAGTGTACAAACACGTGCATTATACTAATCGTGCGAAATGCACGCCTAATCCTAAATACGATAGTAATTACCTTCAAATCTTACCCGAGATGAATAAAGAATACTATAGAATAAACAAAAATGCGCTATTGTCAGTCAAAAATTTGAATAACTAAAAGGGAGCGTTCCCATAAGGCGCTAATGATAATAGACAAAAGAAACGGGATGCGCCTGCGCATCCGATTAGCTATTTTTTCGCACTTAGTGATTGATATGCGCAATCTTTGTATTGTATGAATATTAATAGAATCTTAACGACATTTTACTTTTTATTTTAAGCTTCCGTGTGACGGTCGTGTCGTAGAATGTAAGGTGGCGTATTAGTTTTTTGTAGGTCACAAGGTCGAAGGTAAGACAGTTTTTGACATTATTTATAGTTGTCTTGTAATAATCTCTAATGAATAAATTCACCTTCATTTTTCGCTTCGTTCTGTTAAAGTTTTTATATTTTTGATGATAAAGATTGGACGAAAGAAAAATGGCATTTTCAATATAAAATAGTACATATAACCTACATATAATCAAATACATGATCGAGTAACTATCTCTATGCCGAAGAATCGTCAATTTTATCTTTTCAAAAGAAGTAATAAATCAATAAAAAATAGATTAAGATAATCTCTTCGGACCGACTTCCGTCGCATTTTTTACAAAGACAATGACTTGTCATTTACATACGTGATTTGGTATAAAAACTATCGGCGCTTTTTAGATTTTTTTTATTCCAATGGAAAGTGATCAGACAGGTGGTAGTTTTTCTAGTAATTAATCAGAGTTGCATCTGTTCTAAATTACCGTCCGCGTTTGAAGGGTTAATCAAATATAATAAAGAAATTAGATCGCTTTGAGATGTTGACGGGCATGTGCGTGCTTTTTGTCAATCATCAAACTGTAATTACAATACATTATTAAAATATAGTCCATACATATAATAAAATTGTAACTACGCCGAATCTGTACATTAAATATTTTTTGGAAAATCTTATTGAAATAGACATTATTCTCGATATAGAGGTTTCAATCGTTCAATTCAAGGAATCAATAGTTTTTAGATTTTTTGTCTGTATGTTACCGCATCACGGAAAAACCACTGGAGGGATTTTGATGAAATTTGGTATGATAGCTGGTTATCCGGGTCAACAAATAGGATACTTTTTACTGCGGGAAAATATCACATCTCTGAAAAATCTATACTAAACGTTAAAACGTAAATAGGGACGAAAACGAGCGGAGTGAGAGTGTGTCGCTAGTATCAAAATATAACGAAAATTCGGTATTTTAATAATAATATAAAAATTACTTAGTTTTTTTATAATTAACATCCTCTAGAGCTTAAAGCCTTAGCCCACACACAAGGCAAAATAAAAAGTAAACAGGATATAGGTAAATTTAATTATTTTAAAATAAATACTTTCACGTTGTGTTTTTTAACCGACGAAGAAAAGGAGGAGTTATAAATAAGTATTTTAGTGTCGACTGCTATCCCTAACAATATACTTGCTAATTTAATTTGGCGATCACAGCAACTACAACTAGATGGCACATTTATTAAATATTTGAAAAGTTAAATACAATAACACTTAGTTTACGTATACTATATTTGATATTTTAAATGATTCTGTCTTTTCGGATTTTTTCGCGGATTACAATGAATTCACAACGTTTTGAATGCTTTGCATGATCACAAGAAATGGCCAGTAGTATCTCCCGTGTTTAAAATAATCGTCCCATATAAAAAGTTAAATGCAAATTTTATATCACATTTAATTTAAATGTAATTGACAATAAAATAAAACGACTTATAAGGAAGACTACGGTCTAGCAGCTAACCTAGATCCTAGGCTAATTATGCTGGATTTTTACTTTTGTTTTTTTTTTATTTAAGAAAACTTTTACTATACCAACATCCACATTTACATATGTGCCTAATTTTAAGCACGATACCAACTTAATAAATAAAGAAAAAGTAAATAACCATTTCATGTAACAACTTCTGTTACCCAAACAAAACCAGGTCATATAACTAGTGGATCAAAGTTAATGAACAAATTGACCGCTAAGGTCGTCGAGGTTTCCGGCAAAAACTCGCCGACCCATATAGGTTCTTGTCCCTATTCACTCCCCATTCTTGTACTTGGTAGGGTTGACGATATATTAAGTATTTTTCCATCTTGATTATTTTTTTACGTATGATTTTGCTACTTAATAATGATAAATTTAAATCATATTATAATAAATAGTGTAGTTTATTATTCCCGGACTTCACATGTCTTTCGAAAACTTGCTAGGTTCTCTCAGACATGCAGGTTTCCTCACGATGTTTTCCTTCACCGTAAGACAAGTGGTAATCAAGTTAGAAATGATTCGTACGTGAAAATATCAGAGGTGCGAGACCCGGGATTTGAACCCACTTCACTCGGTTTCCCAAAAGAGCGCGTTACCACTGGGCTACCACTGCCTAACACATCACATTATCTCAAAAAATTAAATAATTTTAAGCATTTAATCAAAATATTTAATCAAATCAAAATCAAGTTATTTTATATAGTTAAAATTTTAATTTCAATAATGATATTTAACAAAAATTAAATTTAATGATTTTTATTCGTTAACACTGCAGTATACCATATATGAAATAGTTTAAATAAATATAAAATGTGTAATAATTTTGTCAACGAGTTTCAACCCTACATGAAAATCGTGAGTTCATCTCGTGCGACCCGTGATAGACAAAAAAGCGAGTTTTTTGTGAACCGACCCCTGCGATCTCGACAAAAGCATCTTACGTATAGCTATGCTAATCGAAAGTGATAGTCGTAAAAGGAAAATTATAATATGTACTTTTTCATTAATTTTGCTTCAAAAATGTATAAAACATATACGGTATACCTACAAATTATAATAAAAAACACATTGCTATACAATGCTTAGTGCTTACATATAATAGAGGTAAGAAAAATAGCCTTTAAAAAAGATCAAAAAATTATATCATAAGGTTTCTTTAACATAATAAAAACTCAAAACTAAAACGCTGGTCTTATAAATTAAAAGTTTTACAAAAACTTTAAGTCAAACGAAAATATTGTAATCATAATTTGAGTCCTATTAAACCGTTTGTTTCTTTTTTTTCAAATGGTCGATGAATTATGTTCAAAAGTACCTTTATCTTCTTTCAAATGCCCGAAATTTATTCAATGTATCCGTTGGTCTAACTAGTTACTATTCTGTTACACATGTAACCAGCCCTTTTTACGGATCAGGCCATAGTCCAACACGCTGGCAAAGTACGAGTTGGCGGACTTCACAAGTCTTTCGAATACTTGCTAGATTCTCTCATACATACAGTTTTCCACACGACGTTTTCCTTCGAACGATTAACTTTATTAACGATTCGCACATAAATATATCAGAGGTACGAGACCCGGGATTTGAACCCGCTTCATTCGGTTTTCCAAGCGACCGCGCTACCACATCTCTCTACGTGCTACGTTACAAAACTATACTGGGTTGTCATGAGTTAACATATAACTTTAAACAACTTATAAAGAGCTCTATATGTGTATAATTTGCATGTAAAGTCTTATAAGCAAAAACTAGTAAATTACCAAAGTTAAACACGAATAAAAAAACAAATTAGCTGCAAATGTAAAATAACCCAAGAACATACTAATATAATAAAATTTATTCATTGATTAGTACTATATATTATGTAAGAATGTGCTTCATCGAATACCTCATACTTTTTCCAACGAATTCTTGCGCGCGCGCATTGCACATTTAATTCCATTTAGATAAACTAGTTAATCTTAATACTTGATATGCCTTAAAAGTACAAATACTATATCTTAAGTCATAAATGGAGATAAAAACGATTAGTTAAAAACGTTGAAGTGCACATTATATAGTTTTTATTAGTCTGCAGTATGTGGGGGTGCTAAAACATATTCACGAATAACGCAATAACTGTGCGAGTTATGTTAAGAGTGAATAAAAACTGATTTATTACTGAGATTTATGTCAAGTAGAGCTTAATTAATTTCATTATGAGTATCAAGTTTCTGTTTTCGTTTTAAGACATTAATATGTTTTCTTTCACAATCTCTACATTTGTACTAATAGAGTATAAAGCTGAAGATTTTTTTGACCGTTCTAATCTCTGGAATATTTTTGATTTAATATGAAAAAATCACTTGCAAATTGCATTTTATACTCTATATTATCTTCCATTTACATATAACCATCACATTCCGACACGTAAGAGCTTAGCAATTCATGTAAATAAAATACGCTGCCAAAGCCGCGGGCTAAAAAACTATATTTTTGGATTGTTTCGCGAATTCATTTTGATTTTTGGTTCCCGACCCGAGAGAGTCTCTCCCGTAACCATAATTGTTGTAAAGCATTCGAAACAGCAGGACCAAAACCAAAACTTTTGAGTTTATTTTCATAAATGACAAAAATCTAAATCAAAAACACTCGAAAAGATAGTTTTGTTTAAAATGTCAAATATTCCCCTGACTTAAGATAGTATTAACAGTATTAATTAATAATTATAATACCACATTACCTGCTTTGTTGTAGAAATATATTACCTTTAATTTTCTCCGACATTTAAAAGCATAATAAATATAATGCACTTCACCCCGAGGCGCCACTTAGTAGTTTTACACATGTTTCTATTATAAGCTATCGGCTAATTGATACCCCGGAGCCCCAGGGCTCCGCAGTTAGCACCTCACCTACGCTTCACTTTTTTCGATGAAATTTTGGTAAAAAATGCCATTATTTATGTTTTTTATGTATATACCTGACCACCCTACGTGGTAAATTCTATCGACTCTTACTAAGATAGGGTTACGTATGAGCTTGTCTTATTCTTTTTAATCTTATTCTTAAATACATAATTAAAAAAATATTACATAATAATTTACGAAAGTTACACGATATTTAAAATTATGATTTGTTTTATGGTAATTTGTTTTCTATAGTTTTATTTATTAAAGAATCATAGAAAAAAAAATAATTAAAAACGATAATATTTGCATTTTTAAATAATTAACAAATAAAACATATGCTTATGTTAATTGATATTAAAATAATAAAGAATACTAACTTTTTATTACATCATAGCTTAGTCAGGTGGCAGCCCTAGCTACCATTAGTCGACCATCTGTCAGAAGGGTTAGGCCGACTGTTTAACCGAATGTTTGCTTTGCGTCCACACTCGACATACTGACATTATAAATGCGTTCAATTTAATTTGTTGGTACACGTTTATGTACAGGTACATATAACTTATATATAATAAATATTTAGTAACCGCTATGGCTTGCTATTTCGGGTCCTAATGTTTTTTTTTTTAATTAATATAATATATGATACTGATATTTTATCTGTTGAAGCATATGTACATATATAATTCAATATGTAATAACACTAACAAGGTATGACTACTAATAATTCCCATCGAAAAGCACATGCTTGGGATATTCGTCTGAAACTCTATTTAAATAAATCTTAGCTGCGCCTTGATTTTTATTTATACTTGTATAGTATTTACTTTTTAACTAAAAACTTACATCAATCTCAAAATCACTTCACACTCCACTTCAATCATTTCACCTTTTCCACCAATTTTCGAATATCGTTAAGTTTTTTCATAAGTAGCCAAGATATCAAAACCACAGTCGATTCATTATTAATTTTAGTCTGATTAAATAAGTACTAATATAGTTTTCAAAAACATTTAATGTTAACTAATTCGCCCAGTGGTTGAAATTCAACCATGATTATTAATTAGGGTTCCGTACCCGAAGGGTGCCAAAGGAATCTTATTAGTTATTACCTACTAAGCCTCCGCTGTCCGTCCGTCTATCTGTCAGCAAGCTGTATCTCATGAACCGTAATAGGTAGTGAGTTAAAATTTTCACAGAGTGTGTATTTTTATTGCCGCTATAACAACGAATAATAAAAAACTAGGATGGCGAATTCCAAAAAGGCTGCCATTCAAATTAAAAAAAAATCGATTAAGGTCGGAACCCTTCGTGTACGAGTCCGACTAGCACTTGACCAATTATATTTCAATTCAATTCTCTTGTTAATTGCTTTAAAACGTGCCAGTTGATCTTTTTTTATTGATATTACACTAAAGCTTGTCAATAGCTCCTAAACGAAAAAAAAGAAAATCGGTTGACAAACAGAGGAGAACAGTTACTTTATCGCAGAATCTGCGACCCTCCATAATGCTTTTGCACCACTCCATTCGATTTTCTGCTTTCCCAGTTTTGGTGGTCAATTTTAAAAGCAGCCATGTCTCTCTTGGAGCAGTCATTAAAGCGAAGCAGTGGCCTCCCAACGTTTCTTTTTGCATTCGCGACCTCACCAAGAAATACACGTCGTGGTAATTAAGAAGTTCCCATTCTGTGCACATGACCGAGCCAGCGCAAACGTCTAAGTTTGAGAAGCGCGGTCAAGCTAGGCAGTTGCGCAATTCCTAGAACTCTCTCGTTTGTCACCCTATCTTGGCATGAGATGTCCAAGATTTTACGAGGGCAATGAATGTAGAAAGAGTTTAATCGATGTTCTATTTGCGGCAAAGTTTAGTATTCAAGATCTAAGTGGCATATTTTGAAGTATTTGACTTCAAAACGTGCCACTAGTAGAAATAAGCTGAACTTATAAGCTCCAAGTATCTAAAAAAGAAGCATAATACTAATTATTATTAAATTAAAATTGACAATCTAATAACTATAACTTATTTTTCCAATTCAATCCATACATTTATAATTTTACAAAATGAAGAGGCTGTCCCGACCGATTTTTGGCCACGGTGGCCAATATCACTGAAGCTAGCGAACTGCGCAGGAGATATTATTGTGCAACAAGTGTAGGCGACATAAGTCATCAGTGCACTCTCAAATTTCGATGGGACGATAATTCAACATGACTGATGAGAGATTAGGCGCAAGACCGACCGTTTTACGTGCTTTCCAACTACGGACTGTTACTGGGACTTTCTTAACAGAAAGACTCAAATAAGTAAACTTGGCCCGACCCGGATTTGCACCCGGGACTTCCATATGTACAGCCGTAAATGCTAGCCACTACACCACCGAGGCAATTAAAGTTTTAAGAAATCATGATATGACGACATTTTGTATTTAGTTACTTTTTAATGTAACATCAAAACGAATTAATTCAAACGAAGAGCTGAAATCTGAATATTAAATATTAAATAAGAACTAGTTATTATTACAATATTTAATTTAAGACTTCATCGATTTTTCATTTACCCTTACCCCATAAACCCTAAGTAAACCTTCAAAGGGCTTTCATAGAATAATACAATATGCACCCCAAGTAATCACAGCCTGGTCACTTTTTATCTGTCCACATCCTCTCATTAGACATTAAACATCTTGCCGGATGTTAAAAAATCAAATACGCTGGGGTCATTTATTCCCACAACTCAAAAACAAACTAATAATTTTAGACAACCCTTCCGTATTTTTTTTTTCTTGAAGTCATGTGTGATGCGATAGTCCATTCAGCCCACATTCAACCTCTTCCGTGAGAACGTTAAATATGTACACGGAGTAGTACATCGAAAATGGTTTGAACTAAATAATTTTAACTTTTTGTGAACTTCTAAATATAGTGGAAACGTAAGTCTTATAGGTCAAATGTCAAAAGTTTATCAATTATTATCAAGTTTATTAGAAAGTGTAAATACAAAAATATTTTTATAGCTAGGTTAATTGAGTATATACACACACACTATACACATTACACTATACATAAATATGGAAAAAAAACAACATTAAAACAACGTTGTAACTTTTACTGAAGTCCTACATAATTTGTATTGACATAATTTATTCCCATTCAACTTTCAGATAATTATCTCTTTGCTAATAGATAGGCGATCTAAAACCTATACAGATAAATAAAATTGAAATGTCTATTTGCAATGTCAAAATAACAGCTTTTCACTAAATGCATAGGAAATTATATACGGTTTTTATAAAAAAAAAACAAATTTTAAAATTTTCGCCTGTTTGTCTGTTTATAACGGCTAATCTCCGAAACATGTGGACTGATTTTGACGGGACTTCGACGGGATTAGCAGATAGCTAATGTTACAAGAAGTAACTTAGGCTACTTTTATTTTAGAAAAAAATTAGGATTCCGCAAAAAAATTAAAACTTAAGCGAGAAGTCGCTAGTATTATACCAATTAAAGAAATGATACCATTTCTATTACTATCCCGTCTGTTCGTACTTAGAGCAGAGGGTGACCATAGACAAAGTAAGCAGGTCGTATAAAAAACTTCTAACTGGGGCCGCGAGTGGACACCTTGAAAGAGTTATTGCTTATGGATGAATAATAAGTAGGGTGGAAAGTATTATCTGATAGGAATGAGTGAAGATTTTTGTCTTTAATTACTTTCATGGCATGTTTTGGTTGAGTTTTATGGGATAACATGTTCATAAATAAAATTATGTAAGCGAAGCTTAAAAAAAAGTTGATAAAGGAGCCTAAGCCAATACTCATATACAGTACAATTATAGGTTGTACGTTAATTAGGAGTTATTATTTTATAATTATCATTATTTTTAAAACACACCTTTATTTATTGAAAAACGTTAAAATTATAGCACATAAAACAATATCTTTAATCTAACTTCGTTAGCTCTTCAAAAATAATTTAAATACAATCATTTTATCATAAAATGCTTTACACTATTTTATTCCCACGTTAGAGTCATTAGAACGTTTTTGTTTAGTTTTTATGCATCGGATCCCTCACGCCTCTCCCTCAGCTACAGGTAATCGATAAAAAATATAAAAGCACCTTCATGTAGGTACACTTTTTATAAAAGTCTTGTTTGTGTGTAAAAAATAATAAAAAGGCGATATTTCTGTATAGATAATGGGCATAAAGTTAATTTATTAACTTAAATATTCTAATTTAGTGGCTGACTATTCGGCTCTAGATTAAAAAAAAAAACAAGTCTATCCCCCGGACACCGTACATATTTTCGGGAAAAAAATAATCTATGTGTTATTCTGATATATGAGCTATATTATTGTGAAGTTTCATTAAAATATATTCCGTAATTTTTGCGTGAAAGAATAACAAACCTCACAAACTTTCGCATTTATAATATTAGTATAGATAAAACCACCAATTATTTCAGCACCAGATTAGGTAACAATTCGTATTTAAAGCATTATTTGTTTATGGTAACTTAAAAATATATTAAAACAACTTTTCATATTTCAATTAGTAAAATTAAAGCGAACAATCAGTCTTTTTATCATTTTCAGCTTTGTCAATAAAGAAACAATAAAACAAAATTATATTCTATCAAAACAGAAAAAATATTAATAAAACAAATTATACGGCACAATAAAATCGGAATGACGGCTCGACACATGCTATTTCCGATTCGTTGGCCTAAAATCAGTTACAATTAAAAAAAAAACACCCACATCCTCACCCAAGACCCAAGATGACAATTAAAAAGAAATAAAACAAATCCCTGCGGTCGTCAATGTCAATGTTATAAAAAGGCGGGAAAAAGCACAACTGGCGTTTGTTTATTTACACTACGTAATAAACAAAGATTCATGTAACAATATTTATCTATATCTATATTTAATATTATAAAGAGGAAAGACTTTTTTGTCTGTTTGAAAATGGTTTGAGACCCTGGGAAGGACATAGGTTAGTTTTTATCCCAGAAATTATCCCTTAAGGGGGTGAAAAGGGGCATGAAAGTGTGTATAGGAAAGCAACCCGAGCGAAGTGAGGGTAAGTCGCCAGTCTATCATAACTTAATGAATCTTTTTTTTTAAAATTAAAACCTTGAAATATAATGTCTTATTTGTTAAAAAGTTTTAATTTATTTTCTCTACGAATTAACCAGTCTTTGCCCGCAACTTTGTTCGTGTTGTATAGCTCAAATACGTGAAGCTTTTTCAGCATGAGTAAGTAATTGACTTACAAACTTTCGCATATTTTATAATATTATAGTACGATAAGATTGAGATTGAACAAAAATGCTCTATTGTAAGTTATAAAAATTGTAATATAAATTAAAAAAAAATCTGCATTTTTGTCTTTCGCGAAAAACTAAGACAATATGCGGCCTAAATCTTAATTTATTTACAATATTAATTCGTTATAATTAAAGTTACTCTAAATATGATTTGAACGTGTAGATTCTTCCGATAAAATTATAAAATAGATAGACAACAACTGCCCAATGTTCCATAGATAGATAGATAGATATTTTTTCTAATATAATACAACAGGTGGTAAAGGGTTAAAAACTAATAATTTAAAGCTCATTGACCAGAGAAAGCGTGACAAACAGACAATCCAAACATGTGGTAGGAACGTGAATTAGTAAGAAATTGAAAGTTAATGGCTTCCTTGGTATTGTCGGTTATTAATTATTTTACGCCTTAAAAGGGTAAGAAAAATGAAAAAAATTATCGATTTTTTTTATATAATCACCACAGTTGTTTTAATATCACTAGCTCTTGCCCATGATTCCGTTCACCTAGTTTATCTATTTTATGTTAGTCTTTAATGTAGTTTCAAAGATTAGCACGTTCAAACAAGCAATAAGACAAACTTAATTTTTTATATAATTTTAGGTGCAGAAGGAAGAGAAAAGATGGCAGCATTACACCACCGTGTCAAATCACCACCAGAACACTGGATTTTAAAGGTTAAAAGAAATAGATCAAGCTCAAACTTGTGCTAATCTCATTGAAATAGGTCCATGATCAAAATCATTCAAGATTACATATTATTGTTCCTTAGTAACAGTATTCTAACAGTTTTATGTTATACAGGTAAATAAAATTGAAGTGTCAGCTTGTAATGTCAAAATAACAGTTTTTTACTAAAAACATATAAAGTATATACGGTATTTACAATTAAAAAAAAACTAAATTTTTTGTATGTCTATTTGTTCCAGTTCACCTCTGAAACGGCTGGGCCGATTTTGACAGAACCTTCACTGACAGATAGCTGATGTTATAAGGAGTAATTTAGGCTACTTTTATTTAAGAAAAAGGATTAGGGTTCCGCACAAAAAACTAAAATCCATGAAATTGCGAACAAAATCTGTGTTTGGTACGCCGATTTTGTTTAGGACGCACTCGAGCGAAGCGAGGATATGCCGCTAGTGACTTAATAAATAATAACATACATATAGACTATCTATACATATATTAAATTTTAACCGAGTCGAATCTGTACATTAAACATTTTTGTGGAAAATCTTATTGAAGTAGTCATTATTATCGAACTGACCGAATCTATTTATAATTATCGAATTTGTAGTTTTTACAATTTTTGTCTGTCTGTCTGTCTGTCTGGGAACGCATCACGAGAAAACCACTGGACAGATTTTGATGAAATTTGGTATAATGATAGCTGGTTATCCAGGTCAACATATTATAAGATACTTTATACTACAGGAAAATATCTCATCTCTGAGAAATCTAAAGTAAACGTTAAAACTTAAATAAAAATAAAAAAAAATAAATAAAATAAAAGTACAAATTACACAATGACTAAATAATTTCACCTGTCAAAAGACAAACAATCTGCCAATACATCAATATTTACGTGTTGAGGTTATTGACCTTTTAGTTTTTATAAAAGTTCGTATATACTTTATTACGTCGGAATAAAGTTCTTTTTTGTTTAAGCCTATATATAGGTAACAGAGATTATATCCTTTACACAACAAATAGTGTAAAACATAACATACTCTAAGTTCGTTAGTCAAAGTGCATTTTTACATGTATTTTTTTCATTACTTCTTAATATGGAACTGTTTAATGAAATTTTAACCTTTTGTGCATAGGAATAGGGTGTATATTCATTTGACTGTTAACTATTCTTGTCCATCAAAGGTAACATCTGCCAAGCAGCTGCCAAACCGAGATTAGATCGAGTTGTCCGTTCGAATCAGGGTGGACGTTAGAATTTAAAAGGGTTAATAGTTTTTATCACGATTTTAAGTAAAAAAATGGTTCAATTGAAAAAGGAAGAAAATGCGGTATAAAATAATTTAGAAAAGCCTTGTTCATTTGCTTCAATGTGCCTGTTCAAGCAAATAAAGCAATTTTTATTTTATGTTTCATTATTTGCCGATTTCATAATAACTTTAAACACAAAAACTATAATTAGTCATTTTTATATATACTTAGTTAATTTTACGAAAATATAAAATCTCTTACTAATATAAATATAATTTTATACTTTATTGCCAACTACAAAAAATATATGACTTTAATGCCGATATAAAAAGTATTGATGTTTCAGAATGGACTTTACGAGTTGGAAACTACATATGGCTGTTGTGCAAAAAGTTGGCCTTTTATGTTAATAATATGTTTGTTAGTCCCACTTAACTGTTGACTCTATACTAACTATAAATATTGATAATTTTATACCATTTTTGATCCAGTTTTTATGATATTAGTATTAATAATGCATTAATTTATTCTAACGATAGTTCATAAACAAAACGTACAATATTTTTTTTTTAAAACGTCAACGCAATAATTTGTCTTTTAATATGTCATAATTCCAGCTTATTGGCAATTTAGCATCTAGTTATGATAAAATGTAGTGTAATTAGCACATAGTAAAAGTGTCGCTCCACATTGTTTCAATAACACATTTGAATTCATATTTCATAAAAATATATGACTCAATCAACTGTTATTTATAAAATTGTTTATTATATCCTGTATGTGATTGGCGCGACCTACTTTCAGTTATTATGAGTTGGCTTGTTGGAGCAAAAAGCCAACATTCTACGCCTAGACACAAAAAATTACCGAATGACAGCGCGCGAAATGTGGCCGCGAAAAATTGACGATGCAACCGAAATAAACATGGCGGTCGCGATTCGGCGCTAGCCGCCTATTATAAATAATTAATGATTCCGCCCGCTCTTATGCACGATAAAATGCCATTACGGTTTTCATCGGGGATTTGCAAAAAACATCGAAAACCGCCGTCGTCCGAACCCGTCTGAACAAAAAACACGCTTAAAAGACTGCGCGGGCATCGCTGAAATTCCCGCGATTTCTTATTGCCGCCCGGTCATTTGACTGGACCATTATGTGTGGAATTAACAACGGCAAAAAAAATACCAATTCGATAAAGGTATATTTGTGCTGTCGGCGACAGTTTTTGTCATATCACCGTGTATATGGAAAGGGCACCAGCGACATAATTGCTACTATAAATATTGCTCATGAAAATTCAGGCAGACATTATGGAGAGCGATGAGGACGCCTGAAGAACAGCCATACTTGGCAGTTGGCACTACTGATATGACAGTTTATTTTATGCAATAGATAAAAAAGCTCTATAACGCTCACAGAGGACAAAAACCTATCATCGTGACTCGCGCTCCTTTCATATGAGGTAAGCGGCGCGTTAATATTTAGAATGACAGATGCGTCACTGAAGTCTGATCCAAACGGACGGTACAAATAAAAAGCTACCGCAAGACAATTAAATACGATTTGCATATTCACACACAAGCATTGTTACTCGGTAAACACAAAGGAGTTTAAAAAAAAAGGAGGAAAAAACATAAGAGTCTTACTGTTTGCGGACGCGTCTTTGCCTCGTTTCATCTCTTGTAAATTCGTTTTGTATGGTTCGTTCATAAAAAAAATCAAGTACAGATTAATTATAAATAAACATTGTTGTGTTTACAATTTAAACCATCTTTTCATAATAATTGTATGTTATTTATATGCAGTATAATATTTATATGGTTAATAAATATTTTCTACGATAAAACGTTAAGTAATACTTCGACATTTTTGATTACCTAAATAAAAAAAAAACTTGGCCATAGATCACTCAAGAAGAGAAAGTAGGACTGACTTCAAGTATTTGATTTTTTCTTAAGTGTGTATGTTATGACACGATATCGTTGCCAGTTATGACTTAATAGCAATTAATTAAAGTCAAATAATACTTAATATTTTTAATTTTTTATTGACTAGGTTATACAAAACACTTAATTTATTTCTCATTCTCTCAAGAAAAAGCAATTTAGAAGTTAGCGTAAACTGTAGCTTTTAAGTTATTTTTTTTTTATCAAACCAATAATACAATATTAAAATTCTTATTTCTAATGAAAAAGTATGTATTTACTGCTATGAAGTTTTGAATAAATTATTAAACATCATTCAAATAAAGTCTTTAAAATAGAAATTTAAATTATTTATTATATAAAATATAATCTATACAGATAAATAAAATTCAAGTGTCTGTTTGTAATGTCAAAATAACATTTTTTACTAATGCTTATGAAATTATATAATCTATTTATAAAAAATATTTTTTTTAAATTTTGTCTGTCTGTCAGTTTGTTCCGGCTAATGTACGAAACGGCTGAACTGATTTTGACGGGACTTTCACTGGCAGATAGCTGATGTTATAACGAGTAACTTAAGCTACTTTTATTTTAGTAAAAGAATTAAGATTCCGCTCAAACAAATTGAAACGTACCTAGCGACGCAGCCGAGCGAAGCGAGGGTAAGTCGCTAGTTACTAATATATTTGTTGAACTAGTTCAATTTACCCGTTAATCTCGTACAATAAGACATTTTTCAAACTCTTAAAGGCAACACTATCAATTCAGTGGTTAAAAAACAATCAGCTAGACAGATAAACTAGATTACAAGTCAAACATATTTCTTATACCTAGTGGATATAATGTTATGCGACATGGCGTAAAAATTTAAAGAAATCTACATTATATGCAGATTAATGTGCCTGACTAATGTTAAGTGACGACTTATAATACAAACTAAAATAAATGTATACAACATAAAGTATACTTATTTATATTATAAATTAGCGGCCCATTCTCGCTTCGCTCGGGTTCGTCCGTAGTGGGAAACAAAAACAAATTAATCCCACGGGAACCGTACATTTTTCCGGGATAAAAAGTAGCCTATGTGCTATTCTAGACTATTATCTATCACTGCGCCAAATTTCATCCAGGTCTGTTCAGCCGTTCTAGCGTGATTCAATTCGATGTTTACCCATCCATCCAAACTTTTGCATTTACGAGTATATATTATGTACATAGTAGTAAGAAGATTAACCTATTATAATAAAATTCTAACTAAGTCGAATCTGTATATTAAATATTTTTTGGAAAATCTTATTGAAATAGTCATTATCATCAATACAAAAGCCGAATCTATAGTTTTTAGAATGTTTGTCTCTCTATCTGCTGTTTGTCTATCTATTTGTCTGTCTGAAAAAACCACTGGGCAGATTTTGATGAAATTTGGTATGATGATAGCTGGTTATACGGGTCAACATATTTTATACTTTTTACTACGAGAAAATATCTCAACACAGAGAAATCTATACTATAAACTACATTAAAAAGTAACGAAAATGATAAATATTAGTAATAATATAGGTAATATTTATTGTTATAATATTTAATAATATTACTATAGTAATTCTACCATTATAATTTATATATTTTTTATTCAATCTTGGCGAAAGATCAATCGACAGTAAATGTAACTTTTTCCAACAGATAAGACGTCTCCTTAATAACTCGAGCGGCTCCTTCCCGTCTGGGCGCAAAAAATATTGCATAAAAGTATCGCACCGAACCTTAATAGAAATCCGTACGGCGATATAAGAAAAGTACTGTTTTTTATTTCTCTACTCCATCGTTATATTTTCCATAACTAGATTTATTGTTAATGATAATGCTTTTTTATCTAAAACATTAATATGTAACTTTTTTTCTTTCTACCATTTGCAGGTTAACACAGAACAAAAAATGTATTATAAATATAAAAAGAAACCCGACTGCGTTAAAAGCTAACTAATAAGAAGGGAGCAAATTAAAGAAGAAAAATAGTATTATGCATGCACAGACATACGTTTTATCCTTGATGCGACTCTTGCTACGCGTATCTATAAGATACTAGCAGACCCGGCCACGCGTTGCTGTGGCACACATACGAAAATCGTTAATTTTGCAATAAAAAAAAGGAAATAATCAGAATAAAATCTATCCTATCTTTTAAGTTGGAACAATTCACACATTTTGAAAAAAAAAAACGTTAAGATTGGATAAGTAGTTTCGGAGTTCATCCCGGACCAACATCGTGACACGAGATTTATATATATTAAGATGAATCATCAAAATTGGTTAATCCGTTTAGTAAATACGAGGGAACAAAGAATCGGACAAACATACATACAGGATCAAAGGAGAATATAATTAAATCTTTCATTCTTTACTCGACGCAATCCTAGATTTTGGTCTTACTGTTAAGAACTCGTAATGAAAAAATATAACTAAGCAATAAGAATCTTGTCACAGATTCTTTTTAAAAGTATTATAAATTGACATAAACTTTAGCTTTGCTTTAATTAGTCTGTGGCGTATTAGTTAACCTAACATTTTCTCACATTCCCAAAACTTTTTAAAGATCGCAGCTTAATCGATTTAAATGGATTCAATGTTTTATGGTTTTATAATACCTTTATAGGTATCCTGTTATGTAATATATTTACGTATTTATGAGATGACAGAAAAGCAGACAATCGTATCGATGCATGCTTTTTGCTAGCACATATTGCGATTATCATTAAAATTATCATTGAAAAAAAAAGTATTTACTAAAAAACAGATATTATAAAGTCTTCCATTTTACTTTTACAGAATATATTAACTGATGCACACTCTATTTCTTTTTGTCTTTCGGAATATTTTAGTAAACTTTTAGAACAACTCCTTTAACATTATGAAAATCGATGGATTTCGTGAGTTCGGTGGATAGTTGTAAGAAACAAAGGAGCAAACATACAAACACAAAAAACCTCCATTTGAAATCGAACCATGGACTTCTACACGCTCTGACGACATGACAGATGGCCATCAAACACTGACATTTTAAATTTTTGCATAAATTTTTCACTTAATAATATCGTCAATATAGCATTTGCTTACAATCAATTATAAAAAATAACTTGAAGAAGTATTAATTATGCGTTTACATTGTATGAATACAAAATTTGTGTTATAAATATTATTTAAATTTTACTACTATATTGCGCTGTTATCTTCACATGCTTCACGACAATAAAGTTGATAAATATAGTAAGATACTAGTGGCTCACCCTCGAAAAACAAAAACAAATCTATCCCACGGAAACCGTACATTTTTCCGGGATAAAAAGTAGTCTATGTGCTATGCCAGACTATAATCTATCTCTGTGTCAAATTTCATCAAGATCCGTTCAGCCGTTCTGGCGTGATTGAGTAACAAACATCCATTCAAACATCTTAACTTTCACGTTAATAACATTAGTAAAATTTTGTACTGTTTAAGTCTAACTTTGAACCAATATTAAACATACGGAACACAGCAAAGACGTTTCATGCTTGTATTCATTTAATCAGGCCCCCATTTTGTTTTAGCGTTTTTCAAACATGGTTATAGTTTATTATACAGAGCGCCAAGCTTCTTTTTTAGTTTCATTTACATAAAACTTTTTGCTCAACGTATTATTCATTCGTGAAAAAATTACAAGTGCCTGCAAAATATTATACAGTGTTGATAAGAAAAAATTAAATGGTTTCCATTTTATAAAACAATGACGGTGTAAAAAAAAACTTTTCATCATTATTTTATGATGTAGCGACAGACTTTTGTTTTAAAAAGATTCTTTTTGTTTTTATATTTCGTTTGGTTGTTTTTTGGTGGAAAAATAAATATTTACATTCATTATTTATGGTGTTTCTTTGGATTTTTTAAGATAATAGGCAAGAGTCATGGCTAGTAAGTCGCCATGACTCTTGCCTATTATCTTACCCATTAAGTACCTACTGCGAAATGGTAGAAGGAAAGCGGAAATTAGTGTACGTTACCACCACACCACTACGTTCAGCTATAATAAAAAAGAATAATATTTTGCCAAAAATCACCATGAAGTACATTTAGTAAGAGGCTTGACCAATATGCAATAGATAAATAATTAATAGCAAAAAAAAATACTAACTGTATTATCGCGGGTAAAAAAACATTATAAACTAGTGACTCACCCTCGCTTCGTTCATGTTCTTCCCTACTTACGTTTTAACGTTTAGTATAGATTTTTCAGAGATGAGATATTTTCCCGCAGTAAAAAGTATGCTATGTGTTGACTCGAATAACCAGCTATCATCATACCAAATTTCATCAAAATCTCTCCAGTGGTTTTTCCGTGATGCGATCACAGACAGATAAAAATTCTAAAAACTATAGATTGGGCCTCTGTATCGATAATAATGTCTATTTCAATAAGATTTTCCAAAAAATATTTAATGTACATATTCGGTTTAGTTACAATTCTATTATATGTATAGATAGCTAGGTATGTCTATCAATTTTCTAAGTCTAAAGGCCGGCTTAGACGAAGACACTATACATGGTACACTTCGTGTATACACTGAGTGTCTCTGTGTGAACGAGAGTGTCTCTAAATTCACAATTAGTTTTAAGTTGGCTTTAAAAAATTACAACTTTTTGCATAGATGTAATTTATGATCTAAGAGTAGAATACAATTTTTTATACTGCCATACCAAGTCTTCCCGTGGGATATTAGTGTGTGGCAAAAACCTACCTAAAAAAAACACGAGTAAGAGAAGATAAAGCAAGTTACTAGTTAATAACTCGAGCAACTAAATCACGGGTTCGATTCTCACAGGATACAAAGTTTTGTATTGAAGAGATACATATTTCTATTTAGTTCAGATATAGCTCGGAATTCTATACCGGAACACGTATTGCTTTGCTACTGACGTAATATTGAGAGCACTAGCACCATTGTTTAAAAACTTAGATACAAGTCACTCATAACTCGACATTTAAAACGTGACTTTAATTCTCGAACTCCTTTCAAGTATGTTCTTTCTTTCATAAGCGAGAATGAGAAAGAAGATTTGTAGTTATCCAAAAATTTGATAATTGCCATCAAAAGCCGCATCAGAAACGTAATTTTACTTCAAATCATTTAACTTTTCATACGTTTCCAAATTCCACAATTTGTCCTGTTATGTTTAAAAATGTCAGTTTCATAATGCGATATTATTTTTAGTAAAGAAACTTTTCTGTTTAGGCATCGATATTAATTAGGAAAATTACACCAATAAGTTCCACAAACTTTCCTAAATTTTTTTTTCGGCGCTTAGCTAATTATTTTCTAAATCTATAATATTTTTTTTTATTAATAATTTACAGTTTTTCCGTTGATATTGAATTAATATCAGCGCATTCTTCAATATTAACCAATTTTAAAATTCTACACGTAAAAATAGATTACAGTTTATGTAATAAAATAAAAATATTTTGATATTAAAAATTTATGGCATTTTTGCTTACAAATTAATGTAACTTTTATTTATATGGGCCATTTTTTAACTCGATACATTAAACAAAATAATAGTTTCGGATTTTTCGCGGATTTATTTTGATTATTGATTCCCTACTATTCCTTCGAGACGTCTTAAACTCAGTCTCTCACTTGACTATGTGCGCTGTAAAGCATTCGAAAGGTCGGGAATCAAAAATTAAAATAAATCCGCCAAATAATCCGAAAAAGATAGTTTTATTTAAAATGTCAAATATTCGCGTAAATCTAAAAAAGTGTTATCGATACATCAAGTTTTTCCCGTGTGATATTAGTATACTTAGTGTAAAAAATTACTTAAACGCTCGCAAGGCGTAATTAGGGGTCATTAGGTTTATGATATGTAGATATACATACAAAGATATTCTTTGCTATTTACATTATTTTATCAAGTAACATCGCATGTAAAAGTAGTATAGAAGTAACGCTATACAACTGCAAGTTTTTGCTCGACCATGTGAGTGTCGTTTTTCCAACGTTTCCACGGTTTTTCCGACCTCCATACAGACTCTAGTTTTTGTTATCATCTGCACATGGATTAACTGGTCTTGAAACTTGCGGTTAAAATAAATAACTTTGCCATTTTCAGTAAAGTATCTTTTATTTATTACGTCTCTTTGAAAGTGATCCGTTTCTTCTTACTAGCTTATTTATTATTTTATGTATTTATTGAAACAATATTAAAGTAGATTTTCACAAGCTGCGAAAAAATAACTCCCAACCCAACCAGAGTTGGGGTTTTGTGGACTAAATCTTATATCATGTCCTTGTATTAGAATTCACATTTTTTTTTCTCTAATTATATCATTATATGTTTATTTTAATTTAACACATTTTTTATCATTTTCTTTTCATATATTTGTATATAGGTACATAAATATTTTTGAAGTTATACTTCGTTTGGCACGTTTGGAAAAAATTATGAGAGTATAATTTTTACGATGCGCGCGCACACCGACAGTCAAAAAGCGACATGATGAAGTTAGCTGCATTCCTTTTACAAACAGAGAGTTGTTACATACGGGATAAAATCTTTAGCTATTTTTATTCTGTTACGCCAAAGAAGTATAATTTCTTACGTGCGTACATAAGTACACACACTCGTTTTTTAATTTATATTTTTACTTTAATATATCTTTATACGTTTATTTTAAATTAACATCTTTTTATCATTTTCTTTTCATATATTATATAGGTACATACATATTTTTTATAGTTGCTTGTTCATAATAAATTATAATAAAGTAATCATTAACATTGTACTGAAGTCGATTAGTATGTCGATAAGTAAACATTAAAAAGACCAGCACCTAAGTATACAACAACACTATTAAATAATAAATATCTTTTTTATTTATCACGTTTGTATTACTTTCTATAGCTATTATACGTTCACAATAGATCAAGACTGTCCCATCCAAGTTGCATTAAGAAGCAGAATGGCATACAAAAACGCTACGTTAAGACAAAGCGGCCCCGATGGTGAAGAAAAACACAAATTACCTCAACGGCTTCGAATCCCAGCTCATGTGATGTGAATTCTCTTTGAAGTGCCTTAGAACAGTTGTATAGAAGTGACATGTGTGATACGTATAAGGTACCTTCATACCATATTTCATTGCTTTTTTTAAATTTAATTTAAAAAATGAGGCCTTTGATGTATAAAAAAAATTAAATTCAAAATAACTATGAATTTTCAACATGTATTTGAATAATTTCACTCATTTCGCCTTCTCTTGTATACGGTAAGAATATAATGTCTCCTCAAATATTTTTAGACGTTTTTTTTTAATATTATACAATACAATACACGAAAACCAAGATTTGTATGTTCAATACAAAAATACTCCAATACATATCCCGCGGGTTTCTTAAAGTGCTCATAAAATATACTAAAACTTGTGTATATACATATTTTATGTAAATATTTATTGTAAATAAAATATTTGAAAAAAAAAGAAATGAAATTTATTTCTGTAATAATAACCATAAAATGCTTGATTCCACTTCCTTATTTCAAGTCTGTGGTCAGTTTGTTTTTGCGTAATGTTTATCATTCGGAATTGCTTGCAAAAAGCCCGCTGATTGTTGTAGGAAATGCAGCTACAAAAACATACGTTTTCATTTGTTGCAATCGATGTTGTTTTGTCCACTAGAGAATGAGATTTTGCTTATTTGTCAACTTAACTTTTATAATTAGATAGTGAATTTATACACTGTAAATAAATTTTTGGTATTAAAGATTCAGATAAAACATATTTTGAAATGTTTGTAAATATAACTCGCCTATAATTCTCATAGTTTTAATTGTATAGGTAGCTGAGGATGGTATAAAAAGTGTTGCCTAGTTACAAAAGACTAATTTCGTAGGTTACAAATTATTATTTCAAAGCTTTAATTCCATTCATAATGTAAAAGAATAGGTCTGAGTAGCTTTAAAAGCTTTTTAGGGATTTTTAATATATAATAATAATGTTTGGAATCGAAGTAATGTCTTCTTATTTCAAGACGTTTTGCTTATTTTTTTTATATATGGATTCATCAATTTTTAACGTCCCACTGCTGGGAACGGGCCATAAAGATCCAGATTCTAAAATATTTTCAAAGTAAGTTACAGTAAGTATGATCGCTAATTCGCCATGCTTTTTCCTTTACTGCATTGCTGCCGGAAACAAAAAAATATGTTAGCTTAATTTTGTAGTTGATTAAATTATCAGATAAAAGTTTCAAAACCTATTTACAATTCGAAAGCTCTGAGGAGCTTTGAAGTAAAAAGCTTTGAAAACTTATAACAAGGATATTCTAATATTTAATAAACGATGTCATTTTGTACGAATAAGATCTTACGTGTTTTTTTATCTAATTAATAACTAAATTGATATTGTACATATTTTTTAAAGTTCCAGATTATAAAATAAATGACAAAATATTTGACATTATCATCGTTAACACAAATGTAATTGTAATTTTTTTTATCAATCGACTTCGAACAAGGAGGAAGTTCTCAATTCGACCGCATAATGTTTTTTTTCATATGGCTGTATATAAGTCTGATATTTTTATATAACATAGATAAGCCTAATTTTGTAGCTTTAAGTTTTAAAGTAAACGCGGTGGTAGCCCAGTGGTAACGCGCTCGCTTGGGAAACCGAGTGAAGCGAGTTCAAATCCCGGGTCTCGCTTCTCTGATATTTTCATGTGCGAATCATTTCTATCATGATTACCACTTGCCTTACGGTGAAGGAAAACATCATTAGGAAACCTGCATGTCTGAGAGAACCTAGCAAGTTTTTGAAAGACATGTGAAGTCCGCCAACCCGCACTTGGCCAGCGTGGTGGACTATGGCCTGATCCCCCTCGTACTGAAGGGAGGCCCGTGCCCAGCAGTGGGACGTTAAAAAAAACTGAATACAAGTTTTAAAGTAAAATCTTATGCTAGAACTAGAGCGAATTCTAAAGTCATTATAAGTATTTTTAGAGTACAGAAGATTTAATATCACCCATCTTTTCGATAAGTAGATAATAAGTTTATCTAATTAACCGTATATTTTACGACCAAGACCTTTAAATAAGTGCATTAAAAAAATTAATTACACATCTTTAAGGAATTCTTTAATTGATCATTCCACCGCACACTATTAATTTCTAAAGGTGCTAAATACCAAAGCTATTTTCTTCCATGTCATAAAACAACGCTTGATCATCTTTTACATCCCATTTTGGCAAGTATTATGCAAAATGGCAAAATATGTTAATATTTACATAAAGTATTAATGTTAGGAAATAAAAATTAGAATAATCATGTAAATGAATGAATATTTATACCAATAGCTGTTTTTTGTTACGAGAACATATAATGGTAAATAGATGTTACCTAAAAAAAATATATTTTATCAATGTTCAAGGTTTTATTTCTGGTTAAATAAATAAAACTTTCGCTGTAAAAAATCAGAATGTAGTATAAAAGTACATAAAATTAGATTTATCTATACTATACTAAGCTGAAGAATTTGTTTGTTTGGTTGAACGCGCTAATCTCAGGAACTTATGCTTGGAATTGAAAAACTCTTTTTGTGTTGGACAGTCTATTTATCGAGGAAGGCTTTAGGCTACATATCATTCCGGATAATGTACGGTTCCCGTGGGATAGATTTGTTGTTGTCTAGGGATGAACCCGAAGCAAAGCGAGATTGAGTCGCTAGTTTACACTAAAGGAAATTACAAATATACTTAATTATATATACAAAAAAATGACCACTTAATTTTTACTATACAAATCATGTCCGCGTGGAATTGTGGCAAGAATGCTAGCTGCATTCCTACGCTAAATGGCCATGCCGATTCTTTGGACGAAAAATGAGCCAGGTCTTCTATCACCAGAAGAGGCGATATGACGAGGTGTTATGTCTTTTAAGAAGTGTTTAGCACTATGACTCCATGGGACAAGGGATTCTACAGCAAAATATTGTATAAAAACATAATTTTGACTAAGGGACCGTACGAAAATAAAAATATATTTTTATTCCAAACATTTTTCCAATTAAAGATTTATAGGTACTTTGCAAAATCAAAGATTTTTTATGTCAGTTCTGAGACGAAAGTGCAGTTACGAAAATAATGACTTATAACGTAACACCATACAAAAAAATTGCGATACATCAGTTAAATAATTAGAGACTAGATATTTTATAATAAACTTTTTAATATAAATGTTGCAAGTAAACAAAATGTATTAATCAATTATGAAGGTGCGAAATACTTCAATAATATCTCAATTTATTCACACCTAAGAATATCGACAGTAACGCCATATTAGGGCAGTGACTGTGCTGGCAATTTTCATTACATACGCATTCTAAATAAAAAAAAACAAACCACACGCTCCTTAATGGAAATATAGTGTTTTTTATAAATTATAAAAAAGCCATAAGTCTAAGTTCACAACTTCTTTTTAAGTATGTATGATTATATAAATTTAATTGATGGAATATATTTTGGTGCATTAGGGGATTTTTAAATTAAGAAGTTAAATGACACTGTTTTGAAAGGTACATACGAATTCGAGTAAATGTAGAGTCATGTTAACTAAAGTAAGTCAAAATTAAATTAAAAAGTTTTATATTAAATATTATAAAATTAATAAATATTATGGTTAAGGGGAACACCTTAACCATAATATTTATTAATTTTATATCAATATTCAAGCTTAGAAGATTTTTATTTTAAAATTATGCAGAATTTATAATTTGAACCCATTTGTGTTACTTAATTAAAAGCTTAACTATTATAATTCATTACACCATAAAAATCATCGGACATTTATCCCATAAATGTATCTTCTCATTATAACATTTAAAACGTGTATGAAATTCATCATTAAAACGTAGTGCGGCATTTTCTTTCACATCTCACTAACAAGTTACATTGAAAATTATTAAAAAGGTAAGAACTCGACAGCTTGTTAATTATCCATTATTTACAATATTTTGATAACAAAAACTTGTTTAATCGTGACTTACTGGTTCCATTCACGTTGCGTCCTATTATCTTATTGGACCCATTAGGTTGAGCGGCCGGAGCGTTCCGTCCCGTTTCCTCGCCCGGACTCTCCATATTCCCCTTCTCACTCGCACACATTAACCCGCCAATGAACTTCACTTAAAACATTATAAAACACAGGCAATAAAAATAAAAAAAATAATTAAAGACAAATAATAAATTGAAATGTCAGTGTCAAAATTCGCGCGCTCGTCGCGTTCGGATAGTCGCAGCGACGTGTACGGTGTGGAGTACGCGTCGCGACTGAGCGCATCGGGCCGGGGCGAAGCCCTACGGTGCAGCTGCATCGCCCCGCCCAGACCCCCGACCCCTCCACGTGGCCCCACACTTTCCTTGCCCTTACATAAAAAAGAATATAAAGCCCAAATTTCGCTAATGTATGGGTTTGAGACTATGTGAAGGGAAAGGGTTAGGGTCGACGGGTGCGGTGTTTTTTTGAATAGTAGTCGAAACATTTAAAACTTTAGACATGCAAGTAACGAACTGTTTGATATTATTATTATTATCTTTTAGATTTGAAATTATGAAAGCTTTTTGTAATTTTAACGGCGAATTTTTGTTTATTTATTATTTTTATAGAATATTTTAATAGAGGTAATTAAAACAAGACAGTTTATATAATTATGTAGATCTATTTTTTCCTTGTATACGTTTCCTATTGATAGTTAAAGACATAAACATTCCAATTCTAGAAATATTATAAGTTAATGAAAATTCATTTAAATAACTACATTAATCGCAATGCACAACAAAATAAATCGTTCATGAAAAAATGAATGACCAATATTTTGAATATTAATAATGCAAAATAAATATTCAGCGATAATATTCTTGTTCTTTCTTAAAGCAGTAATTATGTAGTTTTTACAGAGAGCGTGTAAAGGTTTGTAACCTATATTTCAGTCTTAATGGTTATTTTTTGCAAATCTCGCGGTACCGTTGTCGGCGGACATTTTATACGTTTTTTTTATAGTTTCCACGAACCCGCCGGTTTTGAGGCGGCGGAATTAAGCTTTTGCTGATTATCATTTTTAATTTATTTCTGCACGAATGTGGCGTTTAGTTTTTGCGTTATTCAATTTTATTCAGAGTGGTTCTTAGGTATGTTATTTGAGGTCTAGTAACCCTATATAATAATGGGATAATTTTTTTTAAGCTTTTTAGGTCAAACAGACCTTTGAACAAGTTTGTTTAAAGACTAGCTAAAGTCTTGTTGATTAATTGGAATTATTAACTCTGTCTTGTTTTTTATAAAAACTCACTCATCCTCGCTCCGCTCGAATTTGTCGTCTAGGTACGGTTTGACAGTTAGTATATATTTCTCAGAGATGAGATATTTTCCCGCAGTAAGAAGTATCCTATATGTTGACCCGGATAACCAGCTATCATCATACCAACATTTCATCAAAATCCCTCCAGTGGTTTTTCTGTAATGCGGTCACAGACAGGCGTCTGCCTGAGGCAGACAGACAGACAGACAAAAATTCTAAAAACTATAGATTCTGCCTCGGTATCGATAATAATGTCTATTTCAATAAGATTTTCCAAAAAATATTTAATGTACAGATTCGGCTTAATTACAACTTTATTATACATATGTATAGATGAATATTCGTCTTAACACTAAAATTACAAGTAATTATGGAATATTAGTTACTAGTAGTTAAATATCATTATTACATCATATTAATTTAATAAATATTAAATAAAAATATAAAACCTTTTCATAATCTTCTACTATATAAAAATAAGTCGGGTTTTCCTTCCTGACGCTATAACTCCAGAACGCACGAACCGATTTCCACGGTTTTGCATTCATTGGAAAGGTCTCGGGCTCCGTGAGGTTTATAGCAAAGAAAATTCAGGAAAAATGTCAACAGAAAAGCGGGAATATCTTTTTTCACATACAGCGCCATCTCTGATACATAGCATGTACTACAAACCAATATCGGGTCAACATATAGGATACTTTTTACTGGAGGAAAATATCTCATCTCTAAGAAATCTATACTAAACTTTAAAACGTAAGTAGGGACGAACCCCAGCGGAGCGAGGGTAAGTCGCTAGTTATTTTAAATAAATAAGTCTCATTTTTTTTTTGTTTTTTTTTTTTAGAACGCGTTACCGCGCGTCTGTTTGGATTAGTAGTTGCGTCTTTGCAATAACCTGCAGGATTTTGAAAAATATATATAAGCTTTTTCAATTAAATATGTTATAGGCTATCTAACATCACGTTACGTCTTTTAAATTTGAACTAGTTATACAAAAAGAGATTACACGAGCGGAGCCGCAGACAAGAATAGTTAAATAATATAAAAATCTTTTATGTTTTCTCTTACCCTATTTTTTATTCTAATAATAAAACCGGTCACTCAGATGTACGCTAAGATCTCAAAATATATACATACATAAAATGTATACTATATGGTTTTTACATATAGTAGGTACTCGTAATTGATGTTAAACGCTTTCTCCATAATAACATATTCTTAGTCTCAAACTGCACAACACTTATTCTCCAGCACTGCACTTTTCTTTATTAATGTTCTAGGTTGAAATTATAATTAAAGATATTTTTTACTATAAACTAGCGGCTCACCTTCACTTCGCTCGTGTTCGCCCCTAGATGATTCTTTGAATTAACGTAACTTTTTTATTTAGAAACCGATGGAAACAAAACAAATACTAAATATTAAGTGAAGCTTACCACAATACATTAGTCAAAACCGCACCTAAATCGGTTAAGCCATTTCTAAGATTAGCGGCACAAACGCACAGACAAACAGACAAAAAAAGTAAAAATCAATGTTTTGGGTTCTATTGCGTTAATAATGATCCTCAATAATAGTTTTTCTCAAATATCTTCCATGTACAGACAGCGATCAGTTACAATTTTATTATAAGTATACCTAGATATTATTTTATTTGCCAGCACACCTTCCTCGCTCGATATCTATGCAACGAATGGCTTGTTTTTCGACTCTTATTATAACTTCAATCTCGAGTCAAAATAAAATCGATATTCTCAATAAAATAATTAATTCTAAGCGGAAAGAATTAATTGAGATACCAAAATATTTGTATAAATAGTTTTGTAATTCACTATACCATATAATATTGCATAACACTTTATTAAATATTAAAAATATCTAAAGTCAGTAACAAAAGGCATATAATTTTAGAAAACATTTTTTTTTTTCTCTCTATGGCTTAGAGAGAAAACAAATTTTATAAGAGAAAAATAAATTGACAATGTGAAATATATAAAAGGCTTATGACAAGTGATACAAATGTAAATAGTTTCTATATTAAAGCGTGAAGGCGTCTATATTTTAATCGGTAATACACACGAGATGCCACCAGGGCCGAATTAACCATATCGGGGGCCCCTAGGCAATGCAATTTTCGGGGCGCCTTCACTATTTTCTAATTTATTGAAATACATTTTCTCTACCACAATACAATGATAGTCGTAATAACGCTAAATTACGTAGATTTCATAGAAATCTAACAGTAAGGTAAGTAGTAGTCATATTAGAAATGATTCGCACATGACAATATCAGAGGTGCGAGATTTGGGATCTGAACCCGCTTCACTCGGTTTTCTAAGCGAGCGCGTTACCACTCGGCTACCACTGCCTATTGCATGTGCATAGGTATATTATTAAAACCATAACCATTTATAATACCTGCCACTCACGTTTTATTTGGAAACGTCTAAAAATCAAGAGTTAAGCTGGATATTTACATCTACCTAACTTAATATAATAATATAGAGATTTAGATCCCTACCATAAAAAAAGCTTAATTTTAGTTTATCGACATACGAACCACAACCAGACAACAATTCTAAAAGCTATCAATTTGGTTTCTAATTAATAAACAAATTATAAATATTTACGAGTAATATGAAATTTCGACCCTGTAAAAATACATACATCTTAAAATTTTTTAGCGATTCTTGTATATTTATCTACACAAATAAATAAAATTGGAGTGTCTGTTTGTAATATTAAAATAATCGCTTTTTACTAAATGCATATGGATGTATACACAGGTACATATACCAAAACAACATTTATTACAATTTTTGTCTGTCTGTCTGTTTGTTCTGGCTAATCTCTAAAACGGCTGGACCGATTTTGACGAGACTTTCACTAGCAGATAGCTGATGTAATAAGGAGTAACTTAGGCTAATTTTATTTTAGAAAAAAAAAATAGGTTACCACAAAAAAAATTGTTTTGGGAAGCAACCTAGGGACGAATCCGAGCGAAGCGAGGGTGAATCGCTAGTATAGTATATAAAATTTCGTGTATCTAGGAAACGGCTCTAATGATTAGGATCAAATTTTTTGTGTTTAGATAAGGTTTTGCTTTTTAAGTTTATCTATATAGTCTTTTACTGAAAAAAAAAAAAAAACGATTTTTCGTAAAAATTAAACATTTTTAATAACTAAATAATTGTTATTAGAACCTATTTCTATCTGCTCTCGTGCTGACAATGTCATATAGCGCCATCTCGTAAATGTTGTGATACTTACATTGTCGCCAATGGATGACAACCCACTGAACGAGGGCCTACGCCTAGCGAAGCTCAGTCGCCCAGGTACTTTTTTTAACCGACTTCCAAAAAAAGGAGCAGGTTCTCAATTCGACCGTATATATGGTTTTTTTTTTTTATGTTTGTTCGGGCATTTTTTCGTCGTTTATGAACCGATTTTGATAATTCTTTTTTTGTTGGAAAGGAGATATCCCAAGAGTGGTACCATGATAAGGAAACCAGGATCTGATGATGGGATCCCAGAGAAATCGAAGGGAACTTTGGAAAATTGTAGCGGCGACTAGTGCGTTTGATAACATTTTCATTAGGTATTTTATAGCACTACAATTTAATGAAGGTCTGGAGTCGATCTGATGATGCATCCGAAAGGTAGTCGAGGGAACTCCTCAACGATTTACAGCAATTACCTGGTGTTTGAGCTTGATTAATTTGTATTGATGATACGTCTACACTAAAAATGGAAAAATAATAACTTTAAAAAAAAAAAACCGACTTCCAGGCACTGAAAAGTAAAAAATAACTAAACGGGGGTTTTCATTTAGAATAGATACTTAATCAGATTTTTTCGAAGTCGGTGTGCTTTGATTTGTATTTGCTGGCACCGACTTCGAAAAAATCTGATTAAGTATCTAAGTATTCTAAATAAAAACCCCTGTTTAGTTATTTTTTACTTTTCAGTTTATTTTTTTTTATATTAATAAAAATTATAATATATGTATTATGTATGCGGTGTCATTAGTACACATCTTACTTCTCACAAATATTATATTTGTGAAAGCTTAGATGTTTGGATGCTTGTTACTCAATCACGCCAGAACGGCTGAACGGATCTAGATGAAATTTGGCACAGGGATAGATTATAGTCTAGAATAGTACATAACCATTTTTATCCCGGGAAAAATGTACGGTTGCCGTCCGATAGATTTGTTTTTCTAAAGGCGAACCCGAGCGAAGCGAGGGTGAGCCTTTAGTAATAGATATTATGTTTGATTATGTTTGATTAAGACTAATCACGGTATTTAAGAAACACTATTTCTTAATTAGGTATACTTTTATATAACGAACCTTGATATAAAGAATTTAAAGTCACTTAAACGAGTATTTTTTCTCCTTCAGGGGTCGAATTTTCTCTATTTAATCTATGTATAACTGGGCCAACTTTAAGTACCTTAAGTACTCTGTTAAAAAAATAACCGTGGTAAATCTAATGAACTATTTTTTTATACGCGGCTTCTCTTGTTTTATTTTTGGAGCGGGGATCAAGGCTTATGTCCGATCCCAGGTTGCAACCTTACCAAATTTTATCAAAATGTGTTTAGCGGTTTAAGGGTGAAAATGTAACAAATAAATTTACTTTCACATTCATAATACCTATACTAGCGTTTCCCCGCGGTTCCGCATGCGTAGTTCAATTATGTATTACATCTTTGAAAATGATAGCCTAAGTGTTACTGTGATATATAAGCTATATTACTGTAAAGTTTAATCAAAAATCGTTCAGTAGTTTTTGAGTGAAAGAGTAACGAACATCTATCCAATCTTTAGCGTTTCTAATATTAATACGATGTATGTATTAATTATAAGAGTAATGCAATACGTGAAGTAAGTAGTTACGCCAATTATGAAAGCTCTACAGCTTTTAGATCTGAAACCGCAATGAGCGTTAGCCGATTACTTACTTTTCCTTTTAAATACATGCTGTCTTTCCCACGATTTCCTTACGTTTAGTTCCCGTGGTATAAAAATTGTATCGTGTTAATTTAAATCTATACTAATATTATAAAGCTGAAGAGTTTGTTTGTTTGTTTGTTTGGTTGAATGCGCTAATCTCAGGAACGACTAATCCGATTTAAAAAAATCTTTTTGCATTAGATAGCCCGTTAACTGAGGAAGGCTATAAGCTATATATCATCCCGGAAAAATGTACGGTTCCCGTGGGATAGATTTGTTCTTGTCTAGGGACGAACCCGAAGCGAAGCGAGGGTGAGTCGCTAGTATATAATAAAACTAGCGACTCACCCGCGCTCCGCTTGAATTCGTCCCTAGTTACGTTTTAACGTTTAGTATAGATTTCTCAGAGATGAAATATTTTCCCGCAGTATATCTTCCAGGCAACCTTTAGGTCTAGAAAATAGCAAACTGTGGGAGAGAAGGGGTGCAAATAATAGAGTTAAATATATCACCATATATAAAAAGTAGACTGCAAAGATGCATGAAGGTATATGTATGTTTACACTAATAGATACATATACATATACCTACTTACACATATCTTGTCGACTGGGAGCTTTTTTGGCGTGCACCGCGCAAACCTATAAAGTTATATGAAAAAATGTATAACGGAAGTATTCCTCTCAAAAAGACTTATACAACTTTACCAACGCCACATGTTAGTACCTAAGGAAGCCCCCGGGCGAAGCAAGGGTAAGTCACCAATTAAGGACTAAATACAACGCAAAACGTCATTAAAAACATAATATGACCCATTCTGTGACATGAGGGGCATTATTATATTGTTTCTAAGTGGTATGATGATAGCCCTATACCATCAAGTCGACGACTTATGTGGATAGCCAAATGTTTCTTGAAAGGTAATGAATAATACAAACAATTACTCAAATCACAGATCTCGCACTTCTGATATTTTCATGTGCGAATCATTTCTAACATGATTACCACTTGCCTTACGGTGAAGGAAAACATCGTGAGGAAACCTGCATGTATGAGAACCTAGCAAGTTTTCGAAAGACATGTGAAGTCCGCCAATCCGCACTTGGCCAGCGTGGTGGATTATAGTTTAATCCCCCTCGTATTAAAGGGCGGCCCATGCCCAGCAGACGTTAAAAAGAGCTGAATATATACATACATATTTTTTTTAAATCCATATAGAAGCTTATTTTGAAAACAAACATTTGCCTGCAGGAATTGAAGTTGTGACTGTATTAGTAACAAAATCAGCCATATGCTCATCGCTCATCTTATAGCATATTTCAGTGATAAAAATTAATAAATTTATTGGAAAAAAAATATGGATGAACCTTTTTACATCGCATACTTTTTCCTTATTTTCCACAAAAACCTCGGTTCCCACAGAACGAGCGGCCGTTAGTCGATCATCGTATCGACATATTTCCAGCTAGCCAGCGCGACAACCTTTCACCGAAGGAAAAACCGACACTGCCTTAACCGCCGATATATTATTTACAGAAAAACTTAGGCCATTAAACGCGATGTGTAATCACAAATACAATGTAATTTTGAATTACAAAATTATTCTATAGATATTGATTGGTATGGAATAAGGAGGTTTTAGTTATTTTTTAAGCAATATATTTTTAAATGGTATGTATTGTATGTTTATTATGTTACTAGATTTTTTAATGCTTATTGTATTTTTATGTATGTATTGTTATATAATGCGATTTTTTACATGTAATCAAATCTAGTACATTGGCCGCTTCCAAGAGCCTTTCTAAAATAAACGAGGATAATTCAATATAACCATTGAATGAAATCATTTTTTTACATATTACGTAACAAAAAACAGCTTTTTGAGTCACAACATGAAAAGACAAACTAAAAATAACATTTTTTTTAATATATAAAATAGTTCTATTATTTGTCCTTTACATCTGGTCAGAAAGTGATTTGTTTAAACTTTAAATGATAACTTTTGTCTCGTGTGGATTAATCAAGTCTAACACTTGTAAATAAATACATCCGACCAATCTCCTTCGTGCCATCTCCATTCTACGCGACATTGGCAAAGTAATAAATGCTCAACTGGCACGCTTTGAAGCCATTATTAATTGAATTGAATTGAATAAATACGTATCTAAAGCTAATCGCCAATTTCCTAGCCGCAAACTAATAGTAACACACTCTCGAAAGATTATTTTCTCACGATCGGCCTCGCCTTGCAAACATCGCATTTTCATTAATACAACCAGTACTTCGTTGTTATGAGCGACCGGCGACCGAACCCTTTCACCTGTGGAACCCAACCGATTAGAGTTCCGTCACTTATATCAGATTTCTAATGTTATTTTTTTCGTTGCATTACAAGGTAAATATTACTAGAATTTTAAGGTTTCGTACTCGGTAAATGTTCATTTTTGAACCTTCGCAGTAAAACAGCGCCATCTATCGATCATTTCAGGACTAAGTTTGTGAAATAATTAGTAGGTATTATGTAAAAAAACTGACATCATTATTTGATGTCGATATCTATATATATAAAAATCGATGTGTGTACGTTCCTTATGGACTCTAAAACGGCTGGAGCGATTTTGATGAAATTTTCAGGCAATCTTCAGATTAGCCCAGCGAATGATCCTGTGATTGGTAGCAACGCGAAGTTTAAACGTGAGCAAAGCCGCGGGTACTATTAATATATTATAGAGTTTATTAGGACGTGTCTTCTGTACTGATCACCATCCTAGTCAGTTAAATATTTATGATTAAGAGACAAAAATATTACCAAATATTATCACCCACCTTTCACATTTAAAACATTCATAGATATTTTTGTAAAAGTTTAATCTATACTAATATTATAAAGAAGCAGAGTTTGTTTGCTTGTTTAAACACGCTAATCTCGGGAACTACTAATCCGACTTGAAAAAATATATTTGTATTAAATAGTTCGTTTGTAGAGGACGGCTATAGGCTATATAATATATAATATATAGTCTACCTATTCCATATTAACCGTTAAATAATACCTAAGGACGAACCTGAGCAAAGCGAGGATGAGTCGCTAGTTCTTTGTATTTTTTCGTATTGTATCTAATTAGAATGTAATGTACATGACAGTAATTTACTCTTAAAAAAATAGGGCTGAATACAATTTACTTTAGATGTATTGTCTCTGCTTACGAAATCACGTAGACGGTAGAACCGTATATAGAATATTGCTTTTTTAAAGTCGTGAACGAGGCTTTTTTTTAATTTTGTTTTTAATTTTGTTACATCTAATCTATTCACTAATCTTTACATATATAAATAACTAGCAACTTACCCTTGCTTCGCTCAGGTGCGTCCCTAGGTACGTTTCAATTTTTTTGAGCGAAATCCTAATTCTTTTTCTAAAATAAAAGTAGCCTAAGTTCCTCCTTATAATATCAGCTATCTGCCGCTGAAAGTCCCGTTAAAATTGGTCCAGCCGTTTTGGAGATTACCCGGAACAAACAGACAGACAGAAATTTAAAAATTGTGTTTTTCTTATAAGTTCCGTATGTATTCCGTTCCGTTCCATATGAATTTAGTATAAAGCTGCTATTTTAACATTACAAACAGACACTTCAATTTTATTTATCTGTATAGATTGGGAAGTCATTACATTATCAAGTACTACAAAATCTTTTAAAATCAAGATGTAATTTTAGATATTTTTTTAATTTTTATAGATTTAAATATCTAATCTATCGAACAATAATGAGTATAATGGTGAATTTAATACAAAAATATTAAATTTTAAATAACATTATTTAGTGACCTAAGATTTTCACGGTACCCTATACGGTATCAACTTTCACTTTTCTAGATCTTGACCAGTGGTCTTAGTCGATTAAAATTCTAACTGGATAAGAAAAAAACGTTTACAAAACGAACCGATACCTTACGTTTTAAATTTTATATGAGTTCAAACTAGAACGACTATGTACACAACTTTTTATAATATATATTTTATTGAGGAAAGCTTTGATAGCTATTAATTTTGAAGCTAAAGTTCATTACTACTATTCGAGAGAAAATGGACAATCTTGTTAATGTTTTTTACTCAATCACCTCAGAACGGCTGAACAGATTTAGATGAAATTTGGCACAGTAATAGGTAATAGTCTGAAATAGCACATAGGCTACTCGCGGAAAAATGTCCCGTTTCTTTAGCATAGATTTGTTTTGGTTTTTTACTAGGGACGAGCTGCTGAGCTGTTAGTTACTAATAAGAAAGCCATTTTCTGTGATTTAGTTATTTTATAAGAAAATTCACAAATTTATGATCACTAAACGTTAAAAGTTGAAGAATTTGTTTGTTTATTTGTTTGGACGCGCTAATCTCTGGATCTACTATTCCGATTTGGAATTTTTTTTTGTTTTCTATAGCCTATTTATTGAGGAAGGCTATAGGCATATCTTACATAACCATTACAACCTACATCCTTGTAGGTCGTGATGTCAGTCGGTCGCAATTCCAATGGTTACATACGATGTAAGCAGAGCTGTGAAAAAATGTTAGTACCTACTCCTATTATTTTCACCGTCATTAGATCAACCTGTAGCTCGTGGGGGCATGATGTAGTAGGATAAAAAGTATTGTTAACATTACTCTTCGGACTCTACACTATCTCTATGTATTTAAACACGTCGGTTCAACGTTCCGTTTAATTAATTACTCCTTTTATATTCAAACTAGCGACTCACCCTCGCTTCGCTTCGGATTCGTCCCTAGACAAAACCAAATCTATCCCATGGGAACTATACATTTTTCCGGGAAGATATAGCCTATAACCTTCCTCAGTTAACGGACTATCTAATACAAAAAGAATTTTTCAAATCGGATTAGTAGTTCCTGAGATTATCGCGTTCAACCAAACAAACAAACAAACAAACTCTTCAGCTTTATAATATTAGTATAGATAATATAGTATAGATAATATTATATCAATGCACAAAATAAATACGTTTAATTTTTCCAAATACACTTATACTAACAACTATCGTTACATTACAGTTAAATTTCTTATAAGACGGACTGTCTTCATAAAGCAAATTAAATTCTTATTCGACATAAACATGTTTCAATGAAAATCAAGATGTTATTTTAAGAAGATAACTCCATTTAAAAAAAACACAATCTATATAAAAAATAATACATCTAATACCGACTCCTTTTTAACAGTCTGTAAAAAAATAATATTTTTTACAGACTGTTAAAAAGGTTCCATAATATTGTAATGGAATTTGGTGTTCAAGTTTTATGGGAAATCTCATTGAACTCACTGCGGGCTATTTCTAAGAGATAAAAATAACGCAAGTGGATAATCGTTTTACCGACAAAATTTCTTTTCTTTAGTCATAACATACATAACTTTAAATTTTTATACTTATTAAAAATAAAATGCTGTTCATTAATAAGCGCATCACTTGATATTAGGTAGAGCTATTTGATATTTTTTTTAATGTAACTAAAGTTTTTAAGGAAAAAATTTAAAAATTCGGATGGTTTCTCAAAATAACAATTCGTTGTCCGGAAAACTGGGAAATTCATGAGAAACTGATAGTGCTTTTCACTATATAATATTTTATATAACCACAAAGATAATATCTAAAAAAAAAATGGACCAAGACACGTCTGTCAGGTTCAGCTAGTATTTTTTGAAAACCAAAAATCTAATAAGAATTACATATGAAATATCACAGTTATATATAGTACCGACTAATCTAAGTCCAAACTGACATCGATCAACCTCAGACCATCTCATCTATGTACTTAATATCATATTTGGCAACGTTAAAGTGTCAACTATTTAGTTGTAAGTTTAATAAACGTCGTAATTAACCGAACTATGCGCGGCATCCGCGCTATGTGCTGGCACGCACATTTAAAATACCAAGATTTACTTTTTTTTTGTCCACCTACAAGTAAATTAAACTGGACGCGAACGTCATTACATATAGTTTTTGCAATACTCATTACACCATTTCCTCAAGCGCTTTCTTGGACAAAATTAAAGAGTTGCCGCATTAATTCTATCCGTATGTTGCAATGTTTTTGCTTTGGTTAGCCGGCGTTATGGCGGGAGCGTTCCGTTTTTGCAGCGAAGGCGCTGTAACGCCCGACTCTTCCCAGACTCCGGTGCTTGCAAAAAGCCACCGTGCCTCGACCGCGGGAATCTTAGCAAAAACATAACGCATTCACAATAACTAACGTCGATGAAATACTAAGTTTTTTTTAGCGCTACACAATTTGCATTTACTGTTTTTCCTATGAAACCCAGTTCCGAAAACTGGTCGATAAAAACTTATGAAATCCACCGATCGTCCATCAAATGGAAGCTTATTGATAATGGAATATTCGTACATACATATGTTAACAACTTTGTTGACGCGTCTGCAGAATCGCGAGCTTGTTCCTTTGAAAAAGTTAATAAGATTCCATTTATAATATTATTGTCGGATTTTACATATTAATGTTTTACCAATTATACCTAACTAAGTTATGATTTTTTTGCGGTAAAAACAGATAAAGAAGTCAATATACGTGTATACGTCTATATAGTCAATATAAATATAAAATACGTAGGAAAATATTTCACGACAATCGTGACTTCCGGAAGTACCAGGCGAGGTTAAGACTGGGTGGTGGACTGTAATAAAATAATAGTGAAATTATCTATCTCTACATATAATAAAATAGTATCTGATCGCTGTCTGTCTGTACGTGGGATCTTTATTAACGCAATAAAACCCAAAACAATGATTTTTAGTTTTTTTGTCTATTTGTCGGTTTGTCTATTTGTCTGTACGTTTGTGCGCACTAATCTTAGAAACGACTTAACCGGTTTGGGCGCGGTTTTCAGTAATGTATTGTGGTAAGCTTCACTTAACATTTAGTATTTGTTTTATTTCAATCGTTCATAAATAAAAAAGTTTCGTCAATTTAAAGAATCGCCTAGGGGAGAACCCGAGCGAAGCTAGGGTGAGCCGCTAGTATATTATAAGGTTACTAGTCTTACTTACTAGGTTACTAGTCCTCACTGATCAACATCCAAAACAATTTGCTAGATCTAAACGACTGTTTTACAGACTGTCAAAGTATATTACAACACAAGTTATAAGTTTAATAATCCCTAGAGTCATCTAATGAAGACAGAGCAATTGTCTGAAGCGTGAGGCGTGAATGAGGCTCTTCCGACAGTCACTTTTACAAAATAGTCGAGAGAAAACTTTAGGGTTGACGGGGATACCTGTAACTTGCCACGAGATGGCTCTCTTTAACTTCAAAACCGTTCGCCATGAAAATTGGTATTTTTTTATAATGTGGTTATACCTATATAATCTTAAACGTATATTATAGTATAATGGCAGGTAGCAACTAAAAAAGATTATTTAAAAATCAGCCCCTAAATAGAAAGGATTGACAAAGTTTAAATGAAAAAGTAGCCTGAGCATGCCGCTACCGTAATACAGAATATAATATATAATGACAAAATAGTGGTAATTATGTAATATATGAAGTAGATATAATGTAGATATTATAATGTCACTTTTTGTTCATTCCACATAACAGTTCATTGTAATAATTTAACTCACAAGAAATCTCATTGATGTAAATAAAAATCAGTAACGACCTGCTCTCGCTTTACGGAACAACAGAGAAAACCAAGAAAATAACTTAACGCAATAAAAAGGCTCTCTCTCTATGTAAAAAATTACGTCGATCCTTTTCCGAAAGGTCCCTACTGCGTGAAAGCAAACATTTCTAATATTAAATACACATTATATATCATTTATTATGTCTATTTGTCCACGTCATTTTATCGTATTTTTAAATGCGATAATGAATATATTTTTATTTTAATACCATTTAGTTTAGATTTAATTATAACTAGCGACTAACCCTTATTTTGCTCGGGTGCGTCCCTAATAATTTGTCCACAATTTCATAGCTTTTCATTTTTTTGCGAAACCCTAACTTTTTTCAAAAAAAAAGTTACTCCTTATAACATCAGCTATCTGCAAGTGAAAGTCCTGTTAAAATCGGTCCAGACTCCAGCTGTTTAGGGGATCAGCCGGAACAAACAGACAGACAGAAGAAAAATTTAAAAAATGTTTTTTTTTTACTTATTAGTGCCGTAGTTTCATATGCCTTTAGTAAAAAGTTTATTGTTATTTTGACATTACAAACAGACATTTTGTGATGGGATACAAGAAATTTGTGTCTTAATAAATGGGACCAAACGGGAAGTACATATTATATCTTGCCAAAAAAAAACCAAATCGCTCAATAAATGACGGAGTTCTGAAATAACAAACAAAAAAAATACATAATACTTTCTTAGGTTTACGCGAATATTAGACATTTAAATAAAAATATCTTTTCGGATTTTTTCGCGGATTTATTTTGATTTTTGTTTCCCGACGTTTCGATTGCTTTACAGCAATCATGGTCACGGGCATGGATGACAAATAAAATAGATGAATTAGCTCCATACAAGCCTTTGGTGGATCTATCTATCCCTTTCATTTGTTTGATTATTAACATGCTATCTCTATATTTGGCGACAACGAGTGGGACAACAACATATTTCTATCGCCATAACATACATACGTCATTACGGTGACGTCAGTGCAGTGTGCACCATTTTGACGTTTTTGAAATTTTCAAGTTTTAAGTTTTAACCGTTGTAATAACAACTTTATACTTATCCCTGGGCTTGCCGTTCTTATATAAATATACATTTAATCAATTTGTAGATAAGTATATATTAGTGCTCGTTTGCGCTTGGATACAAACTTTGTGATTTCTTCATTAGTGTTTCTTTCGTTAGTTTGTTTTTCTATTAGTGTTGCGTAAACATGGGAAAGCATTGTAATTGTCAGGGAAGAAAAGAAGGTTTTTCTTGCCATAGAATGCCTTATAAAGATTCACATCAATTTTAAAACGTATACATAAAGAGATTCTTAAAGCTATTTTCAAAACAGGGTTTATTCCTAGGGTAACTATATCTGACCAGGGTTCTGCCAATGTAGCTGCAATAAATTCATTAATTTCTGATACTAAGGTAAATATACTTCGTAGTGACAATGATACATTAAGTGTTATCCATAATGAAGTTAATGGGAACAAAATCTACCATATATTGTATGATGTACCTCATTTACTGAAATGTTTCAGTAATCATTTTCAGAAAAAGAATATGATAGTCAGCGTGCTCAATGGGATTATGTTCATATGTTGTATAAAGTAGATGACATTTAAAGTGCTGCAAGGCTAACAAAATATACTGACAAGCATATTTATCCAAACTCTTTTGATAAGATGAAGAAATTGAAGGTAATTATACTGTAGTTTAATAAATTAAGGTATATATTACTTTAGATCTTAGATGTTCTCTTAACTTTAATTTAAATTTGTTTTTAATTAAGAAAGAAAATTCTTGAAGCTATTGATATGCCATCATATAATATTATACTATTCTATACTAATATATAAAGTTCAAGAGTTTGTTTATTGATTGTATGCACTCTTCCATGTTAAATGCTCAGTCCATTAAAAAAATCCTCAGCTCTATAGCCTATTTATTATGTAATGTTAAAAGTTGTTTAAAGGCTTAATTGGCTTATCTACCTAGACTCTAATAATAATAAACTATTATTATATTACTATTCATCTATAGTAGTTACTAATTATAATTATACTATAGTTATAGTTTAATTGACTGGTGCATTTGTTATAATACATTAATTTATTGTAATAATATATTTACAGGTGAAGTATGCTGTGCAGGTATTTAGTCCAAGTGTTATAGCATCTTTATGTCGCCTGATGAAGGCTTTTAATTTCCAGAAAGAATTATTGTAATACATTAAATGTAAATATTGAGAATGGCTTATTCACAACTGTGATGATTATATTCATTAATGATTTATTTGATAGTTTAAATTGCTGTGGCTATGAAAGTACCAGCTTACTGAATTTGTTTTCTTTTAATTTGTATAAGACTAAAATGTTTGTTTGTTCGAACGCACTAATCTTAAATCTTTTGCTTTTTATAATCTAATGATGAAGGTAGTTCTAGAGCTAACAAACTTCAAACAAACACAAAAGCTAGATTTTAATATATACCTACAATTAAAACCAAATACATAAATAACATACCTACTACTTGCTTAATAATGATAATGTTATTAACAAAAACTATTGTTCTGTGTAACTTCTAATTTTATTGAATTGTAATATTATAAAATATTTTCATTAACAGTTGTTAAGAAATGAGAAATTTGTTTTGCAATCAGATTTTTTTTTCCGGTAGTTAATTTTTGTCTATACCAAATGGTTGTACTAATTTGTATTCAATTGATACAATTCTTCAAAAATGTCCTTTCATTGTAATAAAAAACAATGTATTATAAATGTTTAAAAAAAAGGGTATCCTGTTCTCGGATCTGAGGCATTTTTTTTTTCGAATTAGTGGTAGCATTAAAATAGTAAAATAAAAAAATTTTGAAACCTATCTTGTATTTTATTTCGAATTATAATTAATATCAAAAATGAAAACCTTCCTATAAAACCGATAACAATTGTTGAATACCGATAATTTTACGATAAAATACATCCCTACTTAATCGTAATTAATACCGATTTCACATCACTACGAACTAAATTCTCCCAGATTTGCATATGACGTCATACCCTTAGAAAGAGATGCGTGGCGACTCAAAAGAAATACAATAGGCGTGAAAGTGACAGCATATTTTGACTTGCCATTTACACCTTAACTGTCCCTAAATTAAGGGAAATATTATGACAGCTCTAAAATATAAATAATTTTTTATGATATAATAAGAGTTTATGCTAATAGATATTTTATGTTTGATATGAAATATAATTAAAATATAAAATTATTCTATAATAGTTAAAATCATTTAGAATACGATTATATACATCAATAAATAGGACATATGTTTTATAAAAAAATATTTTAAACGCATTTAACTTATGTATATTTTATAATATAATAAAATATTAAACGTAACATATCCCATGTAGCTATTTTTAATTTAAAATGGTTAAGTCGGGAAAAATCTTTCTTTGACTATCTTGACCCCCCCGGCCCCCGCTTCGTCTTATTCGCCTTCGGTTTTATGAATATGCGCTTGTATGGAGCTCGGTCGGGGTTGGTCACGGGAGAGACTAAGGTGTCAGATGTCTCAAAAGTATTATATAGTTGTTACCATGACAGACAGCCTACCCACAATTAACAAAAATTATGGAGGGTAGAAGGAAGGAGTATCAACTGTGTATATGAAAAGTGTCCGTCAAAATGTATTAAATTAGAATGGCGCCACATTTGCGATGCTACATTCATACCATACCCTGTGAGTCCACCAGCGCGCGATTGTGGAGGATTTTGGAACTGTTATTTAACGCATGTGTCCGTCAAAATGTATTAAATTAGGATGGCGCCACATTTGCGATGCTACATTCATACCATACCCTGTGAGTCCACCAGCGCGCGATTGTGGAGGATTTTGGAACTATTATTTAGCGCATACAACTGGACACTTTTTCAACTTTTCTCCCATATAAGATGACACTCCTTCCTTCTACCCTCCATAACAAAAATGAATTCAAAATATTGAAAATTGGCATCAAAGTACCTTACAATATTTGTTAATTTTAATTTTAAACATTTTATAATTTTAATTTTATACTTGAAATAAGGAGTATTATTTATATAATTTTAGCTATTATCATTTCAATTTTTTAGAAAACTTATTATTGCATTATTGTTTAATAATCTATATTTTTAGTGTTACCATTATTATATTTATAAACATAAAGGTAGATAAAATATTAATTATTTAAGCCACATTATTGTTCTATATCTACTTTATAAAATTAAAATTAATCAAGAATTACATTTACAAATGCAAAATATTAATTTGAAGTACTGTTATTTTGATCTACACAGTAAGAACTTACTACATTTAACTGTCTGTTATGTTTAATTTTATTATTAGATTTTATAATATTAATAACAGGATCCCACGACGATGGTAATACCCAGCCATCTTCCCTATTGAAATTTGGATGTTTTTTAATTTCTATGGCTTCCCGAATCATTCTAGGGCGATATCGATTTTCTTTCGCGAGGATTTGGGGTCTATCGAAGCGAATATAATGGCTTGGGCGATCCTGACTATGTTTGCAGACAGCAGATGTTGTATTACGGCGGTGCTTCACATCAGCTATGTGTTCTTTGACCCGAGTTCTTATGGATCGCTTTGTTTGTCCAATGTAAGAGAGTCCACAATCACAATCAAGTTTGTAAACTCCTGCATCTTGTAGAGGGATGTGGCACTTGACAGGTGGTAAGAATTGACTAATTTTCTTTGGCGGCTTGAAATAAGTTTTAATTGAAGCTCGCTTTAGGATGTAGCCAATCTTGTTAGTGACTCCTCTCATGTAAGGTAGGACTGCAGGGACGCGCTCGACTGTGGCTGGTTTCACTCGGTCCCTGTGACGTAGGCGCGGCACTTGCAGCTTTGTTACAGTACTTCAAATTAATATTTTACATTTGTAAATGTAATTCTTGATTAATTTTAATTTTATAAAGTAGATATAGAACAATAATGTGGCTTAAATAATTAATATTTTATCTACCTTTATGTTTATAAATATAATAATGGTAACACTAAAAATATAGATTATTAAACAATAATGCAATAATAAGTTTTCTAAAAAATTGAAATGATAATAGCTAAAATTATATAAATAATACTCCTTATTTCAAGTATAAAATTAAAATTATAAAATGTTTAAAATTAAAATTAACAAATATTGTAAGGTACTTTGATGCCAATTTTCAATATTTTGAATTCATTTTTGTTAATTGTGGGTAGGCTGTCTGTAACAACTATATAATACTTTTGAGACATCTGACACCTTAGTCTCTCCCGTGACCATGATTGCTGTAAAGCAATCGAAACGTCGGGAAACAAAAATCAAAATAAATCCGCGAAAAAATCCGAAAAGATAGTTTTATTTAAAAAAAATACAACCGAATTGAGAACCTCCTCATTTTTTGAAAGTCGGTTAAAAAATCAAAATATGCCTACTTTATTCAAATAAAACGTCTACAAATGCTAAGTTCATTTGTAGCTCTTTTAAAAACTACGTTGATATTTTCAGCTAAAATTGGTCCCACACTTTCATATCTGCAGAGTATTTTGATCCCATCCGGGACGGTTTTTTCGTAAAGTAATAAATTTATAATTATTATTGATTTAAATTGTTTAAGTGGCAAGCTCATTTTTGACCGTAGATTTCTTATCATATGTCTGTTTATTATACACCTTGCTTCATAAATTACCTATTCCCCTTTTAAAGATTAAAATGTAACTCTATCAGTTTTTCTTTATTTTTAGTATTTATTTAACGTCTGTCACTGTTTTTCATGTAACAATAAATAAAATATGTTTTATCCTACAGACATATTGAAATATACCTAATAAAATTGTAACTGATTGCTGTCTGTATATGAAAAATATTTGAGAAAAACTATTATTGGGGCTCTTTATGAATACAGTAGAACCCGAACAATGATTTTAAGAATTTTTGTCTGTACGTTCGTGCGCACTGATCGCAGAAACCACTTAACCGATTTGGGTGCGGTTTTCAACAATGTACTGTGGTAAGGTTCACTTAACATTGAAACATTTAAATAAAACTGTAAGTTGGTACATCACATATTTTTAAAATTATCGTAGTGTATACCAAGGTTCGATTTATAAATGGCGCGGATATTACAGATTTGGAGAGTAAATATAAATTTAATTACCACTACACTATCATATAGAAAAACCGCAACAGTAAATTAGTTCAGTATTATCGACGTATATAAATGTTAGCTTATCTTTCCTAACAGCGAAAACAGCAGAGTTCAAATACTGTTGCGAGTTAATTGAGCTCTACTGTTTTGATAGAAGTTCCACTGATATGCATACACGTGTTATTCCTAAAAGTATTATGGAATATAGATTCCATAGTATACCAAACTTAAATTCTGCCTTCTTACATCAGAAAAACTAAATTCTATATAAAAACCTATTTGTTTTCTTAGCGTTCAGCGCTACTTTATTAATGAAACCCGTGGAATATATGCTTCAATGCAATATATTTACCTACTTCGTCATAATTAGTTATATTTCTTTCAATTTCAAAAAATATATGGAAGCATTTTCAGCAAAGTATTCAATATGGCATGAGTTATGACATATTAGCATAAAAGGGAAGATCATTTATAAAAAGTAGAAATAAAAATGGACCCAAAATAGATTCATGCAGACCACTCATACTGAAATATCCAGAAGAGTTAATGTTACTTACAGAAATTTTCTGGACCTTATATATATATAACCCTATATAAACCCTGAAACCCTGTGTGTGTACTTATGTAGTATGTACCCATGTAAGAAGTTGTACTTCTTTCTTTGGCGTAATAGAACAAAAATAGCTAAAGATTTGATCCTTTCTCTCTGTTTGCAAAGGGAATGTAGCTAACATCATCATGTCGCTTTCAGTTAACTTCATCATGTCGCTTTCTGGCTGTGGGTGTGCGCGCGCATCATAAAAATTTTACTCTCATAATTTATCCCAAACGTGCCTAAAAAAGTATAACTTCAAAAAATATTTTTTTTAAATGCAATCCGAGAATCGCATCGCATTTATTTGATTTCTAGATAACTCAAATTCATTTAAAGAAGATATAATAATACGTTTGAAACACATATATTACTAAGATAGAAAAGTCATAAGAATTGTCGATCGATTTGTTTCAAATTCGTAACTCGTTTACTCTATTTTGTGTTTAAAATCAAAAAACTATTGTTGTACTCAAATCGATTTTTCAGTATCGATTAAAAATTGTGTGTATGATCTTCCGCTAAACAGTGATATATTATGATTCTTTTTAATAAAATAGTATTACTAATAAAAAAAATACTTATCGTTGGTGTTAATAACAAATATTTTTATCTTTATTATTTGCATATCAATTAATTACAATATTTGTTTTTACATTTTTAATTTAAAAAAAATGCTTCAATGGTTTAATTGCTTGTACGACTTTCCGATTAAAGTAAGCATTTTTGACGTTTAGATATTTTTTTTGAAATGGCAACTTAGATACTGACTCTCAAATTTGAATTCGTTTGAACGACTAATTTTGTAACGACTTATTATACCCAAACATTCAAGTTTCAACGGATAAAGTTGATAAAATTGTATATAATTGTGGTATTTTTATGTTTTTGTGATTAAAACTATATTGTTTTAGTATATATTTCTTTTGTGAATTGTTTTATGTGTGTACCATCAAGATGACGTCCGAAAAAGGAAGCAGAAAGGATAAAAATCAAAACATCCAAGTGTTCGTGAGGCTAAGGTATAGTTTTAGGTCTTATATTATAGGAAACTTAGGGTAAATAATCATAAAACTACTTTGTTTTACTTGGATTTGGGTGTAATATTCAACATTATGATTTATAATAAATTTCATATATTTATGAGTAATCAAAATCGACATTTGAAGTTAATGCAGTAGTAATATCGTAGCTTTCTTGATATATTATTTTGGTGCTAAAATTCTATATTTGTTTCAAAACACGTTTAAATATGACTTTTATGATAACAAGTTGTACGATATTATGTTTCATAAACATAATAAAATTAATATGACAATGGTTAAAAGGAACATAATTACATAAAATTAAGTTTTAAATCAAATATAAAGAATTATTTTAGTATAGGTACTTAAATAAATATTGCTTTGTTATTCATAATCATCAAAAATTTTTTTACTAACAACTTCAATAAAACAAAGAAAATAACGCATTTTACGCATTATTTTTCATATGAAATACCTTACTTATTTCAAAAAAAAGTTATATGTTAAAAGCATTATAATATTTTGAAACTTATCATAGAATGTTATTATAGAGGTAAATTAAGAAACCCTAACAGATTTATATGAAAAACTATGTGTTTGTTTTAATATTAGTATTGACTATTGGCTCATGAAATAAATTTAAATAATTTATTTACCATACTTTGCAGGCCCCTGAACCAAAGGGAAAGAGATATTAAATCTTTGGGTGTGGTAGAAGTTGTAAATGGACGGGAAGTAGTTGTGCGTCAGTCCCAGCAGAGCATGCACACAAAGAGATTTACATTTGATCGTGCTTTTCCTCCTCATTCTAAACAGGTATTTACCAAATATATTTTTTCTTTTCTGTTAGTACAACATATTTTAAATGAATTATATGTGATTAAATGTTATAAGTACTTCTTTATTTTTTTGCAAATTAATAAACTAAATTTCTTGATAATACTTGTTATTTAAAGTTCTCAACTAAATACTATTTTAGGTTGAAGTATATCAAGAGGTGGTTAGTCCTTTGATAGAGGAAGTGTTGGCAGGCTACAACTGTACAGTATTTGCATATGGACAGACTGGTACTGGCAAAACCCATACTATGGTTGGTGAAGCAGCAAATAATGAAACCACTTGGCAAAGTGTAAGTCTAAATGATACTAACCTTCGATTGTGATGACAGTATAATTATACTAGTACCTCACCCTTGCGTCGCTTCGTTTTGGAATTGAACATTTTTCTGGGATAAAAGTAACCCATGGTCTATTCAAGACTATCTCTGTGCCAAATTTAGTATATAGTCCTAAAAAATTACTATTATTTTTTATATTATGTATTAAATATATAATACATATCTAATGAAATATTTCCTTTGGTGAATAGATAAATATTAGAACACATTTATTTCTCCAGGACCCCCTTGCTGGTATCATCCCTAGAGCTCTGAGCCAACTATTCGACGAACTCCGCATATCTAACACAGAGTACACTGTCCGTGTGTCATACTTAGAATTATATAATGAAGAACTGTTTGATCTGCTCTCTGCCTCTGAAGATAATAGCAAATTAAGGATTTACGAGGATATTACAAGAAAAGGAGCTAATATTGTCAACGGCTTGGAAGAAATTACTGTAAGTATTGTTATATTTATATACAATAAAATTGGTCAATGTTATACCTTACCTATTATACATGCATATGTGAGAGAACCAAAGATATATTAAGTCCACTATTCCGCATTTGGTAGACTATGGCCTGATCCCCCTCGTTTTGAAGGGAGGGTTGTGCCAGGGCTGAATATATACTTTAAGGGGTTTGGATATGTAGTACATAAAAAGAAAAAAGTAGCTTTAAGTATTTATTGTCTGTGTAATAAAAATTGATCTTCTTTAATTGTTCTTGCTAATTTTCATTGAAACCGGCTAAAGGCTTCTACATATTACAATGTTAGGTGGGACTTTGTTGATATATATTTAAAATGCTACAATTTTTTTTTTATAATGTGAAATAGAATTATTGAAAATTGTTTAACATCAACAAGTATGTTGATCTAGTTCCAGCCATAATTAAATTAAAAAAAAAAATACATTTTTACTATAGTTTTTATTTTATTTTCCCACAGGTTTACAATAAAAATGAGGTATATAAGATAATGGCTCAAGGACAGGAACGGAAGAGAGTTGCCTCAACACTTATGAACGCTCAATCAAGGTATAAATATTGCTTTCTTTAAAATCTCGACTTACACAAAATTTGATCTTTTGGATAACTTTCTTATTTTCACTTTTATGATATTGCAGCAACCAGTCAGATAAAATGAAAAATGTTTTGTAAGTTTTTTTTTTAAATAAATGCCTCATATTTTAGTCTTGCCTTTCATGCATTTTAATCATGTAATATTTTTTTTTTTTTAGTAATTAGAATGTAATTCATTATTCATTGGTTACTGCAATATTAATTGAAAATTATGGTTTCTACTTAGTATTACAAGTTTTAGTACTGTCTAGGTGTCTTAGATAAACTTAGCTATTTTTATTTCATTTAGACAGAATGGTAGATTACTTAAAAACACATAACCCACGTTTGGGCTCTTACGCAGTCGGGTAATTAGATTTGATTTAAACATTAATTTCATCTCTATATGTCCCTAAGTTTTTCTAAAATAATATGCAATCCTAAGAAAGAGATTCTTTACTTTTGATGCAATAACTAAACAGTATCAGCCCTGTGATACTTTTGTAGGACTGGCACTAGTTGTGTATTATTATTTATTTTACAAGAGACTCATCGTCGCTACGCTTGGTTAGTATGGAATAGATAGACTACATATTATATATATACATAGGTATGATGAGGTGTGGGTTGTATTATAACGTATTTTCCCGTGGGAGTGAGATAATCTCCCGCAGTAAAATGTAGCCTATGCTGGAGAGTGCTCCAGCCCTCCTACTATGTCCACACAAATAACTCCAATCCATCAGTCTGTTTTGGCGTGAAAGAAGGACAAACAAACACACTTTCACATTTATAGTATTATAGTATGGATCGTTACTTATAATTTTTTGTTTTTCAGCCGTTCCCACACAGTGTTCACTATTGTAGTCCACATGAAAGAGAACAGTCCGGAAGGTGAAGAGTTAGTTAAGATTGGAAAACTAAATCTAGTTGATTTAGCTGGTTCTGAGAATATAAGTAAGGCAGGTTCAGATAATCCGGCTAAAAGAGAGCGGGCCAGAGAGTGTGTGAATATTAACCAGAGTTTGTTGACCCTCGGTAGAGTTATTACTGCATTGGTGGAGAGACATCCTCATATACCTTATAGGTGAGATTTGAGTTGGTTTTTGGATTTACTATGAATAGAAGTATTTATTTATATTTAAAAAAAAAATATACACATAAAAGCAGAATACAGATAATTGTGTACAAAGGCTGACTCATCTGTTTAAGAGATCTCTACCAGGATCCCTCGAGCTTGAGAAAAAAAAATAATGAGGTGCGATGTAGGTACAAACTAGAAACATCAATATAAATAAATATACATACATACATTTGTTTCTTACATACATACATTTTTTTTGTATGAAAGCTTACATTAAAAATTAGTAATAATTTATTTATTTCTTCATATTAAAGTATATTTCACATCTAATTGAGTTTTTCAAAACACTTTTTCAAATAATAATGGTGTTGGTTAAAGCTGTTGCAATTGCAAATATAATATATTGATTATATTTTTGTGTTATACTGTTTGCTTGTATGTACATATGTATGTTTATTTGTAAGTAGTAGTAACAAGTACACCACCTACCACTCTGTATACTGATTCCCCTTACCTAAGAAAGCCTGGAAGAGCTCACTTCTAGTGGTAAGGCCGCCTGCTTTGTTTTTATGTATATTTGTTTTTATGTATACTTCTCTTTATATATTTCTTATGTGGTGTGCAATAAAGTGTTCATTACTATTATTATTAATTTTTCTTCTATCTAAAACCAACAATGTTATAACAAACTAGCGGCTCACCCTCGCTTCGCTCGGGTTCGCCTCTAGGAAAACAAAAACAAACCTATCCCACGGGAACCTTACATTTTTCCGGGATGAAATGCTTATGTGTTATTCCAGACTATAATCTATCTCTATGCCAAATTTCATCCAGATCCCTTCAGCCGTTCTGGTGTGAAAGAGTAACAAATGTCCATACTCACAAACTTTCACATTTATAATATTAGTATAGATTAATAACTATTGCACAATAAAAAATATATATTAAACTTTATTCAGAGAATCCAAATTGACGAGAATCTTGCAAGAATCTCTGGGAGGACGAACTAAAACCTCCATCATAGCCACAATATCCCCTGGACATAAGGATCTAGAAGAAACTATGAGTACATTAGAATATGCTAACCGAGCCAAGAACATTCAGAACAAACCTGAAGTGAACCAGAAAATGACAAAGAAAGCCATATTGAAGGATTACGCGGAGGAAATTGATAGGTTGAAAAGGGATTTGCATGCAGCAAGAGAAAAGAATGGTATAACAGATTAATATTTTATTTTTTATTAATACTTTTAATTTTGTACTAAAAAAAATAATGCATATTTATAATTTAAATTTTGAAAAATTTGTTAAATCAGTATCTTTTTTTTAATTAAAAAATCTGTTAATATTTGGAAAATATTTTCTTGACGTTATCATTTATAAATTAACTGAATAATATGCATGAAGTGAGGTGTTGATTTTTTTTAGAATTTTTTTAGAATACTTTCTTTATATATACATTGTAATTATCAATCAAAAAGTACTAGATACACAATCCAATGCAAAAAAGTTCTCTTAAAACTAATAAATTTATAACAACGTAAAATGAACCTTAAATGCAATGGTTAAAGTTGTTTACACAAAAAAAAGTGCGTTCAAATGTTCAAATGAGCGCTCATTCGGTGAGGACGTTTTTTGTCGCTGATTGTGTATTTAGTACTATTTTGATCGATGTTTGTGATTCTATTTTGAAATATTTCATGACACCATTGAAATCATATTTCAATATCATCTCCATTCCCTCAGGTGTCTATCTAGCGAATGAAACGTTCACGGAAATGACACTAAAACAAGAGGAACAAAGAAAAGAAATCCAGGAACTGCTCCTCAAGAAGAGGGCGATGGAAGAAGAAAAGGAGAAAATGGAGAATGTGTTCAGAGAACTCCACTGTCAGTTGGAATTGAAGGAGCAATATCTGGAGAGAACTGAACAGAAACTTCAGAACACTAAGACTGCACTCGCGAATACTTCTAATGTAAGCTATTTTTACTATTGCTTGAAAAATTATATAGCTCACTAGCGAATAACCGTCTGTGTCACTTTGCTTAATAGAGCTATGTTTAAATTTTTTGAGCGGAACCCTAATTAATTTTCTAAAATAAAGTAGCCTAAGTTACTCCTTATAACATCAGCTATCTGCCAGCAAAAGTCCCGTCAAAATCGGTCTAGCCGTTTCGGAGATTAGCCGGAACAAACGGACAGACAAAAATGTTAAAAAGTGTGTTTTTCTTTTAATAACTTTGGTGGTTGTTGCGAGACGAGTAAACACAAATAAAAGTCTTATGTTACGTCACTAATTAAATTATAATAGGTAAAGTCAACACACACGTAAAAAACAGTACAGAAGGAATAGTTAGGGAGATACACAATAACACAAAACGTTTCAGTACAAACACAAGAAGTCCACATACAAAAATCCACGAAAAACGATTAAATAATATAAGAACAAGTAATTAGCGTCAGATTGCAAATCATCGACTGTCTGCTTAGTTAAAATCACAAGTGGCCGGTAGGTGAAAAACAAATTCCGTTCTGCCGTATACAACGGGTTTCGCGCGGCTATGCTTGTGAATTAATTTAATACGAATAAATATTATTTAATAAATATAAATAATTATGTTTATGTGTTGTGTGTATGTAATATAATATTAACACGTAAATTAAATATAATATAAATATAAATATTATAAAATGGAAAGTTTAATATATAAATATGATAAATTAAATATATTATGTTATAAGTCACCTACAATAACTATATAATTTCATATGCATTTAGTAAAAAGCTTTTATTCCGACATTACAAACAGACACTTCAATTATCTGTATAGATATGAGATTTTAAAGAACAATACAATATGAAATTTAACAATTGCCAACGTATGTTTGGTTTTAATAAAACATTTAACAAATAATGTGAAAATAGAATAACAGATTGTGGAAATAATTTCTCAAAAGAGATAGCTCATTGATCTATCACTACATAGTAAAAATTAAGACTGAATTTGTGTTTGTTCTTGTTAATCTCTTTTCGTTTCGTTGTTTTCACTTTTGTTGATTTTTATAAAAAAAAGTTCCATCTAAGAACTTCCGTAATCTATATGTAATAAAATTGTAGAGGTCAATTGTCTGTACATAGATAAATAATGCTAAGAACTGAGTCTAGAGGGATGTAAGAAGTGAAATAGAACAAATCTAGATTTTTTACAATTTTTTTGTTTTTTTTTTTTTCTGTCTTTTTGTACGGGCTAGTATTGTGAATATTATGAAGGACAGCACTGGTCACTCGATTTCCTGGTCAGACCACTATTAACAATGCAATAACTTGTATGTATGTTAATTCTTCACAATAAAATGGCTGCACAGATTTGGATGAAATTTAGTACACAAACATAGTACGACGTGGAGAAACTCATCACTTTTAGGCATCAAAGTATTCAATCAAACGAAGCTTATAGTTAATATAGTTTATAACAGAACTTATTCTGCCGTCATAATAAAGAACGCTCTAAATGACAGTTTAGTTAAAAATGACATCAATGCAGATTCGGAATCAGTAAAAAAAAATGCTACTTAATAGTCTTAATCATAAAGCTCTAAGTCTAATATGAGTTCGGAGATATCATAACCATTTTCATCATAACTATGTCAAAACTACTACTAAGTACTAAGACTAAGAAGAAGAAGAAGAAGACAAGGAAATCAACATTGTCGAAGTTGCGGCCTTCTTTTTTATGATGGCAGTATTATTGTCACCGATCCTTCCGAACATGACTTGTACAGTAATAATTAAGTGTACATTTCTTTTATATATATATTTAAGTATATTTGTTATGTCCTTTATCTATTCTAATATTATAAAGAGGAAAAATTTGTTTTTTTGTTTGTTTGTATTGAATAGGCTCCAAAACTACTGAACCAATTTAGATGAAATTTGGTAAGGAGATAGTTTGAGACTCTGGAAAGGACATAGAATACTTTTTATCCCGGAAATCATCCCTTATGGGGGAAAATGAAAGTTTGTATGGGGAAGCAAGCTAGGGACGAACCCGAACGAGGTTGAATCGCTAGTTGTAAATAAATGGAAACCTTTATCAAAACTTATAACTAAGAAAACAATTTCCAGATGTTAAAAACAACGAAGCTTCACTACGAGGAGCAGAAGCACCTGGTGTCCAAGCAGGCGGAGACGGAGAGCGCGCTGTCGGCGCAGGCGCAGGCGCTGCTGCGCGCCGCCGACGCCGCCGCCGCCGACGCCTGCAAGCTGCTGCACACTGTCGACAAACGCAAGTGGGTATACCGATATGGACTCTATTGCATTAGGAATAAAGGCTGGAATATAATGGCAGCAATACTTAATACTATGAATGTGAAATTGAAAATTTGTTTGTTTGTCCTTCTTTCACGTCGAGACGGATTGATGTAAATTTTTATGTGGAGGTAGTTTGAGGGCTGGAGAGTGATGATTTAACGTTGTAGATTATCTCATTAAACCCATAACAACTCATTACACCTATGTTTATATATAATATATTCCATACTAACCGTTAAAACGTATCTAGGGACGAACCCGAGCGAAGCGTAGCTGAATCGCTCGTAATATGAAATATACTAGCAACTCACCCTCGCTCCGCTCGGGTTCGTCCCTGGATGGGTACCACCCCCTTATCTATTTCTGCCGCCAAGCAACAATGATTGCATTGTTGTGTTCCGGTCTGAAGGATAAGGCAGCCAGCGCAATTACAGGCAAGAGGCATATCATCTTAGTCCTCACAGTGACAACGCACCTGTGGTTCTGCATTTTTGTTACTTAAAACCTAAGTGCATGAACCGTAGGTGTTATGGGCGACAGGTACTGCTTTCCATCAGGTGGTCTGGCTGCTCGTTTGTCACTGAATCGTATAAAAAAAAAAAAAAAAACTTACATTTTAACTTTTAGTATAGATTTCTCAGAGATGAGATATTTTCCCGCAATAAAAGTATCCTATATGTTGACCCGGATAACCAGCTATCATCATACCAAATTTCATCAAAATCCCTCCATTGGTTTTTTCTGTGATGCGGTAACAGACAGACAAAAATTCTAAAAACTATAGATTCGGCTTCTGTATCGATAATAATGACTACTTCAATAAGATTTTCGAAAAAATATTTAATGTACAGATTTGGCGTAATTACAATTTTATAATATTACACATATTAATAATAAATATATTAAACATATTAGTGATAAAATAATTGTCCAATAACCAGTTATTAGTTTTTTTTTAATGGCCCGAAACGTTTCAGTTGAGGGCAGATTACTTTAAAACAATTGTAATTTCAGATCAGTAGAGTCAACAAACTTGGAAATAACGCGGACATATCGCGAAGTGTCGTCGCAGCACAGGAACAATCTGACAAGCGGCACCGACAACTTTGTCAGTGCTCTGACACAGGCTTTGAGTGACTTCCAGACTACGTTAGGTAAGTTTTTAACCGACACTTAACTGCTTTTTTGTTAAAGTTATTCTTTAATAGGTCTTCCTCTTCTTCTTGCATGGCTGTTTCTGGAATTAGGCAGGTCTTGTCAGTTGTACGTGAGCTTGTGCTGTTTAGTGTGTTCATTACAGCCCAGAGCGTCCCAGTAGTCTACAGGTTGCCGGTTTTCTGGAAGATTTCCGGGAGCGATCTCTTGGGGCTAAGTTTTTCTGTGCATAAATGTTCCAGTTCACTGCTTTCTAGCAAAATGTGAGCTGGTGTTTCATTCTTGAAGACATGCTCTACACAGGGAGCTGTCCGTGTGACCTATCTTGAAAAGATGTTTGTTGAGATGGCAGTGTCCTGTTATAAGTTCAACCACAGTCTTTAATTTAGTTCGATTCGTGTTAGTTTGGTTGTTTTTGCTGTCATATTATACTTTCTTAGATTATATATTGTATACATGTAACTCTAACAGTTTTTGCAGAATAGCTAGCTGATGGTAGAATTTTCGTACTTACTTGACACTTACTCGCTTCGCTCGGGTTCACCTCTAGGAAAGCAAAAACAAACTTATCCCACGGGAACTGTACATTTTTCTGGGATAAAAAGTAGCCGTTCTGGCGTGAAAGAGTAACAAACCTATCCTATAAATAAAAAATAGCCTATGTCCTGCTTCAGGCTCTAAACTACCTGTAATTTCATTTATATCGGTTCAGTAGTTTTGGCGTGAAAGCGCGACAGACAGACAGACAGAGTTAAGAGTAATATTAGTAAGATATGAGTCGCTAGTTATGCATAAATTTTCATATACTTATTTCCATTCCAGAATCGTATACAAATGACAGTACGCAGATGCACGCGCAAAATAAACAAAAACTTGACAGTCTCGTGCAGCAAGCAATGGATACTATGAACAAGGTAAGTTGTTGTTTTTTTCTTGAATTCATAAAATTTACCATTTTAAGATTTTTCTTTTGAACATATTATAATTGACGACACGTTTGGCTCAGTTTGTAGTGACCCTACTTGCTGTGCCAGCGGTCGCGGGTTCGAGTCCCGCTGGGGGCATTCATTTGTGTGGTGAGCAGGAATGTTTGTACTCCTCGGTCATGGGTGTTTATATTTATAATATGTATGTATTTGAAGTTATATATGTGTAGTGTATCAACTATCTGGTATCCATAACGCAGGCCTCGTAACTTACCATGGAATTAGATGGTGCCGTGTTAATGTCCCAACATATATGTAATACAATTTAGTTATTTTCAGGTGACGGCAATTAAGAACGCGATGCAACAAGAAATTGCAGAGACTTCAAATACCCACTGCACTCAATTTGTGCAGACGATACAAACAAAGAGTGAACAGATACAGAACATTCTGGAAAAATTTGCCATGTGCCTGGTGACCTGCTTGCAAAAAGCCGGACAAGCAGACTTCAGCTCTAATATAATGAATTTTGTTAATAACTGGGTGAGTGTACATAAATAATTTATTTATGAATAAGTTGGCTAAACATTAATGTTTGAATTTTACTTGATTCAATAATTATATAAAAATTCTGGTTTACGTGTATTCGTTATTATTCTCCACCTAAATGGCTTGACCTGTGCAATTTTGCTGTAGGTAGCGCTGTTGTCGAGATCGAGCTTTTTTTAATTTTTTGACCCAACTAGGACTAAATAACTATCTACCGCTATCTACTGCGTAATAGTTTTATAATTATCGTGAACAAACAATTGAATGTGCATCATAACAGATAAAATAATCTTGAATTGAAATTCATAATGTATTTACTATCAGGAGCAATAGCTGAAAAAAATTTATCGTATCATTCTATCGCAATTTCAGAGTAATAGAAATAGACAGTACACTTATGGTATAACATCTCTTAAGGTAGACTCAGCGAGTTTGCTCGCCGTAACTGAAATCACTAACAAAAATCTAAAAAAAAACAGACTTCCAGGCACTGAAAAGTAAAAAATAACTAAACGGGGGTCTTCATTTACAATAGATACCTAATCAGCTTTGATTTGTATTGGCTGGCAATATATACGGTCGAATTTAGAACTCGCTCCATTTTGAAGAAGTCGGTTGAAAACACTATTCCACGCAGACAAGACTTGTACAGTAATAATTAGGTGTATACATTTGTTTCATATATTTAATTAAGTATATCTGTAATCTTATAGTATTTAAGAAAAGTATAATAACAATAACAAAACATATAAATTCCAGCATACAACCACCACCACGAACCTCAGCAAGCTCCACAGCAGCCACGTCACGCTGGAGGCCCGAGCGCGCGCCCTCGCGGCCGCCTTGCTGGGCGAGGGCGAGAGACAGAACAAACGCCGTCGCGACGCCGCCATCACTTTAGCCCAAGATGTGCAAAATAAAATCGATGTACGTACCCACTTTTTTGTGGACACTCACACACACAATTACCGGTGGTAGGACTCTGTCAAGCCTGAGGAGTCTGACTGGATGGGTACCACCCCCTTATCTATTTCTGCCGCCAAGCAACAATGATTGCATTGTTGTGTTCCGGTTTGAAGGATAAGGTAGCCAGCGCAATTACAGGCAAGAGGCATAACATCTTAGTCCTCACAGTGATAACGTACCGGCGGTTCTGCAGTTTTGTTACATAAAACTTAAGTGCATGAACCGTAGGTGTTATGGGCGACAGGTATCGCTTTCCATCAGGTGGACTGTCTGCTCGTTTATCACTGAATACCATAAAAAAAAAAACATAATTAGCATTATCATCTTATTTATTCTTATTCTGGTTTTATAAAATAATATAAATATTGTACGGTGGCAGGTGCTGATATCTGCAACGCATTTTATACTTTTGCTGTGTAATCGTAGCCATTGTTTTACTGTATATGTATAAGAATTGTTACTGGAAATTTCATATAATTTTTGATATAAACTAATAAATAATTAATATCGATCGATTGGCTTAAGGTTAAAGACAAACATATGTATTTTAAATAAAACTATGTTTTCGGATTTTTTCCCGGATTTATTTTGATTTTTGGTTCTCGACGTTTCGAATGCTTTACAGCAATCATGGTTATAGGAGAGACTAAGGTTTTAGACGTTCATGTGGGATAGGTTTGATAATATATCTTTTGAATATAGCGCATATACAAAAATCTATGACAACTATCGATAAATACTTCTTTTAATTTATTTTAGGCCATTCTAGAGGAAAAAGATCAAACAGAAAAGCAAATATCACAACAATTATCAAGCATACAGAACGAAAAAGAAGAATTTGAAGCTAGACTGAACAAATGGGCAGACGAGGAAAGGAAACTTCTAGAAGAACGTATCAAAAACCACATCACAGCCGAAAAGAACTTTCTAGAAAGCAAAATGAAGAAGAAACTAGAAGATTTAGAAATTCAAAGAAATTCGTTTGAGACCAAGTTAATAAAAGATGTAGAATGGTTGAAAAATGTGTTGAAATTGAATGAAATGGAGGCGGAGAGTACAACAAGAGATTTAGAAACAATTCAAAAAGAGTTGGAAAATTGTATGAGTGACTTGAACAATTTTGCACAAGATTATGAAAAATGTAAGTATTTTAATTATATACTAAATCTTGGTAATCAAAATACGGTTTTTTAATCTATATTATTAATATTATAAAGAGGCAGAGTTTGTTTGTTTGTTTGACCGCGCTAAACTCAGGAACTACTAATCCGATTTGAAAAATTCTTTTTCCATTAGATAGCTCGTTTATTGAGGAAGGCTATAGCCTATATAGGCAGTGGCAGCCCAGTGGTAACACGCTCGCTTAGGAAACCGAGGAAAGCGGGTTCAAATCCCGGGTCTCGCACTTCTGATATTTTCATGTGCGAATCATTTCGAAAACGTGCGGAAACCTGCATGTCTGAGAGAACCTAGCAAGTTTTCGAAAGACATGTGAAGTCCGCCACTCCGCACTTGGCCAGCGTGGTGGACTATGGCCTGACCCCCCTCGTATTGAAGGGAAACCCGTGCCCAGCAGTGGGACGTTAAAAAGGGCTGAATACATCCATAGGCTATATATCATACCGGAAAATATACGGTTCCCAAGGGATAGATTTGTTTTGTTTAGGGACTAACCCAAAGCGAAGCAAGTGTGAGTCGCTAGTTATACAATAAATAAAAATTATAAACATACAACCATTGTATATAAAACATAGATACACATTTCCTAACAAATATATCTTCAAAAAGTGACATATACATGTGATGTTAACTCAAACCAAAAAATAAAATTCAAAAAATGAATGTACTAATTGTCTTAACACATATTCGAACTTACGCACACCACATTAAGTACTTTTTTAAACGAAACTTTTTGTCATCGAAAAATCAATGAACAAAAGAGATTTGAAAAACTATTGAGACGGCAAATGTGTATCTTGAGTTTTTGTATGTCAATGGGTATAACGAATAATCCATAATTTACATTCTTCTGATAATATTTAAATAAAATATATATTTTATTGACGACACGCTTCGCTCAGTTTGTAGTGACCCTTCTTGCTGTGCCAGCGGTCGCGGGTTCGAGTCCCGCTGGGAGCATTCATTAGTGTAACGAGCACGAATCTTTGTACTCCAGCCATAAGTGTTTATATTTATAATATCAACTATCTGGTATCCATAACACAGGCCTCGTAGCTTACCATGGAACTAGATGGTGCTGTGTGTTAATGTTCCAACATATTTATATTTATTAACATATTTATTGCAGCGAGGGATGTTGTATCTTCAAATATGGATAGTTTAAGTGATGGCGCAGTGAAAGTAGTGGAGCAAGTGAAAGTGGATCTATTGAATGACCTCGCGCATACACAAACATATGTACAGGTAATTTTAAATTTATATATATTTATGTTTTTTTTGATTATATATATTTTGTCATAAAGGACACTATAGTCAATACATTGCATGTCAGCATAATGTACTCGTAATAATAACGTCATCCCGACCGATTTCGGCCACGGCGGCTAATCTCACTGAGATCAGCCAGATGCGCAGGAGATATAGTGCACAACACAAGTGCACTCTCTTTTTCTGTCACTCTCTATTCCTATCCCTCTCTATTCCTGTCCCTCTATTCCTATCCCTCTCTATTCCTGTCACTCTCATACTGCGGTGGGACGATACTTTGATGCGATTCGAGTTAGGGTGCAGGAGCGACGCGACACGTACTCGCCTCGGCTCGGGGCTGACACACCGTCAACTTCCCAACTCCGAGCTGTTACTAAGATTGTTTTTGACAGAAATACTCAATAATTGAACTCAGCTCGAACCCAAGACTTTTCAATTAGTAAAGATATATCTCTAGATTTGTTTTAATGAGATTGCTGTGAAGGAGTCATATTGATAATTGATAGAAAGCAATTTGTGACACATCTTCGCCTTAGTGCTTATTTGTTCAAACTACTAATACTTTGTTTTACTTTACAGTAGAGAGGTTTTTTTCCTCTATTTAAAAAACAAACCTTTATTTCTAAGCTTTATATACATATAAAGAAATAAACATTCGGCTTATTGAAAATAAAATGTGTGTTCAATACCAATAGACTTGACATTTAATAGTCAATAATTTTGTATTAAAAACTCTTTCTGTAACAATATTAATACGATTATAAATTTTCAGACTGAATCCAATGCCTTGCTAGAAGAGAACAAACAGACAATGAGCCTTCTCGCGGAAGACTCAACTAAGCTGGTCGAGGCTATAGTGCAGAACTGCCAAAGAACTATGGACACTGTTGTTGGGGAAGTTCATGTAAGTGTTTAGTTTTAATATTATAGCTTCTCTTTTCTTCCTTGTAAGAAAGAAAGAGAAGGATTAAAGGGACATATTATCACTTTTTTTTATGTCTGCCGATTACCACTAAGGAAACGTTTAATACCACGTGACCTGTTCAGTGCGGGGAGGATTGAGTCTTAGGTCTTCGTCACGTAGAGAAATATGTGGCAATTTTTTTTTTTTTAAGTTTCTGTTTGCAAAAATTGATTTAGAACCATATTTACGAATTGCTACGTGAAAACTGCGGTGGGGGTGTTTTGGGAGTGTGTGTAAAAGTAAAAGTGTAAAAAATGGATCATGTAGTATGAGTATGTTGTCTTCAGAAATCTATGAGATTCAAGACAAATATTCCCTTTCATTTTTTCTCATTAACCTTAATTATACTTGGCAATGAGAAACTATTACTTGGCAAGCTTTTACTACCAGACAAACATTTCTTTTTTGATTTGTTATTAAAAAAGTGATAAAAAATTATATGAATGAATAATAAAAGTCTAATTAAATGATTTTTGCTAACCAGGTGACATCAACATCATCAATTCAAGAGCTGTCATCGCTATCTACCATAACTTCAAATCTCTCATCGGAGACTCAAGGTTACTCCAACACCCAGAAACACACCCTGAACACCATGCAGAGACAGACGGAACAGTTCTACAACGGTGTGAGGGAAGAAGTGTTCAGACTTGAGGAGTTGGAGTCGAGGTGTTTGAATCAAGAGTATGCTGTATACTGTCCATCTGGTAAGTCATTTTATCATATACTATACGAACTAAATCCTACATGAGTGTGTGAGTTTAGAATTTTAAGTGATTGAAAACAAGTAAATAAATAAATATGTTGGGACATTAACACACAGCAGCATCTAGTTCCATGGTAAGCTACGAGGCTTGTGTTATGGATACCAGATAGTTGATACACTACACATATATTAAATACATACATATTATAAATATAAATAACTATGACTGGAGTACAAACATTCGTGCTCTTCACAGAAATGAATGCCCCCATCTAGACTCGAACCCGCGACCGCTGGCATAGCAAGTAGGGTCACTATTTATTTATTTATTTATTTATTTAGGATTGTCAACAGAAAAAACATTATTACATGATAATATAAAATTTGCTATTTGTTCATTGATTAAATGCTTTTGTACTAATAGACAAACACAACATGCACAATATTAGATAAAAAAAAATTATAATAATTATTAAAGTTTAGTTTTAAATTAAATCTAATTAAATCTAATCACTAACAAAAATAAAAACAATCAACCTCATTTTATGTTTGTTCATTTGAATATTATTAAATATCAATGTTATATTAATTATTATTATACTAATTATAATAAGACTACAAACGTGTCGTCAAAACGATGGATATTTGAGAACTAAGCGTTGGTGAATACAACTCTTAAGATCTATTTTTTCTTTGTTAATGTACAATTTCATTTGTACCTATATTTATATTGAAAATTTTTATATTGTTTAAAACCAGATAAAATCTTACGTAACAAGGGTCCGAGAAATCTTATGTACCCTTACATGGGGGTAGGGGTAGTCAAAAATAGCCAAAGCTGTCTTTAGGTAATTAATTAATGGCCCTATATCTCATTATTAATATTCAAAATTCAAAATTTTAAATTGATGGATGTTTGTAATTAAGCACGCCAGAACGGCTGAACGGATCTGGGTGAAAGTCTGGCTCTGGAAGCCTGGAGCCCTTGGTTACTTTTTATCCCGGAAAAATAACGATTCCCGTGGGATATCCATACTTACCGTGTATTTAAATTGCAGGCAGCACGCCAGTGCGGGCGGAGTACCGCTACCCGCGGATGTTGGCGGCCACGTCGCCGCACGACCGCGTCCTGGCGCGCTTCAGGGCCATGCGACAGAACAGCCATGACGATGTCAGTGTATTTATTTATCTTATTTCTATAAGTTTTATTTATTGTGGAAGCTTTCGAAAGACATGTAAAGTTTGTCATCTCGCACTTGGCCATGGTGGACCATGGCTTGATCCCTCTTGTATTAAAGGGAGGCCCGTGCTAAGACGATCACGATAAGATAGATTACCTTTCGACTTATATATTTAATTTGTTTTTGATATTATCTATTTCTTTAGAAAATATTAACTTAAATTTTAAGACAAATATAAAAAGATATCAATACCAAGATAAAGTAACCATTATTAAAATAATTTATTTTTTATTAGGATTGCATTCTAATCGAGACGGACGGCGAAGTCCGGAGCGACACGGAGTCCTCGGCGTCGGACGACTCCGCGTTCGCGGCGCCTTCGCCCCCCGCCCCGGCCGCGACTCTGACGCCGGCTCAAGACAAGCAGAACCCCATCGTGAAATGCACTTCCGAAACTGATTTGTACTTGAAACGAGTGAGTATTTATTTGTTATTGGACTGCTATTGTATATGCGAAGGTTTGCGTGTGTGTGCTTATTGCTAGTTAAGAGCAACTCAGCCAGAAGACTCAAAAAAAAAAAAAAATTGCCTAAATTTTTTATTTAAAACTGTATTGAAGTAAAACTTCTTTACGCAAGCTTGACTTGGGCGGTAAGCTGGTGAATGCGTTACGGAAACATGTACGTACGTTCGTTGCCATGGTAACCGTTGTTATTGTCTGACAAATGATATATAATATTATATTCTTTCATTAAATGATATTCTGTAAATATATGATTGTAATATGCCTAATATGCGTTATTTTTAGTATCTCACCTATCCTTATTATTTAAAACATAAATCGAATTTCATAAAGAGTACCGATAACTATTAATAATTTTTTTTTTAATTACAATGCATACTGCAATACATATGCTACTCGATGTAAAAATCAGAATTCATTTTCAAAAATAATTTTAATATTAAAGTAAACTCGGACAAACCAAAGTATAGAGTTACACTATGACGTAAATGCCGCAGAATGCTGACTCTGCTCCTCGTATCGTAACGTTAGGTCAGCGCTCCACCTAGAGCTATGAGCTATAACTTGCTCATTTAAGCTATAACGGCTGGATCGGTTTAGATGAAATTTAATACACAGACTACGGTCTGTCTGTCTGGCTATTGTTAGACACAATCAAGAAATATATTTCATTTGTTTTGATGAAATGTATGCAATTTTACATTTATTGTTTTATTTGATCGAATTTAAACAAACAGTGTTTTTTTTAAGTCTTATTATTGTAAAGGTCTATTTTTTTTAAAATGACAGATTTAGTTTGTTTACTACTATTTGACGGCACGTTTGGCTCAGTTTGCAGTGACCCTACTTTCTGCACCATTGGTCGCGGGTTCGAGTCCCGCTGGGGGCATTCATTTGTGTGATGAGCACGAATGTTTGTACTCCAGTCATGGGTGTTTACATTTATAATATATATGTATTTAAAGTTATATATGTGTAGTATATCAACTATCTGGTATCCATAACACAGGCTTTGTAGCTTACCATGGAACTAGATGGTGCTGTGTGTTAATGTCCCAGCATATTTACTTATTTGGTTTCTGTTTTCTAAATACTTGGAAGACAAAGGAAAAAAATCTTATAAATTATATTTATTTCAGCGACAGCAAGAGCAACAGGGAAAGGAAAATGTGAACAGATCCATGTCCTTCAAGAAACCCTCCAAACTGCCCGCCCCTGCCTCACATAAGAAACCGCTTATCGAAAGAAATGATAACTGACAATATTATTAAGTAAATATTACATACAATATAACATATAAATTGTATTATGAATTATGTGAATGTCATCAAAATCTGTTCAACCCAGGGCTCGGAAGCGGTTTTAAAAAAAAACCGGTTTATTTCGGTTATGTAATAGTTAATTCATCGCTCGATCATTTACCGGTTAATAAAAACGAACGGGTTAATAAATTGAAATAATAATGGTTAGCGGTTATTCCTAAAGAAAGGTTGGATTTCGGTTTTGATTCCGATTAGCCAAAAACCGTTCTACCGGATGTAACCGGTCAAAGAACTTAACCGTAACCTTAAACCGAAAAGCCTTTCGGATTTGGGTCAATGACCATAACCGGTTTAAAAATCGAACAAATTTTCGAACCCTGGTTCGTCCAAAAATATATGGTTATATTTAAAATTAATATAATAAAATAAAACAAATACGTGTTGATTAACGTATATTTGTCTTTTTATCTATTGTCATATTATTGTACTAATATTTTAAATTTTTTATAAATTCTTATTCGGTTTCTTTTTGCTATAAACTTATTACTGATACCAAGATTCTGTCGGGCAGTTTCATATCTTTGCATCTCAAAGATGTTTGAAAAAATATCAAATATTTAGTATAACATTCAGATTAAGTAGTATTCAAAAATCCACCGAGCTGTTTCAAATTATTTAAGGAATTGTATCTATAATTACTCGTGTTTAACTGGATTTTAATTTTAAAGTTTGAATTAGGAAATTATGGACCTTGAATTGAAATATAGTTAATAGGTTAAAAATATTTTTAAAAATAAACATGGCTTTACATTTTTTTTTATCTGAGTATGACAGTTTTAAAGTAATATATGTACAAAATCTATACAGATAAATAAAATTGAAGTGTCCGTTTGTAATGTCAAAATAACAGCTTTATACTAAATGCATATTAAAGTATATACAGTACTTATAAGAAAAACACTTTTTTTTTAATTTTTGTCCATCTGTCTGTTTGTTCCGGCAAATCTCCGAAACGGCTGGACTGATTTTGACAGGACTTTCACTGGCAGATAGCTGATGTTATAAAGAGTAAATAAGGCTATTTTAGTTTTAGAAAAATAATTAAAACGTGCCTAGGGACGCCCCCTAGCGGAGCTAGGGTAAGTCGCTAGTATTAAATTAAATACTAATTGTATCGGTTAAATTCACTTATGACCTTTCGGTATTTGATGGCGAATAGAATCTGAGGCGCAAAATGTAATATTGTATTGTAAACTGTAATACTGTATTTTATTACAATACACTCTTAATTTAGTGCATTATTTAATATAATATACCTTTAGTGTAATTGTGATTTGAATATAATAAATATATATAAGCACTAAATATGTATTTTTTTACCTTGTTCCTGTTTTTCTAGTATGTTATTTTTTACAAAGTATAGGGTGATTACAGTGATAGCGACTCACCATCGCTTCGTTCGGGTTCGTCCCTAATGAAAAACAAAAACATCAATCCCATGGGAATCGTACATTTTTCCGGGATAAAAAGTAACTTATGTGCTATTCCACACTATAATCTATCTCTGTGCCAAATTTAATGTAGATCCGTTCAGCAGTTCTGGCGTGATTAAGTGACAAACATCCATCCAAACTTTGCATTATAATATTAATGGGATGAGTGGAGGTTCAAATATGGCGCGCGGTTAGGGGAATTCAATATCTTAATATAAAACTTGATATTTCGTCTGTACCGTCTTGCAAAGTTTATTTTAAATTTAACAAGTTTGGCCGGTGGTTGCGGGTTTGAGTCCCGTTGGCGGTATTCATTTGTGTGGTAATCACGAATGTTTATACTCCAATCGTGGTGGGTGTTTATATTTATAATATGTATGTATTTAAAGCAAGGAATAAAATTATCAAGATAAGTAGTCTATTGATAAGTATCGCGATAATTATCATATAATTATCCAATAATATGAAATCGATAAAAACTTAGCAATCCTTGTGTAGGTATTGGAATTTGACTACTTACCTATAATAATTTACGTTAGAATAAATTATGCACTTAACAATCAAGGTGATTAATTTTTTTTTTTTCATAATTTTGACATATACAAACTTGAAAATAAAAACAGAATATTTTAACCAATTACATGTATTCAACCCTTTTTTAACGTCCCACTGCTGGGCACGGGCCTCCCTTCAATACGAGGGGGATCAGGCCATAGTCCACCACGCTGGCCAAGTGCGGATTGGCGGACTTCACATGTCTTTCGAAAACTTGCTAGGTTCTCTCAGACATGCAGGTTTCCTCACGATGTTTTCCTTCACCGGAAGGCAAGTGGTAATCAAGTTAGAAAATGATTCGCACATGAAAATATCAGAGGTGCGAGACCCGGGATTTGAACCCGCTTCACTCGGTTTCCCAAGCGAGCGCGCTACCACTGGGCTACCACTGCCTCAATACATAGGCACTGTTTAATTAAATTAATGATTGTAATATCATCCTCATCCTCCTCAACTGCATTACTCAGTTTGCTGATTGAGTTTTTTGAGTTGATTGAGGGAGTTTAGTTTGCTGATCGACAATTTGAAGAGTTGCAAATTAAATATTTTCTAATATATTTATCAAAGATAATTAATTATCAACCCATATTTATCATGATAAACATCATGATAATTATCGTTTCGAACCCTGATTTAAAGTTATATATGTGTAGTGAATCAACTATCTGGTATCCATAACACAAGCCTCGTAGCTTACCATGGAACTAGATGATGCTGTGTGTTAATGTACGAACATATTTATTTACTTATATTTATAAAATCTAGTTTTTACTATGTTTTAAATTCCAAGGAATTTTGGAATAATTAAACATCAATAAGTCAAGGAGGTATTAAGGTTTGGTAAACGAAATCCTGATTAAAAAAAAAACAATTTTTCGTTTTTCATTTATTAAAAAACTAAATTACAGCACACATACTATATTCTAAACAAAGTAATAATTTATAAATGCGTTTATTCTATTTCACTTAAAAGAATGAAGTGAAATTTCTAAATAATATTTACATCACTCTGAATAGAATGAAATATGTAAAATGAAATGGTTTAAAATTATAAATTTCAATACCATAGCTTTTATATATTAATTAAATACTAAATAATAACATTACTGTTTGGTTCATAAGTTATAAACTAACAAATACATATTGAGCATATTTTATCAGCTGATTAAGGTTGAGGGCCATTATTTTTTTTTTTATTATCAATCGATACAATATACAACATTCAATAACAGAACAGATAAATAATAATTTCACACAGTTTTAAATAGACACAATTGGGAGAGACTCCCGTGACCATGATTGCTGTAAAGCATTCGAAAGCAAAAATAAATATAAATCCGCGAAAAAATCCGAAAGATAGTTTTATTTAAAATGTCTAATATTCGCATAAATATAAGAAACTATAACCTGTTACAGTTAATCTGTTAGGATTTTTTAATCTATTCTATGCATATAATAAAAGTATAACTGGTCGCTGTCTGTACATGGAAGATATTTGAGAAAAACTGTTATTGGCAGGTCTTTATTAAGAAATAGAACCCAAAACAATGAATGATCTTTAAATTTTTTGTCTGATTGTTTATAAGTTAGTGCGCGCTAATCTCAGAAACGGCTTAACCGATTTGATTGCGGTTTAGACTAAAGTATTGTGGTAAGCTTCACTTAACATTTAGTATTTGTTTTATTTCAATCGGTCTATAAATAAAAAAGTTATGTCAATTTAAAAAATCGCCTGGGGATGAACCTGAGCGAAGCGAGAGTGAGTCGCTAGTTTATTGAATAGATTTTTTGTCAAAAATTATAGCCAGCCCTGCATTACTTCAGTAGACTGAATACAAAATGGTGGGAAAATAAATAGCATTTATTAATAACTATTTAAGCTAAAATAAATATCTTATAATAGGTATATTTTATTTACATTTTACCTCTTATAAATAAAAAAGTAAATGCGTTCAATAAATTAAAAAAAAATGATAGGTACGAGTACCTTGATTTAATGAAACATTTAAAGATATTCTTATTAGATTTACCTAAAAAACCGAAACCTATATTTTTTGTCCTCAAAAAAAAAATGCGTGAAATAAACTGTATTTTGTGTATTTTTATACTTTAAATATATCATAAATATTTTGCTTTATATATTTTTAAAACTGATGAATGAATCTCAAATATTTAAATATTATATACATCTAAATATGTGCGTTTATTTTACTTTTAACTTAATTAGGACTCATATAGCGACATTAACGAGGACGTCAAAAATAATTTAAAATAAAAATGGGGAACGAAGTTGTATCTGAACTTTAAAAAAATATGAATTTCTGACTCTCTCTAAATGATTTGCTTATGGTTTTTTTTAACAGTATTTAACGAATTACACTTCTTTCATTTTTAAATTATTACAGATTATTAACAGATATAATTTGATTAATCCACCCGATGAATGAGGACACCTTCACGTATACTCCGGGGACGTCCCGCCTGCCACAGCCGAAACCCCACGACACTAATCCTACTAACTCATAGAAACCATCGTCTTGACACACGAGAGGACCACCTCCGTCACCCTAAAAATAATAAATAAGTTCAAAATTAACAGGAAATACCATTCCTTCGATAATAACATATAAAAAAATAAATAAAAATATGAGTAATAACAACCTTAATTGTTTCGATCAGTGGCTTATCTCACAGGCACTAGCCATGTGCCCAGAAGATACCAAGTATGCGTACAAACAAAAGCGCTATCTATAGCTTTCATACTTAACGGAAAAAAATTGATACTTTAATTAAATAATTGTTTATTACTAAAAATTTCTTAAGAGAATAACCCGTATACCCAAATACTTGGCCCGGTCCGGGTCTCGAACTCAGGACCTCAAGATCTGTAGCCATACATAGTACATACTATAGCTAGACCAATGAGGCATTTACATAAGATTATTTTTAAAATTATGAAACAACACTATATAGTTTTAGTTTTAACGAATAAACAAAAGAAAAATCGACACAAAAGCATATCCACCATCTGAATATATCTATTTACAAGTAGTTTTCGTCCATCAATAATAAAAATCTAGATTGTACGAGAAACAATTGTTTTCAACACGAACCTGGCAAGCGTCATTCCCTTCCTCGCCGCCCGCGCAGAAGGAACTCGCGGGCAAAATAAAGATTTTCTCAGTCACGGCGTTCACTTTGCGGATGCATTCAGCGTCACTCACAATAGGCAGCTCGGCTTCACGCACACGCAACGGTATGGGACCGGCTGGAAATCAAATTACATTTATAATGGTCATAATAATTGAAAGTAAAGCTCTAAGTGTATGTTTGTTAGGTACTCTTTCACGCTTCCCACCTGTATCATGTATATTGTATACAGGTGGTACGCGTAAATGTACTTCCCAACATTAAAAATGTACTCTTTCTCAATGAAATTGCTGGACGGATTTGGATGATATTTAGTAAACAGATAAACTGTGACCTGAAGTAACACTTAGGCTACTGTTAGGCCCCTAGGCATGCACCTTATATTGGGGTATCGAGGATAAGTTTAAGACAGGGTATAATTTGGCTAGTATAATATAAATATACTCACTTTCCCCCATGTACCCGTACCCGGTGACCGTGCAGCGCTTGCCCGCCGCGTGGCTCACCCCCCGCGCCGGCAGACACACGAGACACACGCCTGAAAACATCATGTTGTTGTTGTATACTGCAGTAATACCCATTATAACGGTCAATAACATTTAACTATCTGTTTGGCTAATCTAATCTCCGAAAATTTTACAGAGATATTTAAATATAAATAAATATGTTGAGACATTAACGTACACAGCACCATCTAGCTCCATGGTAAGCTACGAGGCTTGTGTTATGGATACCAGATAGTTGATACACTACACATATATAATTTAAATACATACATATTATAAATATAAACACCCATGACTGGAGTACAAGCATTCGTGCTTATCACACAAATGAATGCCCCCAGCGGGACGCGAACCCGCGACCGCTTGCACAGGAAGTAGGGTCACCACAAACTGAGCGTGTCGTCAATTTTTATATAGCGTATTTTATTGATGTTAATAATGTGAATAATAATACGTTAATAGTTAAAAACCACAACGTAATAACACAATTTTACATATGTCTCAAATAATTTTAGGAAAACTAATCATACCCTCTTTAAGTTCTGCTTTCCCATGCAACTTAAGCAGTGCAATATCATTGTCCAAGGTCTGGCTGTTGTGGTTGTGGTGTATGTAGGTGGTGGCGACGCGCAGCGTCTGTGCGCCGGGCGAGCCGTACTTGCGTGTGAGGTCGTGGTCGCCAACTCGCACATATATCGCGTCGCCTGAACGGACAATGCTGGAAACGAATAATTAAATATATGAGAAATAAAATTATTGATACACTAGCAGCTCATCCTCGCTTCACTCGGGTTCGCCTCTAGAAAAACAAAAACAAATCTATCCCTCGGAAACTGTATATTTTTTCGAAATAAAAAGTAGCATGTGTTATTCCAGACTATAATCTATCTCTGTGCCAAACATCCAGACCCGTTCAGTCGTTCTGGGGTAAAAGAGTAACAAACATTCATACCTACGAACTTTCACATTTATAATATAAAAAAAAAACAGATTAATTAAGTTCAAAAAAAATAATCATTGAAGCATTGTGAAGTTAATACTTACAAACTTAATAGTCTGTAATAGAATTATTTGATCAAGCTACACGAGAAAACTTTGTTACAATATTTTGGCAATGTGTGTTCTTGTTTATATAAAATATGTTAAAATATATGTGTAATAATGCAATTACGTATTAGCGTTTAAGTAAGTTAAAGTATATTTTTTTTCACCATCATCCCTATAGGTACTCATTACATAACCTGTAAAAACGTTCTAACGGAGTCCGTTTTTCACGTACGTTCAGACCTTACGTCTTAGGTTCCACTGAAAGACAGGTGGTGTTTAATAATAATAATAATAATTTTAATTTTTTTATTAAAAAATGTTCACGCCTTCCATAGTTGACTTGTTAATCATTTTGATATAATTATTCATTAATTAACAATGATCTTATTCATAGGGGTAATTTATTAAAAAAAATATATATGAGACAACCTTAATTAATAACGTATTTATTTAAAAAAGAATGATGAAAATCGATTCACAATATACGACAAAATACAACCGAATTGAGTACCTTCTTTATGAACTCGATCAAAAAGATATAACTCTTACCTGAGTCCACTAATCTCAAACTTAATCAACTTATATTAACCTACAATACTAACTAATTCAAACCTACTTAGTAAATCTACCAGTAGTTTACCAACAACTCAAGCAAAAAACCTACTTAGTAACACAGTGAGCCGCAGTCAACACCCACTGGGTGCCGATCAGCGCAGCGCCGCACAGGTACTGGTTGAGCGAGTTGATGAGCGCCACCTGCCAGCACCACTCGCCGCGCTCGCCGTCCTCGCCGCCCATCACACGGCCCGTGCGGCTTGTCGTGCCTGGAGTTACATTATTTAAACAAATAATAAATTAATTAATATGTTGGGACATTAACACACAGCACCATCTAGTTCCGTAGTAAGCTACGAGCCTTGTGTTATGGATACCAGATAGTTGATACTACACATAACTTTAGTTTACACATAACTTAGTTGACACTACACATAACTTTAAATACATACATATCATAAATATATGTAAACACCCATGACTGGAGTATAAACATTCGTGCTGATAACACAAATGAATGCCTCTAACAGGACTCGAACCCGCGACCACTGGCACAGCAAGTAGGGTCACTACAACCTGAGCCAAACGTGCCGTCATTATTCATTTATTTACAGGACACACAGTCGTTAAAACATTATAGCATCTTATTATATATAAATAAGTTTTATCATAAGTATCTCATGGCCTCTGACTCAATGGCAGCCAATCATAACTTGTTATGAAGAAATTGTCATCTGATAACTTAATGAATTTGTCAAAATCGCGCAATACCTTTTACGCCGCAGACGTATTTGTTGTATTTCTCAGGAGTTCTCAAAGTGGTTACATAATTGGGTTCGTATTGAGCTGAAAAGGAATTAAAATAATATTATATTACAAATAATTTAAATAATTAAGCCATTTTTAACGTCCCCCTGCTGGGAACGGGCCTCCCTTCAATACAAGGGGGATTAGACCATAGTCGACCACTTTGGCCAAGTGCGAGTTGCTGGACTTCACATGTCTTTTAAAAACAATTGCTAGGTTCTCTCAGACATGCAGGTTTCCTTACGATGTTTTCCTTCACCGTTAAAACAAGTGGTAATCAAGTTGGAAATGATTCGCACATGATATATCAGAGGTGCGAGACCCGGAGGTTTGAACCCGCTTCACTCGGTTTCCTTAGCGAGCTCGTTACCACTGGGCTACAAGTGCCTTAATTAATAGATAAAATAATATTATAATATAATTTATTTTAATTAAAAAAAACGTTATTTTGAAAAACAGAACATCCAGTTGTATATCACTATTGATTTTCTATTTCAATTGAAATGACCCAGGGTGTAGTGTGTTGGTACTCACGTAAGGGAGTGGTGTAGGGCAACGTGTGCGGTAAGGGATGCGTGTTTGGAGCGGGATACGTGTGCGTCAGCGTGGTGGCGAGCGGGAACGTGTCATTACGGTTGACGCCGATCACCTCCTGCACCTTGGACTTCGGCGCGCAGCACTGAGTGCCTGCTTTTTTGCATTTAAATACGTCCGTCATTTCTGCGTTTCCTGTAAAAAAATAAATATAATTTGTAATATTATATGCCTTTTGAATGTTATTGGAAATATTTCATTGTGTGTTCATGACTAATATTAATATAAACTAGCCAGAGCAATTATATTACCGGTAAAGAATACTGAGATCAATATATTTTTATGTGAAAGTTTTGAACACGTTTTACAATAATAATAAAAATTATGAATATTATAACTAACTCATATTTTATTCAAAAATACATACGGAAACATGTAAAGGACAGCAGTGAGACGATGCAAGAGCCCGGACAGTCTGGTCGAGGGTCTACTGGAGCGGGCGTGGTCGAGGTCGTGGTTGTTGTAGTCGGACGGGGAGTTGTGCGTGGTACCCTAAAATATACATAAAATTCTTAACAACTATCTAATTTAATATTGAGGAAATATATGTGTTTTAACACGTTATATAATATACTGGATAATTCATAATAGGTAAATGAGTAATGAGTGGTAAATTGGAGTAGGCGATAGGGCCTACAACATACCTACTGGCAAAATTCGGGTCAACAGACTTACAGACAGATTCTTTAAAAATTAAAAAAGGGTTAAGTTAAGAACTGAGTTTCAAGTCGTTTCACAGTTCATTGGACTTTTCAAGCGAGCTCATTAGTAATAGGCGCTGTTATAATTTACTAAACAATTCAATACTTAATAATTAAAAAAAATCTTATTTCTATATCTATATCTTTTCTTAAACAAAAATTAAATTTGTGAACTGTCTTCCCACTCTTTTATACCTACTGCCCTATGGAACCAGGCACTATGATCATTTTAATATATATACAAAAATATAAAATGGATACAAATGTTTTATCGTCAACATACAGAAAAATAATATTATTATTCGCATACCTGCTGCTGTCACAACAGATATAACCCGATGACTTGCAGTGAGTGTTAGAGACGAGGACGGCGGGACGCTCGCACAGCCACGTCACCGCGCTGTGGAGACACTGTCCCGGACACTTTGGTAAAGGGGCCTGGAAATATAAGAACAATAAAGTCTAATATTTGTTTTAATGCAAGAACCACCGATTTTCTAAAAAAAAAGCCATTATATTCGCTAAATATTTGCCATTATATTTATAATATGTATGCACATATTTAAAGTTATATATATGTAGTGTATCAACTATCTGGTATCCATAACACAGGCCTGTAGCTTAACATGGAACTAAATAGTGTTGTGTGTTAATGTCCCAACATATTTATTTATTAATTTTATGTTTTAACAAACAACAAATTTCACAATTCAGAAACGATATTAATAATTAAAACTGATATAATAAAATAATGGAAGGTCAACCATTCTATGTGGAATGAAATTTAGGCCATATCACGATCATTTAATAACACCCTGTCTATAAAGCTAAATAACGGAAAAGCTACATACATACTCGTATATAGGCCAGACATGAGACAGATACTTATCATAATACAACAAAAAACTTACTGGAGTAGTAGGCCGTGTCGTGGTCGGTCTGCGTGTAGTCGTATCGGTGTTGTAAGAGTCGATCAAGCAACAGGTGCTGTCCGCCGGACAAGACGCGTCTGCGTCTATTTCACACAAATACACATAGAGACCCGTCATGCATTCTCCTCGACATTTCTTGTTCTTTTGTTTTGAGGCCGGCGTCGTTAACTGGAGAAGAAATCATTTTTTTATTAATTATTAAAAGATTTACTAAACATCTAGATGTTTATACTAAACATCTAGATGTTTTTACTAAACATCTAGATGTTTAGTAAATCTAGATCTAGATCCGTCCAGACGTTTCAGCGTGTTGGTGTAAACATACACACATACAAACAAACTCTCGCAGTTATTATAATAGAATAGTCCGATACGCAGGTTTTACCATGATGAATTCCTTCGCTCTTGGGCAAGTGGTTATCATGTTAAAAATGACACTCACGAGACCCGCGATTTAAATGCGCTATATTATAAGCTTAGCCTTTTTATATTGTTTAAAAAACTTAATTCAGCACATACTGCAGTAGTTGGCCTCTTAGTGGAGTGCTTCTTTTCGTTAGGCACGACCAGGTCAGGGGGGCGCTTGTCCCCATACCCATCCTTGGACACACAGCACAGCCTCCCAGAGACACAAAGTTCGCTGGTAGTAAGGTACGCCTCACAGTACTGGGTGAGGCGGGACTCTACGCATACTCCTGGGCAGGCAATGTTACCTGAAAAATATTACAATATTATTTTATAGTTATTAATTTGTTTATAATATATGTGATAATAGTATTCATACAACACATTTTATTATCTTTTTTTTTCTCTTATTTGCTTTACCATTTTCGGTAAATCTTATCATATCAAAATCAAAATATACTTTATTCAAATAAACTTTACCAAGAACTTATGAACCGTCAGTTTTACACTTTAAATAAAATTTCAGTATGTAAGTCCGTGCCCAATTACCAACTGCTCAGAAGGCATTTTTGCTGAGAAGAACCGGTGAGAAACTCAACAGTTGCTCTTTTTAAATATAATACCTGTCGAGAGTCGCGGGCACACCGGTGTGCCAGTTAACAATTGATTTCTTAGAAATTAACCAGGTGGTGTTAATAATTTACAATATATTTATACAAAATTATTGTTCTTATAGTCTGTTCTTATATTATCTTGACGATTATAAAGCTATAGTTGCTGATTATAAAACCTGGCTAAACTCAGCGGAAATCTTAGAAACCCTTAAAGTACATTAAAAATTATTTTATACTTTGCGTATCAATTGATCGTAATGCATATTATATCCTAATAGTTAATAGGGTGTACCTAATAATTACCACTGTCTTTGTATTTGTCGTACGACGTTCTGGTGGTCGTCTCCTCGTCGAAGTCGGACTCGGTGGTCGTGTAGCGTGTTGTAAACGGCCTTCGCGTTGTCGTTGTTATTGTGTCGTTTCCTGCAATTATGTCATTTTATAAAATATACAGTAATCTTATAAGTGGCTAGTGACTTACCCTTGCTTCTCTCGGGTGCATCCCTAGGTACATTCTTCTAAAATAAAAGTAGGTAGCCTAATTTACTCCTTATAATCACCAGCTTCTAGTGAAAGTGCCGTCAAAATCGGTCCAGCCGTTTTAGAGATTAGGCGGAACAGAGATAAAGATAGACAAAATTTTTAAATTGTATTTTTCTTATAATAATACATGATTTCATATGCATTTAGTAAAAAGCATTTATTTTGACTTAACAAATAAACACTTAAATTTTATTTATCTGTATAAATAAATGTAGCTGTGTGTAATTTACGCGAATATTTGACATTTTAAATAAAATATAACTATCTTTTCGGATTTTTTCGCGGATTTATTTTGTTATTAAACGTCGGTAACAAAAATCAAAATAAATCCGCCAAAAAATCCGAAAACATAGTTTATATTTTATTTAAAATGTACACATATTTGATATTTCATCGAGACGAAAATAGGACATAAAAATTTACTTAACAGTATTAAGTCATGCAATAAGCAGCAGTAAGTCAAGACTATAGTCAGAAGACAAAATGTCTACATTCTTTTTGATTTAACAACAATAAACAGATATAAAAACAATAAATATTAACTCATGAATATGACCATAACGTGGCAACAATTTTATACTAAAACAATAGCTTTGCCTCGAACCAAAATTAAGTATATTGATATATGTATATCATTTTTTTATTCAGATATATGATTTCCAAAATTTATTATAAATTTACAAAATTTAGACTTACATATATAAGACTAATTTGATAACTTACATATCAAATAATGATAATGTTTCTTATTAAACTATTAATTAAATAATTAGGCATAAATATGAGATTAAACAGACAAATGTACGGAATAAAAATATGACAAAAAACATCAAAACTTACCAAGTGGTTCATCGACACAGCACTTCATCGACGAGTTGGGGCACTCAACCTCCTCGAGAACTGTGGGGCACATGAGGGAGGCCAGCGCGTGCATGCACACGCCGGGGCAGTTCTTCGCATCTTCCTGTGTGTCCAATGACTCCAGAAGACCTAGAAGTTAATAAGATCCTTAATCAAACTACTAATTATAAATATGAAAGTTTGTATGTGTAATGTGTATGTTTGTTAGTCCTTCAGGTTATAATGGCTGGACAGATTCGGATGAAATTCAGTATACAGATAGACTATGATTTGGAATAACATATAGGGTATTATTAGGTACCTAAGGACGTACCCGAGCGAAGCAAGGGTAAATCCCCAGTCACGTTACTTATAAATCATTCCGTGGCTTGAAGCTTTAGTACACAGCAAAACAATCTAAAGGGGATGTAAAAAATCCATTATCTCCATCCTTTCAATCCATTGTTTACCTAATACATATTTTAATTTGTATTAAGCATATTTGAAATATGGTAAAATATTATAAAATTTATTATAGAATGTTAATATCCGCCGACGTACACGGATCTCGAAGGCGAAGTCTACGACAGCGGTAGTAAAACGTACGAACATATCACAGATGCGCGTGCGCAGATCGCTGACGCATAGTTACGCTTTAGTGGGCAGCGGACCTAACTGGAAACTGCTTTTTATTCCCGCGTCGTACCGAGCCGCTTTTAGCCTTGTGAGAACGAATTCTTGGAAAGAAAAGAGATAGACTACTAGGTAGCTTTCACACTGAATGGTCTAGAATGTTGTTGAATAAGATATATTTGCAAAATTAACACTTTGAGTAAAAACTGTAGTGTTCATTACGGTCCTGCGCAGTGGTCGAGGCCCCTACCTCGACGCCTGAAGTAGAAAATTTGATTCTTCTGGCAAATATTGTGTAATCAATAATATTTATTGTTTTTTTTTTTTAAGTTCAACGAAATCAATGCTAAAGCATCATTTCATTTGACTATTACATAAGTAGAAAGCTTATACAGAATGGATTATATGTTTCTAAAATAAACCTCCTTTGTTTTTTCAGTTACCCATATTTATTACTATTTAGATATACCAGTATACTTTACTAATGATAAAAATCAGATTCCAAAATTACTAATCTAATATCTTATCGTATATAATATCTTAGTTCCAAACCATTAATTCAACGAAACAATATTTTATCTAACAAATCATCTTCCCAAATCTCATTACATCTCGCCATGGCCTTCACCTACAGCCACAAAAAAGATAAAAAAGTACACAAACGTTTGCACGGAATAATCAGCCTTATGACCAGATGCAGGTTCATTTTAACCTAGAAAACTATAACAATCGAGATAATCCTGGACTATTTAATTCGATTTTAGACCTTATTATTATTGAAATAAGCCTTGTTTTCAATATTTCCCTAATGTATCATTTTGAACACCACCTGCAAGCTATTCTCGATCTTATTATCTAACATACTAATATTTATCCTCCGACAAAGCTGCGGAACAACATTCCTGTCCCTCAAACCGTTAGGCCCTCCCGAGACACAGTTATTGAAGCAAATGAAAGGAAAATATATGATGGTGCAAGATAGAAACTTATGGAAGTCATTGATTAAAGTCGTGTCGTGTGCTCTTCGATGACCTCTAATAAAGCATAAAATAGAAAGTCAGGTGTTTAAAGCGAGAAGTAAACTTAGTAGGTCTAAGGTTTTATTACATATCAATATAAGTCAGAAACAAGAAGCTGTAATTATGCTCAGATATGTATGTCTTATTGACGTTATAAATTAACGTTGCCAATATTAAAATAAATATTATAGTATTTAAATTTATGTAATAGCTTTTTTATTTTAAACATTTGAACAACTTGAAAATTCCAAAATCATTTATAAATAAAAAATAAAAGGTTTTCATGTTTAAACGAAATAATAAATCTTTCTTAACATTCACTTTATGTTATTTTTGCTTATTACAAAACACAAATTTATTCATTACATAAATAACGTAAGTTTTAGTGTTTATGTCAACAACATTCCAATGGTGTCTCTCAAGTGTGTCTTACTGTCGATGACTGACTTGTGACCTTTGATACATGTATCGTTGATATTATTAAAAGTGATAGGTCAATTTATAATAATATTATTAATTAAAAAAGTTCTTTTGTTTTTTTTTTATATTAAACTGTTTTATTTAGGTTGCCCTTTGTTATGGTTTATTTTTTAATCTACTCAATGCCCTAATAGTAGTAATAGAGGAGCCCAAGAGGGGATTTTTGGATTTACTTAAGCGCGGCAGATTTACATAAAGGGGGATAGCTTGCACTCTGTTGAGTACCTCCACCAAATATAAGTCGCGCGTCTAGGGCAGCCGATCGAAATGTTAAAAAAATATTTTAATAATTTAGAAATACTTGAAATCGTCATATTAAGGTATCGTGGGTTGATTACATTCTGAAAAGTGTGCAATTCAACAATGTACTGATTTCCACAAGCCAAAGAGGCAAAAACCGTACATAAACTTTATAGACGGTTTTTGCCTCTTCGGCTTGGGGATTTCGGCAGATTATTGAACCATAAATTGAAGAGGAGAGTGGTGTGATGACTGGTACTTAGGACTTACCTATTTTTTATATTATATTATCTTTCTTTTCAATAAAACCGTTTCACTTAAAACATTTTTTACCTATTCTATGGATAAATTGACTATAGTTATTATAAAGAAAACGAATATCCCATAAGATCAGCAAACTACCGATATTATCTGACTTTTTTTGAAAACATACAGTTACCAATAATATACTAAAATGAAACGTCACATTTAAAAACAAAAATAATAACAAATCCGACAATCGGATAAATTTAAAACTTATAAATACATCTGCTAATTCCCGGTATAGGATGTTAATGTGGTATGATTTTTTGTGTTCCTATAAAAAAAACAATTATAACGTAACGGATATAAAGATTATTAATTGTTCTTATTATAAAACATAAGATTAAATGGTCTTAACTTAAATATAATTCGGTAAGCTTGAATTGTCTTGTTTTTACTATGGCGAAGAAACATTCTCTTAAAAATCAATTATAAAATCCATAATAATAAAAGAAAGTTAGTCTTAGAACTAGAACGAGAACTCGATACGTTGCGATCTAAAAAAAACGATTTTAAACTTTTTTTTTTACACTTAAAATTCTTAATTTAACATTAAAAACATTTTATGCTACGGAACCTGAAGTACGAGTCAGACTCGTACTTGACTGATTTTTGTGGTTTAACCCCGCTTACGCTTATAACTCGTAACACACGTACCGACCGTTACCCGATGACCTAACGTTGGTGAAATCGCCGCGCCGAAAACGAAAGTACATGAGACGCTCGCACCGCACCGCTTGATCACTAATAAATCTTACTACACTCTCTTAGCTTTAAATTTTGTTAATAAATAACTTAACGCCTTTTAGTATTAGATATGGTATTATTACGTTTTACGTATACTGCTGTCTGTTTTATTATTTTGATTTGAGTAGGATTCTGTATCCATAAAATGATGATTTATGTATAAGTAAGTGTATTTATGCTATAGTTAGAAATGATTTTTCGGCATACGCTTTTGTAAAATAATTCTAATAAACTTTACATTTAATAGTAAGAAACCATTCATAATACTTTTCTGTATACTCACAGTTGTAAATATTCAATTTAATTCCCTTGTTAAAGTCTTCAAAGCGTGCCAGTTGAGCGCAGATTACTTCACCAATGTCACTTGAAATGGAGAAGATATGAAGATTTTGTTGTAAATATTATTAGTTATCAATGTTAAGTCGAAGATCGATCTTTCAATTATAAGGAAGTTATAATTAGAAACGCGTTATATTCGTTATTATAATACAAGTAGTAGCATTTTAAATAAATTGTATAGTAATTTTCAGGTAGAAACTAATATTATTTAAATATTATTACAAATATAAGAAAATATTATACTTTTGTTTACTTTCTATTAATTTTAGAATTAACAAAATATAATATTAAATTTTGTAATAAAAAACATAAATTAGTATTTTTTATATAATAGAAGTCTTTTCAACCGACTTCCAAAAAAAGGAGGAGGTTCTCAATTCGACCGTATATATAATATATATTTAAATCATGCAAAAGCAATCATGGTCACGGGAGAGACTCTCCCTTGACCATGAATGATTGCTGTAAAGCAATCGAAACGTCGGGAACCAAAAATCATAATAAATCCGCGAAAAAATCCGAAAAGATAGCTTTATTTAAATGTCTAATATTCGCGTAAATCTAAGAAAGTATTATAATATATATTTTTTATGTTTGTTCGCCGAGTTTTTCGTCGTTTATGAACCGATTTTGATAATTCTTTTTTTGTTGGAAAGGAGATATCCCAAGAGTGGTATCATGATAAGGAAACCAGGATTTGATAATGGGATCCTAGAGAAATCGAGGGGAACTTTCGAAAATTGTAGCGGCGACTAGTGCGTTTATTAACATTAAAACCTAAATTCTATTATATTATTATATTATTATAAACCTTCATTAAATAGTAGTGCTTTAAAAATACCTTATGAAAGTATTTTTAAAGCACTACTATTTAATGAAGGTCTGGAGTCGATCTGATGATGGACCCGAACTACAATCGAGGGAACTCCTCAACGATTTACAGCGTTTGGGCTTCATTAATTTGTATTGATGATACGTCTACACTAAAAATGGAAAAATAAAAAGTTAAAAAAAATCGACTTCCAGGCACTGAAAAGTAAAAAATAACTAACTAGATACTTAATCAGATATTTTCAGTCAGATAAGTCAGTGTGCTTTGATTTGTATTGGCTGGCACCGACTTCGAAAAAAGTCTGATTAAGTATCTATTCTAAATAAAAAACCCCGTTTAGTTATTTTTTACTTTTCAGTGCCTGGAAGTCGGTTTTTATTTTTTTTTAAGTTTTTATTATATTAATAAGTGCGGCGCGGCGTCGGCATAAGGAAAGGTCATGGGCTACAAGACCGTGACGTGAACGTGAACTTACTTGATCGCGATCTGTTAGTAGAGGTGATACAAATGCAAAAAGCATTAGGTTAATTTTAGAGTACTGGAAATGATTTATTTTAGTTGTATTTCTTTATTCTTATTCTCTGGTGTCAGCCTTGCCTTTTTTAAAAATATAGAGTAAGAGCACTGTCGACTTTACTAGATTGATATAAAATATAGACCTATGTCAGCAGTATTCAAAATATACAAAAGTTAAATCCATTAAAAAAGCAGTCATGAGGACTGCCGATAGAATTGAAAATTTAAAACTATAAACAAACAGTTGTTATTTTTGGATATTTAATTTAATTGTTTTGATCTTAAATTAAAATTTGTAAATTATAACTGTTTACATTTATCTGGTTTTGATATCTATCAGCACTCTGAGTGATAGCGTTAACACGTCACGTGACCATGTTGATGACGACTTACATGTATTTACTCCCCATCAAAACCTGCATATAGAAGTTTTCACTTCAAAAACCATAACAAACTTCTTACGCCCTTAAAATTAGCTGCAGTTGTTCACATTAGTACTAGATATCTACAGGCTGTAAGTTATTAAGCCATTTCACTTTTTTAATTATCATTCCTGATCTGAAACTTGAGTCGGGAAAGTGAGCGCCATAGTGCACGGACCTGCCGCGCTGGCTCGAGTAGGTTACACCGGCAATACGGAGCCTAGAAAGCTTGACCACTTTTTTTCAAGACCTAATACTTTATAATATTGTAAATAATCTTTTTGATGTAGTTTCAAGTTTAACTTATAGTCATACTACTATTATAAATACGAGTATGTATGTTTGTTACGCTGAAACGAGTAGACGGATTTGGATGAAGGTTAGTTTGAATTTTTTGAGTGGAACCCTAATTCTTTTTAAAAAATTAAAGTAGCCAAGGTTACTTCTTATAATATCAGTTATCTGCCAGTGAAAGTCCCGTCAAAATCATCCAGCCGTTTCGGAGATTAGCCGGAACAAACAGACAGACAGATAGAAATTTTAAAAATTATATTTTTCGTATCGTAAATAATGTCATATGCATTTAATAAAAAGCTGTTATTTTAACATTGCAAACAGACCCTTCAATTATTATGTTCAATCTTCAACATCTGTATCATTGAGATTACAATCACATATGGACTTTATAACGTTAAGAGACATTTGTTGTTTGTTTGTTCAATAAAGTCTTAATAAATTTCTTTCGTCTTTTTTTTTGCTCTGGGATTAATTTCCCCTATCTCAAATTCCTACATATCAATGAGTGAGGATTTACAACTAAATAAGAACTTTGAGTTTTGGCAATTGTTTTACAAATTGTTAGGTTTTTTTGTTTACCTAATATAATGAAGGTTACGGGTTCTATTACAAATTGTATACAAATATTAATTCTGAACTAACATACCTTGTTGAAAATGCCTTTAATGTGGAAATAGAACATATTGCTTGTTAAATCTTTTCTATATGGTAGCCAAAACCTTTGAACTAACAAAATATACCTAATAAAATTTACTCCTACAATGTGCCTACTAGCTATCATACATAAATAAATAACCTAAAATTATAACTAATAAAAATATAGAAAGTATATATTTATGATCTATAATATAATAGTTATTGAAGGCAAGGATCAATTAATCCATTTATTTTTTACTTACCCAGTCCTTTAACATCAGCATAAAACATTTAATATAATTGTTTTTTTTTTTATATAGGAAACTAAGAAGATCTACGAAATATGTTGCCATTACGTCCCTACCATAATATGTCAATGCAACAATGATAAACAATAAGACTATTTATCTCGTTCTTTTCTTCCTCCACAATATAACTTAAATTAACTATATTATATAATTTTAAATATAGTTTTAAGTTTATATTTATAATTAATTTTATAAATGATTTAATTATAAAATTTAAGTAACAAAATTACTACTGACAACATTAAATCAAAATGACATTTTTTTTCTGTACTTAAAAGATCGGAATACATAATACTTAATACTCTAGTAATATATTTAATACCGAATAATGTAGTATTACATAAATCTTATTAATTTAGTGGAATATTTATCTAACAGAAATATGTAAACCTTTTAATGATAAATAAAGGAAAAAAATGTATATGTATATGTATATTTTATGTAATAAAATAATCGCAATTTATCATGTTTGTAGGTCTATCACTGCCCTAGACATTGCAGTTTCAATTAGTGCTACATGGAAAATAATAACTACTGATATAATTATATTTTTTCTTTCTTTAGTACAAAACTGGTTAAATTTATAAAAAAAATATAATTTAGGTTTGATATAGTGAATTATAAAAGTATCGACTCTACGATTGCGTATTTGTTTCAAGTTGGCTTTCTCGGCGTCGCGGGTGAACGGCCGAGAGCGTCCACACGTCGCGTCCAGTCTCGGCTCACTTTGATCATAACTCATGTTTTCGCAAACTTGTTCATATGTGACAATTTTATTTGTTAATAATAGGGTCAATATTTTTTATAATTTAAAACGGGATTAAATATCCCGTTTCAAATCTCACTATATTCTTAAGATATCGATAATAATAGTAAAAGTACATGCTCGCCACTATTTCAAACGCCATTATCGCGTATACACCAAGTATCTACCTAGTATCTTCACACATCAGAAAAATAACGTTAGTGTTCACTAAAGCTTAATAAATGATAAATAATACCCATTATTTTGCTAAGCCTTAAATGAAACCTAACTACCTCTCTAGGTCCAATTAAGTGACTAAGTCATTTTATACTTTAAATGTAAATGAACGATTTGTTTTAACACTAATTTGGTTAGTTTATTTTTATGATATATCTATATTACTTCTTGTTCCATGTATCTATTATGGCAGTTTTCGAAAAAAACATGTTATAGTATTTATTTTTTTACTGTCCATATAGAATAATTTTTTTATAATTTTATTATCACTTAAATAGATAAAACAGCAATAAAAAATATATTTTATTGATAAAAGTACATATTCTCTATTTAATATATTATCACAACTTTGACATAATTTTTCGCTATAAAATATCACACTAAAAAATACCTTTTAAAGTAATCTCGTTTATTTTCTGTTAAGTAAATGCTAATATTATAAATATCTAATTATTAATGTAAATATTATAATATAAGATAAATATACAAAAGAAGAAGTTTGAATCACAATAATTAGTTAACATAATCTTTGTGTAAGGTAAATAGAATGTGTCAACAATATTTTCAAATTGCATCATACAAATGAGTCAAAAAAATATAACCGAGATTACTTGGCGTCCAAGTGTCTGTGAAACTTTCTCCGCCAACCCTCGTCTCCCTCCTCTCCCTTACCTCCCCTCCAGAATCTATCCCCCTTTCCCCCTTTCCCCCTGCTGGTAACCTCTGTAACTGGTATCGCGCATGCTCATCTCGATTACGTACTGATGTCTGATGATTGAAATTGAATAATCCGTTATAACACGATGAATTTACTGTACTGTGCTCACTTACACTAAAAACTTTTATGAAAATATAATAAGATGTTAATCTTAGCTCGACGTTAGTGCTTTAGTATTTATCAAGTTTTTATTTATTAGGTCGTATTTTTGTGTCTGTTACATATTATCTCCATAATAATGATCTGTGCCTTAGTTAAAATAAATAATTCAGACGGCTTAAATGTTATTAAGACTGTCACATAAATTACCTATATAAATAAATAGACAGTTTCAGATATTTTAAATTGTCTCTTTTATAAATAATGAACTAAATGAAAACTTGCTTATATAATAACATACAAAATTCAAAGAAATTTTAACAAAGCTATAACAGCTCTCTACTAATAGATTAATAATATTGTTACAGCATAAAGATAAATGTAGAGAAATTAATATTTTTGTTGCTAGCAAAAAACTGTAATTACTTAAATTATAGAGTCGCGTGCAGATTGCGTTGATGTCTTTTATATGACAAACCTGACATTAACTTATTTAATCGTATTTTATTGGAAACCTATAATAATAATGATTATTTAATGTATCCTTTGTACATTTTTTATTATCATAGCTCAATTGGTTTTGATATTGAAGAGTTTGTATTGTTTTTTTAATTGAAAATAGGCCTAGGTTTAGGCAACAGTTTTAAGTAATTGTTACATTGACGAGTTCCGATGCAATACTTGGTAGATTTGGTAGATTTTATTTAATAATTGAATTTTATAAAAACATATTACCTACATCTTAAATGTCACAAGACTCTAAGAAAAGAGTAATTTTATGTTACTCAGAATTTTCTAATATATATAAAATATAATGATAATAGAATATTAATTAACACCTAAAGAGGTAACGGACGCACACCGTTACTTGCGCCTCTACAGACATACTCGTACCATAAAGACATACTATTATATTTTATGTTTACAAAGTTTTTATATACACTCTAAATTAAAAATTTTTGCAACTAAATATCTGCTTAACACAATCCACAATAATTCATTGATGAAGATAAATAAATATAATAAATATGATGTATCCTAATTATATATATATATGAAACTAATACTAAATAAACTATTCATGTAAATATTTATATATAAAACATATTTATTAACACAAAAAACGACAGTTATGTAATTATTATAAGTTAAATCAATATTTTGTCTTTACATATTATATTCTAAAAATCATACTATGGCTCTACATTTGGCATAGCATTTTTATTCACTACGTTTTTTTTTATATATTAGCATCTGTACTATAGTAATAGTATAACGTAAGAATATTAAAAAAATGTATATATATAAACGGGTAACAGTACAAAGTAATACAAACAGCAAGTGGAATTAGAAATCGCGTACGTATACTCCAAACTTAGTATATTACTCATCTCGCAAATGGGGAAAGGTTTTGAATATTTACAATTATTCAAATCAATTAAGAATTTTATTTTCTATTATTATAATTAAAATGCGAAAGCGCGTCTTTCTGTACGTTTGTAGTTTTCACTTTGAATTTTGCTGAAAATTAATGAAGTATAACATTATTATATCACAATTATGAGTATTTTGAGGCAAAACCTTATATTTTTGAGTCAACGAGGTTGCTTATCCGAAATATTCGGTACAATAGATTTATCTAAAGCTATTAAGAAGTCACAAGTGCTATTTAGTTAAAATAATTACATATTATCATTCACTTATGTGACTCTACCGTTATGAATATCATATCATTAGGCTATTTCAAATCTATCATTTTCAATAACTGTTTTTCTTTTTGACCGACTTTGTGTTCTAACTGAGATTTTAGTATAAATTATTTAATTAAATTAGTTTTTATGTGTCTAGTTTTAGTGATTGGCATTTTAATGATGGCCAAATGTAAAAACAGTCTATGTATGTATGTAGAGTTGTAAGATTTTACACATTCTGTAATCTTATTACTTTCCATTTTACCGTACAACCAAAATGCTAATTGAAATAATACATTAGCGGAGAAAACTTTTACTTTGCTACTTATTTACGTTTCCGAAACATGCATGAAAATTTGCAATGTTTTCTAAAAATTTTATACTGATTTTCTGCAAATATAGTGCTACTAAATGTTATAAGCACCTATCGCACACTTGACTGATTTGTTTACGTGGTATCCCATTTAGATAGATACTTCTATATCGCCGTTAAACTATTGCAACGTAAACGTAGCGGTTTTAAATTCCTTACCAAATTAGTTCGGCACATTCGATTCATCGGGCACACGACTAATGTATGTAAGTGGGTGACCAGTATTAGTGACCTATCTGGGAAAATTTTACCTGACAAGAAGGAACTGGCAAAGGACTCATCCTGCGCATACGCAGGTGTGGTTATGAGTAGGAGAGCTATAGCCACGGTTCTCATGGCGCACTACAAAACTGTTCACTGTCAACTGTCTAAAGGCATGGCGCGGCGACCGGTCGCCGTATCGCGTAAAGGCCAACTGCCGGTGAAAGAAAGAAAGGGGCTCGGCTGAGATTTGTAGAGAATGTGGAAGTCAGATATGGCACGTTCGGTTCTTTTATACCTACTACCACCAATGTTATAGTCTCTAGGATTATTTAGGAGTAAAATTTTACGTTATCTCCATTAGCACTAAATGTTTAACAACATATTTAATTCTTTTTTATTCTATTTCAATAAATATTAAATAAGATTTAAAAAAAAAGTTTACAAATGTCCATGAATTTAATGCTTTATTTAGGTAACATTGGGGATTAATTAAAATTAGATGATGTATTAGTCCAGGTTGTAGTCTGTTTAAATTCATCGTAAAAGCGTAACAATCATACATACAAACTGTCATCATTATAAAAGTAGTCCGAAAATGACATATGTCTCAACTTGATACACTCTGGGGACGGAATGCCCATTATCCTTTCTCCTATATGACTTTACATTCCTATTCCCTATTATACCTTCCCATTCTCTGACAGAATATGAAACAGATATGTGTCAAAGAGGTATGTACCATTTCTACAAATGTATCCAATAATCTATGATCAAGGCTTCAACGTAGAATGGCCAAGAAGCGGTCAGCGCGGCGGAACTGCGCTAGTGACGCGACGATGAATGGAGCCGTCAATCGATCCACACATTGCCGAAATTAACACCACTTTCATACTTATATCCAAACATATAATGAGACTATCATGTTACTATAGGTGTCGTCGTTTTTATTATATAAATAGATAGTTTTTATTAGATAGTAAAAAATAGAAAATAAACATTAGATACTTGTTATATGTACTAAATTTATATTTTCAACTATTTATATGTTGACAAATTGTACATATGTATTTCAACGTTTATTTAAAATATATAATAAAATATGCTAAAATCTAGATATTTTACTAAGTCTGAAAATTAGCATGGCGATGTACGTTTCATTAATAGTAATAATGCGCGATAAGTCGAAGTCTCCAACGTCTCACTTTCACCTTGACCTATATATATCATAATTTTATATAGCGACTCACCCTCATTTCGCTCGGGTTCGTCGCTGTGTAATATTTTCATGCAAAACTACTAAAATCGCAATTAAAAATGGGGCCATCCCCATTTATAATTAGGGTAGCAGGGTGAAAAATACTTTACGACCTATTCTCATACCTACCAAATATACAAATAAACATTAAAACAGGTCGAGCCATTTCAGAGGAATGCGACTACAAACACCATGACACGAGATATTTATATATTAGATTGTATGAATTCATATAAAAGTTACAAACTTCATACATTAGACATCAACGCGCCTATAGAAATATCTTAAGCGTAGATCTGATAATACCTAAATATTATTTAGCAACATTATATTTTGCATATTATGTATAGTAATTTTAGGACAGTGAAACTACCAACTGGTAACTATCATATTTATCGTTTAAAAATTATGAATCAGCTTGAGGAAGGAAGTTTCAAGCACTTTACATAACGCTGACTAATAAAAATTTCCTGCAATTTAATGTTGTCTTTATAGTATCAATTTAATTTTATACCTTTATAACATTTGCTGCACAAGCTCTTAACCCATGGAGTCAAAGTGCTAAACACTTCTTAAAATACTTGACAAGAAAGCTGGATCGTTTTTCGTTTAAAGAATCGGCATTAAAATACAGCGGGGGAGTGCCGTTAGACGCCTTGGACATGACTTGTACAGTAAAAATTAAGAGTATATTTGTTTTGTACATATAAATAAGTATTTTTATAATTTTAATCATCATCTCCTTGCCCTTTTTCCAATCACGTATATCCGTACTGCTGTCAACCCTCCTTGGGATTACTATTGTTTATATTTTTTATGATTTCAATGTTTCCAATAATATCAATAAATTAACATGTAACAAGTTGCAACTTAGAAAAAACAAAGATCTTGCTTGAAGTATCCGTTTTCTTTGGAAAAAAAGATAGCGCCCATGTATAGCAGTTTTGAATATTAGAATTTGATAACATCAGAAATTATTCCACATTATTAGAAAAAAATATAAGATGGATTTTGTTGTTATAATTGATTCATTCACTTATTGGTACCACACTCTGGTATTCGACGTCCAACCCGCTGGGTCTATATAAGTATGAAATTTAGCTAAACAGTTTCTTATTTTATGAACGCTTCTAATTCTTTGGAAATTCGTCCCCTTAAAGACCATGATTTATATGGGAGTTCGTCAATATTCAATTGAAATAAATATTGAAATTGACCTTAAATTAATATTACCAATAATAAATCTAATCTGGCTCACAACTTAAAATAAAAAAATCACACAAATTAAAATGCAAACTTTTAAAAGCCTAACCTACGTTGAATAGGTAAAAATAACTTTAAACAATTATTAAAAACTAGCGACTCACCCTCGCATTGCTTCGGGTTCGTCCCTAGACAAAAATAAATGTATCCCACGGGAACCATACACTTTTCCGAGATAATATATAGCCTATAGCCTTTCTCAGTTAACGGGCTATCTAATGCAAAAAGAATTTTTCAAATCGGATTAGTAGTTCCTGAGATTAGCGCGTTCAACCAAACAAACAAACAAACTCTTCAGCTTTATAATATTAGTATAGATTTGTCAGACAATAACAACGGTTACCATGGCAACAAACGTACGTACATTTTTTCGTAACGCATTCGCCAGCTTACACCCCAGGTCAAGCGTGCGTAAAGAAGTTTTACTTCAAAAGTTGTAAAACAAAAAAAAAATTGAACAGGAAATGAATTCATAAATCAAATGTCAATACTTTTACAATTTCAATGATATAAAAAAGATCACCATTAAGTAAGTTTGTTATGAGTACAAACATATCTAACGGTGATGGCATTGTTTGTATTGTAATTATTATATAATTAGCGACCTACCCTTAAATTTAGTAAAGATTTCTCAGAGATGAGATATTTTTCCGCAGTTAAAAGTATCCTATATGTTGACCCGGATAACCAGCTATCATCATACCAAATTTCATCAAAATTCCTCCAGTGGTTTTCCCGTGATGCGGTAACAGACAGACAGACAAAAATTCTAAAAACTGTAGATTCGGCCTCTGTATCGATAATAATGTCTATTTCAATAAGATTTTCCAAAAAATATTTAAGGTTTTCAGATTCGACTCAGTTAGAATTTTATTATAGGTATAGATAGGTATATACTAAAATAAATCTTTTTTGTTATCTACCGAAAGTTGTTCGTTGTTGCTGTATTTTACACATTTTAATAAACAGATTTTTTAAAAATAAAACAAGTTTCATAGTTACGGGTAATAGTCTTCTAAAAAGTATTTAGGCGAAATAAGTTGCCACCCTGTCGAATCAGTAACAGTACTGAATCATTTAAATAAAGCTATCTTTTCGGGTTTTTTCGCGGATTTATTTTGATTTTTGGTTCCCGACGTTTCGAAGACTTTACAGCAATCATGGTCATGGGAGAGACTAAGGTGTTAGATGTCTCAAAGGCATTATACAGTTGTTACAGACAGCCTACCCACATGTAGTAGTGGTTGCTGTAAAGCATTCGAAACGTCGGGAACCAAAAATCAAAATAAATCCGCGAAAAAATCCGAAAAGATAGTTTTATTTAAATGTCTAATATTCGCGTAAATCTAAGAAAATACTAAATCAGTTATATGTAGGAACCACCCCTATTTTTTAGGGTTCTGTAGAGGAAAATCCAGCTAGCTAACAATGATTTAAAAAAATCGTTATGTCCGTACATCACAATAATTTTGCACAAAGATTATTGGATCAATTTATTAAAAATTAGGTCTCATGTGAACTTTTAGAAAATAAAATACATAGCTATTAAAAGGAGCTTTATTAAGAACAACAGTGTTTATTACCACTAATTATTTACATTCATCAAATCAAACAATAACTCGAGACATGTGGACGTTCGAGAAAAAAAAAACAGTCATGAGGACTGCCGATAGAAGTGAAAACTTAAAAACTATAAACGAACAGTTGTTATTTTTGCAAATTAAAATTAATTGTTTGATCTTAAATTAAAAATTGTAAATTAAAACTGTGTACATTTATCTGGTTTTGACATCTATCGGCACTCTGAGTGTTAGCGTTAACACGTCACGTGACCATGTCGATGACGACTTACATGAATTTACTCCCCATCCAAACCTACATATAGAAATTTTCACTTCAAAAATATTTCTAACTAGTATTTGCGAGTTAATTTTTCAATCAGATTTGACATCAAATGTATTAACATAACACAAATAAAAGTGAAATAATTGAACTTTGTCAATTTAAATCTAAGTTAAAAAATCAGCCATGAATCTTAAAACAACAAATTAATAATATTGGAACAGAGCCTAAATAAACAGTTTATTCGCCCATTTTTTTGAAATTTTATAAAGTTATGAAATTTAAATACATCATATATTATCATATATTTCTGAACGATGTTTTGTAGATGACATATTATCAAGCTATGCAAAAATCTGATATACACAAATAATATTAGACAAAGTTAAATGAGTATTAGGAAAGGTAATTTAATTTACACCCTAAAGGGTGAAATTTTTATTATTATTAAAACCAAGGAAGTATTATAATCTATACATTATAAATAAATCAATTGAAAATCGATTTTCAACTGATGAAGACATCACTTAACATACTAAACAAAAATCGCATAGCATCACTGAAAATAATATCTTGAGTAAGTTTCCTTTATTAAGTCGGTCAAAAATATTTTCCATTATTTAATTCAAAACATAAAATAACTATTTATTTTCTACGTCAACAACAATTGCGTTTTAACGGTTAGTATGAAATAGGCTATGTATTATAATATACAAGATACATAGGTATGATGAGTTGTTGTGGGTTGTATTATTTTTCCCGTGGGAATGAGATAATCTCCCGCGGTAAAAAGTAGCCTATGTCACTTTCCAATCCTCCAAAAAAATCACCCCAACCCGCCACTTTGTTTCGATGTGAAAGAAGGACAAACAAACTAAGTGTTTGTATAGATTAAGAGGGATCTGGGCTCGTCTTTAGTATAAGGGATGTGCAGTAGACTCTTAATTTTTTTTTTTTGTGCAAAGTACATATTATCTTGAGTAATCCCACAAAGTTTCAAGTGGAAGAAATAATTCCTTTCGGAAATAAAAAATATATCAAAGTTTGATAAATATAACCTCTATTCTTACACTGTTCTATTGCTTTTGACGTGACTTTGACAGAAGTGTTGCTATTTTAGGGAGTTTTAATTATGCGTTTTGATTTTGCAAGACAGAAATGTTGTCATTTTAGAGCTTTAATTATGCGTTTTAGTTTTGCAAATAATAAGTTGACGCGCATTATAATTTTTATTTAAATATTCACATTATTTTATTTAGTTTTAACAATTTCACGGTGATTTCCGATTTTTTTAGGTCAATAACAAAAAATGTGTGGTTCATGTCACTAGAGACGAACCCGAGCAAAACGAGGATGAGTCGATAATCTATACATATAATAAAATTCTAACTAAGCCGAATCTGTACATTAAATATTTTTTGGAAAATCTTATTGAAATAAACTTTATTATCAATACAGAAGCCAAATCTATAGTTTTTAGAATTTTTGTCTGTCTGTCTGTCCGTTACCGCATCACGGGAAAACCACTGGACTGATTTTGATGAAATTTGGTATGATGATAGCTGGTTATCCGGGTTAACATATAGGATACTTTTTTACTGCGGGGAAATATCTCATCTCTGAGCTAAATGTTAAAACGTAACTAGGGCTGAACTCGAGCGGAGCAAGGGTGAGTCGCTAGTTTGACATAATTTTTAAAAATACTTGATATTTTTTATAAACACTTGCTTTTGTCTAATATTGCCTTGAAGAGAAAATGTGTCTTATTTACTTTTCTCTTTTTATGTTAGTTTTATTTTACACAACAAAAAATTACTTATATCTATAATTTTGTCATCACATATGAAAAAGAACTGTCATACTAATCATATAATATGCTGGCATGCATTAACTTCACTGTCCATCAATGTGTGCAACCATTTAATAATTCAATTCTTTTGTTAATGGCTTCAAAGCGTGCCAGTTGAGCACAGATTATTTTGCCATGTCGTGTAGAACGGATATGACATGAGGATTGTCAGTATTTAATTTTTTTTTAATATATTAGTTGCTTAAATTAACTGGCAATACACTACTTGAAAGCTTTTCCCTTTGAAGGAAGTTAATTATGTAATGGCAACACATCCTGTATACAACAAATGAAATATATAAAACCTTTTCTGTAAGTGATAAAAAAGTAGCAAAGCTGCAAAAATCTCTTACTACGTATCTTACAAAAAAAAACATCTTACCACTTCGTAAATCATAAAAAATCCTTGTTAATGAACAAGAAACACAAAAAAAAATCACTTCATAGTCACTATTTTTTACACATAAACTTAAACAATCACTCTTTAGTCTTATATGTAACAACCATTGCTACTCCATATCCATTGCATTCTTCATGTAGTTGTCCAACTCCTTATCGAGGGCTGTCTTGGTACTTGCCATGTACTGGTCTAATTGCAAATCTAGTTCTTCTTTGGTTGGAACATTCTTTTGTTGTCTCGTAATGCCACCTGTAAAATAAAAAAAAATGTTGAGATTTTAGTTCCCCTCGTATTGGAGGGAGGCTCATGCCCAGCAGTGGGATGTTAAAAAGGGCTAAATACATAGTTACATCTTACAATAACATTTCATGAAGTCGCATTTTCTGCTAAAACCAAGGTTGCATATTTGATTTTCATTATAATCTTGTTTAAGACAATAATAAAATATTTAAATCATACACTAGAGAAATGTCCTAGAATTTTTTTTCATTACAATTATTGCAAGGCATTTGTAATATATAATTTAATAAAAAACTATAAGTATAGAAAACTGTATCCAATATACATAGAGAGTATACACAGAGTATATACTGTATAATGTATATTGTTGTGACTTATATACACATATAATAGGTACTATTGTCTTTCCGACTGCTTGGTTTTTTTCTAAGAAGATATAAAAACCTGTCAAAACAGACACCTATATGGATAAACTTAAATTGTTATACCATAGCTGTGCATTTCATCCAAATCGTTAAGAGCCATTTCTGAGATACAAGAAATAATTGTATATACATTTAATTGCTCATTTTATATTATAAGATATGTTTGAACTTACCCCTCCCCCGACCCCTGCCTCTCATTCCCCCTCTGCCCCTCGACCCCCTGACCCCTTGTCCCTGGCCCATGATGCGTCTCTTGCCACGTTGCTGTCCTCTTAGTCTACCTACTATTTGTTGACGACCACCCACATTGCGCCCTCTGTGGATTAAATATAATACATAAATGTATTCAGCGACTTCTAACATCCCACTGCTGAGCACTGGCCTTACGAGGGCACGGGCTCTACGAGGTATATCAGGCCATAGTCCACCACGCTGGCCAAGTGCGGGTTGGCGGACTTCACATGTCTTTCGAAAACTTGTTAGCTTCGCTCAGATATTCACGATGATTTATTTTACCGTAAAGCAAAGTGTTGGAAAATTCGCACTTGAAAATATCAGAGATTTGAACCCACTTCACTCAATTTCCTAAGCGAGCGTGTTACCACTGGGCTACCAGTGATAGTACCTAGTGGTAGCCTACCAATACCTTAACACATATAAAATTTTAAATTAATTTACTGACTCATTGACAAAACCACAGCTTATAAAGCTCTAAAAGCAAGTAATTTTGTCCAAAAGATTGCAAGAAAAAGATAAAATTAAGAGAGAATAATCTCATTTGTCATGTGTACCTATTGTGGCCTAACATTTGTTTTATAATAAAAAGTTTGCTGAAAATTCTTCAGCCCAATATTCAAAAGATAAACTATTTTTACAAAATTTAATTTATATTGAATTAATAGTATATCTAATAGTACTAATATACAACTATCTATATATTAATACGTGAAGCAAAAACTTTGTACCCCTTATTACGAAAATTGCGCAGACAGATGAGTATATAATTTCCCACACTTATGGTTTATATAAAAAAAGAGTGCAAAATGCAAATTTTTTTTTAAATCATGCATAAAAAATACATTTAATCAATAAAAAAACATTACACACACTACCATGTACTTGAGACACACATGCATATACTCTTTTGTTAATTGTTAGTCTGTGGTCAAATTGATAGATTGATAGATTAATATTGTAATATATTTAAGACAATAAATATATAACTTTAATGAATTATGATTGATTTTCAACCACGCGGTGATCACTAGTAGAACTGATATATTCTAAATTTCAAAAAAATCAATATAGACTCTATCGGTTTAAGTAATGTATGTATATAAAAATGTAATTAAATTACCTCATCCTTCCTCTCACCAGCCCCATACGCCCTCCCCGGCGTCTGAAGCCGCGTCCACGCCACACACCTTGTGACACATTGTTGAATGATGCCGAACGACTGATTAAAACAAAAAAAAAGCTAGAACTTTTACCTTTATATAAACAAGATATTAATATTGTAATAATTTATAAATTAAAATGGTCAAATGTGGCTGTCTCACAGACTCTCTCATGATTATAAAAATGATTTTTATTTTGTAAAATTAAAAAATTAAATAACCTAAAAATTGTTGAAATTATAAAAGTAAAAATAAATCTAACAATATCAAAGATTGGAAAAATATTCCAATAATAATTTAAATTAACTAAATAAATAATTAATTCATTTAGTTCATTCGCATTTCGCAAAAAATATATAAACTTGATAGCCTGAATTTACTAGGCAACCTGAGGAATCAAACCTATTACAATGTTAGATAATTAATATAACTTATACAATTATATTAATATAAAAATGTTATTAAAAATAATAATTTTAGTCCCGCTGAGTTTCCTATACCAGATCTCAGGACTTGGGCTTTTTCTTTATAAAACTGTGGTACTCATTAATAAAATCCCTTTACCTAAGATTTCCATTAGATTGTCTCCAAGAAATTCTTTTTTTAATGTTACGTTGACTTAAATTGCTAAAACTATTGGAACGCCTAAGTCCTGCCAAACTTCCCTCACTGCCAAAGCGCCTCAATCCTGGTATACCAAGACGCTGTCTGACTGCTTGCTGTAAAAATTGTCATACTTTATATATTCAAAAAAGAATTTTCACAAATAAATATAATGCATGACTTTAGTACATATGTAATATTTAACATATACAAGCTTGAGTACAAGAATGACTTTAAATATTAATCTCAAAATCCAAATTAAAAACACATAATTTTATTAACTAAGAGAAATGTTTACAGTATGATAAATCTTTTATCATTTACCTTCCTAGCATGCTGACCAAAATGTTGAGAAATTTGATCTATCAGAGCTCTATTATTTATATTTTGTCCTTGTGAAAAAAAACCCGAAGAACGTCTTCGAGGTCTTGTTACACGAGCCATAGGTGCCGTTGACGCAAGTAAAGTAAACCGATCATTTAGTGATATATTGGTAGCTTGCAAACCGTGCACTTTTTCTATCACCATTTTACCCACACTAATCGCAATCACATAAACGCGGCCAAAATTTAAAAATGGGTTGTATAATAATTAAAGTAATGTTGAAATTAATTGAAATGCTTATACGTGAGAGATTTATAACATATTTACTTATGTAAATGTTGTAATTATAATATATACAACATTTTTATCAACGCCGCTATTCTATACCCACAAACGCGGTTAACATTGACGTTTGACGTTATACCCGCCAGTCGCCACAGACCAGCAACAAATATTCGCGAAGTTCTGCGAGCTAAGCTATAATAGATAAATATTGAAACTTCTTACCATGATTAATAAAGATAAATAGAACGCTTAAGAAATTTAAAATTTTTAATATTTTGCATAAATAATCAATACGCAGGTGTTTCTGTGTTATTTAACTTTTAACGTATATAAAATAACAAATGCTGTGACTATTCAATGATAAGTTAAAACATAATTATAAATAATCCATTTATTTTATAACCATACTTACTAATAAAAATCTTCATATCATTCTTTAAACGATGAACATGTTTACAAAATTATTTAAATCAGATGGTAACTTGGCAATATAACGAAAACTACAAATATTTCTATACTTTTTAATATAATAATGTATATGTAACTATTACAGATTTACTTCATATTTCAGGCTTATTCAAAGATATTTTCCTTTAATGACATTATTTATATGAATTTCTGTAATTATTATTTATCTATGAACCAAACCTTCAACCACCTTCAACTATCATGCTAGACATGACGACATAACAATGACAGGTGACAGTATTGAATTCTAATTGTAATAACTCGATTATGAAAAAATGAAATATCGATAATATCTTATTTTAAAAAATACATTGCAGTTCAAATTAAAAAAAAGTAAACATTTCGAAAATAACTTGTAGGTAATATATTATAAAAAAAAATACTATTAATAATTACAAGCGCCACTTAAATTTTAGCAATCGGTATTTCAATCTGTCAAGACATAAAAAATGCATCGAGATTTATCATATCGATATACTTCCACCAGTGTATTCAGTTTTCGTGATTCATGAATTACACAATTTTATAAATGAAAACTCTCGTCTTTATTGAAAAAAACCTAAATTTTGTGAAGTGAGACTAATTGTTTAGTAAACGACTAATTTTTTAATAAACTTTTAAGTTGTTTGTGGAAATATTATTCAAAAAAACTGTTTTGGTTAAGTGTTTGCGCAACAATGTTGGAGTGCCTTATAAGGGACTGTAGCTTCAGCTATGGGCTCAGTTCGATTCAACCAACGATGTCAGAGGTTGCTAACGATTATTTAGACGACGAAACCTGCTTGTTCGATATGGACGCCTGCTATGAAACCTTTGACAAAGATGGGTATGTGGATGCCTTTACTCAAATTGCAACATTCATAAACTTTTTGCGAAAAGGAAATAAAAATAAAGCAAATTTTTCAAATATGGAATAAAAATAAAGCATATTTTTGTTTTTAACTATCCATTCCATTTTAATTTATTTTGAACTCATCAAAAAATTAGAATCAAAGTTTGCACTTAAGCATAAATATGAGTCTAAATTAATATTTAAATTATTACATTTTCTTGAATTAAATTGTAATAACATTTTTATTTTAACTTTTATCACTTTCATTATATTTATTTTAACATTTATTGCTTACTTTGAATACTTGACTAAAAATATTTATGTTTAAATCTATATAAGGCTAAAAAAGAAAAGTTAGTTATTCTAATATCACTCATTTGCTGATACATTAAATTTTAAATGTAAATAAATATAACATAGTTAATTAATAAACTATTTTTATTAAAAAGGAAAAGCTGCAATTTATGAAAACTTCAAACTATATCATTATATACTAGAGAGAATAAGATATAATACCACTGAAACGTTTAAAATTTATTTTTTGTAAATCAAAAAATATTTAAAATAATATATAGTAAGGATGCATAATAAGTAAATAATATTATTGTTATCTAAGTTCGAATTATTTAATAACTATTCAAATGTAAAATGGTTGGAAAGCTATTACATTATTATTCAAATACGATTACTGAAAACAATTATAATTTAAAATGATATTGAAGAAAGAGTATTTTATATTATCTCTTTGGTTTGTTTTTGTACCCGTATAGGTAATTTAACACACAATTTTATTATAATATTATATATCTTTAATTGCAATCAATAATCAAATTCATAAAAATTTGAATTGATGCAGCTTCATAATAAATTAATATTCAAAATAGGTGATCAGGTCACCTATACTCCAAAGTCGCGTTTCGCGACCCTACTTCCAATACTATACTAAATTTGTATATTTCGTAATCAGAATTGCATCGTTTGAATGGCTACAATGACTAAACTAAATAATAGTATGTATTAATAGTTAGTTTTGAAAAGCTAAAAAAACGCTCTTCATAAAATGTACATGATATGTATCAATCATATCAGTTCTTTGAAGGTTTTATTAATACTTACTTATTGAAGAGTTCTAGTAAATACGTACGTCTTCCGGATTTCACTTTACGAAGTTTTAAAGCGATATGGTACTTACGGCGCGGCGCGATGGTGAAAATTTACGTCCAATATTTGATTGATCTATTTATTAACAAAAAATACTAATGAAAACGTGTTAGTTATTAGTGAGAAATATATATCTATTCTTACAAAGATAGTGTAAGAATGTTTAAATCATGCAAACACAGTGATTGAAAGAGATTGTTGTTATAAAGACAAACCCAATAACCGCAAAATAATTGGCTATTTTCTTTTTTGTCACGAGTTTGATCGATCATGTTCATAGTCATCTTTAACGTACATTTTTTTAAATATCTTAATAAACCTGGAGTGTCTGTTTGTAATATTAAAATAACAGCTTTTTACTAAATGCATATGAATGTATGTATACATGGTACATATACCAAAACAACATTTTTTACAATTTTTTTCTGTCTGTCTGTTTGTTCCAGCTAATCGCCGAAACGGCTGGACTGATTTTGACGGGACTTTCACTAGCAGATAGCTGATATTATAAGGAGTAACGTAGGCATCTTTTATTTTAGAAAAAGAATCGGGGTTTCGCGAAAAAAATTAAAACCCATGAAATTGTGAACAAAATCCGTGTACAGCTTACGCACCCGAGCGAAGAAGTGAGGGTACATCACTATATATTTAAATTAATATCTTAGGAGTAGCAAGCTACTATTTATGTATACCTAAACATAGCTAACCGTGAAATCGTACCTAGGGACGAACGCAAGCGAAGCGAGCGTGAGTCGCTAGTATTTGCATTAAAAATTTCATATTTTTCGTAGTTTGATCGCGAGGGAAGCCGCGGATTCTGCTAGATTTGCGATAAAACTGAACGAACCAGTAAGAAGAAATAAAATATAAAATACGCCAACCCAATAAAATATAAATTAACACTTCATAACCGTAAGTCGTAACCCCTTCTTTTGATGGAAATAATACAAACCCGTTTTAAACATGAAGGTCATTTCTTCATATGTAAATAGTTTAAACATAATGAAAAGTCCCCGAGCTAAATGTAAGTACATCTCACGTGGTATCTCGCTGCAGTTCAACAATAAGCCAAATGCGAAACAATTCGCGTATTGTTCCACCACGTAGAGGAATATTTTTGTTATGCATTTGCTATTAAAATAATACTGTATCAGTAAATATTTATGGAATGGAAGCCCTTAAAATAAATCAAATGAGCACAAATTTTAAGTTTCTACTAATAATTGAAAAGTTCTGCTATCCCTCTTCTGGTTCTAGTATTAGATCATCTTTATGGTATTAAATTATTAAACGTCACGTACAAACTTACACAAAGCGATACGAAAAATAAAAGTTGGTAATAATCGTCTTTTAAGATTTAAATATTAAGAAAAATTAATGAAAACCCATAAGAACAGCTGGAAAATCGAAAAGTTCAAAACTGTTTATTTTGTATGGGAATCACTTTTTCGGATTACCCATCTACAAAAATGTGTCGTTAGTATATTATAATATACAAGTAAAAGTAATAAAGCTAAAAATAGAACCTTATAGTAAAGATTGAAAACTCATGTGCAAGCCTGATTTAAAACCCATATAATCAAATAGTATCAATATATGAATAACTAGAGACTTACCCTCGCTTCGTTCGGGTTTGTTCCTAGATACGTTTAAACGGTTAGTAAAAGATAAAAAGTATCCTATATGTTGATCCGAATAACTAGATATCATCATACCAAATTTCATCAAAATCTGTCCTGTGGTTTTCTCATGATGCGTTCCCAGACAGACAGACAGACAGACAAAAATTCTAAAAACTATAGATTCGGCCTCTGTATCGTTAATAATGATTATTTTAATAAGATATTCCAAAAAATATTTAATGTACAGAATCGACTCAACATTTTTTGTTGCGTTATTACGATAGAGCAAAAGAAAAACTTAAAACGTATGTTCTGAAGATAACATTTATTTTACTACATTATAGCTGTTATTTTTAAATTTCATTTAAATATCAATTAAGATTTAACCATTTTTCAAAAACTAACCAACCACCTTTCGAATAGAAACAACCGTAAACGGGCTTAGTTTCAGGTTCTTCTATCGTCCCTTTGGATCTGAAATCCTAAAGAAATTAGTTAGGAAATTATAATGCACCAACTATTGTTTTTAACGATTTGTATATGCGACATGGACAGAAGATACTTCAATTATCTATTTTGTTTGTTTGTTTTTGTTTGTTTGTTTGATCGCGCTTATCTCAGGAACTACTAATTTGATTTAAAAATTCTTTTTGCATTAAATAGCTTGTTTATTGAGGAAAGCTATAGTTTATATATCATATAACATATAGTCTATCTATTCCATACTAACCGTTAAAACGTATCCAAGGACGAACCCGAGCGAAGCAAGGGTTATTACTATTATCGCTAGTTATTACTATATTATGACGACATTTATAACGAATGATTCTCCTTTCCTTCGTAGCGGAGGGATTCCCCCAAAGAAAATTCTCTACCTTCAAATCATTAATTCATCTAGTTCGGACAATGTGATCCGGTGGTAGGACTCTGTCAAGCCTGAGGAGTCCGACTGGATGGGTACCACCCCCTTATCTATTTCTGCCGCCAAGCAATTGCATTGTTGTGTTCCGGTATGAAGGATAAGGTAGCCAGCGCAATTACAGGCAAGAGGCATATCATCTTAGTCCTCACAGTGACAACGCACCTGTGGTTCTGCATTTTTGTTACTTAAAACCTAAGTGCATGAACCGTCGGTGTTATGGGCGACAGGTACTGCTTTCCATCAGGTGGTCTGGCTGCTCGTTTGTCACTGAATCGCATAAAAAAATGTGATTATTCTTTCAGCAGGAAATCAAATTCGATTACCTAATGCCAATTAAGTTTAGAGTTACCTATCATAACAAAATGTATACAAAATACGTTGAAAATACAATGTTAAGGCAAATGCACCTGCAAAAATAATTTCTTACACGTTTTTCTACACGTGTTTTTTAATGATATACTAGCAATGAAATACTGTAGTTATAACGGACTAAAAGTGTAGGTAACTGAATGTATTTAAATAGCTAATATAATATGGGAGCACTGCCTCAGTGGTGTAGAGGCTAGCATGTACGGCTGCGCATCTGGTGTCTTGGGTTCGAGTCCCGGATCGGGTCAAGTATGAATCTTTCTGTTAAGAAAGTCCCAGTTGGTAAGATTGGTGGTTGTTATGTATTTAGGATATTTATTTGTGTATACAACTCAAGTACACTGCCTACCATTTCATATAAGTAATTACTCTTATTAAGGGTTGACTGGAAGATATCGCTTATAGCGACAGGCCGCCTCCTGTGCATCATCTATTTGTTTATTTCTAATCTTGTATATTTCTATTGTGGTGTACAATAATCTTCGCCAAAAGCCATTATTAGGCCGTATGTACTGTAGTCTGTATATGTCGGCAATATGCATTGGACTTCCTGACCTGTACATAAAATCTACAGTATACATATCACAAATTGTAGAGTTTAAGGATGTTTGTCTTAAATAAATGGATGCATTTCTATGGATATTTTTTATTGCGCTGGTAAATATTTTGAATTAAATATGACAAATAATTATATATGACACTAGCGACTCACCCTCGCTTCGCTCGGGTTCATCCCTAGATTGTTTCCCCACGCAAACTTTCATGCTCATTTTCACCCCCCTAAGGGATGATTTCAGGGATAAAAACTATCCTATGTCTTTCCCAGGAACTTTATCTTAATCTAAACTATCTTCTTACCAAATTTCATCTAAATCGATTCAGTAGTTTCAGAGCTTATTCGATACAAACAAACAAAAAATCTTTCCTTTTTATAATATTAAGTATAAAGTATAAGTATAGACAAAAATTTTACTTGATTCGTACTACGTGCCTGTTCTACGCACTATTGAATGAGGCTTAGTTTGTTGGTTACAATAAGTAACAACTAAATGAAAATATACATATAAATATTATTTATTCTAGAAATATCTAGTTCTTACATGATTTTCTTATTGCCCATAGAGACGGTCAGCTAAACCTGGATGAGTTTCGTCTGATCTGCAAAGCTCTGTTCCGCAACGACAAAGGCCACATATACCCGTTATCAGAAGAAAGGGCACGGCACATCTTCCAGGTGTTCGACAAAAATGATGACGGCTTCATCGACAAGGAAGAGTTCACTTTCTGCTGGAATCATTGGATCAAAGTCGTAAGTTTTGATGATAGCTTTAAAAATACTAACAACTTACCCTCGCTTCACTCGGGTGCATAGGGATGGGATTATCTAGGGAGATATGGTATAAATATATATATATAAAAAATGTTAACGTGAGTGTACTTTAGGTAGTTGATTCCACATACAAACTTACAACCTCTATTTCATACCCTACAAGTTTTACTTTCGCGACAAAAAGCCCTTCTTTAAAGTCGCATCTATTTCTATAGTAAAATTCATCAAAATTGGTTCAGCGGTTTAGGCATCAAAACTTTACAGGCATACTTACATATAAGTTCAGATGAGTTTTTTTTTATAAATGTTGTCAATTCTTCAAGTAAAATTCTTCAATATTTAATGAAAATACATTAACGTGTGTTAAATTGATTCTAAACGTTATGAAAAATATCAAGTTTATGTGGCACTAGCGACTCACCCTCGCTTCGCTTCGGGTTCATCGCCGCCTAGACAAAAACAAATCTATCCCACGGGAACCGTAAATTTTTCCGGGATGATATATAGCCTATAGCCTTCCTCAGTTAACAGGCTGTCTAATGCAAAAAGAATTTTTCAAATCGGATTAGTAGTTCCTGAGATTAGCGCGTTCAACCAAACAAACAAACAAATAAACTCTTCAGCTTTATAATATTAGTATAGATGTGCTCGTTGACACGAAACTAATAGGTACCTCGGTGGGTTTTGACTTAGTTCCCTGTTATTTCAAGAATGTTCTGGAGAGATTGGGACCCTAATTTCAGGGAGTTCCTAAACTTGATATCTCAAGTGTTGGTCTAATTAAAACTTTCTATAGGTGTAAAAAAAATTGCTTTAGAATTATTGGATTTTTAGTGATAATACATTGTTGTACAGAACAGGACATTAAACATTTGTTTTTTGACTGACTTTAACAAGGAGGTTCTCAATGCTAGTACCTGGGCGACTGAGCTTGACTCGGAGTTCTTTTCTATCTCTCTATCGTATTTTTTAGATTAAAAAAAACTAAAAACTTGAATAAATACAAAAAAAAAAACAAAAGTAAAAACTTTATATCCGTTCGAGATCTGAACTCGGACATCTGTGATTGTTAATCATGCACCTTGACCACTTGACCACGATGCTTATGCCTGAGATGTTATCGACCATGCATAAGAAATTGTAGACCATATTCTGCGTGGAATAATGTGAAAGAAAACCGCATGAAAACTCTAAAACACGCGTTTTTCCAGACATAAGACTAATCTAGATCCATTTTTAGCCTCCGAAAACCTCCATATACCAAATTTCAGCGAAATCGTTAGAGCCGTTTCCGAGATCGCCAATAATTCCGAGATCGCAAATAAATATTAATGTTAAGTATTTACCATTAAATTATAGAAGTCACAGTCAGAGGTTGCAAATGAAATGAAAACTGTACTTATAAAATACTTTAATAATAATTTTCCAAACTAATTATCCTAAGGTCTAATTTGCCACACTGTCGAAGTGTGACAAATGCAATGAATGAAGAAAAGTTTTTAGCTATAAGGTGCACTCGGATGTTACAACACTGTCACTTCACGAGAATTATGTTGAAATACGAAAAGAATGGTGGAATATTGGTGGTCGACGCGACTCGCGGGGTGGTTCCCATGCATAAGAGTTGCGAAACAAAGTATTTAACAATAAAAGTTCATACGAAAGGAATGCGATGTTGGTGGTCGACGCGAGGTAGTTCCCATGTATTAATTAGGGTTGCGTAACAATTATTAGGTACCATTCTTGTAAACGAGCGATTGTTGTACTAGAATTGCTCGTTTAAATATGTTAGGTATACACAAGTCAATGTTTACATTAGTTACCTGCCTAACTGAGTTAGTAGGTACCTTCCTTGTCTTCTGCCACTTTTTTTGAGGACACGTTTGGCTCAATTCGTAGTACTTGCTATGCCAGCGGTTGCGGGTTCGAATCCCGTTGTCATTCATTTGTGAGATGAGCACGAATGTTTGTACTCCAGTCATGGATGCTTATCTATACATATAATAAAACTAGAGGTCGAATGTCTGTATATAGAAAAAATGCTAAAAACCGAGTCAGGGGGATGTAAGAACAGAAATAGAATAAGTCCTAATTTTTTTCAATTTTTTTTGTTTCTCTGTCTGTTTGTTTGTCTGTTTATATGGGCTAATCTCCGAAGCTGTAGGACCGATTTAAATGAAATTTTGTATGGTGATATCTTATATCCCCGGTCAACACCTTAGATACTTTTCAGAGTTCTCGTGGGATAGTTAAAAAATCATAGTAACTTATACAGCTTAGTACACAAAAACTGCTGATTGGATTTTAATGAAATTTAAATATGAAAAAATATAAAATTTACAATAATATAGTTCATACATCAGAATAACAAATAGACTACTTTTTATCCCGGAAAAATGTACGGTTCTCGTGGGATAGATTTGTTTTTGTTTGTTTTTATAATATGTATGTATTTAAAATTATAAGTATATATTGTGTAGTTTTTCAACTACCTGGTATCCATAGCAGAAGCCTCTTAGCTTACCATGGAACTAGATGGTGGTGTGTTAATGTCCCAACATATTTTTCAATCTGTCTTACAAAGTATTCATTTAACTATTATCAGATATAACTATAACTAATATTTCCCGGATACAGCAAAAAGCGCGTTACAAAAAGTCGCGATTAATTAAGACGTTAAGAAGTAACAAACAGATACAATATTTTATTTTTAATAGTATATAATACACAATATATGAATTTGTCGTAGATCGTGCGTCCGGTCAGCGTGTTCCTCATCGTAGATGTACAAAATGACTTCATCTCGGGAACGTTAAATATTAGCAAATGCAACGCGCAGCAAGATGGCAGCGAGGTAAGCTTGTACTTATACTTAAATCAGTTACGGTTCTTTTCCAGTACATTATACTGTATAAAGGCAGTTTTTTTTTTCAGGTAGACTTTTGCTACTGTATTTTTTTTAATACCGAGACCGTTTTAGGCTAAAATTAATTCTAAACTATAACCTGACTGAATATGAAAATGTTATAATTGAACTATTACATTCATACAAATATGATTTTTAATTTATTCGTGTTGTATTGATTAATTGAAAATTATCCATTAGATAAGTAAATTCAAAAAATGCGAATCATGTCCAACATGATTGCCACTTGTCTTAACGGTGAAGGAAAACATCGTGAGGAAACCTGCATGTCTGAGAGAAGCAAGTTTTCGAAAGACATGTGAAGTCCACCAGTCCGCACTTGGCCAGCGTGGTGGATTATGGCCTGATCCCCCTCGTATTGAAGGGAGGCCCGTGCCCAGCAGTTGGACGTTAAAAAGGGCTGAACACATAAGTAAATTTGATAAGACAAAACTCTTCACTTGCAGCCTTGCTCTCAAACATAGACATTCGATAGTTCGTGTTCCGAGTCAATATCGCTGGTATTAGCATACCCCTCTGCCGCATTGACTTCATTACCTACCTTTGAATTTAACCTTTTATATATGAAATATTATCTCGTACTACGTCTTTCACTAAATTTTAACCTAATAGGCAATAGCAATATTCTTTTAAGTGTTCTATTTATATCTAGGCACCTTCAATGTTTTTGAATCGTAAATACAACCAAAATAATTAAATTGTAAGACAGTGGTAGCTCAGTGGTAACGCGCTCGCTTGGGAAACCGAGTAAAGTGGGTTCAAATTCTGGGTCTCATAGATTACTACTTGTATTAAGGTGAAGAAAACATTGTGAGGAAACCTGCATGTCTGAGAGAACCTTACAAGTTTTCGAAAGACATATGAAGTCCGCCAACCCGCACTTGGCCAGCATGGTGAACTATGGCCTGATCCCCCTCGTATTGAAGGCAGGCCCGTGCCCAGCAGTGGGACGTTCAAAATAACTGAATACAAATTAATTGTCATTTAACTGTTGCTTTATTAAGCTTATTGTATAAAGCCACTTAAATCACACTACAAATGTAAATGTGAATGTTTGTATGTTTGTATCCCCTTCACTCTGAAACAGCTGAACATATTTGGATGAAATTCAGTACAAAGACCATGACCTAGGAGTACAAACATTAGCCAAAAAGGAAAGTGCCAGAGACGCGAACGAATCATGGCTATCTCGCTAGTAAACAATAGTTATTGGGAAGCCTTCAATTTTTATATAGAACATGATTGTTTTTACACTTCAGAAATAGTAGTATTGAATTTTTAGTAATTGAGTTTTGAAGTTATACATACTTCTTTTGGCACGTTTGGAAAAAGCGATATGATGAAGTTAGCTGCATTACTTTTACAGAGAGTTGTGACATACGGGATGAAATCTTTAGCTATTTTTGTTCTCTTACGCCAAAAAAAAATATAACTCCTTATGTGCGTACTTAAGTACACACACACGTTTTTTTAATCATATTTCATCGACGATAAGTCAAAGTCATAAGTAACAAAAGATGTGAACAGAATAATGAAACAATTGTTCAGAATTGTTGACAATGCCTTGTAATTCAGTCAGATTTGTTCCTTTGTATTTTGTTCGCGGTACCAAGTATTTTATTGTATTTACATAGATCAATATTTCGAAGGACAAAAAGTTGATTTTTCGAATCAGTTTGAATAATCATTTTGCTGTATAATTTCTGAAATTATTTAATGTACCTAACTAAAATCCAATTTCTTATACGACAAATATGTATAAAAGTTTTATTAGTTTTTGTTACAATCAAGAAATAACTCTTTTTCAATTATAATGTAGATGTAGAGCACCTAGTAGCAGACTAGCCCATCTTATTCGGCAGTTTTTTTATTTTTTTATTTTACAATAATATTGTTTACCATACAAGTTTTATTACCCCTTAGGGGTTGCATTTCCAATTTATTTATTTTTTGAATTGTAATAATTATAATAATAGGAACTATAATTAAATAAATAATATTTAATATTCAATTTAACTGCCTCGGTGTTGTAGTGGCTGGCATGTACGGCTGAACATCCTGAGTTCGAGTCCCGGCACAGGCCAAGTTTAGTTATTGAGTCTTTCTGTATAGTAAGCCTCAGTAACAGCCCGGTGTTGGGAAGTTGGCCATGTTTCACCCCCGTGCCTCGGAGAGCACGTGAAGCCGTCGGTCCTGCGCCTTAACTCTCACCGGTCGTGTCGAGTAGTCGTCCCACCGGAGTATGAGAGTGACAGGAATAGAGAGAGCACGTTGCGTCTGCGCGTACACTTGTGCAATATAATATCTCCTGCGCAGTTGGCTAGTCTTAATGAGATTGGCCGCTGTGGCCGGAATCGGTCAGGAGGACATTATTATTATTTAATATTCAATTATAAAATTTACTTGAATTATAAAAAAAAAATAACAAATACATATGTATTGCAAGGTACTTTGGTGCCATTTTTGTATTTTTTTTTTACCGTGTTGACCTTAAGATAGGTCTAGTGAGTGGGTACTTTCGACCCCATAGCTACAAGCAGAACCTACTGGCTTAGGCTATTGATTTGTTTAAATCAGTATAATACGTTACAGTTGATCAAAAAGGTATTTTTTTTACTTATTTAACAAATAAGTATTTCATGTTTATTTATTTTTTTTCGCTCGCGGAAAGAGTTTCAATATAATCGATATGTCATACGCACGTGTCCTCAAACCTACAACGCGTGCAGCCCTTTCCACTCACGTCATAGTTACGTGTAATTTTGTTTGGTCGATTGAAATATATTAAGCATTATAATAGGGGTTAAAGTATGAAATTGCCGATTTGTACAGAAAAATTGAAATTCGTTTTTTTTTAATTTAACATATTTATTTAATCAAAATAATTACCATTATTATCTATACATTGCTGCCATCTAATAGGAAGGTCAATTATACCTTTGCGATAGAACTCTGGTGATCTAGATTCGACAAACTGTGTGAAAGTATTTTGTATTGCATCCTGGGAAGAAAACTTTTTATCGCGTAGAAAATTGTCCAAACCACGAAAAAAATGGTAGTCCATTGGAGCAAGGTCTGTCTGTAGAGTTAAAACGGTCTCTCGTGCTGTATGAGGTCTCGCGGTATCATGGAGCAATAATGGTGAAGATCGATTCATGAGTCGGGGCTGTTTCACTACTAGTTTTGCTATCATTGTTCGGAGTTCGGCACAGTAGACATCTGCCGTTATTGCTTGACCAGATCGGAGAAAGCTATAGTGAATAACACCATGCTGAGACCACCAAACACTTACATTACCTTTTTATTGGTAAGCTTTGCTTTAGGACACTGTTGAGGCGTTTGACCTGGGGTCAGCCATTGCATTTTCCGCTTACGGTTATCGTAAAGAATTCACTTTTCATCACATGTCACAATTCGATCCAATATCCCTTCATTTCTGTATCGATTCAACAAGACAACACAAGTTTCAACACGCGTTTCTTTCTGCAAATCAGTCAAATTATGAGTCACCCATTTTTCATATTTTTTTATTTTATTGATTTGACGCAAATGAGTCAATATTGTTGGTAAGGTAACGTTTAACCATGCCGCTAATTCCTGGGTAGTTTAGCTCGGATCGGTCGTAATTCAAATCAAAGTTTCCATAACGAAAGCGTTTAAACCCAAATCGCACGGTGCGTTTATTAGCAGTCCCCTCTCCAAACGCAACATTGATATTGCGAGCTGTGCGTCGGAACTCGTATTCAAAAATCACTCGAATTTTCGAAGTATCTATGTTTCTTGTCTAAGCTGAATAAAAAAACAACTGAAAGACAATAATCGAATGTTGCACATTTTTTAAAAGAAGAACTACATAGGTACCATGTGAAAAAAGTTTCACTCAAAAATCTCAAACCATGAATTTTCATGAAGAACTAGCCACTTACACTCGCTTCGCTCGGGTGCGTCCCGACGTACGTTTTAATTTTTTTGAGCGAAACACTAATTCTTTTTCTTAAATGAAAGAAGCCTAAGTTACTCCTTATAATATCAGCTATCTGCCAGTGAAAGTCCCGTTAAAATTGGTCCAGCCGTTTCGGGAATTAGCCGGAACAAACAGACAGACAGACAGAGAAACATTTTAAAAATGTGTTTTTCTTATAACTACCGTAGGTATATAATTCCATATGCATTTAGAGTAAAGCTGTTATTTTGACATTACAAACAGACACTTCAATTTTATTTATCTTTATAGTATAATACATAAAGGTCATTTACTGAATGTGTTTTAATACATCTGACATTTAAAATATATTTAAACTAGCGACTTACTGACGTAATACTTTTTACATTTACTTGAACATTTGACATTTTAAATAAAACTATCTTTTCGGATTTGACTTTTGGTTCCCAACGTTTCGAATACTTTACAATACACATGGTCACGACAGAGACTAAGGTTTTAGATGTCTCAAAGGCATTATATAGTTTTTACAGACGGCCGCCCCACAAAATAACAAAATTAATTCAAAGAATTGAAAAAAAAATATAAAAAAATGGTACCGAAGTACATTACAATATTTGTTAATTTTAATTTACTTATTGTCGCTTCGCTCGGGTGCGTCTCTAGGTGTTTAGTGGTAGCTTGTGTGTTACTCTACTGCAGTCTATCTTTGTAATAAATTTTATCATAATTTGTTCAGCTGTTTCAGTGAATAAGAAACACTCACACATACAAACATACACACATTATTAAAATTGTCGCAATAATAATAATAAAAAGTATGTCCTTCAGATATCTAGCTAATCTAATCTGATATATTTAAACGAGCTATTCTTGTATATTTATTTATTTATTTATACCGGCGATCTCGGAAACGGCTCTAACTATTTTGCTGAAATTTGGTACGTGGGGGCTTTCAGGGGCGAAAAATCGATCTAGATTAGTCTTATGTCTGGGAAAACGCGTGTTTTCGAGTTTTCATGCGGTTTTCTTTCGCATTATTCCACGCAAAATATTGTCTCTAATTTCTTACGTTCAGGCATAAGCATCGTGGTCAAGCGGCCAAGGTGTTCGAGTTCGAAACTCGAGACAAAGTTTTTACTTTTGTTTTTTTTTTTTTTGTATTAAAGTTTTAAGTTTTTTTTTTATCTATTAAAATACGATATAATAAAAAAGAACACCAAGTGAAGCTCGGTTGCCCAGGTACTGATAATTAATTAATGAATCAAAAATTCATTTAACTTAATTTCAGTGAAATCAATAAGTAATAAATAAAAGCACTAACGCGTGTTCATTGTACGGCCCATTCAACATGCTTCATGGCTACGTGTAGTTTTGTTTGATCGATTGATAGGTTATCTTAACTAGAGGTGGGTCTGTACGGGGAAAGGAAATATGTTATTGGTTAATATACTAATTTTATCCTTCGGCTTCTTTTTCATTTTGGTTCACTAATATTCGCCCAAAGGTCCGATATTCGACCATCGTTTTTTATTGATAAATGATACAACTAAAGCTCGTCAATAGTTACAAAATTAATTGAATTTTTAAGATACAGCAACTTCAAAATCAGAAATAACACTGTTTTAGATTCACGCGAATATATGACATTTTAAATAAGACTATCTCTTCGGATTTTTTCGCGGACTTATTTTGATTTTGATATCCGAAGTTTTGAATGCTACACAGGTCACAGCAATCATGGTCACGTGAGAGACTTTAAAAGTAAGTCATTGAAGTGAAATGTTTTCTTGAAGTGGATGCGGATTCTTTTGGATAACTTATTTATTAATAAACAGTTAAGAAAAACTGTTCATAAGTAGCAAAAATACTGTCTTAAACACAAAAACCGCTTTACCGGTGGTAGGACTCTGTCAAGCCTGAGGAGTCCGGCTGGATGGGTACCACCCCCTTATCTATTTCTGCCGCCAAGCAACAATAATTGCATTGTTGTGTTCCGGTATGAAGGATAAGGTAGCCAGCGCAATTACAGGCAAGAGGCATATCATCTTAGTCCTCACAGTGATAACGTACCGGCGGTTCTGTATTTTAGTTACCTAAAACCTAAGTGCATGAACCGTAGGTGGTGTGTAGGTGGGCGACAGGTACTGCTTTCCATGAGGTGGTCTGCCTGCTCGTTTTTCACTGAATGTCATAAAAAACAAAAAAAAGAAACACATGCACTCACTCTCGACTAACTCCTCATTTTCGACGTCGGCCAAAAATTAAGCCTTCAACTCTACATCATTATGGTGTGAGAGGGGTTCCCGCTATATATTTTGTATAACCACTTTGAACGAATGTAAGCAGGAAATAAGAGACTTTTTTATTTAAATATATTTAGTTATTAATTAATCTTACTCTTATTTCGTACTAGCAAAACCCGTGGCTTCGCTCGCGCTAAAACTACAACAAAAAAACTTTCATCCCTTATTTTATCTCCTTATGGGATGAATTTAAAAAAAACGCTAAAACACGTATTTATTTAATTGTATTGAAGATCATTGATACCAAGTTTCAAGAAATTCTGATCATAAATATTTTTTGGGTTGTGTTATAACGTGTATTCTCGTAGGAATGAAATAATCTCCCGCGGTAAAAAGTATCCTATATGTTGACCCGGATATTCAGCTATCATCATACCAAATTTCATCAAAATCCCTCCAGTGGTTTTTCTGTGATGCGGTAACAGACAGACAGACAGACAGACAAAAATTCAAAAAACTATAGATTCGGTCTCTGAATCGATAATAAAGTCTATTTCAATAAGATTTTCCAAAAAATATTTAAGGTACAGATTCGACTCAGTTAGAATTTTATTATAATATGTATAGATTTAGTTAAGTATAATTTAAGTTTCATCGTAAGTACGTACTTTTTTCTCGTAAACTGAATGATTAGTTTTTAAAGTTGCTTGTTTTTAATACAGAACAATGAATATTCATCAGTAGCCATGTGTGTTGTATTATGATTTAATTGTCTTTTGTTTAACAGTTTTATTTTCACACGTCATTTTGCTTTGTCACGTATTATGAACATTTATGGAACGCGTTTTTTTTTTACTATAAAATTGCAACGTAATATTATGTTTTAGTATATTTGATTTCTTGTTGGATTCTTGTTTATTATTGTATAGATGAAACAGCATAACATTCATTTTTAATTGTGTACCAATGTAATGCTATATGTAGATATTTTTAATATTTTTATTTTTGAGATAATTTTTCTTACAACACTGTTATTTACTAAAGAAAAGGTGTACTTCCAAATAGCCCCTACCTCCAATTAATCTGAATTTTGGTATAAGTACATATAAATTTCGACTTGTTAATATATAACAGAAATGATATTAAAAATAGCCATTTTGCCTCTAATATGCGTAACCAGCACGTCGAGATACATTGTGTGTACCAAATTTCAGATCAATCGGAGGTTATGGGCTATTCGAAAGTTTATCCAAAGTAAATAATAAAAAAATGCATAAGACAGTTCTCAAACCTACTCATTCCACTTGAAGATGCACATAACACTTGTCTTTTATAAAGTATTCATACACTCTGTATCGAGCCTCTCCATATTGTTGATTACTAGGAAGTAGGAAACTACTTGGCGTTATCAGATATCAATAAGTACATATATTGTTACTGCTAACTCAATGAAATATATTGTGACATTTTAATAAGAATACGTTTGATTTTAACAGCTAGATCAACATGTATTTGATTCAAATAGAATACTGATAAATCCCACCCAATATGCGTTCACTTTGTCGTAGTTTGGGGGGCTCATTAGAGTCCGGCAATTCAATCAGGTGCTAAGCCGAGAAACGCACTCTATGGGCGGTGTGCCATGCGGGTTGCTCCTGGTACCTCAGTAGCAGAGTGCTAGCAGAGTGAACTGTTGGAGCAAGCCCATGGTAACCCCATGGTAGATGTGATCTGCTTCGGCAGACCTACCGTCGCGTCGGGGCGTCGTGGTTGAGTGCGTAAATGATCCTGCGACGCCCCATTAAGACGAGCAAGGTTCCGTTGGGTTTTAGTGGGTAATACTGGCTTTGCCGGTAAGTCCCACATAACCACTTGTATGTATGCAGATGGTATGCCTATTAGAAAAAAAAAGATACTGATGATCGAGGAATACGGCAAGTAATAAGTACCTACCTAGTATTAAACATGATTTGACATGTACATATGTTAAATCGTTTTCTATTCTTATGTACTTCATAAAGAAATAAAAATAACTAAAAACGACTGACCAACCTCATATTCCTCCGCTCTAATCATACATTTTAGACCTTAGTAATAATGTTGTAGCAGATAGCTATTATGATTATTATTTTAATATACCGGTGTTCGCTCAGTCGTCGAAATTTGACTATAATAATCATTATTAAAAATTGAAGGAAAACATATTATAGGATTTACCTATCTATATAAAAACTAAATGTTTCCAAATTTTTTTATTGATAGCATACTAGAGCTCAATAATACTTTTCTTAGATTTACGCAAATATTTGACATTTTAAATAAAATTATCTTTTCGGATTATTTCGCGCATTTATTTCGATTTTTGGTTCCCGACGTTTCGAATGCGGTTGAGACTCTCCCGTGACTATGATTGCTGTAAAGCATTGGAAACGTCGCGTCGGGAACCAAAAATCAAAATAAATCCGCGAAATAATCCGAAAAGATAGTTTTATTTAAAATATCAAATATTCGCGTAAATCTGAGAAAGTATTAAATCTCATGAATGTGAATGAAGACATTTAAAGAGCTAGCAAATAATAAAATGACTCAATGTATTACTCAATAAGCCACAAATCAAAGTGTAACAATTTACCTACCAATAATACGGTATTATATCAGTCGTTACACGATCCTGCAGACCTAGTTGACGTGACCTTTAAATGTAGGCACTATCCTATATTACTAACTGTATTAAGGTCTAAGATTAAACGTAATAAAGACTCAACTAAAACCATAGAAAATCTATAGCAATTTTCATAAAGTAAAAAATGATACAACATCGTCAAAAAACTGTCAAGAGTTTTACTTTATTTTTGGTGCAAAATCGAAAATGAAGAAATTGCATGTTAAAAGAACTGCAGTAACCTCAGATAACGAAATTACCAATTGGTTTGTCAATACACGAAAGCATAGTTGGTAATGTGCTTGGCCACATTCCAATGTACAGTATCATGTTAAGTCCTCGTGAAGGTTAATTTGCAGAGAAGTAGAGAAAATAACGTCTCCTTCCTCAATGGTCATATGGTTTTAATGATAAAACACCATCGATCAAAAATGTACCAGACACCATTGGCGTCGAAAAATGTCCTCACCGAATGAGCGCTCATTTGAACATTTGAGCACGCTTTTAATGTATTTTTTGTTAGAACCACTTCAAGCAGTGCATTTAAGCTTTAATTTACATTGTTGTAAAACTTATTTCAACTAGAATAATTACCTAAACACAATTAGTGACAGCTTTAAGAGAACTTTTCGATTTTGTATCTAGTACATACTTTTGTGATCGATGTAAAATACCAATTTCTATTGTTCCGTAGCCAAATGGCTTTGACTTCGTCATTTTCTTTTACTGTATTATAATTTCGTCATATCGGGTATGTCCGGATAGATTATATTATGATTTATGTCTTTATTTCATGCCGTTTTACTCAAATACTATTGGAGCTACATTGTTGAAATTTTTAAGTGGGTAAGTGTCTCCTATATGTGAACCCTATCTATAGTAGAGGGGTAGTAGGGTGAAAATAATAAAAAAATCTTTTGTAGTATGTGGTTCAAAAATTCTGAGAAAAATTGAGATAATACAGCTCCTAAATAACAAATAAAAATACTTTTAACGAACATTATTTTGAAGAAGATCGCACAGTAGTTTTTAAGATTGGGATATTTGTTTCTCATATTAATACAATAAAATACAAACTATATGTCTTGTATAAAATGAATGCAGATGGGTGGGTAAATATTTTATTTTATTTTTTTAACGCAACAATTAGTATGCTAAAACATAATAAAAAAATATATTTTCATGCTACGGGACCCACCGCGACGCAAAGTCAGGCTCGCACTTGACCGTTTTTTATCAAAGCTACATTTTTTATTTTTCTTTATTTCAACTATCTGTTATTTAAGCATTATAAATGATGTAGACTAATGTTTTGGAGAATCCGAACTCCTAGTTTCCGGATAACATGATACTTGATAATTTGTCAAAATGACATACTTTGATTGTCTTGCGAAGTTGTATAATTTTTGCATTTCTTTGTAAGTAAAAATGATTTCGACAAACTTTTCGTAATCGTAAATATGATAGAAGTTTTACATTAACAGAAACTAAAATTAATATTATATGAATACTAATATTTGTCAACGTGTCTGCTCGCCTAGTAGATACGTTGATAAAAAGTAACTTGTATGTTTAAAGATTTAACCTAACTCCATTCTGAATTAAATCTAAATCTGTCGATACTAGTCGAAAAATTGAAGAAATAACAAACTCTCACAAACTTGCATTTATGAGACATAGTAGTAAGTAGAATAGATAGCTTAGAAAAGCTACGCATGAAGCTCGAAGTGAGAAGCTTCTTAGTAAAGGGCACTTCTTGTGAGGTTCGGACCGCAGCTTACAAAACTATTAGAGGGAGGGTTTATCTTATGGGAAACGTCTCTATGTTACAGAGAACAATGGCTCATGTACTGTACTTTATTATATTGGAAGTCTTGTATCTTCTGTAGATGTTTAAATAAATAATAAGAAAACTAAATTCTCATTCCTCCTCGATTTTTTAATAAATATTTATGGTAAATAACTCGCATTTAGTTCAGATCTAATTTTCACGGCTTTTTGCTTTTGGTGTGTTACAATAAAATGGAAACCACTTCGTATTAGTATACGCATGATTAAAAAACGCATGATACGTATGGTAAAAATTGTCAACCCATTTTACCGATGCGGCGTGAAAGGACAAAGTCTCTAACATATTTTTAGTATCAGAGTGGATACCCTCAAAATATCCTGGATAAAGTGACATCTAAGTTTAAGGTTTTGAAGTTCATAGTTTGAAATTAAAATATTTAGAAAGCATTTACTTTGCTATCAATTTATGGATGACATACAATAAATAACAATACATGAAACAAACTTTTTGGATCGATAATATCAAGAGCATGTTGTTAATACAATCGGCTTGCAAATACGCATATCCACATGACAAGGCCAGATCCATATGCATTAATAGAAAGACATAGATGATTGATTAGTAATGATGGATGACAGTCACGGGAATTACCTTTTGCATAAAATATATTCCATAAAATGATTATGTTTTCATGAAACCCAAGTTTATATTAGTCTTATCAAGGCCATGCCAAGTATAGATTTGCTTTTGATAAGAGCTACTCCAAAGGAAAGAAAATTTTATAACGTCTAATATAATTTCTTTTACTTGCAAAATATTGATTATTTCAACGCTGTTTATATATTAAAACCTGCGGACAGATATTACCAATTATTATCGCCAGTCAATAAAAAAAATATATATATTGTTATTATAATATTAAGTACAGATTAAAAAAATATTTTTAGCTACTTTGCCAGCTACGGCGTAACCTTCAGCAACTCCTAACCATAGACACAAATAGAATCAGTTAATTTTACGTTTTCGATCAGATACTCAATGGTCTGTCAGTTCCAAGGTGCTTAAATTAGAAACGTTTGGAATAGCATTCACACGTACAGGTGGCAAATTCCAATTAGGCCGTCGAATCGGTACCAGGCACTAAAATGGGGTGGTAACTCGCCGATTTGGTACGACTTTAAATCGAGTTTTCAAGATGTTTTAATAAGTTTCGCCGTCAAGCATTCTCCATTGAAATTAATGGCATAATGTATAGCGGTCTTCGGCAATTATAATGCTGCTTTAAGTGGTTTATGTTTAGAACTTTTTTGGCAATGGATGCTTGTTATTTTGGCTAACTTCAAAAAGGAGTTGGTACTCAATTTGTATGTTTTTTGTGGGTTTGTTACGCGATGTCTTCAAAATTGGTGAATGATTTTTATAATTGAATGTTTCCATATATATTAAAAAAAAACACTCTTATAGAATAAATACTTTAACTTATGTTGTACCTAATCCTTTATAGCAATAGTACCAGAGAGATCGAGCTTCGCTTGACGTAGACGCTCGTTCAGTAGGTTCAATCAATGCAAGTACCATATCAATTTACGAGATGGCGCGATTCACGACATTGTTAGCGTTAGAATTGGAGCAGATAGAAAAAGACTAATAATAATTACTTAAAAAAAAGTTTTTTGTTTTTTTTTGTGGAAAATTGCTTATCTACTATACATATAATAAAATTGTAACCAAGCCAAATATGTACATTGATTTTTTTTGGAAAATCTTATTGAAATATACATTATTATCGATACAGAGGTCGAATCTATAGTTTTTAGAATTTTTGTCTGTCTGTCTGTCTATGTGTTACCGCATCACGGAATAACCACTGGAGGGATTTTGATGAAATTTGGTATGATGATATCCGGGATATCCGGATCCGAGATATCCGGGTCAACATATAGGGTACTTTTTCATCATATTCAGCCTGTTTTCGTCCACTGCTGGACATAGGCCTCTCCTATGGCACGCCACTGAGCTCGATCTTCAGCTATATAGGGTACTTTTTACTTCGGGAAAATATCTCATCTCTGAGAAATCTATACTAAACGTTAAAACGTAAGAAGGGTCGAACACGAGCGGAGCGAGGGTGAGTCGCTAGTAAGATATATAAATTAAAACTTTTATAGACAAATTATAAAAGCAAAAACTTAACTAAATACAAAATTTGATCTAAATCGTTAGATTAGAGCCGTTTTCGATTCGATTTCGATGTATATTACAAGAATGGCTAGTATAAGTTCGCTATCAGTGGATGGATGCGGGCTGCAGGCTGGGCAGGACCGGGATGGTTGGCGCTCGTTGAGGGAGGCCTTTGTTCAGCAGTGGACGGCGATAGGCTGATTGATTGATTGATTACAAGAAGTGCTCATTTAATGTTGTATGTATGTATTCAGCCCTTTTTAACGTCCCACTGCTGGGCACGGGCCTCCCTTCAATACGTGGGGGATCAGACCATAGTCCACCACGCTGGCCAAATGCGGATTCGCGGACTTCACATGTCTTTCGAAAACTTGCAAGGTTCTCTCAGACATGCAAGTTTCCTCACGATGTTTTCCTTCACCGTTAGGCAAGTAGTAATCATGTTAGAAATGATTTGCACATGAAAATATCAGAGGTGCGAGACCCGGGATTTGAACCCGCTTCACTCGGTTTTCCAAGCGAGCGCGTTACCACTGGGCTACCACTGCCTTTATTTAATGTTATAAGATTAAAATGTACTTATATGCAGTATTAATAAATCAAGTTATTAATCAATTATTATCATCCAAATTACTTTATTTTTAACTACTTCAAAAGAAAACAAGATAATTCTTTTTTAATTTGCACTGTTTTATTATTCTAATTGTTTTACATTTTTGTATTAATTTGTGTACTTTGGCAATGATTTTTTTTGCATTATTTTTATGGTCTAGTATCACACTTGCCAATTTTCATAACCTTTTAACGGGTCTTCGCTTACATTCTACAATAACAATATTATGGAAGTATAGGTTTATGCTCATTTGACCGTTAAAAATACAATGACAATTATCTAATACTTTGAATAAAGAACTATCGAGTCATTTACTAGCAGAACCCGTGGCTTCGTTTGCGCTAAAACTACAAAAAAAAACTCTAAAAAGATAGGTGTAATATAACGTGTTTTCCCGTGGGAATGAGATAATCTCCCGCGGAAGAAAGTAGCCTATGTCACCCTCCAGCCATCCCACTTTCTTCATATTAAAAATCCCGCCAATCCCTCGCTCTGTTTCGAAGTGAAATAAGGACAAACAAACAAAAACACTTACACATTTATAATACTAATAAGTATGGATGTATTATATAGATAAAAAAAAATATAAAAACTCTTGGAAAAATTATTGTCTGAGCGCGAATTGAGTTGCAATAGGATGTAATTCACAACGTCAAGGCTGTGATTTTCGCGCAAAGTGCATGCTACAGTGAAACACGAACTATAAATTATAAGTAAACATGTTATTCTACGATTTAAAATAAAAATCCAGGTAGAATTTAGTGGAAATTGATCACATGAAACTTCTATTATTTATTATTATATCTTTTTTTAATTTATTTACCATTTTTTTCTTGATTTTACTTTTTTTAAAGATAAAAGGTTTAAATATATCACCGGTGGTAGGACTCTGTCAAGCCTGAGGAGTCCGACTGGATGGGTACCACCCCCTTATCTATTTCTGCCGCCAAGCAACAATGATTGCATTGTTGTGTTCCGGTTTGAAGGATAAGGTAGCCAGCGCAATTACAGGCGAGAGGCATATCATCTTAGTCCTCACAGTGACAACGCACCTGTGGTTCTGCATTTTTGTTACTTAAAATCTAAGTGCATGAACCGTAGGTGTTATGGGCGACAGGTACTACTTTCCATCAGGTGGTCTGTCTGCTCGTTTGTCACTGAATCTCATAAAAAAAAAAAAAAAATTTTCTACGAAAATGTATAGTTTAATATAGAATTAGCTTTCTCAGACTCTCTCTATAGAAAATTGATGTTAACATAACTAAATTTGTTTTAGTAGTTGGTTAGGTGATACGTGGTTTCTTTACACATGCAAACAGATTGACAGATTGACTACAGATAACAGCAGAAACCAAAGTTTAAAAAACTATTGTTCTGAATTAGTAGTTGCATTCGGTTGATATCGCCATTAACTCTGTACCTGTTATACATAAGGATACCGAAATATATAAAAGTTTTAATTTTTAATCTCTTTCAGTCTTGTTTGTGCGTAAATCTTCTACAAGCTTTTTCTTTTTTAAATCCATGTGTATAATATTATAAATGTGAAAGTTTGTGAGTCACTAAGTATGGATATTTGTCACTCATTCACGCCTAAACGGCTAAAGTGATCTGGATGAAATTTGGCACAGAGATAGATTATAATCTGGAATAGCACACAGGTTACTTTTTATCCCGGAAAATGTACGATTCCCGTAGGATATATTTGTTTTTGTCTAAGGACGAAGCCGAAGCGAAGCGAGGGTGAGTCGCTAGTATATTATAATTTACATAGAGTATGTATGAGGTGTACCTAGACGTTAGTAGAGATATACCTTATATCAAACATAGAGTAGGCACTAGTAAAAATTGATATTGAAATTGAATTGAGAACCTCCTCATTTTCGAAGTCGGTTAATAAATAGCGAAGGCAGTGGTAGCCCAACGGGAACGTGCTTGCTTTAGAAACCAAAGGAAGTAGATTCAAAACCCTGGTCTCGCATCTCTGATATTCCCATGTACTTTCAGTTTCCACATGATTACCACTTGACTTATGGTGAAGGAAAACATCGTGAGGAAACCTGCAAGTCTGAGAAAATATAGCAAGTGTTCGAAAGGCATGCTCAGTCTGCCCGCACTTTGCCAGCTTGGTGGACTATGACCGATACCCCTCATATTTAAGGGAGGCCCACCCCCAGCAGTGGGACGTTAAAAAGGGCTGAATACAATACATATGTACATATATACTATATAAATAATAAATAGGAATATAATAAATGTTGTCAACAATGGACAATAGTTTTGCGGATCGCTGAACATACAGAAGTTGATCGAATTACACCGGATATGGACACATTGTAATCAACTAATGGCAAATAGCTTCTAACGTTGATATATATATGTACATATCTATATTACTATGATAAAGTGAGTTAATAGTTGTTAATATACAAGAAAATCGTCTTTTCCGTTTAAATTAAAAAGTAAATGTCTAAAAATAATTAGTCTTCTGCTTCCATTTTTTTTGAAGTTATACATTAATTATAGCAATATTATATAATTATTAATTATATCATATTACTATACATAATATTCTAGACTAGCGACTTACTCTTGCTTTGCTCGGGTGCGTCCCTAGGTAAAAGTTTAATTTTAGTAGTAGTTTAATTTTTTTGAGTGGAAACCTTATTTTTTTTCTAAAATAAAAGTAGCCTAAATTAGTCCTTATTACATCAGCTATCTCCCAGTTAAAGTCTCGTTAAAATCAGTCCAGCCGTTTCGGAGATTAGTTGGAAAAAACAGACAGATAAAAATTTTAAAATTTTAAAAATTGTTTTTTTTCCGTATAAGTACCGTATATAATTTCCTGTGTTCATTTAGTAAAAAGCTCTTTTAAGTGTACATTTGTTTTGTATATATAATTAAGTATACCTGTAATTTTCTTTAATTAAAAGTAATATATATTTGTATACAAAAGCTCTTATTTTGATATTACAAACAGACACTTTTTTTTTTTTATCGTATTCTGAATTAGTGCTTGACCACGTTCCACCTGATGGTAAGTGCAAGCGCAGTCGTAGATGGTAAGTCGCACTAATTCAGTAGCCACCTATTCACTCTTGCCTTGAAGACACCCATATTGTAAACGGACGGAAACACCGACGCAGGCAGGTTGTTCCAATCCTTAGCCGCACTTATAATAAATGCCGAAGCGAAACGCTTCGTCCGGACGGGTGGAATGTCCACGACATAAGGATGGAGGCTAGCCGTTCGTCGGGTTGTCCGATGATGGAAAGGGGATGGGGGAATTAAGTAGTGTAATTCCTGCGCACACTCTCCGAAATGTAACCTATAGAATACACAAAGGCTGGCAACCCTACGTCGGTGATCGAGGCTTTGTAAGTTAGCTTTTATTAACGTAGGGTCACCAATAAGCCTTTGAGCACGCCTCTTAATCGAGTCCAAGGCTGACAGATGGCATTTCACAGCACCAGCCCATATGTGACTACAGTATTCCACACACGACCGGACTTGAGCTTTATATAAAGTAAGAAGCTGTCCCGGCGTGAAATACTGTCGGACCTTTGCAAGGATGCCAACTTTCCTCGCTGCGATATTAGCCTTAGACTCGATGAACCGGCCGTAGTTCATGTTGGGGCTAATATCCATCCCCAACAACTGTAGACGGTCAGGGTATTCCAGAGGCACATTTCGGAAAGTAGGAGTCAAGGTAAAAGGACTCTTTTTTGCGGTGAACAGGCACGCCTGTGTTTTGGTGGCGTTGAAACTCACAAGATTGGCATCGCCCCAAGTGGAGACTGTCCTGAGTTTGAGATTCAACCGCTCTACCATGGCCTCTCTTTCGGACTGAATTTGATCTCTACTGGCCCTAGGATTCGGCAGGTATCTCTCTACAACAGTGCTGTCGTCTGCGTACCCATAGATACCGGGTATAAGCAGATCGTTGATATGCAGCAGGAACAAGGTTGCAGAGAGAACAGACCCCTGTGGAACTCCTGAGTTGGTCTTTAAGGGTTGTGATGAACAACCCTCAACCACAACTCTGAGTGATCGGTCGCTCAGGAAGTCTTTAATCCAGCCGATCAGGCAGACACTTCAATTTTATTTATCTGTATAGATATATAATTATAATATTCTTGCAAACAGACACACATTCACATTTATATTATTAATAATGTCTGTAGATATGAATGCTACGGGTAGGTACTCTACATATGGATAACTTGGTAACGGCAATAAGAAAATTATATGTATCAAATTTACTTTCGTGAAGTAAAAAAAAAACTTTATTGTTATCATCCATAGTCTTGGGGCTTCATACGCGGTTAATCCTGAGACGCCCCATTAGGATGGGGGAAGTTTTAGTGGGTAGGTTTTAGGGGTACTGACGTAGTAGTTCTGGTCTAATCTCTGATCTCTAACTCTTCCAAGACGTGAGTCTTACATAACCTATGTGTATGCTTGCATCGTGTCATGTGTAGTGCTCATTTGTCCAAACTAAATACTCGTTACAATAGATAGTTCCTTTCCTCTATTTAAAAAAAAAACTTTATTTCTAAGATTTATGTACATACATATATAGATAAAGTACATTTTTTATTCTTTTTTTCGTAATGGCTTATAATTACGTTTTACGGTTTTCAGTTTTTTCGTCGTTTGGACTGTAAATGTATTTTTCAAAGTTAAAAAAACCGGACAAGTATGAGTCGGTCTCGCCCACCGAGGGTTCCGTACAAATTTGTAGAAAATCTATTCAAAATTATTTTTTATCTTTTTTTATGTTTTTGATTCTTTTCTTTATTTGTGCTGAAAGACCTTGCTTTTTACTAAATTTCTTGATTCTAGGTCAACGGGAACGACCCATATAGGTTTTCAACTCAAAACCTATAGGGTACTTCCGGTTGACCTAGAATTGTCAATTTTGATTTAAAGCAAGGTCTTACAGCACATGTAAAAGGAAAATTCCTAAAAAAAAAAAAAAGTTGCAAATTGAGGTCATTTTTGGTACTTACAAGTTTTCGCGAAAATCTAAGTTTGCCCATATCTTTTTATTGTGTTGACTCAGAACCTTGATTTTTATACACCTAATAGGGCCTATAGACCTCAGTATCGGCATAAATTTCAACTTACTAGGTCCACCCGTTCCTGAGAAAATACCTTTTAAGGTACGGAACCCTTAAAAGGGTCTTACACTTTTCATACCAAATTTCATTACGAACGGTCTTAAATATAAAGCAGTAAAGTACCATCTCGTGTTAAGTAGTTAAGTATAATAGCTGCTATATTAGCCACAAATATGTTACAGGTGGTAGATCCAATCAACCGTCTGCTGGAGTCCGTGCCTTTCGACAGCGTGTTCTACTCGCTGGACTGGCACCCGCCCGACCACGTGTCCTTCGTGGACAACGTGCACATGAGGGAGCTCCATCCGTCCAGCCCGGTGAGTGATTAGCTTCACTAGCGGCTTACCCCCGCTTTGCTCTAGTGCGTCTCTAGATTCCCTTCCAATTATAATAAGGACGATGTTTTCAATAATAAATTACAAATGAATACGCATACTACCTATTGTACCTACATACAGATAGTTATGTGGGTCTCACCGGCTAGAAAAAGTAGGACTACCCACTAAAACCCATCAGAACCTCCCCTCTTAATGGGGCATCGCAGAATCATTGCAAGGGAGGGGTAGTAAAAGCTGCCCTCGTAGTTGAAGAGATATATGAAAGTGAAAAATCATAATAAATAAAGTAATTTTATTTTATTTGAATCAGGTATCAGCGGACAAAGCGCAAGCGTACGACACAGTGATATTCGCGGGGCCCCCGCCGATGAAGCAGCGGCTGTGGCCGCGGCATTGTGTGCAGGACACCTGGGGGGCGGAGCTACATAAAGATCTGAAGGTACGTACAATGCACATGTAACACTGTTTAGTCTATGAAAACTAGATTTAACTGTTTTTTACAGGTTTAGAATTTTGACTATGGCAGTATATTTAACTTGTATTTGAAAAAGCTTAGCTCGTACGCTAGTTTACCGGTAACCAACGCGATAGAGTTACACATTGGAATTACTAATATTTAATAATAATTTCTCTGGTAAAGCTCTGTAAAATTTTTGATTGCACCCCTTCCCAATCTTTTTCTTTCTCTCTACCCAGAGGTTGCCTGGAAGAGATCGCTCACTTAGCGATAAGGCCGCCTGTTGTGCTATACCTTCTTTTATGTATTATATATGTCATGTATATTTTGGTGTGCAATAAAGTATATTTGTATTGTATTGTAAAGCCTATATATTAAAAAAATAATGTTAAGCTATGTAAATTTTATCTTATATTACATAATATAATATTCCTAATAATAAGTACGTGTAAACTTTTACTCAACTTTTTATGTTCTTTCCATATTCGTGCTTTCGAGACGAGAAAGTGTCAGCACTTTTAGTTTGTTTGATAAAGTTGTTTGGCACTTGTTAGTATGATATTTACAGTTTATTTATAGAATTTTGGGTCCATTCCGTATATTTCAATGGGACATTCAGATTTTTACCAGGTAGATAAAGGCGGTAAAAATATTCAAAGGAATCAGCCTAAAAGTGCCTTTTATTTTGATTTTTCGGGCATTATAAAGTTCGTTGGATTTCTTAAAATAAACGCGAAGAATCCACTTATAATTCTTGCATACCATTCCATCTTAAATAACCCCCGAAAATCCATTCTTTTTTTTGAATTAACAATTAGATATCTTGGTTGGTTAATTCTTTATGAAATATCCTTTTATGGATGGATGGCTTTATATGTTTTTCGTAAAATACTTTTCTTTTAGGTCATACAGGTTTTGACCGGTGTTTCCACCGGTAAACCTGTTTGAAAGGATTTTATATTTTAAAATCCTTTAAAATTATTATTTACTATAGATTAGAATACAATATTTAGGCGCGTATATCGAAACAAATTGAAATATTTCCTCGAAAAACGTCGTAATATGAGATATCAAAATTGCTACATAATATCATCGACTCTCCCCTACTTTTATAAGCAAAGTGAATCTTGCGTGTCACAGGTTGGGCTCACGAAACAAACCCCTCCTTGGTATTACGTAAAGTTAAAACGAAGTGTGCTTCAAACAATTTTGTATCTCGTGAATTTAATAAATTTAATTTAAAATATTGTGAATAGATAACTTCCGCTTTAAATATAATAGTTAAAAAAGTCGGTCAAGTGAGTCGAATTCGCACACGAAGGGTTCCGTACCAACGTATATGTAACGTTAAAAATATGTTTCTTCTATTTTTTTATTTTTATTATTTATTGTTATAGTGGCTATAGAAATTCATACTCTGTGAAAATTTCAACTCTCTACCTATTACGGTTAATGAGATAAAGCCCTCTGACAGACGGACGGACGGACAGCGGAAGCTTAGGGTTCCGTTGGCACCATTCGGGTACGAAACCCAAAAAATATTGTAAAACTTAATTTATAATAGATAGTTTTTGCTATAGGTTGTAGTGGCCCTACTTGCTGTGCCAGCGATCGCGGGTTCGAGTCTCGCGGGGGGCATTCATTTGTGTGATGAGCACAAATGTTTGTACTCCAGTCATGGGTGTTTATATTTATAATATGTATACATTTAAAGTTATATATGTGTAGTGTATCAACTATCTGGTATCCATAACGAAAGCCTCGTAACTTACTATGAAACTAGATGGTGATGTGTGTTAATGTCCCAACATATTTACTTATTAATTACCATTCAGTTATTTTTACATTCTAAATTTTTATATATCATATTGTGGTGGCAAGCTTTTACTATATATTATATATCTGTGAAAACTTGATTGGTTTTAGGATTTTATATGTTTTATAATGTAATTATTTTACTGTTTGTTTCGCTTGAAAAGCAAATAAATAAATAAATATTCCTGCCAGATAGTAGAGAACGCGGTAAAAGTGTACAAAGGGACCAACCCCGAGGTGGACTCGTATTCCGTGTTCTGGGACAACAAGAAGCTGACCGACACTAGTCTGTGCACTCAACTCCGGTGTCGCGGCGCCACCGATATATACATATGTGGGCTGGCGTACGATGTGTGTGTCGGTGAGTCTGTTTGTCACTTCGCTATTGTTGTATATATGTAGTATATTATATACTTTATTGCACTTACGATGTATATTGTATACACATTGCATATTAAAGGACATAGGCAACATTGTATGTATGTCCGATCCTATATTCCATCTTAGTTTCTAAATGACTGAACGGATTTTGATGATTCGCACGCCGTTTTGATGATTAGTCTTGATAACGCGAGTCAAAGTATATGGGATAATCTATTCAAATTTACTTATTATATGTTTACATACATATATACATAGGTATGATGAGTTGTTGTGGGTTGTGCAACGTATTTTCCCGTTGAAATAAAATAAATTTTCCAGTTTTTTGCACAATTTTCTAATTTTTTCCGTAATAACCTTCTACAAAGTATTAGAAAACTTAAAAAAAAGATGAATGAAAGTTGTAAAGTCGTTCTCAAGTTATAGTGTGACCAAGGGAAATATGGGTTTATTTTTATATACATATACATATATAGATTAAAACTTTAGTTCAAAACTACAATAAATATTATTATTATTATGATCTAAAACAGGATGTTTACCATATTTAGCACTTACTTTTGACAGTTCCCGTTACTTCGGCATTGTTACAAGCGCCGTGGTCACGGGTTTCCAACATGGTAAATATCCCGTTTTATATCAGGATTACCATGGAAATTAACACTTATCTATCCTACTAATATTATAAACGCGAAAGTTTGTAAGAATGTGTGAATGGAAGTATGGATGGATGTTGCTCTTTCACGCCAGAACGGCTGAACGTATCTGGATGAAATTTGTCACAGATATATATTATAGTCTGGAATAACACATAGGCTACTTTTTATCCCGGAAAAATGTACGGTTCCCGAGGAATACATTTGTTTTTGTTTTGCTGGGAGCGAACTCGAGCGGACCGAGGGTGAGCCGCTAGTATTATAATAAACATGTATGTATGTATATCATAGTTTTATTGTCCAAACCCAGGAGCGACCATAGCCGACGCTCTGGCCATAGGCTACCGCGCGATCCTCATAGACGACGCCAGCCGCGGCGTGGACCTCGCCGACATAGAGGCCACCAAGCACACCATCGTGTCCAATAACGGCGTCATTGTGGACTCGCACCAGGTCATGTTGTTTCTAATTGTTTTTTAAACATAAGCGTTGCTTTATGTTTGCGGTTTGCGTGGATGTGTATGCTTGTTGTTTTGCGTGCGTGTGAGTTGGTATATGTTTGTTGATTCATTACTAACGAGAAGCCCTGGCGTTACCCAGGTGATGGTGAGATGATTAATATAGAATATATTTTGTAATGTCTAATATACACACACTCACGCACATATTTAAGGGGTGCGGGCTGTAGGCCGTAATACATCCGACTAATAATTATCATTATGTAAATATAAAATGTTTATTAACAAGTAAAATTTTTGAGAAAATAAAGAATTTAAAGTTAAAACTTTAACTTCACGACCACCTCAATTTTTCCCATACGACTCTGTCCTGTCTTTTTTTTACAGTATAAATTACAGTATAAATTATATTAGTTATTATTATAATCGCAACCAAATGTAAAGTACAGACATAGGTCACACATAAACATAACATACATACATACATAACATATATACATACATATGTATATTTTATATTTAGAACTAAATGAAATACACATTAGCTGATGTGCGATTACTATTATATATGTGAAAGTTTATATGAATTTTTGAAGTTAAACTTGTTTACGCACGCTTGTTTTGAGGGGTAAGCTGGTGAATGCGTTACGGAAACATGTACGTACGTTTGTTGCCATGGTAACCGTTGTTATTGTCTGACAAATGTTTACAATATTATATTCTTTCCTTAAATAATATTCTATAAATATATGATTGTAATATGCTTAATATGCGTTATTTTAGTATCTCACCTATCCTAATTATTTAAAACATAAATTGAACTTCATACAGAGTACAGATAACCTACACAAGTTTTACTTCTTGCGCGTGTACACATTCATACACGCACTCTTTAATTTGTTTATTATACAGATAGACTATGATCTGGTGTAACGCCAGGTCTACACACTTGCCATTTGCCACAATTTTCAAATCTCTACAAACGTACAAAGTGGATACATCACAAGCGCTTACCACAAATTTCCTTTGATTTATGCACAAGAATCAATACGGATCGAAACGACTACAAGTGCTTGCAAACCGACACAAAGCAAATCAAAAGCCCTCTCCACATGTTTGAATCAATTTGACGATACGTTTGGCTCAGTTTGTAGCGGTCGCGGGTTCGAGTCCCGCTGAGAGCATTCATTTGTGTGATGAGCACGAATGTTTGTATTCCAGTCATGTGTTTATATTTATAATATGTATGTATTTAAAGTTTTATATGTGTAGTGTATCAACTATCTGGTATCCATAACACAAGCCTCGTAGCTTACCATGGAACTAGATGGTGTATTGTGTTAATGTCACATTGTGTGTGTGTGTATTTATTTAATTGTGATGGCTTGTTAAGGCATGGCATGCGTGTAGGTCCGGCATAATACATAAACTACTTTTACGCATCTAAGATATATATATATATATATATATATATATATATATATATATATATATATATATATATATATAACTTAAAATTACAGGTACTGCCTATGGTGGAAGGTCGAGACCGGCGACCGGAGCTCGGGTACAAGTTGGCCATGGAACTTAAAAATGCTATGGAAGATCAGTAAACAAACACACAAACAAACATACACACATATCGAAAAATATCAAAATTGTAGTAGATATATATTATTTATATAGGTTCTTATATTAGGGATGCATAGATTGATACTTATGCGTATAATATAACGATATGGCCAACTAGGGTTATAAAAAGGCATAAAAATTTTTATAATATTTATGTATAATTTCAGCTTCATAACGATATTCTAATAATAATAATAATTAAATAAAACTTGATGGAAATGAAATTGAAAAGAGTCGTGGGGATTCCCCGAGCGATATATTTTTATACTTAACGCAACAATTAAAATCGATGTATTGATAAGTTAATATCATCGATTACATTATATCGATAATATATCGATATCGGATGCATCCTTACTTTATATATGCCAGATATTGTAATCATGACGTCACAATTTAAAAGGTTTTAAAAATTCCAACGAAATTTTGCAAATACGAGTATTTTAGGAAATATGTTTATATATTTATATAATTTAATTCTTTTTCAGTTATGTTTTTTTTTTATTTTAAACGCAAGAATAATTGATATGGAAAGAAATTTCGTTATATATAGTAGTTCCTAATATTTTTTATAAAAATATAATATACCAGTGTGCGATTGAAAATATTTAACTTCAAAGTTCAAAATTAGACAATTAGTGCCTTACGTTTCTCTTATAATTTTAAATGGCTTACACGTACTTATTATGCCCCCTAAATATCCACGACAACATGTTACTTTACATGCTAAATTAAAAAAAAAATCGTTTTAAATAATAATGGTGTTAAAAAAAACATTATCCTAAAAGAAGGATACTATATTTTATAATTATTATTTTCACTCTCTTTAACCGCCTTATTTTAAATTTGAAACCTGTGAGAAAATCCTCGATGGCATTTTTTTCTGCATGTTAATTTCTACACAGACGTCCGCCATTTTATTTAATATCAATAACCCTAATGCCCTTCAGTAATATATCTATTGTTGGTACTTAATAATGGCAGAATAATATGTTATTATCACAAAACAAAGAATTAAATTGAAAATGTTCTTATCTGGCTTTTTAGCTTTAACAAAAATATAAATTCCACTGAAGCGGGATCTCTGAAAAAAAAATTTGTTCCTAAATTTATAACTATTATTTATTTCCGTAGTACTGTAGACAAATAAAATAATAATGTAGGCTAGAACTCGATAAAAGATATAGAAAGGACATCATTTTTAAAGACTGTTTTAAATTTCCATATATTATATTATATGGTATAAAAATGTATCTGTCACAAAAATATAAGTTTTATTTATTTTAAAGTAAAACCAAATATCGTTCACTATAGTACATTCGCGTTAAGAAAATAATGAGTTATCAAATGCAACTGCTGGGTAAAGGTGTGTTCACAGTGTAAAAAAAATTAATTCAAATATATTTCAATAGATTAAATTTAATGGTTAAAAATCAACTTAATTATCTGAAATCTAAATAAAGTCATTAGTAATATATTTAATCAGTATCACTAGAATCTGTAACCATATAAACTTATTAACTGTATTTTCCACAGTCTTATTTAAATCGCACAGTTTAAAGACGAGTAATTTACAATACTTAAAAATATTGTAAATCACTCGTCTTTCTCCGCTATGAATTATTTATCCACTTTTATTCTTAAGAATAGCTGAGATATTTTTAAAATTTATTGTAGGTAATGTACTAAGTACAAAACTGTCTCGTACGAAAGTTTGCCTTCAACTGGTCATTGTGAATTTGACTTTACAATATTATGCAACCCAATTGGTCGGGGACGTGGCTAGGTCGGTGGACAACGATGATGAATTTTGCCTTCATAAGAGAGAAGGCTGTAACTTCATAAAAGTTGATTTCGAGATATTTGATGTTTTGTCTTACTATTTAGGTACTACGTCAAAATTACTACTAGTTTTGACGTAGTTACGATATTCATAAGACTTAATAAATAAATAAAATAAATAAATAAAATAAATAAATAAAATAAGACTTAAGAGGTTTATGAGTAAGACTATCAAGTAGCATTTTTTTTACTAATCCCGAATCTGCATATAAGTCATTTTCGATCAAATTGTTAGTCACGGCCTTCTTTCTTATGACGGCAGAATTATTTTCTTAACGCGAATGAACTATAAAAACAATTAAAACAGTCTTCATTAATTACAGTCCATAGACAAAAATAGCGTTAGTATGTAGATAATAAAATAAATAGATCTGCTAAATGTAGTGACTAGCAAATATAATAGTAACAATGACAATATGGTGATTGAATAATAATTTATTATTATTTATTATGTACTTATATAAAATATATTATTTAATAATAACCATAAAGTACAAAGGTACTCATGCTGGGTCGTGAGTTTGATTCCATATAATATTATATGATTATTTTTATTATTAGACTAGGCTGTGTGCTTCTCTCTAGCGAAATTTCCTTATTTATTTTTAATTTTAATAGTTAAGTATTGGTTTGTGAAAATATACAATAGGGAATATGCGTGTGGTTTAAATGAAGGTGAAATATTTTTTTTTATAGTCTTTAGTGTTTTTAAATTAAGCTTATATTAATATTTTTTACTATAATTTCTTTTTGATTAAGAAAATAATTATTAAAAATTGTAAATACAGGTGGGAAATTCAAAGTAGTTGTTAAATAGAAAGTTGGTCAGACCAATATGACGTCATAGCATATAATAACAGAGCCAGTGTTGCCAATTTAGGGATTTTATCGCTAAAAATTGCATAAGCAAAAGTCGTTGTGACGGGTGTTTAAATAATCCATATGATATATATATATATATATTTTCATTTTATACTAAATTTTAATTTTTTGAAGCTGGATATTTTTTTACAATTATATGACGATGTAAGCTATTGTATAATTTTTTTTTTAAATCATGCATATTCCCTATTATTTTATGGCATGATCTATTCACATGTTAAGACACACTGATCTATGATCAATAGATATGAGGCAATTAAATTATTTATTGTAGGCTTTAAAATAAAGAATATTTTGCACTATATAGTATATAGGGTTTTACATTTGTAATTGGTGTGATTTTAATAAAATATTTAATCAATAAAATTGTTAATGTTAATATCAAAAAGAATATTTGACAATATAAGATAATTTATGTGAATTATTATTGATGTGTCTTCTGTATTCTACGTGACATTGGCGAAGTAACTGTGCTCAATTGGCACGCTTTGACACCATCAACAAGAGAATTGAATTATTATTTATATATACAGTATGATGTCTATGTATATACAGTATATAATAATTGGTGGATTAACTAATTGAAGGGATGTAAAATTATAAATTAAAATAAAAAAATCGGTCAAGTGTGAGTCGAATTCGCATACAAAGGGTTCCGCGATCGTACATGTACTTTTTGTTAATATTACTTTTACTCTATGTATGTAGTATATTCATTTCGATGATCGATTATGAACGTTAAAAAATGTTTCTTGTATTTTTATTATTTATTGTTATAGCGGCGATAGAAATACATACTCTGTGAAAATTTCAACTCTCTACTTATTACAGTTCATAAGGTACAGCCCTATGACAGACAGACGAACAGCGGAGGCTTAGTAATAGAGTTCCGAAACCCTTCGGTTACGGAACCCTAAAAAACGACATGGATATGTTTAAAACATTTTATAAAAATATAAAATTGTTCTAAACAAGTCAGTTGTATAATTGTATGTGTACATACATACATTTTTATCTTGTTAGAAATTGTTATTTCAAATGGAAATGTGTGAGGCATATAGGTTATAGACTATATAAGTGATAACAGATATACACAAATGTAAAAACCCTTTCTTGCACTCAATTTAGACATTCCTATTAGATTAAATAAAAAAAAATATTTATTCAATGGTTAGTGAGAAAATAAATATGTTTTAGACAATATATTTTGTAGATGTCATATATTCAATGTTATGCCGAGTAAAAGAATAATATTAATTGTTCTGGGCTTAATGTTACTAGACTGGCAAAATAATTCAATTTCTGCATATTTTAAAGAAAATCAGATAATTATATAGATTCTTTTGTTATTTGTTTAGTTAAATGTATTCTAATACATTTAAATTTAATGGTTTTAACTTAATATCAACATGTAAACAAAACTTTTGATTACTTCAATATTAGTTTAATAGTTCAAAATTATTTTATTCTTTTATTGTAATTGAGCGCCTTTTTAACGTCCCACTGCTGGGCACAGATCCATCAATACGAGGGGGATCAGGCCATCCCTGTTTAAAAACTCCAATAGGATCCCATCAAAAGCGACTAAAGCACAAAAACCAATAAATATTTATGGGTTTCTATGTGGCTTTTGTCGCTTTTGATGGGATCCTATTGGAATTTTTCAACAGGGATAGTGCACCACGCTGGCCAAGTGCGGGTTCACAGACTTCATAATATGTCTTGCGAAAACTTGCTCGTTTGCTTTATTCTTGTTTACTTTAAATCAATTTTTAGTAAGATTTTTATGTATGACATCTACAAACTATACGAAATGCCTTTAGATGTGATAGTTAGTTATTGTTCCTTTTTGTGTACACTTCACGTGTTAGCAAATATAATGATACTAATTATATTGTGTTTTATTTATTTTCCTTTATCCAAAAAAATATTTAAGAAAAAAAAACATTTTAATTATCGCGATTATTTAACTACTAGCTGTGTCCCGCGGTTTCACCCGCGTTAAATTTGTTTGATTATAAATATCAGTTTTACAATAATGTATAGTTTGTCTGATTTGTTGACATTTATGATTACTGCTCCGCTACCTTGGGTAGTAACATGATATATAGCCTATAGCCTTCCTCAATAAACGGGACATGCAAAAAGAATATTTTAAATCGAATTAGTAGTTTCTGAGACTAGCGCGTTCAAACAAACAAACTTTGCCTCTTTATAATATTGGTATAGATTTAAGATAAATGTCCTTGCCTTATTAGTGTTGTAAATTCTAATAAAAAAAACAACAATTGTAAAAAAAAACTTTATTTCACCAAACATTACCTACCTTATTTTGAGCAATAAAAACAAATAAAACTATAGGAACAATATTATGATGATTTCAATTACAATTTTGAATATTTGTAATTATGTCAGACCAAGTAGTTTTATAATATAAATGTAGGAACAGATTAAAAATATTTACATAATATTAAATGTTTAACTATTAAATAAAATATTACAAAATATGTAATACACTACAACAAAATAACACTGAAACAAAGTTTAAAATATTAATAAATCACAATGCTTTGAGAACATGATATTTGTGTCACAATAAAGTTGTAGTTTTATTATTAAGGCAATACTTTTATTTTAAATAAATTTCAGTATTACAACATTATTTGTTAATATATAAAAACAATTTTTTAATGCAAGTTTTCATTAATTAATTTCACAACTTTGGTATGAAATACTTTGACCCTTTTATTTTTTTATACCCATAAAACCTAGTCTACGCAAAACATAAGAGAAAATGATGAATTTTCAATTTTCATTTTAGTCTATACCTCATTCCATTGTATATAATTGAAAAATCAATATACTTTGAAATTTATAACTAATATAATTGACCTTCTAGTGCAGTTGTAACACATTGTCTACTAAAACACTGGTGACAATATTTAAAGCTAACTAAATCTAAGATTTTTTAGTATTAACTATTTCTAATGGCTCGGATTATGATTATTAATACTAATACTTTCTTAGATTTACGGCGAATATTTGACATTTTACATAAAACTATCTTTTCCGATTCTATTGCCAATTTATTTTCATTTTTCGTTCACGACACGACGTTTCGAATGCTTTACAGCAATCACACCTGAGGAGAGACTGTCTCCCGTAAGCACGATTGCTGTAAAGCAATATAAAAATAAATCCGCGAAAAAAACCGAAAAAATAGTTTTAATTACAATATTTTATCTAAATTGAAATGTCGTAAGCTAAGAACAAAAAATTAATTTATATTCAATCCAGTATTAACTTATATTCATGACAATTGCACATTTACATTGAAGTCATTGATATTTTATGAAGGATGTTCGTCGAAGTAATTGAGTTCTAGTAAGCCACAATACCAAAAGCCCATAAAGAACAATATTTAAACTAAATATTAGGTAATTTATGCGGCACTGAGAGAAGAAAACACTTCTCTCCCTAATTTATGTGCAATAAAATCTAAAATTGTAAGCACGAGTTCTCGTCGACTGGATGTGCAAAGCATTAAGACTTCCAAAGCATTAACATAATCAATAGGGTCAAGTCGCCTGAGATAATTGAAGACTATGTAGAAGAGTTCTTTTAATTTCTCTTTAACAATTGTCCAAATTTCCCGTAGGGATACTATAGCTGGAATAAAATGTGTTCAACTTAGTAACAAGTTAAATTTTTACATTATCAAACAGAAAAAATACACTTAAACATTGAAATAACTCAGCAGTAAAAGCCCTATTCATTTATTTTAAAAATATAAAACTTTTCAACTCTGGAAGGGTAATTTTTTTAATAAAGTAAAAATCAAATTAATACTCTTTAATACTCACTAGATACTCCAAACCCAGTTGCTCCACCGATCCCAGCACCTAGAGCGGCACCCATTCTACCTCCAGCATACCCACCGACTAAGCCCCCAGCTATTGCCAAGGCTCCTGTCAGTATAGCTGTGTCTTGATTCCACAGCACTCTTATATGAAATGCATCAGCTAAACAAGATTTTATTTTATTTTTAAATTACATGGCAAAATATAAGATTTTTATAATAAATTTATTTTTTATCATTTTTTAACATTTAATTTTTACTTTAATTACATGATTAAAATAATATGAATATAATTATTGAACAAAACTGAAATAAAGTTGAAATTAATGATTACAAATGGCTGAAATTAATTCACCAAATACTGTAAATGTTATGAAATTACGTACATAGAATGTTTCTAAATATTTTGACGTCATTGTCGAGTAAAAACGAATACTTGTTTCATTTTTTTACATTATTCAACCAGATATTTCCTCACATTTTCAAGCCACATAAATTATGAGCATACATTTATCATGAACAAAACTCACCCAAATCTAAAATAATTTGCTCAATCCATCTTTCGTCAAAGTTTATTTCGGGAGACATGTACGGTTGTACCGCCAAAGACATTTTTGTTGTCAAATAATTCTATGTAATCAATAAGACGTATTTAATAAGATGGACGAGAACGAGTTTGCCTATCTGAAACTTGTACCGTGTAAATGGGAACGGAGCCAAATTATGAAAATTCTTTACAAAATAATAATAAACACGACATTGGACACTTAAACAGTAGGTACCTGCAGTTTCAAAACTGTCACCTGTCAAAACTCAAACGTACGAATTAAAAATTTGTTGTTCGCTTGTGCCCTTTAAAATATTAATGAATTTGAGAAGATAAAATTGAATTATTAATAAAATAAAATACTAAATGAACATAAATACATTTAGGTTTCGAAAGACAAAAATTATTTAAAAGAAATGGAAAAATAGAGATTAAATTAAGGATACTGAACTGGTAAATAAAATGTGGTTATTTAGGTACCTGAATTTTATTTTTAGACTTATAAATTATTACTTCTCTTACAGTTTAAATTTTTTACTTTTACCAATTACTAACGAGTATCATTTTTTAATACAACAATTTTATTTAAAAGTAACAAATTACATAAATTCTATTAATATTAAACTAACATCAAATACAATCATTAACATATAAAACAATAGGTACACATCATAAAGATACGTTAAAAGTCTAAGAGAAATTAAAAAAATCTGCAATTAAAGGATATTTAGAAGAAAGAACAGAAGAAAGAATAGGAAAGACAATCTAAAAACATTAAAAACATAGAATAGACTTAAGCGATAATGAAAATCACACAATATATTATTAATCTCAGAGTCCACAACTTATTCATACATAGGTACTCTATCATCGCAATAATGTCAATAAAATATCACAGTCTAGTCTTCAGTCAACAATACAGTCTACTACCAGTAGTCGATTACGTTAAGTCAATAGTATAATATTTATTTTATTAATAAATTAAATCTAAGCAGTCAGACTTGATAGTACTTTTTTCCCAAGAACGTCAGATGTAACTTGTAAAATGATCATAGCAAGCTGCGTACTGTTTCCACTGTTTTGCATTAAAAATTTGGTAGCGTTTGTATAATCGTTTATACCCAGACCAGCTAGATAATCGTAGACTATATCGAATAGTTCCGAGAGCTTGCCCCTTATATCTTGCCATATATCTCTCATGGACACCGCTGAAACAATTGTAAGCGGAATTAAAATTATATTGAAGCGGGTAGTTTTATATAGATGTATAAAATATTCAAATAGATATTTAATTAAATCGATTATAATTATGTTTTTTTTAATTGAAAATTCTATAAACGTATATAGTTAAGTATTTAGTTAGCATAAGATAAAGACTTTATAGGCATCTATACTAATATTATAAACGTGAAAGTTTGCGAGTATGGATGTTTGTTACTCTTTTACACCAGATCGGCTGAACGAAATAAACGAAAACCTGGATGAAATTAGGCACAGAGATAGATTATAGTCTAGAATAATACATATGCTACTTTTTATCTCGGAAAAATGTACGGTTCCTGTGGGATAGTTTGTTTTTATTTTCCTAAGTAGAAATACTATATGTGAAAAAAACCTTACCAACTATCCCAAGTCCACAAACGCCACCTACTGCTCCGCCAACGGCCGCTCCGATTTTACCGCCATAATGTTTGCCAATTAAAGTCCCAGCCAGCGTCAGGCCAGTGGTTACAAGTATAGCGTTCTTTGCTCGGCTATCATTTAAGATAATGCGAAAGTTGAATTTATCGCTAATAGACAAAATCACGTTTTCTAAAGAAGTAGGATCGAAGGGTAACCCGCATGTGCCAGTTTCACGGCAGCAAAGATCGTATTCGCCTTCGATATCCGAGCTAGAGTATTCCGTTTCAGAATCGGAATCCATCGTGTTAGTAACTTGTTTAAAGTACTTTGAACAGCGACTAGTACGCAACTGATACAATGATCGGCAATCGTTAGCTTTCTTCATATTTAAAACTACCCCCATATCAGTATCTTAAAAAAAATCAGTTATAATATTATATTGGAATAAATAGAGTCGTAAATTAACCTAATCATACAAAAACAATACATATTATATTTACATATATAAAAAATGCAGTTTAATAATAATAAAAAGAGTAAAGATATTTTATTTATAAAAATATAATATTTTATATTTTATATTAGTAAAAAAGATTTTTTTTAATTTGAATATGAAATACGAATCACTTGACAGTGACAGTAAGCTATCGCTTGTCAGTTGTCATGTCACTTCTTTGAAATATTTATTAATAACTTCGTTTCCCTTAAATACCGGGAAAAATAATTACAATCTTCTTGTTTGGAGTTCATAAATATTTATATAAATGGCACACAGAAATGTATACCAAAGATTGGGCTTTCGCATTTCTGAAGAAGTACAACTATTGGCGGAGGAAAAATGGATAGTTGAAGCTCTGGCCCAAATAAAGAACCAGCGTAATTGTTTACAGGTATTTTATAAAATATTATAAATGATTATACCAATTTAGCCCAATAAATTTATGTTAAACTAAATTTATGATTATTCTAGATAGAAAGACTGCACTTGGAGAGCTTAAAATCGAAGTTAAAAACGAGTCACACGAGTCAAACCAAAAACGTCCCTGAAACAAATTCTAACATCCAAGAAGATAGTGTAGCGAGTACATCCGCTGTTAACATAATGCAAACTGTATCTACTGGGAAAGCGAATGAAAAAGAAATGAAAATAAGTGAAGAATTTTGTAATGAAGAAGAGCTTAATTTGATGGTATCCACCCCCACATTCAGTAAGTATTCAATAATATTTATAATATTCTAAAATTGTAACGCAGATAGTTGGACGAGGCCTTTGCCAAGAGGCATACAGAAATCAGACATATTATGTAAATTTTAAAACAATTTTATCTGGAAACCCTGTAACTCTGACTCCTGTAATAAAGACTATTTTATTTTATTTTTTATAAAAATCTAAAATAAACACATATTATAAAAGAAATGTTGTCGAACTCAGTTTACAAAATATAGATTTGTTTATTTTGTATATATCTACATTTGACAATATGACTATATTATATTTACAGTGAAAAAACACAATAATGATGATTTCGACATGGAGGAAGACGAAGAAGAAAGTGATGATGATATGTTCATAGATATGAACATGTTGATGAATGGAACTATGAAATGACAAAGACTAAAATAGGTTTAGCTGTAAATATAAAAGTTTTTATGATATCTTAATTAAGTAATGTATAATTTTAGTTTTTTAGTAACCTTAATGTTAATATTAATATATTCTGGCTATATAATTAAATGTTTTTAAAGTTATTATTGTTATAACAATTAAGAAATAGAAAAGAACTTTAAATTATATTTAGTTTTTTTTCTTTCCTTGCATTGTTTTTAAAACTGTGATATATTATTGAGTGAAACTTTAAATTAAGTAAGTATACAAATAAATATTAAGTTTTTTGTAAGTATTATGAGATATGACATAAGAATAGAACTGTAAATCTCATTATTTTATATATTTATCTTTTTTTTTGTGCTTAAATTTTTGTTTGGTCCTAATTTTGTTATTGATAATAGCCCGTTGAGAGCCGGTGTGTATTTTAACAATTAATTTATCCGAAATTAGTACGGAGGTGTTAAGAAATATGTGTTTTTTTTAATAATAGCTAACATTGTTATATAATAGTAAAAATTGTTTTGCACGTCTTGTTACAAACGTAGCTTATTACCTGTGTTTTTTTTATAAATTTACATTTTGCTCCTCTGACAATTATCAGATATTTCAGTATTTTCATTTTTGTTTTAATCCAATAGTACAGTTTGTGTTCATAGCACTTGTAGTGTGTTTACAATTTTTATTTTACATGTTATTTCTATTGCGGTGTAACATCTGTTCTTTCTAATAATAATATTAATATAAGTTCAAGTTCTCTTGTTAATGGCTTCAAAGCGTGCCAGTTGAGCACAGATTATTTTGCCAATGTCACGTAAAAAGGAGAAGACACGAAGGAGATTGGTCGGTATTAAATGACATTATCAAACTATATATATTGATAAAAAAGTGTACAAAAAGGGGAGAAACTCCATGGACCTTGTATCTAAAACAAAAGACAACACAATTACTATATACATAAAAACCTAAACACAAAAAATGTAATAAATTTGTAAGTTAGTTCTAGTTATTTTACAAAAATGTTAGTCTATAATCTAATTCTATTACACTTAATATATTTACATAAAAATTTACATAAAGGACTAAATACAAACATTAATAAACAATTAACATTAATAGGACGGGGGACTTTGAGGGGGAGAACATCATAAATAGGATGGAGGAGTCTAGGACAACTAAAGAGGATATGAGAGGGAGTACCTTCATCAAAGCCACATTCACATAAAGAATGATCCCTGATCCTAATCTTCGCCAGGTGAACAGGTGTACATGCATGTCCAAGGCGCAAGCGACAAATGGTAGTTATTACCCAACGTTCTGCAAGTTTTAGGCGGTGAAACCAAGGGCGTCTCGGAATCTCAGCCTGAAGGGCTGCATAGTGCTTACCTTTAAAAGTTTTTGATATGTTCCAGTTATTACTCCAAGCTTTTTCTAAATGATTTTTGGCAAGAGATACCAGATCCTGAACTGAATTATTAAAATGCTCATGCGTACCGCAAACAACAGCAGATTTTGCACAAGAATCTGCAGTTTCATTACCTGGAATACCAGAATGGCCTGGGATCCAGACCAAGCAGACCGACAAGCCCTTCTCATGACATAAGAACAGAACTTCACGAATCCTTAAAATAATAGAACATCTTAATTTGCTACGAAACGGATTCTCCTTAATAGCCAGTAAACAACTGAGAGAGTCTGTCAGTATAACTATCTGTTTAAAGTCATGGGAGAGGATGAACAGGATTGCTTCTAGTAGAGCAACAGCTTCGCCTGTAAACACCGATGATTCTGGAGGACATTTAAATTGTAAGATAATTTTGAATTTAGGAATCCAGCAAGCTGCACCAACACAGCCATCATGTGATAGTTTAGATGCATCTGTAAATATAAGGAGGTGATTCGACCAATTTTGATAAACTAGACTCTGAAATTTTGTGCTGGTGTCAGGAGCTCCCTTGATCAAACCAAGATCCAAGATAATAGAGGGAGAGAAAATGAGAGCATTATAAGGAGTACAAAAAAGGGGGTTTAAACGAAAACGGGATAAGGGGTGAGGAAGCTTGGTGAACTTGAGGAAACTTTCTAAGAGAAAGGATAAGGGTCTTTGAGAGGAATTAAAGTCAGCAAGCCGACTTAACCTGGACCAAAGAGGGTGGGACGCTAACTGTAACGACTTACCGACAAATCGATCGGATAGGTATTGGCGACGTAATGGGAACGGGGGGTCAACACATTCAACTTGAAGAGCATTGGTAGGAGTAGACTTCATTGCACCTAGTACTATTCGCAGGCATTTATATTGTATTCGATTGAGTTTTTCTGTGGGAACCTTATTAAAGGGGTCTAAAACAAATGTACCGTAATCAATATGACTACGCACAAGGGAATTGTACAGCAATTTCTGAGTATATGGGTGTGCACCCCACCACACACCGGACACCGCTCGTAGAGCGTTGATGTTCTTTTCACATTTTTTAGTTATGTACTCCACATGTGCAATTCCATTCAGCCGTTTGTCAAGAACGATGCCTAAAAATTTTGCCTTTTCTACTAGACTAATAATATGATTATCATACACAAATTGGAAATTTGGGATTGTCCTCTTTCTAGTGAATACAACTGCCTGACACTTAGCCACTGATAATGACAAGCCATTTTCAGAAAGCCATTGACCTAGATATTGCAAAGCAGAATTTATCCGGAAATTAATGTCCTCTACGGATTTAGAGCTGCAATAGAGGACGATATCATCAGCATATTGAAGTACATTACAAAAACTATTTACAGACAATTCGAGGTCATGAGTATATATATTATACAGAAGAGGGCTGAGGACCGAGCCTTGGGGAAGTCCTTTCCAGACAAGTCTGGGAGGTACAGTAAGTAATTGATGTTTAACAGATATGGTTCTACCGGTCAGCAAATGGCTTATAAAATGTGTCAACCTCAGTGGAATGTTCAGATAATGCATTTTCTGCCTGAGCATCGGAAGAAGAACATTATCATAAGCAGAAGCAATATCAAGAAAAACACCAACCAGATACTCTCCTTGGGCATAAGCTAAACGAATGTCTGTAGTGAAAATACTGAGACTATCTATTGCACTCAGCCCCTTTCTAAAGCCAAACTGAGAGGGAGCTAAAATATTTCTGCTTTCCACTATCCATTCGAGGCGAGTTTTCAAAATCCGTTCAGTTATCTTCGCTAAAGTAGATGATAGTGCAATGGGTCTGTAGGAATTTGGATCAGATGGACATTTGCCCGGTTTAAGGATAGGTATTACTATTTGGGATTTCCATGATTCTGGGACAATACCTGACACGAATAAAGCATTTATTAAGTTTAGGAAATACTTTTTGGATCTATTGTTCAACCTTCCAATAAAGGAATACGGAATACCATCCTCCCCTGGACTAGTATCCTTTAAATCCGTTAAGGAGCTCTCAAGTTCTTCAAATGTAAAAGGACGGTCCATTTCGCTACTTGCAGAGGGTGTCACAGGGTGCGAAAGAGAATCGTGTGGGGGCACAAATGGAGGGGCTAATTTATCAGCAAAGTCATTAAGCCATACGGAAGGGTTATTGGAGTTAGGACTAGGGCCAGAGTTAAGAGAACGACGAAATCTCTTAACATTAGTCCACACTAGGGATGAGGGCGACCGAGGATCAAGAGATTCACAAAAGTTAATCCAACCAAGTTTTTTCTTTTTATGAGCCAATCTTCTAAACTTTGCATCATTGCGCTGATAGGTATTAAAATTCTCCACTGTCATAGAAGCTGCATATGACATCTCGGCAGATTTACGCCGATTAACAAAATCAGTGCATTCCTGATCCCACCAAGGATTGGAAGGCAATTGATTCTGTGTGGAGCGCTTCTTCGGTATATGAAGATCTGCAGAAGAAATGATGGCAGATACAAACCGATCATAGCAAAAAATGACGTTCTCACTATCAATAGATTCAGGAAGGGAGTTCAACATGTGATCAACAGAACAAGCGAAATCGAACCAATTAGCTTTATTTAAATTATGTTTAAGAAGGGAATTGGAATTTGAAGAGGAAGGTATATATCCAGTGACTAAAGAAATCAAGATAGGAAAATGGTCACTACCATGGGAAGAGGGAAGGACGTTCCATGACAGTTGTGCAGCGAGAGAAGGGGAAGAGAGGCAAAGGTCTACAGCTGATCTAGGATTTTGATTGGGATAGACCCTTCTAGTCGGAGAGCCATCATTGAGGATACACAGATTAGTATCATCAATCATGTCAACCAAGTGAGGAGAGAATCTATCACAAAAATAACATCCCCACAGTGTATGATGGATGTTAAAGTCTCCCATAATCAGTACAGGACTAGGAAGCGAAGAGATAATAGACAAAAGTTCAGGAAAAATCGTAGGAGAAGGATGAGGAATATATACAGAGAGGAATGATATGTTAAAGGCCCTCACAGCAACAACGTTAAACTGTTGGCTGTGAGGTGGAATAGGGATAAGGGAATAAGGAGTGGAGTACCGGATAAGAATGGCACTACCAGCATACCCATCACTTCTGTCCTCCCTTAAACAGGCAAAACCTGGAACTCGGAAACGGGAACCAGGGGTTAACCATGTCTCCGAGAGGGCAATAATGACAGGATTGTGTGAGGAAATAAGATGAATTAATTCATGCTTTTTTGGATGAATGCTTTTACAATTCCACTGAAGGAAGTTCAGTGGGGCCATTTTTAACTATATTGAAAATTTGCATTAATTTTTGGGCAACGTTGGACGGTAAAGGGACATCATCACAGGAAGATATAATAGAAATGAGGGTTTCGATGAGAGCTAGAAGGAGATCATTTTTAGGACTGGGGCAATTATCATTATTATTAAGGGCACAGCCATTAGGGAGAGGGGAAGAGCAATTGTTAACAATTGCTTGATGAGCTTGTCTATCATATCCATTCGCTAAAGGAGCTCGGGGACGTGGAGAACGGTAAACTGTTTGGCGATATGATCTGGAGGAAGAGGGTTGAGGTTGGATTGTACTAGAGGGAGTATTAATGTAAGTGGGAAGGGAGAACATCTCCTTAGCAACATCTGCATATGAGCGCTGTACAGAAGGAAAACGGGAGGATGCTTCCATATAGGAGACATTCTCTTGCGACATTACCATCTTAATTGACTGTTGTCTAAGGAATTCAGGGCAATCTTTATCTGTGGCAAAATGTTTGCTAGTGCAATGTATACATGTAGAATTCTCCTTAGTAATATCACATGCATCCCCAGTATGTGGTTGGGAACACCTGTAACACCTTGGCTTAGATCTGCATTGGGATTTAATGTGACCAAAGCGGCAACAATTAAGGCACTGTATAGTAGGAAGTTTATATGTCTCGACAGGGAGGGAAGTGTGGTAAGAGTACACTTTCTCTGGTAGCATTTGTCCCCTGAATGTCATAGCGACCGACTGAGTCGGTATCCAGGTAACAATGCCTTCGTTTACATTCTTTCGATTCAGACGTCTAGCTTTCATGACCTTACCACAGCCAGGAGGGAGTTCTAATGATTCAATGAATTCATCCATAGCCCAGTCAACAGGGACTCCTTTGATAAGACCCATACGAGTAATATTAAAGGTGGGGATAACTGCTACATATTTGCACCTACTGAGAACTGGATTTATTAAAAAGTTATTAGCAGCCTCAGCAGAAGAGAATTGGACAGCGATTTTGTTGCGACCGACATTTTTTACTCCATCATTGATTATATTAGGTATTTTATTATTATGCAAAAATTGACCGAACTTGATGGCTCTTATGGTTGTTCCAGCTGCAGGGTCAGGAGTTTCCCTGGAGACATAGACTATAAATGGACCCTTGTCATCGTCATTATAGGAAGGAGGACCTTCGGACATAGAGGGATTTATATACACATTTTGGATTGACGGGGTGGCAGTATCTGGATTGTGTATAGTTTTTTTAATTGCCGAATTTGTATCAGGAGTTGAGACTTCCCCTTGACGTTTACGAGAAACACTCTCAGAACTTAACAAAGTGGAGCCTCCGGGGTCCGGGGGCTCCGACGGTGGATCACCATCCATGCTTAAACCTAACCTACCTTTATTAAAACACACACAAATAAATATATAAACCAATCACCAATAAACCACTTAATTCACTACGAGGATTAACACCTTCGACACTTAATTATAATAAAAACTTAAAAGAAAGATGAGAATTTATATTAAAAAAAAACACCGATCTCACTAACACGTGCGTAAGCCTAAACAACGTGACATCGACCCCAATATTAATATATAATATATGGACAATGGGAGAAGTTGTCTATTTAATTTATATCTACCTTATTTTTTGCTTGTTTATGAGAGGTCAGTGTTTTTTTTGTACTGTGCCTCTTGTTGACAATCTTTGTAATATGTGTGTAGAAGGCTATAAAGAGTTGCTGATGTGTGAAGTGGACTCAATTTTCCGCACTTAGACTCGTAGATGGTCCGTTGTGCGTAAAGAGCTGCTGATGTTGTTTATTAGTCAATAATGTAGGTACAGGCAGTGGTAGCCCAATGGTAACTCGCTCGCTTGGGTAACCGAGTGAAGCGGGTTCAAATCCCGGGTCTCGCACCTCTGATATTTTCATGTGCGAATCATTTCTAACGTGATTACCACTTGCCTTACGGTGAAGGAAAACATCGTGAGGAAACCTGCATGTCTGAGAGAACCTAACAAATTTTTAAAAGACATGTGAAGTCCGCCAACCCGCACTCGACCAGCGTGGTGGACTATGGCCTGATCCCCCTCGTATTGAAGGGAGGCCCGTGCCCAGCAGTGGAACGTTAAAAAGGGCTGAATACATACAATGTAGGTACATACATTTTCTTCTATTGTTTTTAAGTTTGTTTGGTTTTCCAGGTCACAACGCACCATGCAGAATCTTGGGCATTCCGTTATTAAGTGAACTATTGTTTCGTCTATCTCAGGGTCGCATTGACAGCCTAAATTGGTAATTTTAAATCGCGCCAAGTATTCTGCATAGCCGCCGTGGCCTGTTAACGCTTGTACCAGGGTTGGTGTAAGGGTTATTATAAGACTATAAATCACCAGAGTGAAGTTAGCGTAAAAATATTTCATTTTGTATTCTGCTATATGCTAATAAATTGCTCTTAAAATGCTCCACCGCAATCTGCAATTGCTCCAGGTTTAAAGTGATTAGTTAATTAATTATTATTTTTTAAAAAATTTGCCCACTCAAACATTAAATTTACTATAAAACGAGTAGTATTCACTTTTTATTAAAGTTTTTTCGCTTAATAAATTGCTCTTAAAATGCTCCACCATAATCTGCAATTGCTCCAGGTCTAAAGTGATTAGTTAATTAAAAATTATTTTTTTTTAAAAATTGCCCACTCAAAAATTAAATTTACTATAAAACGAGAAGTAATCATTTTTTACTAAAGTTTTTTCGCTCAATAAATTGCTCTTAAAATGCTCCACCGAAATCTGCAATTGCTCCAGGTCTAAAATGATTAGTTAATTAATTATTATTTAAAAAAAAAAATTGCCCACTCATAAATTAAATTTACTATAAAACGAGTAGTAATCACTTTTTATTAAAGATTTTTCGCTTAATAAATTGCTCTTAAAATGCACCACCGAAATCTGCAATTGCTTCAGGTCTAAAGTAATTAGTTAATTAATTATTATTTTTTTAAAAAATTGCCCACTCAAAAATTAAATTTACTATAAAGCGAGAAGTAATCATTTCTTACTAAAGTTTTTTTGCTTAATAAATTGTCCTTAAAATGCTCCACCGAAATCTGCAATTGCTCCAGGTCTAAAGTAATTAGTTAATTAATTATTATTTTTTTTTAAAATTGCCCACTCAAAAATTAAATTTACTATAAAACGAGAAGTAATCATTTCTTACTAAAGTTTTTTTGCTTAATAAATTGTCCTTAAAATGCTCCACCGAAATCTGCAATTGCTCCAGGTCTAAAGTAATTAGTTAATTAATTATTATTTTTTTTAAAATTGCCCACTCAAAAATTAAATTTACTATAAAACGAGAAGTAATCATTTTTTACTAAAGTTTTTTTGCTTTATAAATTGCTCTTAAAATGCTCCACCGAAATCTGCAATTGCTCCAGGCCTAAAGTAATTAGTTAATTTATTATTATTTTTTAAAAAAAATTGCTTACTGAAAAATTAAATTTACTATAACACGAAAAGTAATCACTTTTTACTAAAGTTCTTTTGCTCAATAAATTGTTCTTAAAATGCTCCACCGAAATCTGCAATTGCTCCAGGTCTAAAGTGATTAGTTAATTAATTATTATTTTTTTTAAAAATTGCCCACTCAAACATTAAATTTACTATAAAACGAGTAGTAATCACTTTTTATTAAAGTTTTTCGCTTAATAAATTGCTCTTAAAATGCTCCACCGAAATCTGCAACTGCTCCAGGTCTAAAGTGATTAGTTAATTAATTATTATTTTTAAAAAAAATTGCCTACTCAAAAATTAAATTTACTATAAAACGAGTAGTAATCACTTTTTATTAAAGTTTTTTCGCTTTATAAATTGCTCTTAAAATGCTCCACCGAAATCTGCAATTGCTCCAGGTCTAAAGTAATTAGTTAATTAATAATTATTTTTTAAAAAAATTGCCCACTCAAAAATTAAATTTACTATAAAACGAGAAGTAATCACTTTTTACTAAAGTTTTTTCGCTTAATAAATTGCTCTTAAAATGCACCACCGAAATCTGCAATTGCTTCAGGTCTAAAGTAATTAGTTAATTAATTATTATTTTTTTAAAAAATTGCCCACTCAAAAATTAAATTTACTATAAAACGAGAAGTAATCATTTCTTACTAAAGTTTTTTTGCTTAATAAATTGTCCTTAAAATGCTCCACCGAAATCTGCAATTGCTCCAGGTCTAAAGTAATTAGTTAATTAATTATTATTTTTTTTTAAAATTGCCCACTCAAAAATTAAATTTACTATAAAACGAGAAGTAATCATTTCTTACTAAAGTTTTTTTGCTTAATAAATTGTCCTTAAATTGCTCCACCGAAATCTGCAATTGCTCCAGGTCTAAAGTAATTAGTTAATTAATTATTATTTTTTTTAAAAATTGCCCACTCAAACATTAAATTTACTATAAAACGAGTAGTAATCACTTTTTATTAAAGTTTTTTCGCTTAATAAATTGCTCTTAAAATGCTCCACCGAAATCTGCAACTGCTCCAGGTCTAAAGTGATTAGTTAATTAATTATTATTTTTAAAAAAAATTGCCTACTCAAAAATTAAATTTACTATAAAACGAGTAGTAATCACTTTTTATTAAAGTTTTTTCGCTTTATAAATTGCTCTTAAAATGCTCCACCGAAATCTGCAATTGCTCCAGGTCTAAAGTAATTAGTTAATTAATAATTATTTTTTAAAAAAATTGCCCACTCAAAAATTAAATTTACTATAAAACGAGAAGTAATCACTTTTTACTAAAGTTTTTTCGCTTAATAAATTGCTCTTAAAATGCACCACCGAAATCTGCAATTGCTTCAGGTCTAAAGTAATTAGTTAATTAATTATAATTTTTTTTAAAAATTGCCCACTCAAAAATTAAATTTACTATAAAACGAGAAGTAATCATTTCTTACTAAAGTTTTTTTGCTTAATAAATTGTCCTTAAAATGCTCCACCGAAATCTGCAATTGCTCCAGGTCTAAAGTAATTAGTTAATTAATTATTATTTTTTTTTAAAATTGCCCACTCAAAAATTAAATTTACTATAAAACGAGAAGTAATCATTTCTTACTAAAGTTTTTTTGCTTAATAAATTGTCCTTAAATTGCTCCACCGAAATCTGCAATTGCTCCAGGTCTAAAGTAATTAGTTAATTAATTATTATTTTTTTTTAAAATTGCCCACTCAAAAATTAAATTTACTATAAAACGAGAAGTAATCATTTTTTACTAAAGTTTTTTTGCTTTATAAATTGCTCTTAAAATGCTCCACCGAAATCTGCAATTGCTCCAGGCCTAAAGTAAATAGTTAATTTATTATTATTTTTTAAAAAAAATTGCTTACTGAAAAATTAAATTTACTATAACACGAAAAGTAATCACTTTTTACTAAAGTTCTTTTGCTCAATAAATTGCTCTTAAAATGCTCCACCATAATCTGCAGTTGCTCCATGTCTAAAGTGATTAGTTAATTAATTATTATTTTTTTAAAAAATTGCCCACTCAAAAATTAAATTTACTATAAAACGAGTAGTAATCACTTTTTATTAAAGTTTTTTCGCTTAATAAATTGCTCTCAAAATGCTCCATCGAAATCTGCAATTGCTGCAGGTCTAAAGTGATTAGTTAATTAATTTTTTTTTTTTAAATTGCCCACTCAAAAATTAAATTTACTATAAAAGGAGTAGTAATCACTTTTTATCAAAGTTTTTTCGCTTAATAAATTGCTCTTAAAATGCTCCATCGAAATCTGCAATTGCTCCAGGTCTAAATTAATTAGTTAATTATTTATTAGTAAATGTAATTTAATACTTTCTTAGATTTACGCGAATATTATACATTTAAATAAAACTTTCTTTTCGAAACAAAATAATAGTATTTCAAATTAGTAATTCAAATAAATACTTTTTATTTGTAAATGTAATTTTTAATTAATTTTATATAGATTAATAATATAGATCAATAATGTGGCTTAAATAATTAATATTTTATTTTTCTTTATAGTTTAAATATAATAATAGCAACACTCAAAATATAGATTACTAAACAATAAAGTTTTCTAAAAAATTGTAATAATTAAAAATAATAAATAATTAACTAATCAATTTAGATGTGGAGCAATTCCAGATTGCGGTGGAGCATTTCAAGAGTAATTTATAAAGCAAAAAAACTTTACTAAAAAGTGATTACTTCTCGTTTTATAGTAAATTTAATTTTTGAGTGGGCAATTTTTAAAAAAAATAATTATTAATTAACTAATCACTTTAGACCTGGAGCAATTGCAGATTACGGTGGAGCATTTTAAGAGCAATTTATTAAGCGAAAAAACTTTAATAAAAAGTGATTACTACTCGTTTTATAGTAAATTTAATTTTTGAGTGGGCAATTTTAAAAAAAAATAATTATTAATTAACTAATCACTTTAGACCTGGAGCAATTGCAGATTACGGTGGAGCATTTTAAGAGCAATTTATTGAGCAAAAGAACTTTAATGACAAATGATTACTTCTCGTTTTATAGTAAATTAAATTTTTGAGTAGGCAATTTTTATAAAAAAAAGAAAAAAATTAACTAATCACTTTAGACCTGGAGCAATTGCAGATTTCGATGGAGCATTTTGAGAGCAATTTATTAAGCGAAAAAACTTTAATAAAAAGTGATTACTACTCGTTTTATAGTAAATTAAATTTTTGAGTGGGCAATTTTTAAAAAAAATAATAATTAATTAACTAATCACTTTAGACCTGGAGCAATTGCAGATTTCGGTGGAGCATTTTAAGAGCAATTTACTAAGCGAAAACACTTTACTAAAAAGTGATTACTACTCGTTTTATAGTAAATTTAATTTTTGAGTGGGCAATTTTTTTAAAAAATAATAATTAATTAACTAATTACTTTAGACCTGGAGCAATTGCAGATTTCGGTGGAGCATTTTAAGAGCAATTTACTAAGCGAAAACACTTTACTAAAAAGTGATTACTACTCGTTTTATAGTAAATTTAATTTTTGAGTGGGCAATTTTTTTTAAAAATAATAATTAATTAACTAATTACTTTAGACCTGGAGCAATTGCAGATTTCGATGGAGTATTTTGAGAGCAATTTATTAAGCGAAAAAACTTTAATAAAAAGTGATTACTACTCGTTTTATAGTAAATTTAATTTTTGAGTGGGCAATTTTTATTTAAAAAAAATAATTAATTAACTAATCACTTTAGACCTAGAGCAATTGCAGATTACGGTGGAGCATTTTAAGAGCAATTTATTAAGCAAAAAACTTTAATGTCAAATGATTACTTCTCGTTTTATAGTAAATTTAATTTTTGAGTGGGCAATTTTTAAAAAAAAAAAAAATAATTAACTAATCACTTTAGACCTGGAGCAATTGCAGATTTCGATGGAGCATTTTAGAGAGCAATTTATTAAGCGAAAAAACTTTAGTAAAAAGTGATTACTTTTCGTGTTATAGTAAATTTAATTTTTCAGTAAGCATTTTTTAAAAAAAAATAATAATAAATTAACTAATTACTTTAGGCCTGGAGCAATTGCAGATTTCGGTGGAGCATTTAAGGAGCAATTTATAAAGCAAAAAAACTTTAGTAAAAAATGATTACTTCTCGTTTTATAGTAAATTTAATTTTTGAGTGGGCAATTTTTAAAAAAAATAATAATTAATTAACTAATTACTTTAGACCTGGAGCAATTGCAGATTTCGGTGGAGCATTTTAAGGACAATTTATTAAGCAAAAAAACTTTAGTAAGAAATGATTACTTCTCGTTTTAAGTAAATTTAATTTTTGAGTGGGCAATTTAAAAAAAAAATAATTATTAATTAACTAATCACTTTAGACCTGGAGCAATTGCAGATTATGGTGGAGCATTTTAAGAGCAATTTATTAAGCGAAAAAACTTTAATAAAAAGTGAATACTACTCGTTTTATAGTAAATTTAATGTTTGAGTGGGCAAATTTTTTAAAAAATAATAATTAATTAACTAATCACTTTAGACCTGGAGCAATTGCAGATTGCGGTGGAGCATTTTAAGAGCAATTTATTAGCATATAGCAGAATACAAAATAAAATATTTTTACGCTAACTTCACTCTGGTCTATAAATCGGGGTTATTAGGAACCGGCAAAAATAAACTTAAGTATGTGTTATTATTATTTAATAAAATTATTTAAAAAAATATTGGATGCCATATTAACCTTTATGGTCAGCAATGATTCAAAAAGAAAAAAAAATTAAAATGCCCAGATTTATTCAACAGCAAGAAGAAATATTGAGAGGAAGAATTTATGAAAGAACGCATCTTGTATTAACATAAAAGGAGAAGGAATTCAGAAACATTAAAGGGTCAAGAGATATCTTTGTTAAAAAGAAACGATATAATAAGGATGATGAAACGGCTGAAGAGTTATGGAAAAGAAGCCGAGGATCGTCAAAATCGAGAGCAAATAAATATTTCCATTTTTTCGATTATTGCTCTTAAGAGATTGAAGAGAATTCTGCAAATTCATATGACTCTGATTCTCTTGATATGCTAGAACAGAGTATCGAAAACAATGTACATAAACGACACTCAGATGTGCTAAACAATAATAATTGCTCTCACTCTGTCCATGAACCAACAAAAGAAAATCGTGATAAATGTCTACAACCATGCATTAATAACAATTTCTTATCATTTTCGCGCAACCAAAGGTTTCCGAGTGACTTTAGAAAATTGAGAAAGACAATCAAAGGTTATGTCCTCGATAGCACTGATTTTCTGTCGTTAAAAAAACAAATTGGTTGACGGATAATATCATTAATGCTTTCGCAGCTGAGCAAACCGAACTCGCGCGACTGAAGGAATATAGTGTTATTTCTCTAGAGACAGCGTTAACAACTTCTTTGATGGATGGCACAATGAGCAATGGCTTTAGAAATTGGCTAGCTGATAACCATTTGTAGAACTATCTGTGTTGGCTAATGCCATTAAACATTAATGATAGACACTGGACACTGATAATTGTAGACATTCAAAATAAAAATATTTTATACCTTGATTTTTTCCATGAATTATTAGAGGAAGAAAAAATGAATAGTATTTTGACATTCATCGATATATATTCAAAAAACGAAAACTCCGACCTTTTAAATCAAACATCGGATTTTTTTGAAAATTGGAAAATTTATGCTCCTACAGATACAACAAAACAAAGAGATGGACATAGTTGTGGTGTGTTTGTATGTATTTGGATTTATATAATTTGTAATACAATAGAGCTGCAATTTACATGTGAAGATGTAATTTATGCAAGACCGAGCATTCTCCAAATGCTTCTGAATAGTAGTATGGAAGAAAACGATGACAGGGCATGCCGTAATGAAATCAGGGGCAAATTTTTTGAAAATATCGACACAGAACTTCTTCAAAAAAGGAAATATAGCACACATATAATTCGATCACACCTAGAAGGCAGTAGAAATACACTAGACATTTGTGCAAATTTCTTAAAAGGATCCAATAATAGTCATTGCGAAAACAATAACATAATAAAGAAAAAATAAACACCATTATACTTAACATCCATCACAATCTACGCATCTCTACATGCAATGCATCTTCTTATATCAGACCCCTTCGTGGCTCTACATTTCGATCTATACGTAACAATAATCTTGTTTTGTAATATTTGTCGTTTCATCTATCCTGTATTACATTTATTATATAGGTAGTTTTAAAAATACACAGTTAAACCGTCCGTCGTTTTTCGTTCTAGCATAAACTTCAATTGATTTGGTGTTATTTCACTTTCATCTCCCAGTCGCTTCACTTTTTTACATGTACATACATTGTACGTCACACTTATTTTTTGAAGATTAGTATGTGCGCTCTGTTGCATAATGCTCAGGAATATCCTCTTTTCGTAAAAGTGTATTGAAAAGAAAGTCAGTATGTATACACCTGAATTAAAAAAACTATACAGTTCCACTGGTTGTCTATCTTGAAAGAACTTGGATGAAAATGAAAGATCAGAAGCTCCTTTCTTTCATCCTCATCATTTCTTGATGATGATGAAAGAAAGGAGCTTCTTTGGGATGTTTCTCCGATGCCATCATGGTTTTTGTTGTATTTATGAATCCTAAGATATCCATATTTTGTTTTGTTTTACTTCATCTGCTAGGCTTCCCACCTTTCTCGGAGCCCGCATCTGGGAATGCTCTAAGAGCACTAGGACTACCAAACAGATATAGGTAAGAAGGGATGGCATACATTGCGACATCGGGAACTCAGACGCACGTGCCTAGGGGCCGCTTGCTATGACTGACAGACCGAAATCTGATCTGACCAGTTGCTTCACACACCCTTACTCTATCAGCAGTCGGCTTTTTTATTTTTGCAAATATTTTTTTTATTTGTTATTTTTTAGCATTTATCATTCTAAATTACATTAAACATATAAGCTTTATATATTTTTATAAGCCATTTATAAAAACCTTTATTTTGATACCCCACTCAATAGGTTTTGAGGAAGTTTTGAAGGAAGACATGACGGTGGCAATCAAGCATACGGCCCGCCTGATGGTAAGCGGTTACCGTAGCCTATGGACGCCTGCAACACCAAGGGCATCACATGCGCGTTGCCGACCCTTTAAGAACCTACTTACTCCCTTTTTGAAGGACCCCATACTGTAGCCCTCTGGGAAAACCTCGGCAGGGAGTTCATTCCACAGCGGGATGGTCCGTGGGAGGAAATTTCTCTGAAATCGAACTGTACGGGACCATTTGGGATGCAGTGTGTGGGCATGAACTCTCTGTCGATGGCGAGCGGTGCGATGATAAAAAGTGGCCGTGGGCATCATTTCAAACAATTCTTCGGAACACAACCCATTATACAGACGATAGAGCACACAGAGGGACGCAAAATCTCTCCGTCGTCTGGATCGTCGACAATTCTCACAGCTCTTCTTTGAACCGAGTCAAAAGGCCCAAGCTGGTATGCCGGTGCTCCCGCCCAGAGATGAGAGCAGTACTCCATATGGGGACGGACTTGCGATTTATATAAAAGCAGTCTTTGCCCCGGTGTGAAGTACCGCTTCGCTCTGTTAAGCACCATCGAGCCGCTTGGGCTACAGGCCGTGCCAAAGAAATATACATCCAAAAGAATTGTAATGTGACTCTGTAACAATCACTTTTGTTGTAAAGAAAGCAACAGTCAACCTGTACCATTCCCAATGTTTTTCTTGAAACAAAAAAAAAACTATAAACAAGTTTTAAATAGTATAAGTGGAGCTGTTGCTTTTCTTACATGAAGAAAGACATTAAATTATTTGGCTCTTTATTTTTTCTTGTAGATAATAAATAATATTGTATATTATATTTTGTTTTATTTTGTTTTGCCACCTGGATAAAGTAAAATGAAAAATATTTCTTTAGTAATCTAGTAATTTTCTGCATTATTTCGTACCTTTCATTGAGATCAAATCTTAATTATATAATATAAATTGTCCAAAATGCTTGCATCGTCTATATTCTCTTTATGTTCAGCGTATGTCCCAATATCTTTTTATTAGGAACCTACTCTTCGTATGATTGTGAGTTATGTTCCAAGTGTATTATTAATTAGAAATTGTTTCGCACTGAGTTCCATCGTCGTCACTACGATTCAGGAATATATGGGCGTTTTCGATTCAAATCGATAAATTGTAACAATTATTAAAGCTATAAAAAATATAAAGTCGTTGTGTATTACAAAATGTATAAACAGTTAGACGATAGACGTCATTTCGGCTATATTCAATACTTACAAACTTTTCTCGAGATTTTCATCGTATCTATTCATTCTATGATAGTAAGCTTTCCATATGGGACCAGGTATATAAAAAAATTTGCAACACCAATTTCATAACATATTTCAAAATATATTATTAAGCTTTTAAATTATATAGTCAAAGAAAATAGAATACAAAAGGTTTATAACATCTGATTCTGAAAATAGCCACTTACCCGCCATTTCAAGTAGAACACGTATATAAACACAGAACACAGTCTAAATGAATTAGCAAACTGCTTAAGTCAGATAATAGATGCCGACGGAACAAAATCAGATCATCAAAAGTGTAAACAAACCAGAAACAGAAAAAAAGGAAAATGATCTCATACATAGTTGAAGGCACCGTATGGGCGTCATTTTAACCTGTGGCGATTGATGATCAAGAGGTGTCATGAAAATTTTGTTAGCCGCCACGACAGTAGTTTGTAAAAAAGGCCGTTGCAATAAATCGGTTAATGCAGTGTTAAAATTATCTTATGATGGTAAGTGTGTAGACATTGCTCTTCATTCCCCTAAACACTAGGCTCTTAGGTTTTTCCTATAGGTATACTTTATGAGCTTGAAAGTAACAAAGGCAAATAATACCTAACTAATTAAAAGTAAACTTGTCTTCTCCAACATCCTCTTACATCTGCCTCATTTCAATATAGCGGCTGTAGGATGTCACTGCGACGGTACGACCATTCTTGGTCTAGTATGATCGCACATCTGCCCAATTCAGTTATTCTTATAAGGTTTTAACACATCTCTTAATACTGTTTTAGTAGAGGTGCCTCATCCCATACACAATAATTGAACAGCGCTAATTCGGGTTATTCTCTTCGGGTTATTTTTGTTTGCTTGAATAGATATAGATGTCGTTGATTTGCAAATAGTTAAACTGTTTTACTTTATAAATATATGCAAACTAACGCTTGGTAAATATTGTAAAATTCATACTGCATTCGAATAGTTTTTTTTAATGATTTTAATATTTTTTAACCGTGATAAACAATTCATAAAATGTAAAAGCGCCATCTGTAAATATACACTACAAATCCATCATGTGATTGCTGATATTTCAATAATCTGTAAAATTACGCAAATTTGATTTACAGACGCGTTATTTTATTTCACTAAGAATATTTTTTAAAACAATAATACACCTTTTTGGGATCAAAATCAAACCAAAATATACTTTATTCAAAAAGACTTTTACAAGCACTTTTGAATCGTCAATTTCACATTTTAAATTTAAATTAAATGTCAGTGTAGTCAGTCCGTGAGGAAGCTACCACCGGCTCGGAAGGCAGATCTGCTGAGAAGAGCCGGCGAGAAACTCAACAGTTGCTCTTTTAAAATAATAATCTTTTACAATATTATAATACAATAATTATCTACTTATCCTACGTGAAACCCAACCAGACATTAATTTCACACGTTGACATCTATGAAGTATTCCTAGACCTATTTTTTTATCTTTTGTTAATTTAACACAACTTTAATAACAAACTTTAAAAACGTCATCTATTGACATTTATTTGAACTAATTTTTCTTTGTAATATGACCCCATAGTTTTAATAAACATTAGACACGAGCCTAATCGGTGAATCAAATATTGGTAGTTAATAATAAGGGGGAAAAATTGAAACCTCCATATATAATAACAAAGAATTTAATAAAGTTTGTCTTACATACACAATAATTATCAATTTAAGTATGTATGTACAGTATTTCATACAACATTTTATACACAAAATATTCTTTATAATATTGAAACCGTGAAATGGCACTAAATGATAATACTCTGCCAGAAGCCAGTCGTTAGTTGCTTTAGGCACTAAAATTCGATATATGAAATTTGAATGATATTCGAAGGAACGGTAAAAAATGAACTAACAAACTTTAACAATCAAAAGATTTTTTTATTAATAACTCATCAGTTTAAACAGATTGTAAAAGATTTTAGTTTTAGTTATTTATTAAGTATATTAAAAATTCCTAACATACCTAATAGCAGATTATATAAAAAAAAAACTAAATGTTTTCAGATATCATTTGTTAGTCCACTTTTTAATAAGAATGACTGTTCAAATAATAATTTGGTTATACATTTGTATTAAAACACATACCGCACACTACTCAGTCTTTCTTTCAACTCAAATCCCACACATAATTAAAGTTAAATAAAATATTCAAATGCGGAAGCGTTTGTACAGCCATACATACAAAAATATATGTATCAATGTGGAACCCATACATATTTAATTAAATATAATAATGGTATTCAAAATACTTTTAAAGAATGGGAAGACTAATGTTTGGTATCGTCTTCTCAAAGTGAAGATGATAATGTTGACAATAAACAAAATGCATATTCAAAAATCATTTAATACTTTTCTTTTTTGTTTTAAGAACAGCCACAGCAAAAAAAAAATTTTCTTGATGGCGCACTGATTTTAAAATTGTATGTATGTATTTTGTATTCAGCCCTTTTTAACGTCCCACTGCTGGGCACGGGCCTCCCTTCAATACGAGGGGGATCAGGCCATAGTCCACCACGCTGGTCAAGTGCGGGTTGGCGGACTTCACATGTCTTTCGAAAACTTGCTAGGTTCTCTCAGACATGCAGGTTTCCTCACGATGTTTTCCTTCACCGTAAGGCAAGTGGTAATCAAGTTAGAAAATGATTCGGACATGAAAATATCAGAGGTGCGAGACCCGGGATTTGAACCTGCTTCACTCGGTTTCCCGAGCGAGCTCGTTATCACTGGGCTACCACTGCCTATGATTTTAAAATTAATGAATTTAAAATTTTGGTTTCAATGGAATTTTTTTTCGACTGATCATCTTTGAAAACATTCAAGAATTGAGGAATATAGTCATTTTCTACCCAACTTTTACTAAAGAAAAAACCAAACCAAAAATTTAAATTAATTAATTTATTATTAAATAATTATTTATTTAAAAAATTAGTGGGGCCATCTCAAAATGTTACGTATTTTTTTATATTAAAAATTTAGTTTTTTTATAAGCTGCAAATTCTACCCAGAAGCTAAATAAAAAAAAACTCCACCCCATTAATGGTTATGAATTTTATGAGCCTTATAGAGCAAAAGTGTGATAGAAATTTTTGGAGGGTACAGGGCAAATAACATGGAATATCCTAATAAATAAATTATGAGAAAAAACAATTCTAAGTTTAGAAATATAATATTTTTAATGAGATCAAAGTATGCAGTAACTTTTAAATATGTAGATTTTTTTACAATCCTACTTTACCGGTATATCATGGACATTCCCAGTTCTTTTCGCATATATGAAAACCTACTTTTAGCTACATCTGTTGAGAATTAGTAAAAACCAGTGGTTGGGATGCAATTATCATAGATATAGATTTATTAGTGGTAGTAATAGGCAGTAGTAGCCCAGTGGTAAAGCGCTCGCTTGGAAAACCGAGTGAAACGGATTCAAATCCCGGGTTTCGCACCTCTAATATTTTCATGTGCGAATCATTTCTAACATTTACCAATTACCTTACGGTGAAGGAAAACATCGGAATGAAATCTGCATGTCTGAGAGGACCTAGCAAGTTTTCAGAAGACATGTGAAGTCCGCCAACCCGCACTTGGCCAACGTGGCGGACTATGGCCTGATCCCCCTCGTATTGAACGGAGGCCCGTGCCCAGCAGTGGGACGTTAAAAAACGCTGAATACATACAATACTAGATAATTTAATGTAACTAAATCTAAATTAGATGTGCTGGTTATCGCAATTTGGAACCTTTCCGCGATAAGCAATAGCACCCCCAAAGAGGGTTAATGTGAGGCAGGCGGCCGGTCGTAAAACATTTGCCATTAGTACAAAAGATGTACTGCGCCGACCCCAAGTGATTGGGAAATGGCAAGGGAGATGATGATGATAGATTTATTATCAGTGCAAAACCAAAAAACAAAAAAATCCCTGAACTTTGCCTGTACCCTTCATTTGTATTAAACGAATAACATTTATTTATTGTCAAATTACCCAAAAAAAAAAAAGGAAGAAATCGAAAAAGCTGTAAAACCGCGACCTTTTGAAAATTAACTAGTATTTATTTACCATATTTAAAAACCAAAGTGAAATATAACGTTATATTCAAATAAAACTATAAAACATAAGATTTCTTCTTTAATCCAGTCGATGTTTAAATTTTTTATAACGGTAACATTTTGTTTGAAATAAATATATTTATGGTTAATAATAATAATTATTCTAATTTCTTAATTTATTCTATTTTAAAGAAAACAAATGTATGACAGCCTGTTGATGAATAAGGCGGAAGTAAACATTAAAGACCTACAGTTAAATGTAACATGAAATCACAACAAATTAAGTTTTTTTTTTATTAATTAACATTATTTAAGCTGGCAATTCCTTAAGTAACGATCACTGGTGTTGCCATGTATGTAGTTGTACCAATGTTAATTGAAATGTCAATTATAAAAACAAAATAACACGTTATTATTATTAATATTAGGTACAAATTAGACACAATGACAATAAGATTCGTACAGACAAATCTTACAGTTAAAATTAATATCCAATTTTTTATTATTGGACCTACCACAGATAGAAATATAAACAGTAGTTCCATAGCAGTTATGTCAAAAACCTATCTCCAGCAGACCAATAATCTAAAGGTTACTTATAATTTTAGCATCGAACAAAAAAGTACTAGATACACAATTCCATGCAATGGTTCTATTAAAACTGTCACCAATCGTGTTTAGGTGATTATTCTAGTTGAAATAAATATACAACAATGTAAATTGAACTTTAAATGCAACGCTTAAAGTGGTTTTCACAAAAAAAATTAGGTCAAATGAGCGCTCATTCGGTGAGGACATTTTGTCGCTGATTATGTGTCTAGTACTTTTTTAATCGATGAATTTTAGTCATAATGATAATATTGAAGATTTTCATACAATCGTGATGACGTCATAGCAATTTATTTCACTGTACATAAGGAACTCGGGCATTGGTTTACAAAAGAGATGACGAACCAATGAAGTAAATAGGTTTCGATTATAAAAAAATATACAATAAAATCCAATGTAAATAAGCATATCTCGACGCTTTCCCGCCATTTTGTTGGCAGATCGTTTCCATCATACCAATCTAGTTAATCGAACCCGTGACCTCCACTATATAAACATTATAATTAGTCATTTAAATCACGGTCCATCAACTCTAACTTAACATTGAACAAATATAAATAAATTTTATACAACACTTTGTATTCAATGTAATGGTATTTACCCATTATACCGTAGAATACTATTTATTTAACTGATATACAACAGTATATGAAAAAAAATATCCTTCCATCAATAAATTAGAGTCAAATCACAGGAAGAACAATGTCAATCAATCATTCATTAAAAAAAAGTTAGCTTCTAACATTATAAATCATAATGTCCGTTCATCCATAAATTTTTATTTAATAGTTTTTGGTAAACAGCACTTCAAATATATAACTAATACGAGTGAAATCAAAGGAAAGTCAAATTAATTGAAAGAAAAAGTAAAAAAAAACTTCTTCACATACAGTTTAATGTATGACCAATTTAAAAATACCTAACGATTAAAATATATTTTATATTCTTTATCTAATTAAAAATAACAAACAAAATTGTTTGATTAAATAAATAATACACTACGGTACAGTGGGTCGACACCTTAATAATTTAGTTTCCACTACACTTTACATACAAGGTGAACACTTTAAAGTGTAAGTGTTAGTTTCGGGTGTGTGCCTGTGTGTATGTGTGTTGATCACGAGCGCGTGCAAGAAGTGTAGAACAGTATGTATGCGGCGCTCGAGCGCACTTCGCTCGCCGGGATCTCTGTGACGAGATGGTCGTCGTATTTGTACCATCTGGGATTATATATCAAATGTTTTAGTTAGCAGATGAAATTTACTGGCGTAATTACAGTTTATATTACTATTAATATACATAAATATACATAATTTACATATGTATGATGAGTATATCCCTTACTTGAGAAAAGATTGATTACACATACAAACTTAAAACCCTTTACACCTCCTTAAGGGATGATCTGGGGTAAAAACTGTCCTATGACCTTCCCAGGGTCTCAAACTATCTTCATACCAAATTTTATCTAAATCGGTACAGCGGATTAAGCGTGAAAAGGTAACAGATAGACAGACAGACAGAGTTACTTTTGCATTTATAATATAAGTATAATAATAATCTTCATTATATATAATAATAATCTCCCCTCAACCTCACTGAGACATAACTCTCTATTCCTTTAACTCTTAAAGACAACTCGACAGGTTACTTAATATTAGTAACAGAAAAAGCCAGTAACTATTTTGACTTGATTCGGGACTCGAACCCAAGACATCACTAGTTCAACAAAGAAGTATAATATATGTTTGTTTCTCAGGCATTTTCATAGATTTAATTAACACTAGGTATTGTCCGCAATTTCGCTCGCGTGGAAACAGCCCATGCCATATTAAATAGTCATGGACTGACACCACATACTTAAATATACATAATGAAATCAGAGTATAAAATTCCATACACTATATAGCGTCTTTCTCATTAACGATGCAAAGAGTTGTCAAAAATACCAATTTTCATTAATTCTGTATGGTAATCTATAGACTGTGGTAAAATCTAGATATTAATCTATACAGATAAATATTTGTCTGTCTGTCTGTTTGTTCCAGCTAATCTTTGAAATGGCTGGATCGACTTTGACGGGACTTTCACTGGCAGATAGCTGATGTAGTAAGGAGTAACTTAGGCTTTTATTTTAAAAAAACGAAAAAAAATAATTAAAACCAAATTAATTAATTTTGTTGTGGTGAGTCGCTAGTTATAATTAAAATAGTAAAAAAATATATAATATTACTCACTTTCCATATACGCTGCTTTTGCAATACGCCGTATAATGTCCACCCTCCATCGATCCATAGTGATTGGAAACAGCGTACAAATTATACAGGGGATTCCCGGGACAGTGCAAACTGAACTGCCTCATGTCTAGGTCTTCTAACGGAAAATCGATGTATGTTTGTTTTTTCCTGTACGTGTTACACATGTATTCCTTTGGGTCGACGTAGAATCGTTTGAAATGTATCACTAAGACTGGTGGCAGACGAGATATGTCCAATTTCTTCACTGCGTCCCGTTTTTCCTTGCAAGTTGGACAATTCCAGCCCGGTATCGTCTCACCGTTGAGGTAAAGATTTAGACAGTCCTGTGGAATGCAAGAAAACTAATAAGCTGTGGAAAAAGTAGCTAAATTTTTTTAAATTAAATCGTTGATTTATTTCGTAGATATTAAAGAGAGTAAAAAATTTAGTGAAGTGCGTGTGAGAGAGAGCGCAATCACAAGTGCATTCTCTATTTACTACGGTTCGCTTTTTTGACTTAGTACCCGTATGTTTCGATATGATTTTAAAGATATAGAGCCGCAGTGTACAGTGTAATATACTGACCATCCCCCCAACTTGCGTTCCCCTTGTTGTGATGGGGGGGGGGCTCATTAGCGTCCGGCAGTTCAGCCGGGCGCGAAGCCAAGAAACGCACTGGGAGGTGGCCCACTTCGATGGGTAATGTACCACGCGGCTTGCTCTTGGTACTTCTCTGATAGTAATGTGGACTGTAGAGCAACCCCATGGTTATTGTCGTTGAGTGCGTAAGCGATCCTACGACCCGCCATTAAGACGGGTGATTTAAAAAAAAAAAAAAAAAGGAAAATGGGGCACTGACCGCGAGCGTGCAGCGCGCGGCGTGCGCGGGCAGCTCCAGCGACAGGTTGGAGAAGGAGTCGTAGGTGGGCGAGGAGGCGCGGCACACGGTGCAGCGCACGGTGGAGCGGATCTGGCCGTAGAACAGGCGCAGCACCAGGCTCTCCTTGGACTTGGTGTACTCGTGCCACGCGCGCTCCGACGCGCCCAGGCTCTCCTGAGTACATTACACACACTGTATTAGCTTTACTTTCTCGACAATTCAAACATTAATACTTTTTTAGATTTACGCGAATTTTTGACATTTTAAATAAAACTATCTTATCGGATTTTTTCGCGGCTTTATTTTGTTTTTTGTTTCCCGACATTTTGAACTTTATAATAATCTACCTCATGACCATAATTACTATTAAGCGTTCGAATAAGCAAGTACAATAGTTTTTTCTTGATGGAAATGTACGGAAGAAAGAAAAGTTGTGAAAAAGCCAATACATTATAATACTAGCGACTCACCCTCACTTCGCTCGGGTTCATCACTGGGTAATTCGTTAAATTAACATAACTTTTTTATTTATGAACCGATTGAAACACAAACTATATATGAAATAATACTCAATGTTAAGTGAAACTTGCCACAATTACTTAATTAGTATATATATATATATATATATATATATATATATATATATATATAATATATTTCAAGATCAGTGTTTTTTTATTTACAAACTTGAAACTTAAAATTATATAGTAATATTATAATTTATTTATGACTTATAAGAATATGTCGTTTAAAAAAAAATGAAAACATTTAGACGAAGAATGACTAAGATTTACCTTGTGTGGTGGTTTGATTGTGAACTGCAGATCTAGATGCAGCCAGTCCATGAGTATGGTGAGGAACTCGTGTGAGTCCTGTTGCTCGCAGCCGCGGAACGCGCGCTGGTGTTTGCCCACTTCGTTCTGTACAAACAAACGTTGATAATAAAATACTTATATAGAAAACATTACGCCACTTTTTACTATGCGATGACATGCTTGGCTCAGTTTGTAGTCACCCTACTTGCTGTACCAGGCGATCGCGGGTTCGAGTCCTGCTGGGGGCTGGCCCATTTGAGCGACGAGCACGAATGTTTGTACTCCTTAGTAAATTTGCATAACTACGTCCTTATGTGTGTATTTGTTACTTTTTCACGCTAAAAAGGCTGGGTTGGATGGATCTAAGCGAAAAAAGTGTACTAAACACAGATATATCACTATAAGAGTAAATATCACTAATTATGAAATCTTTTAATTGACACGTCACACAATGAATTTGACAATATATATTTTTTTAAATTTCTAGACAAATAGAAAGGAGAGAATATATTATGACGTATGAATAAACGTAAATCATCAAATAAGGGCTCTACATTTTACCATCCGATGCACTGAAACCAAAAAAAAAACAAAAAGAAATCTTCTTACTCTTAAATCTTTAGTGGCGATGAATCTGTACTGTCCAGACCACAGCGCTCGCACCACCGCCGCTAGCTCCTCAGCTATCGCACCTCGCGTGCTGTGCGACCTGAAGAACACTGACTTTATAAAAAAATATAAAAAATATAGACTGTGCATAATGGTTCAACCTGTCGATTGAAAAACTACTAGATACACAATCCCATGCATAAGTTCTCTTAAAACTGTCACCAATTGTGTTAAGGTGATTATTCTAGTTGAAATAAATATACAACAATGTAAATTGAACCTTATATGCAGTGCTTAAAGTTGTTTTCACACAAAAATGTTTAAATTAAAAGTGCGCTCAAATGTTCAAATGAGCGCTCATTCGGTGAGGACATTTTTTGTCACTGATGGTGTAGTCTTTTGATATATGGGTTCAACAGTTGAAATCAAATTGTGATAGAAAAAAATGGAAAAAGCGATATATTTCATTAAACTATGACTTTATTTTAAAATGTAATTTGAACACAAGGATAGTATCAAGTGTTTACAACGTGAATAAAACTTATTTGTGGACGAATATGTAAGATATTAAAACAAAAAAGATGTTGTCTTTTTAAGTTATTATTTTAAAGCATTAAATTGTTTTTGGTATTCTTGATCTTTCTTCTATATCTATACATCTATACTAATATTATAAAGCTGAAGAGTTTGTTTGTTTCTTGGTTTGTTTGTTTGTTTGGTTGAACGCGCTAATCTCAGAAAGTACTAATCCGATTTGAAAAATTCTTCTTGCATTAGATAGCCCGTTTACTGAGGAAGGCTATAGGCTATATATCATCCCGGAAAAATGTACGGTTCCCGTGGGATAGATTTGTTTTTGTCTAGGGACGAAACCGAAGCGAGGGTGAGTCGCTAGTTATATTATACTAGCGACTCACCCTCGCTTCGCTTCGGTATATAGCCTAAGCCTTCCTCGATAAATGGACTATCCAATACAAAAATAATTTTTCAATTCCAACCAGTAGTTCCTGAGATTAGCGCGTTCATCCAAACAAACAAACAAACAAACTCTTCAGTCATATAATATTATAGTATAGATTGTAACTGATAGCTGTCTGTACATGGGAGATATTTAAAACAATTATTGGGGGAAATTAAAGAGAAAAACAATTATTGGGGGTCTATATTGACGCAATAGAACCCAAAACAATGATTTATAAGACTTTTGTCTGTTTGTCTGTGCGTTTGTGCGCGCTAATCTCAGAAACTTCTTAACCAATTTGGGTGCGTTTTTCACTAATGTATTGTGGTAAGCTTCTATTAACATTAGTATTTGTATGGATTCATAAATAGAAAAGATATATGAAGTAATAACTAGGGACGAACCCGAGCGAAGCGAGGCTGATTCGCTAGTCTTCTATAAAATTCTAAAGTATCTAATAAAATATTTTTTAAATAATAACATGACAACATCGCTTATAATTAATGCTTAAAACACAAGTCGAATCTTTCTATAGTTAGACAAATTATGTCTTACCTATTAATAGAAGAAACTACATGTATTCTAAAACTAGATAAATAATAACAATCCAACTAAGTTTCGTCTATATTTTTTACCCGACTGCGACAAAGTCTAAGGAGGGTTAGGTGTTTAACCTGTATGTGTGTATGACTGAATAATACTATTTTCTTTCATTAACTTCTTTCTTTTTCGTTCGCTTATTACGCAGTCGGGTTTTTAAAATTTTATAATTTATTATTTTACCAACATACAAAAAGAAAACGTCATGGATGATAATTACATAGGATTATTTACCTGTTAACATGTTCGAGGTACTGTCCATTGCAGAAGTAAGTGACAAGTATAGCCGTATTGTTGAGGCACTGTATGATAGAGTTCATATAACACGTATTCCCTAAATTTTTGAGTCCTGTGAGACCACGGCCCTGAAAAAAATAGTGTTACTATTGATCACGTTTAACATATAAAATATATGAAAATTTCGAGCTAAAATTAAATTTTATCTAACAAGATGTAATGGTAGAGTTTTTGAAAGGGAGTTCGAACCATCGATAATTATCGATCGATTATAATCAATAATAAAATAATAAAAGAAAAGACGAATATCTACACTAGTAGAGAAAAGCCATTTGTACCTATTTTTTTAAATTATAGCGTAATATATTTTCATTGCAGATATAAGTTATAAATGTGGCTGAAAACGGTCATTCAAGGACGTGCGTGCAACGTCGTTTAATGCGCCTTTGAGCCTCACTCTGACGGTTGAAGACTTAAGTGCTGAATATTTTTAATTTAAAACATCGCTATACATTCAAAAGAAAACTCATTTAAATAAAGTTACTTTGAACTAGGTATAAATAATTTAAAATATATTTTCATAGTTGATATTACTTCAAACATTATATTAATTTTAAGAGTTATTTTGTCTGTCTGTTTGGCTTTTTATTACATCAAATCAGGTAAAGTGACTCTATTAATATAATCTATCATCAATTGTATCCTATTAACATAAGTTTACTATTTATAAAATCGATAATTACCTTTGCTTGTAGGTTTCTACTACGTCTTACATAATCTAGGCTTAAATTTTCTCATTTTACGCAAGAATTACATATAAAAAAGTTATCTTACTGTACAATTGGATTTGTGTTACGACTGGTTAAGACTGTGACGTCGATTGTGTAACACAGGATAAATACGTTCAGGATATTGTTGACTATTGTTGACTTGAAGGAACGATTTAATATTCTACATATTTATCGCAGTGGAAAGATAGCGCGAAAAGAAATAAAAAAAAATCATGTATGTTGTATGGGAGCCCCCTTAAATATTTGTTTCCTTTTAATTTAATTATTTATTTTTTAAAGTGAATATATAACTAAATATTCTGTGTATATTTCAAGCGTCTATCTGTTGCCGTTATCAATATCGAGCAAAAACCAGCAAAATAATCACGTTTGTTGTATGTGAGCCCTCTTAAATATTTATTTTATTCTGTTTTTTAATATTTGTCGTTATAGCGGCAACAGAAATACAACATCTGTGGAAATGTCAACAGTCTAACTATCACGGTTCATGAGATACAAGCCTGGTGACAGACGGACAGACAGATAGACGGACGGATAGCGAAGTCTTAGTAATTGGGTTTCATCAATCCCGCTTCACCCTTTGAGTACGGAACCCTAAAAATATGACTTTTTAATCAAAATTATTCTTAGGCCGAATATGTACATTATTAACCTTAGTCCATATAATATGAAAAAACATCGATTTAAAAAGTAATAATAAATCTTAAGACTTAAAACACCTTATAATATTGTTATATAAACTTAACAATAAATAAACACTTACTCGCTTGAAGAGCCACACGATGTGATTTTGTGAGTACTTGAGTCTGACCTTCACCTTCAGTACCATGTTGGCCGCGTCCAGCGGTATACATTTTTGTTCGTAACGTAGAATGGTGGAAGCCCCTTTTATTATTATTAAAAAAAAACCCCTATCGATTTCTTTATTTTTTAGTTATACTTTTGTGTCTTCATGAATCGATTAAAAACATAAAATATTAAATTATAGGTTTTAATTATTTTTTTTTCAGAGGGCCTATTAGCTTATTCAATTTTAATTGTGTTATTCGAACTTAAAAAACAATTACGCCACAATAGAAGTATTATTATAACACTTATAAAATATTAAACTTACTTTTCCTAAAAAAGTTAGAAAATTGTTAGTTGTTCGTTAATTTTTAAGGCCTTTTTAAATATTCTATTCAAAGCCCCGTTTTAAAGTTTAGAAAAGACTGTCGATGTCAAGGTCGCTGATGTTGTTATTTTCACTGCTGCCGTTGTTATTTTTTTTTTATACAGAGGGAATATTTTATAAGGGATGATTTTTATATTTGGACAGGGGAAACACCAAGACAATGAGCACTATTAGATAAATCATGAATACTGTCGATATTATTGTGGGCAACATTTGTTCATATGTAGGAATACCCACGATTTTTAAGCACTTTTTATAAAATATTTTTCACGTGTATGTATTTCATACATCTATTTAGAAATAGCAACTGTTTTTTGTTTTGGTCGAGCGGACGAGTTGCCGTGATCATAGTTGTGGTAAAACTGAGGCACGTGTCTAGTGCGGGGTGGCTAGTCAATAGGGTGGGTAATAGGGTGGATATGATAGTGCGAAAGCATATTACACTATTTTTATCAGTAAAATAATATTTAATTATTAGAAACTTATGTTATTCATTTACATTGTTTAACAATGACAAGAAATCAATAAAACAAAATAAAGCAATAGATATAAAGCGTACTATTCATCATAAATTGGAAATAAATCTTGCCATTGAACATATTATCTTTTTATATAATATGATAAAAATATTGTCTGTCTGTTTGCGCGCTAAATATAACTTTTACCTTTATCTACCTATAGATATAAATATGTTGGGACATTAACACATATCACCATCTAGTTCCATGGTAAGCTACGAGTCTTATGTTATGGACACCAGATAGTTGATACACTACACATATATAACTTAAATATATACATATTATAAATATAAACACCCATGACTGGAGTACAAACATTTGTGTTCATCACACAAATTAATGGACTTAGCGGGACTCGAATCCGCGACCGCTGGCACAGCAAGTAGAGTCACTACAAACTGAGCCAAACGTGTCGACAAATTATGACATTCCGTATGACGAGGGTTATGATTATTTAATACCTTGTATCTCTTTTTTTTTAATGTTTCTAATCCTAGTATTAGTATACCTACACACAGCACAATATAGGTTCAGGCTTGTTAATAATATATTAGAGAAACAGTTACAATTGCATTGTATGAATAATATTCGTTATAAACATACAAATCTTTCCTCTTTATAATATTACTAGCGACTCACCCTCGCTTCGCTCGGGTTCGCTTCTAGTTTACTTCCCAATATAAACTTTCATCCCCATTTTCATCCACTTAAGGGATGATTTACCTCCCCCCCCCCCATCACCCCCTACAACCTTACAAACTCACAAACTTTACCTCTTTATAATCTATACTAATATTATAAAGCTGAAGAGTTTGTTTGTTTGTTTGGTTGAACGTGCTAATCTCAGGAACTACTGATCCGATTTGAAATTCTTCGATTGTTAACTGAGGAAGGCTATAGGCTATATATTATCCCGGAAAAGTGTACGGGTCCCGTGCGATAGATATGTTTTTGTCTAGGGACGAACCCGAAGCGAAGCGAGGGTGAGTCGCTAGTATTAGTATAATTATATAAGAGAAGATTATTGATAATGTCCTCCTTACAACGTGGTCACTCTACAAAATTAATAGAGTCGATTCGCAAGTATATCGAGTGTTGGAGTGAAGAAACTGCAGGGTCTAGAAAAACCGTAGTTAGTTATTCTTTGCAGGCGCTCCTTGTTTACAGAACGCTCGGTAAATGTTCAACTTTGACATGAACGTGCACACTTTGTGTCTATTTGCGATTTATTACACGCGCCTGCCGTATATTTTCTATAACACCGACTTCAAAAAAAAAGTGTTATTTTATTTTTAGTGTATTTTACAAAGTCGGTTTTTTTTTCAGTTTTTGTTTTTCCATTTTTAGTGCAGACGTAGTAGTAGCAAAATAAGAAGAAAGTATTTTAAAATTCAGCAGGTGAAAAATCAATCATCCCCTATTTCCTACATTTAGGGGTGGATTTTCTTTTCAAATTTAAGTGAGACCATGTCAGAATAAACCTCCTTCAAACAAAAAAAGAATTTTGCATATCCGTCTACATATATATGACAGAGTTATGCCCGAACATACATAAAAAAAAATATAAACTTCCGAATTGAGAACCTCCTCCTCTTTTGAGGTCGGTTAAAAATCATATAGCGCGAGCTTAAACTTCCAATAAATACCAAACAGAATTTTTAATATGTACACAATGTATGGGAAAATAATTATATATCAAAAAGAAGAATACGAAATACACTCCTCCCATTTTCAATATCTATCTTCTATATTATTATTTTTATGACATTCAGTGACAAACGAGCAGACAGACCACCTGATGGAAAGCAGCACCTGTCGCCCATAACACCTACGGTTCATGCACTTAGGTTTTAAGTAACAAAAATGCAGAACCACAGGTGCGTTGTCACTGTGAGGACTAAGATGATATGCCTCTTATATATAAATAAAAATGTATCACCGAAATGTATGTACGCCCATAACTTCCGATCGACTGCACCAAATTGGGATTTTTTTTCAGGACTAAAAGATTCTTTTAAAGTAAAAAAGTTTTTTTTATATCTCATGATATAAAAGTGAGTGAAATAGTTTTTATCCCGGAAATCATCCCTTAAGGGGATGAGAATGGGGATGAAAGTTTGTATGGGGAAGCAAGCTAGGGACGAATCCGAGCGAAGCGAGAACGAGTCGCTAGTTTTGAATAAAAAAGCGTTTTATAGCATTGATTTATTCTATAGAAGGTATAGCGTATAAAAAGGCAATAAATTTAAAATAAGGCTTCAACCGAGGATCATCAATGTTCAAATTAATTTTTAACTCTACTAACCGTGAAAACTAAAGGCCCAAAGCTAAAAAAGACCTTCCTATTATATTTCTTAAAGTTATAAAAAGCTCAAAAACTCGATGTTTTAACTTATAATTTATACAAAACGTATGTATTTAGTATATTAACCTTGTTGGAAAATGTTAGTTAGGAAACGATATAAATAATATGGCACGTTTGCGTGTTCGGCGGGCGTTTACTGGCTGTAGAGGAATTTCTTTCACCATAAGTCTATACTATCGTATGGCACACGTTGAGCCATTAGAGCAATTGGCTTTGTTAATTCAGTTTTTATCTTTAAGTAATTATTTTTTAATCGATGTAATCTTGTTGAAAGAGAAATTGTTTTATCTTTTCATTTTAACTAACAAGTTTTTTATAGGTATAGTGTTATGAATAAAAGCGACATGTTTGTACGTCCACGTAAGGTTACGCCGTTAATTTTTTTTTTAATCCCGTAAAGCCTACCCTAACTCCTTGTAAAAGTCCCGTTCAATTTGACTAATTGTTTTGATATCACATACAGACAGTGTAATTTTATTTAAGTATAGATATTTTAGAATATACTCTTAATTTTAGAATTAGTGTACTACAGACAGCGACAGTTCTCCATTAAAATTTCTACTTTCTTTACTACTACTCTTTATACTCAATATTACTATGTTAAAGTATTTATATTAATTAAAAAAAAATGAAGCTCTTAATATTATAATTTTTTTAATAATTCAATATTATCAAGTTGGTCTGATGATGCAGCTAGGAGCGGAAGAGTAAAAATCTTTAAAGACTATCTAAACTGGTTAAATTAATTTTGGATAATTCCGTACATTATACTTATCTTTACATGCCTACCTACAATAAAATTGTAACTAAGCCGAATCTGTACATTAAATACTTTTTGGAAAATCTTATTGAAATAGATATATTATCGATACAGAAGCTGAATCTATAGTTTTAAAATTTTTGTCTGTCTGTCTATTTGACTGCATCACGGAAAAACCACTGGAGGAATTTTGATAAAATTTGGTATGATGCTAGCTGGTTATCCGGGTCAACATATATTATACCTTTTGCTGCGGGAATCTATACTGAACGTTAAAACATAAGTAGGGACGAACCCGAGCGGAGCGAGGATGAGTCTCTAGTACTTACTATTATATATTTAGCTTTTTTTTTCGTTTTTTTTTTAAAGTTACACAAATAAAATCACGAGTCAAAAACTAAGTAAATAATAGAAGCCAATACGAATAGTACAAATATTTGTGTTGTTCTACATTGTTCGACATCGAGTGCGAAACACGTGGTGTCCACAGACTTCATTTGTGAGGATTCCGACTAGGCTTAGTTACGGTCAGTTACATACAACTAGTATACATTACTGTGTGTGCTTGATTTTTGAAGTTACACTTCTTTTGACATGTTTGGAAAAAATATGAGACTAACATTGTTACGATGCGCGCGCAAACCGACAGCCAAAAAGCGACATGATGAAGTTAGCTGTATTCTTATTGTATGATTAAGTTAGTTAGCTGTATTATGAGTTGTGACATATGGGATGAAATTTTTACTGCTTACGTGTACTATTATTAGTTAAAAGTTTAGTATATTATTAGTTAGCAAGACAGACAATGTGACTTCTCAACGATATTACGATATCGCCATATTGGCACGCGTGCACGTGTACGAAATTAGTCAAATCATAAGTGCTAAGCTCTTGTCACTTAGTGGATTAAATATATATGATAAAATAACTTCTTCAATTCAGTTACATTTCACCCCCACTCATATATTAGCATACAATTGAATGTAATAATAAAAAAAAACAATAATTTTTTTTATCAAAGTATACATCTATACATATAATAAAATTGTAACTGAGCCGAATCTCTACATTAAATATTTTTTGGAATATTTGGATTTCTATAGTTTTAGAAGTTTTTAGAATTTTTGTCTATCTGTCTGTCAGTTACCGTATCAGGGAAAAATGGCTCCAGTGGATTTTCCGTCCGGGTCAACATACCTTTTACTTTTTACTGCGAAAAAATATCTCATCTGTGAGAAATCTATATTAAATGTTAAAACGTAAGTAGGGACGAACCCGAGCGGAGGGTGAGTCGCTAGTCTATATATATAAAACAAAGTCGGGTTTGTTTAGTATAGTATAGTATTTCAATCCATGAGCTTGAAAAAGTATCGTCGCGCATTTTATTAAAAACTTGCTTCAGAATTTTGGCTTTATTTCAACTAATAATGAAAATTTGCGAAAAGCGAGGCCGCTATGAACTATGTTAATAATTATTCTCCATCATACAATAAGTCTAAATACTCGAAGAGTTTCAGTTTCTCTGAATAAAAACGTCAAAAATGGGCATTAAATTGAAAAATCACAGTCAAAATGTAATAGGCCTCTTAAAACATGGGAAAAATTCACGAGAAATAAATCTATGCCATACTAAAGAGTCAAAATGTATTATTACGTATAGTATGGATACTATCAATATTTTATGATTTGTGAGCACCAATACTATCGATAGTATCGATAGTATAGTGGTCTGTCAATAGTATTGTAACATTTCCATCTATCGATAGTATCGATACCATCGATTGTATCGATAATATTATCGATATAGCTATCGATAGTAGGGCTTTTTTAAATGAAAACTATCGATAGTGAAACTATCGATATTTCGGCAACACTTCTATGGATACCAGATACTTGATACACTACACATATATATAACTTTAAATAGATACATATTATAAATATAAACAACCATGACTGGAGTACAAACATTCGTGCTCATCACACAAATGAATGCCCCCAGCGGAACTCGAACCCGCGACCGCTGGCACAGAAAGTAGGGTCACTACAAACTGAGCCAAACGTGTCGTCTGGGATATAAAAGAAATACTTGTCAAATTCTTCCTTTTTCTAGTAGTTCCTAGCATATGATTTATTATTATTGTTAGTGGACTATCATGTCTCGTCACGTTTGACCGCACATGAATAAATTTGGACAGTCGTCCTTAATAAACTTAGACACACAATTCGATATCTGTAAGAAACAACATTGTAACTCTGAATTGTGGCAATTTAAAAATAAAAATAATTTTCATTCCATAGAGTGCTATTCCAAATTACTAAAATACTGAATTACAATGTTGTTCATTGCAATGGCGCCAATAACAATTACGGAAATAACTTTGTAAACTGTTTAAACCGATTTTAAAAAAGAGAGGTATCCAATTCGAGTATACTTTTTACTTGACTGCGACGAAGCCTAAAGAAGGGTTATATTTTTGACCTGTATGTATGTATGTATGTATTATCCTATGTTCCCTCGTATTTACTGAACAGCTTAATCAAGTTTAATGATTCGTACAAACTTGGATTCATCTTTATAACGCGAGTGTCATTGCTATATGAAAATAATTAGAAATAAAAATGGCGGATTTCAGGCGCCAATTTGTGTGTCTTTAAAATATTTTTTTCTTCTCTTTATTCATTTAAAAAAAATATGTTTATAACTTTACAATTTTTGAACTAAAGTAACGTATAGTAAAAAAATAAGATTAACATGTCTAGACGTAACTCCATTAAAAGTTAATCATAGTAATAATATAATATACTAATTGTGTGCGTGTGTGTGACACACTATTTATAGTTATGAAGTAAATATGACGAATGACACGTTCGGCTCAGTTTGTAGGCACTCTTACTTGTTGTGCCAGCGGTCGCGGATTCGAGTCCTGTTGGGGGCATTCATTTGTGTGATGAGCACGAATGTTTGTACTCCAATCATGGGTGTTTATATTTATAATATGTATGTATTTCGTATAGTGTATGAACTATCTGGTATCCATAACACGGTCCTTGTAGCGTTTCATGGTACTAGATGGTGCAGTGTGTTAATGTCCCAACATATTAATATATATTAAGTATAATATATGAAAATATTTAGAATCATCTATATACTCTGTGATTTAATAAGTCTTAATCTCTTTAAACGTTCATTTTCCTCGCACTCGTATTAAAGCGACGACATTTCGTCACTGTAGGTACATTGGATTAGTTTAATACTTTATAATCTATTGATTATAACACGACAGTGTTTGTATTTGCGCCAACTTTAGTAATAAATTAAAAAAAATAGAATTATTCTCTACTTTTTATTAGAGTTGAACTAACTACATTAATACTATTGCATTATTCATATAAAGGCATCGTTTATCGATACAATTGCGTCATCTCTATAATGACGGCGTCACATGCAGTATGACGTACTGACGTCACGTCACAGTAACGTCATGAAATGCGTTGTGACACCGTCACATAGAAACCTCTTCCCTTTAGGTAATATTTATTGAAAACGTATATAGGTTACGGAGTGAGGCTATTGATTATGGTAAGGCATTTCTCAAGCTTTTTTGACACCTTAGTAATATAAAAAAATAGGTACAATTGTCTTTTCTTCACTTACGACATCTCTATTATTTGATAAGAGATCTATGTAGTTATTACGCTTATGATAATCTTATAATACCATAATTGATTTCATAATGTGGTAGTATAATACTGCCATTTTGTCACGACCCGTATCATAGTCATCGTATGACGCCGTCACATATATATATACAAATAAAACTATCTTTGCGGATTTTGTCTCTCCCATGACTATGTTGCTTTAAAGCATCCAAAACGTCAGGAACTTAAAATAACAATAAATCCGCGAAAAAAACCGAAAAGATGGTTTTATTTAAAATTGTCATATATTTGAATAAATTTAATAAAAGTATTATTATACATATATTATGTATGTATATGTAAGACACAAATGTACTCACCACATCGCCCCAAACCGGCTGGAAGTCCCTGTGGTGCATCTCGTTGGAGGGCGCCACTTTGCTCGGCTTCATACTGCGGTCGAAGGCCGGCGTGCTCGCTTCGTCTTCATCTGACGATAGCTGGAAAAGGAGACATCTTGTGAGATGTTATCCATAATAATATCTGTCAAGCAATTAAGGGATATAAATCATAATATATATGTATATATGGTCTATCTATTCCATATTAAGCGATTTATATATATATATATATATATATATATATATATATATATATATATATATATATATATATATAATCAAACATTATACAAACCTTTGCTATATTAGGCGAGGACTGGGAGCGATTGAGTCCGGTGGCCCCGGGGCTGTCTGCCGGAGACCCCATGTACGTGTCACCATCTTCTTCCTATAAATTGTTATTTTGAATATAATTTATATATTTATTTTATTAAACAAGCATGTAACAGTTGTATTAAAATCTTTCGAATGTCACAGTGAAGCTGATAAGTTATACAAATTCACACGCTTGTTATATGAAGAGTGAGCCTCATACAAGGAGTCCACTGGGTGCGGATGGCATAAGACCGGCAGACGTGGAAGTTTTCGGCCCATATCCAGCAGTGGAAGTGTTTCGGCTGAGACGGTTAGTAATGATGGTGGTGTAGTAGTGATGTGCTAGTGGTGGCGGTGGTGTAGCAGTGATGATGGTGGTGTGTTAGTGATTGTGGCTGTGCAGTAGTGATGGTGGTTGTGGTGGTGTAGTAGTGATGTTGATGGTGTAGAAATTATGGTGGTGGTATAGTAGTAACGATGGCGGTGTAGTAATGCTGGCGGTGATGTGATAGTGATGATGTTGGTGTAGTAGTGATGACGGTAGTGTAGTAGTGATGATGGTATTGTAGTGGTGATCGTGGTGGTGTAGCAGAGATGGCGGTGATGTAGCAATGATGATAGCGGTGGCGGCGGACCTTGTCCCCGGGCTTGGCGGCGGCGCGCGCCTCGGCCAGGCGGCGCTTGCGCTGCAGCTCGAGCGCCTCGCGCTGGCGGTCCAGCAGGTCGCGGCGCGCGCGCACGGCCGCGATGCGCGCGCGCGCCCGCGCCACGTCGCGCGCCGTCGCCGCGTGCCGGGACCGCTCCAACGCTGCACATGTTATTTAGATTTAAAACCAAATAATTGAATTAATTATTTATTTTTAATCAGTGGGCCAACTCAAAATATTGAGTAAAATTTTTTTCAATTCAATAATTTTATTTTTTTATAAGCTACAAATTTATTTTTTATTCGACCCTAAGATATATGTATGTATTTTATTTATATGTACATTAAGCTATGTACATACATATATATTTGTCAAGTATGTAACAATTTTTTATTCAAAGAATAGCAAACCATAACTCAAGAATACACCCAGATAGATAGATTTCTATAACAAAAATTTCACCCTCTAAAATAAAATAACGACACATAAAATAACTTTAAACTCAATATACCTTAAACATTAACAAATAATTATTTGAAACAAATGACTCACCCTCGGTTCGTCCCTAATTTAATGATTTACGCATACATAGGGACAGACAGACAGCGGGAAGCGACTTTAGTTTTATAATATATATTGATAAAACTCACCCTGCATGTCCATATCGGGAGGAGACTCCTCTGTTGTCTTAGAGATGTCCTCCGCTAACTTCTCTGCTTCCTCCCGTTCTCTTCTCTGATACTCCTCGAGTTGCTCCCGGAGAGATAAGTTTTCTTGTTCCTGTTTAAATAAATATATTTTTTTAATATATTTAATTCATTTTGCTGGACGTCTAAACTTGGTAACACACTTACAATTTTTATATTAAATGAAGCATTTGACAATATTTGTTATATAAAATGTGTACATCAGTAAAATGCAATTTCTTCTAAAAAATGTAAATTTAAACATCAATCATAGAAAATTAATTTATTATATTATGGTAAAATATCATTATTAAGAAACGATTAATTCCAATATTTGTTTTAGTATTATCCTTCTAAAACAATAAAGAGTAAAAAAAAAAACAAAATAAAATTAAATATGGCTTTTATATCAAGCCATATACTTTTAATTTTTAACTTCAGTATTTCATCTATACAGACAAATAAAATTGAAGTGTCTATTTGTATTTGAAGTGTCTGTTTGTTCCGCCTAATCTCCGAAACGGCTGGACTAATTTTAACGGGACTTTTACTGGTAGACAGCTGATATTATAAGGAGTAACTTAGGCTACTTTTAATTTGAGAAAAAGAATTAGGGTTTCGTTTAAAAAAATTATAGTGTACCTAGGGACGAACCCGAGCGAAGTGAGGGTAAGTCGCTAGTTTATTTATATGTGTATATGTGTGTATGTGTATGTGTGTAGTGTGTAGAGTGTGTGTGTGTGTGTGCGTAGCACTGACCATGTCGTACTGCTTGCTCTCGAGCTGCATGAGCTGCGAGATGATTTCGTGCTCGCGCAGCTGGTACACGGCGCGCATGTCGTCGCGCTGCTCGCTCTCGCGCTGCTGACGCACCTTCTCCCAGTCCTGGCACACATGTGTCATTCTCATTAAATAATTAATAACATACGACTCACACTTGACCGATTATAATTGGCCAAGCGCGAGGCGAAAGGAAATATAATAAAACTAGTCTTGACAGATAAAATAAAACTGTTTAATACACACTACATATAAGTCCAAATCATTTTTTTTTATTACTTGTTAAAGGCTTATAGTTTTTACTATAATTACACTAAATATTTATTTACAGTAAAGAAAAAGCAACTTTTTTTTTTTAAATATATAACGATTTTATTATTTCATTATATATTTTTAAGATAATCCATCTTATTTCATATGTTTTACAAAGTCAACCTATTGGTTATGACTAAAACAAATTATATATCTAAAGATTGTATAAATATCTAAACTTATATTTACCTTCCTACTCCCATTAATAAAGTTGCCATTTCTTTATTGCCATACAAATTCTATAATGAAAAGTTTCTAATCTTTTAAATTAATAAAAATAGATGTTCTCTACGTTCCAAAACGATCGATCCGATTGTGATAAAACTCTGATGGGTTACACTGTATATGCCTGCGAAAGTTTCTGGCTTACAAAAAAAGAATTTTCTTTGGACGTTTATCTTTAATGCGTTCCTAAACAATTCAAGCTTAGGGTCGCAGGATGGTAAGACATCTATACTAATATTATAAAGCTGAAGAGTTTGTTTGTTTGTTTGGTTGAACGCGCTAATCTCAGAAACTACTGATCCGATTTGAAAAATTCTTTTTGCATTTGATAGCCTGTTAACTGAGGAAGACAATAGGCTATATATCATCCCGGAAAAGTGTACGGGTCCCGTGGGATAGAATTGTTTTTGTCTAGGGACGAACCCGAAGCGAAGCGAGGGCGAGTCGCTAGTCAGTTTGTATATTTAATTTTTTTTTGAGGTTTTCAGGCAATTTTCAGATTAACCCAGCGGGTGATCTTGTGAAGTTTGGTAGCGATTGAGGGTTTAAGCGCGGGCGAAGCCGCGGTTAATACTAGTACAAAATGAAATAATAACCTGTTCTGCTTCAAGCCTTTGCATTTCGAGTGTCAGTGAAGTATCCGCAATACGTTCTTGTTGATCCAGAATGTTCTGCATACTTTTCGCTCTCTCTTCGTACAGCTGTACCGCTGCGGTCTACAATTGTTTTAAATTATGTATTTATTACTTATACATATAATAAAATTGTAACTAAGCCAAGACTACATTAAATATTTTTTGGAAAATTTTATCTTTTTTTTATATAGACATATATTATCGATGTTATCGATACAGAGGCCGAATCAATAGTATTTTTTTAATTTTTGTCTGTCTGTCTGTCTGTGACCACATCACGGAAAAACTACTGGAGGGATTTCGATGAAATTTGGTATGATGATAGCTGGTTATCCGGGCCAACATATAGGATACTTTTTACTGCGGAAAAATATCTCATCTCTGAGAAATCTATACTAAAGGTTAAAACATAAGTAGGGACGAACCCGAGCGGAGCGAAGGTGAGTCGCTAGTAATTTAATATAACCAAATTTAGTGGTACAATTTGTCTTAATAAAATAATTCATAATATTATCTAATGTTTAGTGTTTAGGAGTATACCAAATATCAAATCACCGATTTTGTTAATTTATGATTATTTATTTGATTATCACATATTTTCTAACAGAGCACAATATACTCGGCAATGATTGTTTTGAATAAAAAAAACACTTTATATGTATGTGTTATTATTTATTGTAATTTAACTACAAAATTGTTTAGAGATTCAAAGAAGACACACGCCTACTAAATTTCAACTGATTTTCCTAAGACTTTTTCTCTTAGGAAAATGACTGTGATTCACAGACGGACATATCGAATTATAAGTTCTGTTTTAACAATTTGGCTACGAGAAAATAATACGTACATATATTATATAAATAATAATAATTATAATAATGTTAGTCACTCACTTTACTACTCCTATCCACCAGGGGCTCCGCGGGCTTGTTCACCCTATTGCTGGAGACGGGCGGAGGACTCAGGTCCGAAAAGTTTGGATAATCTATACCACCTAATAAAATATTTAATATTAATAAAAATAAAGTTTTTTTTTAATTTATAATGTTTTTTTATTTATTTAAGTAAACGAAAATAAAAAAAAAATACTTCTTCATATTTCAAGTGTTTATTATTTTAGTCTAAAGAACAAACAAACATCGCAAATATAGTAATAAAGTATAATTTGAGAATTAAAAGAGTCACTGTTATATGTTACGAGTATAATCAGATGTTACATACAATTCGCCAAGCAGGTGAGTTTAGGAGATGTGTTCAAGAAAAAGACAAACATATCAATATAATTAAGACATCGTTCTCCTTGTGGGATAAATAATAATAAATCCAATTGGCTATTTGACAATTCTAACGATAAAATATTTAATCTGTTGGAGACAGTAGCTTATGGGTCCACAATAATTATACAATATGTTTTTTGCATTAAAATAAATTGTAAATATTTCATTTTTGAAAAATAAATTTGAGTTTTTTTATCTGTGGATTACAAATACTGAAACGCTGGCGGCCATGTTTGTGCAGCGTGTGACGTCACATCGCACATAACAAAACATCGTGTGTTTTATCGTTTGCAGTTTGCTGAGAAGATCACTCTAAAATATTTTAATTAGTGCTTGTGAGAAGTTTAACGAAATGGAGCCGGGTTACACAAAAGCTGATAGTGCAAATTTACCAAAAATAGATTCATTTATGGTTGCAAATTTTTTTGCATGTAATCCTGACTTTTGCTCAGCCGAGTTTCGGAATGTAAAAACTTCCGTGTAAGTACCGAAATGAACAAAGTAATTATGTATAATTTATTGGTAAAAGTTAATGTGTATAGTTCTTAAGTCAAGTAGTAAAAATTTTATAAAATAATTTTAAATTACTTAAAGGCTATGTTGATAATTTTAGATCTTCGCGACAGTCGTATGTATGGTGAATAATAAAAATAATACTTTTAAAATTAATAAAAATAATGTCATAAAAAGAATTGTTTTTATGACATGTTTTATGTACAAAATACTGGATTAAGTTTAATTTATTTCAGTAACTGAGAGGCTAAATTGATTGCTTTTAAATACTTACATCGAAGTGATCTTCACAAAAAAAAAAAATGCAGATTTATCAGATGTAAAATTCAACTCTCAGCGTGCTAATTGTAACCACTGCTTTCGACGTTTAGGACATTTAGGGACGTGTATAAACAATTTGTCAGGATATTTAATTGTAGAACTTTTACACATAGGTACGGCACACGTCTTGTAGCTTGTCATTTTCATAAAAAATATTTATATTCTAAATATATATATATATATATATATATATATATATATATATATATATATATATATATATATATATATATATATATATATATATATATATATTAACTTATATGAGCTTGCCAATGAAAAAGCTGCAAACTTTTAGCTTAAAATATGTTTAAGAGTTGGAGCATCGTAGCATGGAAAATATATAACATGTTATATTCTCCATGCATCGTAGTTAGCTTTACTTAGTTTATTGCGATATGACGTCACAGCCAGGAATGTCACGTGATGTGCTGTTTTCGCGCGACTTTCAAATTACTGAAAAATTAATATATTTTTTTCCGAATAAATAACGCTTTTTTCAGAAAAAAATAATTGTAAGAGGTATAAAATGAACCTACGTATGTTTTAAAATATCTTTCCGAAAACTGTCAAATAGCCAATTCAACTAATAACTATACTTATGATTAATTCAATACTCTTGTTAATAGCTTCAAAACGTGTTAGTTGAGGACAGATTTCATCCTCAATCGTATCGTAGAAAGGACCTTATGATTAATCCAAGAGTACATGATTTTTTTTATTATATAACAAAAAAAATTATGTCCAATATACATATAAGGTTGAATTTTGTTTATTACCTAACATAATATCATCAAGTGAGCTCTCCTGCGACGGCGGCACCGCCTGGGGGTTGGTCGTGAAGGCGGGGTACTTCAGCAGCCAGTCCTCGTACCCCCCGCACAGTGCTAGGGGTTGCCTTGAATATTGCACTTTTACATCCCACTGAAAGGAAAAACAATTATTTTTATATTATAAACTAGCAACGTACCCCGGCTTTAGGTGGGGTCCCTGCGTGCCTAACGTAAGCCTATGTGTTATTCCAGGTCATATATTATGTACTAATACATACATACAAAATTATACTCATATCTGTTTAGCCGTTTCTGAATGTAAGAGGAACAAACATACACAAACAAATTGTTGTTCACGTCACTTCCCTCAGCTCCTAGATACACCGTGTACATTTTTTAATATTTCTTTCTAATACATTACGTACCAACTACCAATAAGTCACTCTGGTGAGCGCGCTCATTTGGAAAACCAAGTGAAGCGAGTTCAAATCACACCTATGATATTTTTATGTGTAAATTATTTTCAATATTATGATTACAACTTGTCTGACGGTGAAGGGAAACATCGCGTTGGAATCTGCATACATGAAAAGAAACCACTTGCTTTCGAAAGACATGTGAAGTCCACCAACCCACTTATTAAAACGTTTTAACGTTTTAATATTTAAACTTTAAAAATGTATACATATTACCTATGTATATATATTTAGAGTAACAAACAAAACAAGAAACTGGTTAACGTTATTTTAGTAATTAAGTTTGTGTATGTACTCTAGTTGGTAAGCCTTATTCAATAAATTTAAAAAAAAAAACCACACTTGACAAACGTGGTGAAGTATGACCTGTTCCTCCCAATCTTCGATGCGGGAAAGACCTATGTCCAGTAGCGGGAAATGTTCTAAATAAGAAGAAAATGAGTACCTTAAGCAATATAGTCTTCAACAAATGTAACGTCTTCCCAGGTATCACAGCCGAGCTGCTCCAGTCCAACATCACTATGAGGTCCATAGAGGCGCGCTCGGCCCACACCGGCCGGGAGGCCGCGGGTAGATTGTTTTCTAGAACATTCGCTGACTGTCTGCAAATATTATGTAGAATTGAAATTATCTTATGAATTGTGTTATGAGTAATCTTGGCTTCACTTCGGCCATCGTTTCTACCTCCTATCTCGGCAAAAACATCTTTTGTCTGACATAAAAAGCAGTCAGTATCCGGGTGTAGGACCAAGAAACCCTACCATTTTATTTGTAAGACGATGTGATCGTTCAATTATGTATATTGTTAACAATATTAACAATATTATATTCAAAAGCACTTGTAATAAGTCTAATTGAATAAAAGTTTATTTCATTAATAAAATAATATGAAAATCAGCTGGTTATTAATAGATTTTATGACATTGTTATTTTAACAAATTTGGAGAGGTGGGAGATTTAATCCAAACCATCTGTTATGTAGGACATTTTTTTTTTCATTAATATTGGATTATCTCAAGATTATATTGTAAAACAACCTGTTAATAATAACATTTAAACAACCATTTTTCGACATGTTCCGAATCAATCCACAATTTTATTTTTGTAGGAGGAAAAGTTCAGCATGTTATTAATTAAGAAAAACCCGTGGTGTACTGTATACTATATAGTAGAGACTATATATGGCTAAATAGAAATATATATGTATGTATGTATTCAGCCCTTTTTTTAACGTCCCACTGCTGGGCACGGGACTTTACATGTCTTTCGAAAACTAGCTAGGTTCTCTCAGACATGCAGGTTTCCTCACGATGTTTTCCGTCACCGTAAGGCAAGTGGTAATCAAGTTAGAAATGATTCGCACATGAAAATATCAGAGTTGCGAGACCCGGGATTTGAACCCGCTTCACTCGGTTTCCCAAGCAAGCGCGTTACCACTGGGCTATCACTGCCATATATATGAAATATATATGGATGAAATATATATGGCTAAATAGAAATATATATGGATAAATTTCAAGGACTTCATTCTGACCGCAATAACTGTATCGCACCTTGGGTGGCGGAATATCACTAGTGCACATGATATCAAGACTACAGAACATTTCCTGCGATATTGGTTTACAATATTTTAATCTATATAATAAAATTATAATTTAGTCGAATCTGTACGTTAAATATTTTTTGGAAAATCTTATTGAAATAGTCATTATTATCGATACAGACACCGAATCTATAGTTTTTAGAATTTTTGTCTGTCTGTCTGGGAACGCATCATGAGAAAACCACTGGACAGATTTTGATGAAATTTGGTATGATGATAGTTGTTTACCCGAGTCAACAAATACGATACTTTTTACTGCGAGAAAATATCTAATCTCTGAGAAATCTATACTAAACGTTAAAACGTAACTATTATTAGTAATTATTATATTTATTATTTCTTCACCCATTTTCTTTTATGAAAATATTTGGCCACATTATGACAAATTTCTAAATGACAGCTTTTAGAGATAGCTCGCTATCTTGAGAAATTTTATCTGTTGAATAACTATGTATGGATGGATTTCTGTTTAAATGTATATGTATCGATTTATTATTTACAATTTATATATTTTATCTATTAAAGTTCGTGTACACCGCCTACCGGATTTATAAAAACTTGCACCTCCACATCAAGGTTGTCTAGAAGAGATCGCTTGGCAACAAGGCCACCTTCCGTACATCTTTTCTTTGTGTTTATGTATTTTTCTTTGTATCTTTTTCTTGGTGTACAATAGTGTAATTGAAGTGTAATAGAACTGGCATGCTTTGAAGCCATTAACAACTGAATTGAATTGTATCTGTTGAATATGTACTATGCTATAATTCAGTATACTGACTAAATGGTATTATTTCTTCAGTCATATTATAGCTAGTCTATAATATACTACAAACTATAGATTATAATTTGTTGATGACTAACTTCTACATATTACATTCATATATTTCAAGTTGAGTTCAGACCATTGTGGTCAGTTAGCTTCATTTTCTTATACTTTAAATGACAATAAAAATATGTTAAAAAAGACTTTTGTCCCCATAAATACTACACGTATGGAGAAGTTCAGAGGTAATATTGTAGCAAAACTTCCTTATTTATCTTACAATAATGACCCCAACTTCTTATATAATTCTTTGTTTAAATTAATAAAAACAGAATTTTCTACAATATTTACTTCTAAAACAGTCAATTCAGGGGGTCTCTTGTCATTTAGTGAATGGGCAACTCCTGGCATCTACAAGAGCAGGCAAAGACTATATGAATTGTATGGTGAAAAAGCTTATAATCATAGTACATCGTTTGCTTCTTTTGTAAGTGCCTACTCAAAAATGTTTAGGAGAGTATGTTCCATGGCAAAATCTTTGTATATTAAAGACAAAATAAAAAATGCACATAATAAAGTAAAAGTGACATGGAACATAATTGCTTGTGAAAGTGGGAGAGTCACAGATCGCAGCTTCGATTTTAAGTTGAATATAAACAATAATTTTATTACTTCAAACCAAGAAGTTGCATCTGAGTTTGAAAAATTTTTCACTGACATTCCAATTTCAAGAACGCAATCACTCAATTCATCTCCCGCTATTGCCGAATCTTTACTTAAGAAACATGTTAAAGAATGTAATGTAGTATTTAAATTTAAACCTGTATACCCCAAAGATATCATTGCAGCCTTCAAAAGTTTGGATCTCAAGAAAACCGCTGACCTATGGGGTATATCTGTAAAAGTTATTAGCTCGGTAATTGATGTTGTTGCACCTCATTTAGCTACTGTATTTAATAGCAGTATAGAGCATGGTGCGTTTCCTGATCTAATGAAACACAGTAAAATTATTCCTATTTTTAAATCAGGTAGTACCTTAGACCCTAATAATTTTAGACCAATTTCGGTACTGCCAACGTTTAGTAAAATTTTTGAGAAAATCATACTCGCGCAAATGTTAACGCATTTCAATGCACACAATCTACTTCATAAGAAACAGTTTGGATTTACGAAAGGCCGCTCCACGGCAGATGCTAGTGTTGAGTTAGTAAGAAATATTTTTGAGGCTTGGGAAAGGTCACAAGATGCACTTGGGATATTCTGTGACTTATCCAAGGCCTTTGATTGTGTGCATCATGAGACGCTGATCAGGAAACTGCATCATTATGGTATTAGAAATAAGGCACTCGACCTTTTGAATTCGTATTTAAATAATAGAATACAGAGGGTTGATGTTAATGGTAAGAGATCTCCTGGAGCTCCGTTAGATATGGGGGTTCCGCAAGGGTCTATTCTCGGCCCCTTTCTTTTTCTAATTTATATTAATGATTTGCCATCTTTTGTACAGGACAAACATGAGATAGTATTGTTCGCTGATGACACTTCACTTATTTTTAAAGTGAAGCGAAATTTGCTTATGTACGACGATGTAAACGATGCTCTCTCAAAGGTTGTCTATTGGTTTGATTCAAATAATTTATTATTAAATAATAAAAAGACAAAATTAATAAAATTCACAACACCCAATGTTAAACTTGTTGATAATGGTGTAATATTAAATGGGGAAATGTTAAAACCGGTAGAGTCCACTAAATTCCTGGGTATTATCATAGATTCCAAATTGCAGTGGGGCCCCCATATTGAGGGACTAGCGAGTAGACTCAGCTCTGCAGCGTTCGCGGTAAAAAAAATTAGACTTCTTACTAATGTAGATACAGCTCGCATAGTATATTTTAGCTATTTTCATAGTATTATGTCGTATGGTATCTTACTCTGGGGAAATGCAGCAACTGTTAATACGATTTTTGTACTGCAGAAAAGAGCTATTCGTGCAATTTATAGTTTAGGTCCTAGAGTGTCATTAAGAGATAAGTTTAAAGAAATAAAAATATTGACTGTTGCTTCTCAGTACGTGTACGAATGTGTTATGTATGTTCGTAAAAATATACACGAATTTCCCAAGAATTGTGACATGCATAACTTTAATACTAGGAGCAAACACAAACTTGTAATGCCTGTAACTCGTTTAAAGAGAGTCAGTAATTCTTTTTATGGACAATGTATACGCTTGTACAACAGGATCCCAGAAAATGTTCAAAAAGCTTCTATCATTAAATTCAAAAAAATTGTTAAAGAATGTTTGTGTGCTAAAGGCTATTATACAATAAATAATTTCATAGAAGATAGCACGCCTTGGGAATGAAGTGATCGCCTCCAGGCTACTTCAACTTTATAAAAATATTGTAAATTACAATTTATTAAAAAAAATATTAGTCCCGCTGAGTTTCTTTCGCCAGTTCTTCTCAGGTCTGAGGTTTCATTTTTCCGAACTGGTAGTAGACTCATGACGTTCAGTAAAAAATTGTAATAATTTAATGCTGAATAAAATATTTTGAATTTTGAATTTGAATTTGAATTTTGAATATTATTCATGGAGTATCGGTAAGGATTTGTTATATCCAGACTTGACAAAGTTTTTTTCCAACTTAATTCACAAATATGTATTATCATAATTCTTTCTGGTAGCTTACTTTAATAAAATGTTCATAAATAATAGCTTATATACAACCTTCCTAAACAACTCTTTTTTTGGTAAAAACTATATTAACCGCACAAACCCAAGCTCAAAGAGGTGGGCGATTAAATAACTTACAGCTTAAAGTGGTGGGCAATGAAAGAATTCTTTATAATATGTATTGATTAATTACTATACGTACCCAGGCGATATACACTCCTCGGGCACACTGATACAAGCCGGATGGTTGATATGGGATTCGATATAGTCTTTCCCTGGACGTGCATCCATTATCATTACTTTCAATTTGCTACTCTTCAATATTGTATACAGCTGTTCACTTTTGATTGTAACTTCATCGGGACCTGTTATAATAAGATAATCTCAGTTAATATTATAAATACGAAAGTTTGAATGGATGTTTGTTACTCTATCACGACAGAACGGCTGAACGGATCTGGATGAAATTTGGCACAAAGATATATAGTCTGGAATGGTACAAAGGTTATTTTGTATCTCGGAAAAATGTACGGTTCCCGTGAAATAGATTTGTTTGTTTTTCACTAGAGACGAAACCGATCGAAGAGAGGGTGAGTCGCTAGTAAAATCTAAGTTTAAAAATAAATTGATCAGTTACATTATCACACTAATATTATAAAAGTAAGTTTGTCAATGAGTGTGTTTGTTTTCGCTACTTCTTTTGATTGTAACAATTATGAAAAAAATTAGAATGAAGATAACTATATCTTATATATTATAAGTTAACATATAATTTCTATTTATTTACCTACCACATCGGCAGAGAATATTATTATAGAATATTTATTTTTGGTATGAAGATTAATAGAATCAATAAAGGTCATTTTTATTTATATGTACATGTTTCCATTAATTAAACATGATATAAATATCTTTTACCCCTTATTTGATACTAGGGACCTACCTGGGTGCATTCCTAGGTATGTTTTAATTTTTTTGAGCAGAACCCTAATCCTTTTTTAAAAATAAAAGTAGGCTAATAAACTCCTTATAATATCAGATATCTACTAGTAAGTCTCGTCAAAAACTGTCCAGCCGTTTCGGAAATTAGCCAGAACAAAAGACAGACAAAAAGGTAAAAGATTGTGTTTTTCTTATGTATACTTATCTATTAATGAATATAATTTTATATGCATTTAGTAAAAAGTTGTTATTTTGAAATTACAAACAGACACTTCAATTTTATTTATCTGTATAGATGATAATATTCTATGCCCTTTAAAGAAAACTTTAGTGGAACATACATATTTTATAGTGTTATAAAATAAAATGGCTCAACATACAACACACTATGCATATATGTGGCTTCTCTACCAAGATAATCATATTTATTAAGTTACTTCGTCAGTTTTTAATGCTCATCATTATTTTCTTAACTTTACATAATAAAATACTGTTTTCAATTTTTATACTCTTTTCCCAAAAACAAACAAAAAAATTAGGATTAACTTTAGTTTAGAAATTAAAATATACTTCATATAAAGTATTTTATGTTGATATATTATATCTAATCATACCTGGAAGCCCATGAGGTTGTGGATCATTCACAGTTATATTTTCTATAGCTTTCTTTCGGTTCTCATCAATTTTCTTTTTAATCATTTCATGTTCTTTTATATCCTGTAAGCGTTGATGTTCTTCTTCTTTTTTATATCTAAAAAGTATATTTACAAATAATAAAATTAAGAAATAAATTAAAACATAATTGAATTAATAACTATTTCTATATATTCATTACACTTACCTCATAATTAAACTATTTTTTAACTTCTCAGCAGCATCTAAGGCTTTGTTTGGATTTTTTATACCAAGCATATTATTGAAATAAGTTTTGTCTTTCAAATAGTCCTTATCTTTGCTAATATATGCAACTATCCGAAGGTATTTCATATATTGTACGTAAGAATATTCCTCATCACCTTTTTCCCGGGCCTCTTCGGCAGCTTCAAAGAGCTTTTGTGCCGTTTTGCATAACCTGTACCAAATAGACATTTAATCATAACATAACACTTTTTCTGGACTAAAATGTATATCAGAAATTAGAAATACTTACATAGTGGCTCTCTTCGATTTTAAATCAGGTACATTGTGTAATTTGTCCAAATCTTCTATGCACTTCCCCAGATGGAGTTGTAAACGACGCGTCTCTGTCATTTTGTACGACTCGCAATCACTGCACTATGTAAAGAAATTTGAAAATATTTAAGTCCCTAGGACCTTACTGATTACATTTGGTATTAAAACACAAAAATTGTTTTCGAATTACATCAGGAAAAACAAAAAAGTTGAGAATACAAATAACTCTCCTGAAAACGTCACAGTTTTTACGTTTTTGTCAGTTCACTTGTCATTTTGTCAATAATATTGTCTATGGCTACTATTCATTCATTTAATTTTACGTTTTGATTTACGCAAGCTCTTATCATACATACATTTTCTAGTTTACTTAATATTATACATACAATATATGATAAATATTCTAATTTTATTAATTTTAAGTAAATTAAATTGAACCTGTTTAGTAAATTGAAATTATATATATATTTTTAGTAATAAAATGATACACAATAACCCTGACTGACGTACGTTATATGTATAGCTATGGTAACTTGCAAAACAGCGCAAGCTGCGCAAGTTTTCATGCGCAATGAAAACTTCCTCGATTCTCCTGGTCGATTGCGGTGTTCCATTTAGTTTTTCAGCTGATCACGCTTTTCACGGGCGCCTTTCAGTCGCGTGTGTCATGTGCGAAACTGTCGCAGCGTAGTAAGACTAGTGCTTGTGTACTGTGTAGTTGCTAGCTAGTGGCAGTGAAAATGTTTTCAGGACTTACTAATCAGGTCAGTTCTTGGATGGGAGCGGCTAAGGGTGAGCCCCAGGATGAAGAAGTGCCGACTCCCACAAAAGAAGCGACAGTCGAAGCTGCAGCGGAGGGCGAAAAACAAAGGTTTCTTGTTTCTTTTGTTTACATATTTCTTTTGATAATTTTTGTCTAAATTATTTCTAGATTTAAAAACTAGGCCTGCGGCAGTTTTCTGGACTCTTTTTTTCTTTTAGGTAATATTTAGGAGAAATATTTATACACTTTATTTGTGTAATACTGTTGAAAATTGAAATTAAGAATCGCAGTTTTGCGCAGTCCGATATAATACGCCTTTCACACTTCGGCGCGGTATTCAAAATTTTGTGGGTTGTAAATTCTGGTTGTTGCATAATATACTTATTGATCCAGCATAGGTAATGTAAATTATGATATTTAGGTCAAGTGTTACAATGTCTGACTCATTGCCAAGTTGTATTAAAAATAAAAGGCTATATTTCAAAGGGTTGAAATATATTAGATGAATCTCATATAGGAATACCATTACTATTACTATAGATAAAAATAATAATATATTTTTTTTAAATAAAAATTTATTTGCAGTCCAACTAAAGGTGGCAAGCTGGATCTCATAACAAATGTGAAGTCACAGATGTCTGGGTGGCTTGGATCAGGGATCCCAATTCCTGGACTTAGAAAAAATGAGGCAGGATCTACTGATGTACCTGAACCTGCTGCTGAGCCAGTAGAAGCCGCAGAACCCAAACCTGAAGCCAAAGATGATGATGATAACTCTAGGTATAATAGGTACGAGGGGTTGACAGAAGCAATGAGTTTGCTTATGCAATTGTTAAAGAGATATGGTGTGTCATTTCTAATCCAATGGGAATTTCTATTTTAATTTGCATGTACAAAAGTAACCATAATTATTTTTTCACTCTTATTCTGTTATGTAACGTTGTGGGATAAGAAATTGCATACCAATATGAATTTATTTTACTGTTTTATAAATCTTAAAATAATCTGTTAATTTTACAAAATCAGCACAAAAAAAAATAGTATAGCAAAAAATTGTGTTAAATTGGAGCTTTTTTTCATAAATTTTTATTATTTTCTCAGCTTTTGGCACATTTAGCATCTTAACTTTTGATTGGCACACCCAAAATTTTCTCTACCGTTACATAATCTTTTAAAGTCTGATATTCAGACAGTTCCCTCATAAATAATCTTCAGTAATGTTTGTTAAAGAAAATAATGTACAATTTAAACTAAGGAATTAAATTAATTTAAATATTTTTGAAATTTCACATTAAAAAAATCATTATTAACATCCTTTCTCATAGTTTTAAAAATATTTAATTCGACTAGAAATGTTGAATTTGTTTTTAAGTTTTAATTTTATTAGATTTTGAATAGATCTACACCAATATAGTGAACTCATTTATTCTGCTCAATCCCCATTTTTAATCATTTTTGTGCATTTAATATTATAATATTTTTTTCTACAATATAAGAGCATTGTATCGTTTTGAAATAGGTATAGATGAGATTGTATTACTAAGATAAATTAATAATTAAATAAATAATCTCGTCTACATTTTTCTCTTGAAATAAAAAAAAAAAGCTTTTTTTTAATATATGCATTGCTCTAATATTTCTGTGTAATGTCTGTCATATTGTCTATTAAATATTGTTTTAAAACATTGTTGTGGGCTTTTGTCTGTGCTTAAAATATATATATCTTGGAATAAAAAATAAAAAAAATTGGTGGCATCTTCTCAAAATGGCACACTTTAAAGCAATTAGCAAGAAAATTTCATTGAATTGATCTTGTCATAGCAAAATGAAATATTTATTAACACCAATGAAATTAAATGCACTATTTTGTATTAGTCTTTAGGAGTGTCACATAACTCAGTTCATGGACTGATGTGATTTCACACTACTTCATACCTTTAAATATACAGAAATATACAATAACTTATCAAAAAATTATAATCTATCATAAGTCATAAGTCATTTTGTAACTTTTTTTATGTAGAAAATTGTATAGACACTGTCAGTTCTTGTAATTTATATTGTAGTTTTATTTAGAATTTAGAATTCAAGGGTGGGAGAGTTTCAATGCGTTTAGCAGAAACAAAGTGAATTTAGGACACGGATGAATATGTTACGAATTTTTCACCATATTACATTATTGTACAATGGTTTTTGTTGAATTTCTAATGAAATTCGTAATAATTATTCCTATAATGGTGTTTCGTTAACAGTGCAACGGGTGGAGCGGATAGTAGGCCCGCGTCGACCGGCGGCACCCCCACCGAGGATCAACCCGCTGGAGTTGGTAACGGTAAGTTTTATATCTTGTCTACTAACCCAGCGGTTCCCAAATGATGGTCCGCAGAACCCTAGGGTTCCGTGCAAGGGTCACAGGGGTTCCGGGTTCCGTCCGAGATCTAAGTAAAACGCTGTCAGACATGAAATCTAATTTTAGTGCTATTATAAATACATATTGTCAAAAAATTTCATCCATCATCATCAAATTAAATAGTTGGGTTTTATTTTTCATGAAATAAATACAATTATGTATAAATATTAATATTTTTCATTTATTATTTGTTCTTTCAACTGAAATGAGTAAGTATTATAACTCACAACACAATCAGCTATTATCAAAATGGGGATACGTTAAAAAATTATGATCAATTAGGGTTCCGTGGCCAAAAAAAAATTGGGAACCGCTTAACTAATCCATACAGTCTTAACGAAGGCATTTAGATTAAGTGCGGGGCGTGTCGGATGAGACGCGGGTGAGATGCACCCGATTGTCATACTTAATTTTGTATGCCAGTCGGGAAACGCCCTAGGGGCTGACAGGTATAACTGTAACTTGTCACTAGATGGCACTACGGTGTTACCTTTGAACCCGTTTGCTATTAAAATTGGTATTTTTTGTCTACCCTTGCATTTGACAGCATTTTTATATTAAAAAAAAAACTATAGCGATCGTTCGCTTTATGAATGTTTATACTGTGGATTTACCATATTTGGTATTTTAATTTGTACGTAAAAAAATGACGATATCGATTTGCTTGTATAAGTCTAAATTAATAATATATATTTTTTATTCGTAGTAGTTATCAGTTTCAACATTCGAAAACGAGAGTTTGTTTCGAATTGTCCTTTATCTAGAAATTTACCGGCCTGAGTAGAAATTTTGATGACATTTCGAAACTAGAGCCAAGTTAATACTTTTATAGTAAGAATTAATCATATTACGAATTCTTACTTACTAAATAGTTGGCACTTGTTTCGAATTGTGCTTAAAACTTATTCTAGACCATCCGGTAGACCTATAGCAATATGGAAGGTTCTCGAAATTAGTTGTCGTTTCGTTTGAACGTCATAAAAACTAGTATTAAAGACAGATAAGCTTGTTTCATGTAGCAGTCTTTGTTTATTACGTACAGTATTTTATAGGTGTGTTGTTGCTTTATTAGAATTACTAAATATATTTTGAAGTTATGATTTTTTTGAGGTAGAGAAGAATATTAAATATATAGTTGATGGTAGTTTATAAATTTTAATTATACATTTTATACGCACTTTTCTGCAATTCCATTTAACTTCCTAGCAGCATTTTAGTAAAATTTGTGATATATTTAGTTAAAAAATAATACCGACTTCAAAATCAGTATAAAAGTAATTATTGCATACTTAGAGGTGGATTTAAAAATAAAGGAATCATGAAAATTGGTTTACAATTAGCGAACACGCCCGAATCCGAATAGAGTACATCTTCCCTCTTGAAGTCGGTCAAAGGCTTAATTTTGTTTCTAATTTATTTTAAAATATAGAGTTCATTTGAACCTTACAACAAAACGTGTGTGTGTACTTTGTACGGACGTAAGAAGTTATACTTCTTTGGGGAAACGGAACAAAAATAGCTAAAGATTTCATCCCGTATGTCACAACTCTCTGTTTGTAAAAGGAAAGCAGCTAACTTCATCATGTCGCTTTCAGCTAACTTCTTTATGTCGCTTTTTGGCTGTTGGTGTGCGCGCGCATCGTAAAAATTTTACTCTCGTAATTTTTCCAAACGTGCCAAAAGAAGTATAACTTCAAAAAATCGATTACATTAAGATTGCATGAAGAATTCTTTTTTAGTATTTTTATTAGTTACACCTACCTGTAGACACTCACTTTTAATTTTTTTTATTTTTTTTGTAGATGCTAGATTTTACATTTTTTTTTGTTATGCACATTTCCAGGTCAACAGAATAAAAAGTTGTTCACAGTAGATGCCATCGAAGTGCCAGACATGCAAGAGTGTTAGTAATTTTTATTTTTTTTTAATAGTAAGTCTATTTCTAATTCTTTGGCTTGGCTTTATTTAGCATGAAGATGTTGGTAATTTTTCTTAGTAAATTCGTTTTTCCCAGTAATACGTTGTGAACTTTAAAGTGCTCGTATATCAAGATTTTTTCTGAGAGTCTCTTTAGCAGTCAAAATGGCGGACTAAAGTAACGAGCAAGACCTTTAGTGGGAATTTATTAACGCTTTTTTAATTTTCAGTAACATTCGTTTTAATTTTTTTTAAGGTAAAGTTAAAATGATATTTTTTATTAGTTTTTGAATTCTGTAAATGTAATAAGATGTATAAAAAATACGACGCACCGAGAAATTTTACTAAAATATATTACCTACATGTTTAAAATTTTTTTTTTCATATAATGTCTTCCACTCTTAGTAATGGTCAAAATAACTTTGCTTTCTATACATTTCATAATTTGTCAGTCTCAGACTCAGTTTCAGACGTGTCAGTCTCAAAGTGCGTATAATATTTTATCAAAAAATAACGCCATTGTCCCATACTCCACTGAATAGAGCAACAATTTTTCTTGCGTGATGGCAACATTTTTTCTTTCTACCAACATTATGAAAGGTGCAAATGTAGGTAGCATTAGATTTTTTCTCAAACATATTCTTAAATTTTACAAAATAATAAATGTGTAATTATGCAAACTGCACATAAGCCTCTGAAGCTTACACTTGATATGTATAATATATTTAATACTTTTCGTTTTTTTTTTAAATCGGTAAAACTATTGTTGCTTTTATTGGAATGTACGAATGAATTATGACACCGTAAATATTTTCGAATTTGTTAGAAAATGCACAAATATATTATAAAACTAATTTCCCAATAATTCGGAAAAGAATGATAAAGCACTTTCAGAATCTTCAATAAACTTGGCTTCGTTTGTGGATGTGCCAAGTAGGTTATTTGAGTATACATGAATTAGATATTCATGTTATAGATTCATTTACATAACACTAATGTTTATTTATTCAAATCTTGATAACTAAATTGATATTCTGTGCCTGCTTATTCATGAAAGGCTATGGGAAAATGCCAAATTACTTGGCCCCTAGCATCTTAAATTGAAATAATTTCATGATGTAATAGGCAATTAACTTTAAAGCTTTTATGCTACGAAAATTAATTAATTATTAATTATTATTTAAGAAAATCAGCCATCATTATTTTTTCTACTATTTTGAATCTCCTTTTATCTCTTGGGTATGTAGGTCATCGTATTGATTTTAAATACTGTGATGCCTTCAGTACGCTTTTGGTATTACACAATGTCCATTTGAATTTTTATTTTTAACTAGCGACTCTCCCTGGCTTCGCTCGGGTCCGTCCCTAGGTACGTTTTAACGGTTAGTATGGAATAGATAGACTATATTATATGTATATATAATTTTTCCAACTTAAACTTGAAGCATTGTTGTAGATGCTATGTCGCCACTATTGAAATTAATCCGAAGTAGTGATTTCCATGCAAAATAAACAATTTTGAACTTTTCGATTTTCCAGCTATTCTTATAGGTTTCCCCTATTTTTTATGTTTAAACCACCCCTAACACAACCCTAATAAAACGAAAAAAAATTATTCAAATCGATCCAGCAGTTTTTGAGTTTTAACGAGACAAACAAACGGCAATTGATTTTTATATATATAGATTTCCATAGAAGTTTTGGTATTACAAGACGATTATGATGAATAATAAGATTATGATGTACACTTTTTATAATCCATATCGTTAATAGAAACCTAAAAGTATACGGGAAAGACATGTTCTTACTACAGGCTTAATAGATAATTCCCATATATTTTAAGCTTTCTTTAATACCAAATATAGCATGCCAAGTATAACGCCCCCTTTATTTCGTCTGTTTTATTTGTATTTATGTAATACTTGACTAACTGAAGGCGATTTTGATTAGCTAAACACTTTTTTTTGACTTGGCAGTGACCACAAAGGCAGTGGCCGGTGCCAAGTCACTTGGCAACTTCCTCTACTCTGCGGTGAACAAAGCCGGTGCTAAAGTGAGCGAGGCCGGTGCCAAGATAAAGAAGACCGTCGAAGAAAACGTGAGTAGTAGATTAAGTTACAGGTCTTTATAATAGTAGAGTAGAAAGTATGAAGTAAACTTTGAAGTTTTATACTGACACTAAATTTGACGGATTTATTTTGGCATTTTGGGGTCAGTTATTTTAAATTTTTGCTGAGAGAAGGAGGCAAGTGACTTAATTGCTCTTAGAATAGGAGTTGCTACAATATTAATTGTGAGATTTCAATAAATTTTGAAGTTGATGTATTTTTTCAATTAAAATATATTCGTTGTCTGTGTTAATCTAAAATAACGGTAAACTTAAATCTATATCTATACACATAATAAAAGTGTAACTGATTGCTGTCTGTACATGGAAAATATTTGAGAAAACTATTAACGCAATAGAACCCAAAACAATGATTTTAAAAAATTTCGTCTGTTTGTCTGTGCGTTTGTGTTTGCGCTAATCTCCGAAACGGCTTAACCGATTTGGGTGCGGTTTTCACTAATGTACTGTGGTAAGCTTCACTTAACATTTAGTATTTGTTTTATTTTAATCGTTCATAAATAAAAAAGTTATGTCAGTTTAAAGAATCACCTAGGGACGAACCCGAGCGAATCAAGGGTGACTCGCTACAGTCTACAATATATTCTCTTGGGTATGTAGTGATAACAATGACATTTTATTGATAATTTATTGGATATTTAACCAAGATTTATTGGATATAAGAATAAAAAAAAACATATTCTATTATATGTATATATATTATATGGACTCTTAATTATTTATGAGTAACAGACAGTTCTATTGAAACGAATAGGTTTTAAAAAAAATTTTGACATAATTTTTGGTATGAAATGAGAGCTGTATTTATGTTTCAAACATTTTATTTACATTTTTACAGTATCTTTTGATAGAAATAATATTAAAATGATAAAATATTTTACAACGTATTAGATGTATCCATATGACCTTAGTCATTCTATGCATTATCTAAATGAAGTTAAGTATTGATCTGCATTGGACAAAATGGCGGACGTTAAACAATATGTTGCTAAAGAGAAAGCTTTTGTTTAAATCATTGTCCTGAAACTTATTATAATTAATATATTATAATAGTATGACATTTAACATACTTTATTACATATAGAATAATCTCTATGTCTCATGGTTAAAGATAATATTTTCTAATATATATTATTTTAAAGTAGGGGGTCAGTCCATAGTCCACCATGCTGGCCAAGTGCGGGTTGGCGGACTTTACATGTCTTTTGAAAACTTGCTAGGTTCTCTCAGACACACAGGTTTCATCGCGATGTTTTAGTTTACAGTAAGACAAGGTGCAGTCATGTTCGAAATGGTTCGCACATGGAAATATAAGAAGTGCGAGACCCGAGATTTGAACTCGGTTTACCAAGTAAGGCAGTGGTAGCCCAGTGGTAACGCGCTCGCTTGGGAAACCGAGTGAAGCGGGTTCAAATCCCGGGTCTCGCACCTCTGATATTTTCATGTGTGAATCATTTTCTAACTTGATTACCACTTGCCTTACGATGAAGGAAAACATCGTGAGGAAACCTGCATGTCTGAGAGAACCTAGCAAGTATTCGAAAGACATGTGAAGTCCGCCAATCCGCACTTGGCCAGCGTGGTGGACTATGGCCTGATCCCCCTCGTCTTGAAGGGAGGCTTGTGCCCAACAGTGGGACGTTAAAAAAATAAAAAAGGGCTGAATACATTACCAAGTAAGCGCCTTACCATTGGGCTTACACTTAATACAAGTGCTTGGTAATTCAGATTTAAAGCCATGAAACTACGAAGTCTGAAATTCAGGAGAGCGAAATAAGTAAATTGTGTATTTTCGAGACCTAGATTGGACCTAGGCAGGAAATTGGATTGACACTTATACTTTTGTTGTTTATGAGAGTGTTTTTGCTCTTCCTGAATAATTTGTTTATATATAAACACTAGGATCAATAAATTTACTTAGTTTCCACGTTATAATTTAATCTAAAATGCTAACAGCAAGCCAGCTTAATGGAAACCACTCGCAACTAATACATTACAGTGCATTAGAGTTAGGAAAATTATTAAAATACAATATTGAGTTGTTTAACGTTTTTCTATACAGGTTATATGCGTAAATGAATTTCCCAACATTAAAAAAAAGGGAAAAAATATCTATGCCTCTGTGTCTTAAATGGTGTTAAATCGTTCCTACGCTTTAAACTATCTGTCGGTGAATTAAAAACATAAAACACATCGTTATTTGAATTATTTCTATCATTAATTTATAAATGAGACTATATACATATATTTATTTGATTTATAAATTTACATTTTTTGTAGTTTCGGACATTACTACTAAATATACATATATATGTTGGAACATTAACACAGCACCATCTAGTTCCATGGTAAGCTACGAAGCCTGTGTTATTGATACTAGATAGTTGATACACTATACATATACATATAACTTTAAAAATTATTATCAATATAAACACCCATGACTGGAGTATAAACATTCGTTCTCATCACACAAATGAATGCCCCCAGCGGGACTCGAACCCGCGACCGCAGGCACAGCAAGTAGGATTAGTACAAACTGAGCCAAACGTGTCGTCTGGACTCACTAGTTAATATATAAGCACTAGGAGTAATAAAGTTACTTAGATTCCACGTTATAATTTAATCTAAAATGTTAACAGCCTGCGAGCTTAATGGATGCCACCCGCAACTAATACACTACAGTGCATTAAAGTAGGGAAAATAATTACAATACAATAGTGAGTTTCTAGCATATTACCTAAACAATGTTGCGGGTAAAGTGAAAAAGTATTTTTTGAAAATCATAGTTCTTATATAAAATAAATAAATATTCAGGGATTCTTGAGATTGTCGCCTACATAAAGTTTTCTCTTTTGCCTGTCGGTTATAGAAGCTTTAAGGAAAGTATCTCGACGAAGCTTGAGTAGGCTGTATTTTTATAATTGAATTTATACAAACGTAGATACACGTTTCCTAATAAATATCTCTTCAAAAAGTGACATCGACATGTGACGTTAAATGTAATCTATAATACTCTATTTCTATTATAGAGAGATTGTTTGTTTGTTTGCTACTAGCCTCGAGAACTACTTATCTGATATGAAAAAATATTTTTTTGTATTAATAGCTCATTTTTAGAGGAAGACTAATAGGCTATATACTATATAATACATATGGTTTATCTATTTCAAACTCACCGGTAAACGTACCTAGGAACGAACCCGAGCGAACCGAGGGTGAGTCGCTAGTTAAAGAATAAAGATCAAAAATTGAAAGTTCTAATTGTCTAAACCCAAATTCGAACTTAGGTACACCACATAAAGTACTTTTCTTAACTATACTACTTAAGTTTTTATTTTGTCATCCGAAAAGCAATGACCTTTCGGATGACATAGTTAAAACGCACGTTCTTTGAAAAAAGAGATTTGAAAAAAGCGCAATTTAATTTCGAATGGTATACTTCTTTTGAGGACTTAATTGTGTATGTTGAGTTTTTGTATATCAATGGTATTTTATATACAATATTCTAAGTTATACCTTACAAAAATGTCCAGGATAAAAAAAAAGATAAATCTAGTGGATAAAGATGGAATAATGTATACATGGGCGCAGGCAGGGGGGTGTAAGGGGGTTCACTTTAACCCCCTGCCATGCCCCTGCAAATCCCTGCTTAAATTTAGATATATGTGAAGAAAGATGATAAATAAGATATATAATAAAAAAATATTAATTTAGTAGTTTAATATAAAGAAGCAAATGCACACCCCTGGAAATAATTCTGCCGCCGCCCATGAATGTATAGGAGCGATCAGTTCCAGTGAACTTACTCGTATGTACATATGTGAGAGACAGCATCTTAAAATGCCACAGAAAAAATACAAGAAAAGTTAATTTAGTCAATTTTCTGAATACTCTTCGTTAGATAAAATGAAAATGTGACTCAATCAGTCCTTTCTAACCTCGTAAGATGATATGATTGCTTTTATACGAGAGTTGATATCATAAACATACATTCATGTAAATCATTTTTTAACCGACTTCCAAAAAAAGGAGGAATTTTGATAATTCTTTTTTTGTTGGAAAGGAGAATCAAGAGAAATCAAAGCACACCGACTTCGAAAATATCTGATTAGGTATCTATTCTAAATGAAAACCCCCGTTTAGTTATTTTTACTTTTCAGTGCCTGGAAGTCGGTTTTTTTTATGTTATATTATTGCGTTATCAGAGACTCACTCAAAAAATAACGATGTCCTAAAATAACCCTTATAATAATATTGTTAAGAATCATCAATCAGCAAGTTGTGTACGTGTATTTTCATTTCTAAACATACTTGTATAGCTGTAAGGGTTATTCTACGGCGGATGTAAAGGGAGTGGGGCGATGAAACTGCGCGGAACCGTATACTGGGACGACTTTTAACGTGATTAAAGATGTGACATATGGAATTTGGATTGTATTGCATGGAAGCTAGCGTGTTGGATAGGTTTTTCTTTTGATTTTAAATGATATTTATAACTTCTAGTTTTATTGAATCGAATATTTTATTTCATTTATTTAATATAAAAGATCCGAGTAACTAGACTTTGAAATTGAAGAGTTTTAAAAACGTACGTCCATGTTACGTTTTTCTTTCAATTTCCTTATGTATTTGAAATGAAATTGAAATTAATTACAAAAAAAAATATTTTTAATACTTTTTAATGGAATATCTACTGTAATGGAGGAAATGCTATTTTATATTATTTGCTAAGCTCAAAAGTTAGTTTTATCAATAAAAGTTCTTCAAATTAAACAGTACCATAATATGTGACGTATTTTGAGATCTAGAAATCCAAAGAAAATAGACAAGTCGAAGGTTTTCATAGGATACGTGTTTATATTGAATTAAGACAATGTAAAAAGAAGTAGGTACAAAAGACCTTTGACTAACATGACTTTCGATAATCGATATCTATAATATAAATAAAGAATATGAAGATATCGCTTATTTTCCTCCTTCCCATGAAATTTTAGCGATAGCGATACGAACGATAGAATGCCAAATCGTTCAAGCACCAAGATGTTTTTTCTCTATACGAGATACGGAATGACAATAAGAAACAAAATAAAACGGATGCTATTATCTATCGATCGAATGGAAGCATTAGAGCGTGTCTATTTGTGAATTGTTCAATTTACCCGAGTAACCTATTGTATATAAAGTTTCTAACTGGTCTAGTGGCTGCATAATATAAAAATCTTGGTTTGAATCGCAGTCATTCAAAGAATTTCTTAGTAGCAATTCGAAATGTTCAGAGTTCCTGTATCTATACCCCTGTGCCCTAAGAGATGGCGTTGTCTTCGTTCCTACGCTTTAAATTATGTGTAGGCTTTGAATTAAAGACTTACCGTTATGTGAATTATTTCTATAAGATATATTTATTTGATTTAGAAATTCGTATTTTTGTATAATTTAGACCATTACTACTAAGGACTTATTCATAGTTACGATCATTCTATTTTTTTTAGAAAAATACCTATTACATGACGTCTCGTGCATGTTTGTTGAAAGCATTCAGAGTAGCGAAAGAGGCAAATCCGTTACAGATCATTTGATATGTAACTTATTGTTCCACATACATTTTATGAGATTCGATAGACGTAAGCTTTTAGGTATCGAAAGCTTAAAAGCTTTTTTTATTTAACAAAGCTCTCAAAGTTTGAGATCGATTTGGGACCATTTTTAGTCTTACCTTCGTTCGCTTTTTAGATAGAGTAACATCTCAATTTGGTAGCGATTAAGGTCATAACCGTCAGATCTCCGTCGTCAGACTCGATTTGATTAACTCGCACTGATCCCGCCGACGCGGATGAAATCTCAAGATTTTAAACGGCCTCGCCATGGACCGTAATGGTCTTTTTTTAGGGTTTTATAGTTAGTTAAGGCTAAAATCGAGATGCGTTCTTTTGAGATTATTTCCTCCAGAAGCAAGGGTTCTCCCGCGGTTATCTTCTCAAAGCGAATTTTAGAACATGCCTTTCTGTGGAACGGCGCTTTGACAGGTTTGAACAAATTAGACAGATAATAAATTGGACAGCATTTATCATTTCCACACCCAATTTAAATATTTTTTTCTAGAATAAAATTTTCTTATGATTTATAAAACAAAAAACTAAAACAAATCTAATAAAGTATGGATGAATTAGAAAGTTAAATATGTATATAGAGAAAATAAGACCACCTTGGGTTAAGAATGAAAATGAGGACATGTCATTGTAAATAAAAAAAATCTCATAGCGAATCTAGTAATGGAAGCACGATGTACTCGGGACTAATGGGTTTTAATAATAGCTGGTCGCTATTGTGCTGTACAACGAGTACTTAATTAACGTAATGTGAACAACTTTTGATGAAATACTACAGTAAAAGCTAAGTATACAAATATTTATTTATGGTATAATCAGTATGTACATATGTGATTCTTGCATTATTTATACTTATATATATATATATATATATATATATATATATATATATATATATATAATGCAAGAATCACATATATATTGTATATGTAATAATCGTTTATTTCACTGCCATTGCCTTATAAAGTAATGAAACATCAGAACAAAATGTTTTTTTTTTTGTAGTAATAATTTTTATACCGAAGAATGAACTCATTATATCACGGTAGAATGTAACATTAGCGTAGCGAAGCGAGGTCGGACCTCTATACCTATACCCATGAGGTCGAACCCACCCAACACGAACGAACCCGAGGTCTTATTATGAACGGACAAAGCAAAATTAGTTCATATAAATGTCAATAGCGACATCTATTGTCTATTCAGGCAAACAAAGTAGCCTAAATTAGCGCTAACCGATTTGTATGGAATGGGCCATCTGTATTAGAATAGTATTATATCATCTGTGGTATATTTAATAAAAATGTCAAAGCACATTTTTAAAGAACTGCAAAAGTATTATTTTACATTTGAAACTTGTTGTAAGTCACTTGAATAATAATTCTATTTTTTTTCAAGTAAATGAAAAAAAAAATCTTTTAATATAGTTTATAATAAAATATAGAAGTCGATATTATAAGTTAATATTAGTTCAGCAGAACAAGGGTAATTCAATAACTCGAGAGCAAACTCAATCACCGACTAGGAACTTCAATTTCCATTTGAAATATTGAATCAAATAGCGTAGGAGTCTTTATAAGTATATTTTTTTTCTATAGATATTTCCGTTGAACAGCGATAGATAATCTTATTATAATTGATTGCTGATTTATTATCATTTATGTTATTGAAATTATTATGTTATTGAAATTATTGTGTTATTGAAAACATTAACTTATTAGTATTATTCTTCATAAAAGTTATAAATCCAAGCCTATTAATAAGAAAAATTATTAGAATTGTATTCGTATATAAAGGAACCGTCCAAAAATGATGATATTGACTAACAATACATATTCCAAATATTCTCCATATTAAAACATATATACGTTATCAATACTAATATTATAAAGCTGAAGAGTTTGTTTGTTTGTTTGTTTGGTTGAACGCGCTAATCTCAGGAACTACTAATCCGGTTGGAAAAATTCTTTTTGCATTAGATAGCCTGTTTATTGAGGAAGGCTGTAGGCTATATATCATCCCAGAAAAATGTACGGTTCCCGTGGGATAGATTTGTTTTAGTCTAGAGACGAACCCGTAGCGAAGCGAGGGTGAGTCGCTAGTTTTACATAAAATCTGCAGTAAGTCCTTCACTATTCTCGTATACAACAACTATCTAGATGTAAGTTTTGTTTTATTTAATTTTCAGTTTGATCGAACTTTATAACAAGACGTCATAAACTCGGGAACTTAAGCCGCGAAGCCGCCCTCACTATCTCAACTTCTCTCAAACACGTTATTATAGTTTGTAAAATATATAACACCATATTTCAAATTGTTTCAATGTTTTATTATAAACTATGCAATAGAAAGCGAATGTTGTTATGTGAACATTGAATGTTATACCTTTTTGATCGACTACAAAAAAAGGAGGTACTTCGGGTGTGTTTTTGTGTTACGCAATATCTTCGTTAATAGCAAGGCGATTATTATGATTTTTTATGTTGGTTAAGTTATAAAGGGTGGTCTCATATAAATGATCAAAACAATTTGGTCTCAATAGTAATTTTGAAATTCGTCTACAATTTTAATTAAAAAATAATTATTTAGTTTTTAATATGAAAGGCATGAATAAAAATTCAAAGCTATAATTTGAAAAGAGTCTATATACTCAGAAGAAAATATATTTACGTTTTCCATTACATATTGTAAATACATGGTATTACAAGTAAAATCCAATAAGATTATCAATACATAAAACAAAGTCGCTTCCCGCTGTCTGTCTGTCCCTATGTATGCTTAGATCTTTAAAACTACGCAACGGATTTTGATGCGGTTTTTTTAATAGAGTGATTCAAGAGGAAGGTTTATATGTATAATACATGCATATTATAGTACAGAAAAGCCGAGAAAATCAAAGTTTTGTATTTCATACCGTTCAAACGTACTTAGCGACTCGCCCTCGCTTCGCTTGGGTTCGTCCCTAGGTACGTTCTAAAAATATCAAAAGATATTTTTTGTATCGTGCAATTTATTTATGTGTTTTAATTTATACATGTAACAATGACTGAAATAGGATTCAAAATTCAAAATTCAAAATATTTTATTCAGCATTAAATTATTACAATTTTTTACTGAACGTCACGAGTCTACTACCAGTTCGGAAAAATGAAACCTCAGACCTGAGAAGAACTGGCGAAAGAAACTCAGCGGGACTAATATTTTTTTAATAAATTGTAATTTACAATATTTTTATAAAGTTGAAGTAGCCTGGAGGCGATCACTTCATTCCCAAGGCGTGCTATCTTCTATGAAATTATTTATTGTATAATAGCCTTTAGCACACAAACGTTCTTTAACAATTTTTTTGAATTTAATGATAGAAGCTTTTTGAACATTTTCTGGGATCCTGTTGTACAAGCGTATACATTGTCCATAAAAAGAATTACTGACTCTCTTTAAACGAGTTACAGGCATTACAAGTTTGTGTTTGCTCCTAGTATTAAAGTTATGCATGTCACAATTCTTGGGAAATTCGTGTATATTTTTACGAACATACATAACACATTCGTACACGTACTGAGAAGCAACAGTCAATATTTTTATTTCTTTAAACTTATCTCTTAATGACGCTCTAGGACCTAAACTATAAATTGCACGAATAGCTCTTTTCTGCAGTACAAAAATCGTATTAACAGTTGCTGCATTTCCCCAGAGTAAGATACCATACGACATAATACTATGAAAATAGCTAAAATATACTATGCGAGCTGTATCTACATTAGTAAGAAGTCTAATTTTTTTTACCGCGAACGCTGCAGAGCTGAGTCTACTCGCTAGTCCCTCAATATGGGGGCCCCACTGCAATTTGGAATCTATGATAATACCCAGGAATTTAGTGGACTCTACCGGTTTTAATATTTCCCCATTTAATATTACACCATTATCAACAAGTTTAACATTGGGTGTTGTGAATTTTATTAATTTTGTCTTTTTATTATTTAATAATAAATTATTTGAATCAAACCAATAGACAACCTTTGAGAGAGCATCGTTTACATCGTCGTACATAAGCAAATTTCGCTTCACTTTAAAAATAAGTGAAGTGTCATCAGCGAACAATACTATCTCATGTTTGTCCTGTACAAAAGATGGCAAATCATTAATATAAATTAGAAAAAGAAAGGGGCCGAGAATAGACCCTTGCGGAACCCCCATATCTAACGGAGCTCCAGGAGATCTCTTACCATTAACATCAACCCTCTGTATTCTATTATTTAAATACGAATTCAAAAGGTCGAGTGCCTTATTTCTAATACCATAATGATGCAGTTTCCTGATCAGCGTCTCATGATGCACACAATCAAAGGCCTTGGATAAGTCACAGAATATCCCAAGTGCATCTTGTGACCTTTCCCAAGCCTCAAAAATATTTCTTACTAACTCAACACTAGCATCTGCCGTGGAGCGGCCTTTCGTAAATCCAAACTGTTTCTTATGAAGTAGATTGTGTGCATTGAAATGCGTTAACATTTGCGCGAGTATGATTTTCTCAAAAATTTTACTAAACGTTGGCAGTACCGAAATTGGTCTAAAATTATTAGGGTCTAAGGTACTACCTGATTTAAAAATAGGAATAATTTTACTGTGTTTCATTAGATCAGGAAACGCACCATGCTCTATACTGCTATTAAATACAGTAGCTAAATGAGGTGCAACAACATCAATTACCGAGCTAATAACTTTTACAGATATACCCCATAGGTCAGCGGTTTTCTTGAGATCCAAACTTTTGAAGGCTGCATTAAGTATATATATAAATAAAAGTCTTAGAGGAATGTTGTGGACAAATTAAAATAATCATCTTATAAATGTGAAATTTTGTATGTTTGAATGTTTGTTACTCCTTACTGCTATTACCGCTGGACGAATTTGAATGAGATTTTGTACATAGATTAGACTTAGAGATACATATAGGTTACTAAGGTTACCTGTATATAACCTTATAAAAAACTTCTTTGGCAAATATAGCAATTAAATTAAAACAAATCTTACATTAAATAAGGCATATTAGGCATATTACAATCATATATTTATAGAATATAATATATGGAAATAATATAATATTATATTTTTGTCCGACAATAACAACGGTTACCATGGCAACATGGCAATGTATTCTATCTCATTCTCTCGCCGGCCTAACCCTATATATTATGTGTTTGTCTCGTTTAAGTGTCGCATTTTCGTTTCATCGAGTTGCAAATCACGACGATTCTAAAGAAGTTTATCTTCAATAAATACAATAGGCATCTAGGGACACACTCGGGCAAAGCTAGGACGAGTAGCTAGTCCGTAGATAAAGTATCTCTAAGATCGTCTATCTTTTCTGGTTATTTTATGAGCTATGTATCTACGCCATTTTTTATGACGTAATTTTTCTTTAGAGATATAAAAAAAAAAATTATCCCTCACAGTTAACTAATATAATATAATCCCTTAGATCTTTCTCCTATTAACCGACTTCCAAAAAAAGGAGGAGGTTCTCAATTCGACCGTATATATATATATATATATATATATATATATATATTATATATATTTATGTTTGTTCGGGGATTTTTTCGTCGTTTATGAACCGATTTTGATAATTCTTTTTTTGTTGGAAAGGAGATATCCCAAGAGTGGTACCATGATAAGGAAACCAGGATCTGATGATGGGATCCCAGAGAAATCGAGGAGAACTTTTTCGAAAATTGTAGCGGCGACTAGTGCGTTTGATAACATTTTTATTAGGTATTTAAAGCACTACTATGTAATGAAGGTCTGGTGTCGATCTGATGATTGACCCGAAAGGTAGTCGAGGGAACTCCTCAACGATTTACAGCAATTACCTGGTGTTTGGGCTTGATTAATTTGTATTGATGATACGTCTACACTAAAAATGGAAAAATTAAAAATTAAAAAAAAAAAAATAAAGACCGACTTTCAGGCAGTGAAAAGTAAAAAATAACTAAACGGGGGTTTTCATTTAGAATAGATACTTAATCAGATTTTTTCGAAGTCGGTGCCAGCCAATACAAATCAAAGCACACCGACTTCGAAAATATTTGATTAAGTATCTATACTAAATGAAAACCCCCGTTTAGTTATTTTTTACTTTTCAGTGCCTGGAAGTCGGTTTTTATTTTTTTTTAGTTTTTTTTTAGGGTTTTAAATTACGGCACGTTTTAAGTTTCTGTTTATTAAATACGAGTAATGTATGACTAAATGTGTTTTAATTATAAATAGTAAATTGTTGCTATGTATGTAAATGTGAATTGTTCCAATTGCATGAATTGCACTTTGTATAGCATTATTGCTCAAAATCATGCAAACTGCACATTAACTAGTTATTCCTAGAAATAACTAAAACTTCTGACGCTTTCTAACAAGATTGTATTTTATTAACGACATTTGCTCTATATGTCATCTAAATTTGCAATTATAACATACAATAGCAGTACCCGCGGCTTCGCTCGTGCTAAAACTATAAAAAAAACTAGAATGGTAAGTTTCGTACAAACTTTCATCCTCTATTTTACCCTCTTATGGGATGAATTTCAAAAAATGTTAAACACGTGTTTATTTAATTATATTGACGAGCATTAATACCAAGTTTCAAGTAATTCTGATCATAAATATTTTTTTGGGTTGTATTATAACGTGTTTTCTCGTGGGAATGAAATAATCTTCCGCGGCAAAAAGAAGCCTCTGTCACTTTTCAGCCTTTCATCTATCTCCACACAAAAAATCACGCTAATTAGTCATTCTGTATTTACGTGAAAGTAGGACAAACAAACAAACAAGAAAAGAGGTAGAAATATAAAAAGGATAGGAAATTTAATTTAAAAGAGAAAAGTTTTCTATAGTTTTTTACGTAGGATGAGTGCGTTCTGGAAATATTGAATAAAATGCGTTTTTGGCGATAATGGCACCAGCGCCTCTCGATCTACCCCTCAAACTTGGCTTTAGGCTAAGAAAATGCCCCTTTATAGAATAGCATTATCGCGGAAATTGCTTTGTTTTATATAGATTTCGCTGTTTTTTTTTCTGTATTGACTTACCCTTACTTTGATTGAACGCGTAGGTATGTGCTTTTTGTATTTATAATATAACAAATCTATCCCACTGGAGCTGTACATTTTTCCAGGATAAAAAGTAGACTATTTGCTACTCCAGACTATAATCTATCTCTGTGCCAAATTTCATCCAGATCCGTTCAGCCGTTCTGGCGTGATTGAGTAACAAACATACATCCAAACATTCAAAATTATAATATGAGTAAGATGTATATCTTACTTACTTGTGGCAAATGTGGAGTCACAAACATACACTATAATCAATATAAACGCCGTAATCAAAGCTTGCCACGGCTGTCCGTAGAGATTATATCGATCTCAATTCTGTCATTCGACTGTGGTGTATGACGTTAATAATTCTAGACATTGACTCTACCCAAATTAGTTTACCGTTTCGGTCTAAGGTGTCTTAGGAGCCCATAAATGTTTAATGTAAGATTGGTTTTCGTGATTCCGATGGGATTGCTCTAACGATCGCGACGGGTCACGTAAAAATTTAGAATTGCGTTGATTATTTAAGCGTTTGCCTCTTTGGTCTAGTGGTTAGCATATACGACTGTAAGTTCGGAGATTTTGATGGGTTCGAATCTCGGGTCAGGTCAAATTGAGATTTTCTCTTAAGAAAAACACTTAAAACTGTCGGTCCTGCTTCTGATCTCGCAATGTTCTTATCATAGTGTTCCCTTACAGGAGTTTGGAGTGTGAAAGGAATACAGAGTTCACTTGTGTTTCTGCGTATGTTTATGTACTATTTATTGTCCAGCCCACATGGCTGGTGCGAAGAGAATTTAGAAGAGGATGACTAAATTACTTTTAATGCCGGCTAAGATAGATGGATTTTTTCAAGGTAGACGATAGAAAATGTGGTATAAGCTATTTTTATCATAACTGTAAAACGCAGGTTATTAAAATTTTTAATGAACCGAAACTTATTATTGCGATGTACAGTTACTATAAATAGAAACCACAAACAATTACCATAAACATTCATGGATGTTTATATTTATAATATGTATATATTTAAAGTTATATATGTATAGTGTATCAACTGTCTGGTATCCATAACACAAGCCTCGTAGCTTACCATAGAACTAGATAGTGCTGTGTGTTAATGCCCCAAAATATTTGATTTATTTATAGAATAAAGCTGTAGGTTTCTATTATTCCACAGTATTTAATATTGTCGATATTTAATTTATTACTATTGCTATTACAAAGTTTAAAATTAACCTGTCATAATACATGCACTATGAAATACCTATGAGAGAAATGAGATTACGAGCACATTTCGTTGGAGGTTTAAATCCATAAGCTCCGAAAGATGCAAGGCTGTGTCCAATCGAAAAAGGTTTTTCAATTAATTCCCTCCACCCGACCGCTATTGGTATCACATTGACCCAATTTTGCTTCAACACTGACCTTTCAACGTTTTATGTAAAGCGTTTAAATTGCCTTCTCGTTGAGTTTATTTTATGTCGTGATGAATGCGATTTAGTATTCGAATCATTGGAAACTATAGATTTTTTGGAGAGACGAAAAAAAGGAAGAACGTAATAGTAAAGCATGTACTACACTAGCAGAACCCGCAGCCTCGCCCGCGTTTAAAGTGCAAAAAAACAAACTCTTCTTTCCCTTCCCTTTATAGTAAGGAAGTCTGCCCGATTTGTTGACATTTATGATTACTGCTCCGCTCCCTTGGATAGTAGCATGATGATATAAAGTATATACCTAGCCTACCTCAATAAACGGGCTATCTAATGCAAAAAGAATTTTTCAAATCGGATTAGTAGTTCCCTGAGATTAGCGCTTACAAACAAACAAACAAACTCTTCTTTATAATATTATTATAGATAACGCTAGCTTATTTTGCTCATGGGTCTATTCGCAGAGTTTGTATGTTAGGTTACTCAATGGCATAATGAATGTGTTTACTTCATCCAATTACGTCCAGCGGTTTCAGCCAGAGGTTTAATAAAAACTTTGTAGAGTCATGTTAGATACCATTTCAAATTGAACTGGTACTTGAAAATTATCATGTTTAAACAAAAAAAAGTCGCTCTTCTATTTTAAAATATTGGTGAGTAAGAATTTTCATGATATAACGAAAAGTTTGGATATAAAGTAAGAAAACTAACATTCAAACGAGACAGAATTATAATAACTTTTATTCTTAATCTTCTAAATTTTACTCGTGCGCAAAAATAACTTTTAAAGCTCTGATGATGGATGGGTACAAAACTTACATTTTGGTTCACTACATCAGTCTTCGTTTCTCGTTAGCTTTTGCATTGTAAAAGTTTGGGCTTCCTTTCTTTTTTCTTCTTCTTGTTTTAAAGTTTCTAATTCAATGTGAAACAATTACTTAGTTATCTATCTATACGTATGTATAATAAAATTCTAACTAAGTCAAATCTGTACATTAAATATTTTTTTGGAAAATCTTATTGAAATACTCATTATTGGCAGAGGTTGAATCTATAGTTTTTAGAATTTTTGTCTGTCTGTCTGTCTGTCTGACTGAGAACGCATCACAAGAAAACCATTGAACATATTTTGATGAAATTTGGTATGCTGATAGCTATTTATCCGGGTCAATATATAGGATACTTTTTACAGCGGGAAAGTCCTATCTCATTTCTGAAAAATCAATAGAACGGACCACCACTAGAACGGACCTAGGGGCGTACCCGAACGAGGGTGAGTCGCTAGTTGATAATATTCAAAGACTACAAAGTTTATTATGATTGTATGTATATATATTTTCTACAAATCATATAAAAGTGCAGTGAAGGTTACTGAGATATAAGCCTTATATTCACTCGCACTTGTTTATCAATTGTGAACGAGCGAACGTGGCGTAATAAAAATATACGCAATTGTCACCTAACAAATTTACATTTTATCAATGAATTCATATCTCATTTCACGCTGAATTGTTAAACCTCTCCAGCTTCCACACATTGTACTGTATGTATTCATTCGACGTTCATACGTTTAACATAAGTATATATACACTACAGTCAATCGAGATTCGCATTTAATATTACGCGATTTCGATACTTCATGTATTGATTTTCATTCTGAAAACGATATGGATATATAATGGGAAAATTCACTATAGAGTCTTATTTTGTGTGACATAATTTTAATGAAAGTTTTTACGTTGAGCCTTTTTACCAATTTTACTTTAGAAATGTAGTGTTTTTATTTGATTACTAGCGACTCGTCCCTAGCTTGGATATAGTAACATGGATATAGTCCTTTTTTTTTAAGTATTAAAACCTTCCGTGGACCTTAAGGAACATATAAAAAAATAATTTAGCCGAATTGATCCAGCCATTCTTGAGTTATACGCTTACCAAAATTCATTTTTATTTATATAGATATATAAACAAGATAAGAGCGTCAATATAAATTATTTTTATTATATTAATAGTCAGTAATTTATTTGAGGTAACGCGACTCAATATTTCAAATGTAGCCGTTCTAAATCTCTTGCACCTTTGATTTTTTTAATATGCGAATCATCTACATTAATATTATACTATATTAATACTATACTAATATTATAAATATGAAAGTTTGTGAGTATGGATCTATGGATGTTTGTTACTCTTTCACGCCAGAATGTCTGAACGGATCTGGATGAAATTTGGCACAAAGATAGATTATAGTCTGGAATAACACATAGGCACTTTTTATCCCAGAAAAATATACGGTTTCCCGTGATTAGGTTTATTTTTGTTCACCGAGCGGACCCGAGCGAAGCGAGGGTGGCTCACCCTCGCTTCGCTCGGGTCTAGTTCATAATATGTATTTTTGCCAAAAATGGGAGAACTAATATTTTATTTAAATGATACTATGCCATAGAAGTCAGAAATTAAAAGCTTGTGATCGTGAAAATGAAGGAATATACACTATGATATCGTTATACAAAACTCATTGACTAATTACATGTAAGCATGTTGGATATATTTACGTCGTATTTAATCAGAATATAAGCTACTAGTGACTCACCCTCGCTTCGCTCAGGTTCTTCCCTAAATATAAATTTATTTTTAAAAATTGCTTTAAAAACTGAAAACTTCTTAAATCAAAATAGAATATAGCCTATATCCGTCTGTGATAATGTAACTTTTTATTAGTGAAAGATTTTTTTTAATCAGTTCAGTAGTTCCAGAGATTACCCTCTACAAACACATACAAGCAAAGTTCGAATCCAAATTTACTTAAATACGTAAACGTGAGGAACTAAATATATTTTCGTTATTACCACCTACGATTTTGCCTGTGGACGTCAAATTAATATCAATATCGAAAGCACTTATCACTTCATCAAACTGAACGTTACGTACTCCCACGCTATTGGTGCCTGGGGGCATACTCTGATGACGTCAAATATTCAATACATTGTATATATTGTTATATACATTATATACAATACGTAAATGTGTGGCATGAAACAATTTATGTATTTATAACAACTTAGAAAAACCAAATAAATACATTTTTGAAAATTTTAGGTCACTTAACCCTTACAGTACTTTGAATATAAGTCTATTTCATTCTGCATTCTAAATTGCGACATGAGTGTGATAGTATTGATTTTTTTACAGCCATTTCTTTAGCTTCCTTTTTGCTCACAATTATTCTTCGAACAATGTCCTGTTTTTAGACAGCGACATTCTATTTTATGTCGATTGTATTATCTCTGAGAGGCAGGGTGCGTTAATTAGATGGCTGGCTTATATGGGATTGACTTATTATGTACAGTTAATTAGTTCTTTTTTAGACCTACCCTCGCTTCACTTGAGTGCGTCTCAAAGTGCCTAAACAGCCTTTGTGTTATTATTTCTGTGTTGCGACTACCTATAGAGGTTAGCATGAACTGGAGGTCACTGAAAATCAGCTGTGTGACTAAAATCCCACTACAGTCTGAGTGACCATCCGTTTTGTACCATTGCACCGCTATACACTTTAGTAAATTTAATTAACTGTAGTGGATCGTCTGCATTAATAGTTGGTTTCTGTTGTTTTTATAATTCTGTGGTATTAATGAACAAATTGTTACGTGTGCTTTGGTGTAATAAATCTTTCTTTCTTTTTCTTTCTTTGTGGTACTCTAGGTCATAGTCTAAATGTATACAAAATAACATCCAAATCCGTTCATAAGTTTAAGCGTGAAAAAGTAACAAACATATTCATACACAGTACACGTTAAAAATGTCGCATTTACATATAATAGTAGTCCCATAAATCACATATTTCTACTTTTACGGTTTTTTTTACTTAGTCAAGTTATACAGTGGAAATGCCAGCGATATTTGTCCATACGGGCGTTTGACCTTGTTTCTCAAATAAGCCGGTTCGTTCGTCAACTTTGAACCGGGTCAAGTCTTTTTGGACTCGACTTAGAATTCATCAAACTTACAGCTAACGTTATAGACATATTTCATTTATAAGTATGTATTATATAAGAGATGGATGCGCCAGTAGTTAAAGTAGTAAGTGATGTTTCTGGAAAATCTACAGTAAATATAATGTACATTAAGGCAGACAGGTTTGGCTCAGTTTGTAGTGACCCTACTTGCTGTGCCAGCGGTCGCGGGTTCGAGCCCCGCTGGGGGCTCATTTGTGTTATGAGCACGAGTGTTTGTAATCCAGTCATGGATGTTTATATTTATAATATGTACGTATTTAAAGTTATACATATATGTGTAGTTTATCAACTATCTGGTATCCGTGGTATGGTGTTAATGCCCCAACATAAAAAAAAAGGAAAAGAGATTTCTATTTGATTGTAACATTTACTCTTAGAATACTTGAAAACTTCTTCACTGCTTTTTTATGGTTATGTTTAGTTTGTTCTTGCAACGGGTCATTAATAACTGTAATGTACCGCGTATAATTAATGTCCCCTCTCTCTCTCTACGAATGTTAATGATTTGTTTAATTTTCTTCATACTAATACAGACTTGCAAATTTTAATATAAATTACTTTTTAGCCAGCAGACGCTTGCTAACTTTGTCAAAGTAAGTAAAGCTGTTGTAATGGAATTTTTTACTTTAAATGTAACTGTCTTTTAACTGTCTTATTTTGAAATGATTTTATAAAAAACATTTATTATGTTGAATGTAATAGGGTCGTTCTTCTTTTTTAGTGACAATTATCTGTCACTCACCTCATTTTGTGTCATATTAAGAGTATAGATTATTATATATTCATTGTTTGAATTTACATCCTCATCGCTTTATACCTTTTAATACTAAATAATCTTTAACTTTCTGTAGCCAATATTTTTTTTGCATGTGTTTATTTTTCATTAAATACCGTGACAGAGTAGTAGTTCATAATGATGTCCTATCGAAAAAAAACCACTCTGTCACAGTGTTTTCTCGAAAATAGCCACAAAAAAAAAAACAACATTACGGGCATGAAAACAAAGATTAAATGATCTAAATGAAAATAATAATATATAACACTGAAATAAAAATATTGTTACTCGAAAAACTCGAAAAACTGAGTAACATCAATTCATTGTCACAAAAAAAGAAGAACGACCCAATAATATTTATTTAATTCAATACTCTAGTTTAATGGCTTCAAAGCGTGCTAGTTGAGCACAGATTACTTTCCCAATGTCAAGTCGGAAATATTTATCCTATTTATTAAATTGTAATAATGTCCTCCTGACCAATTTCTGTCATGTGACAAATATCTCTTAGACTGGTCATATACCTACTCGGGAAATAATATAATGCATTATGTATTCATTTGACTCTTAAAGCCCGATGGGAACATATTACGACGCAACTAGTGAGAGCCCAAACGTATGTAGTCCTAAGAGTTTTACGTGCTCTCCGAGGCAGAGGTTTAATGGGAATTTCTTGACAGAAAAACCTAATAAAATTCCGAGGCTCGAACCTAGAATCCCTGGATCTGCAAGCGTACGTGTTACCATTTAACACTGACCCTCTAAAAATTACACCTACAAATAGAATTTGAAGATTTTAACGCTCTGTTTAACTACCTTTCAAGAGTTATTTACTTAACTCTCTTTGATGAGAGGTTCATATATTCTGGGATCATTAAGTAAATATCGTGAACGTTTTTGATATTCAAGATATTTATTTAATTCTGTATTTACTTTTTACTAAATACGGTATACCGAAAGAATAATTATTCTACCCTTAGGTGTCCACCCCATTGTTTTTAGAATTTAAATGTGAAACCCTACAGATATAATCTCTTTTTTCATTTGGCAAGCGATACATTCATGCATAAATAAATTTCGTTTATAATTAGCCAAATTTGTCTAACAATAACCGAATACTAATAAAAGTAGGTATTTCACAATAATTGTTAGTTAAATTAATGTATAGTTCGATGAATAATGAATTAATACTGAACAACAGTTGGGAACTGACCAGTCTCGCCACAATATCCGGAGTGAATAGATTTTGTTGTCCCATTTAGGGGGTAAGTCAATATTCCAAGTCGTAAGTGGTTTGCCTAATCTTGTATAGTAAGTGAAAAGGGTGGTCTATGTTGACTGAACTTAACATTTTAGTATATACCTAGGGACGTACACGTACAGCTAATATATTATACTTTGAAATTATGTCATCTAATATATAAATGTGTCTAGTCACGGTGTTTGTGGTCGCACTTTCTACGAAACGGCTCGACCGATTTTAATGATTTTTTTTTGTATATTTATTAGGTATAAAAATTCGTCGTAAACTATTTTTCACCCTCCTACACCCACCGCCACCCCCATAATTTATATGGCAGAACAACGTTTGTCGGGTCAGCTAGCAACTTATAATATTTTATATGTAATACAGTTTATAAAGGTTTTGTTTTTTAAAGTAAGGGTTAGATTTTTAGTTCCGCTTAATTTCTTTTAATAGATATTCAAACCCGAGGTTTTTCTTTCTGAATTGGTGGTAGGCTCAAAATGATCCTTAGGAATTAAAACTATTTAATACTGATAAAATAATATAATTGAGTGATTGATCTACACATCAGTTAAGCTTTTATAATGATAGCAAAGCTTCGTCTCAAATATTTTATAACAAAATGAACATTTTATTCTATGAGTGACTTGAGTCTAAGATAAATTTTTAACAAAACGTTGTTAGTCAGTCTCTTCCGGGACCATGATTGCTATAAAGCATTTGAAACGTCGGGAACCAAAAATCAAAATAAATCCGCGAAAAAATCCGAAAAGATAGTTTTATTTAAAACATTGTTGGTATATCGAAACGCTCTACATTTATTGCTTAAAACAAATGTGCCTAAAGGTCCCATTGGGGAAAGACTGAAAGAGCAAGGATTTAATATCGATAGCCTTTTTTCTGTTATGGTAGGAACAAGGGTCGTACGCCGTAGGTAATATATAGCCTGGTTTATTTGTTAGGTCTACACGGCTTTTATTTATTAGATCTGAGCAAACAATTTGTCCTCTGTTTCCGAGGCATTTGCTTATTGAGTATATGTTCTACATACTTTAGTGGCATAGGGATTTATAATATGTCTGTATTTAAAGTTATATATGTGTGGTGTATCAACTATCTAGTATCTGGTGACATAACACAAGTCTCGTAGCTTATCATGCAACTAGATGGTACTGTGTGTTAATGTCCCAACATATAACAGAGAACAGTCATTTTGTTGCGTAAAGCTATAATTCTTTTTATTTCGATGTCACTTTTTATTTTTTATTTGTTTTGAAAATCGCTTTAGTTAGTAGTCGAGTGCAATTAGTTTTATATCTCGAAACCCAGCTATATATAATTATGGATTTGGATGTTTTTTTGAATATCTTATGCTAAAAAGTAAAAAGTTTAACTTTTGAAACCTTCCACTAATGTAACTGAACCTTCTGTAATGTTATAACTGGGTCCCGATATTTTTCATTTATAATGATTAATTTCACTGGACTAATATTGTTTTATGTTATTCGGACACGCTATAAATATGTTTCACATGAAATTATTTTGTTGGTGTTGTCATAGACGCTACAAGTATGAAGCCAATGTAATACTGCGTTTATTTGCCTAATTGCAAACATAATTTATTCATGACCTTCCCGGACTTAAATACTTACCTCTCTCCAAAGCACTAAAGATTAATTATTCAAAAGCCTCCAACGAAAGCCTTTTTGCAAGATGAATTGGATATAATTTTTAGCGTTTAATCTTAATTAATGTCTTATTATTTCCATTTTTGTATTGTATTCGATACTTTATATTCGTTACGTTTCTCAAATTGGTGTTAATTTTGCACAAAAGGCAATAACTCATTCAATAATCAAAAGTTTATAATTTTGTCAGCCAAAAGTCGTTAAGTCGATGCTAAAGTAATTATGAGATGCAAAGTCTCGTAATGGGCATTGGGAAAGTGACAAATGGGGCCTTCCAATACTATGTATAGCTTTAGCTATGAAAGCTAACTTGTATAATATTATAGTCTATACTAATATTATAAAGAGGCATAGGTTGTTTGTTTGTACGTTCGTTTATTTGAACGCGCTAAACTCAGGAACTACTAATCCGATTAAATTTTTTTTTTTGCATTAGATAGCCCGTTTATTGAGGAAGGCTATAGACTATATATATATATATATATATATATATATATATATATATATAACACACATAAGGACAAACCCGAGCTAAGCGAGGGTGAGACGCTAGTATCATAAAAAAACGTGTGTGTGTTGTACGCTCGTAAGAAGTTGTACTTCTTTGCCGTAACAGAAAAAAATAGTATAGTAGTATTTTATCCCGTATGTCACAACTCTCTGATCAAAAGTAAAAGGAATGCAGCTAACTTTATCATATCGCTTTCAGCTAATTTCATCATGTCGCTTTTTGGCTGTCGGTGTGCGCGCGCATCGTAAAAATTTTAGTCTCATGATTTTTTCCAAACGTGCCAAAAGAAGTAGGTATAACTTCAATAATTAGAAAACCTCATAATTTCAAGTAAATGAAATAATTTTTTGTATTATCTGATAATCATAACATCAAATTAATGGAAAATAGGATTCTGTTTGAGATTGCGTAATCCGTCTCAGCGGATAGACATCTAGGAAGCTGCTTTCAGACGACGTGCGACGTGGGCGTGAGTCGAGGCATGTAATTTCCATCACTGTCGACTTGAGTCTATTCAAATCTTCACAGATCACACATATTGCAAAATCCTACGTTGTAATATACGTAGTTGTTTCTTCTTTTATATAATATTCGCTTATTTATTATAAATGGTACATTTTCTCTATCCATCTTATATTTGAGATTTTTATTAATATATGTTATGTAATGTAATAAAGCCTCGGTATATTAACAAAGCTGGTGTGACTGAATTTGCTTTAACTAAAATTAGCCATTTATAGAATGTTTGTGGTTATCTGTATTCAGCTCTTTTTAACGTCCTATTGCTGGGTGCGGTCTCCCTTGATTACATGGCGGTTGGCGGTCTTTCATAAATTTGCTAGGTTCTTGCAGACCTCAGACCTCAGAAATTGGTTGTATTACAATGAATTGAACTGTAAATCATTTTGGAACAGAACCTTATGGATTGCTTTTTGTGTAAAGAAAACTTTCGTTTCTTAACGTCCCCAATTTAGTGGATATTCTTAGATTCCATTCTAAAATCAGTTCCCAGTGAATAAATAAACTGAATTAGATCGGCGACATCGTGGGCGTTGCTCTGAATAGTTTACTTCGTATGAATTCTTCCTATATTATTTCCAAGTTAAAGGTCAAGGTTCATTGACTCTTTTATCGCAATTATTCAAGTGCCCTTTTTGATTTTTTTACTGTAACACTCTTAGGTATAAGTTCGACGAATGTTCCAAAGGTATACTCGATATAATACTTTCTTAAATTTACGCAAATATTTTACATTTTAAATGAAATCATGTGGTCATAATTGCTGTAAAGCATTCGAAACGTCGGGAACCAAAAATTAGAATAAATCCGCGAAAAAATCCAAGAAGATAGTTTTACTTAAAATATACTAGATATGTTCGTTTTTAAATGCATACATAATGTCATAAGAAGTATTAAATTTGCTAATTAAACTGTTATTATACGTTAAACTTATCAATTTAATGATATTATAATCTATAACAAGAAAAGCGATTGAAAAAAATTCATCTCATATTTATCGAGTTTTATCAAGGATATAGGAAGGAATAAGGGGAGTTAAAGGGATTTGGTTACGGGGAAAGTTTTCGTTGAAGTATTTTGTGAATGACTTTAATTTAGTATTTTGGACTTAACTCTTTACGGGATAAACAATGGCGTCAGCTGGATCAACTTTGCCATTATACCGATAATACCTCTTCACTGAACGGTTCGTCGAATAAAAATTAAAGAAATTCTTAGTTAGAAAGCTCTTAATGTAATTTTTTATTAACTTAGTTATCAGAAAAAATACTTAGTATATTTAAATTATTTTAATTTTAATTCAAGGTTAAAAGTTATTTATGTTCTTAATAGTAAAATACTCGAACCAGAAAGGTTTTTCTTTTAGTACAAATGTTTTTTTATTGTTTATACAACGTAAGCACGCCAGACGCTGTTTCTATATTTGCCAAGATTATTGTATTGTGAGAGAACTGATAAAATACACGAAGGATTAACAAGTACGTGCGCGTTAAAATACGTAACTCCATATAATGAGCTGACGAATCACAGGGCGCGCGCTTCCAACGGCTATCAAATTAAAATTAAATCCGCGTCTCTCATTGGTCGAGCGTTGAGTTCGTGGGGGGCGGGGGTGGGGGGTCTCGATCAATACCGTGTTACGTAAGTCGGCGCCTCTCCGACTGTACGCACTGTTAACGCTGAAATAGAATGAGTGTAAACGAACTCGAATAGCTTACTTATGCTTTTGTCTTATATATTTTATATATGTATTTGGATGGTAGGTGACAATTTTTATGATAATATTAGATTTTATTACTACGTTTAATTACCTTTAAGAGGGCTATTAAAACGCGCAGAGAGACAGCAAGACGAAGATGGCGAACAGCACTTGTGGATCGTTATAGCAAAACGTTATTATCACCGCCTGAATTCAACTCAACCCCCATTTCACCATTACACGGCTTTAAATACAAGTACCCGCACTTACGCCAGAATGATCAAAAAGCAACTTATTAGAAATAATACATTCCGTTATATTATTAAATATTGAATATAAGTTTAACATTAATTAAATATTGGATATGTAATTATGCATATAATTTATAACTGTAATAAATAGTAATTATTTATACAAAATAATAAAACACACGAGTGAATTGGAAAGATAATACAAAACCCGTTCGGAAACAAAACGCTTATCTGTTTTAAGATATTTGAAATATAATTTAGTATTAATTAAATATAGCAATTAAGTAAATATAAATAACTAATTAAATAGCCGATTGATGCCTACAGCACTATTAATACGATTCTATTTAATAAAAGATGTGTTTAGAAATATGTTTTGTAACATTCGGCCATTCTGCATTAGCCGTGTCTCACGGCGATTTTATAACTTTTCAGTAATATTCTACTCCTGGGAAAGAATAGAAGTAAAAGACGGTAAATGTTCTTTGTATTAAAATGAACAGCACATAGAACAGCAAGAAAATCTTTACAACTCCAAGGCATTTATATAAAATAGTTGTTATTTTTATTTACACATTATCTATTTGTTTTTTTTCTTATTAAGTCAATATTTTACTATTCGTGGTCACTATTAGCAGGTTAGTACTTTGTACAAAATATTTTGTTTTAAATGTTTATCAGCAACTGTTGCCACACAGATCTAGGCTTACTAGATGTTGTTATTTTTTTTCAGACTCACACAGATCTAAATCAAATGACTAGATTTTATTTACTAAGTAATTTTATGTTATTCACACAGATCTAGTCAAATTGCTAGATTTTATTCACTAAGCCATTTTATGTTATTCACACAGATCTAGTCAAATTGCTAGATTTTATTCACTAAGCCATTTTATGTTATTCACACAGATCTAGTCAAATTGCTAGATTTTATTCACTAAGCCATTTTATGTTATTCACACAGATCTAGTCAAATTGCTAGATTTTATTCACTAAGCCATTTTATGTTATTCACACAGATCTAGTCAAATTGCTAGATTTTATTTACTAAGCCATTTTATGTTATTCACACAGATCTAGTCAAATTGCTAGATTTTATTTACTAAGCCATTTTATGTTATTCACACAGATTTAGTCAAATTGCTAGATTTTATTCACTAAGCCATTTTATGTTATTCACACAGATCTAGTCAAATTGCTAGATTTTATTCACTAAGCCATTTTATGTTATTCACACAGATCTAGTCAAATTGCTAGATTTTATTCACCAAGCCATTTTATGTTGTTCACACAGATTTATGTTATTCACACAGATCTAGTCAAACTACTAGATTTTATTCACTAAGCAATTTTATATTAGGCACACAGATCTAGATTTAGTTATTAGATATTTCAATTTTGGAGTCACACAAGGCTTCTAGCTTTAGTTACTAGATATTTTATTTCCTAGTTGCATACGAGTATGTAGCATCAGCTATAACTTCTATATTTTTTTGACTAAGCAACACGTTGGATTCGGATGATTTGTAAATAGTTACTTTTCGCTTAAATCGTTTGATTAAATAGTTATTCATTCATTACTTCAGTTGCTTTTACCGTTATAGTATTCTTTTTTTTTTTTATACATAAGATGAAATATCAAAAGTTAAAAAAAAAAAATATGACTGTGTACCTGAGTAGTTCCACGAAAGTATGGCTTGAGCATTTTGTCCTCCATCCCACTTCTGAGATAAAACGCGCAGAGAGACAGCAAGACGAAGATGGCGAACAGCACTTGTGGATCGTTATAGCAAAACGTTATTATCACCGCCTGAATTCAACTCAACCCCCATTTCACCATTACACGGCTTTAAATACAAGTACCCGCACTTACGCCAGAATGATCAAAAAGCAACTTATTAGAAATAATACATTCCGTTATATTATTAAATATTGAATATAAGTTTAACATTAATTAAATATTGGATATGTAATTATGCATATAATTTATAACTGTAATAAATAGTAATTATTTATACAAAATAATAAAACACACGAGTGAATTGGAAAGATAATACAAAACCCGTTCGGAAACAAAACGCTTATCTGTTTTAAGATATTTGAAATATAATTTAGTATTAATTAAATATAGCAATTAAGTAAATATAAATAACTAATTAAATAGCCGATTGATGCCTACAGCACTATTAATACGATTCTATTTAATAAAAGATGTGTTTAGAAATATGTTTTGTAACACTATCACAAAATGTACTGAGTTCTATGGTATTGAGTTCGAGCGGCCGACACATCGCTGTTTATAGCATTTTCTGCAGTTGTAATTACCTCTATGTAAAGTTTTATAATAAAGTATTTAATAAAAAAAAGTATGTAGTTACGTTTCTTTTGAGCTTAGATATATTCTGGTATAATTTTTACTTAATAATAATAATGTTGTAAGGATATATTTACAGCTAATTCTGAACGTTTTTAGTAGTTCTTAAGATTTTGAAAAGGATCTTTTTATAGAAATCTAATAGGTACATATTTTTAAATTCCGAGGCCGCTATAAACTCAACCACTATATATGAGATATTATTATATATTTTTCATTTCGTTTGCTTAGTATAGTATTTCAATCCATGAGCTTGAAAAAGTGTCGTCGCACATTTTATTAAAAAACTTGCTTCGGAATTTCGACTTTATTTCAATTAATAATGAAAATTTTCGAAAAGAGAGGCCGCTATGAACTATATTAATAATTATTCTCCATCATACAATAAGTCTAAATTGTCGAAGAGTTTCAGTTTCTCTGAATAAGAACGTCAAAAATAGGCATTAAATTGAAAAATCACAGTGAAAATGTAATAGGCCTCTTAATAATTTGTTTATTTTTTTCTTTAAATAACGCAATAGTCTTAATTTTAATTTAAGTTACTACGAAGTTATTAAAAGCGAAATTGTAAGCCTGTTAAATATTCAAAAGCGTTTTAGAAGTTTTACTTCAATAGAATAATATCAGTAGATTTGTAGAAATAATTAATTAATTCACAAATTAATAGGTTATTTCAAAAAGTTAGGAAGAGTTAGTCAACAAATTTGATCATTTGTGAAATTGGCACACGTTAATTTCACGAGGAAATTGTATTTTTGGAATGTTCTCACTGTTATAAATTTTAGATCCAAATGAAATAATGAATGCGAAAGTGTTTGTTTGTTTGTTTGTTTGATTGATTGATTGATTGATTGATTGATTGTTTGTTTGCTCCTCTTTAGTACAGCGACGGAACTATTTTGCTTTCAATGTATTATAGAAAGAGATGACAGTAGCCTCTTTATATCCTGAATCATGAAGTCGTTCTCGAACATTATTTGGTTGTAAAAATTACAGACTAAAGCGAGCGCGTGTCGTTTGATTGTAATAGAGTATCTGGGCGACTGAGCTTCGGTCGGAGTTCTTTTTTGTTATATCGTATTTTTTAGATAAAAAAAAACTAAAAACTTGAATAAATACAAAAAAAAAAAAAAACAAAAGTAAAAACTTTGTATTCCGACCGGGACTCGATCCCGGGCATATGTGTTGTCTAACTTGCGTCTTGACCGCTTGACCACGATGCTTACATACGAGTGTAAGAAATTATCGACCTTATTCTGCGTAGAATAATGCAAAAGAAAACCGCATGAAAACTCGAAAACACGCGTTTTACTAGACATGTGACTAACCTAGATAAATTTTTCGCCCCCGAAAGCTCCCATATACCAAATTTCAGCGAAATCTTTAGAGCCATTTCCGAGATCGCTAGTATAAATAAATAAAGAAATAAAGGTATAAATATAAAACAATTGCTCGTTTAAAGTTCTAAAATACTGCAAAATTTATTTAAATTGCATAAGGTCAACTAAATTTTAAATTTATGTAATGTATTATTAAATAACATTATAAGTATACACATGTGTTATACATATATTGTCACAACAATATATAACACATATATATACTTACAGACATATGTATTAAGTTACATAGACCTATATACATATACCTATTCACATATAGTATGTGTAGCTATTGCATTTCTCAAAGAGAAAAGAGCAAGTGCTACGAGTGTGATTTAAATACAGATGTGTTTTGATTCTACTGAAATGATAAATCTTTTCATACACATATATTCGTTTCAACACATTTTTATTTAAAATTTGTACAGTAAAATCTCGTGGTGCCGTATCACATCACACTATTTAATTTATGGCTTTTGCAACCGACGCCTTTATGCTGGCATTGTAAAGGTTGTTTTACGATCTTATTCAAATTTATTACGTAACCGGGATGAAATTCTATACCAGAGAATAATCTGTTTATTATTTACTATGTATTTTTAGGTATATAAAAACTAGTATGCATTTGTAAGCGCAAATATGTAGGTATATTTTTTTTTTGGAAATAAGAGCTTATTTGAAAGCCATTTGTATATGTATATATATGTTACAGTCAAAACTCTTTTTTTAGTCAAAAATACTTTTGACTAAAGAGGTTTTCCCAAACTATACTACATCACTTACGTCTGACAAGAGTTTTAAAGATATATATTATTTTGTAAAATAATTAAATTATCAGTTTATCGTACGGCTTACTCGCCAAAAATGGTAGGTAAGGTTTGGTGGGAACTGTGACCACAACAACATCACAACACCACACAAAAACGTCTAGAACTTTTAGAAAAAAAAAATGCTTTAGAAGAATCTAAATATTAAATGAAAAATCTAAAGTTCTTTAAGCGTTTTTGTCGGTCAAAAGTAGTTTTGACCACGAAAGAGCTCTAATTATAACATATTATATATTGCTGCAGCAACCATACGTTTTTTGCAGGAATAATATGATATATCTCTGTTGCGTGAGTCGTGACAGTTATACCTAATGTAACAATGTAATTACAAACACGAATATTACGTGTTTTGTCTTGTCACGTGTATTGTCTTTGTTTCCTTTTTGATTTGAGTTTCTGTTTCGAAACTCGACAGACGATGAAAGATTAATCTTGCAGGTAGATGTGTTATATTTTTTTGACATTAACACACAGCACCATCTAATTTTATGGTAAGCTACAAGGCTTGTGTTATGGAAACCAGACACTTGATACTCTACATATATATAACTTTAAATACACATATGTATATTATAAATATAAACACCTATGACTGGAGTAGAAACATTCCTGCTCATCACACTAATTGATGCTCCCAGCGAGACTCGAACCTGCGACCGCTGGCACAACAAGTAGGGTCACTACAAACTGAGCCAAACGTATCGTCACATTATGTACAATTGATCCCTTCTAAAGACCTGCTGTACTTTCCTTTAATGCGAGAGGAAATCGTAATCAATCCACCTCGCTCGTCAAATATACGCAGGTGTACAAAGTGGCGCAATTTAGAGAAAAAATATTTCTATTGAGTACTCGATAACGAGTTTAGTAAGTAGGTAAGAAGACTTTTGATCCTTGTCAATTATTTTGTTTCACTTCAGCGACTGCAATATTACAGCCGTTATAAGTATAAAGACATTTGTAATTTGTTGAGGAAAATTGCTTTTCTCTTTTTGTAAATGCGAAATAAATACAAAAATGTCTTGTTTTGTTATTTAATATTATGATCTGTAAATTCGAAATACTAAAACGTTGTGTTTTCAATTTCATAAAATATACGTCTGTGAAAAAGTAGTTGTTTTCGAAACTACTTTTCTTATTTAGATATTAGGAGCAAATACTTTTTGTACATAATTTCAGAGATAGATGACCTATTTGGCATATAACATCTTATGATTCTTAGAGAAATATAGGATTCTGGAAAAGGTATTATCAGGTGAAGTGTTATTAAGTTATATAAGATATTAGTGACTTACACTCGCTTGGCTCGGGTGTGTTTCTAGGTACATGCACATAGCGTTGCTTTAGTTTTATAGGAAGATCTTTTTAAGAGCAATAATTCTGTAATACATACATTGTTTTCATATAACTTTATTAGTTTACGCGGCGCACGCCAATAAAGCTCACAGTCGGCATCATTTTTTACGACATCTTCACAGTCATAGTCATATTTCAGCCAATTTATACAAAACCATAATGAATTATTCACCTAAACCTTTCTCATGAATCATTCCATCTATTGGCGAAAACCGTATGAAAATCCCTTCGGTAGTTGATGAGTTTATAGCGTTCAGACGGACAGACGCGGCGGGTGACTATTTTATAATATGTAGTGATGACGATGATACTATTAGTTTGACGATACGTTTGGCTCAGTTTGTACTTGCTGCGCCAGCGGTCGAGGTTCGGGTCCCGCTGGAGGCAATCATTTGTGTGATGAGCACGATTGTTTGTACTCGTCATGGGTGTGTATATTTATAAGATGTATGTATTTAATGTTATATATGTGTAGTGTATCAACTATCTGGTATCCATAACGAAAGCCTCGTAACTTATTATAGAATAAAATGGTGCTGTGGTTTAATATCCCAACATATTTTATTTATATACAATTGGCAAATACCTATAAACTTTAACTTTAAGTGAATTAAGTATAAGTAGCAAGTGAAGTGTGAATTACGCTCCATTATTCCCTCTTGCGTTAAGTCAGTAGATCTTGTTTGCGTGTTCAAGCATTATTGATTCTTAATTCCCGTTAACTTTCCATCTCGTCGATCTTTTAAGGATGTTAATTTGGCTAATCTAAATTAAATAGACAAAACAGTACAGTGCCTTTGTCTTTGTTTGTCGACCGATTTTCTTTTTTTTTTGTTTAGTAGCTATCGACGAGCTCTAGTGTTATCAATAAATAAAATTGGAAACGGTTTTTTTTTAATATAGATAAATAAATTTTAGTCATAATATGTTCTCCTTAATTTTTTTAATAATGGCTATGGTCCACTGAGGGCTACCTCGCTTGAATTTGCCGCGAGAGGCGCTAGCGTAGAATGAGTTCTCTAGAAATGTCAAATGACACTAAATGTTTAACTGTTTGCGAGCTTTTCAACGTGGATTTTGCACGGCTCTACAAGTGTAACTTTGAAAGAAGAGCTAAGAAAAAGTTGTATATTAATTATTTAAAATAAAATCCTGATAGACTGGTGCCGTATTAACGATTATATTAATTTATTGAATTTATGGCTCTTTCGCACTAACAAATACTTTTTTAACGACAGCTATAGGACCTTACTCGCCAGTGGCGACAACTGGTGCCATCAGAAACTATAGCAAATCGATCATTTGAATCACTCGTAAAAACGTGAAAACAAAGTGAAATGGTATCCATCGGTCTTCACAGATAGTTCTTACAGATATTTTCGTCGCAATGGGCAAATATATTTTGAGAGGTATCGTGGATAGAATTTCTCTTTTTCTTTATTGTTATCGTTTTTGTTTAATATATTTTTTTCATATATAATATCATATTTACCCAGCATTTGTATGGGTTGGTTGTTACTTACGTTTATATTTATATTTCTTTGATTTATGATGTGAATACAGTATAAGTGCTTTCGTTTCCCAAATCTGTGTAAGCTCCTTATTGATTCTTTTGTAAGAACTAGATAGTTCTTCGGTAAATTCTCCACTCGTTTCTTATATTGATTGAATGTTTATATTGTTCCAGTTCAGTGAGTTCATTACAGTTACAAAGTTTGGTGGAAGTTCGAGTAGATTATCAGAGCTTTTTGTTTTCAACGCTATTGGCTTAATAGGTACTATACTAGTTTTTTCCCGTGGCTATGCTTCTGTGGGGCAGAGATCAATGGTGTCCATCCCCCGGGATGCAATTTATGTCCTTGCCAAATTTTATCGAAATCAGCTCTGCGGTTTAAGCGTGAAAAACTAACAGATAGAGTTACTTTCACATTTATGATATTAGTATGGATTAAGATAAATTTCGATAAGATTCCATTATTGATCTTTACTCAGATTTTCAATACCCACCAGTAATAACAATTTCTCTAACATGTAAAATGTCGGAAAAGTAAAACTCTTTTACTGTTTAATTTGTCTTTATTTCTAAAATGTGAATTTCGACAATGCATTAGCAAGTGGTTACAGCATACGTAAGAGCACATTTTGTAGTGATTTGTACGTATTAGTGAACTGTAAACAGTGACATTTAAAAATTGATTGCTAATATATAATGATTTATTGTTATCAATGTTATACAGGTGGATTTTTGAGACGGACGGTCATTTTTCCGTACAAAATGTATGGAAAAAGTTTTTGGCGATTTCTGTCATTTCTAGTACTCATATCATAAATAGTCCCATGGAGTCTTTTGATCTGAAAATAATCATGAAATAGGATCGATTGACCTAAAAAAATATTTTTTGGTATTTTCGCATTTTTTTTTTGCTGACTGTAATTTTTTTACAAAATCTGTGAATGCATTTCAGAATATCTTAAAAGTTATGGATGGTCTCCTAGGAACGTTTTCCTGTAACTATAGCAGTTAAGGTACCTGCCCTTAGGCATGAGTTTTTTTGGCTTCAATATAAATATAATGAATTATATTAAAATTGGATTTTTTATGACGATTTATTTTAAAGGCGACGGTAATTGCTTGTTACGATGTGCCTTTGGCGACGATCCAAAGTATGTCCTAGTAATGAAAGCGTTTACGTAACTCCAGACACTATGTCTGAGATCTATCTTTATTTTTATATCTTTATAGCTAACTGTTTATTAAAAGAATAGATTCTTAATTGTATCTTTCCGGCGGACTTCATGACACTGTTTGTTAGGAAGCTTTTATAGAGGACTAGCGGCTCACCCTCGCTTCAGTAAAATAAAGATAAAAAGTACCCTATTTGTTACTCTGATATATGAACTATATTATTGTAAAGTTTCATTAAAATTCAATCAGTAGTTTTTGTGTACTAAGCTATATAAGTTACTATAATTTTTTAACTATCCCACGAAAACTCTTTAATTTTCCGGGATGAATAGTATCTAAAATTTTGACCTAGAATATAAGGTATTACAATGCAAAATTTTATTGAAATCGGTCCAACAGTTTCGGAGATTAGCCCGTACAAACAGACAAACAGGCAAAGAAACAAAAATTTTGAAAAAAAAACTGGATTTATTCTATTTCTCTTCTTACATCCCCCTGACTCGGTTTTTAGCATTTTTTTTTCTGTGTACAGACATTCGACCTCTTCAGTTTTATTATATAATAGTTTCTTAGATTTACGCGAATATTAGACATTTAAATAAAACTATCTTTTCGGTTTTTTTCGCGGATTTATTTTGATTTTTAGTTCCCGACGTTTCTATTGCTTTACAGCAATCATGGTCATGGGAGAGACTAAGGTTTTAGATGTCTCAAAGGCATATTATATAGTTGTTACAGACAACCTACCCATAAATAACAAAATGAATTCAAATTTTTGAAAATTGGCACCAAAGTACCTTACAATATTTGTTAATTTTAGTTTTAAACATTTTTATAATTTTAATTATTTTATACTAGAAATATGAAATATTATTTATATAATTTTAGCTATTATTATTATAATTATTACAATTTTTTAGAAAACACAAATATAGTTTAGTAATCTATAGTTAACACTAAAAATAAACTGAGAGAACCTAGCAAGTTGTCGAAAGACGTGAAGTTCGCCACCCCGCACTTGGCTATCGTGGTGGACTGTATCTGATCCCCCTCGCATTAAAGGTAGGCCCGTGCCTAGCAGTGGGACGTTAAAATGAGCTGAATAGATAGATAGAAATAATAGCCTCAATCTATCTTCTTATCAAATTTCATCTAAATCGGTTCAGAGATTACCCCCGACAATCTCATAAACTCACAAACTTTACCTCTTTATAAATATTAGTATAGATTTTAGTGGAAAGTAAGGGTTTTACCCTTTGATTAGGATTAGGATATAAATAATACTTAATCTGAACAGTCACTTAGTTTCGGAATGTATTCCTATATTTTGATGACTTTTGGTGCTTTATTAGTTTTTTAATCAAGCTACCAGCAAAACAGTTTTGTGTGTACACGAGTAATATTTGCTTTCATATCGCATTTTGTTCAATGTAGCGTTCAAACGATAACTGCACCCTTCAATATGGACATTAATTTCCATATATGTACGTTTTTGTGTGTATATGATCCGGCATAAAGGCGTGTTTGGGTAATATCGTCTACGTCGCATCGTATCGTACGTCGTATCGTACGATCCTAAATGTTTTTTTTTTGCTATATAGGTACATATGTTATGTTTTCTTATAAAATAATGCTGTGAGCATTTTTTTTTATTAGGTAACCAAGCAGCTGCGTCATATGATACCTGCGAAAGTATATTGGCAATTTTTTTGAAAATGATTAGGTACTGAAATGTTATTTAGACAAAAAAAAACCCCCGAAAAATAGGGTAATTCTGTTTTAAAAATTTTCAAAGAGATATATTACCCACATATTATGATGAAAATATAAACGCGATGCCGGGATGGATTATTGGTTTGTTAGAGTTTAATCCAAACGATTGCGAAACGTAAACCTATCATAATAAGTATTCATGGAAATTCGGGCAATTTCACGTTTCGCATTTCACACAGGCTTTACGGAATTTTGTCAAAAGCGATAGGTATAATTTCCATGTAAAGGGGTCGCCGTGTGGGTGCAGTACAGTATCATTAATTAGATGATGGAATGGTTTGTCTTTTAAAGGAAATTTGAGGGTGTATATACAGCTGTTCCTTTAATACTTTTAACAATCTAGTTTTTATTTTAACGTCCCACTACTGAGCACCGGCCTCCCTTCAATACGAGGGGGTGATCAGGCTATAGTCCACGTTGGCCAAGTGCGGGTTGGCGGACTTACACGTCTTTTGAAACTTGTTAGGTTCCCTCAGACATGCAGGTTTCCTGACGATGTTTTCCTTCACCGTAAGGCAAGTAATCATATTTGAAATGATTCGCACATGAAAATATCAGAGGTGCGAGACCCGGGATTTGAACCCGCTTCACTCGGTTTCTCAAACGGGGGCGTTACCACTGGGTTACCACTGCCTTTATTATTTCTATCACGTTGTTGTAAATATGCATGTGTTGGAGCCGATTTTGCAATCCTTCGATATTTTTTATCCATCAATATGCAATATGAGTAGGTACCTACCCATACTTTTTACTTTTCCGATATATTTTTCTCTTATTTTTTTTTTAAATTTCAATAAACTACTACTATGTATTACCAAATATACAAAATTATTAAACGTAAGTTTATAGTTTAAATAAATAAATAAAAAGCAGAATGCAAGACGACAAGATATTCGACTTTAATATGTTAGTATAGATATCGAAATACCGACGTTCGTAATTTAGTTTTTATTCCATAAAGTTACAGACTACTGATATACTTTTTATTACTCGAAAAACAACAATTGATATGAATGGTGGAACTTTTATAATGGTTTCCAGCAACGCTGGCACTGTTAGTACAAAGTTTTGAAGAACTGACTTTGTTGCAAAGCTATAATGGCTTTTTCCCACCTATAATAGCTTTCTCACCTATTTATTATATGAACTAGCGACTTACCCTCGCTTCGCTTCGGGTTCGTCCCTAGACAAAAATAAATCTGTCCCACGGGAACCGTACATTTTTCCGGGATGATATATAGCCTATAGCCTTCCTCAGTTAGGGGGCTATCTAATGCAAAAAATAATTTTTCAAATCGGATTTGTAGTTTCAGAGATTAGCGCGTTCAACCAAACAAACAAACAAACTTTTCAGCTTTATAATATTAGTATAGATAGATTTCGATTCTGTGTAAATTAAAATTGCTGAAAGTAAATTTGTGGAATGATTACGTTTTAATTGTATAATTTATAGACCTGATAATAAAACTCTTTATGGTAACTCAGGAATATGTGTTCGATAATATTGTATCACTAGCGACTCACCCTAGTTACGTTTGAAGATTTAGTATAGATATCTGAGAGTTGAGATATTTTCCCGCAGTAAGAAGTATCCTGTATGTTGACCCGTATAACCAGCTATCATCATAACAAATTTATCATAATCTATCCAGTGGTTTCCTTGTGATGCGTTCTCAGCTAGACAGTCAGACAAAAATTCTAAGAACTAAAGATTCGGCCTCTGTATGTATTCAGCCCTTTTTAACGTCCCACTGCTGGGCACGGGCCTCCCTTCAAGACGAGGGGAATCAGGCCATAGTCCACCACGCTGGCCAAGTGCGGATTGGCGGCCTCTGTATTGATAATAATTAATTACTATTTCAATGAGATTTTCCAAAAAAATTTTAATGTACAGATTCGACTCTTGGAATTTTATTCAATGTATAGATTATTGTGAAAACTTGAATAGAGTACCACAACAGAATGCTAAGATAAAGTATCTGGTACTAATATAGATGGCTTTTCCATGTATAAGGGAATGTTTTAAAAATTATATTATAAGTACCGTGATGAAATAATAACATCTGAGTGTCATTTATTCAAAACGAAGTGTCTTGAGACTGGTATCAAGCATAGTAATAAAAACTGTTTAAAGACAGGGAAATATCTTATAATACACTAGCAGTACCCGCGGCTTCGCCCGCGTTCAAACTACAAAAAAACACAAACTCTGACACACCGACTGCAGCGCCACTTACCAGGCCAATTGTGTTTTCAAACCATATAGGAGCCCATTGACATATACACACAAAATTTCATCCAAATCGGTCTAGCCCATTAAAAGGAGTAAGGTGACAAACACACGTACAGAAGACTTATACCTATATATGAAGATATATGTATGAATTTTCAAATATTTACCACGTCCACAAAATAGTATTTTATAATGAATAAATATCTGTAGAATTATTGTAATTTTGATTGGTATTAGATAAAATGGATAAATTAAAACATAAAATACTTTTAATACTTTCTTATATTACGCGAATATCTGACGTAAATAAAACTGGCATATTCGGATGTTGTCATGGTTTTAATTTTTTTGTTTTCGACGCTTTATATCAAACATAGTCATGAATCTCTCCTGTTTTATCTAAAATAACTGACTTTGACAAACATTATACTTCTCATACATGAACTGTATACATATGTGCCTACATATATTACAGTTATACACTATGCAACGGAAGCCGTAAACGTTTTAAACTGGAAAGTTGGCGTCGGACCAGCTTTTGAATTTAATTCTATAAGTTGTCTGGATAATTTATCGTTGTTAGTCATTGAAATCTGCAATTCCTGAACATTTGCACTCAACAGTGCAACAACGTGCCAAGCTTTGTTTTATCGTCAAACTTACTTCATTCCCTTTGTTAAATATGATAAAGTTCTTAAAGGATTTTTTGTATGATATTATAATTTTATTAGTATATATTAAGTGTTACATTTTCGTTAGAAGTAAGCATGAAGTGCTAAATTTTGTTTGTTGTTGTTGTTTTCACTTAATCGAAGGCACGACTACAGTAAGGCGATACGTAAGATAATACTATTTGTTGTTCTATAACTAAACTAAGTGATTTATGAGTGACGATAGAATTACTTTTAACAAAAACATTTATACCGAATTCAGAATTACTTATTAATATATTTAAAATAATTATTATAGCCCTAAGGGTGGCTTTTTTAAGGTACTCATTAAAAAAGGTATTATAAAAATTGAGACGCGGTTATCGAAAATATCTTGTGACAGACCAGCATAGAAAATATACCAAATTGAATACCAAGTCTCTTTTAATATCGGTCGAAAATAAAGTTAAATCTGGTAAAGCTAAAAGCTTCAGTAGGTACCTCTTGAACGTTGGACAAAATCGATAAAGCGAAGACAAACAATTGATGAAACCAAAGTAGAGTGCTTTTGTAAATAGAATTTATAGAGAACGCTGAACAATGAGATTTTCCATATAGAAGTTGGACTAAAAGTTCACTGTCGAATTTTATTGTTCTACTAGCGACTCACCCTCGCTCCGTTCGGGTTCCGTCCCCAGTTACGGTTTAATGTTTCGTATAGATATCTCAGAGTTGAGATATTTTATCGCAGTAAAAAGTACATATATGTTGTCCTATATGTTGACCCGGATAACCAGCTATCATCACGTCAAATTTCATCAAAATCGGTCCAGTGGTTTTCTCGTGATGCATTCACAGACAGACCGACAAAAATTCTAAAAACTTTAGATTCAGCCTCTGTATCGATAATAATGACTATTTTAGTAAAATCTTCCAAAAAATATTTAATGTACAGATTCAACTCACTTAGAATTTTATTGTATGCATAAGTTCTAACATATGCTCCGGGCTCCCAATAAACTTCGTAGCATTGACGGAAGAGATAACTCGAGGCGCGTATTGGTAATAAATAATGAAATGCGCACGAAGTTGGGTTAGTCAAGGGGAAGTCCCTATAGGAGTAGAAAAAAAAAATTGTTCAGGAGAAGCTTTGGTCCATTTGGATTTATTTATCGAAGAATCAAGATCGAAAAAGGTTATTGCCGGTTTTGTTGGATTGATTCTTCAGTTTCCTAAGCACAGGTCGTGAATAAGGTTCTTTTCCAGGTTTTTAAGCTGTTTTCGTTTAATCCGTACAGTTTTTGTCTCGTTTTATGACGATCATAAAATAGAAAGCACCTAATAATAAAGCTACTTAAAGCTATAAAACGGAGTGCGAGTCTGTCTAGCCGTTTTGTCTACTATCCATACTAATATTATGTCTGTCTGTTTGTGGAAGACTTTTTGAGATTTACGTGTATATTTAACATTTTAAATAAATTATCTTAATCAATAATCTAAATAAATCCGCGAAAAAGTCCAAAAAGATATTTTTATTTATAATGTCTGTTTGATTTTTTTCTCACGCTTAAACCAACGAATATGTTTCGATGTTTGGCAAGGATATACATTGCATTCTGGGGATTGGCATAGTCTTTTTTATGCCCGCCTCGTTAGCTATCATGTTAGTGGAGTCGCGGAACTAAAATAGTTTAAAAATAAATAACTACATGTTTTACTGGTAAAATACCTAGTTAATAGAATATTGTGTGGGGAACTTTAGTGCTTGCATTATATTCCTTTGGTCTTTTACATGCTCATTCTACCGTGTTTTACACGTATTACGTGAACTTTTATAGCCACTATGACTTTAAATGTCACTATATTTTTAACTAGAGACGTCTCTATTGATTTTTGTAATATACTAACATCCTACAGTTAACACTTAAAGAGTTTAACGTATTGTACGACATCAAAAAATACGTAGATACATCAATGCAATAAAATTATGCCCATACATGGTTAAAAAGAGGTAAAAAGAGTACTTACAATATGTTGGGACATTAACACAGCATAGTTCCATGGTAAGCTACGAGGCCTGTGTTATGAATAACAAATAGTTGATATACTAAAGTAAAATAACTTTAAATACATACATATTATAAATATAAACTCCCATGACTGGAGTACAAACATTCGTGCTCATCACACAACTGTATGCCCCCAGCGGGACTCGAACCCACGACCGCCAACACAGCAAGTAGTCACTACAAACTTAGCCAAACAAATTAACACATTTCGCATTAATAATATTGAACAGTTACGTAGTAGGGATTATATATTTTTCAAAGTTCATTTATTGCCTACAGTGCTGCTATAAAAGGTTACCGAACAGGAATACCTACTCATTTTAAATTCAACGCAGATCAAATACTCTTGGAAGAAGAGCAGTAACTTTATTTTTATATAATTGTACAGGTTATTTAGGAAGTTATAGTAGATACGGTATTTTTTTAGACATTAATTACTAAGTCCTTTTATTTCTCAAAACTTTCGTCACATTCAAGAGTGAAAATTAAACTTACTTTATACATAAGGTAGTGTTAGACCAGTGGTAAAGCCTCCATTTGGGAAACCAATTAAACCTTTCGTATCATTTCCAACATGATTACTTGTTTTACGGTGAAGGAAAACATCGCGAGGAAACCTGCATGTCTGAAATAACCTAGCAAGTTTTAGAAAGACGTGAAGTTCGCCAGCCCGCACTTGGCCAGCGTCGTGGACTAGCCTGATTCCCTTCGTATTGAAGGGAGGCTCAAGCCCAGCAGTGGGACATTAAAAATGGCTGAATATGTAAACTTATGCTGTTAGATTTCATCGTAATTTACTTTGTAATAGCGTACGTACAATATTTTACATTGTACTTACATTACATTGTTGGTGCAATATAAGGTGAGTGGAACGATAACTTTTTAAAATTTACGATCGAAAGCATAGGAACTATAGTTGTAACTCATCTTTTATATTGTGCTATCAGCGATGAAACAATTAAGACATCTCCTTGTAAAATACTTTGTTCTCTTTGCGATAATTGCTTTTGCGCCAATGCTTCTACAATGGAACCTGTACAAGTAAATCTAACAATATCTTTTGTTCTTCATCTGTTTTAGTATATTCCGTAACATTTTTAAACATTTTAACAGCTACATCTTCTTTATCGCCATGCTCGTTAAGGTTTTAGTAGCATTTTAGCGTTAGTACCTACCCCACATATATTTTTGCTGAATTTACCTTGTTTCTTCAAGCTTTAAGCTTTGATTAAGCTATTGATTGTTCATAAGTTTTGTTCGTTTTCAGTATTATCAAATATTTTATGTTAGCTCTATATGAATTGTATAAGATGTTAATAAATAATAGTAGCTCACTACATAAAAATAATATCTTTAATCTTGATGCTTACAACATATTTGCTCATAATATGTTCATAGAAAAAACATTCATTGCATAGTGTAGACCATTAGTTTTTATGTCAGAACGAACACTTATACCTAGTGACGTCGTTGCAGTGCATTTCCAGCTAATTAACGCTGTGGTAGCCTCGGGGCAATGTCGTAAAGCTACTCTACAATCTCTCTGCCCTATTCTAAGCACGTCTGATCTCAGGCTTCGTTGTAATTACAGTTAAGTATTATCTGTCTGTACGTGCACACCCGATAAAGGGAAGGAAGTTTGCTTATATAATGTTTTAAATAGTTGATACATATATAATATGTACGTATGTATGTATTCAGCCCTTTTTAACGTCCCACTGCTGGGCACGGGCCTCCCTTCAATACGAGGGGAATCAGGCCATAGTCCACCCCGCTGGCCAAGTGCGGATTGGTGGACTTCACATGTCTTTCGGAAACTTGCTAGGTTCTCTCAGACATGCAGGTTTCCCAAGCGAGCGCGTTACCACTGGGCTACCACTGCCTCATGTATGTATATATATATATATATATATATATATATATTTATATATATATATATATATATATTTATATATATATATATATATTTATATATATATATATATATATATATATATATATATATATATATATATATATATATATATAAGGGAATTGCAACTCATTGATTTTATCTGATAATATCAGTAATAAATGCTATAAAGTTTTATTTTGGCTTCTGAAACCCGCTAAGAGAAGATTTTTTAAATTCGACCACTAAAGGAATGGGAAGGGAGGGACGGGAAGTTTGTATCAAAATCCGTTATTTATACACTACGCAAGTAGAGCCGCAGGCAAATGCTAGTAAAAACTATATATATATATATATATATATATATATATATATATATATATATATATATATATATATATATATATATATATATACTATATGTGTGTATTAGAAGGAGATTATTAGTTTTAGGTTAGTATCCAAAACGCAAAAATAATAGAAAGTGTAGCTTGAATGTCTCGCTAGTAATCCTTGTAATACCTACATTTATAAGGAGAGTTTTATCACAATTTGTTATTTAAATACGAAAAACGGCAAGGTTCTAAAATGTTTTTTTATTTGTAGGACAAGTATATTCTAAATTATCTTTCTATTACATTTCTGGTCGACGATCCGCGAAAAAATTAACCTTTGACATTTCTTTAATGAACACTATGTAATTTATTTTTATAATTACGTTTTATTCAGTTCTATATATTTCAAGTATTTTGTTTTAAATATATATTTAATTTAGTTAACTCAATTTTACCTTATTGTTATGTGTAAGTAAAAATGAATGTTCGTACGTTTGTCCTCTACGCGTTCCTAAACGATTGATCCGATTGTGATGAAACTCTGGTGGGTTATTCTGTATACGCCTGCAAAAGTTCCTGCCAAAAAAATTTTTTTTTGGACGTTTGTCTTTTCTGCATTCCTAAACCATCCAAGCTTAGGGACGCATTAGAGCGTCATAAGTCGCTAATATAATTTTTCCGTATATTTCTTTTAATTATAGGAAAGCTTAGCCACGCCAGATACTTAACAACAAAATCTTTTCCTTACATAGAAAATGTCACTTTTAACTTTATTAAAGTAATTTAGCAAAAATTGAATCGTTATTTAACCTAATTTCATTAACTTTTCTCATCACAAAAAGATTGCGTTACTTCCATTTAATATTTAATGATAATTTACCCCTCGCTTAGAAATTTCGGGCAACATTATATATGTACGTACATAGCTAAATTTAGAAACATCAAATTGTATCCTATTCACTGGAGATCCCTGTAATCATTATATGGTTTGGTTTGGGATGATGTGTAAAATATATTATATGTATGTGTAAATTAATGGTTTGTAAAGTTTTGCTGGTATTAGCTAGCTTTCGAACTTTTCCAAAGATTATTATATAAGGAGTTTCTATAGTTCTCAAACAGTAAAATACATATATACAATGTGTTTTCTCAGTCGCTTTACTTCGTAGAGTCATAAATGAAAACACTTAACAGATATGTAACAATTATTTTTTTTTTAAATTTTGCTTATATTAAAATGTTTTGTATGTATGTTTTTTAACGACACATTTAGGTTTAGTCCTGTTGTACATAGAATGATAAAGCTTTAACTAGTTACAAAATGTTTTTTTTTTTAGATTTTCTCCACATTTTTTATGGCTAACAAAAAAAAATAGTAATTCTGTATAACTTAATAGCTGACAATTAAAAGTGTCCGCAATAAAATTCTGACATTATACATATAAAACGTAAAGGAAATAAAAAAAACACATAACGTATAAGAGAAATGGTGAGTCAATAAAGTGAGCAGCAAACAGCGGTGGGGGCGCACATTAAGCTGACCTTTTAATGGCTCTCAAACAACCCTCGTGGCCGATAGCTCATCCCTCTCGTATAGATATCCTTTTCATGTGACATGATTAAATATGTAACCGTATATTTTGGGCGTCAAATACACGTTTAATCGAAAATAAAATATCGATTTGTTTATACGTTAGAAAGTAATTAAAATGTACGTATTGGGGTACGCTCGGAAGATATTACCCTTAAGGTATTAAGGTATTAAGTACTAGTGACTCACCCTCGTTCCGCTCGGGTTCGTCCCTAATTACGTTTTCACGTTTAGTATAGATTTCTCAGAGATGAGATTTTTTCCCGTAGTAAAAAGTATCCTGTATGTTGATCCGGATAACCAGCTATCATCATACTAAATTTCATCAAATCATCTGTATCGATAATAAATCTATTTCAAGATTCTCCAATAAATATTTAATTTACAGATTCGGCTTAGTTACAATTTTATTATATGTATATTTTATTTTATTTTATTAAGGATCTTCAACAGAAGATACACACTATATACATCATTATATTATAACATAAAAAGCAATTAAAGCTCACAACACGTGTGTTCCTTCACTTATATGAGACCACAGCTTGCTCAAATTGTATAGATTATGGTACGCTTGGAAGATATATCCCTAAGGCTATTACTATATTATGTATTTATGTATTATACTGTTTTGGCTTTATATGTACTTTAAAAGCTTAGGAGCTTAAGGATTGGTTAAGATGGGTACCGGCAGAATCCCATGATCGAAGGGATCTTGGTACTTACCCGCCCTGTTTGGGACTGTATGATAATTCTAGATTACGTACGTATGTAGATGTATAATATTGTGGATATACAATGCGTGTGTTCGTAATTCTTTGATGTAATTTATTTTTTGTATACTTATCAGGTCAACTAGGTGGTTTTAAGCTATAACTGTAGGATCCTGTAGGTGGCGCTTTGGTCGAGATCCACAAAATGTTTATTTAAAGATCACAAATAATAATTGAATTGTTTAAAGACAGTCTGTTAGGGTCAGCAAGTATCAGTTATTGTTACGTACATTAAAATATTTCTGATACCGATATAAAATGACCACTGTTAACTCTTATGAAAGTTGGGGAATTTGAGTAAAAATTCTATTTTTTTAACTTGACTGTCAGTAAATATATTTCAGAACTTAAAATAATATATGTTATTCCATATATTATTTAACTGCAAAATATAATAATACATACCGCTGGTGATAGCATCAGCACGCATTTTGCAAACATGACTAGATACTAAAATCAATATTGATTGATACGTTGAATATAATGCCCGTGCAATCCATCAAACCGCACCGGAAAATGTGTTATATCTTTTGAATAATATTTTATTATATACTAGCGACTCACCCTCGCTCCGCTCGGGTTCGTCCCTACTTACGTTTTAAAGTTTAGTATAGATTTCTTAGAGATGAGATATTTTCCTCCAGTAAAAAGTATCCTATATGTTGACCCGAATTGGTTAGTAGTACATGCTATGTAACAGAGATGGCGCTGTTAAAGAAAAGAAATGAAAATGAAAAAAGATATTCCCGCTTTTATGTTGAAATTTTTCCTGAATTTTCTTTGCTATAAACCTCATGGAGCCCGAGACCTTTCCAATGAATGCAAAACCGTGGAAATCGGTTCGTGCGTTCTGGAGTTATAGCGTCAGGAAGGAAAACCCGACTTATTTTTATATAAAAAATAAATATGCTGGGACATTAACACACAGCACCATCTAGTTCCATGGTAAGCTACAAAGCCTGTGTTATGGATACCAGATAGTTGATATACTACACATATATAACTTTAAATACATACATATTATAAATATAAACACCCATGACTGGAGTACAAACATTCGTGCTCATCACACAAATGAATGCCCCCAGCGGGACTCGAACCCGCGACCACTGGCGCAGAAAGTAGGGTCACTACAAATTGAGCCAAACGTGCCGTCAAAAATAATAATATAGTAGATAGATTATAAATATATTCTTAACTAGCGCCTTACCCTCGCTTTGCTCGGGTGCGTCCCTAGATACGTTTTCAATGTTTACAAATAGTTCAAAATGACGACTCGATAAACCAGTTATTGTGTTTTCCCGTGGGAGTGAAAATTTTTTCTATAGTAAAAGGTATCCTAAATGTTGACTCACACTCACACAAACAGACATACAGACAAACAGACAAAAATATTTATTACCTATTTTTTTAGGGGTTACATTCTGTACACAATACGTTGCAGTCAATGTTTTTAAAAAACGTTTTGCGTAGAGGTTTCGCTAAGTTATTGTTTTATTATATGTATAGATTAAACCAGGTTTTTGTTATAAAAAACTCTGGTGATACATTTACGAACTAAAATGCCACAGACATGCAAACATAGGCGTAACAAACCTCATTTTGTATTGTGGGTTAAAAAAATGATAAATACTCCGAAAATAGATATATAATAGGAATTTAATGTATTAATCTATATAAATTAAATATAGGAAATAGGAATCGTCTAAACCGTAGGGGTTGGTATATAAATGTGTTGTATGTATTGTATTTAGCCCTTTTTAACGTCCCACTGCTGGGCACGGGCCTTCCTTCAATATGAGGGGGATCAGGACATAGTCCACCACGCGCTGGCCAAGTGCAGGTTGGCAGACTTCACATGTCTTTTGAAAACATGCTAGGTTTTCTCAGACATGCCGGTTTTCCTTAACGGTAAAATAAGTGGTAATCATGTTAGAAATGATTCGCACATCAAAATATTAGAGGTGCGAGACCCGGGATTTGAACCCGCTTCACTCGGTTTTCCAAGCAAACGCGTTACCACTGGGCTACCACTGCTGTATATAAGTAAAAGCCGCAATCTTAAGGGTGATTTATCACGGAAAAAGTAATTTCGTTGTATGGTGTGATTCTTTCATAAATAATAAACAGTCTTTATCGGGATCTTTACGACGCGAACTTGAGACCAATTTCACCAAGCGTTCATATTTTATTGGTTACGCAGACGTCGAGACTCGAGACATCTTTTGACATTATAATTGTTACTGAGAGTCTTATTTTATTATTCACAATGAAATGTTGTTATGAGCCAAATAAATTAGCGTTTAATAAAGTATTTTTAGGATTTTGTAGCCTAAGCCTAGTGTTAATGTGTGTTTATTCGTCTGTCCGTCTGTCTATCTTAAAATCCAATTTATTTATATATGATAAAATAAAGTAACAACAAGAATGTCGACAAAGGATAACTTATCTCTATAAGATAAGAGATTTCTTCCAGTAACCCTTCAGAAGTGAGAAAATAAGTTAATTTAGCGCGGTGTATGTACAGCACAGCATTATATGGTATAGACTTAATATTAAAATAATTTTTGAGACTATGAGATGTAAACTATATATTAAGGGTCATTTTGTTTTGCTTTATTATAAAAACCTGAATATAAATAAGTATATTCATAATATATAGAATACCAAAAATATTATAACATGAAACGTTAAGAGTCATAAAAATATATTGTAACATACGCAGAGACTAAATGTACAAATGCTCGTGTGCGAAAAGAATATATTTTGATTTGCCAGAAAAAAAGTATTCATTATTTCTGCATAGTGATATCAAATGAAGTCGTGAATATTTAACGTAGAAAAATTTTTCAATCCATCCATCAATATGTCTAAATGAAGAATCCCTAGAAGTTAAATAAATAGTGAAAACTAACGTGAAATGTAATATGATTAGTTGAGTCTACAGTCTATTTTAATCAAGTCTGATTTAGTTATAGTCTCGCTATATAAACAAGTCTCGCCCTGAAGCCACTTCGTAATTTTGTATTCGCAAATTTACATGAATATAAGATTATGGTAATAAGTTATATTCCACACTTGTTTATGACGTGATATTTAACAAAGATAAAAGATTATCGACTCACTCGCTTCGCTCGGGTTCGTCTCTAGATACGTTTTAACGGTTAGTATGAAATAGATAGACTATATATTATTACTCAATAAACGGGATATCTAATACAAAAATATTTTTTTAAACGGATTAGTGGTTCCTGAGATTATTGTGTTCAAACAAACAAACTATCTCTTTATAAATATTAGTATAGATGAGTGATGTAGTATTCTTTAATATGCATTTAACATAGTTTGAGACAATTACCCGTAAAAACGTTAATCATAGTGAAATAATATCATTATTTCCATATATCGTTACCACGTAATAAAGTTCCATTCGATTTTAAATAGAATCTATACTAATATTATAAAAAGGAAAAGTTTGTGAGCTTGTGAGGTGAGGGATGTAATCTCTGGATCTACTGAACCTATTAAGATGAAATTTGTTAAGAAGATAGTTTGAGACTTAATCCCGGAAATCATCCCTTAAGGGGGTGAAAATGGGGATGAAAGTTTGTATGGAGAATCAAACTAGGGACGAACCCGAGCGAAACGAGGGTGTGTCGCTAGTTTTAAATAAAACAATCGAAAGATATAAAATTTAAATATGCGTTCTTTAAAAGGTATAACGTTAAGTTATCGATCTTAGCGTATAAATGACAGTCATTAAACCAAGGCGCGTATCGGAGGACATCTTCTAAATGGCTATAAAAAGTATTTATTACAATTAACTACCTGTATATATGTATATATATATATATATATATATATATATATATATATATATATATATATATATATATATATATATATATATATATATACATTAATGTTGTTTAATGCTCGAAACAGAGGTGACTCAAATAATAATTTAATTAATTTCAGAAAATTAATTATATTAATGGCTTCAAGAAATGTATTTTCTTAACCTCGGTATTATATTATTTTATAGGGTTAAACTTATTTAATGTGCCTTAAGGCATAATTACATTAATGTTAATTGAATTTGAAATAAAACTCACGATTGTAGGTTTGTAATGACTTCTAAGTTCTAACTTCTAGACCAAACCGCTGAACCTAAATGCCTAAAAATTTTAACAGCCTTTCCTTATTCGTATCACAAATAATCACTAGGAAAAGTTTTTTTTTAAATTGACAAAAAAATAATGGCTCAGTGTTACTTATATGGGGATTTAGTTTTTTGGGTAAAATTATAGCCTCCATATGCTTTATTACTCTTTGATTTATAGTTAACTTATTATTTAATTTACCTTTGATATATTTCATGAAATCCATGTGAGTATATATGAAAAGTGATTAAAAAAGTATACGTTTGAAGCTATGATTGTTCGTTTCTACATATGTGCGTGATATATATATAAACTAGAAAATGAAAAATTGATTTTCCGGGATAAAAAGTAGCCTATGTGCTATACCAGACTATAATCTATCTCTGTGCTAAATTACACCACAATCCGTTCAGTCATTCTGGCATTGATTGAGTACCAAACATTCATCCAGACAGAAACTTTTGCATGCATAATATTACAGTAAGATTTAAAAGCTACTTTGTTGAATGCAGTTTAAAGTAATCTAAATTTTCATGATTTCTGAACATGTGATTGTTGTATATTAACTTCATCGAACCCCTTGTCATCTCCAACGTTTCTAAGTTGCAAACTAATTACCATTTATAAATTGACGCAACTACCCGAGATGGCCTTTGTAATATATCTCAAAGCCTTCCAACGCTCCTTTCATCGTAGACTTAATGAAACCGATTAAGTCGATCAACGGGATTAGGTTACGTTGCTTAGTGATGTACATGAATAATTTATTATAAGCGTGTTAAATCTACATATAAGTGTTTAGCCTAATTTTTCAAATAAATTGACTAGTAGTAATTTAGGCACGACTTTAGATCGCCTTAATAGGAACCCTTTGATTATTTATACCAAGAATGACATAAGGTAATTATAAAAAATCATTTACGTCACTCTTGCGGCCTTCAAGCTATGTCTATGCCATGACCATAGGGGATGGAACCTTTATGGCATTGTTGACAGCCTGCCGTATTTTTTTTTTCTAAATTTGTGGTATATATTGAAATTAGTATTAAATGGATAAAATTTATTTAAACAAAATAACAGCAATATGGGGCCTTAAAGTGTCGTGTTTCCGAGATATTTGAAAGGAAAGATCGCCATAAGTATACGGCGACAATATTAAAAACGAACTAAGTCACTGTCATGTACCTTAATTGTATTTAAATAATGGTTCAGAAACGCTTAAATGGCGATTTTTACTTGAAAATATCTCGAAAAAGTGACAACTTAGCTTAGAGCATCATATTGCTAATATTTTTTTTTCAAAATAAAACTATCTTTTCGGATTATTTCGCGAATTTATTATGATTTTTGGTTCCCGACGTTTCGATTGCTTTACAGCAATCATGGTCACGGGAGAGACTAAGGTGTTAGATGTCTCAATGGCATTATACAGTTGTTACAGACAGCCTACCTACTATTTTACAAAAATGATTTTAAAAATTCAAAAATGGCATCAAAGTACCTTACAATATTAGTTGATTTTAATTCTAAACATTTTAAAAAAATTTTAATGTTTTTAATAAGTATAATAATTAAATATAGCAATATTATTTACTTAATTTTAGCTATTATAATAAATATTACAATTTTTCTTAATTAATTACTAATCTTATTTAGTGTTGCTATTATTATATTATCTGTGACCATAAATATTTATTAAACATTTTTTAAATATCAATTATTTATTTAAGTAATATATTTGTTTTATTATTATACTTATTAAAAACATTAAAAAATTTTTTAAAATGTTTAGAATTAAAATCAACTAATATTGTAAGGTACTTTGATGCCATTTTTGAATTTTTAAAATCATTTTTGTAAAATAGTAGGTAGGCTGTCTGTAACAACTGTATAATGCCATTGAGACATCTAACACCTTAGTCTCTCCCGTGACCATGATTGCTGTAAAGCAATCGAAACGTCGGGAACCAAAAATCATAATAAATTCGCGAAATAATCCGAAAAGATAGTTTTATTTTGAAATGTCAAATATTCGCGTAAATCTAAGAAAGTATAATATTTTTTTATTTCTTTAGATGTCCTCTATTCAAACACTTCTGTTTCATCATGTGCTTCTTTTTTGAAAAGTAAAATAAAATGGCGTGTTTCAAAGTCAGGCTTCCATAGAAACATGTTCGAACCCCTTTACATCGATTCATCACTTCACTGCAGGGTGAATAACGCACAAACTCACAGCCATCGTTTTTGTAGGATATGCAGGATTTTATGTTAGTTACAGTGTGATTTAGTTAAAATCTAAATTCATATGTATTGTTGTATTCATCAGTTTTTAATGAGCCACTGCTGGGCACCGGCTTTCTTTCAATACGAGGGTGATCAGACCATATTCCAACACACTGGCCAAGTGATTCAGTCCTATATTGTGTGAAATTTTGCTTTTCGGAAGCTATTTATATACATATGTGTATTGGTAAAGAAAATCCGTGTATATTATAGAGTCACGAGATTTACGTTTTTGGACAATGTCGTATAATGTTAAAATAGAACAAGTTTTCTTACAATAAAAGTCTGGGTTGTCAAAGTTATATTTTATTCATACACAAACGCGTCTACCCTGTTCACTTTATTGTATATAGATGTTTAATATTTTATTCAAGAGAAATCGATAGATTACGCCTACAATAATATAAATACAATATAAAGGGTGTTGTGAGTTAGAATCTGTAGATAACGAAAGTGAAATAATACTTACTAAATACTATAATATCCATAACCTAGTAAATACTATAATATGCATATCTTACCATTTTTAGGTTAAAATTGTAAAGACTTCTACACAAAAAATGAATACGTGTACAGTACACTAATGATTAATGACAGTTGAAATCGTGAATTAGATTGATTTGTCGATAGCTTAACGAATTTAGGGAGTTTTCTAAAGCATTATTAATTACATTTTTTTTATGTTTTCATGAAGAGTGTCGTGACGCTACCAACTGTAAAAATAACCCATGTTTTTGAATAGAAATGAAAAGTTAACTGGAATAGAATATAAAAGGCTCATCCACTATTACCTTCGCAGTCGACGCGTCCGGCCCCCGGGACACGCTTTAAATGTTAAGCTTTGTTAGACACCCATTGTATGAATAGCACTGTTCATGTTTTTTTCATTTTACATATTCATTTATGGTGTTAGCTGTAACTGTATTGGTTTAGGTAATAACGTTTTTATGATATTGTTATTTTTACTAGTGATCGCCGCGTGGTTGACAATCAACCATAATTCTTTAAGTTATATATTTATTGTCTTGTGTTTATTACAATATTAATTAATCTTTTCTCAATTTGACCACTAACAATAACGAACTTTGAAAACTAACAATAAACAAAAGAGTATACCTATATGCGTGTGTGTGTCAAATACATGGTAGTGTGTGTAATGTTTTTTTTTTTATTGATTTATTGCATTTTTTATGCATAATTTTTTAAAAAATATTAGCATTCTGCACTCCTTCTCTATGTAAACTATAAGTGTGGGAAATTTCATACTCCTCTGTCTGTAATTTTCATAAAAAGGTGTACAAAGTTTTTGCTTCTTTTATTTCTGACTAAGCTCAGGCAAAACACGCCTTAAAAAAGGTAGTATAGCCTACGTGAGTCATTTGAACTAAAAAGAAAGTAATGTCAATTTTTCATAACTTTATTACAGTCTTCACAAATAATTTTTCTTTAACCTTATAAAGGGCAAAATTAAGTGCTCAGAAAAATTTACTTTTGAGTAAAAGATACAATGAGTTAAAAGATAAGTAACAGTGTTCTCCTCAGTCCCACTTGACATGGGCCGCGGTATTGCGACAAATTTAAAACGCCTTTGTTCATCGGCCTTTGTGTTGCCAGTTTAACACTGGACTAGCCTTTTACAAAGATTTCCCTTTAGCTATAATTTTAACTTTAAATTATTTTTAATATACACAATTTAATCTATACATCTATACAGATAAATAAAATTGAAAGTGTCTGTTTGTAATGTCAAAATAATAGGTTTTTACTAAATGCATATCGAATTGTATACGGTATCTATAAGGAAAACACCGGTTTTTAAATGTGACAAACATTTAAATAAAATTTTGTCTGTCTGTCTGTTTGTTGCGGCTAATCATTTCTGAACTGCAAAAGAAGTAACTTGTGGGCACTAACAGGATACAAGCGTTATCACTTGTCTCAACTGCCAGCCTGATAATATATAATAATAATAATAATCTCCGAAACGGCTGGATCTCAAACATAGTCTGTACTGCAAAACAATTAGCGCAATTTTTCTTTGTATTTGTACTTCATAGGTTAAAGACAGATAAAGCAATGCCCAGGATCAATCAGATTGTATTTATCGTCGAGGTCGTCCGCTCCCCAAATAAATACGGATTATCCGGACAAAGATTCGTAGATGTGATGGCATTGTTATCGTGCTAAGTGCCTCAAAATGAATTGTGATTTAGGATACTGCAAAGAGCTAATGGCCGTCTGAAAGTGCTAGAGATAAGATTTCTTAGGTACTGAATTAACAATAATAATCTTTATTTTGTAAAGTTATTTTTTTATTATTTCATATTAATAAAATTTATGGTAATAATACCATTGATTGGTATTTGTTTATACCATTGTAGTGTATGTAGTAGTGATATATTTATGATAATACTATTGATTGCCATTAGTAATTGATGCCAATAAGTTTGTGTAGAAATTATGGACTTTGATGAAACTTAATATACAGATAGGCTACCTACACACAGGTAGACGTAGCCTACTAATAGGCGGTTAGGGACGAGCAAAGCAAGGAAAAGTTGCTAGTTATATATAAAGCTAAGTAGTTGATTAAGCTTGCCTAACTTTAATAATAATATAAAGTCACGGTTACCGCCTCGAAGTTTTTCCGATACATCCGTTTCCTTGCGGTCAGCTGAACTGGGTCATAGCTTTATATACGAGATGAATACAAAATTCCTGCTTTGACTTGCAATATATAATAGATGATGGATGACTCGATGAATACATATAGAAAGATATATAAAGAACATTTTTATAGAAAGCAGAATCTGTAGTTATGGTAGGTAGTACGTCGTAGAACTAACTAAGACACAATTTAGTATGTGTATTATGATTATATAAATAAATATCAAAATGTCCACAGGAAAATAATTACATTTGTTACTCTAAATATACTATAAATTCCTGTCGGTAGTTTCGAAAACTGATACTGGAGAAATTTTACTACCGCTTACAGGTAACGTAAGGAAATATGCCTTATAGATTTGATGAATGTTCATTGTTCATATTAATTTATGGCTTTACTAGGGGAGAGTTGCCACAAATGTGCGTTTACCTTGTCGTGATGGGGAGGCTCATTAGCGTCCGGCAAAATACAGCAGGACGCGGAGCCTATAAAAGAAGTGTCAGGTGCGGCCCACCTCGGTGTACCATGCGGGTTGCTCCTGATACTTCTCTGGTAGAAGAGTGGATCTTTGGAGCAACCCCATGGTCGTTGTGGTCTGCATCAGCAGACTTGCCCTCGGGACGTCGTGGTTGAGCGCGTAAGCGATCCTGCGACATCTCACTAAGACGGGGGAAGTTCCGTTGAGTTTTAGTGGGTAGTACTGGCTATGCCGGTGAGTCCCACATTACTACCTGTATATATTTAGATGGTATGCCTAACTAAATAACAAAGGGAGAGTTGGCCTGAAAATTCCGGTTCCTTGGATGTAGCGATGCTGAAAATTTTCTAACTTCGTATTAATGTTCCACTGTGGCGACTATTTTAGTTATTAAGAGTAACTAAAATGTCACTTTTTTTAGTAGAGTAAGGAACCAAAGTTAAGTCCTCCTTCGCTCATTTACTTGAAGCATGAAAATATAATGTAATAATTATTAATATGTCGCAAGGTGGGTTGTTTAGTCAATATGCTTTATATATTAAGTGCGTACGGCGGTTTTCTTATTAAATTTCCGACCCGGCTTCCTCCTGAAATAAGTAGAATTAAATTGCTTTTATTTATTTGTCAAGAACCCAACTTTGAAGACACAAAAATCAATATATAATCTAGGTACTTTAACGTTTATTTTTACATACATATGTATGTATATGAGAGGAAATCGGTGAGCGTTTGTATTATGTGTGTGCTAGTTGTGAAAACTGGGTAACTACCAAATACGCATCAACATTCGTTTAGTAATCGTAATACTGAACGAAGTTTGAGTATTTGGTTTTAGCATCTACATTTCTTCAGAAAGTGATGTATTTAAAATTGCCCTAGCACTTATACGTAGAAATAAGCTGAGCATGGATAATATTAGTGAATCGAGTCGGCAGGAAAAATGCCGCTCGGTTGCTTGTCAGCGCTAAATAAATTAAAACAATATGTAAGCGACTTTTATACAAAATGTTTAACCATATAAATATTATTTGTACATTACTATTACTTATTAAATATAATTTGCCTTTATTTAATTGTGTACTTAAGAGATAATAAAAAGTGCGCGAAAGATATGCGCGCAATTATCTAGGAACACAGTTGAGGAAAACCAGGTCGGGTCACTGGTACATTAAAAGCCATAGAATAATTGCAATGTGTTAATCTCTATTACTGTAACACTGCAGGTTAAACGGATGATCAATACGTATAAATCAGAAGACAAACGTGCGGTAGACGCATTATTCTCGACTAAATTAGACCCGTGTTATACAAACTGGGTTGACTCTGGACACAAGGGAAATACGTTGCGATGAAAAATGTTTATTTCATACAAGTAAACGCTTCGTACATAAATCAACAGAAGTGGTTCTAACTAAATGGCTCGAATATTTTAATTAAAGCATTTAAAATAATGGCTTTGCATAAACTTTAGACACAAGAATAATTAGAATACGATTTATTTCACAACTGGGCTTTCTGATGAACAGCACAGAATATTTTAGGTTTCTTTGTTAAACCTAAATGGCTGGAATTTTGATTTGGCCATTTATAATAATATGGACGAGAAAGGGTATTTCGGATGTAAAAAAAATAGAATAAGGCAGGCTTGATTAAAGTGAAAAAATGTCTCGCCTAGGCAATTCAGGTACTTCATTCCGCTCGTGCTTGCAAGTTACATATTTATGAAACAATTATAAATAATAACAACACTAAAAATTAATAAACTGTAACAAAACAAAAACCATATCAATCTTTATTTTCTTAATAATTCTAATATACCCTTCATAAATAGTGATACATTATATCAGAAAAAACTTTTCTTAGTAACTTATCATTTATTTTCTACATCGTGTAGTCTATACTTAACTTTTAGCTAAACGAGATACACTGGCCGCTGCAATCTAACCTCATCCGTCTCTGTCGGTCTCTCCGAACGGTAGTTAAGTGATAACAAAACTGAGTATGATCTCTCTACTACATTTATACTTGTCGTGTCGTATAAAACTTTTATGTACGAAGGAATATTTTGCTTATAACGATATGCTGTAATGCTTAGGGAATAGGGCACATAAGGAAGGGAAAGTGAAATTATTTATATTTAAAATTAAGCTTTTTTTATCTCTCCTAGTAAATACATTAATTACTATATTGTATATATACTCTAGAAAAACAAGAACAAATCTATCCCACGGGAACCGTACATTTTTCCGGGATAAAAAGTTGCCTATGTTATTCTGAAGTATAAATTTCCTTAAAATCCATTCAGTAGTTTTTGCGTGACAGAGTAACAAACATCCATACATCTATACATCCAAAAATGATCACAAACTTTCGCATTTATAATATTAGTAGGATTACTAATGGATGTAACTCCTTTTAACAAGTAAAAATAATAAAAATATGGATTTGCCGCAAATTCTAATAACGTCAATACAATAATACTGCTTAAGCATCTATCAAGCACATCCCCTAGATAATATCTACAACTTACATAATACGACTAGAAAGAACTACGTTGTTTATAACCACCATTAATCCTAGTTAGTCTGAAACATGCCCATATTTATTATCCGGACGCGGGTCAGAGTGCAAATGGGATTAAACGATAACGAACTCGTGGAATAGTCAACGTTTGACGTAAATGCCCTATGACGAGCTTAATAGTTCCATTACCTATTGTCAGCTACTAGTGTACAAAAGCTCTTTGGTATTGCCAGAGCTTTTACGTAAAAATGTTTAAAACAGATGTTATTGGATAATGAAAGGTATTCAATTTGAATTAGTGAGCGCAGTTTTAATATTTCCTGCAGCAGTTGAACTGTGATTTTACGTATTTTATGCAAATATAAAGGCTTGCGGAGAGTACTATATATGGGATACTCAGGCTTGCGGAGAGTACTATATATGGGATACTCTTTATGCCGCTGCATAAAGTTGTTGTTGTTGTTAATATGGTGCAAAAAACTACCATGGACTTTAGATATAATAATTTCAGTTACTATTTAAGTAATGTAATAAAGTAATTCGAGATAACTCAGGTTCATCCCTTGGCATATCTAGATAGAAATTACTCGACATTGCGTGTGCGACTGTTACAGCTTATTATACGACATATTCAAAATATCTAATCTTATATATTTAAACGAGCAATTCTTGTTCATTTATATATTTATACCGGCGATCTCGTAAACGGTTCTAACGATTTCGCTGAAATTTGGTATGTGGGGCTTTTCGTTGGTGGAAATTCTCATTTCTGGAAAAACGCGTGTTTTCGAGTTTTCAAGCGGTTTTCTTTTGCATTATTCTACGCAAAATATGCTCCATAATTTCTTGCACTCAGGCATAAGCATCGTGGTCAGGCGACCAAGGTGCAAGATTAACAATCATAGGTGTGTCTGAGTTCGAATCTCGATTGGATACAAATTTTACTTTTTTTTTTGTATATATTCAAGTTTTAAGTTAAAAAAAAAAGAAATAATAACAAAAAAGAAGTCCGAGCGAAGCTCGGTAGCCCAGGCGCTTAGCATTATATGGTGATATTGCTTTAGACAGACATTAAATATAATAATTATAATAGGGACAGTAGACCCAAGTTTTGATCCTTTAATAATATTCTCTTGGATATGGAACAAGTGCTTCATTTTCCACTCACAGTTTCATTTTAATTTATAAATATCTTGAAGTAACCGTTGAGGTGTCTTTTAAAGATCGTGTAACTGCTGAACGATTTGACTGATTAAAGTCATATACACTGTAAAATTGTTGTTTTGACAAGACTTACTCGTATATCAATAATTACGTAGATTTACGCGAATATTTGAGATTTTAAATGAAACTATCTTTTCGGATTTTTTGTCGGATTTATTTTGATTTTGGTTCCCGATGTTTCGAATGCTTTACCGTAACCATGGTCACGGGAGAGACATCTCCTTCTATAAGAAAGAGAGAGGAGAAGACTTACATATTAGATTTTTTTGTAGTTTACTTCTCCTTCTCCTGATAGGTACCCTACAAAAGAAGATTGAAATAAGCCCTGCATAAGTTAAGAGTTTGTATTTATATCTTTTTCTTTGTTCACAGAGCATCCTCGGCGAATTCAATCGCGAGCAGGACGCGTTTATCAAGGGCCAGGATAAGGGCAACGGTGCTGCTGTTCCTCCATGGGTGGGTGCGCCCAATGAAGCCGCGCTTAAAGAGGAGTGCCTCTCGCTATCCACTGTGAGTTCTGATTAGATATCCAGTAAAGTTTACTTGTTTTGAATGTTTAATTAAGAGATAAATCGAAGGTAGATTGGCGTTTGTGTTTTTGTTAGATATCAATTTTACTCATTAATTTCTTTTATTGCTCTTTTGTGATTTTTCTTATTTATAAGCGTTTGACGACCTTGTACCAGGCCCTTTTTAAAGTCCCATTTTTGGCCACGGATGTCCCTTCAATGAGAAGAGGATCAGGTTATAGATTGGCTAGCTTCACATGTCTTACGAAAACTAGATAAGTTCTCTTAGACATGCAGGATTCCTGATGATATTTTCCTTCGCCGTAAGGATAGTGGATATTATGTTGGAAATTATTCATGAGAATATTAGAGGGCTGGAGTTTGACCACTGCCACTTGATGATTTTATTTATAGCTAAATATTATCTTATGGATATAGTATATACTATAAGTTGTAAATGTATTTGTAATATTCTAGGACCGAAGGAATTTCGTGCGGGCTCCCCCAGCCGGCGTAGAGTTCGACTTCGACTACAACAAGATGTACCCGGTGGCCGTCGCCATCATGAACGAGGACCCCAATCTATCCACGATGCGCTTCGATCTCGTACCTAAAGTGTAAGTTTTGTGTTACACTAGCGACGTGAGCGACTTTACCTGCTTTTTCGTGTTTTTTTTTTTTCAATTTTTGAATTTCCTCGAAAATATTGTAATGGACATTGTTAATTGTTTCTTCCGGAAATTTAATTTGCCAAATGTTGGTCTATTTCAAATTCTAAGCAAATGTTTAAGAATGCTCTATATTAAAACAGAAAATAACATTTCATTTTCATTTGAAATCGGTTCTCAAAGTGTGACTAGTAAATTGTATGAATTCCATCACATATTTAAATATCGGTCTGTACGTAAAATGATAAAATTTCCAGTATCACGGAGGAGAACTTCTGGAGGAACTACTTCTACCGTGTTTCTCTCATCTGCCAAGCGAATGAGGCGGACGCGGCGGGCGGCCGTCAGTCCAGCGCTGAGGATTCCCAAGGTAAGATGATGACACTCACCAAGAATCGAACCTGCACTTAGATAATGACTTTCGACAAATCGATATCGCTGATAGGTAACTTAAAAAGGTTTGTTCTGACAATGTGACTTTTAGATATGTTTTTTAACACTTTAGAGATCGAAGATGATGATATTGACCTGAAATCGAAGCCGAAAAGGCCTGGATTATTTCTTTTCTATACTACTTTAGAGACTGACTTTGAATCAAACGGAGTTATTCAATTGGGATATTTGTATGTTTTCATGTAATTTTGTACTAAAGATGGAATATTTAGTTTTAAAGTGTTTTTAAAATTACTTTGAAAGATTACTTGAAAGACAAGAAGTAAAATTTTTTTTAAGTTTTTGTTCCTCAGTGTAATAGCTCAGTATTATTTTTTGATTTATAATATTTTAATTTTATAAGTTCTATTTATAAAAATGCTGTATGTAAATATTTGGGATATTTAATGCTAGGAAAATAATTAATGTTCTTTAAAGTCCGTGTGGAAACTAGCCTTAAGCGGTGACTTTTAGTTACAACTAAATATTCCTATCCCTTCTAACTAAGCGTAAACCTCGAGCTCAAGGGATTGTAAGGAAACCCGCAAACTTACTACGATTATTTACATTGAAGGATAGATTTCTGTTGTTAAAGTGAATATGTTGATATATGGATGTATATTATATTTAGTCTTACATAAACTCAATAGTATCTGAGTACATTGAAAATTGATCAGGTCAGATATCGCGGGTTCGATTACCGCATGTGGTGCTGCGACTATTTCTTGATTTCATCTTATGTGGTTAAGATGAGCTAAGTAAGTAAAGATTGGGAATGTATGACCTATTTCCGAGCTTTATTATGGTATTTGTAGGGAATTTTTGTCCCTAGGTACGTTTTAACGGTTAATATGACTACAATATGCATGTATTATACATGTAAACCTTCCTCTTAAATCACTCTATCTATTGCTGAAAACTGCATTAAAATCAGTTGCGTATTTTAAAAGATCTAAGCGTACAAACAGCGGGAACGACTTTTTTTTTATACTATGGATAGATTTCGAATGTTGCACTTTTACGCAGGTCAGGAACGAATTGAGTACGTTTACTAAACGAATATAATTTCTAAAAAAAAATGTTTGATATAAATTATAATGGTTGTATACTTGAATATATCTAAGTCAAATTGTCTGATTTTAGATGAAACAAACCACGCTCAAAATCCTCTCATCTATTTTGTTTTAAGTGGCTAGAGCATTTTTTTTTGTAAATATGTTATTTTTTTTATTTTACTTTTTTTTTTCATTTTTGCTATCATTTATATTTTTACCTTACTTTAGATGTTAGTTCGTCGAGCGAGGTTGTAGGTAAAGAGAAAGCATCCCAAGATTCAATAGACGATGCGAAGAAACGAATTAAATCATTAAAAGTTGATAGAGATAATGATGATGGTAAGAATATGTGATTTTTGATTCTAATAAAAAATTATATCGTACTACTAATATACTATAATACTAGCGGTTCACCCTCGCTTCGCTCGGGTTCGCCTCTAGTTAAACAAAAACAAACCTATCCCACGGGAACCGTACATTTTTCCGAGATAAAAAGTAGCCTATGTGTTATTCCAAACTATAATCTATCTCTGTGCCAAATTTCATCTAGATCCGTTCAGCCGTTCTGGCGTGAAAGAGTAACAAACATCCATACATACTCACAATCTTTCACATTTATAATATTGATACGGATGTGTGTATGTTTGGTATTTCACGCTGAAACGGCTGGACGAATTTGGATAAAATTTAGTACGTAGATAGATTATGATCTGAAGTAACACATACGTTACTGTTATCTATCGAGTCCAATTATTAACTACTAGCTTGATTCCCCATACAAACTTTCATCCCCATTTTCACCCCCTTAAGGGACAATTTCCGGGATAAAAAGTATCCTATATCCTTCCCAGGGTCTCAAACTATCTTCTTACCAAATTTCATCGTAATCGGTTCCGTAGATCCAGAGATTACTCCCTAAACGTCACAAACTCACAAATTGACAAACTTTACCTCTTTATAATATTAGTATAGATGAATTTGTTGTTTTTAAAATTTTTTGTTACAAAATAGTAAATGTAATAGATATTACATAAATATTTATTAATAACTTTTATTATTTAGTCAGAGTTATTTTGTCTTCTTTCATATTTTTTTTCATTTGCTACATTTTTTTTAATAATTTGAATCATTTAGCAACTCATTATCACTCATTTTCTATAAGGTCGCGAGTAACATTGTTTTTTTTTAAATATAAATTAACCAACTTTGAGGAATACGTTTATTTTATTTATAAAGCATGCCCATTTTATATTAAGCTCAAGCACTTTTTAATACAAATATATGTACGTATTGGGAAATAAAAAGGATGTATTTAGTCTATGGTATTATTGTCTGTGTATTATAAAGACACCGTATAAGAAACATATACATAAAAAGAAATTTATGAATTGTCTATGAATGTGGGTGAGAGGGTTATTGTTAATATTATTTGATTAATGCCAGTTTTATTATTTAATTTTCATATTTAACAATAACAAATACTTAAAGGGATTAATATATATGGGTCGTTCTTCTTTTTTGTGACAATGAACTGGTGTTTCTCAGTTTTTCGAGTTTTTCAAGTAACAATATTTTTTTTATGTCAGTGTTAGATATTTTTTTGCAAATGCATTTAATTTTCATTTAGATCATTTAATCTTTGTTTTCAAACAACATCGTAATGTTGTTTGTTTTGTGGCTATTTTCGAGAAAACACTGTGACAGAGTGGTTTTTTTTCGGTAGGATATCATTATGAATTACTACTCTATGACGGTATTTAATGAAAAATAAACACATGCAAAAAAATTATTGGCTACAGAAAGTTAAACATTATTTAGTATTAAAAGGTATAAAGCGATGAGGATGTAAATTCAAACAATGAATATATAATAATCTATACTCTTAATATGACACAAAATGAGATGAGTGACAGATAATTGTCACTAGAAAAGAAGAACGACCCAAATATACTTTGAAGCATTCAAAGTTAAGTGAATTAACAAATAAATGTACAGATAATAAAATATATTTTTTCCTCATTTTCGGAATGCAGCTTAAACGAGACCGGAGGGCAAGGAGCATCGGTCGCTATACGAATGTAACACCTCGGTCGCTTCAAAATACTATCCAGTTATACTTGATACACTAAATATTGTTATTTTCAATAAGATATCAAAAAAAAATCATCATTAACTATAGTTTGGCCGGAATCGGTTGCTTTGGATGGTATAAGGAGCTCCGGAAACGATGCTTGCACTATATAAAACGTTTCAATATATAAACTGTACCCATTTTGATAATGCCACTACAGTATTATACGCGTATTTGTGGAATATCATCTAAATGTTAACTTAAATGATGAAATGTGTCGTTCTAATACTGTGTTGTAGTACTACGCTTCATGCGTTTTGGCGTTATCGATGAATATTTCACTGTTGATCTCTTCACGTTTACAATATGTTTTGTTTTATAGATATGTATGTATAAAATTTATGCCCAAACGCGGCCCCTTTGTTTCGTTTGTCTAAAGTTTATAATATGTCTATGTCATATCCTCATTCTTGTTGCATCGTGTGTCGTTTAAATGTAATTGTTAAGACAATATATTGTACCTTTCTGATACTAACATTTAATGTATATATATGAAATTTTAATTTTTTATTTCCATATCAACTATTATAGCTTGAATTCAGATATCTGTGTTACGAAATAGACGTTTAGAATATATGGTCCTTTGTAGAATTTTTTTTTTCAACGTGACTATTAAATTAGTGTTCGAATATTATCAATTGAATATTTCGATGTAAACTGAATGTTATATATATGCATAAGGACGTAAGGTCGTATGTATAGCGTCACTTTTGTAGCGAATTGTGTCAGGTTTTAACATTGCTACTACAATTTTGAATTCTATTTCCCATAAGCTTAAGGTTTCTTTTTGCTTGTGTTTGCAAATGTTTTTTTTTTCTCCGCCTCGTATTTCTCAAAGTTGGTTCTTGTTGGAGACTGTCGTCTGTCGGGTAGCAATGTTGAAACTGTTTTCACTGTGTTGTCAGAGTTCTCTGTCGTTAATAAGAAATGTCAAAATTTAAATCTGTTTGAATCGTTGGTGTGTTTTTTGGTTGAAAAGAAATGGTTTATGAAATAGAAATGGAGTTGACACCAGTTGATGATCAAGCTAAATTTGTTTTATGAAATTTGTTTCTGGTATGATGACATTAGTTTTACGAAACCGTTTTCAGTAATTTTGTAACTTGACGCGTAAGATTTGGTCGTGACATCCTCAAAGAACGATGCAAGTTAAAAATATGGCACAAAATATGGCTAATACCCATGTATTTGCACTATGAAATTAGTTCTGTGATAGTACTTTTATCAGATTATCTCTGTCTGTTTAATCATGTCTGCTTTATGGATTTGGGAGATTAGTTTTCTTAAAACTAAATGTCATGAAAGCAGGTTAAAGCCACTAGTTTTGTGGTATAAATTAGGCTTTGCTCACCAGAAAAGATGCCAACGACTAAGAATTTATGAATAAAATAAAAAAAAAACTATTTCAATAAATTATATAGCCGCCACATATCACTTATGGCTGACAGTCAATTAAACCAACTGCCGTCGTCATTCCGCATCTGACAACACAAATTTTGTAATTATTTACAAAATTAGACTCATTGTATGTATGTATGTATATCCGTGTTTATAATGTTGCGTAGATTTAGTTGGTGTAAGGTTATTTAAATACCTTTATAAAGGCCTAAACCTTAGCCTTTTCATTTTAGCTGAACACATTCGTAGCAATAATCGATGTTTCTTCGAAATTTCCATACTACCCTCAAAACCTTTAATATTTTTTTTTCATATATATTGGCCTAAGTGTTGTAGGAAATATGACTAGCAAGTGATATAGTAGACACTAAATAGATGTCTCCTTTCTAAATGCTCAAAAGTGTCTGCACTACATTAAAAGTATCAAAAAAAGGTCAAAATTAAAAAATTTAATGTTCAAAGATGATTTTTAATCTTGATGATAATTTTGAACATGATTCAATGATTCAACCCCGATGCTTCCGAGATTCATAAGTTTGATTTATAGTTGAATCGTTCGAACCTGCATAGTGACGGCATAGGTAACACTTTCTATCGTCAATACTTAAGAAATGTTTAGTGAAATTATAACATTATAGTTATTAATGGCATTTATAGTTAGTTATTATGAATTGAAATAATTATATTATTCTAAAATAATATTGGTCTTGTTATTTTGCATCTGTAGAAAATTGATAGCCTTAAAAATTAAAAAAAAAAACTATATAAATAAACAACAAGTACATATATTGTAATATTAATAAGAAATGACCTAAATCAAGATTTTTTTTTATAACTTGAAGACAAAATAGCTCGACTTTCGAAGGTACTTTGACTAAATACATGTTTTCAAATTCAATTCAATACTGGCTATGATATAAAATGTTATGAAATGTTACAGAACAATGGGAGAAAGAGCTAGAAGCGGAACTAAATGAGTACGAGGTGGTCGCTGAAAAGAACAATGATGATAAATGGGAAAAGGAATGCGAAGACCTTCTAGGTGATGATGTCGACCTCAAGTAGACAAAAAGACCGAGAAGACCGCGATTCCGAAAGTCTCTTATTATAATTCTCAATTTAATTATTCATAATTTTTTAAATGTTCTTATAGCTGTTGGTGACAATGATCTAAAATTACCGTTATCATTAGAACGGAGAAGACCGAGTAGACGGAAATTCGAAATATCTCTTTTCATAGGAATTTATAATATATAAACTTAATTCTTGTTCTTCTTTATAAATATGTAATTATAATTATCAATCGTTCGTAAGCTTGTACATATGGTTTTTTAATATAAATGTATGTGATTGTTGTATTTTAGAATATCTCACAAGTTCGTCGTTTCGCTTGCTTCAAACGTTCAATCGAAAATTTCCAAATATAAAGCTGGCTACACAGTTGAAGATATACTGTAGCTTTAATATAATTGCTGTTATACATATATTATTCTCAGATACAATATAATGATCATTAAAGAAGTATAAAAGTTTAACGCTACTAGTATATTGTCTTTATCTAATATATAAATATCTCGTGTCACGATGTTTGTGGTCGCACTCCTCCGAAACGGCTCGACAGGTTTTAATGTTTTTTTTTTCTGTATATTTAGTACGTATGAAAAAAGGTCGTAAAGTATTTTCCACGCGCCCATTCCCCATTTTTTTAATCGCGATTTTAGTAATTTTGTATGAACAATATCCAAATAATTTAACATTATAATATAAAGCAATAGAATTTTTTTTGTAAACTGGAGGCGGGCGGAGCCGCGGATTCCGCTAGTTATATTTATAAAAGTTTTTAAAGATATTGTTTTAGTTTCTGTCTTTTAATATGTTTGAAACTTTTTATAGTCTTTAAATAGTTAAAGCGGGGTAATATAAGGAAGCCCATGAACAGGAAAGATATTTATTTTATGTGTCTATCTCAGACTACAGAATAATATAGACGGAGTGTCATGGAACTAAACATGAAGCCAACAATAATGTTTTAAAATAATATATAATGTTTTAAAATAGCATGTATGTATGTGTTCAGCCCTTTTTAACGTCCCACTGCTGGGCACGGGCTTCCCTTCAATACGAGGGGCCAAGTGCGGATTGGCGGACTTCACATGTCTTTCGAAAACTTGCTAGGTTTTCTCAGACTTGCAGGAAACCTACGATGTTTTCCTTCACCGTAAGGCAAGTGGTAATCATGTTAGAAATGATTCGCACATGAAAATATCGGAGGTGCGAGACTCAGGATTTGAACCCGCTTCACTCGGTTTCCCAAGCGGGCGCGTTACCACTGGGCTACCACTGCCTTTTAATAAATAGTATGTATGTATACAAATGAAAATTTGCATACTCAGTGATAAGTAAATAAGCGGATATTTATGTTATTACTCTTTCTTTAAGGGGAAGACAATTAATGCTTAAAAAAAACAAAATAATATATTATTTTTATTATTATATTATTTCCAAAAATTTTAGAAATTAATACCCATATAAAAGTTCCCATATTGTTTAAAAAAGTAAATGATCTGTTTGACAAAACCGAGAATAGTAGCATAAACAGACAATTATGCTACTATTTTGGACTTTGACATTTATTTTGGCGAATTCCGTCTATATAATTCTGTAGTTTGAGGTATATGTATACATACATATGTATATGCACCAGTTTAATTATTAAAAACTAAAATTAAAAAAATAAAGACAGTATAGTATTGAGCGTATGTTATTGGGGCTGTTTCAAACTGCCATATAAAGTTCGAATTTTATGATAATCAAAATGTTTAGTTTTTTTTATTCATATTTATATATAAATATAATAAATTGATGTCTATACATGTTAAACTGATAACGCCATTATTTACGGCTAAATTTAATATTTTTTTCTTTTTTTTTAAACATGAATTTCACAGATTTATTTGAAACTGGGTGGATGTAAGTTTTGGGTTAAAAAAGATTTATTTTTTCATATAAAACTTCCTTACGTATTATAACTATTCGATGAGCTTCGACAGAACTTTCTGAAATTAATTTTTCAATGCTTTTATTTCATTACGTCTGAAAGTTTTCATTGGTGGAGTTATCAGTTTAAAAAAATTAAAAGAGTATTAAATTTTAAATATATAAAGCGTTTATAAGTAATGTAACTTTAAGCTACAATTGTTTACATTCCCATATGTGTGAAATAAAGTGTTTATGACGTTTTTGGTGTTTTTTTACGCAAGAACAAAATATTGCCATTAAAATTAATATATTGTTATTAGGCGTTTCTACAATTGGCTAGAATCTAGAGGAAAAATAAATACTTTTATCCTATATCTTATATATTTAAACGAGCAATTCTTGTATATTTATATCTTTATTTCTTTATTTATTTATACCAGGGATCTCGGAAACGGCTCTAACGATTTCGCTGAAATTTGGTATGTGGGAGCTTTCGGGGGCGAGAAATTGATCTAGATTAGTCTCATGTCTGGGAAAACGCGTATTTTTGAGTTTTCATGCGGTTTTCTTTTGCATTATTCCACGCAGAATCTGGTCGATAATTTCTTACACTCGGTTGTAAGCATTGTGGTCAAGCGGTCAACGCGTAAGTTAGACAACACATATGTCCGGGATCGAATCTCAATTGGAATACAAAGTTTTTTTTTACGTTTGTTTTTGTATTTATTCAAGTTTTTAGTTTTTTTTTTATCTAAAAATTACGATAAAACAAAAAAAAAAAAACTCCGAGCGAAGCTCGGTCGCCCAGGTACTACATATAATATGTCTTGTTATCCATATTCTACCGACATAATTTTCAGTGGTTACTTATCTTATCTTATCTTGTGGACGTTATCAGGGCTCAAATAATAAAGTATTCAATGCTCAATACAATTTTGTGAGGGAAATCCATCGATCAAAAAAATACTAGATACACAATCCCATATAAAAGTTCTTGTAAAACTGTCACCAATTGTGTTTAGGTAATTATTCTAGTTGAAATAAATATACAACAATGTAAATTGAACCTTAAATGCAATGCTTAAAGTTGTTTTCACAAAAAAATAATTAAAGCGCGTTCAAATGTTCAAATGAGCGCTCATTCGGTGAGGACATTTTTTTTTGCTGATTGTGTATTTAGTACTATTTTGATCGATGGGTAAAGAAAACACACTTTTATAAACTTGAAACGATAATTTTAGTAGTATAATTTAGCAGCGGGTTCTCGACACCGATAATCTGACTTCAACTACAATATCAAAACAAATGCAATGATCCGCCATGATCAACCTACGTTACAAATACACACAAACAATAAACAATATGACAAACGAATGTCATAATGGCGTCTCGACCCCGCTCGTAGCCTCTGCTCTTAATTTGAATTTGATTATTTATTATTGATCGTAGTGACCTTAAACAATAATAAGGCTTTACGTTCTAGTTGAAAAAGGTAACTAAATCCTCCTCCGACATATTTATTTAGATAATCATTAGTGTATTTATCTGTCACTGCAATATTTTCTCCGAATCTGCTGAAATAAGAAAGTTCAAATTTTGTACGTATATGTATAGAGATACAGAATGTTTGTGAATATATGGATGATATCATAAATTACTCATTAAACTACATCATACGAGTAACAATATTATATTTCCTACCTACAAAGATAATGTTTTTATTGTAAAAAATATTATATTTTACGTTCGTCCGCATAAATTAAAAATAAGTAAGGTGAGTGGACCATGGAAGGCCACCTTAACAAATAAACAGTTATAATTCTTTTATTTATTGGAGAAATGAAACAAACAAATTATTAAGTAACACTTTGTTCTATAATGTAACTAATAAAACATTTTCTTTTGTTGCAGAGTTAATGCTTATTTATTAAATTTAAGTTTTATTGAACACTTCCAAAATGGCCTTGCAAGAAACAGGGCTCCATACAAGGCTGATATAATAAATCAGCCGTTTAACTTAAAACTAACGGCGAAACTATCAAAATATCTGGTTATCCTAAATAGGTCTTTCATTAAAATGAAACATTACATACATAATCATTATATATTCACTTAAAAAATAGTCAACAAACATTACTTGAACACTCGTAAAACTAACGTAAAATTGTTGTAAAAGACAACAATAATGTGTTAAATAATGAATATTTAACACATTATTGTTGTCTTTTCCATACAAATATTTTTTCTGGAGATAAGATAAAAATCCAAGTTGTACCTAAATAATCAACGAAAAAATAAATAAACGCGATGCACCACGATAGATTTTTTCGATTTTTGATCAGAAGAAATAAGAACAAAAAAAACTTTGAGCTGAAATTAAAACTACACTTAAAAAGTAACATTTTGGAGAGGATCAATCTTCAGGTATTCAATAAAAAATAAAAATCGGTCCATAGCAAACGCATGGCACTACTGGGCATGGGCCTCTCTTCAATGCGAGGGAGATCAGGTCCATAGTCCACCACTTTGGCCACATGAGATTTAACGGACTTCACATATCTTTCGAAAACTTTCCTCATTCACACACAAGTAAGCAAAGTGTTAATCATCTTGAAAATTATTCGCACATGAAAATATCAGAGGTACGGGATCCGGAATAAAAGTCCGCTTCGCTTGGTTTCCCAAGCAAGCGCGTCACCGCTATGCTACCTTCATGTCCTTAATAACATTCTTTTTTCTATGTCAGTAAAAAAATAATTAGGTATATTCGAGTACACTAACTATGAATAGTTCTAACCGAATGTCTTAACTTCGATAATACTTATTATTTCCAGATGAAGTTGTCGTTTACTCGCGATGCATATTAGGTATGTATTAATTTAAGATCAAATTGAAAACGTGTGAACAACAACACGTGTGCGATAGATTTTTTCAAATGGTTTCTGTTATAGATGACGGTCCAATTTATAGCGCGTATGTTTTATAATAATTTACGATTCCAAAGTGCTTGTAGAATTTTTTTCAATATTAATATGAGAAGAGAAAAGTTTCCACCTTGAGTTATACCCGAATGCGGGGAAGCCCAAAGGCGGGTTATGCGTTTTACCTGTAAAAGTATGTTCGATTCTCTGTTCCCTCGTAATACCTAAACGGCTTCATCGATTTTGTTGTCTTATGTCGTAAGATACGCCTTGATAACGCGAGTATTATAACTTATAAGGTACACGTATATCATTAAAAATCAAAATAGTGGATATCGGGCGTCAACATTTTTAAAAGATGATCACAAAAATACAAACAAACTTATATTAAATTTAAAAATAATTCAAACTAACAAATTGTTAAATTAACCTTCAAATCCCTAATTGAGCAAAACAAAAAAGATGTAAAATAAAATTGAATTATACAAATCTAAAAAAACTGACAGCGTAAAAAGTGAATTAAAAATATGAAAGCAAGTAGACCAAGAAACAGTAGGTACCTGCTGCTATGGGGAGGCACATTCCTACGTTTCGCAGGAAGGAGGAAATATGTAATTTACGATTTTTTTCTATTCTAATATTATAAAGAGGAAAAATTTGTTTTTTTGTTTGTTTGTTTGTTTGTACCGAATAAGCTCTGAAACTACTGAACCGATTTAGATGAAATGGTAAGAAGATAGTTTGAGACCCTGAGAAGGACATAGGATAGTTTTAATCCCGGAAATCATCCCTTAAAGGGGTGAAAGTTTGTATGAGTAAGCAATCTAAAGACGAACCCGAGCGAAGCGAGGATAAGTCGCTTGTGTGCTATAGTTATAAAGTCTTAAATACTTGTTAAGGATGGCTACTTACATACACCTATTGGCTACTACCTTGGCAAAGAAGCTCAATAACGTTCGAATTATTGTCGATTTTGTAAGTACTTATGTTTTGATTTGATTACCTTTAGAATGCGTTTATAAAAACTAGATCTTTAGTTTTATTTAGGATTCTTTAGGTTTGGAATTCAGAAAAATACATTTTTCATGGTTTTTTATTGGTAATCAAACAGCGTTACAATATTAATTAAGATATTAAGATTGCACATTGTACACAAAGGAGAGTTACAATAATGCCAAAATTAGATTACACTAAAAATACAACAATAATGAACAACAGACATTAAAAGGGTAAAGCAAAAATTTAGATATTCAAAAGATGTCTTAGATCTAAAAATAAAATCTATTATGTTGGTACATACGTAAAAAATATAAAATATAAAGGTGTGTGTATGTTGTGTGTGGGTGTGTTTGTGTGTTCGCGTGTGTGTGCGCGTGTGTGTGTGGTGTGAAGTTGTGTGTGTATGCTCAAAATTCTAATAATAAATTCTATTATTAGGTATTGTTTAAAATAAACAAGTCAATGACTGCTCACGTATTATGACTTAATGGAGACACTCCTTTTTTTCTCTTTTTTAAAAACTACTTTAGATAAATTAAATATATCTAAATCAGAGTACTGTTCATTATAAATTTTAACTGATCGCGTTAAAATGGTATTTTTGGCATATTGGGATTTAGCAGGAGGTACATATGTACCTCCTGCTAAATCCCAAATTGCTATATAGCAAGGGTGTATGGCGCGTTCGCTTCTTTGGAACCGAACGCGGAAGGGATATGTTTAATAGGAGTTCAGGGCAATCAGTCTTATCGTTTAATATTGCGTGCAGCAGTTGCATATCGCTTTGTGCTCGTCTACTTTCGAGTGTTACTATATGATAATGTTCATGTTTCACGATCTGTATCAAACACTTTGTAATTTTTAAATTGTAAGTATTTTACAAATACATTTTGAATTTTTTCGATTCTCTGAATATCTGATTAATAATAAAGTGACCAAATACTACTGGCATATTGTAGTACACTTCGTATATAAGCAAAATAAAGCATCTTGATACATTCTATATTTTTAAAATTTAAGGTTGCACGCTTAATAAACCCGAGCTGTTTGTAAGCCTTGTTAATTATAATTTCATAATGTTCGCTAAATGTTAATTTTTGGTCTAATGTAATACCTAAGTCCCTCACTGATGAGACCTTGCCCCAATTGTTGTTCCGTTAATATTGTAGTCAATAGGTTTAATTTTATGGGTGAACGTAATATGATGACATTTCTTAACATTTATCGTTAATTGTATTAATTTAGCTTACCTACTGCTTTTAAAGTTATTAATTTACACGGCATTATATTTTATAATTATAGGCAGTGGTAGCGCAGTGGTAACGCGCTCGCTTGGGAAACCGAGTGAAGCGGGTTCAAATCCCGGATCTCGCACCTCTGATATTTTCATGTGCGAATCTTTTCTAACATGATTACCACTTGCCTTACGGTGAAGGAAAACATCGTGAGGAAACCTGCATGTCTGATAGAACCTAGTAAGTTTTCAAAAGACATGTGAAGTCCGCCAATCCGCACTTGGCCAGCGTGGTTGGACTATGGCCTGATCCCCCTCGTATTGAAGTGAGGCCCGTGCCCAGCAGTGGGACGTTAAAAAGGGCTGAATACAATTTACACGTAAGTTAGGATGATATTTGTGTGAGCTAGGTTTACTTTAGTTACCATTTGTTAGGTGTAAAGATAAAATTTTATTCGCTCATTCAATAAAAAATATGTAAATATCGAACCCGTCATTTTGAAGGTGGTTAAAAAGAATCAAGCCTTTATATTATGCTTAACCTTGTGTAGCTGTCTTATGTTAGTTATATTGTAGGTGTGATAGTGTATGGAAGCTTTATAAATAATAAACCTTAAAAGTATTTTCGCGCGCAATTTTTACTTTTGACGTAATTTATAGAAAAATAAAATTTAAAAGATTTTACTATTGTGTATATTTTATATGTATAAATAAATTATAATAACTAGTAAAATGTTCATAAAAAGTGTGTGTATTATTTTTGTAGGTATGTATTTTTTTACTTTGAACTTTATTTAAAAAAATAATTTTAAACAAATGAAATTACACTAAAAATCTTATGTAATAGTGGTACAATATTTTTAAAAATTTATTTCAAAGCAAGTTATTTTATAATTTAAGAAACATGTTTTTTTTTTTATTTTACATAATATATCAAGACAGCCATAACAAACTTCATATTATCTTGTGTCATGATATGACCATGGACCAACATACTAATATCTTGGATAATTACTAAGAAATTAATTGTTAACTGACACGCCGGTGTGCCCGCGACTCTCAACGGGCTCATTTAAATTTTGAAAATGTAAAAAGTGATGATTCTAAATGGCTTGTTAAAGTCTATTTAAATAAAGTACATTTTGATTTGTTTTATACCATACGAATATATCATATTAAAATCCATGTAATGTTTATTTATTGAAGTGAAACTTCTTTAGAATCGTTATGATTTGAAACTCGATGAAACGGAAATGCGACACGAGAAAGAGACAAACACATAAATATATTATAGGATTAAGCCGGCGAGTAAATGAGATAGAATACATTACAGAGGAAGTCAAAAATAACACTGAATAATATGTTATTATGTAATATATGTTAATCTATAGACATATGTAATATACAAATAATTAAATTGAAGTTTCTGTTTGTAATTTCAAAATAACAGCTTTTTATTAAATACATATGAAAGTATATATGGTATTTATAAGAAAAAAAATGTTTAAAATTGGTGTCTGTCTGTCTGTCTATTTGTTCCGGTTAACGGCTTGAGCGGTTTTTTACGGGACTTTCAAATAGCTAACGTTTGGAGTCATTTAGGATACTTTTATTTAAAAAAAAAAGAATTAGACTTCCGCGCAGAAAAATTACAATCCATGAAATTGTGAACATAATCTGCGTATCTAGGGCCCCAAGCTAAGCGAGGGTAAGTTAGAATAATTATTAAATATTGCACACATAATAAGCTTTGAAGTATAGTAATTTTCGTCGAGAGTTATTATGAGACTGTACTGCAATTATTCTCTTTCGGTCATTAGAACTGACATTGGCATAGAACGAAAATTGGTATTTCAATAAATAAATGATAACTGGATAAAATTGGTCGCAGCTCGACACGCTAGTGTTACTCAATAGGTAACCGTTATAACATATGACCCCCTCTTTGTATAAGAGAGCGCAGAACGGAAAGTTCGTTAGTATATCTTATTAAGGAAATAGACCAATCGGAATTCGTTTTTTGTAAGAGAAAAATTTTTTTTAGAAAAAAACAATAAATTTAATTCCAAAATCGACCAAAAATTAATAAAATATCGATAAATTTGAAGAAATAATAATAATAATAGATTTTACTTTTACTTACTTTACGTGACTTCCTATTTTTATTTTTTCACGATACATCAAATTGCAAAGTTGGAATAAATACTTAAGGACAGCATTTTTTTCATTTTTTCCCAAAAAATACATTGTTGTAATTAGTTTATAAAAATTTAGTCAATAAAGTGCACTTTTTCAATGATAATTAAAAAAAATTAGTTTACAAAGTACAAATTATGGATTTCTTAAATTTTTCAATTTTTAAGGGTGTTTTTACAGGATGTCATACAATTTTTTTTACCTCAAAAAGTAGCGTTTAAGACGAAAAAAATAAGCTCTACCTGAAAATTAAACGAAACTATTTTCAAATGTAAACATCCACTTAAAGTTGGTGGTGATTTTCAGGATCCCGTGACCTGATATGGTCATGGATGTGGGATATATCAATCAATCATTTTTTATTTATTATATGCATTTCGAAGATTACATTTCCCTAGTTTTATGAAAATCAAAAGATTATTCTAGAAATTAAAAATAAAAAAAAATTGCTAGACCTAAAACTTTTGTAGAAAACATTTTTCGATAGAACGTCACAGTAAGCCGGAAATTGAAAAACACTATTTTTCAACGCTTTGCGTCCCCCCATTTTTCGGGGGCAGCTGGGCATCGGGGGCATTTTACGAACTACTAACGTTTTAAAACCATACAACTTCAGGTTTTAATTATTTTGTTCCCAAACCAGATTCGGGTTGGATTAACTCTTTTCTTTTATGATGATGATGATGTTCTCCTGACCGATTCCGGCCACGGCGGCCAATCTCATTGAGACTAGCCAACTGGGCAGGAGATATTATAGTGCACAAGTGTACGCGCAGACACAAGTGCACTCTCTATTCCTGTCACTCTCATACTCCAGTGGGACGACTACTCGACACGACCGGTGAGAGTTAAGGCGCAGGACCGACGGCTTTACGTGCTCTCCGAGGCACGGGGGTGAAACACCACCAACTTCCTAACTCCGGGCTGTTACTGAGGCTTACTATACAGAAAGACTCAATAACTAAACTTGGCCCGACCCGGGACTCGAACCCAGGACCTCAGGATGTGCAGCCGTACATGCTAGCCACTACACCACCGAGGCAGTTAAGTTTCTTTTATATATGTACATTAACGTAAAAAGTCCAATTCAACTACACTATCTAGATGTTTTCGAGTGCGTTAGAAAACAAGCAGACAAACATAAAAATCTGCATTTAGATAATGATAAGTTTCTTATAGTTATTCAAATATTTAACATTTCAACATCAATTACTAATAAAGGATCGATGAATTTTAAATAAAACTAAGGTTTCGTGGTTTTATTTTACATACTTTTTCCACTAGTTGGTTGAACAAATATTTATACATAAAAATCACAAAAAATCTCATTTTTAAAATATACCTTTAGATTTGACTTTTATTACACATCTAGCAACAACGTAACACATGTTATAATAAGCTCAGAATAAAGAATAAAATAGACAGAGACCGCCAAAACAAATGTCAAAGTCAAAAACAGTAGCGATTTGTTAATTTAATTAAATAACAGCAACTTTAATAGGCTGTGAATTGTAAACAATTCATAAAGAGTAAAAGCGCTATCTGTGAATGATTGATTTTTTTCAATGGCTTATCAGTACAAATGTATGAGCGCATTATTTTGTTTTCGTTCACTTTGATTTTATTTAAAATCTTTAACGGATTTTAACAAGGGACTTACCCTCGCTGCGCTTCGGGTTCGTCTCTAGACAAAAACAAGTTTATCCCACGGGAATCGTACATTTTTCAGAGATAAAAAGAGACCTATGTGCTATTCCAGACTATGATCTATCTCTGTGCCAAATTTCATCTAGATCCGTTCAGCCGTTCTAGTGTGAAAGAGTAACAACCATACATCCATACTCATAAACTTTCACATTTATAATATGATTAATACAGATTAGTATGGATTTATACAAACGTCAGTAACAAATCGATACACATAATGTCATATATTGGAATTTTCTATTGACGTTTATTTGAATTAATTTAAAATAAGGTTGTAACATAAAAAATCAATGTTTTGATGTAATATTATTTACTAGAGACTCACCTTCGCTCCGCTCGGGTTCGTCCTTACTTACATTTTAACGTTTAGTATAGATTTCTTAAAGATGAGATATTTTCCCGCAGTAAAAAGTATCCTTCCTATATGTTGACCCGGATAACCAGCTATCATCATACCAACATTTCATCAAAATCCCTCCAGTGGTTTTTCCGTGATGCGGTAACAGACAGACAGACAAAAATTCTAAAAACTATAGATTCGCCCTCTGTATCGATAACAATGTCTATTTCAATAAGATTTTTCAAAAAATATTTAATGTACAGATTCGGCTTGGTTACAATTTTATTATATGTATAGAGTAAAATATTTACCATATACGATATGTCATTGTTTGATAATTGATTATTGATATATATTGAAATATTTCTCAGTAGTCTTGGGTTTGAGCGAGGGTCAGAAGGAGCCGTCTCTACAACTGTCGTCGGACTCTTTTCGGCCGTTCATACGTACATTTTTTGTTTCTGGTAAGTATTTATTTTTGTTTGAACTTAGACGTATTTTACATTTAATATAAAAGTAAACTGTCCGCCAATCCGCACTTGGCCAGCGTGGTGGACTATGGCCTGATTCCCCTCGTATTGAAGGGAGGCCCGTGCCTAGCAGTGGGACGTTAAAAAGGGCTGAATACATACATATATTAAAGTAAATGAGGTATTTTAAATAAAACTATCTTTTCGGATTATTTCGCGGATTAATTTTGATTTTTGGTACCCAACGTTTCGAATGCTTTACAGCAATCATGGCCACGAGAAAGTCTCTTCTTAGGTTTAGATAAAGCTATCAGGAGAGTCTCCTGATAGCTTTATTTAAAACTAGCGACTCACCCTCACTTCGCTCGAGTTCATCACCAGCTTGCTTCCCCATACAAACTTTCATCCCCATTCTCACCGCCTTAAGAAATGATTTCCGGGATAAAAACTATTTCACTCACAAACTTTTCATATCACGAGATTTAAAAAAAAAACTTATTTAAGTAATTTTTTTTCTTTTAAATTTCTTCTAAACAAAGATTGTCGTGACAATAACAAACACAAAAAGAATTATCCAATTTGGTGCAGTCGATCAAAAGTTATGCGCGTACACACATTTCGTTGATTCATTTTTATTAATCAATTTTCACGTAAATCTAAGAAAGTATTAAATGTGGTTTTGTTTATTTTAATAGGCTCACTACACAATTTTTGTTTTTTTTTTATGAGATTCAGTGACAAACGAGCAGACAGACTACCTGATGGAAAGCAGTACCTGTCACCCATAACACCTACGGTTCATGCACTTAGGTTGTAAGTAGCAAAAATACAGAACCACAGGTACGTTGTCACTGTGAGGACTAAGATGATATGCCTCTTGCCTGTAATTGCGCTGGCTACCTTATCCTTCAAACCGGAACACAACAATGCAATCATTGTTGCTTGGCGGCAGAAATAGATAAGGGGGTGGTACCCATCCAGTCGGACTCCTCAGGCTTGACAGAGTCCTACCACCGGTAAAATTAATGTTAAAATTATGGGTAAATGTATGTGATTTAGTGAATTTTCCTCATTTATTTTTCTTGTAATCCGTATTAAAGCAACTTAGACGTAAACAGTTGAGCAAAAAAAACTGACGTGTTTAAAAAGTATTTTTCTATAAAATAATGAATATGATAAAGTACCAAATTAACAAATATTTAAATACACAGTAGAAAATAAACATCAAGGTTAATTCATAGCTATTCTTTTACGTAGGTACGAGTATATAGAAGTATAAGGTTAAACAAAGTAATTTTATTAATATATTTAAATTTTAAATATTTTGACTATATTAATGATGGAATATCGTCTGATCTATATGATAAGGCTTACTGCTAATGAATTATTATATATTAATACTTTGTAGATTCGACCTCGTAATGATTTAGTTATAAGTATGGTTTAAAAATGAAGTCAGTATTTATCTCATAAGTTTTACCATCACAATTTACTATTAATTTTCTATGTAGTATCCATATATTATGAACTAGCGACTTACCGTAGCTTCGCTCGAGTGCGTCCCTTGGTACGTTTTAATTTTTTTGAGCGTTTTTTTCTAAATTAAAAGTAGCCTGAGTTACTCCTTATAAGATCAGCTATCTGCCAGTGAAAGTCCCGTTAAAATTGATTCAGACAGACAAAAAAGTTAAAAATTGTGTATTTCTTATAAGTACCGTATATAATTCCATATGCATTTAGTATAAAGCTGTTATTTTGACATTACAAATTAATACGCTTCAATTTTATTTATCTGTATAGATAGCAAAAAGAAGTCAAATCATCATTTTTTTTTTAATTTAAAGCAGCTGTTTAATGGGACTATTTCAGTGTACAGATAATAAATAGTCTGAAATAAAAATACAATTAGCTTAGCTTTTGTTTTAATCTGTTAGTTTCATCCTAAGATATGGCTTGAGCTCTTTCCCACTTTAAAAAAAAGATATATGATGAAATATTAACACAAGGAGAACTAAAGACAGTTATTTAGCTCGTGATATGTTTATATTAATATAAATATTTGTTTACATTATTTCAGTACCAAAGGGACGGTCCATCAGTTTGAGTGACACGAAGATTGCTTATTACAAGTATGTATTTATTACATTATATAGTAAAATGTTTTATTTTTTTATTTTTGTCATACAGAAAATTTTGACTATTATCTTTAGTCGATATTTTGCACAGTTGTCTCCAAAGTACTTGCGAGTAGTCTTTACTTTTCAGTAATTAGAGTCCAATTTTACCGATGTAGAATTTGAAATCATGTTTTAAAAAAAAACTACATACAGACAAACACACAGATTCCTTTTTTTTGAAGTTGGTTAAAAATATTAGTAATATAAATATAGAAAATTACAAATTAAAAATTATTGTTACTATTTTATAGTAATAATTCAAAAAGCAAGCAATCATATCGAGTTGGAAATATTGATGCGTTGCTAAAAGACAAAAGTTTTGACTTGAAGAAACCTACAGTGCTCTACATTCATGGGTAAGTCTCAAATGCTTTTTTATCTAATGAACTAGCGACTCACCTTCGCTTTGCTCGGGTTCGTCCCCAGGTACGTTTTAACGGTTTGTATGGAATAGATAGACTATATATTCTATAATATATAGCTTATAGCCTTCCTCAATGAACGCGCTTTTTAATGCAAAAAGAATTATTCAAATCGGTTTAGTAATTCCTGAGATTAGCTTGTTCAAACAAACAAATAAATAAAAAAACTCTGCCTCTTTATAATATTAGTATACATTAGACTATAAATATGACAGCTAGAGCATAAATAATAATTATTTATTGACGCCCGGTATGGTATTCTAATTTCTGTGGTGTGAATAGGATTCTTTATATTAAATATGGCTTCACTTTTATCATATTCCATTCATTATGTTAATTGCCAAAAATCTAAATATTTTTATAAATTTAATCCCTCATTCTTACTTTTTTTATAGTTTTACAGAATTCGTAACTGACGAAAGTGTAGAGTCAGTTGTACTCGCGTATCTAAAGCACGGTGGCTACAACGTATTAGCGTTGGACTGGGCAAATCTTGCATTTGGGAATTATTTCTTTATTCTTCCCGATATCAAGCCGGTAAGTTGATTTATTAAATTAATTACTTATTAAATTAAATCGATCTGTAAAATCAATTTTCGTTTGAAATTATATATATAAACTAGCGAGTTACCCACGCTTTGCTCGGGTGCGTCCCTTGGTACATTTTTTTTGACCCTAATTGTTCTTCTAAAATAAAAGTAGTCTAAATTACTCCTTATAATATCAGCTATCTGTCAGTGAAAGACCCGTTATAATTGGTCCAGCCGTTTTTGAGATTAGCCGGACGTGAAGAGACAGACAAAAATAAAAAAAATGTTTTTCTTATAAATACCGTATGTAATTCCATATGCATTTAGTGTAAAGCTGTTGTTTTGATATTACAAACAGATACTTCAATTTTATTTATCTGTATAGATATTTGTATTTATTTGATTTTATTTTATTAGACCATCGTTTCTCGAACTTGAACATGCAAATCTTTAGAGGTCAAGGTTCACATAGTGAAATAACGCAAAAAGTAGATTCTGAAGTCGTTGTTAGGTCTTCTAGTGATAATAATTTTAAAATAAGAGACGTTGGGTCTCTATGGAAAGGGTATGTTTTTCAAAAATTTAAATAAACTAATGTTTGCCGAAGAGTGGAATATCGACCATAATTATTATTGAAAATTCTCGGAAAACATATATGAATAGAATTCAACTAATTTTATATAAAAATTGACTGCTTTCAACTTTTTTATTGACAACACTAAAGCTCGTCAATAGCTACTAAACAAAACAAAAAAAGAAAGAAAATCAGAGATAAACAGAGGAGGAAAAATACTGAACTGTTTTGTCTATGCCTATTTTTTTTACAAAAACTAGCGACTCACCCTCGCTCCGTTCGGGTTCGTCCCTAGGATGGACCACGTTTTGGAAGGAGTTTTGTTACAAACACTGTGACACGAGAATTTTATATATTAGATTTTATGTGCGCATTGTTTTCGGCAAAATTGTACGTACGTTTGAGAGAACCGATTTATTTTCAAAAGACATATTTTATTTGTAAACTCGCTTTTGGATCAGCGTGGTTGCATTGAATATCCTTCCTTCGAATTAAAAGAAATCCGCGACTATTGTGAGACGTTAGAAAAGGCTAAATGTAGTTATAATATATAGCAACTTACCCTCGTTTCGCTTCGGGTTCGTCCCTAGAATAAAACAAATCTATCCCACGGGAATCGTACATTTTTCCGGGATGATATGCAAAAAGAATTCCGGGCTGTCTAATGCATTAAGAATTTTTCAAATCGGATTAGTAGTTCTTGAGATTAGCGCGTTCAAGCAAACAAACAAACAAACAAACAAACAAATAAACTCTTCAGCTTTATAATATTAGTATAGATTACTACTAGCGGCTCACCCTTGCTTCGCTCGGGTTTGTCTCTAGGAAAACCAAAACAAACCACGGAAAATATACATTTTTCCGGGATAAAAGGTAGCATATGTGTTATTCCAGACTATAATCTACTTCAGGGCCAAATTTCATCCAGATCCGTTCAGCCGTTCTGGCGTGAAAGAGTAACCAACATCCATACTCACAAACTTTCACATTTATAATATTTATACAGATATATGTACGTGGAACTGAGGGTAAGTAAATTTTAGTTTCGGTTTAAATAAAATCTTTCTACTGTAATTTTTTTTTAATTTTTTCTAAATCTGTACTTACAGATAGGTGATGCTACTGGTATGGCTTTAGCCAAATTGTTAAAAGGTGGTCTTGACGTCCGAGGCCTACATATCGTTGGTCACTCTTTGGGTGCTCATATCGCGGCTACCATTGCGAGATATTTAGCGTCTAAAGGATATTCTGTACCTCGGTAAGATAAAAGATTATAAAATAATAAGCCTTTAACGTTTTACTTAAATACTAAAAAGATCATTAAAATCGGTTCGCAATCATTGATATCGCCTTACATACAAAAACACAATTGAATAGTTTTAAACCGACATTTTTGAAGTCAACTTTAAACTATAATTGAAAATGTGGATGTAAAATTACGAATCTAGGTTAGCTAAAGGTGTAAAATATATGATGCTAGTGCAAAAGTGGCCTCACTCATAGATTCGAAATAACTTCAGAATCTATTTTAATATAGTTTTAATCTTTTCAATACTAATAACGATAATGGTCAATTTTAATTTACAGTAGAAAAACAAAAACAAATCTATCCCACGGGAACCGTACATTTTTCCAGGATAAAAAGTAACCAATGGGCTGTTCCAGACAGACTATAATCTATTTCTGTCCTAAATTTCATCTAGATCCGCTCAGCTGTTCTATTGTGATTGAGTATCAAACATCCACACATCAAAATTTTCACTTTTATAATATTAGTATAGAATACCTATCTGGGCGACCGAGCTTCGCTCGAAGTTCTTTTTTGTTATATCGTATTTTTAAATAAAAAAACTAAAAACTTGAATAAATACAAAAACAAAAGTTGTCTAACTTACGCGTTGACCGCTTGACCACGATACTTAAATCCGAGTGTAAGAAATTATCGACCATATTCTGCGTGGAATAATGCAAAAAGAAAACTGCATGGAAACTCGAAAACACTTGTTTTCCTAGACATGACACTAATTTAGATCGATTTTTCGTCCCCGAAAGCCCCCACATACCAAATTTCAGCAAAATTGTTAGAGCCGTCTCCGAGATCGCTGGTATAAATAAATAAAGAAATAAAGATATAAATATACAAGAATTGCTCGTTTAAATATTGCGATTCAGAATTTATCTTAATAATATAATTATGACTTGAAAAATGATTTCTTACGTAAGCGTATAGACACATAAAAAAATATGTTTCTATTACACAAACCTTTCCACTAAATAGTAAGCAACTATTCTTATCCTGTTGAGATTCTCGTCGGCATTTCATACCAGAACTGCTTTATGAGCCAGTGGTATCCCTCTCACGGACTGACGACACGGACTTTAAATTAAAATGCCTATTTAAAGTGCTTGTAAAAGTCTAATTGAATGAAGTCTAATTTCATTATATTTCCTAGAGTAACAGGTCTAGACCCAGCCTACCCAGGTTTCTATCCACCACTAGTAACAGAGCCCATCAACCCGTCGGACGCGCAGTTCGTGGATGTCATCCACACGAACGGCGGGCAGTTTGGCACGCCCACTAGCACCGCACACGCGGACTTCTGGCCCAACCAGGGCACCCAACAGCCCGGCTGCCCGCCATTGTATTTACCATTCACTGTTGAAAGTGAGTATTCGACGATACGTGTAGGTGAGTTTGTAGTGATCCTACTTGCTGTGCCAGCGGTCGCGGGTTCGAGTTCCGCTAGGGACATTCGTTTGTGTGTTGAGCATGAGCAGATTAAAAAAATTTAGTTATGGATGGAATTCACCAAAAAAATGTCAGTCAAAATTAATTCAATTCTATTCAATTTCTCAATGGCTTCAAAACGTGCCAGTTGAGCACAGATTACTTCGCCAATGTCACGTTGAATACAGAAGACACAAAGTAAAGTCAAAATTAGTAAAGTGATTTTGCTATCTATATTAGATTTGATAAAATATTTTTTTTTCGAGAAATTATATCAACGCTTGCTATTTCTACTAAATATTAACTTTTTGCTTGACTTCATGTTTAGTTGAATTACATCTTGTCGTATCTGGGCAATGCTTGTCTTATAGTATAAGTGGTCGAGTTGCGGAGACTAGCCCGAACATACCATACCATACTATATCATACCATACCATACCATACCATACCATACCATACCATCTGGGCGAGGCGAGGCACTCGTACAGTAGGTTATCACTTATCATCCATTGGCGACAATGCAAGTACCACAAACTTTCACGAGAGGCGCTATATAAAAAAATGTTTTTTTTTTGTGAAAAATTGCGTTTTTTAGAAAAGACTTCTCTATAGATAAACTTAAAAAGCAAAAACTTATCTTAAAATCGTTAGAGCCGTTTACGAAATAAACGAAATATTTTTTTATATAAATATGTGTAGGTACAAGAATTGCTAATTTATTGTTATAAGATTATTCTTTTAGTTTGAACTTTTTAGTTATTGCATACTTCAGATGTAAGTATAAATGGCCCATTCCATACAAAGAAATTGGATAGCACTAATTCGAGCTAATTTTCGGGGTATTTTGTTTGCTTGGGTAAAAAATAGATTATTTTTTTCACAAACATGCGTAAACTAAAATACGATAAATATTACAAAAAATACGCTGAACTTAAATAAACAAGTTTCTGTGATTTTACGAGTTTTTATCTATGATCCAATAACTGATAAGAAGTAAAAACGCCATCTGTGTATATAATAAACTAGCGACTCACCTTCGCTTCGTTCGAGTTTATCCCTAGATTGCTTCCCAATACAAACTTTCATCCCCATATTCACCCCCTTAAGGGATGATTTCCGGGATTAAAAGGATTCTATGTCCTTTCCAGGGTCTCAAACTATCTTCTCACCAAATTTCATCTAAATCGGTTCAGTAGATCCAGAGATTACCCCCTACTACCTCACAAACTCACAAACTTAACCTCTTTATAATATTAGTATAGATAATGTACACTACAGACCCATTTGTTGATTGCGATTTTTTCAAAACATAGTTAGTAAAATTACTAATTATGTATTCTTTTTGATGATTTTACAAAAATTTTAGTAACAAATTGATACACATTATGCCATTTATTGACATAAACATATTTGAAGCATTTTTTCTTTGTTCTTGATAAGACTCTATGATACTAGTAATTTACCCTTGCTTCACTTAGGTGCGACCATAGGTGCCATTTACGACTTTATAAAAAATATCAACTTTTCTTCATTTTTATACATACATACATACATACCTATGTATTTATTTTTTAGTAAACGATCAGTGCCACCTTTTACTATATTTTATTGCTACTAAACGAGGGCAGTAGTAGTCCAGTGTTAACGCGTTCATTTAGAAACCGAGTGAAACGGGTTCAAATCCCGGGTCTTGCAACTCTGATATTTTACTAACACAATATGATTATCACATGTCTTACGGCGAAGGAACACATTGTAAGGAAACCTGCATATCTGAGAGAATTTAGCAAGCTTTCAAAAGATATACTCAGTCCGCCCGCACTTGGCCAGCGTGGTGGACTATGGCCTGATCCCCCTCATATTGAAGAGGCCCCTACCCAGCAGTGGGGCGTTAAAAAGCGCTGAATACTACTAAACGATTAGTGCCACTTTTTATCACATTTTATTACTAACCTTAGATTTAAGACTTATTATTCTCGTCTTATTTTCTTCTGTCTTATTTTAATCTATGATTCTAAGTATTTAAGATCTGCACGTTTCGCAATATGCATACTAAAAATAAAAAAAATAAATTTGTTTGTAATTTTATATTTTATAACGAAACAAAAAGAAAACCTTGGTTTACCCAAATTATAATTTTAAAAGTCAGTCAATACCAAGTTTTTTTTATGTTAACGTTTTTTTCTTGAACCACTGATTTTTTTTATATTCACACAAACTACATACACATTACACGCATTAATGTTTCTAACACTTTATATTTTTTCGTGTTTAGGTCTGTGCAGTCACTGGCGGTCGTGGCATTTTTGGGCGGAGTCGGTCGTCGGCGGGAACTTCGTAGCTAAGAAGTGTGGCAGCTATGACGATTTCCAAAGAGGAAATTGTACTATATCTGGCAAAATGGGACTTCAGGCTACTCCAGAGTAAGTTACATGGAATTTTGCGGAATTATATTGCTTGTCAATTTAATTTATTTATTTAGCATTTATATTTATTTACATTTATATCTTTATTTATTTATACCAGCGATCTCGGAAACGGCTCTAATGATTTCGCTGAAATTTGGTATGTGGGGGCTTTCGGGGCCGAAAAATTGATCTAGATTAGTCTCATGTCTGGAAAAACGCGTATTTTCGAGTTTTCATGCGGTTTTCTTTTGCATTATTCTACGCAGAATATGGTCGATAATTTCTTACACTCGGATATAAACATTATGGTCAAGCGGTCAAGGTGCAAGTTAGACAACACATATGCCCGGGATCGAGTCCCGGTCGGAATACAAAGTTTTACTTTTAAGTTTTTTGTTTCTTTTTAATTTAAAAAATACGAGATAACAAAAAAGAACACCGAGTTAAGCTCGGTCGCCCAGGTACTTTTCATATTAGAAGTGAGAATTTTATGCAGGTAAAACAAACATTACAGTTCCTTTTTGTTAATATAAACTAGCTTTTGCTATGGCTTCGCTTGCATAATTTATTTATTTATAAATGACTCCTCTGCTAAGTCAAACTCATAGTCAAAAATGAATAGCCTGTAATTTTAGATATGGGAACAAACACACATAATAAATATTAATTACTCTTCAATTTTATAGTCTTCGTCATATCTCAAAACACGAGGTACTTGCTTAGGGTCCCAAGCCTCACGGGAACCCTAAAAAAAATTATAAACATGGAAAAAGTATGATTTCTCCCTTCATAATAATATGTCCGTACCACGCTAACATTTCAGGTACTCGGAACTCTGTCACTGGAGTTACTTTCAAACAAACATATATCATCTCAATCTATCAAATCATACTACATTAAGATAGAAAATAGAATTTTCTTTTCAAATATTTTTACATCAATATCGCCTAATGAATATCTTCGTATTAAAATCAATATTAGACATGCTTTCCAATTTTAACATTTAACCGATTTTTAATCTTTATCTTTACAGTTTGCGGGGTAATTTCTATCTGCGGACTGCTACTGAACCACCATACGCGTTAGGAGATAGGGGTGCCTTACGATAGGCCAGTTGAGTCCATTATAAATCTGAAAGTTTGTGAGTATGGATGTTTGTTACTCTTTCACGCCAGAACAGCTGAACGGATCTAGATGAAATTTAGCACAGAGATGATTATAGTCTGGAATAACACATATGCTACTTTTTATGCCGAAAAAATGTACGATTCCCGTGGGATAGGTTTGTTTTTGTTTCCCTAACGGCGAACCCGAACGAAGCGAGGGTGAGCCGCTAGTTAATATTATAAATGCGAAAGTTTGGATGGATGTTTGTTACTCAATCACACCAGAACGGCTGAACGGATCTGGATGAAATTTGGCATAGAGATAGACTATAGTCTGAAATAGCAAATAGGTTATTTTTATCTCGGAAAAATGTACGGTTCCCGTGGAATAGATGTTTTTGTCTAGGGATGAACCCAAGCCAAGTGAGGGTGAGTCGCTAGTTAGGTACAAAATTATTTTCATTTACATCACTTAAAGAGGAAAAATAATTTAATATTTTTATTATTTTATGTATAATCTTATATTCTAATTAAGTATTTATGACACTGTTAGGGTAAAACATACATTATACATTAACTTATTTACTTTAAACTAATTACTATTATTATCACATATATTAATCACATTACGTCAAAATTGTTTTCTAAAATTTATTTTCGGTAATTCAGTTGAAGTTATTATACTAATTCGATATGTTTTTATAATTAAAAAAATATTTGTATTGTATACCTTCTTATAAATAGTTAAAGGTTATTTGGCTAAATAGCATTGCTTTTCCACATAGAGCTGATGTGGTTATACTATACCAAAGTTGTCTCGTTTTGTCTGTTTGTTAACTTCCACTAATTCCTAGGTCAGCTAAATTAGTTTTAAAGGGATATATTCCATTGTCCTATTTTTCCCTTTCCTTATTCTGGGAAAGAAGAAAGGGATTTCTGCGGGATAAAAGATAAAAAAAACCTTGACCAATATTAATGAGAATATCACTGTCTGATAGAGGATTGGACGGGAAGTGAGTAAGGCTGTTTAATAAGTATTTCTCTATAGTAATTTATATCGATAGTTTTAAAATCTGTCTTATCTAGAAGACTTAGGCTGTCATATTTTTAGATTAGATATTATTCGAATAATAATGCCTATTGCCTACATGTACTCAGCAATTGCACAACAATTGTAATTTGTTTTAAAATGCAACATATCTCGAATCAGATTATCTGAAAACGTCAATAAAGATATAAACTTAAAATAATTACACTTTGTCTTTTACTTCATTAATACTATCAGTCAATGCAGTACCCTTAGTCTCTGGTAACAAGATGCAAACTAAAGCAGCTGCAACGGGTGCTGCACCAAATATAATGGTTGGTAGCCAAGGGACGGTCATAGACAAATCCGATACAAAGGGAGCAATCATAGAACCTACCCTCATAAAGGTGGAACATGCACCCATACCCATATTCCTGACAACTGTTGGAAAGAGTTCTGATGTGTATATGTAAATGCAAGTGGCGACAATTGATACACAGCTAACACCTATGCATCCTAAAGTTAGAGTTATCCAGAATTTATCTGGAACAAGACCTAGGGTCAAAACACATAGGCCTCCTATTGTCAAGAATGTCATAACTGCCGTCTTGCGTCCAAAATGCCGTAGAAGCCATATTGAGATCAGAATTGATGGTAACTGGAAAAAAGGAAAAAAAAATAAAAAAAAATTAAACAATAAATATACTAACTTTACAAAAATAAAAAGTTTTGTTGTTTATAGATGTTAATCTCTAAGCATTTTTATTTTAAATCTTATTTCTTGGTTATTAATGGATTAATTGTAGATAAAAAAAAGTAATCGAGTTTATTTTACGTACGACTGATCTTTAACTCAAAAGCTAGTAACAAAATAAATTAAAAGGATTTTAGTAAAGTTACATACTACTTTAGTTACTTACATGTGAACTACAATATGTTAATGTATTATTATCGATCTATAGTTTTTAGGATTTCTGACTGTCTGTCTGGAAACGCATCACGAAAAAACCACTGAACAGATTTTGATGAAATTTAGTATGATGATAGCTGGTTATCCGGGTCAAAATATAGGATATTTTTTACTGCGCGATAATATCACATCTTTGAGAAATTTATACTAAACGTTAACACTGAATGTTAATGTATATAACTATGCGGTGTTCCATCTAAAGGATAACGCAACCTTCTGTATGGACCGGTGGCATCATTTTTTTTCTTTCGCCAGTAATGTGAAGTAAAAAAAAATGAAGCCTTTTGGTGCATGCATTTCTTACTAGCTCTAAAAAATGTTTGCGCAAATATGTATAACGTACTAGAGCCAACTAGCAGATCACACATACTTTATTCAGCTAAAAGTGACAACAACCGACCTGAATAACAGCAACAGCAGCAACAGTAATAAAAGGATCTGAACTGGTCTGACTGATGTACTGGTTGAAGCCGAAGTACGTCAACCCGATGATCAACCAGATGATGCAAGAGCATAATGTCTTCAGAAGTAATACACTTTGGAAAAGATCCCCATAGTTTGCTTTAGAATTTGTAGATTGAGACTGTATGTCTTCGGACATTTTCTTTAATGTCTCTTCTACTTTTTCTGTCGAAAGGCCATTCCTGAAAAGTTAAACATCCAATTTCAATTTTTATATGACGAATTGTTTAGTTTTTTAGCTTTATTTGTAAGTAACTTACTAATGACCTAACTATGTCAAAAAATCTAGAAAATAGATTTAATTTACTTTAAACTCTAATTATTTATTAAAATTTTGAAAGAGTTTCTATTTGGATAACTATAAATTATAATATACATATTATTTTTAACTCTCACATATTTATCAAAGGTGAAATGAACCTAATTAAGATATCAAAAGAAATTGAATGTTATATTATACTACTTACATTTCTGCAGCTCTCTGAACTATTTTCGTAGCTTCTTCAACTTTGCCCATAGTGATCAACCATCGTGGAGATTCTGCGAGCACAAAGAAGTACCCCAAATATATTAAAGACGGTATCGCTAAAGCTAAGCTGTAATGGTTCCAATCTCTAAAGAAATAAGCAAACAGTGGGATTGTCATGTGCCCTATTATGAAGGGTATTTGGAAAAGACATCCGCATATTTCTCGATACTTCGGTCCTATCCCTTCCATGATCATAACGAAAGAGATGACCATAGTTCCCGCAGTTGCTACTCCTTGGAAAAATCTTAGAACGGTGAAAGTTATGTAGTCTGGAGCGAAAGAGATGGCGAATCCGAATATGATGAGGGTAGATATTGATACTAGGAATGCATTCTTTCTGCCATATCTGAAATAGAAAAAAACCTGCTGCTTAATTCAGCTTTTAATGTTATATCTAAATATTTGGCAATTTTTAGTGGTAATATTACATTATTTTTTATACAAATGTTATTACAGTTCTTTTATAAGACTCGTCGACAAAGAAGACTACAGAAAGAAAGGCTTAGAACAATTTGAAAAACTTAGAAGATATTTTGCCTATACTTCAAATTTAAATCCTGTATTAGAAGATGTATTTGGCTATGACTAATTGATGTTTCGCTAATAATGAAAACTAACGGGAAAGTGGACCAAAATAGATTGGTACCCAAGGAATGGAAAAAGACGTAGAGGGAGACAGATTAAAAGATGGGACGATCTGCCTAAGGGCTGGAGAAGGACAGCGCTGGATAGGCACATGTGAAAGGAATTTAAGGAGGCCTATGTCGCAAAGTAACCTAACCCGGTAGCTGATAAATAGAAATCTTAGTAAAAATTTAAAAAAAAAATAAGATATATATTAAGAATAAATTAGTTAAAAATGTAGTTCAATTCATCTTTATAACACTATCTTTCACATCCATGGGTTGACTGGAAGAAATCTCTTTTAGGGATAAGTCCACCTTTGCCTTTATCTTCTAATATGCAATTACAATATTTTGTTTTATAAGTGCAATAAAGAATATACTATGTATAATTAAGTTAATTAAATATCTCAAATCAAAATAAAGTCATTATCATTATATAGTGACTTTATTTTGATTTAAGATAATTAAGTTGATTAATTATCTCAAATCAAAATAAAGGCATTATCACTATCTAATAACTTTATTTTGATTTAAGATAATTAGGTTGATTAATATCTCAAATCAAAATAAAGTCATTATCATCTCAAATCAAGACTTGAGATAAGTAAGATAATTAAGTTGATTTTTATCCATTAAACTTAATTTTTTGAAATATATTTGAATTGAATTTTAACTCCTACACCTTTACCTGCCGTTGCACTTGATGACTTACTATTTTCTTAACGCGTATGGACTATAGTTCGGATTAGGCGATAGCATCACGCATCACTTTGCTCATTTCTTCTTATCTACTCTTTATGGAAAGTAAAACTATATTCATGCAGATTTCCTCAATATGTTTTCCTTCAACATAACACAAGTAGTAATCATGTTGGAAATGATTCGCACATGAAAATATCAGAGGTGCGAGACCCGGGATTCGAACCCGCTTTACACGGCTATCCAAGCGAGCGCAATACCACTGGGCTACCAATGTTTTGTAGTAAAATATGCGTAGACGTCTCGTAAATGTCTTTATCATAAAATATAAACAACGATTGCAGGCTCTATTATATTTTATTTATTTTGGTTAAAAAGATTACAGTAAAGAGATGTATATCCCAGATTGCGTTATTTATCTTAACATAGAGTTATCTGAGTAGGTAAGCATGTTTTATAATATCAATATCAAGATAATTAACAAACACGTGACAAAAACAAAGATATTTTTAAATTTTATCTATGAGGAGCTTTCGTAGGCTTCGCACAAATGATCAAACTATCAAAAAATCTATTCTTAACCGTATCCCTTTATCAAGATCTCGTTAACCCCTTGAGGAACGCGTACACGCCGGCGTATCAGTCAACAATTGATTTCTTAGAAATTATCCATAATTTCTAAGAAATTATCCAGGAGGGGTTAAAATTAGTTAGGTTAACCATTTTCTTTTCTCTGATAGCGAAATTTTTATTTAAGCTTATAAATAGTTTTAAGTTGAATTATTGCGCTTTTAAAATTAGATTGTTGAGCGTCCAGAATATTTTTAACTTAAATTAATATGGTATGTTCAACTTAATATGGTATCAAGATATGTTTAGTTAGTTGTTTCTAAAATCTAAGAAATGGGATATTTTACGGCGGTCTATAAATTTAGTTTGTTTTTATACACATACTATGAAATAAAAATTATGTAGGTATATTTTAAATATTATACATTAATCTAACGAATAACGTGAGTTGAAACAACACAAATTTAATTTTTCTTACTATAGAACCTTCGGTGTGCGAATCGCGCGAAATCATCCAAACTTGCGCTTGTCCAATTTTAAAACATAATAAGTAGAGCCAATTTAATATTATGATCATAGAACAATTAAAATAGATATCAAAATATGATAGATTTTTTGTTATGAACATTAGGTCAGGTGGTACCAGAACGTGTAGCAATTTTATCTTAGTTCGCACACTATAATGGATGTTGGGGAAAAGTAGCAAAAACTACAATAAGTACTGGATTGTTTTTCTGCATTTCTGAGTTTTGGGACTATACATAGTATTGTAGTCTTTATATAGAAAAGCTCTATAATGTCGGGTTCCCACGTTTTGGCATAAAAATCCTTTCATTTGACATTTCCATCAATTCAATGTCGTATTATTTTTGGAAGTAAAAAAATGTTCCGCCTAAAGTTCATTGGTATATTCGTTTCTAGCAGAATGCTTTGATCGCTTTAAATATTACCTAGTTTATTTTTTAAATATAAGTGTTGTAATCTAGGTATTATAGAAAAATCAATGTGTGTTTGTATGTATATCCCCTATAGACTCCAAAACGGCTGGCACGGTTTTGATGAAATTTTTGTCATCCTGTAAAGTTTGGTAGCGATCGGAAGTTTGAACGCGAGCGCAGTCGTGGGTACTGCTAGTTATAAATAAAGATAACATAATATTTAAATTTATAAACATTAGGCATTATTTAAGCATAAACATGCACAAATCATATTCGAGTAATCCCCAAGTTTGAAATCCTAAAAAACAACCGACTCTAAAGAGATAATAGCTACAAATTCAAATAAGTGTTAACATATTTTTAACTAGCGACTCACGCTCGCTTCGCTCGCGTTCGTCCCTAGGTACGTTTTCACGGTTAGCGATGTTTGTACATAAATAGTAGCTTGCTATTCCTAAGATATTCATTTAAATTATATAGCGATTTACCCTCGCTACGCTCGAGTGCGTACGTCGTACGCGGATTTTGTTCACAATTTCATGAGTTTTTAATTTTTTTGCGGAACCCTAATTCTTTTTCTAAAATAAAAGTAGCCTAAGTTATTCCTTATAACATCAGCTATCTGCCAGTGAAAATCCCGTCAAAATCGGTCCAGCCGTTTCAGAGATTAGCCGGAACAAACAGACAGACAGACAGGGTATGTGTACCGTGTATACATCCATATGCATTTAGTAAAAAGCGGTTATTTTAATATTACAAACAGACACTCCAATTTTATTTATCTGTATAAATGCTCTTAACTTATAGTGAACTAGCGACTCGCCCTCGCTTTGCTCGGGTTCGTCACTAGGTACGTTTTAACGGTTAGTATGAAATACAAATCTTTGAATTTCTCGTCTTTTCTGTACTATAATATACATAGCATGTATTATACACCTAATATATAAACCTTCCTCTTGAATCACTCTATCTATTAAAAAGCGCATCAAAATCTGTTGAGTAGTTTTAAAGATCTAAGCATACATAGGTACAGACAGACAGCTGGAAGCTACTTTGTTTTATACTATGTTATGATGCGACAAAACTGCCTCGGTGGTGTAGTGGCTAGCATGTACGGCTGCACATCCTGAGGTCCTGGGTTCGAGTCCCGGGTCGGGTCAAGTTTAGTTATTGAGTCTTTCTGTATAGTAAGCCTCAGTAACAGCCCGGAGTTGGGAAGTTGGCGGTGTTTCACCCCCGTGCCTCGGAGAGCACGTAAAGCCGTCGGTCCTGCGCCTTAACTCTCACCGGTCGTGTCGAGTAGTCATCCCACTGGAGTATGAGAGTGACAGGAATAGAGAGTGCACTTGTGTCTGCGCGTACACTTGTGCACTATAATATCTCCTGCGCAGTTGGCTAGTCTCAATGAGATTGGCCGCCGTGGCCGGAATCGGTCAGGAGAACATCATCATGATGCGACAAAATAAAAATGGCACAAAAAAAAATTATCGCAATAAATATTATTAGGCGCTTTATTATTATTCTTTGTAAACATTTGGATTGACATTTTTATAAAGATCAAAGTTTAATTCAATTCAATTTTTTTGTTAATTTATTAATTTATAATTATTTACCTTAATTATATACTACTGGAACTCTCACTTTCCCCAACATCTTTTGAAAATCGTTTCGGAATATATTACTAACTAGCGCTGACCCATCACTGTTTCGCGAAAAATTAACAAAGAAAAGTTATTATTATGTAATTAAAATAATCATCTGAATATAAATTAATCAATAGCTGTCTATTAGTAAATAAATGATTAAAATAATTCATTAGTTTGAGAGTTTATAGCACAAAACTAAACAAACATACAAAACAGAAGTGTAGATAAACTACGAGTAGAAACGTTATTGCTAACACAAAAAGTGCAATATTACTAAATCAAATACGAAAATAACGGTGGGACATTTGTGTCATAGTCAATCACTGCCATTATTTACCAAGCATGCGATGCGCAATGAAATTATTATATTATGTAGGAGTATACTAATATATAAAACCTAAGAATTTGGTTTTTGGTCATCTGAACGCGGGCGGAGCCGCGGGCAGTGCTAGTACAATATATAATTTTAATGTACATTAAAATTATTAATTTTTAACGAGGAAATTAAATTGAACGTTATTTAGCTTACCGCCAGTTCAGAATGAGATATCTCGTAAGAATTTGCGCGCCAGAAGAATGTTTTTCTTTTTATACCACGACGGTGGTAATCAAGCATACGGCCTGCCTGATGGTAAGCGGTTACCGCAGCCTATGGACGCCTGCATCGCCATGGGCATCACATTCGCGTTGCCGACCCTTTAAAAACCTATTTACTTCCCCTTTGTAGGATCCCATACTGTAGCCCTCTGGGAAAACCTCGGCAGGGAGTTCATTCCACAGCGGAATGGTTGCGCGTGTTTAATAAAGAGAGGCTGATTCTTACCTGTCAGATAGAAATCCGAACAAGATGCTGCCCATCAAGATTCCAAATTGTAAGACCATCTGCGTGAAGCTCGTTAGCCAACTCCTGCCGCATACGAGATCCCACTCCGATATTATAGTGTTTCCAAACGGCGAAGTATCGTACTCATATTTTAGACAATCTTCATAACATGTCATACTCTCTCCAGTTATACTTGAATTTTTGAAAGTTTTGCACCAAAAAGTCAATTTTGGAGTCAGAAATATTATAGACATCTGCACCCATCCTGAAGACAGCTTTACTAAGGAGATTGTTAGAAGCAGTATGCATTGCCACTTGCCAAACTGACCGATCAAATTGGCTAAGCCATCCTCCTTCTTGATTTGCGGAGCCTGGGATATTATTTTATGAACCATTTTGTGTTATTTGCAACTATCTAGTCGTCATTAACCTGTAAAGATTTATAATAATCATGTATTTATATAATTTTCATAAAATATTAAAGATAGCTCCTAGGAGAAAAGTGTTATTAGGGTTTAGTTGATTTTTTCACTATAATAAAAACAAAGAAAAAATTCAGTATATTGTACTACTTAAAAACAATAATATTTAATATGTTTGTTTCCAACGAACTAAATCATTAACACACAGCACGATTTAGTTCCATGGTAAGCTACGAGGCTTGTGTTATGGATAGTTGATACACTACATATATAGGTAAAACTTTAAATACATACATGTTATAAATATACACACCCATAACTGGGGTACAGTCATTACATTCATGCTCATCATACAAAATCTAAACATATAATAAAATTCTAACTGAGTCGAATCTGTGCCTTAAATATTTTTTGGAAAATCTTATTGAAATAGACTTTACTATCGATACAGAGGCCAAATCTATAGTTTTTAGATTTTTTATCTGTCTGTATGTCTGTCTGTCTGTTACCGCATCACAGAAAAACCACTGGAGGGATTTTGATGAAATTTGGTATGATGATAGCTGGATATCCAGGTCAACATATAGGATACTTTTTACCGCGGGAGATTATCTCATTCCCACGGGAGTGCACGTTATAACACAACCCAAAAAATATTTATTCTTGAAACTTGGTATTAATGATTTTCAATACAATTAAATAAATACGTGTTTTAGCGTTTTTTTTTTAAATTCATCCCATAAGGAGATAAAATAAGGGATAAAAATTTGTATGAACCCTACCTTTTCAAAGTTTTTTTGTCGTAGTTTTAGCGCGAGCGGAGCCGCGGATTTTGCTAGTAATAATAATAAAAACTAAAATTAGCAAAGTGTGAGTTAGATTAGCTATTGGGATAAGAAGTTTTGGGGTTTCAAGCACAAATGACCTATTTATTTTGTGAATACATAGCACAAATATATTATTTTGATATGTGGGTATTTTTTTAGCTACTACTACAATTACTATCATATATTGAAAAAAAAAAGCTTTAAAAAAAAATTGGTGCGATATGAAGGCTTGTAGGCTGTGTTTGTCAAGGGCACTATACTTTAAAATTTATATCATACTTATTTAATTTTATTGTAATATACGACTATTACCCATATATAAAATCTTGTTCGAAGCCAAGGATAACAACTAAAACGAAGAAATATCAAAATGTTGGCCGCGCTTACTTTTTAGTGCCTATGGAAGGCTCTATCAAGGATTTTTGCATACTTTGCAGGTGAATGCAAAAAATATCTTTTTACATTCATCAGAATATTCAATTTAATGTTTCGAAATATTGTAAATTATTTAAAATAGCTGCACACTAGGCCATTAGGCCACAAATGCACTATCAACGTATTCTGATTAAAATATTGGGAAGTTATTTTCTTGTTTGTCAAAAGCATACGCGGCCTTAGGTCTCATTGTTTTTAAAAACGAATTACAAAGTCTCGTAGGTATATATAGAGTGATTTTTTTAAATGGAACTCCGCTATTTTATTATATTTTAAAGAGTCGAATTCATCGTTTCTCTTATTTTTTCTGTTTAAAAACACATTCTGTTTTATTTTATAAAGCCTTAAAATATTTAAAATACATAAACCAATTTCCATTTTTCAATGAATTAAAAGTAAAAAATATCTGAATTGGGTTTTTGTCTGCAATAGGTATAATGTCTAATCAAGTGCTATTAGTTAATATATTACAGAAAAAAATACTCTTACTTTTTCTATACTGGGTTATGAAATATTGTCGTTATGACTGTAGACAGAACCTAACGTCTAATTAAGTGTTATACAAGAACGTAGTTCGTGTAATACAGTTAAAAATTTGCTATGTATATTTCATCATCTCAGTCACGTTCTCTTCTGTATACAATTGTAGGGTGCATACACACTAAGTTTTTTAAACGCCGGCAACATGCGCTATGTGTATCATGAAGGCGCATCACCCGCGTGTGTTCTGACTTCTGCGAAGTTAATAATAAATTAGTAGTAAAAATAAAAAAATAAAAACATATTTATACAAAGCTTTTATAAGTTTGTTTTCTTTATTCTAGCGCATTAACAAGTTTTTTTTAAGTTTATTTTTACTATTAATTTATTTATCTATTTTTTGCACTATTTAAGTCAACTAAATCATAATTAAATGCATCAATTTTCGTGTCTGTACCGATGAGAAATTGCTTTGTCTGGAGCCAATCTTAGATGGATAATCGAGTCATAGATATTAAAAAAGTTATTGTCATCGGAGTTCAACTCTGTAGGATAAGAGGAGATGATTCTAATTTGACCCGAACAAACATACCAACTAACAAATATTGCAAGAAATACTAGTGTGTGTAGGCCTTTAGTGCAATTTAACGATTGGTAATCGTAAGACTAGAAATCAGGTTATGCAAAATATAAATGCATTTTTCAATATTAAGGTGAAAGTAACTGTCTGTTTGTCAACTTTTCATTAATTTACTGATCTGATTCCAATAAATGTTTTTCAAGGACTAAGAAGTATCTTAGCCCCTCAATGAAAGGTTTAAGATCTCTGCTTAGCATCTGTGAGCATTATGCCAATGCGCATGGACTATGTTACAATACTAATAAAACTTTTATGATGGTTTTAAAAGCAGGTAGGGGACCGGAGAATATTCCTGAGCTAAAATGGAGTGGTGGTAGTGTCATAAAGGTCGTTAAGAGTTTCATGTACCTTGGTCATATTATTGCTGAAGATTTTAAGGATGATCTGGACATAGAGCGAGAAAAACGGGCACTCTCGATTCGCTGCAACATGCTGGCTCGTCGATTTGGCAAGTGTACTGATGAAGTTAAGCTTACACTTTTTAGGGCATATTGTCAATGTTTCTACACTTGTCAACTTTGGATAAGGTTTAAGCGTAGTACTTAAAACAATGAGGATCCAATATAATGATGCCTATCGGATTCTCATGAAAAAGCCAAGATATTGTAGTGGATCAGGCATGTTTGCGGAGGCGAGAGTGTCCGACTTTTATGCGATAATTCGACAACGGATTGCCACTTTCTGGTATAGGTTGCGAAATAGTAATAATGCAATAGTCAGAGCAGTGAATGGTAGCTTGGACTGTGTAATATTTTCATATTGGCTGTCTGGTCATAAACAGGAGAACAGAAAAAACTACCTGATAATGAATGTCAAATTAATTTATATTATTCCTAATTTTAATTTTTTTTCTATACATAATATTATGGGTTTTGAATTGCCTGCAATAAATGATTATTATTAAAATATTACATATTATGGAGATGGACTCAGGTTGCCTTCTATCCCCTCTCCGCTTACAACGCGAGCGTACCCGCGGTCAAAAAGTAACATATTATAAATGTTAGTGTTTTTGTGGGATAATTGGCTCTTCATTCATCCAGCACCGCATTGACCTGTCGTTTTTTGTAGAGATCCTATTCTTAGATCTTTTTTTTTCTTAGATCAATGACAAAAAAGGATTTTAAGCCAGAGATTTTAGGCAATTTTATATCCAGATGCATTAAGTTCACGAGATATTCTCTTTGTGTGTACGTTTAGTTTTTATGTAAGTAAAAATATTTTTGTTTGATTTTAACGAGTCTACTAAAATGAATTTGAAACATAATTATTTTTTATATTTCGAAATGATTAGGTACTCTGGAGAATTATTTTTTGCTTAATTATTGCATATATATAATTGCAGCTTTTTCTTAAAATTTTAGTATGAAACTATTGCATGAAAAAATTCGCAGAATAGCTGTTTGGTCTGTTTGGACACGGAAAATTTTACCTAATTGAAAATGACCAAGAAAATATTTTGTGGATGAGTGAATTCGAATGGCAAAAGAGAGGATTTTTGTAGTCAAAAGTTTTAACGACACGTTTGGCTCAGTTTGTAGTGAGTGACCCTATTTGCTGTGCTGGGCATTCATTTGTGTGATGAGCATGATTGTTTGTACTCTAGTCATGTACACTAATATTATAAAGCTGAAGAGTTTGTTTGTTTGGTTGAACGCGCTAATCTCAGCAACTACTTATCCGATTTGAAAAATTCTTTTTGCATTAGATAGCCCGTTAACTGAGGAAGGCTATAGGCTATATATCATCTCAAAAAATGTACGTTTCCCGTGGGACAGATTTGATTTTATCTAGGGACGAACCCGAAGCGAAGTGAGGGTGAGTCAGTAGTTATTTATAATATGCATGTATTTAAAGTTATATATGTATAGTGTCTCTGGTATCCATAACACAAGCTTCGTAGCTTACCAAGGAACTATATAGTGCTGTGTGTTAATGTCCCAACATATAAAAAAAATTGAGGGTCCCACGATGAGCGTATATGAAGAAATTCATAATAATGGAAGAAGCAAAAGAGGTATGTAAAGATCTGCGCTTGGCACTCAGTTCTTTTTGCCTAGTTCACAAGAGACATATCGTAAAACTATGTATGTGCGTTACCAACAAAAAAGAGTTGTGTAATGTTTATAAATTTTATAATTAACAAATATTGAATACATCAAAAATTTCTAACAATAAATACCCCATAAAAGTCAGTTTTATTTTCTATACATAGGCATCCCAAGATTACGAAATTAATCAACTAACTGAGCAAAAAAGGTGTTTATTGCAAAACAAAAAACGAGAAGGCCTCCTTCATTCGTCATTCATAGCAATCGATTTCTAAATATCCCTCTTTGATTGATGGATATATCAATAGTTACATTTTGTTCTTTAACTTACTCTTGACCCGAGTTGCCCAATGTATATATGTATGTATATATGTATGTATATAAATATAGTCTACGATTCGTCATACACGAGAACATTTCATTACAAATCAAAGTGCGATTAATTGAAGTTATTATTTTCTATGGAAATCGTGGGTTAAGCAACGTTTTGAAGTGAAAGAAGTTCAAATGGGCGTTAAAAGTAGATACATCTAAAATTTTGAGTAATTTTTACATTATGGCTTATTACTTTGTTTTTTTTTTATTTTTCAAAATTCGGTCAAGTGTTTAATCGCCATGGTTTCTACGATCATTAGTTTATCAATTATCCTTTCTTCACAGCAACATTGTAAACGCAAAAGTTTATGCGCGAGATGTGTTGTGATTTTACTTCTTCGCTCTTTAACGGCTTAACAGATTTGGGTGAGATTCAGAACAGAAATAACTTATACTCTAAACTAGCGACTAGTTTTAACGGTTAGTATAGATTTCTCAGAGATGAGATATTTCTCCGCAGAAAAAGTATCCTATATGTTAACCCGGATAACCAAATTAAATGATACCAAATTTTATCAAAATCTGTCTGTCTGTCTGTCCGGGAACGCATCACGAGAAAACCACTGTCCAGTGGTTTTCTCGTGATCCGTTCCCGTTCCGACAGTAAACTATAGATTCGATCTCTGTATCGATACAAATGAATTTCAATAAGATTTTCCAAAAAATTTTTTAGATTAGATTTGACTAAATTTTTTATTAAATGTATACATAGATGATCACAACGGCTTTTCATCGACGTCTTGACACACGAATGGAATCACGGTCAAAATAAAAAAAAATAAAAAATATTTTTGGTTTCTTTTTTATTTCATTTTGAGAATTGAAATCCTGTATTTTGGTAAAATTAAGTACAAAAACAACATATCACTAGAAAATGAATAAGGTTTTTTTCTGATAGGTAGATAGGTACTTAATTTGGTATAATTGTTTTATATGTATTGGAGTGTATAAAACAATAAGGATACCTTTTTTATCAGCATAACTGAATATTATCTTAAAGTAGTTCACCATATCGTGTACTTTTTTCGAAAAAAATACTCTCTTATATAGAGATTGGCATCGATTTTGATCTGACTGTTATTTCTTACTAATAGACTTAATTGTTTATTACTAAAATTTTTATGGAAATGAAATTATCTACATTTAATGAAAACTCCATAACATGAATTCTATGGAGATGATAATGAAGCTAAATATTTCAATTTTTTGATTTAATTTTTGACTAAAGACCTTCGCTTCGCTCGGATTCGACTCTAATTATACATTATATTCACATACAACCAACAATTTGGCCAGCGGAGGCCGGTAAAGCGACTATTTAATGCACTTTACTCGGACTTAATTTGCAAGTATTAAGATTTCAAACTGAAAACTTTTTAAATCAAAATAAAATATAGCCTATATCCCTCAGGGAAACTCTTTAAGGTGCGTGTTAACAGACTTCTCTTGGGCAAACTCGCTACATCGTAGATCGTATCTATGCCTTCGAGCTAAGATGAAGGTCAAGAGTATGCCCATTATTAATAATAATAAAAAAAGGGAGTGTAGCTTTCTGTTAGTGAAAAAAAATTTGGAATCGGTTCAGTAGTTACAGAGATCCCTTCATACAAACAAAGTTTACCTCTTTATTATATTAGTTCATCAATGCTTATTTCTAATATTTTTTACAATAATACTTTCATAGATTTACGCGAATATTTGACATCCATACTTCCATATTAATATTATAAATGTGAAAGTGTGCTTGTTTGTTTGTTTGTTTGTCCTTCTTTCACGTCGAAACAGAGTGACGGATTGGCGTGATTTTTTGTGTGGAGATAGTTGGAGGGCTGGAGAATAACATAGACTTTTTACCGCGAGAGATTGTCTTATTCCCATGGGAATACACGTTATAAAAAACCAAAAAAAATATTTATGATCAGAATTACTTGCAACTTGGTATTAATGCCCTACAATAGAATGAAATAAATACGTGTTTTAGCATTTTTCAAAATTCATCCCATAAGATGGTAAAATAGGGGATGGAAGTTTTTATGAAACCTACCTTTTTAGAGTTTTTTTTTATAATTTTAGCGCGAACGAAGCCGCGGGTTCTACTAGTTTATAAAAAACTATCTCTCCCGTGACCATGTGCGCTGTAAAGCATTCGAAACGTCGGCAACCAAAAATTAAAATAAATTCGTGAAATAATCCGAAAAGATAATTTTATTTATTACATTCATTGCGTATGTAATAATGTACGTATGTATAACACATTTGCATCAATAGTTCAGTAACCGGTCAAGTGAATCAAGTTTTGCGTATCGTGTTGTTTTGAGAGGAAGGTATGTACTCTTATCTATTAAAAAACAGTCTTGATGGGCCTATTTAGATTAATGTCTGATAATTCTACTATTGTGAAGAATATAAAGTATTTTGTTTAAATCTATACTGATATTATAAAGCTGAAGAGTTTGTTTGTTTGGTTGAACGCGATAATCTCAGGAACTACGAATCCGATTTGAAAAATTCTTTTTGCATTAGATAACCCGTTAACCGAGGAAGGCTATAGGCTATATATCATCCCGGAAAAATGTACGGTTCCCGTGGGTTAGATCCGTTTTTGTCTAGGGACGAACGAGTCGCTAGTATCTAATATATTTAAACGAGCAATTCTTGTATATTTATTTATTTAACCGGCTATCTCGGAAACAGCTCTAACGATTCCGCTGAAATTTGGTATGTGGGAGTTTTTGGGGGTGAAAAATCGATCTAGATTAGTCTTATGTCTTGGAAAACGGATATTTTCGAGTTTTCATGCAGTTTTCTTTCGCAATATTCCATGCAAAATATGTCAATAATTTCGCACACTTGGACATAAGCATGGTAGTCAAGCGACCAAGGCGATTGACTATCACAGGTGTCTGAGTTCGAATCCCGGTCGGATACAAAGTTTTACTTTTATTTATTTTTTTTGTATTTATTCAAGTTTTTAGTTTTTTTTTCTGTTTTTGAGCCAAATTAAAAAGAAAATTGTACTTATGACCAAAAACTCCGAGCGAAGCTCGGTCGCCCAGGTCCTAATCTCATAGTTTGTAGACCGTAGTGCATAGATAATGAAATTGCACAAAATGACGTACAATTTATACCTACTCAAGTGTCAAAATTAGTAATGACGGGTCTGCCTCGGATTGCATATTTCATTTATAATGCCGATATTAACAAATTAAACGAATAAATACATATTTACTTACATATTTATGTTTTAACGATTTACCCTCGTTTCGTTCGCGACCTTAGACACATACTTTCGCATTAATAATAGAACTCCCATAACTTACCGCTATATCAGTTATATACAGAGATAACAGAGTGCCTCGCGCTGAACTGAAGTCTGCCATCCCGCATTTGGTCAGCGTGAAGGATTATGGCCTAATCCCCCTCGTGTTGAAGAGAAACCCATGCCCAGCAGTGGGACCTTAAAAAGGGCGTCGACCTCCACATACCTCTTTCTGTTCTTACATTATCATCATTCTTTTCATACTCTCATCAGACCTTCTCAGACCTATAAACTGTTTTTTTTTAAATTTTTATAAGGCAATTGATCTTCAAAAGTTCTCTGAGATCTTTTAACTCATGTTTCCATATTTATGTATAAGTCTATATTTTTAACCATTCTTTCGGAGTTCATTCTTTCTACACGCCATCATCACAGAACGATTTTCTTCATACAATATAAGGCTTTCATTTATTATGTACCTACGCTATATTGACATCTAAAAACTGGATATACTGGTAATTGTAGTGTAATATAGGAGTCGATAAGTAATATATGTAACTGATTTTCCTTCCGACGTTCTTGAATATGAATGTAACATTTTCCTTTTCCTTGAGTTTACAATGTAAGACAAATCGTAACGTGTAAAAAAATAAATCAGTTTTTCCGTATTACTAAAATGTCGCAGATGAGAGAATTTTTCTTTTCTTATTCAAATTTTAATTTAAATTTACACTCCCGTGTTCGAATAGGTTAACTCCAGCGCGGTGGTCCACTTCGAGGGGAGGTGTACCATACCATATTACAGATGAAACGCGTACTGTCGCTATTACATAAGTAGATTTCTCAAAGATGAGACAAAAATGATAAAAACTACAGATTGCCAAATCTTTATATCGATAATAATAACTATCTCAATAATATTTTCCAAAAAATATTTAATGTACAAATTCGACTCAGTTAGAATTTTATTATATATATACATATGTATGTATATATCTTCTCTGTTTGACAACCGATTGTCTTCTTTCTCCTTTGAGCTTTAGTGGTGTCAATAAAAAAAAATGTGGTCAAATGTCAACAACTCGGTGAATTAGTATTTTGTAATTCAAACATTATTACAATAAAAAAAATATTACAATAAAAAAAATATTATAAAAATATTTTAAATTGAAATTAACAAATATTTTGCCAATTTTCAAGTTTTTTGAATTCATTTTGTTATTTGTTTGTAGGTTGTAACAACTAAGTATGTAATACCTTTGAGACATCTAACACCTTAGTCTCTCCCGTTACCATGATTGCTGTAAAGCAATCGAAACGTCAGGAACCAAAAATCAAAATAAATCCGCGAAAAAATCCGAAAAGATAGTTTTATTTAAAATGTCAAATATTCGCGTAAATCTTAGAAAGTATTATGTCAAACACATTTTTAATTAATTTTTACCAAACAAATTGATATACTAACGCGAGAACAATATATTATCTAGGCGATGTCAAACTTAATTGTGCGATTAAAAACGATATTAAGAAATAAAGAACATATTATGAATTACGTTTCTCGATTAGTATTAATGAGAGTGCTTTAAATATTAAGGGCAATTATGTATCTATTATAAATAATGATATAGCCATTAACGATCAAACCTAGTTCTAAATTTACATCAAACTAATGGTCATTATTATTTTATAAACTAGCGACATTCCCCTTGCTTCGCTCAGGTGCGTCTCTAAGTTTAAAAGGTATCATAAATGTTGACTTGAATAATAAGTTATCACTACTCAAAATTTAGTTAAAATCGGTGCAGTACTTTTTGCGTGAAACACACACAGACAAACAGACAAAAGTTACTTACTAAAAATAGCTATTCTTTTGAGGTATCTATTCAGTACATAATACGTTACATTGTTTTTAAAAAACATTTCATGTCAAGATTTGCTAAGTTGCTATTTTATTACATGTATATAGATATTGGTTTCTTTGTCTTCGCAAATGAAATAAATCAAGGTCATTTTTATTTTGCAAAAATGTACTGCAACTTGTTGATGTAACTGCTACATTTTGGTATTTCTTGATATGCAATATTACATTGGATTGCAAGTGCAAATTATTACATACTAGCAGAACCCGCGGCTTTACTTCCGATCAAACTACGAAAAATACGAAATTTCATGCAAGTATGTCCAGAAAATTTCATCCAATCCTATCCTCTACTTCACCCCCTTGGGGGTTGAATTTTGAAAAATCCTTCCTTAGTGGATGCCTTCGTCATATGAGGAATACGTGTGCAAAATTTCAATTTTCTAGCCTTAAAGGTTTGGCCTGTGCGTTGATCTACATCAGTCAATCACTTTTGCCTCTTATATATAGATAGAATACTAGTGCCTAATGGTCCCGATACACAGATGATATAGTGATATTGATCTCGTTTGATGGAAAAAAAAAGATCTCGAGAAAAACACTGACCGGTTCCAACTATAGTTGAAATTCACTCACAACCATCCATGTGACCTACCTGTGATACGTACCTATATTTTTTTTATCAAAATCGGTCAAGCTGTCAGGAAGGAGGATTACGAATACACATGAAACGGAATTTTATTTGTTAAGATGTATGTATATACATACATACATACTTTATCTACATATTAAATTAATATAGATAAAACCATTTTCAATAAATAGACAAAATCAGTTTTTGTAACAAAATGCGGTTTCTTAAACCGCAGTACGTAAATGAAAATACTAAAACAGGTTTATAAAACACGTTAACTAGTGCGTCAATCTGTATCAAACTAAAATATATTCCTACTTAAATACTCAGATGCTCTTAAAAACAATAATGATATAAAATTTGTTTTTTTTTTTATATCGACCTTTTTGCTTTAGCTGTGCGGTATAAAAAGTAGTGTGTGTTTTTGTAACCGGCGGTAAAAAATTGAAAATATGTTTTTTTTTTTAAAACATTTAGTTGGTCAGCAAATCCCTCAAACAGTTCTTTGTTTTTTTTAAATACAAAGAAACGGGTACTTTAAAAATACATAATATATATTTTTACGCTTATTTTAGCTTTAGTAATTATCTAGGTTCAATATTAGAATCCCTGAGAAAGGTTTATGTTCTGTTCTTAATTTTAAAAAATATACAAATGAAATAAACTTGTTTCTGTGAAATCAGTTTTTATCAGTCACAAGTTAACAATTAATTTATTATAATATTGTAAACTACATATTATATTTGTTTGAAAAGAGAATTTATCTTTTCCTTTATTCAATTTCTTCCATATTTTAATATTTATTGTCTCACAAACTATTATAATAATTAAAAATAAGATAACTATCATAATATAAATACATAATATTTCATTAATATTTATAATACAATAGTTATAGTTCATGAATAAAGAGAGTAACTTTATCTAATTGTTAATTGGAACCAAGATGTCTGTTTTTTTTATCAAATTATAATAGTTAACTGGCTGGTTTGCCAAATTAAAAAATATATTAATAAGCCATTGACAAGAAAATGAAATTAAAATAATTGAATATTAATAAACGTAAAAGTAGAATTATTTTTATTAATTTTAATTTGATATATTATATAATAGATTAAAGATTAAAGATTTTTTTTTGTAAGAAAAAAAAAACGAATTGGCGCGAAAATTTATGAACTAAGTTGTCATTGAAAAATTAAATAATTTGTTTATAAAATAATAAAAATATACTCACAAAATACACAAAAGTCCAAACTAAACGACACTTAAATAATATTTAAAAAACTAACTGTATTCTACTTCATTTGTTTATTTTTTATGTAAAAACATTTACAATTCAATTTTATTCGCACATCCGATCAATCTGAGCACTACACACACACTGAGTTATAAGAGATCTTTTCAATTTGTATGACTGTGTTGCTGTAACTCTTTTCAATTCGGCAAATACTGTTAAGTCTATATTTCAACCTTTACAATTATAAAATACTAGCGACTTACGCTCGCTTCGCTCGCGTTTGTCCCTAGGTACGTTTTCACGGTTAGCTATGTTTAGGTATACATAAATGGTAACTTGCTACTTCTAAGATATTCATTTAATTTAAATTATATAGCGATTTACCCTCGTTTTGCTCGGGTGCGTACGCCGTACGCGGATTTAGTTCACAATTTCATGGGTTTTAATTTTTTTAGGCGGAACCCTGATTATTTCTCTAAAATCAAAGTAGCCTATATTACTCCCTATAACATCCGCTATCTGCCAGTGAAAGTCCCGTCAAAATCGGTCCAGCTGTTTCGGAGATTAGCCGGAACAAACAGACAGACAGACAGACAGACAGACAAAAATTGTAAAAAATGTTGTTTTGGTATATGTACCGTGTATACATCCATATGCATTTAGTAAAAAACGGTTATTTTAATATTACAAACAGACACTTCAATTTTATTTATCTGTATAGATTAGAATAAAAGATAACCGTCGTGTAGTAATGTGACATGTATCTGAATGGGACTGTCTCTTGATTGATTATTGAAAGTGGTAGTTCAGTTCGCGGGGAGAATGATGCCAGACTAAACAATTTCATATTATAGAGTTCATAATAAAATCAAATTCAAAATTAGTAGCGTAATTTTGTTGAATATGTTATTCTTGATCTCATGATCAGAAAATAAAGGGTATTTCTATATGAATCATAAGCTTACTATTTTCGAAATTAAATAATCTATATCTATACTTAATATTATAAAGCTGAAGAGTTTGTTTGTTTGTTTGGTTGAACGCGCTAATCTCAGCAACTACTTATCCGATTTGAAAAATTCTTTTTGCATTAGATAGCCCGTTAACTGAGGAAGGCTATAGGCTATATATCATCCCGGAAAAATGTACGGTTTCCGTGAGACAGATTTGTTTTTGTCTAGGGACGAACCCGAAGCGAAGCGAGGGTGAGTCGCTAGTAGTAATAATAAACCTAATAGGTATTTCATTCTTTTGAATATTTGAGCACTACTTAACCTTTTTCCTCTTGAAAAAGATAACATAATAGCCTCGTTTTTAGTTTTTCCACTATTTCAATGAACACATTATTAAACAGTTTACACTTAGCATAATAATGAGACTTCTGACAAGGACAGTCACCTGCGATAATAAATTTAAATTTGTGTATAAACGTGACTAATTCTTTTATTATTTTACGTATTTATGTATATTATTAGTGACCTTACCCTAAAATGAAAATAAAAATATATTGATTTTGTTGCTTGCTGCAATAAAATATTTTTTTATTACCATTTTCTGAATCGATATGAATTACTTAACAGTGGTTGGGTGATTTTTAACATTTGCGTCTTTGGTACAAGTCATAGCCTTAAATTAAAAAAAGAACGTGTGTGTATACTTATGTATGCACGTAAGAAGTTATACTTTTTTTGGCGTAACAGAACAAAAATAGCTAAAGATTTCATCCCGTATGTCACAACTCTCTGTTTGTTAAAGGAATGATAAATTGATAAAATAATTAAATAAGGCATATTAGGCATATTACAATCATATATTTAGAGAATATTATTTAAGGAAAGAATATAATATTATACATCACTTGTCAGACAGTAACAATGGTTACCATGGCAACAAAGAGTTCAGCTTCAACTTCATCATGTCGCTTTTTGGCTGTCGGTGTGCGCACGAATCGTAAAAATTTGACTCTCATATTTTTTCCAAACGTCCCAAAAGAAGTATAACTTCAAAAATTAAACAATTTCATATCTTCATACGTGTCTGAATGCAGTATAAAATGTAATCGAGGTTACCAAGGCTCATCCTGACATCGAATTAATTATAATATTCTTATCAATATTATTTTCCTCACTGAAGGTAATTATTCCACTTTCAGGGAAAAAAATTATTACTAGAACGAAAATTGATTCACGCTTTGTGAAAATATCGCGTAAAAATAAATACGCAAAAACATAAAAAAATATTATAAAAATACAAAAATCCGATTGCGTAAAAGCTAAAGAGATGAAAACAAGTTGACGAAGCAATATATGGTATTGTGCAGTCGAAGACACGTTTCAGCCTTGCCGAGAGATGTACATTGTACAGTGTACATAATATGTATGTCTCCGACTACATAATACGCGTTTGGTCTCTAGAACGCCACATTGAAACAAACATATAAACGTACATATATACATACGTAGACTGATAAACATATTACCCTTTGCGTCGCGCAGTCGGGTAAAAAGTAAGTAAAAAGTACAAAATTGCTATACCTATTAACTTAGCTGAGCTTTGGGCTCAATATGCGTTAGTTATTGTGTGAAATAAAAGAGACAATGAATCACGGGGAATTATTTGTTTTTAACAAGTCATAAACCAATATTGACTGATATTATGTGGTATTTTGACGAAAACGTATCTAAATATCTGAAGAGTCGTGGATTAAGAGCTGTCAATTTTATGGGCTTCTAAAGTAGATCAAGATTATTTGATAAAATTATAATACTGCTATGGCCTACTTTGTATAAATACTCGTTTATTATTATTATTCATGTTTGATAAAATTACTATTTGTTTTAGGGTTCCGTACCTCAAAAGGAAAAAAACGGAACCCTTATAGGATTACTTTTTTGTCCGTCCGTCCGTCCATCTGTCTGTCAAGATTCTTTATCTCGAGAACGCGTGGAGGTATCGAATTGAAATTAAAACGATATACTCAGGTCTACAGTCTCTTGAAGCTGTGAAAAAATCAAACTTCTAAGTTAACGTAAAAAAAAGATACGACCGTTTATGCTGCAAAAAACGTATACATCGATACTCTCAAGGGAATCAAAATTTATAGGGTGTTTTCCGTTGACCTAGAACTATTAAATTTGGTAAGTAATACTCTTTTATATTACAAATATAGGGAAAAATCTGAAAACTATACATTTGTAATTAAATCATAAAAAACACAGGGTCTTTATGCAAGGAATAGCGATCCAAATTTTTAATTGAGTTAACCGTGTCATGTAGGGTATCGTTTGAAAGCGCTTCTTTGGCACAAGCTTTAACAGATTTTTTACTATCTTTATGATGTATAGTTGATGTATGACGAAGAATGAAAAAAAAACTTTTCCCTTTTTTATGAGTATAGGTAGGTACCTAATAATTTTGGTGTACGTAATTTTTTATAATAATGTATCTACAAAACACGGAACCCTCGGTGGGCGAGTCCGACTCGCACTTGTCCAGTTTTTTTCTTTTCAAACCGCTAACCTGATTCAATGGCAATTGATGTAAATATAGCTTGTGCTATTCATACTGACTGATTATTTTTATTTGTAACTGAGTAAACTACCTACATAACTACTAACTACTAAGTTAACTGAAAACTATGTAATGGTTAAATTAGATAGAAATATGAACGGATACTCCACGTTCTGGAAGAACTGGAGTGCTGAGCTTTAAAAATAAAACCGGCCAAGTTAGAGTCGGACTTGAGCACGAAGGGTTCCGTACCATTAATTATAAAAAAACGGCAAGAAATCATGTCTGTTGTATAGAAGCCCCCCTTAAATATTTGTTTTATTTTAATTTAATTGTTTATTTTTAAAATGAATATATAACTAAATATTCTGTGAATATTTCAAGCATCTATCTGTTGCCGTTATGAATATCGAGCAAATACGAGCAAAAAATCACGTTTGTTGTATGTGAGCCCCCTTAAATATTTATTTTATTCTGTTTTTTAGTATTTGTTGTTATAGCGGCAACAGAAATACATTATCTGTGAAAATTTCAACTGTCTATCACGGTTCATGAGATACAGCCTGGTGACAGACGGACAAACGGATAGCGAAGTCTTAGTAATAGGGTCCCGTTTTACACTCTGAGTACGGAACACTGAAAAATGGCTAATAATAATAATAGATATTAGTTTTTACCGTCTGATTTTAATATACTCCAATGATATATTAAAATGTTACTAAATATAAGTTATCAAGCATAAAAGTGAAAGGTGATGGGTGTACAGAGTACAGTTAGAGCCAAACTATATCGAGGTCTGTCGATAGTCATAAGTAGTAATCCCTCTTACTCTGGAGGTCATCTGTTCGATAGCTCTAAAGAAAATTTTTCTACTTATCTATACATATTTTTGATACAGTTTTTTCTAATAAAAACAGCGATTAACAAGGAAGGTTTACGTATAGTTATAATATATTAATATTTGGTATATTATAAAAGAAAGTCGTGTTAGTTACACTATTTATAACTCAAGAACGGCTGAACCGATTTGGCTGAAAATTTGTAGGGAGGTAGCTTAGAACCAGGAGACGGTCATAGGATTTATTTATCCCGATATTTTATCCCGCTCAACCGCGTTCCCGTGTGACGCGACATAAAACGTCAAAGAGAATATAAGTCACTTTAAAACGTGGTATAACAAAAACGCATCTGACATGGAATAACAAAACGCAAATGACAGCACATACAGCTAAACGTAATTTTGTTTATGGTTAAATATTACATCAGAAAAATCAAAAAATTATATTATAATTTATATGGCTAACGCTGTCAAAAAACTATTTTAAATATCTATGCAAAACGTACCTAACGACGAACCCGAGCGAAGCGGGGGTGAGCCGCTAGTTTTGTATAAAATTTCTGAGCCTAGACGGTGTTTTATCACTAATAAAACTGTGTTCGTACGATTACATGACGAACGCTGGCTAAACCTTTAGATATACACTAAAACAATGTACTAGAAAATTGTAGGTCTTAAAAAGCTCTACAGAAGTATCTACAATAGCATATTATGTCTATTTCCTTAACTGCCTCGGTGGTGTAGTGGCTAGCATGTACGGCTGCACATCCAGAGGTCCTGGGTTCGAGTCCCGGGTCGGGCCAAGTTTAGTTATTGAGTCTTTCTGTATAGTAAGCCTCAGTAACAGCCCGGAGTTGGGAAGTTGGCGGTGTTTCACCCCCGTGCCTCGGAGAGCACGTAAAGCCGTCGGTCCTGCGCCTTAACTCTCACCGGTCGTGTCGAGTAGTCGTCCCACTGGAGTATGAGAGTGACAGGAATAGAGAGTGCACGTCTTGTGTCTGCGCGTACACTTGTGCACTATAATATCTCCTGCGCAGTTGGCTAGTCTCAATGAGATTGGCCGCCGTGGCCGGAATCGGTCAGGAGAACATCATCATCATATCATCATCATGTCTATTTCCTAATGTACACTCGCACTCACTATTTTTATCAATTTAAAACGTACCTAGAGACGCACCGGAGCAAAGCGTGGTTAAGTCGCTAGTTTTAATAATAAACATCTTAGAATTTACAGAGATTATAACTCAGCTCTATTTTAATGATAAGAATTAATGTTCTTATTGCAATAAAAAATATTCATCTTATAATATTTTGCTCTTAATAGCGTTCGCACTGCGGATAAATATCACAATTTTTTAAAGTTATTATTTTAAAATTTCACGTTTTTTGAAGTGAGACTTCTTTAGAATCGTTGTGATTTGAAACTCGATGTAACGAAAATGCGACACTAAAAACAGACAAAAATAAATATGTATATAGGATTAAGCCGGCGAGAGAATGAGATAGAATACATTGCCATATCGCCATGGTAACCGTTGTTATTGTCTGACAAATATATAACATTATATTCTTTCCGTATATGATATTCTATGAATATATGATTGTAATATACCTAATATGCCTTATTTAATTATTGATTTGTTTTAATTCAATCGCGATATTTGCCAAAGAAGTTTTATTTCAACCGCGCGTAAAGGTTACACGCGCCCATTATTATTGGTAACTATGATCGCTTCGCATCGCATCGAAACATGTAACATATTGCAACATGTTCTATACTACGGATTAACCTTTAAAATATCGTAGGTCAATAAAAACGCAATAACATACACTAATAGAAAACGCAGTTTTAGACATGCTGTATATACATAGGTATGTGAATATTTCGTCAGAGTTAAACGTTATCAGTCAGAGTTAGGCATTTGTATTGCCTATCCATATTGTCATCATTCTTAATGAACGGACAGTCACTTTGTTTTCTGCCTTCACAATGGCGTCATAAACTTTACATTAAAATTGATACTAAAATTATTAATTAAACTAGCGTTAGGTTCGTCCCTAGGTACGTTTTAATTTTTTTGAGCGTAACCCTAATTCTTTTTCTAAAATAAAAAAAAAAACCTAAGTTACTTCTTATAGTATCAGCTATCTGCCAGTGAAAGTCCCGTTAAAATTGGTCCAGCCGTTTCGGAGAATAGCCGGAACAAACAGACAGACAGACAGCAAAAAAAATTTAAAAATTGTGGTTTCCTTATAAGTACCGTATATAATTCCATATACATTTAGTATAAAGCTGTTATATTACAAACAGACACTAATTTTATTTATCTGTATAAATAAAGAGAGGCAATACTTTACTGGGGTTTAATGTTCGCTTTATCCATTTCTTTATGGATAGTCTTAGAATTTATCATATTTGTTTTTGATGATTAACTGTCATGCTTAAAGGTCATTCGTTCATCGTTGTGGAATGGTTTTTATTGTTCCTCTAATCTCTATAGTATGTGTTAACACAAATCTATATAAAAACAAAAACAGTTCAGTGCCTTTTTCTCCTCTGTTTATTGTTCCTCTGTTTATTGTTCCTCTGTGTATTGTTCAGTAGTAATTGTAACTTTAGTTTAAAAAAAAATTGGAAACAGTACATTGTATGTTTTTCTCAATTTTTTTTTTGTGTATTCCTCAAATTCTAAATTTCGATGACTAATTTAAATATACGTTCAAAGAACATCACTTTAAATAAAATTTTATTTATATTTTCGTATTCATTGTATTTCTCCCGTGGCCATGACTGTAAAGCATTTGAAACGTCCGGAACCAAAAATCAAAATAAATCTACGATCAAAGTATCTATTTATTTTTAAACTAGCGACTCACCCTCTCTCCGTTCAGGTTTCATCAAAATCCTTCCAGTGGTTTTTCTGTGATGCGGTCACAAACAGACAGGCAAACAGACAAACAAAGAAAAATTCTAAAAACTATAAATTCGGCCTCTGTATTGATAATAATGTCTATTTCAATAAGATTTACCAAAAAATATTTAATGTACAGATTCGACTAAGAAGTATAAATGGATAGATAAAAAATATATCGACTAACTTGAAGATACATCCATAACTAATTTTAGTACTACAAGTTTGCGGCGATATCGTGCGCCTTGCGAAACGAGACTAATCAATGAGATAACATAGATAAAACGTGTTTATTGGACTTTGAAGAGATTTACTTAAAATTACTTATTGTTTATATACGTATTATAATCCATCTAAAGTAATGTCAGCCTTAGAATAAGCTTTATCTACACAAATAATAAAATTATAATTAAGTCGAATCTGTACATTAAATATTTTTTGAAAAATCTTATTGAAATAGTCATTATTAACGATACAGAGGCTGAATCTATAGTTTTTGGGTTTTTTGTCTGTATGTCTGTCTGTCTGTAACCGCATCACGAGAAAACCACTGGTTTTGATGGAATTTTTTGATGAAATTTGGTGTGATGATAGCTGGTTATCCGGGTCAACATATAGGATACTCTTTACTGTGGGAAAATATCTCATCTCTGAGAAATCTATACTAACCCTTAAAAAGTAACTAGAGAGAAATTCGAATGGAGCGAGGGTGAATCGTTAGTTTGCTTTATAACACAAGCGCTTTGGGATGGTAGTAAAGGCAGATGAAGAAATCAGGAAGAGAATGTTATCAGTCTACAGTCTACTTATAAATATTACAAAATATACTAAGAACGTAATATCCTGCTTTTTGGAAGTCGGTTAAAAATGGTACGATTGTTAGTAATATCCTAAGAAGTAGGTAATTAATTGTTTTGTGAAAACAGTTTTATAGTAATAAATAAAATCCTTAATGTATTTATTACCTAATCATCTAGTCATTTTAGATAAACAGAAAATAAATACAGTCAGATGAAATAAAACTATAAATAATATTTTGCCGGTAACCGGATTTTTAGTCACTTTGCTATTTGTCTGCAATACGATGAAAATCTAATACCATAATACTGGAGAACTTCTTTAACTTTACATATAATAACAAACCTTGGTTCACTGCGGAAAAGGTTTTGCAAAATACCTTGAAGGGAACTTAAAAAATCTGTGAAAATGATGACTTGATATTTTACGCGATTCTCTAAATAAAATGGCTTCAAAGAGCTATACACTCTCCCGAAAAAGCAGAAGCTTCAGGAGGACACTTAAAATGTTGTATAATATTGAATCGAGGGACCCAGCAGGCAGGGCCAACACAAGACTCACAATAATACTTTCTTAGATTTACGCGAATATTTGACATCTTAAATAAAACTATCTTTTCGGATTCTTTTTCCCCAAAAATCAAAATGAATTCGCGAAAAAAAAAACAGAAAAGATAGTTTTATTTAAAACAAGAATCACAAGTAATTTAGGATGCATCAGTAAATATTTTAATATAATCAGACTAATCATTACCCAAAATACCTACTCTGAAATTTGATATTGGCCCCAGGGTCACTTTTGCCAACTTTTAGATTCGTTAGGTTGAAGGAGCAAAGGTAAGCGAATGAAAAGGTACTTACACTCATGTATACTGATTCAAATTTCATGATTAATCAGTGAATGAGTAAGTGTTGTATATTATTTATTTATTTTTTAAAATTAAAATAGTTAAAAAAGTACTGTTTTAGTTAATGTATTTAAGGTTAGCTTTTAGTTACATGTTCTTCTATTACACTGAGTAATTATTATAATAAATTAGAAGAATACCAACAACTTTATATATTTTTTTTTTATGAGATTCAGTGACAAACGAGCAGACAGACCACCTGATGGAAAGCAGTACCTGTCGCCCATAACACCTACGGTTCATGCACTTAGGTTTTAAGTAACAAAAATGCAGAACCACAGGTGCGTTGTCACTGTGAGGACTAAGATGATATGCCTCTCGCCTGTAATTGCGCTGGCTACCTTATCCTTCAAACCGGAACACAACAATGCATTCATTGTTGCTTGGCGGCAAAAATAGATAAGGGGGTGGTACCCATCCAGTCGGACTCCTCAGGCTTGACAGGGTTTATAGTATAAAATAAATAAAAAACGTGCAAAAAAATTTTTTTTAACACTTTAAATTGTTTTCGGGAAATTGAATTTTTTAACTTTATGTCAACGTTCGATGCTATGACGACGTACAACACCCGCGCTTGGGCAGTCGGTCGCGCGCTCTCATACAGTGAGTGTTAAAGTTCGCCAAAACTGCTGATATGTCGAATCCAAGTATAAAAAAATATTACACAAATAACACACCTGACTGCGTAAGAAGCGAACTAAAAAGATGAGAACAAGTTGACGTAGAAACATAATTATTATGCAGTCGAAGACATACAATATACGAAACAGACTCGCACGTAGTATAAAACATGTGTATAAGTCTCTCTTTGACTGCATCCATCCGACAGCCCCACCCAGTTTTTTATTATTCATCAGATACTTTCATAATTTCATTGAATTTCATTCACAATATAAATCTTGAAATGAAAACAGAAATTTAAATAAAAAACCTTTATTATCTTGAATAAATTACTTTGATAGATTTACTTAATGCCTACTAAAAAAATACACCATTAAAATAAAAATGTATTGTATTATCTATTTAGACAATGTATATATATATATATATATATATATATATATATATATATATATATATATATATATATATATATATATATATATATATATATTTATTTATTCACAAAGAATCACTTCGTTCAAAAACAAAATCATGCTCCGAAACATTTATTCGCCGTCACTACCATGCTCATGCGCTCTCCTCCCTTAAACTCAGCGTCACTAAGGTACAACTTCTGAATAATCCCTCAATGACATGCACCTCCAATATGTTTTTAAATGTAGCCCAAAGTCATGTCTCTAGGGTTTTTTTTTTATTTTTTCGATATATTTCGTTTTTGAGATATATGGTTTTTTTCTGATCGAGACCGAGCGAAAAACAAACCCCATTTATATTTATATATAGTCCCAAAAGACACGACACCAGGACGATGTCGCACTTTCGCTGAAAATCGGGCCTATACCGAAGCGACAATAAAAAACATTTTTTTAATGTTAAAAATAAAATTTTAATTCAAAGAATGTTTTTAACACACCTTGTGTCTGGCCTGAATTTAGTTATCATATGATAAGTAATTGACATTATAATTTAAAATTATATATTTACTTCATTTTAAATAATTAAAGAAGTCGAGTTATCGCACTTTACCGCGTTTTAGTCGATACTTGCACAATATTATATACCAGGTCATTAATCTACAAAATTATTTAATATCGCCATTTACACCTTACTTTAGTTCTTCATACGATCACAATTTTTACAATCACAGAATATTAATTTCAATAAGAACATAGAAAACTATATAAGTTATTAATTTAAGTTTCTTTTTTTTTTTTCTCTCTCTATGGCTTAGAGTTGAGTTAACAGACGCAATACATTCTGCCAGTGTCACGTTTTCTGAGGAAGACACAACTGAGATTGAGCGGTAATTTTGAAATTTAGTCGCTTTAATATGAAATTAAAACTATAAGTGAATGATCGGTCTACAGGAGAAACCTACAATTAAGTTTCTTTTACATGATTTTATTTTGTGTTGACATAATATTTTAATAATTGACAGGTATCATATGTGTCTGGATTCATGAAATTATATTATTACTACTATAGCGTTTAGTGTCCGTACATTTTAAATCTATATATATAATAAAATTGTAGAAGTCAAATGTCTGTACATAGAAAAAAAAATGCTAAAGACCGAGTCAGGGGGATGGAAGAAGAGAAATAGAATAAATTCATTTTTTTTCAAATTTTCTGTTTCTCTGTTTGTCTGTTTGTACTTACTAATCTCCGAAACTGTTGGACCGATTTAAATGAATTTTGCATGGTGATACCTTATAGCCCCGGTCGACATTTTAAATACTTTTCATCCCGGTAAATTAAAGAGAGAGAATTCCCCTCGTCTTGAAGGGAGGCCCGTGCCCAGCAGTGGGACGTTAAAAAGGGCTGAATACATACATACAAATTAAAGAGTTCTCATGGGGTAGTTAAAAAACTACTAATTGAATTTTACTGAAACTATACAATAATATCTGTACTAATATTAAAAAGCTGAAGAGTTTGTTTGTTTGTTTCGTTAAACGCGCTAATCTCAGGAACTACTGGTCCGATTTAAAAAATTCTTTTTGCATTTGATAGCCTGTTAACTGAGGAAGGCTATAGGCTATATATCATCCCGGAAAAGTGTACGTGTCCCTTGGGATAGACTTGTTTTTGTCTAGGGACGAACCCGAAGCGAAGCGAGGGTGAGTCGCTAGTAGTTCATACATCAGAATAACAAATATGTTGCTTATTATCCTGGAAAAATGTACGGTTCCCGTGGGACAGATTTTTTTTTTGTCTGAGCCGCTAGTGTTTCATAATTGCTTTTGATTGATTGATGGCTTGTCGCACAAATTTTCATATTCATATTTGTAATTAACCGAGGGCAGGCGGTGTTTCCCCTAGGAGGTCTCAGGTCCGTGATGTAGCCATTCATTAACAGCTAGTTACAAGCTGTCCTGTAGGCTTATTATTTTTATTCTCGTTAGCACGATTACTGTGACCTACTTATTTTTAAATTATAAGTAATAATAATTTACATCAAATTATGCATAAATATGTATGCACATAGGCAACATTATGCATATGCACATGTTTCATAGGCAGGCAAAGCCTTATAATAAAAATTGCTTATCGGTGAGTGTAGAAGGAGAAAGAAATAAAACAAATATAGCAAACTTATTTAAAGATCATTGGCCTGAAACGTTACTGTAGCGCTTCAGAAATGTACAAGGAGGCTAGGGTCGGTTCCTTTAATACCTTTCAATGTAAAAGAATTGCATCGTTCATATCCAGGGTTGATAGGTATAATAATGGCATTATCAGGAGTCTATCTGACAGGCTGATTCTGTCAGCAATTTACCTACGCTGGGTGGATATTGCCACCTAGTTTCTATTTTTTTTTATGCAATTCAGTGACAAACGAGCAGCCAGATCACCTGATGGAAAGCGGTACCTGTCGCCCATAACACCTACGGTTCATGCACTTAGGTTTTAAGTAACAAAAATGCAGAACCACAGGTGCGTTGTCACTGTGAGGACTAAGATGATATGCCTCTTGCCTGTAATTGCGCTGGCTACCTTATCCTTCATACCGGAACACAACAATGCAATCATTGTTGCTTGGCGGAAGAAATAGATAAGGGGGTGGTACCCATCCAGTCGGACTCCTCAGGCTTGACAGAGTCCTACCACCAGTGTATTTGTAATTTATATTGTTTATTTTATTCAATTTTTATTGTATTTATTGTATTTGTATTATGGTTCAGAGGTCTGTAATAAAGAATTCTTCTTATTATTATTATTAACGTTTACGAGAAATGTTACTTGTCTATTTCTTTCTGTAAAATGTCTGTTTATCTTTATTTCTCGCTGTATAAAAAGTTAAATACGTATAGATAAATTCATATTACACTTTTTACCAGGTACAATTCGATAAGGGCCTCAACAATATATTAGCAATTGCTATTATCAATGAATATATAATTCAATTACATCAGTAACATTTTTCAAAATTCTAAAGTTTGACTACATTGTCATGTAGAATGTTGTCTGGTGTAAAGGTATTTGTTATTCTTGTTTTAAAATATGAACTTATATCAGCATTGGGTTTGAATATACTTCCAGAGGACGCAAGACTAAACTTTACTGGCCTCGCTACTAAATATGGACATCCGCCTATTGAATACAAAGTGATCACAGAAGATAACTACATATTAACACTTTATTGCCTTCCTGGAAAAAGCCAATACCCGGTACTGCTAATGCATGGCCTTACTGATTCTTCAGATACCTTTCTACTGCGAGGAGAAACATCTCTTGGGATCACTTTAGCAAGAGACGGCTACGACGTCTGGTTTGGGAACTCGAGGGGAAACAGATACTCTCGTGAACACGTCTCTTTAAATCCTGATAAAAATGACACTTATTGGGACTTCAGCTTTCATGAAATGGGATATTACGATCTTCCAGCTATAATTGATACAATGTTAAATGAAACAGGAGCCCCGAGTGTAACTGTAATTGGTCATTCTCAAGGAAATACTATATTTTATGTTCTCGGTTCTACTAGAAGAGAGTATAATTCTAAGATAAATGTGATGGTTGCCCTCGCACCCATGTCCTATGTACATCATAGCATTTCTCTATCACCATTGATACTTATTTCACCTATCATTGAAGCGTTTTTTAATGAACTTAAAATAACTGAGGTTCTAGGTGACAGTAGTGTCATCACTAGAATTTTAAGAAGGGTCTGCCCTGTTCCAGACATTGGTTACGTAGTATGTGTAGTAGGTATTCTTTTCTCTTCAGGTGGGTACGATCCTGCAGAGTTCGAGGAGAGTTTTGTTCCTATATTTAGTGAGCATTATCCAACAGGTACTTCTGCGAATAGTCTTCTTCATTACTTACAAGTGGGAAGAAATAAAAAATTTGCTAGATACGATTTTGGAACGCAGATAAATCAGGCTGTTTACAACTCGTCGAACCCGCCAATTTATGATCTAGGAAAGGTGACTATGCCTATAGCTTTATTTGCTGGTGAAAACGACTTCTTATCATCTTTAGGCGATGTTGCTATATTAAGAAAGCAGTTACCTAACGTTGTTGATTACCTTGTAAGCCCCCATTCACAGATGAACCATTTGGATCATGTTTGGGGTAGAAGAATGAAAAATTATTCGTTTCCCTTTATATATCGCATGTTAGAACGATACAATGGATTTGAATAAAAATATTTTTGTAGAATAAGTTTGAAAAGTGCTGAAGTATATATATATATATATATATATATATATATATATATATATATATATATATATATATATATATATATATATATATGTAATATCTATACATATAATAAAACAGTAACTTAGCGAAATCTGTACGTGAAATATATTTTTTTAATTAAAAGCAATGACTATAACGTATTGTGTCCTATAGAATATATGTAGATCCCAAAACAATAGTTAATGTTGGTAAAATAACACAATATTTGGCGGTACGGAACTCTCGATGTGCGAGTCAAAATCATACTCAGACAGTTGAAAATATTACAGCCATCAAATTATGCGGGTGACACTGCGGGTCTGCTAGTAATTAATATATTAAAAATTTAATTTAGTTCATTTGGCAGATTCATTTTCAATGTTCGCGAAGGTCGTGGCAGACACGAGATCTGTGGATTTTTTTATTTCTATTTCATATGATAATAAAAAAAATCTAATAAACAAATAGATGTCTTTTTCGGTATACCACAGTATAAATATCCATAAAGGAGGCGATCGCTCCTTGACTTGACTATTGATTTTAACAGGGATAAATGTAAGGGTTGTCAAAAAAAATAAAATAATTTTTATGGCCATCTCATGGAATGGCTATCAACCGTAAACATGTTTCCTCCATATGAAAGTAAGTATGACAGTTGGCCGCCTCATTCGGTCTCTCCCCGCACGCCGAACTTTTGCTATGTCAAGTGGTTGCTAGACTGGATGGATTAATAGACTGTGGTTATATCAGGTCAAAAAGTTTAATGATTTTAATCGTATTAAAGGTTGTATTTAGCCCCTTTTTAACGTCCCACTGCTGGGCACGGGCCTCTCTTCAATACGAGGGGGATCAGGCCATAGTCCACCACGCTGGCCAAGTGCGGGTTGGCGGACTTTACGTCTTTCGAAAACTTGCTAGGTTCTCTCAGACATGCAGGTTTCCTCATGATGTTTTCCTTCACCGTAAGGCAAGTGGTAATCATGATAGAAATGATTCGCACATGAAAATATCAGAGGTGCGAGACCCGGGATTTGAACCTGCTTCACTCGGTTTCCCAAGCGAACGCGTTACCACTGGGTTACCACTGAAAAAATAGGCTATAAAATGCCAAAAGAATTTTTCAAATCGGACCACTACGTCCAGAGATTAGCGAGTTCGAACAAACAAACATGTGAACAAACAGACAAAATTTCAGCTTTGTATATTAGTAAAGATTATGATTATGATATACTATAGTAGTTTTGGTAGATCCTGATTGCGTATTCTAATGAGATAAACAAACCTTTTAGGGCATTTGATATGAGGCAATAGAATGATCTCAGAACACTTTCTATAGCGATCGAGAGAAATTTTTGCGACACTTGTGTTATTGTGTTTTGAGACATCAGACGAGTAAGTTACCATATTTTAGTACCTAATATTCAATTTTTAACATTTATCACTACATTGGTTTTTACTCTTTAACAAATTAGCAGGTTCAATTCTCATATGGGGTAAATATTTATTCATATTATGTTTAAGAAAAAACGTATGATTAAGTTGTTTTCAATATAATATAATGGTCATATATAAAATAATAGACATAAAATTAGATTTTTAACAAATATTTTAGTATATGTAGTAATATTTAACTTTTGAGTATTCATTGTTAATGAAATATAATATGAATAAATTTCATTGACGAATTATTGCTTATTTTGAGGAAAAAAATATTTTTGTGTCATAGAAACAGAAAAAAAATAGTTAATAATTTTAAATGTGACTTTTAATTGTGAATACCGCATTTTGTTGGAAATAAATATTTTTTCCATCGTTATACGATCGTACAGTTGCGGCTAAAAGCTACTTAAAAATTACATTATTAAACACAGATACCTAAATTCTTCAAACTAAAGAATTATTCGGGCGGAGTCCGCCGAAAGAAATGTCAAAGCCAAAAATTGTAGCATGATTTTGCTGTTCTTTCTCTTATACTCTATTTTGCCATACACCGATGTATATATTTTCTTCAAAGAATTAGGAAACTTTTATATAGGTATTAGTCTTTAAAAATTTTGAAAATATGTATGTGATAATCTTAACATTATACCTAAAAAGTGAAAAGTGAAAGTTTAGATGTTTAGATGTTTGTTACTCAATCACGCCAGAACAGCTGAACAGATCTGGATGAAATGTGGCACAGAGAAAGATTATAGTCTGGAATAGCACGTAGGCTACTTTTTATCATGGAAAAATGTACAGTTCTTGCGGAATAGATTTTTGTTTTTCGAAAGGCGAATTCGAGCGAAGCGAGGGTGAGCTGCTAGTGAATAATATTTTTTTTTTCATTATAATAAAATTCATTAGCTATTATTTTTGATTATTAATATTTATTTACTTATCACAGTAATAAGTATTCTAATATTTGTATTCTGATTTAAAACATTATTCTTTGGTTTCATGTTTAGGTCTATGACTGTCTATATTATTCCCTAGCTAAATTCTTACAATTGACGAACATTTCGTTACTGTGAGAAAAGTATGTAGATTGTAGGCATTAATAATTATAGAGCATTTTGAGACGTTCTTCAAAAAGTGCTAATGATTTTGACATTGGCCGTTCAAATTGATAGATTTGTTCTTTAAACACCGAAATTATTATAATGAACATAGCATACGTTTTAGTGCAATAATGAGTAGGTATCAGAGTATACTGTAAGTTAAATGGCTTTGTTTTAATTTTTCTATGACGAAATTAAAAAAAAAAGAACTTTTCGTTACATTATTACTAATAATTATGTTTTAGCTTAAAATTTATTAACTTTCGTGGAATTATGACTAAGAAGTATTTATGAAAATAGGTTAACAGTTATTGACAAAGATATTTTATAACGTAGGTGCACAAAATGTATTCCTTCCTTCCTTCTTCTTTTAAGTCGGTCACTATAGCCTTAAAACACATAATTACAATTTTCTAAATATAGTTTTTCTAAGATTTTTTGTTACTAGCGACTCGCTTCGCTCAGGTTCATCCCTGAAATTGAAGCGAAATTTTTCCCATGTTTTAATAGTTAATCTGCTATTCGGGGTGAAGACAAGTCCAACAAAACAAAGTTCATAAAAATCGGTCCTGCCGTTCTCGAGTTATTAGTGCTGTAGCAAACCCTTTATTTTGTTGTTTTATATATATCTAGATAGATGTTTATGAATCAACACTTATATATATTTTTATTTTATATTTTAAAGATATACTTACTTATTTTAATATCTTAAATATTTTCAGAGCAAGAAGAAATTAATTTCCAGAATAAAAACGAAATTATGTATTTATACGGTCTTATGTTTATCTTATTATTGCCCTGTGTTTTTGGAGAAGCGCCTGCAAATAAATCTATAGCAAATTACGATCCTGCCGAGTTGCTATCGTAAGTTTAACTTATATATTATCACAAACATTCTCAGTTGGTCACCGCATATATTGGAAAATGTCAAGGTGACATGTATTTGGGCGTTTTTAACATCATATTTCTGGTCATGGACCTCTCTTAATGTGAAGAGTGATTAGGCCATAGTATACCATACTGCCCGGTGGGCAGTGGCCAAATGCGGGTTGGCGGATTTCACATATCTTTCGAAAACTTGCTAGATGCTTCGAAAACTTGCTTGATAGATCTCTCAGGCATGCACTTTACCTCACTACGTTTTTCTTCAACGTACGACAAGTGGTAATTATGTCGATTCGCACATAAGAATATCAGAGATGCGATATCCGGGATCTGAACCTGCTTCATTTGGTCTCCTAAGCAAGCGCATTACCACATTTTGACCATTACAAGATGATATAGATATTAGATACTGATTAAATTTTGTTTGTATTAATAAAATAATTCATTGTTAAGTTTTCGGCCCTACGTTTTAGTTGCTTATATTTCACTATTTATACATTTTATATAAAAAATTAAAATATATACGGAACAACTAGCGACTATTCGTGCTTTGTTAAAATTTTATAACTTTTTATGATATTCCATGATCTTCGTCATTCGGAAGCGTCGTCTTATTGCAAGTATTACCGAATAAATAATACTATAATGTTACTTCATGCCATAGTCTGTGTATTGAATTTGATTCAAATCTGTCCTGTCGTTTCAGCGTGAAGAAGTAACAAACACACATAAATTTTTACATTTATAATTTGCTCCCCAATACAACTTTCATCTGCCTTTTCACCCCCTTTAGGGATAATTTCCAGGATAAAAAGTATCCTTTGTCTTTCCTAGGGTCTCAAACTATCTTCTTACCAAATTTCATCTAAATCGGTTCAGTAAATTCAGAGATTACCCCCTACAACGTCACAAATTCACAAACTCATAAACTTTACCTCTTTATAATATTAGTATAGATAAGTGACTAGCGACTCACCTCGCTCCGTTCGGGTTCGTACCTAGTTAATTTTTAACGTTTAGTATATATTTCTCAGAGATGAGATATTTTCCCGCTGTAAAAATATCCTATATGCTGACCCGGATAACCAGCCATCATCTTACCAAATTTCATCATAATCTGTCCAGTAGTATTCTCGTGATGCGGTCATAGACAGACAGACAAAAATTCTAAAAACTATTGATTCGGCCTCTGTATCGATAATAATGACTATTTCAATAAGATTTTCCAAAAAATATTTAACGTACAGATTTGACTCATTTATAATTTTATTATAAGTACTAACAACGGTGAGCGTTTCGCTCGGGTTCGTCCCCGGGTACGTTTTAATTTTTTTGAGCGAAATCCTAATTCTTTTTTTAAAAAAGTAACCTAAGTTACTTCTTATAATGTCAGCTATCTGCCAGTGAAAGTCCCATTAAAATTGGTCTAGCCATTTCGAGGATTAGCCGGAACAAACAGGCAGACAGACAAATTTTTTTAAAAATTGTGTTTTTCTTAAGTACCGTATATAACTCCATATGCATTTAGTAAAAAGCATTTAGCATTTAGTAAAGTATTTTGACATTACAAACAGACGCTACATTTTATTTATCTGTATAGATTGATGTATAGATTACGATATACCATTTTTATCATTTTAAGCAAAATTTTCAACACAAACAACACAGTGTTTGCAAGAACCAAGAATGGATTGGTGCAGTTTGAAGATTCATTACAGCCTGATTTTGTTTCATTCAAAGAACCTCAAGAACTTAACAATAATTACTACTTCAATGAGAATCCACTCAAATTCAGAGATGATAATATAGAACTAAATTATAAAGAAGAATTACATTCGAGCCAAACAGAAGTTAATTTCCAAGATCCTAAAGATATAAAGAAGAAAAGACGAAAAAAGCGAAAGCTAAGGCAACATCATTATGCTCCACCATATCCAAGTCCTGGTCCCGGGCCAATAAATCCATACTTTGGAGCAGAGTATTATAGTAAGTACACTGAAATATTTGGTTTTTCTTGTGACTTAAATACAAATTATTGACTTAAGTTACTTAAAAACTTTTATTAGATACCACCGCGTTATCTTTGCTCCACTCGGGTTTGTCCCTAGTTACGTTTTAACGTTTAGTATAGATTTCTCAGAGATAAGTTATTTTCTCGCAGTAAAAAGTATGCTATGTGTTGACCTTGATAACCAGCTATCATCATACTTAATTTCATCAAAATCTGTTCAGTGCTTTTCTCGTGATGCGGTCACATACATACAGACAGATAGACAGGTAAAAATTCTAAAAACTATAGATTCGGCATCTGTATCGATAATTATGACTATTTCAATAACATTTTCCAAAAAATATTTATATATTCGACTGAGAATTTTATTACCTATTTGTATAGATTTAATATTTTTTCTTATTTCAATTATTTAGGACCTCAACCCAGACCGTCTCTAGCTTCTGAAGCCGTTTCCAGAATAACTGAAGCTCTAACATCGATAGCTTTATACGACGACTACCAGTGCGTCGCGCGACTTCTATGCGAAGCTGCGGGCGGCGGAGCTTTAGGTACTGCAGGCATATTGCAGACTGTGGCGGGATTGCAACCTTTACTTACGTGAGTGGATTTATTCGTACTACCTGTAACTAACTAGCTGATGTTAAATAAAACTATATTTTTGAATTTTTTCACGGATCTATTTTGATTTTTGTTTCCCGGTCGCGACGTTTCGAATGCTTCGTAGCGATTATGGTCTCGGGAGACTAAGGTTTTAGAGGTCTCAAAAGTCATTATATAGTTGTTACAGGTTATTATATAGCTGGTTGATAGTAACCTTAGGCTTATCCACTAATTAACATATGTTATCTTATGATAGGAAAAAGAAGGGAATTTGGTGCTCTCAGTCAATGATCAAAACTTAATAGTGTGTTAATGTAAATTTTCGTCCATATATCATCATGACGGTCCATATGTTAGCCAATCTATAGACGAAGAAGCGCTAACATCGGACTAGTTTTGTAGGACGACTCGTTATTTTATGTGAAGCTGCAGATCTTTAGGTGCTACGGGCATAATGCAGACGGTGGTAGGTTTGCAAACTTTACATGAGTGAATTTGTTCATACTGTGTTGGTATTAAGTAGTATGCTTACTGTCTGATGGAACCGTCTTACCACCATATGTTACCTAATCATGTAAAGGGAAAGGATAGGTAAAAGGAGTAGAAAGAATGTTATAGAGGAGGATATGGTTATGTCTCTGACGTTCTCTCACCAAACTAAATGTAACAGTGAGGTACCCCAACTACTACTTTATGTCCATATATTATGAAATGGTACTAAATCCTCGGCAGAATAGGACCTTGTGTGAAAGCAAATAATTTTATTAGGAACTAGCGACTCACCCTCGCTTCGCTTCGGGTTCGTCCCTAGACAAAAACAAATCTATCCCACGGGACCCGTACACTTTTCCAGGATGATATATAGCCTATAACCTTCCTCAGTTAACGAGCTATCAAATGCAAAAAGAATTTTTCAAATCGGATCAGTAGTTTCTGAGATTAGCGCGTTCAACCAAACAAACAAACAAACTCTTCAGCTTTATATTATAAATATTAATAATATATTAGTATAGATATCTAAATAACTTTTCTTAAAAAAGTACATTTACTTTAAAAAATATTTAATACTAAAACTACAATAAAAAACTTTAAAAAGGTAGGTTTATACAAACTTTCATCCCTTATTTTATCTCTTTAAGGGATGAATTTCAGAAAAAAACGCTAAAACACTTATTTATTTAATTGTATTGAAGAGCATTAATACCAAGTTTCAAGAAATTCTAATTATAAATATTTTTTGGGTTGCGTTATAACGTGTATTCCCGTGGGAATGAGATAATCTCCCGCGATAAAAAGTATCCTATATGTTGACCCGGATATCCAGCTATCATCCATACCAAATTTCGTCAAAATCCCTCCTGTGGTTTTTCTGTGATGCGGTAACAGACAGACAGACAGACAGACAAAAATTCTAAAAACTATAGATTCGGTCTCTGTATCGATAATAAAGTCTATTTTAATAAGATATTTTAATAAGATTTTCCAAAAAATATTTAAGGTACAGATTCGACTCAGTTAGAATTTTATTATATGTATAGATTTTTGCTCCCACTAGCTATTACCCACTAACTTTACTAATTAATATTTATATTAAGTGATTCAGCCCTCATTTCTGCTATGTTAAATACTCTTTTAATTAAATTCTGCGTGAGGTCTCGCATGAACGTGTATTTCCAATTATTCTGTAACCATATAAAATGACCTCAGTTCAGTATGTAACCGTATATTGAAGCGAGTTTGATGTGGAAATGTTATAGGTATTACCTATTGATACAATATTCGTTATACATATGTATATATGTTCTTCATTATCGATACTAAAAGTATTACGCTGAAAAATTTGTTTGTTTGTTTGTTTGAACGCGCTAATCTTTAGAACCATCAATCCGATTTGAAAAATTCTTTTTGCATTTTATAGTTAGATAGATTCCCCATACAAACTTTCATCCCCATTTTCACTATTCTATATCCTTTCCAGGGTCTCAAACTATCTTTTTACCAAATTTCATCGAAATCGATTCAGTAGTTCCAGAGATTACTTCCTACAAACAAACTCACTTTACAAACTTGACCTCTACATAATATTAGTATGATTTATTGAGAAAAAGTGGAGTAATTACCCATAAATTAAATATACAGGCAGAATTACCGGCAACCCCAGCTTTTAATAAGTAAGTAGGTACTTATTTTTTTTACAGGTTACTCTCAGCTTACAATGGTATTAGCACGAATCCTCTCTTCGTTTTTGGACGTGCTGTGTTCCTAGGGATGTCTTCGAAAGGAAATACAGCATCTTGTCGTTATGGGTATCCACAGTGTCCAACTGATCCGGAACAGCTTGTACATTACCTGAATAATCATAATGGAGGTTTCTTTAGGTAACGAGTTCTTATTGTATTGTTTACTTACTTGCTATTTTTATTTTCCCACATATTTAAAATTTGAATTATTATTATTTTCAAGTATATATGTATTTATTATTCGTCGTGGCACCCATTGTTGTTAAGATAAATTATATTGACTTAAAAATGTTTTAAATAGCAGTACCAAATTGATATATAGGACCCTTCTTTTTGAAGGTACACTTTTTCTTCAGTATTCTTTGTTAAGACTTATTTCGTTGTATCATAAAAGTCAAAGTATTTTGTATGGCATAAAACCTTTTTTACGCTGAACGATAGTTAAAACTTTAACATAAGTTTGTTTTGTATGTCTGTAGCAATATGTCTCACCAATACTTTTCTTTTAATTTTATTTAAAAAAATAATAACCCTTTACAATGTATTTGCAGATTCTTCAGCGCCCCACAACAAGGACAACAAAACGTCGAACAATTTTACAACCAGCTTTCACAAAATGGTCTTCTTCAACCACAACAGAACCAAATACAACAAAACTATGGCTTTTACAATCCTAATCCAGGCAACCAAAATTATGGTTTCCAACAACCAAATCCATATTCTACTTATAATCAAAATTATGGACTAAAATATCCTTATAATAAAGTGAATAGAATTCAAAAACGAATACAAAATAAGCCGTTGTCACAGTATGATGACGATTTAGAAGATCAAAATCCAAAATGGACCTTCCCTAGCGACGAAATTATTAATAATAATTACGATTCTGTCTATGACAATACAAATTCATTTGATACGACTTCATATGAAAATTACAACAAAAAGGCTAAAGCTTTTAAATTTCCGGAAACCAATAAGGAGGATCCTGTAGGTAGCTATGATAGAAAAACTAGAGGGTTTTCATTCCCAGAAAAACAAAGCAATAGACATTATATAAGTAATAATTATATTGAACCTGCCAATTATTTTAATTATAATAATCAATTTTATGCTAATTATGTTCAAAATAATAATGATGATGTTAAAAATGGCTTAGAGACAGTTTATGTAGTACGAGGTAATGGGGACCCAAATAAACCTGAAATTTTCAAATTAAGACCAGGAGAGTCAGTACACTAATGTACCTAGTAATATATATCATTTAAAAATCAAATCTACAGTTAAAGCTTGTTTATAAGAATAGAATTTACGCTATCTTATCAATTTTTATACTGTCACTTTAGCTTAGTTATGTACATAAATGTATGGTTTTATAAATATTTGCGCCAATAGTCCCATCTAACTGTGCTCCAATAAATAAAATTTCAAAATAATATAGCTTCTATATCTTAAAGTATTTTCTGGTGGTACTGGTCGGTCGACCAGTCAGTTGATCGATCGATCGATCGGTCGTTCGATCGGTCGATCGAGCGGTCGTTCGATCGGTCGGTTGATCAGTAATTCCATTGGTCGGTCGATCGATCGGTCGACCTGTCGGTTGATCTGTTGGTCAATCGGTCGGTATAGAAAAATGATACTGTACTTGATCTTTTTTCTTCAACCAAGTGCTCATATATCAATTTTTACATTTCAAGTTTAAGTTTTATACAAACTTTCATCCTCTATTTTAACCCTTTAGGGAATGAATTTCCAAAAATCCCTTCTTAGTGCACACTTACGTCATTTAAGGAACATTTTTGCAAAATTTCATGCTTCTAGACCCAGCGGTTTCAGCTGTGCGTTGATTGATAAGTCAGTTTCTTATTTTATATACATATGTCATATCTGTATAAAATATAAATAATCGTAAATGTGAAAGTGTGTGAGTATGGATGTTTGTTACTCTTTCACGCTAGAACGGCTGAACGGATCTGGATAAAATTTGGCACAGAGATAGATTATACGTAGTCTGGAATAACACATAGGCTTCTTTTTACCCAGGAAAAATGAACGGTTCTCGTGGGATAGGTTTGTTTTTGTTGTCCTAAAGGTGAACCCGAGTGAAGTGAGGGTAAGCCGCTAATCCAGATATAGATAGATGTCAAATATTCGAATAAATCTAAAAAAGTATTATCAATTTTAACTGAAATTTATAATGTGATTACAGATGGCCCTAGCTTGATTTTTGATAAGCCATTAACCCCTTAGTTTGAGTAAATTAATCTTTACAGCATACGATATTGTTAAGAGATACGATAAGATTTTGAACTCGATTTTTTTACAAGCGATTTTTTTTAAAAGCTTCTTAGTTTTAACTATATTAGATATCTATTTTATCGGGTTTTATTTTACTCTTATGTCCTTTTATTTATTATTGTTATATCTTAACTTCGAGTTATACAAAATAGTTATTTATATAGATTATATTTATATTACCCAGTTGATTATAAACAGCACTAAGTCATAGTTTTATTTTTTACTTCAGTACTTGGTATGTTGCGGTTTAACAATAACGTTAAAATTATATGTAAAATTACATTTTTCTTAGAATTGTATTATTCTAGGTTTTTGCTTATGTTTGGAATGAAATTATAAATTATTCATGACTGTACTATAAGTAAGGAAAATTTTGTTGCTGTGAAGTAATCGTTTTTCTGCTTAAGTATTTCTTGTACAGCAAAACGAATATGAACCTATTATATTTTATATTTAAATGCAATCGACGGTCTGCATAATAGGTGATAAAGGTTACATAAATATAATCATACCTTAGTTACTTTAGTTGGTCTTATTATTGGTCTCCTGGCCGATTTAGGTCACGGCGGCCATTTACAATGACACTAGCCATTTGCACAGTAGATATTATTGCGAACAACTTTTGGTACCGAAATTACACCGAGTAAAACACAACCAACTTCCCAGCTCCGGGCTGTTACTAAAGATATTATAACAAAAAACTCTGTACTATTTTTAACCCAACTTGGAATTCGAACCCAGGCCCTTTACATAGGTACAATATGAAGCTATGAAAAAATAAAAATATCATTATATTTATTAATATTTTTTACTTATAAATAATCGTATTATCTAAAAGTATTTATAAATTGTTCCTGACATTTGACTTTATTGAAAATCATCAATTGTCCACCTTGAACTTAAACAATGCTATAATCATATTATTTTTACTATAATTTACTTATCCTTTTAATACACTTAGTATCCACCTGTCTGGTTGGTTTAATGACTATCACTGCGGATTTTGAGGTGCTGGGTTCTAATCCCGGATCGGGCCAAATGTATACCTGCCTTTACTTTATGGAATTTCTCTGTAACAACCCAGAGTTGGAATGTTAGCAGTGTTTAACTCACGTGCTTCTCTCTGAGAGCACTGTCTTGTCTTTTACCGGTCGAGTTGAAGTGTCGTCCCTCTGGACTTTGAGAAGGAAAGAAATAGAGAGTGCTCTTATGTCTATACAGTATACACTGTAACACAGGCGCGGATCTAGGGTTAGGTTTTGGGGAGGGGGGGGGGGGGGGGGGGTCAGAGACTGAAATATACATATTATAAAACAGTAACTTAGCAAAATCTGTACACGAAATATTTGTTTAAAAACAATGACTAACGTATAGTGTACAGAATATAGAACCCAAAACAAAATTTTTGTCAGTATGTCTGTTTGTGTGTTTCACGCGAAAAGTACTAAACCGATTTTAACCAAACTTTGTGTAGTGATAACTTTACTCGGGTCAACATTAAGGATGACTTTTACTACAGGAAAATCTTAGTTCCCACGAGAAAACAATTCCATTTCTTCAGGGTGTCAGGGTTCTATCGAGTCATCCTAAGACATTTACATGGCTAACGCTGGCTAAACCTTAAGAAATACATCAAAACAATATATCTACTAGAAAATTGTAGGTCTTAAAAAGACCTACAGAAAAATCTGCAATAGCATAAGTTTTTCTTGTAAGGTACACTCGTAATAGCTATTTATAATTTAGAGATGGGCCGAATGTGGCTTGAACCGAATACGAACTTCGGCTGAACATTCGGTGAGAATAAAAAATTCGGCAGAAATTCAGCCGAACTTCGGTTCAATTTCACCGCGCTTTCTCGTTAGAAACGTGACCCTTTATTATTAAAAATACTTAATGTTTAAAAATAATTAAGGTGCTTGTTAGAAGAATACTAAGTTTATTTCATTTTGTCTATTTAATTAGGCAACGATTTTTGGGACTGTTAAATTAAGAAGAACTAATTTAATTTTTTATCGCATACGTGTTAAGGTTTACACCTTCCTAACTAAAATAAATGACCATGTAGACCGATCGGAATCCGTTTATTATTAAAATAGAAAAAAATTAAAACTTGAAATTTAACGTCGTAAAAAGTTAGCAAGTACCTATATAAGGAACAAAAAACCGTAAAACGCCCCCGATATCCAGCTATCCCCGAGAAATAAGGGGATGAAAGGCGTTAAAAATAGTTTTTTTTTTTTCAATTTCAACCTTACTGTGCTTTTAGGACGACTGTACAAAGTTAAAGGTGATTTTCAGCCTCTCGAGACCATAAAACATAAATTTCTTGGAAACGGCTAAATATTTCAACTAAATTATTTTTTTTGGTCGTTATAAGTATTTTGAAGGTTACCTTCCCCTACTTTCACTTAAATCAAAAAGATATTGCAGAAATTAAAAATAAAAAACCAAGAAAAAATTGAAAAACGGGTAATTTTGCAAATATCTCGAAAACTTTGAGGTTATTGTAAAAACTGTCATAATTATGGTATACTAGCACCTCACCCTCACCTCGCTCGGGTTTGCCTCTAGGAAAATAAAAGCAAACCTATCCCACGGGAACCGTAAATTATTCCGGGATAAAAAATAGCCTATGTGTTATTCCAGACTAATCTATCTCTGTGCCGAATTTCATGCAGATCCGTTAAGCCGTTCTGGCGTGAAAAAGTAACAAACGTCCATACATTCATACTCACAAAGTTTGACATTTATAATATTAGTATAGATAACGTGCTAACGTTTTAAAGATATAGGTACTACTTTAGGTTTTAATTTTTTTGTTTCCAAACCGACAGGTCATGATAGACGTGCTTTCTATTAATTTCAGTCAAAATAGTGCAAGTAGGTTTTTTTTCTATTGCCAAATGTTCGGCATTCAAACCGAATTTCGGCCGAATGCCGAAGTTCGGCTCAAGCTGCCAAAATTCAAAACAAATTTCGGCCCATCCCTAATTTATATCTATTCAAAACTTAGAGAGACGCGCCCAAGCTAAGCGAGGGTAAGCCGCTAGTTATCCATGATAGAAAGAAAAGTAGTTTTATACTTTTAGCGCATATTTAAATTAAAGAAAAACTCATAAACGAATAAATATTTTGTATTACCTAATCCTTCTGTTCTCAAACTTCTTAAAAAATATATTCGGCTTTGGGGGGGGGGGTCATGACCCCCATGACCCCCCCCCCTGGATCCGCGCTTGCTGTAACATGTACTGCGCTATGGCTAATCTCAGGGAGTTTTTCCACTTTCATCGGTCAGAAACGTATAATTTTCATTACTTTTAGATAAGAAACTAGTATATAATAAGTATAAATTATAATATAGGATTCAGATCGTTATATTCTTTACTTTAATGTGATTTTTCTTATTTAAAGGACAGAGAAAAAATACAGTATTTCCTTACTTACTATTTTATTTATAGATATCTTGATTTTTACCGTATATACGATAAAGATACAATCGAAGAAGAAAAAGGCAGTTCTGCTGAGAAGAGCCGGCGAGAAACTCAACAGTTGCTCTTTTTAAATGTATTAATAATTTACAATATATCAATACAAAATATTTCAGTATATAATATCAATATGTATATAATATTAAATTCATGTAAAAGTATGTATGTATATGTAATGACCAATAAAACATTTGGATTTTATGGGGACAAATCTGAAACCACACTAAGATTTCCTTCCAAATACTCTACTGTAAGTCAATCATTGCTTGATACAATAAAAATAAAAAAAAACCGACTTCCAGGCACTGAAAAGTAAAAAATTACTAAACAAGGGTTTTTATTTAGAATAGAAACCTCCTCCTTTTTGGAAGTCGGTTGAAAATTGGATTTTTGTTGTACAATGCTTTCTAATATACTATTTTAGTAGTGCCCGTAACTGTTCAGCTGAGTGTGTCAAAATGCATAACTATTAATATTAATTACAGTTAATATTGTTAATATAATACATACTCGTAATATGCTTAGGCACTTGATCCATGACAAAAATGGAAATGTGTTCGTCCAGTGGCCGAATTTCGACTATATTAATTCTTATTATTTATAACACTAAAGTTCGTCAATACCTACTAACCAAAAAAAAAAAAGATAATCGATTGACAAACAGAGAAGAAAAAGGTACTGAACTATTTTTGTCTTTGCCTATTTATAAACAGATTAGTAGTTAGATATAAGTAATTGGCACTTTATGTTTGCCGGGGTGATCCAAAATGAAACTATCTCATAGATAGTTATAAAATTTTCTTATTCTAGAATAGATGAGACGAGATAGAGACTGGACATTTTGTATGTATGTATTTAAACCTTTTTTTTTAACATCCCGCTGCTGGGTACGAGTCTCTCTTTAATACGAGGGGATCAGGCCATAGTCCTCCACGCTGGCCAAGTGTATAATTCGTAGGATAGAGCATGGACATTCCCATTCATGGCATCTTTTATTTATTTTCATTCAATTCGGGCAAAGTCATGAGTTTATACTAGTAACTGAAGATAATGTAATTCAATAAATTTAGTTATGTATAATATATATTATATTTACTTGAATGCCAAGCTGTCTGTTTGTCCTTTGATAACGTTTTTGCTACTTGTTTACTTAAACGTGACTCAAATTCAACCTGCCAATACATTAAAGGATAAAACTCAGTAAGATAAACGTAGGTAACTAAGAATTGCTACTATCACACGGACGTATGTATAAATTAACAGTTTAGTTGTATGGGAATTTATATCCGAAACCAGAATATTTAGTGCTCCAGATCGAGTTTTGCTCAAGATGGTGAATTTTCTTGAAACTCTCTATCTGTTATTATTTTGCAAAAAAAAGTGCATTCTCTATACATCTCAACATGAGATTAAGGTTCGAGACTTTGTCTACTATATTACGACATTCTCAACTTTATGTATTTTATGTCAAGAATTAACCCCAGTACCTTTTGTGAATACACATTAAACTTTAGTCGTATAACTTAGTGGTACCACGACCTAAAAACGAGGTAAATGTCTTAGAAGTCAGTTTCCAAAAAAAAAAAAAAAAAAAAATTTATTAATTTTATTAATGCAATTAATTTAATCATTGTTTTTAAATGTTAAGTATAAGTTAAAAACGCTACTGTGATAGGACAGTTTAAGTACTTAAAACACAAAGTAAATGCAAATCTCGAGGAAATATGCAGCAAACATAGTTATATAACGCGACGAGCCTTGCATTACAATCACATAGATTTTGTATTCAGTATACAAACTGGCGGTGTTTTTGTTTGTATGTTTGTGTGATTTGTCACGTTAGAAGTCTTTTATGTAAGTATTTCCGCAGCTCCATTCGGTATTTACTGGAAACACGTGTCTAAAGATGACTGCTGATCTAAATACAATAGTTATTTCTAGAATAATGTAAAATTAATATGTTCACCATTACGTTTTACTTTATACGTAGGTAGTTTATTTTTATTTGGTTATAATATGTAGATGTTACATTTAGTTTACAACTTTATACTATTGTTGTGATATTATGTAGAGTACGATGCGTAGAGCATAGTTTTAAAATTATTTACTAAGGTCTGATACTACCAAATTAACCAAAATTAGATAACTTAATAGATAGAATAAACAAAATTAGATTAGATACTCCTATCTATTACAGTTAAAGAAGTTATTAAATTGGCCTGATCCATGATCTCTATATAAATATTATGCTTGCCCAAAGGCACTCCTAGAAGCCACGAAATTACAGAATTGAATTGAACATTATGCTAAGTTTATAATATCATAATATTTTAATTGCGTTAATAAAATACCTATATTAATATTAGTAACAATAGTAAAAGTAGCACTATAGTCTATAATAATGAAAATATTATTAGTTTTAAGGCTAACATTATAATAAGTAAATATATGCAATAAATATGATAAGTTTTAATTACCTAAGCTTTTTATTAAGCTTTCTAATGAAAGCTCAGATTTACATGGTAGTAAAAAGTTAATATTGCTATTATAAGTCATATATTTTATTTGATTTATAATTTATATAGGTATCTTTCATTCATTTATCTTATCTAATATCTATAAATATTTACGAAAATAATTTTATATATATATTTTTATTTTTAAATACGAAAAAAAGCTTTTTATAGATATTTAAAAAGTCCTTACGAATTAACACAATAAGAAACCTAGGCATTCAGACCGTGCCTAAGCTAACCTAAAGTTAGCCATACACTAAGTATCATTATTCGTTTATAGTGAAAGTCGAAGGACGCGCGGCAGTACGCTCACAACGCTCGCTCTGTTCGTACGCGTCGCTGAAAAAAAAAACAAAAACGCGCGCGCGGCTATTTTGACGTTTACAATTTCTGATTTAAGTATGTCACTTTTGTTTTTATTATGTAATACGGATGTGTTATAATAATTAACCGCTGCGATTTTTTTTCTTTAAAGTGTGCAATTGTTTTCAGTAGTGTCCCACCTTGGTTAAAATCGTTAAAATTTGGAATTACTTAATATATACTTATTATGTACATTTGTGCGAAGTACTAACTTGAGTTATGAAATATAAAATTTGTGACTTTTATTGATTATTTTATGTCTTCTCGTCTCTTGAGCATACATATATATTATAATTTCGTCAGTGTCACCTTGAATAAAGTCGTTACGTTTTTAAAATATTCAAAACGGTGTTTTTGCTACAAAGAGTATTCTTTTTAAATACACGTCTTTCTTGATTGATTTTTATTATTTTGAATTTAAGTTTAATATTTTGTGTACGTGAGAAAACAGAAGAATATGTAATGTTCCATCATCATTAAAATTATCGATAGATAAAACAAATTTGGACGAAAACAGTAACAAGTAAGATACGAAATTTACAACGAATTAGATACGATAATAAAATTGCCATTCCAATTTCCACCTTCGGAGGTGAAAATACAAATTTAAGATTTTTTCAAAAAATCCATGCTAATACTAATATTATATATGTGAAAGTTTGTGAGGACGGGCGGATGGATGTTTTTTCCTCTTTCATACCAGAACGGCTGAACGGATCTGGATGAAATTTGGCAGAGAGATGGATTATAGTTTGGAAGTCTTTTTATCCCGGAAAAATGTACGGTTTCCGTGGGATAGATTTGGTTTGTATAGGAACGAACCCGAAATGAAGCGAGGGTGAGTCGCTAGTGGTATTATAAAATCTTTTAAGCTTCACATATATTTAAGAACAACATACCATCTAAAAAGCCATCTTATGTTAAATATATATGTTTTTAATATCTTATACATAATATATCTCTATGTTAAATTTATGAGCCCATAATCCAACTACATTTACCTAAACACTTTAGTTGCCTATTAAGAATGTATATTGTGAAAATTGATAGGAGAGATTGAAAAGCATTCAGATTTATATGTACACTACATATACATTAGCTGATATCAGTAGATAACAGTTTATTTGAAAATCTGATTACGTTACGTACATAATATTTTTTAGATAATGTATATATTACATTTGACGACACGTTTGGCTCAGTGTGTAGTGACCCTACTTGCTGTGCCAGCGGTCGCGGGTTCAAGTTCCGCTGGGCGCATTCATTTGTGTAAGCGCGAATGTTTGTACTCCAGTTATGGGTGTTTATATTTATAATACGTATGTATTTAAAGTTACATATATATATGTAGTGTATCAACTATCTGGTATCCATAACACAAGCCTCGTAGCTTACCATGGAACTAGATGGTGCTGTGTGTTAATGTCCCAACATATTTATTTATTATTATTTATTATATTAAGATACTTTGAAAGGCTCCATATAAACATAACCCTTGTACTTCATTCTTTTTATAAGATATTTTTCAATATTTATAAACATTTATGGGAATTATTTTCCATACTAGGTTAGAATGTTGAAATTAAAAACTCTTTATTAGCGGACTTAAGTCGTAATCTAGTGTCTACATCTTAGTAATAGGTAATTAGTCCTAAAAATTTTAAACTTGTTCCAATCCCTAGGTCCAGCAAATTGGAAGTAAGTCGACAAGACATTAATGACCATTCAATTCCTATGATGTGTAAAAGCTGAAATCTATACATATGTATAATAAAACTGTAGAGGTTGAATGTCTGTATATAGAAAATAAATGCTAAAAACTAAGTCAGGGGATGTAAGAAGAGAAATACACTGTTCACAATACTATGTTTGTACAGGCTAATCTCTGAAACTGTTAGACCGATTTAAATGAAATTTTGTATGGTGGTACATTATATCTCTGGTCAACATCTTATATAATTTTCATCCCGGAAAATTAAAGAGTTCCTGTGGGATAGTTAAAAAACTACTGATTGGATTTTAATGAAACTTTACAACATAGTTCATATATCAGAATAACAAATAGGCTAGTTTTTATCCCGGAAAAATGTACGGTTCCAGTGAGATAGATATGCTTTCGAGGGGAACCAGAGCAAAGCGAGGGTGAGCCGCTAGTCTATAATATGTAGAATATGAACTGACTTGATCTAACTTCAGTAATAATTATTTCAGATAATATGTATAAATCAAAACTTTAATTTAAAGGTAAATATATCTTTTCGAAAATTGTAAACACAGTGCAAAACTTAAGAGTTTCAAGTACGGTAAAAATGATCTTATGAACTCTGTAAAAAATAAAATATTTACAGTCAAACATTAATATATTTTAGATAACGTTATAGAAGCTGTTTAAAATTATTCATAGAAACAATTTTTTTTTTGTTTAGACAGATAAAGAACTTTTTAAATTTTATTATATTTACTAGCGACTCACCCTCACTTCGCTTGGGTTCGTTCTTTTTTGTCGTCGTCCTTCCTAGGTGATTCCATACATTGACATAACTTTTTTATTTATGAACTGATTGAACTAAAACAAACAATAAATGATAAGTAAAGCTTACCACAATTCATTAGCGAAAACCGCACCCAAATCGGTTAAACCGTTTCTGAGATTAGCGCGAACAAACAGACACAAAATTCTAAAAGTCTTTGTTTTGGGTTCAATTGCGTTAATAAAGCCCTCCAATAATAGTTTTTCTTAAATATCTTCCATGTACAGACAGCGATCAATTACACTTTTATTATATGTATTATAGATATGCTTTTTATTACTATAAACATCTGCCTACTGTTTATAAAAATGTATATTAACACTTTAAACAAATGTTTTAGTAGCTCTATAATAGATATATAGAGGTTTTGTATCAAAATTAGTCGCGTGGGCTACAAATTAACTGGTATATCTGACGACTCACTTGTGGCTGTCAATGTCAGTTTTTGCTTTTAACGATCAAACAGCCTACACTCAATGGTACTACAGTTTTTTTAAATAAGTTTACATTGTATTTTTTGTTTATCCATTATATGAATTAATCATAAATCAAAGAAATTGACCGCTCTTTTTAGATAATAATGTAGTACATGTTTGATGCGATTGAAATAAAAATTAATACTAGTGATGTATCCGGACCCGGATCCGGATATCGCTGCGTCCGGGCGCGTACCTAGGTACTTAACAGTAGCTTATATATTACTCCAGGTCTATAGTCTATTTGTGTACAATATTACATCCAAAACTGTCCAGCCTTTCAGAATTTAGGAGTTACAAATATACGCAAACTTACACAAACACACATACAACCATTGACATTTAAAATAGTAATCCGATTAAATAGTATTAAAAGATCTGCTGCAGTAAGGGTAAGCTGTCGTTTTTATACAAAAAGTCGTCGATTCGATTCTCGTATGAGTATGAGGCGTGATCATTGATCATGTCTCTAACGAGTCATTTCCTCACCATATTTAGATGTTAAGAACTAAATACATGAATCCATTTATTTTAATTGAGAGCCATTTTACTAATATAAAATTCTTGCATATTAAAGTCTATATTATAAAACAGCTTCACATAGAAACAAATTCTGGAAATGTTTAAAGGTTATACATATACATAATATAATATGGAACATACAAACAAACTTACAAACAAAAATGTTTATGGCGAAAGAACATTAATATCACATATATGTGGGATTATATGATAACAAAATTATTTTAAAATCAATACGTTTAATTAATTTATCTTTTACAATGTACTTTTAGGCATTTTATGATATCTATATAATTTAAACTTTCAATGAGATTGATTACATTCTATTAGACGTTGATAACGCCTTCGTAATACTTGATTATAGGTTTAATTAAGTAGCAGTAAGTAGCACCTTAAAGGCGTTACTTAGACTACATTGTTAGCTAGCTTTTTGTTACAAGGTGATATCTAGAAAGAATTTTCAGTTTAAGTTAATTTAATATAGAAATTATGCGGTCATTACTTGATTTTTGAACTTAGTTTTTAAGTATATAAGTATTTATTTTATATATTTACTTATGTACATAAAAATTTCTATGAAATTCCTTGTTCATTGTATTTGACCCGACAATTTAAAGATAAAACGTATTTCCATCCTTCATTTTTTATGTTTCTCCTTAAATATTATCAAAATCAGTTTAGTCATTTAAATATATATAGAGTACTAGCGACTCACCTTCGCTCGGTTCGTCCCTAGTTACGTTTTAACGTGTAGTTTAGATTTCTCAGAGATGAGATATTTTCCCGCAGTAAATAGTATCCTATATGTTGAATCTGTCCAATGGCTTTCTCGTGATGCGGTAACAGACAGACAGACAGACAAAAATTCTAAAAACTATAGATTCGGCCTCCGTATCAATAATAATGACTATTTCAATAACATTCTCCAAAAAATATTTAATGTACAGATTCGACTCAGTTAGAATTTTATTATATAAAATAATACTCAAGCGCGATGGGATGTAATTTGCACTTTTGTTAGTGAATTTTGATTCTTCTTTCCAAATTCAACAACATCAAGGCATTTCATATACGACAACTAACTTTGCATCTCATCTTAACTGGACCAGATCTTATCTTTATGATAAGTCCAAACTATTCCCCGAGTAAAAATTAAACCCACTTTCGCTAATTTAATAATAACTTATTTGTAATTCGCCTCAAATCGCTAACCATCTCGAAAATTTTAAATTATCCTATTAATTGTCGCTCTAATGTAGCCATTTAAAAAATATGCAATAAAATATAACTAAATAATAATGGTATGCCCTAAGGTAGTATACATTAATTACGCATAATATCGATGAGAAATCGATATGCCTTACAAAATTAGAGAAATCATGGGTCAAAATATTTGATAAACGATGCGATTACTATTCGAATATAACCCGACCAAAGCCAAAAGTAATACAAAATGGCCTCATTATCTAACGGATGCTGTCATTTAACTTTATCTGGTTAGATCGAGAACCGATTGATCCCAATAGGGCTTTATGAATAATTCAAAAGCATTTTGTTTCTTTAAATAAGAGATTTTGGGTTAGTAGGCTTCATATTCTCAGAATACCCTTTTCAATTCTTTACACTTAGTGTTAAGTGGGTTTGAGTAATATATAATGTCGTGTAGATTATATTATAATTTTAGCCCTTTGGGTATAAGAATTTTTAGTTATATTTTTTATAATTTGCGAAAGCGAAATTAAAAAAAAACGTCCATATACATTATATATCAATCCCCTAAAATTCTAAAGGAACTGTCATACCAAAATTTACATAAAAATCTTGATGGGTAACTAAATTCCATATAAGACTAATCATGTAAATCAGTGGGTAGTTCTCAGGCTATCACAAACAGACAAACAGAAAATCTGACAAAGTGTGTGTTTTATTATAAAAGATCCTTATAATCCCTTATAAGGATCTGTCATCAAAAATAAGGAATTCAAATAACAAAAATCCTTTTGAGTCTTGATAACCTATACTATTACTCTAAAGATAGTTATAAATTAATAACATATTTAATATTTAATTTATTATAAATCCACCCCTAAATAAGTCAAAGAATATCGATAAAAAATTCCGATCTCTCAATATTATATAGAAAAAAAAAGTAAATAAAGAAAAAAACTGTCAAAATTAAAGTTGTCTTGTTAAAATTCCAAGCGGGAAATAGAAAAATGTTTTGAAATGGCGGATGTTAGTTACCAACGGAAGGTGCGTTTTGCTACGTGGCTTATATATAGCTGGGTCACATTCTAAGGGCCATCGCTTCCTCGTCGAGAAATAGATCAAACGCTCGCACCCAAATATTCATTTTCACAATATCTTTAATTATATCTATAATATAATTTTATGTTAATATATAATTTTTATATAATGATTATCTACTCTATTAATTTTAGAAATTTAATTTATAACTTAATATTATTTGTATCTTCTGTTGAAAGTTCTAGCTTAATGTCTAAATATTTTTGAAAAAAAAATGTCATTATGTTCATGGGTTAATGTCCCGACATATTTATTTATTTATTATTAAAGTTATATTTCTTTTGGGACGTTTGGAAAAAAATATGAGGGTAAAATTTTTGCGATGCGCGCCAGCGACAGCCAAAAAGCGACATGATAAAGTTAGCTGAAAGTGACACGATGAAGCTAGCTGCATTCCTTTTACAAACAGAGTTGTGACATACGGGATGAAATCTTTAGCTATTTTTGTTCTGTTACACCAAAGAAGTATAACTTCTTACGTGCGTACATAAGTACACACACACGTTTTTTTCAATTATCATTGTTAGTTTTTCTTCCTAAGGTAACTAAATCGTTACTAAGTACATACGCAATTTTATAATAATATATATTTTCGCATAATATATATTTTCGAAAAATTTTTCATCTCAAATGAACCTTGGAAACCTTTAAATTGAAAATATAACTGTACTACATAACCTAATTCCATCCAAATCGCAATAACGCAGCGCTATGCAAAATGCGGTATTTACCGACACTTGTCCCGTAATGTATGGGATTCTTCTTATCACTAAGTCGTATCTCTTTCAAGGCTTATTTTAAACAGCTATCATGAGATAAAGTACAAGATAAAATGGTCTCATTTCCCTTTTAAATATGGCTACTTGCTTACCTTAAGGGTTTAATATAGTATGAGGTAAAGTTTATAAAGGCGTTAAGTGACCTTAAACTACACAAGTTCTCCTAAGATCGCGCACTATCTGTATGTAAATAATTTTAGCTTAACAAGCGACTTACCCCCGCTCCGCTCGGATTCGTCCCTACTTACATTTTAACGTTTAGTATAGATTTCTCAGAGATGAGATATTTTCCCGTAGTAAAAAATATTTTATAAGTTGACCCGGATAACCAGCTATCATCATACCAAAATTTCATCGAAATCCCTCCAGTGGTTTTTCCGTGATGCAGTCGCAGATAAAAAGACAGACAAAAATAGAAATTCTAACGTTTTAAAGTTTAGCTCAGAGATGATATATTTTCCCGCAGCAAAGAGTATCCTATATGTTGACCCGGATATCCAGCTATCATCGTACCAAATTTCATCAAAATCTGTCCAGTGGTTTTCCCGTGATGCAGTCACAGACAGACAAACAGACAATTCTAAAAACTTTTTTTGGCTTCTGTATCGGTAATAAAGTCTATTTCAATAAGATTTTCAAAAAAAATATTTAATGTACAGATTCGGCTTAGTTACAATTTTATTATTAACTATTAAGCTTAAAAAAAAAGGCAAAAAAATCACGTTTTGAATTATGTCATTGAAATGTATGGAAGAAAATTTATGAAATGAAGTCAACTTTTGTGTTACGTTAATCAAATGATAATCGGATCCCTTCTATGATAACAAAATATTACATTGTCATTTTAATTTCACATACTTAAAAAAATCTAATCTATACGGTAATTAGACGTAGGTTAAAATCGACTTCAAAGACTTGATAACTTAGTTATAAGTGAAGTATAGGTGTTAAAAGTCATAAACTGATCTGATTCTCTGCTTAATTTCATGGTAAAACAAAAACAAACAAACACACATTTTTATAGTTATAAAATAAAATTAAACAATAAACCGAGTCAAATTCAATAATCCCATATATGTTATTAATTTTATAAATGCGAAAGTTTGGATGGATGTTTGTTACTCAATCACGACAGAACGGCTAAACGGATTTGGATGAAAATCACAGAGATAGATTATTATAGTTTGAAATAGCACTTAGATTACTTTTCATCCCGGAAAAAATTTCGGTTCCTGTGGGATAGATTTGTTTTTGCATTTCATTAGGGACGAATACAAGCGAAGCAAGGGTGAGTTACTAGTATTTATTAATAGAACTAGATAATTGAATTTTATAAATATTTATGTACAAAAGATAAAACTTTAAAACTCAAAAAACGTATTGTTTCTAATTTCTTCTATTTTACATAAAATATGTTATTTAAAGTTTAAATGTCAACTTATTGAGACCAGATAAAAGAAATATGTATGAAACTGCATTATGAAGATAGTCAAACAGCATCTCAACGTAAATATAGTAACACAAATCTTTGTGTTACATATCCTGGGCTCAAAGGAGCATTATTGAATTATTACACGACAAAGCAATTTATAATCTAATTTTTAATCCATAAAGGTCATTTTTGTTTAATTTGTCAAACAAATTAAGTAAAAAGTTAATTAAATTAATAAAGTCCTTATGATAAATATGAATAAGGGCAAGAATTGCATAAATATTAGATTAGTCAGAGTAAAACGTTTGTAGCGGATGCGATTCAAGTGTCGAACGTGTGAGGGTTCATAATTGTTTTTTTATAGGACTGACAGTTATTGAGGGTAGGACTTTATGATTATTATACATCACAGCGGTTCTCAAATGGTGGTCCGCGAAACCCTGGGTTCCGTGGAAGGGTCCCGAAAGTTCGGGTTCCATCCGAAAGTTAAATAAAACGTTGTCAGATATGAAGGCTAGTTTTAATGCTATTCTAAATAAATATGTGAAAAAATTTCATTCAGCACATTAAATAGTAAGGTTATATATTTGGTACAATAAATATTATTATAAGTATTAATATTTTTCATTTATGATTTGTTCTTTCAAGTTTCAAGTCAAATAAGAAAGTATTTTAACCATAACACAATCAGTTTAGTTACTATTAAAATGGCAATCCTTTAAAAAATTATGACTAATTAGAGTTCCGTGGCCAAAAAAGTTGGGAACCGCTGATAGATTGTATGCAATAGAAAACACGTTTGGGCATAGATGCAAAAAGCTTATCTTTTCAGAATTATTTTAAAAGCTTTTTTGGAGCTTTCACGAAGAAGGTTTAAATATTTTCGTGCTTTATCGTTTTATTTTTATTTTTATTTTTACGAAATATTTATTATAGTACAAGTGAAAGTTATGAATGTTGCAGAACTGCAAGGTTTTTCAATTAAATAACATTTTAAATATTACTTCAATACGTTTAGTAATTAATGCATTAATTTAAATATTATAATATTGGCTTGTAGTAACGGCACAGTGGATCACGAGTATGATTTAGGTTGATTTTCGCATGAGGTATTTTTTCTGTTCGAGTATGGAATAATAAATTTTTTATACTCTACGTCTTAAAAAATCTCATTTTTTCAATTTATAAGGCATAAACCTATCAAAAATTAAAAAGGCATTAAAAAGATCACCAAAAATATGACCAAAATGAGTGCTTCTATAAGTTTTAAAGTCGGTCAAAAATTACTCTATATATAGCACGCTTTTATTTTTGAACGGAAAGCACATTCATATTAATATAATAAAGATGTTTTTGTCGGTCGGTACGTATAAGGAATGTCCGTGAGTAGCGTCACTAATCTCGACCTTAGTCACTAGTTGCCAACCGCGGCTTTGTGTGAGTTATACGATTGCACTAAGTTATCTTTTTTTACTCGACTGAGTCGAAGCCCAAAAGAAGGGTTATGTGTTTGACCTGTACGTATGTATGCATGGCCGATCCTATAATCCCTCATAATTATTAAACGGCTTGACTGATTTTGATTATTCATACGTTGTTAGATTTGATAAAGCGAGTGTCATAGAAGACATACATACACGTAGCAAAACTTGCAGCAAGTATAAAACATGTAAGTCCCCAACTCCATACGTTGACGAAGGAGCGTAATACGTTCCTTTGTTAAATTCCTTTCATTTGTGTTCGCTTTTTTTGCCGTCGGTTGTTATATTTTTATAATTTATTCACTTAAGAATTAGATATTCATATGCGAGTGCTTCAAAGCATTAATTAAATGAAATTCGAAAAGTTGTGAAATAATTTTCATATTTTTTTAAAGAATTAATCATAAATCCAAGGTTTCATACAAATTTTAAAATAAAACCCACTTTTAAAATAATTCATTACTTTGTTTGATGTTACTTTGAAGTCGTGCATGTTTTTTATTTTTAAATAAAAATCAATTTTAATCGCACTATGTTGTATACAATTTCTTATTAAACTCCTTCAGTGGTGTAATGGCTAGCATGTACGGTTGCACATCCGGAGATCCTGGGTTCGAGTCCCGGGTCAGGCAAAGTTTAGTTATTGAGTCTTTCTGTTTAGTAAGCCTCAGTAACAGCCCGGAGTTGGGAAGTAGGGGGTGTTGCACCCCCGTGCCTCGGAGAGCACGTAAACCCTGTCGGTCCTGCGCCTTAACTCTCACCGGTCGTGTCTCGTGTCGTCCCACTGGAGTATGAGAGTGACAGGGATAGAGAGTGCACTTGTGTCTGCGCGTACACGTGTGCACTATAATATCTCCTGCGCAGTTATCTAGTCTCAATGAGATCGGCCGCCGTAGCTGAAATCGGTCGGGAGGACATTATTTATACAATTTCAATAAATGGTTCATACGAATAGTGTTAGGATTTTATATTGATTTGAAAAAAGGTAAATTTAAAATGTTGATAATTTTGATTAAACTATACACGGTAGAGTTATAAAGCAATATAATTTGCTATGTATTTTTACTTTTCAGTTTATTGAATAAATCCAAAAAGATAAATATTTTTCACAATGATTTTGAACTAATTCTCATGAGTCCTGTTTTAATGAACAGGTTATACTTTTTGTGGTCTTATTAATTATTTATTTATTTTACACAAAAAAAATTAAATTCGATAATTCAATTCAAAAACTATAAAAAAAACCGTAAAACTAGGGCACTTTGCTGTTATAAAGAAAAATAAGGAAAAAAAGTTCTACCCAAAAAAGTTAAATAAGAACAATAACTATTGGAAAATATCGATGATGTAAAAAGTTGTTCGAAAAAAAGCGAAAGTGGCTAAAAAGGGCTCTAACTGGAGAAATTTCGACCTTGCATACTTATAAAATTAAATGTATTTACTGAGCTTATCGCACTTTCGATGAACGATTTCTAAGTGTTAGTACAAAGACAAATATTATACTTTATGTTAAGTTCCTTAATACTTAAAGCTGAAGAGATTGTTTGTTTTTAGAGTTCCTTAGTCAAAAGTAAAAACCAAACTAATAATTTCATCAAGAGCGTCTGTTTATAGAAATACTATAAAATATAAACTAATTTATCTCGTCATTAAAATGAACATTGTAGAAAGGTAATATATTTATTTTTTAACCTAACCTATAATATAAATCAAAATAAAATATTAATTTAATGTTTAATGCTACGGAACCCTCGGTATACGATTTAAGCTCGCACTTATCTGATTTTCTTTTTATTTTGTTTGAACGCGCATTACTATTTACTAATATTGTACTAAATCTCTTACTAATTAAAAAAAATACTTTTCATGGGTACTTGTCGAGGTTATAGATCTCTAGCATCATGGATGTATGTATATGTACGACCTTGCAAACATGTTTGCAAGAAAGTACTTGTGGTGGCCGTTCCGATCGTGTTAATTTTTGTATATAAATCAAAGGAAATGTGCGGCAAGTGTTTGGACGCTTCACACGTTTATGTTTATAGATTTGAAGTTTGTGGCAAATTCAAGCGTGTGGACTCGGCATTATATCATGATAGGTCAAAAGTGTATTTTCTTTACGTAATAGTCTTAATTTAACTAAAGTAGATAGCTTTTAGACAAATCCAAAGTAGCTTGATCCCCCAGTTATATACGCTCTCTTATAATGTGAAGCTCATATTAATTTGGTTTGGACTAAATACTTCAACGTATATGCCGCAAACACCAGCTAGTGCGTGCGATAATAATAATCTTGAATTATTACTTACAGTTTACCTAAATAATCAGAGATTAGACCTTTAATTTAAAGTTCAGTTAAAATTTTTGTTGGTGGCACAGATTCATATTTAGCTGGCTAAGCGTGTTTTTTTGTACTTAGCGTGTTTAAATTTGTACTTAAAATGTGAAATATGTATATTCTGTACAGGCTTTAAATTAAAAAATATATATATTTTATAATTAAAAAAATAAATTATACTAAAAAAACCTAATATTAAAATGAACGAATACTTACTATTTTTAACATAAATCAACTGTGTTCAACTTGATTTCGTTTACGTTTTTATAAATGACTAGCGACTCACCCTCGCTTCTCTTCGGGTTCGTCCCTAGACAAAAACAAATCTATCCCACGGGAACCGTACATTCCGGGATGATATATAGCCTATAGCCTTCCTCAGTTAACGGGCTATCTAATGCAAGAATTTATCAAATCGGATTAGTAGTTTCTGAGATTAGCGCGTTCAACCAAACAAATAAACAAACTCTTCAGCTTTATAATATTAAGTATAGATTAATATTTTAGATTATAATTTATAATACCTATTTCTGTATCATCAATATAGTGTGTGTCAGTATTCATGATATTAACAATACTTGTTCTGACAAGTTTGAGTCTACTATATGTTACTTAGTACTACCAAATAAACATTTGTGCTTCAATTAAGCTTTTAAAGCTTTTTCATAGAAAGCAGCCAAGTTAGAATCTTGGAAACGCCAGCGTTGGCGTACCAAGGCTGTGCAGTGCGCGTGGGATGCGCGGGCGCACCTTACCCGCTTGCTATCGGAAACTTGACTAACTTGTTCATTTTTATTCACTTGGCCATAAATTCAAAATACTATGTCACCTAAATCTATTGGTAATAATATAGCGCTTTAAGCACTTGTTCCAAACAGATAATATTGTACTATTTCAGATATCTTTGCTTATTGATTAATTATCTGTAAGAAAATGGCGGGAAGGCATAAGGAAGTACATTCAATATTATTTTTTAGTTACTCCTAATATAAATATTGTCAAATATAAGAAGTTGCACGCAAATAACATGTAGACTTTTTTATTATACGTTTATCCACGGCTGTTTATGATAAAATAGCAAACTAATGAATATATTTATTCTCAGTCATGAACAAAATGACTTGCAAGTGAAAAGAGTAGCCTGTGTCATTCTTCTGACAAGCATTATTAAAATAAAACACTCATCGACTGGATACTTCGCTTCCGTTGAGATGCGAATAAGAGAAAAAAACAAACGTACTTCCGCTTTATAAATTAGCATAAATATTTTTAGTTCCATAAAATAAACACTAAAAAGTTACAACATATTTATTTATCCTACGTTTAAAATTAAACGTCTTGCATGACAGTTTCATCTTAGGACTATGTCAGATACCAGAATTTCTTCAGAAAAAGAATTTCTTTTTAAATAGGTATATATCATTTACAAGCGAATGAAAGAGTAGAAAAATATCTGGTCATAATCTGACACTTGATATCAATTTCCTTCGTTCCAAAAGAGCTTTTCCCTTCGGGAAAAGAAGGAATTTAAGATATGTATAGAAAAAAAAAAAATAAGCCGCTGGAACTGAATTCTGAAAACCAAAGATAATTTAAATGTAAATTAAATAAACTTTTAACTTTTAAGCATGCAGGTACGCTGCCATTGTGCTAAATGGATGTTTAAATTCACACTTTTATATATTACATTGATCGAAATCTTAATCACTCCATACATTACATGGCATTCAATGATTGGAACAAGAATACTTCCTAGTGCCTTAAACAGAAATAAATAATTTTAATTAAGCATATTTATCTCGGTTAACTTCATAGTTAAAAATAACCGGGCTTTAAGCGAGCCGCGGTATTTGTAGAAAGCTGTTATCGCACATATGGAATATCGATAGTTTTACTATACAATTATGGGTAAAGACATTTTAAAAACGTTCAATCGCCCGCTGCGTTTGTTAGAAAGGGACTGTATTAATTAATGCGCATGCGCATATAATACATACTGATTGGTTTGTTATAAGTATTGCTTTTTATTTATTGCAATGAATTAAGGTTTAAAATGCGAAAACATTTTTTAAAATAGTTAAATATTTACCTTAGTGGTATCTAAAATGATGCTATGCTGCTTCTATTTTTTTGTATCTTACAAATTTTCTTACATAGTATTTCTATGTAGATAGATCGAAAATATTTTGTTTTTGCAACATATTATTCTAAACTAGCCACTTACCCACGCTTCGCTCGAAAGCGTCCTTAGGTTATTTTTGGCTTATACATAGTTAGTTACAAGCAGATAGTTCTATTTGCTAGCAAATTTTATTTATTAGTAGCCTATGTTATTCCATTCTTGGTTATAGTCTATGTATTGAATTTCATCCAAATCTGCTTAGTCGTTTCAGCGTGAAAGAGTAACAAACACGTGATTAATTCAATAATTTTTACAATATTATTACTAATTATTCGCTTCACTCATGAGTGTCTTAATTAACAAAATCTAAATTTTCGCAATACAAAAATTGCGTTAAATTTTATATCCTTTGCAACGTGAAAGGAGGAAAATCAATAAACCAACAACGACACATTCACAATATTATTAAGGATTGCCCAAAAGTGCATATTTTTAAATTATTACTCTTTTAAGTATTCTGCCAATGTCACACTATGACCTGAGTTTTATTTCATCTATAAGCCGAATTTGTACATTAAATTTTTTGTTTTAGGAACGCATCATGAGAAAACCACTGGACCGATTTTGATGAAATTTGGTATGACGATAGCTGGTTATCCGGGACAACATATAGGATACTTTTTACTGTGGGAAAATATCTCATCTCTAAGAAATCTTTACTAAACGTTAAAACTAGTGACGAACCCGAGCGGAGCGAGGATGAGTCGCTAGTTAGCTATATTATTAACAGCATTGAGTCATGACACTTGTGGACAACTTAATTATTTATGTTGTGACAAATGTACATACATATCTAATTATATTGTTGTATGACATATTTAAAATAAATAAATAATTTGTATTATAAAATAAAAGAAATATATATGGATTATCTTTTATATTTATTATCTATCGACCTTTTTGACCCATTTCAAAAAAGAACACAACAGTGTGCTTTATTTTCGAAAGTGGAAATCAATTTTCATAGTTTTCTTTCTTCTCTTCTTCTTCTTTTTTTTACATTTAGTGATTAAATGGTATATCTATTATCTTTCGCAAAGAAAACTCTTGATTTTTCGCAGAGACCTATGTATATAATAATTATTACTACAATTTTAACACAATAACTTGGGTGACACTACTTAGTTTGAAGTGGGAATCTTCTATAGAATCTTTATATTAGTTTATATATTTGTTTTATGTCAAATCAATTCCATTCTTACGTCAGTATCTAATAGTATATAAATCTATTAAATAACTCGGTGCTTAACTGGCACGTTTTGAAGCCATTTTGAAGCCAAACCACAAGAGAATTGGTAAATAAATTGACAAACTAAAATTAAACATTAAACAGTACAATTTAACGTCATTTTTTGACACTTTAATCAAAAATTATAAGAATTTGGCGCAAGTAGCACGTCATTTTTTTTTTCTTTTTTTTTCTATCTGCCTATTTAATGGCACATCCCTCAAAATAACTGGCTGCAATGCAAGTCGCATTAAATAAGAAAAAATATTTCAATATGTCAAGAATCCAATGACACTTGAGCCCTCGCTTTTAAGAACTTCTATATAAATCGGAGGTCATGTTAAGTTTTTGTATTGGTTTATAATTAAAATTAAATACAACATTTTGTTTCAGGTTTCGTCGATAAATCAACTTAAATACAGTGACAGTGCTAACTTCGACTCTTAACGATGTGGTTTTATATCGATATTGAAAAATTTGTGAGTGTTGATGTGTGACCATGGTGACTTGCTTAGTTTTGTGAGACGCCAAAAATTTTATAGGTAAGTGATATTCTATTTACTTCTTATTTATATATATTTTTTAAATAAATATTTTCGAAATTTTCACGAGTGTTTCTCCCATGACCATGATTGCTGTAAAGCATTCGAAACGTTGGAAACCAAAAATCAAAATATATCCGCAAAAAAATCCAAAAAGATAGTTTTATTTAAAAATGTCACATATTCGCGTAAATATACGAAAGTGTTTTCTTTACATTTGTTGTATATTAGGTACGTTTTAACATAAATAAAAAGTTAGGGCCTTGAAAGATCTTTAAATAGTTTGAAGACAAAGAGAATTGTAAAGGAGAGTGCTGATAATTAATGGCGTTATTGACTCCTTTGCAGTTATCGTGTTGGTTTCCGTAAGAATAAATAAATAAATAAATAAATAAAATAAATATGTTGGGACATTAACACACAGCGCCATCTAGTTCCGTGGTAAGCTACGAGGCTTGTGTTATGGATACCAGATAGTTGATACACTACATATGTATATATAACTTTAAATACATACATATTATAAATATAAACACCCATGACTGGAGTACAAACATACGTGCTCATCACACAAATGAAGGCCTCCAGCGGAACTCGAACCCGCGACCGCGAGGCACAGCAAGTACAAACTGAACTACAAACTGAGCCAAACGTGTCGTCTAAAAAGCTTGATGACTTTAGTACTAAAAATCAACTCGTCTTCACTATCTGTGAATATAATTTGAAATATGGTACGAGAATATATATATATATATATATATATATATATATATATATATATATATATATATATATATATATATATATATATGTTTTATTGAATTATATATGTATATAATTCAATAAAACAAGCAAAAGCTAGTATTTTTGAAGTAATACTTTATTGAGACGTTTGGAATAAGATATGAGAATAAAATTTTTTACGATGCGCGCGCATACCGACAGCCAAAAAGCGACATGATGAAGTTATGTAGCTGAAAGCGACATGACGAGTTAGCTGATAAGTGTTTGTTGCCATGGTAACCGTTGTTATTATCTGACAAAGGATATATAATATTATATCCTTTCCTTAAATTATATTCTCTAAACATATGATTGTAATATGCCTAATATGCGTTATTTAATTATATTTATCAATTTATCATTTCTTTTACGAACAGAGAGTTGTGACATGCAGGATGAAAGCTATTTTTGTTGTTTATAAATATTAAAAAATATTTACTTATTATATTTTAAATTAATTTTAAGAAAAGTTGCCACTTTAGTGTGATTCCTCAATTTTTTCCACGCATTAATAGAACTTACTATGTTTAGTATCACATAATGTAATTATGTTCTTACAGCGTTTATTTTTATTTACCGGGTAAATCAACTTAACGCATAATGTTAACTCGATTTAAATCAGTTAGTTGTTCAATGCGATTGTTGGTTAAAGTTTTATAAATAGAACTAGTATGTAATAGCTGTTTAACTATCGAGTTTTTTTTTTTGGAAAATTTTGCATTTGACTATAATGCGAGACTGAAGAGATGTAATTGTGAGTAAGATTCGTAATTTATGGATTAAATCTATACTAATATTATAAAGCTGAAGAGTTTGTTTGTTTCCTTGAACGCGCTAATCTCACGAAGTACTAATCCGATTTGAAAAATTCTTTTTGCATTCGATAGCCCGTTAACTGAGGAAGGCTATAGGCTATATATCATCCCGGAATAATGTACAGTTCCCGTGGGATATATTTGTTTTGGTCTTGGGACGAACCCGAAGCGAAGCGAGGGTGAGTCGCTAGTATTTTATATTATGGAACCCACTTCCAAGCTAATATGAGCTATGTATTTCCTATTATTTTTATTTAAATATTTATGACTCAGTTATTTAGTTTATTTTTTATTTTAAAATGTAGGCTTAAAAATCGTTTATCTTTGAATCTTCTGAATAAATTAAAACATAGAGGAAAAAATTGACTCTGTATTGAAGTGATATTTTAGCAAACAGACAGACATCACCCAAATTGTCTATCTAATAATAAAATTTAGTTAATAATAAAACCACAAAAATCAATATCCAGTAGTCAAAAATATCACCTTACATACAAAAAAAATTATAAATAGACTAAATCTTTTTTGAAATCGGTAAAAAAATCAAAAATAGTGTGAAAAAAAACCAATTTCACGTAAACTTTCACATAGCAAAAGTCTTATTTACTCTAACAGGTAAATGCATATGATAAAAAGTATTCGTAATAGTTTCTTGTAATATTGGCATTGACCCAGTGATGTGATAAACACAGTATAGTAAGCGCTCGTTGACAACGCGAATCGGGCTGTCGATTGATAGAAATTACACAATTGCGTTCACTTAGCTTCGGTTGACCAATTTTCTTAAAGATCAAGTCGTAGGAGGTAGCGATTTTAATTTAATATAGCGTAAAATAGCTTTAAAATAGCGTAGCCAATACCTACAGTATGTAGATTTATTTATAACTAGCGAGCTAGGTTGTTTCCCTATACAAATTTTCATGCCCATTTTCACCCTCTTAAGGGATGATTTCCTGGATGAAAATTATCTTATGTCCGCAGGGTCTCAAACTATCTTCTTACCAAACATCTAAATCGGTTCATTAGTTTCGGAGCTTATTCGATACAAACAAACAAACAAAAAAATCTTTCCTCTTTATAAAATATATTAGTATAGATATTTATATTGCTAGGTATATTATTATGAATAAAAAAAAAACTTACTTTGTAATTGTTAAACATTATTATTATATAGAAAAATAAAGTTACATTACATAAGTTTTCCCCAAGCAAGTTCCAACGATATTTTATGAACAAATTTATCTTTACGTATTAATAATTTAATATTTATCTATAAAAATAGGCAGGCATCTTTTTTTCACTGTTTATCAACCGCCTTGTTTGTTTAGTGACTACTGATAAACTTCAGTGTTATCAGTAAATAAAATTTGGATACATTTTTTTTTTAAATAGGTAGGTGAATTCAATTCTTAATATGTATATGTTTTCCTCAAATTTTCAGTAACGATTAAGGTCGAATTTATAAGCACTAGGCAAAAACTAGTATTATTTATTAACCCTACACTACTTTTTATGTACAAGAGACATTAGAGAAATGAAAAATGAAATTTTATTGTAAAAATGGAGCTTAATATGATACAAATACACGGATTTTATATATTTCTGGCCAAAAATGAAAACAAAAATAAACAAGTTTCTTAAACCATTTAATGGTGGAAATGATAAAAATACATACAATTTACAAAAAAAGTCACCCCATTAACATTTCTTTAGGAACATAATATTCGCTTATATTTAGAACTTGGACCAAACTAGAATAAACAATTTACTTATCGGTGAAGAAACTGACCTGTCACGTACAAATTGAGTTATTGCTACTACTGATGTTTTAGTTGATTTTGAATACAAGTATGAATATCATATTAGCAGTGATATTTCATTTCATGTCATATATTTTACAAGTTACTGCCTGGGACTTTGCCTTCTTGTATATATTTTTCCTGTAAATGTACTTTTTATATTACGATTTACTTGAGATCAAATAAAAGAGAGATTAGCACACCCTTCGACTGTCATAAATAGTAGCTGTTTATGTTATTACTAGCGATTCACCCTCGCTTCGCTTCGGGTTCGTCCCTAGTGCAAAACAAAAATAAATCTATCCCACGGGAACCGTAAATTTTTCCAGGATAAAAAGTAGCCTATGTGCTATTCCAGAGTATAATCTATCTTTATGCCAAATTTCATCCAAATCCTTTCAGCCGTTCTGGCGTGATGGAGTATTTATAATATTAATGGAGATAATGGGATTAGTATGGATTCTAGATTTTGCCATACTTTACTTTTTTAAAGAATAAGGAAAATTTTATAAGTATATGTATTCTTTTTTTTAGAATAAAATATAAATAATAAAGATAATACTATATTCTTGTATATCTATTAGTTTTTTTTTCTTCTTTATTATATATTATTTCATTTATTAACCTTTATTTACTTATCACTCAGTACATAAGTGGTCAATTATATACAATTTTAAAACGTATATTATTTTAAAAGTATCCAAGTTACTTTTTATAACATCAAATATCTGCCAGTGAAAGTCCCGTCAAAATTAGGCCAGCCATTTCGGAGTTTAGCCGGAATAAACAGACAGACAGACAAAAATTTTAAAATTTGGGCTTTCCTTATATTAAGTACCTACTATAGCAATAAGCTGTTATTTTAACATTATTAACAAACAGACACTTCAATTTTATTTATTTGTGTTTAATTAGCATTGTTTAAACAATTATGAGTAGTTTCGATCAACGCTCGGGAGTACTTAAAAGTTCCATTTTCATATTTCATTACAAAACGATGTATATCTGCATTATGAAATCGACCAAACCTTGAATTTTATAGTCTACGTTTAAGGGTAGAAGCTATTACAGTACACACGCGAACTAAAAGATCAATACTAGATTGGGTTTTTCCTATTTGAAAAATTTAAATAATTTAGCTTTAATAAAGGAATTTTATTTGTAGAAATAAGTTTATAAATGTAATGGTATCGATATAAGTAAAGAAGAACATTGTAACTGTTTTATTTTATTGATATAGCGTCTCACCTTCGCTTCGCTTCAGGTTCGTCCTTGGACAAAAACAAATCTAACCTAACCGTATATTTTTCCGGGATAAAATACAATCTATGTGCTATCCCAGACTACAATCTATCTCTGTGCCAAATTTCATTTAGATCCGTTCAACCGTTAAAATACACAAAGGTACACATTAATAGGTAGTGTAAAGTCATTTAGTAAAGTTTGACGACACGTTTGGCTCAGTGTGTAGTGACCCTACTTGCTGTGCCAGCGGTTGCGGGTTCGAGTCCCGCTGGGGGCATGCATTTGTGTGATGAGCACGAATGTTTGTACTCCAGTCATGGGTGTTTATATTTATAATATGTATTTATTTAAAGTTATATATGTGTAGTGTATCAACTATCTGGTATCCATAACACAGGCCTCGTAGCTTACCATGGAACAAGATGGTGCTATGTGTTAATGTCCCAATAAAAAAAAAAAAGTAAAACGTTTGCAACGAGCAGGAATCGAACTCGTAATAACATTAAACTACTAATATCAATAAAATATATTATTTTCACTATAGTTATTAAATTGACATCTTATAAGATAACGAGTTCGATTCTTACATTTATTTGTTCTAAGTCCAAGTCCAAGCCTCATCCTAAGGTGAGATTCATATTGTATTCAGCCCTTTTTAACGTCCCACTGCTGGGCACGGGCCTCCATTTCAAGACGAGGGGAATCAGGCCGTAGTCCACCACGCTGGCCAAGTGCGGATTGGCGGACTTCACATGTCTTTCGAAAACTTACTAAGTTCTCTCAGACATGCAGGTTTCCTCACGATGTTTTCCTTCTCCGTAAGGCAAGTGGCAATCAAGTTAGAAATGATTCGCACATGAAAATATCAGAGGTGCGAGACCCGGGATTTGAACCCGCTTCACTCGGTTTCCCAAGCGAGCGCGTTACCACTGGGCTACCACTGCCACAAATTCATATTATTTAACTTTAAACCAAAGTCGTCTTTGCAAAGTGAATTTTACATTTCACCATTTACTTTCATTTATTTTGATTTCTCAGTCGTAAATATAGTTCGCGATTCCAAATTACATATTTATAATCTGAATAACCTGAATAAATTTAAATGACATTTTATACTATAATTTGATATTGATGTAAGGTAGTATGTAACTTATTCGGATAATCGATTCAAATCAAAGTGCACTTTTATTCCAATAACTAGCGTCTCACCCTCGCTCCGCTCGAGTTCGTCCCTACTTACATTTTAATGTTTAGTATAGACTACGTCCGTACGTACTACGTCTAGGTACGTTTTCACGGTTAGCTATGTTTAGGTATACATAAATAGTAGCTTGCTACTCCTAAGATATTCATCAAATTTAAATTATTTAGCTATTTACCCTCGTTTTGCTCGGGTGCGTACGCCGTACGCGGATTTTGTTCTCAATTTAATGAGTTTTTATTTTAAAGGCAGTGAACAACTAAAACAAAAATTTTTAAACTCTTAATTACACTGTTAGGCATATGATTGTCATAGGAAATACACAAAATTTCAAAACTTACATAGCTAATTTAAATATCATTTTACTTTACATTATCGATTTTACAAAAAAATGAAATCGATTAAGAAATACAGTATAGAATGTACTTCAAGTTCTAGTTTAAGTGTTCATTTGATCTTAAGTACATATCATACAATGTTGTCAGGATCGCGAATCACTAAGGTCGAGTTTGGCTAGCAATGACCCCTTTCGCCATATACGTACGCGGTTGCGAAAACCCACCTTAACATTCCCGCGAACAGATGCTCGTGAAGGTTACTACCTACTTGGACGGTTATTAGGCTTTATTTTTTTTAATTTCATTGAAAAACCCTTTATAATTAACCAGTGACAGTACATATTTAAATAGTGAGTAGTGTAGCAAGTTTTTGGCACAGATTAATATTACACAGACACAACAGGGAATAAGAAGTCTGTCGCTCTCTGGCCCATTAACTATATATTTATAAAACGTTACTATATATTTGGATTATTGGTCTTTATTTTTTTTTCGTATTCAGCCCTTTTTAACGTCCCAATTTTGGGTATGGGCCTCCCTTCAATACGAAGGGATCAGGTCATAATCCACCGAGATGGAGTGCGGCTTTGCGGACTTCACATGTCTTTTGAAAACTTACTAGGTTCTCTCAGGCATGCAGGTTTCTTTACGACGTTTTCTCTCACCATTAAGACAAGTGATAATTATGTTGGAAATGATTCACATATGAAAATATCGGAGGTGCGAGACCCAGGATTTGAACCCGCTTTACTCGGTTTCCCAAGCGAGCGCGTTACCACTGAACTAACACTGCCTTGCAATGCAATTTAGCTATGATATTTTAGAAATCGCTTAAATAAAATTAACTACATCCTAGTCTAGTAAAATATTAATGTCCCTTGTCATTCTTAATTGAAAGGATGTAGAGCTTAATGTCAACGCACGCGCTATTTTATACACACAAAATATTATATCATTAATAAAAAGTATGTGTGTGGCGCAGTGGCCTACTAGGTCGGAGGTCGTGGGTTCGATAATAGCTCAATCTGTTTCAATAATACAAATGATTGATATAGAATTTTAAGAGTAGTATCATATGTGGTTAAATTTACAGCAATATGTAAGTCAGAAACGCGATCAAAAAGCTTATAGTAAGTCTAAATTTTTGTATGGGAAAAACATGTGCTTACATTGTCTTTAACCTGTTTTAATAATGGCAATATATTCTCGAGTCTTTTGTACTCATTTGTAGCGCAGTATTTTTCTAATGATTTACATGATGTTTTTTTTAAATTATATCACATCCACAGGCTTTAATTGCCCGTGCCCTTTTTATGTATTGTCATTTTTTTTTAATGTTTGGCGATTACATTTTTTATACTTAGAACTAGCGGTACTTAAGGCTATAGATTGAAAGACGTGGTCCGACACTGACTGGTGTTAATTGATGAACATGCATTTTTTTTAATAATTTTGTTTTGTTTTTTTTTTTTTTTTTGTTGAGGTGATTGTTAGTGTTTTTTTTTGGTGTTCCTTAACTTATTATCTAGTGCTTATATCTAGGTACATATATGACTTATCTTACATGTATATGAACTATAAATTAATACTTATTTCTAAATACAGTTTTTTTGTGTTAGTTTCCCGAGGACCCTGTCCCACTACGCAGTTGGGCTAGCACCGCCTCGGTGACTACATAATATGTTTGTAAATTGTATTATATGTATGACACAGATGTTCCATTGCCCTTATTTTATATATACTACTAGCGACTTACACTCGATCAGGCTAGTTTCTAGGTTTGAATTGTATAGGAACGCATAGAAGACAAACATCCAAAATAATATTTTTTTTATTGCGTCAAGAATGCAGGCGTATACATGGTAGGTTATTGAACCGATTATGATGAAGCTCTGGTGAGTTTCATCCCAATCGGATCAATGGTTTAGGAACGCATACAGAACAAACATACGAACATTCTTTTTTATTTATATAAGAAGAGAATAAATATTAAAACTATAGGGTACCTACGTACATACCTAATTACTGATAAGTATTGTTGGTGATATGTTAAGTATTTCCCCAATTAGGTACGTATTGTTTTAAAATTAATTGAAATCAGAGAAGGGATTGAATGAACTATATTTAACCATCAACCTTGCAAAGGAAAAAGTGCTATAGCTATTCAGATATAAGTATGTAGATATAGGATAATTTAATATTATTAAAAAATCGAAATGCCATTGTTGTATTCAATAAAATTCTCTTTTTAATGGCTTCAAAAATGTCACGTAGAAAGGAGAAGACACTAAAGAGACTTGATTTACTGACTTGACTTGATTTACTCTAAAGAGTTTGATAATAATAATACATCAAGTATTATCATATTTTTTTTGCAAAGTAAAAACTGGTAGATTATTGACCTGTGGGTAGTTTAAGTTACTTACTTAAGAGTAAACCTTACGATGATAGATTTCACATTTCTGTCCTCAAAAAAAAGTCGTTACTAGTATGTCATTAGTTACCAATCATTATTGAATTATTGTACTCAACTTTAAGCTTTTAATTAAGTCAAGGACCAAATAATAATAGGCCTGTGTCATTTTGATAAGGTAGCGCCATATGGTTCAATAAGAAAACATTTTGAAGAACGCGCCCATGACCCGAAAGTGAACCAAATACGCATGGCCTTTTGTTGAGGAAAACATAATATGTAATGATATTTTTGTATTAAATCTTTATATAATTATATGAAATTAATATGTTATGTTCATATTTAATAATTTTAAAGAAATGAGTTTTAAGTTTTTTTTTAATATTAAGTCACTGGTTGACCGTCAGCGATTGTGTGAGCGTGGAGGTTATCTTCGATCATAACAAGATTTGTATGTGTAATGTATATATTGTATGTATGTGTATGATATCACGCCCATACATGTTTTAGTCTCAAATTTTAAATATTCCTATCTTCTTCTTCTTCTTTAGATAACAATTTTTCTTTATTGTCCAAACCAACAAAACTCTCCAATTTATAATATTAATAGCGACTTGTCCTCACTTCGCTTGAGTTCGTCCCTAGATACGTTTTAATGGTTAGTATGGATATCCCACGGGAACCGTACATTTTTTCGGGATAAAAAGTAACCTATGTGCTATTCCAGAATATAATGTATCTCTGTGAAAAATGTTAGATAATATATATTTTTTGTAATCTTGAGTTCATATAAACTCCCTAGAGAAATAACACTCTCATTGTTCTCCCAATTTTCCGGATAACTTTTTCATATTTTTCCCTACAAACCTAAGCTTAAAACTTAATTATGTAAACCGGTTCAACCGTTCCCAAGGCATACGCTTACCAACAAACAGTACTTCATTTTTATTTATATATAGTAGGTACCCAAGTACATTTAATTTCTAAGCGAATTGCATATCTAATACTTAATCTTGACACTGACATTGGACATCGACAAATTGTATCGAAATGTGTGGCTTGAGAATGTTAAGTGAATCACCGAGCTACAGCGCATTGTGACTAATAATAACCGAGCTTCGTCGAATATTTGTCATATTAGTGGTATTTTATAAGGGAATATTTGCCAGTAATGTATTTCTTAATAAATGCGAAAGTTTGTATGTATGTATGTATGTTTGTTACTCTATAACTCTGAAATTGCTCGACGGTTTTATATGAAATTTAGTACAGAGATAGACTATGACCTGGAGAAGCACATAAGCTACTGTTGGGCACCAATGCATCCGAGCAAAGCGTGGGTAAGTCGCTAGTACTATATAATTTTAAATTCAAAGAAATTTTTCTTTGTTAGCTCGAAACTTCTAAATTCTAACCATGCCTGACAGTAGAGACAGAATTTATCTATATATAAAAAACAAGTCTATATATAAAAAAAGTGTTTGTTCACGTGACAGGTGTTCTACTGAAACTACGGTATGTAAAAAGCATCTCTATTCTGAATTCTACTCAAATTCATTTAGTCATTAAAGAAGAAATGAAAAAGTAAAACACACTCACGTGCACAACTTTTACATATAAAAATATTAGTGTTATGTTATAACTAATAATAACTAGTAGTAAAAACTTAGAAAAATTAAATTATATCTAAATATAAAATCTATACAAAAATTGAAGTGTCTGTTTGTATTGTCAATATAACAGCTTTTTACTAAATGCATATGAAATTATATAGGTACGGTACTTATAAGAAAAACACAATTTTTATCATTTTTGTCTATCTGTTTGTCTGTCTGTTGTTCCGGCTAATCTCCGAAAAGGCTGGACAGATTTTGACGGGACTTTCACTGGCAGATAACTGATGTTAAAAAGGGGTAATTTAGGCTACTTTTATTTTAGAAAAAGAATTAGAGTTAAAAAAAAATTGAAACGTTCCTAGGTACGCACCCGAGCGAAGCAAGGGTAAGTCCCTCATTTAATCTAAATCGTTAGAACCGTTTCCGAGATACACGAAATCAATTTATATATATGCAAGAATTACTCATTAATATTTTGATATATGTATACATCATTTTACCAAACCAAAAGAAAATATGTTGGACATATGTAACATGCTTGTTAAAAATAAATCATTACAAGTTTCTCTGCAAAACCAGAATATAGAAATTTATAACGCCGTTTTGCCGTTTCACGGCTTTTTATTTAACCATATTTGGTGTAACACCAACGCAACAGTAGATGTTTTTGATGAATTCCAATTTATTGTGTTATTGTGTTATTATGTAAATTTTAGTTGTGTATATGAGAAATATAGTTGTTTACTTTTTGTTTATGTAATTGTAACTAAAATGTGTTTTTAGGAAATACTTATCGTGTAAATAGTTATTGATTTTTTTAAGGGAAACTTCTTTAGAATTATTATGGTTTGAAACTCGATGAAACGAAAATGTAACGAAAATGCGACACTAAAAAGAGACAAACACATAAATATATAGGATTAAGCCGGCGAGAGAATGGGATAGAATACATCTCCATGTTGCCATGGTAATCGTTGTTATTGTCTGACAAATATATAATGTTAAGTTTCACTTCTAATATGTGTTTTTTTATATATATATTAAAGTATTTAAAAGCTTATTATAAGTTTTTGGTTCTAATTTAAAAAATTGAACTTGATTCATGCACGTTTAAAAAATGGTCATGAAAATCTTACTTTCAAACGATGTAGACTTGTACTTAAAAATTATTTATGAATGACTAATTCTTGGTTCGTTCGGGTGCATCCCTAGATGTACATTTTATTGCTAACAGTATCCTCAGTGTTACTATCAAGTTTTATTCTATCCATGAACAAAATTTCATCCAAATCAGTCCAGCTGTTTTGTCCGTGGAAAAAAATAAATATGCACACACAAACTTGTGTATTTTATATGTATATATAAGTTCATTTTAAATTATACGCGTGTCAATTCTTTCGAAAAACCTCTTTTAATTTATACGTACTATAATAAAAATAGATGCTTCATATAGCCATTGAAAAAACCATTACAAAATATCGAATTACTGAAAAATAATACAAGTGACATGTCTGTTTTTGTTTCAAACACATATTGTTTTTCAAACATTTTGAACACCTGTGTTCAAAATTTCGTTAAGACAGATCTAAATTTAGTCTCAATCCCCGACCTATCCTCACGTCCATCTAATATGGGATTATTCTGGATTTACAATAAATTATCTAAAATAGATAAAGACAGAAAGAGATACACATATTTTTCTGCATATGAGAAAAAGAGACGGATTTTGATACTTTTATGCCGATTTATTTCATGTTTATATGTTTATGTCATTAGTGGGTCGTTGACTGTACCTATTTAGGATAATTATAGTAATAAAATATATTTTACATACTTAAGAATAGTTTTTTTTTTACTTAACATTAAAAAGGATAGTTCTAATTTGGCCTTTTTTCTATTTAAGTTACGCCAATTGTTAAGTTATTTTATTGATGTTTATTATTTGTATCTCTTTGAATTTCACTGGCTCGAAGGAGCCCGGTCATTTGGAAGGCTTGCGTGGGGATACAGGTCCAACACGTAGAGGCCTTTAAAGAGATTCTAGTTTGTTTAATGTGACGCATCAGTTAGGATCCATCTCTGAATAACCCATAGGGAATTGCTCAAAGATGGTCTCTGGATAATGCGTAGGGACTATGGAAAATATGGAAAACTAAATAGAATTATGGAATGGAGTTTTGACGGGCTAAAAAATAGGCTATTGGATGAGGCTATCTGACGTTCGCCTGCTCAACAATCTCACATTGAATATTTGGCGGGCGGTGACTCGCCTACCACTTGATGGGTTCCCACAAAGCGGTATAATGCCTGGGCGCAACTTTAGCGTGGTTGGCTAACGGTGTCGAGAGGTGTGCACCGGTATCACTATCGCGAGAGTGCTCGTGAGCGGGTTTCCCTGTTATTATGCAGATTCAGGACTTTCACCCTTTCGAGTACTTGGCTCTTGCTTTCTACTCTGAACGGCCAATGAAGGCAAGCCAAAAACGGGGGACAGATGGTGTCGCCCCCGGGAGACTTAAGGTCTGTAATGTCGCCACTCACCAACAGCTCGCCAAAACCCCTGCAGGCTTATTGTTATTATTAGTAAACGATTTATATATTAAGCGTTATTAATAATATTATATACTAAATATGTATATAATTCTTAAAATGACGGGTATGCCGTATTTTTATTCTTACCTATTAAAACATTTTCGTAACTGTCGGACGAATACATCTTCTTCTTTGCAATCTTTGGATTAAATCTGAACTTTGAAAAAATTATATGAAGATTTTTTTTTTAGAATTGTGTTTTCACAATTCTAACAAAAATTTTCAAAATAAATTGCAAACATTTCGGCGTAGGTAAATAAATACAGAGAAAAATAATTTAGTCGAGAAGGTGGGGGAAAAGTCAGGCCTGATTAATAGTACCTAGTTATAGTTTATACTTTAATATGTATGGCCAGAGCTTCGCTCGCATCATGCGGACATAAAAAATGACACATATTCTCTCTCTATCTCTCTCTCTCGGTATCTCATAAACTCACAGACGGACTTTCGCATTTTAAATGTTTATAGTAGTGACATATGTATATTAGGATGACATAATGAAGATATTGACTACATCCCCGTAAAATTTAAAGCAGAATAAACAGTTGTCCTCAAATTTATAAAATACACCAATGGACTAACTTACAAAAAGTGTGGTAGTTAAGAAGATATGTTGAAAAATTACGTTAAAGAAATTACAAAAAGTAGTCAGACACATTCTCTATCTTTCTGTTTCTCTCTTTTCTCTCTCTCTCTCTCTCTCTCTCTCTCTCTCTCTCTCTCTCTCTCTCTCTCTCTCTATCTCTTCCCGTTCCTTGCTCTCACACTTACATAAGTGTTAACATTAGTAATGGTTAAAATAATGCCTACTTATTAGGCATCATTTTAGTATTTAAAGCACAATTTTAGTAGTTATGGGCCAAGTGTGCCAATTTGCGGACTGTTAGCTACTTTAATATACATACCTACGTTAAAAAATTACGTCATTTCAGTCTAAGAGCCTAAAGCAGTGACATCAACGCTTACTAAAATAAATCGTAGCCCTATTCTGAGAAATATGGAGGAATGCAGCCGTTACGATGATAGCTATTGATCGCTGCATTCCACTGGGATTGATTTTTTGTTATATTTTTATGTGTAAGCCATTAATATTGTTTTGCTTCTATAATATAATTTTCATGTGAAATTATTAAGATGAACTCAAAGTATATTTCAAAATTTTCAAGGTATGAGCTTAATAATTATAATACTTTTTAACTAAAAAAGCTACAACGACTTCTAAATCACTCAAAAGCTTTTAAAGTTATATGGAACCTTTATGGTATAATTAAGTATTTTTACGCTTAAAATTGCATATATAAATACATTTAATAGATACGTATTTAATTAAATTAATTAATTTGATTAAATACTTCAATCAAGTATTATATACAAGTATACACTATATTAATTTTGATTCAGTTTTGATGGTCTTAAGATGTTTGATTTTATGTAATGAAAACAAAATTATAAACCATTACAATGTAACCTCTTACGGGACTGAACCCGCATCTACCTTGTAAGAAATTAAAACAAGATGTTATAATGCAATTAACATGTTGTAACCATTAGAATCAAACAAAACTAAAACAAGAGAGTCTATTTAAAACAAACTACAAGAGCACTAGACAGTTAATGTCTCCCGTCTACAGGTCATAGGTTAATTCGGTGAATTTGAGGCGTGATTTAGATGACTTTTTCCTCTTGGAACTTGATATGATTTGATTTAAGTACATAAGTTGAGTGCTTAGCCGCTTGTAGTTGTGATTTTGTAGGCGAGGTATAAGTAACTATTATTATTTGATTATCATGTATGTGACCCCGTTTATAATTAAGTAGATTATAAAAATTACGAAGAAAAATTACAGTCATTCATATTTATTTATACAACTCGCGACTTACTCTCGCTTCGCTCGGGTGAGTCTAGTACACGGATTTTGTTCACAATTTCATGGGTTTTATTTTTTGCGTGAAACCCTAATTCTTTTTCAAAAATAAAAATAGCTTAAGTTACTCGTGATAACTTAGATATCTGCCAAAATCGATCCAGCCGTTTCGGAGATTAAGCGGACAAACAACAAGAAACAGAAATTAAAAACAAATGTTTTTTCTTATAAGTATTTAGTATTTACCGTTTATACTATCATATTTATTTAGTAAAAAGCTACATCAAATTCTGACATTACAAACAAACACTTCAATTTTATTTATATGTATGGATAATTTATAAAAATATTCTTTCAATATGGCTGTAAAACATTTAATAAGTTAGTATAGTTTTAATTGAGACATTTTCTTGGTTATTTTAAGCTTATTATTTCGGCATTCTTGACAATTGACATGCGCACGCGCACCTCGATGACTGACGTGCTTGACTTTATGATCTTATTTATTCGGTAGTTCGGTAATCGTGGGTAATAAAATTATTACCACCACATGCATGGTTTAGCACTGCGATGGTGATTGCAGTTTCGATTTCAATTTGAACTTAAAATATATCAGTCGTAAACTTTTGCCATTAAAGTTATTTTAGACACAGAAAGTTGTGATGATTTAGTTCTTTGGATGGGAAAAAATATAAATATATTGTTATTTCTTATTAATTATTCTAAAAAGACAAAAATAAAAAGAAAACCTGACTGAAATTTTAATGTATTTTTTTTTAATAAGGGAACTATTTGTATTCGTGAAGGCTAATTTTAGTGTTGTACCTACAATGTTAAATTCTAAGAAATTTAAGCTTAGTTTAAGATTTAAAATTCACTTCATGTTTAATAGTGAAGGTAAATGCTATAAGGAAAAATATTGTTCCTGACAATACAAAACACTAAAGTACTAAATAAATTAGTTCATTGAGATGGTGATGAAGCGTAATATAATACTAGTGACTTACCCTCGCTTCGCTTGAGTACGTCCTTAGGTAACTACGTGCACATAGCGTTACTACAGTATAATGGCGCACGACAATGAAGCTCCCAGTCTTCTTTTTTTTTATGAGATTCAGTGACAAACGAGCAGACAGGCCACCTGATGGAAAGCAGTACCTGTCGCCCATAACACCTACGGTTCATGCACTTAGGTTTTCAGTAACAAAAATGCAGAACCACAGGTGCGTTGTCACTGTGAGGACTAAGATGATATGCCTCTTGCCTGTAATTGCGCTGGCTACCTTATCCTTCAAACCGGAACACAACAATGCAATCATTGTTGCTTGGCGGCAGAAATAGATAAGGGGGTGGTACCCATCCAGTCGGACTCCTCAGGCTTGACAGAGTCCTACCACCGGTAAACTGGTCGGCATGATTTTTTCCGAAATCTTAAACAATCATCGTCATATTTCAGCCAATCTACATGAAACCTTAATGAATTATTATACACCTAAATCTTCCTCATGAACCACTCCATCTAGTGGTGAAAATTGTATGAAAATCCGTTTGATAGATTTTAAGTTTATCGCGTTCAGGCAAATGCGGCAGGGGACTTTTTTTAAGATATGTAGTGATGTAGATAATATTGGTCTTGAAATAAAAAAAAGTTATAAGAGAAAAATATTTTTAGGGATTGTTTGGACAAATAATAGATAGAATAGAGAATTTAAATATAATTATTATCTATTTTTTTGTCTGTCTGTTTTTTTTAAAAAGTCACGAAATCCGCAAATCCGTACTAAATGAAACAATTATTTCATTGATAAATCATAATAATGAAAACTATATCAATATCTGTTAAGTTACATTTGAGATTGTGTAGTTAAGATTTAATCATGTTGTTCCTCACTATATATAAACTACCGTTTCATGTTTTAAATTACGAAAAACGATCCGTCAGTCGTTACGTAATAGGTAATTAGAATCATTCAACATGTTATAAAATATATAATAGCTGTTATATCCATATGAAACAGTGGTTAGTTATCTGGTGGATCATAAATGCTGGTGTGTAATTTATCTTATGAGGCAATATTTTGCACATTGTGAATTTCAACTAATATTTCACCATCTTTATATATATATATATATATATATATATATATATATATATATATATATATATATATATATATATATAGATTAGACTAGCAACGAGCCCTCGCTCCGCCCGGGTTCGATCCTAGTTACATTTTAAGGTTTAGTTCACAGATGAGATATTTTCCTGCGGTATAAACTATCCTATATATTGACCCGGATAACCAGTTATAATCATACCAAATTTCATCAAAATCTGTTCAGTGGTTTTTCCGTGATCCGGTCACATACAGACAGGCAGACAAAAATTCTAAAAAATATAGATTCGGAATCTGTATCGATAGTAATGTCATTCTCGTGTCAGCGGAAGCTTTTATTTCTCTATGAACAACTTATATAAATTATTGTATAAACATTTCTAAACACTATTTATTTCCCCAATAAAATAAAATATTTAATGTACAGATTCGGCTTAATACTTTCTTAATACTTTCTTAGATTTACGCGAATATTTGACATTTAAATAAAACTATCTTTTCGGATTTTTTCGCGGATTTATTTTGATTTTTGTTTCCCGACGTTTCGATTGCTTTACAGCAATCATGGTCACGGGAGAGACTAAGGTGTTAGATGTCTCAATGGCATTATACATTTATTTAAAAGATTCGGCTTAGTTAAAATTTTATTAAGGAATCTTTTGCATATTGTGAATTTGAAGTAAAATTTCATCATCATATTTATATAGATTAGAAATGTTAAGTTTTTTCGTTTCCTTTGTTATATATTAGTTAATTTGACCATAACTTTTGCCCGCAGATTGCTTCGCATCTAACAGTCGAGATAGAAATACAGGTAAGCCTACCTTTATATAAATAAATTACCGGTATTTACCGGTGGTAGGACTCTGTCAAGCCTGAGGAGTCCGACTGGGTACCACCCCCTTATCTATTTCTGCCGCCAAGCAACAATGATTGCATTTTTGTGTTCCGGTTTGAAGGATAAGGTAGCCAGCGCAATTATAGGCAAGAGGCATATCATCTTAGTCCTCACAGTGATAACGTACCGGCGGTTCTGTATTTTTGTTACCTAAAACCTAAGTGCATGAACTCTAAGTGTTATGGGCGACAGGTACTGCTTTCCATCAGGTGGCCTGTCTGCTCGTTTGTCACTGAATCTCATAAACTAACTAAACCATTACTAAACCATTCAAGCTTAGGGACGCGTCCGAACGAAGCAGGAATAAGTCGCTAGTATAATTTAAAATTTAAATATAACCTCCCTCAATAAATAGACTGTAAAATGCAAGATTTTTGTTCAAATCTAATTGATACCTAAAGAAATTAGCGCATATAAAAAAAAACAAAAACTATAATTATAATTAATTATTTTTTTAGATTTGTAATATTAGCTTCAGTTCAGTCTAATAATATAGATATAGAGCGATGTTGAAGGAGCGATTTATTTAAACTGTATGGATTTGCAAGATAAAAATGAAAATTACCCTTATACGGAATCGAACCTATAATCTTCATAGGCGGCCACTGTACCACAATAGACAATTTTTTATATTATGGCAATAATTGTATATATTGTTTCATTAAATAATGCCATCAATTCATCTCAGACAATGTCTACGGTCATAGTCGGTATTAGATATGTTGTACGTATACCTAAATGAATTCCGACAAGTGTATGTTTGTAAGTCTGCAATGCATGGCGTCTGATATAGCCCGGCAAAACAATGGCGCTCGATTCTTTAACTAGGGCTGCCTTATTATAAATTATAATGTGTAATTAATTCTTTTTTTTTTTAAATTAATTTTAATAATTAAAATACCTTTACTTGCAGTAAATTGTAAGAGTGACTCGCCTCAGATTCGTTTGTTTGTTTTTTTCTTCTAAGTTTATATAGAAGTGGTAAACGCGTCAGTTTCTATTTATGTATGAGGCATTTCCATACAAAACTTTTTTGTTCTTTTTACCCTCTTTAATGAGTTTATTTTTGGTAAGAAAACTGTATGATATATTTTACCAAAAATATCGTCTTATAAATATATATCGAATCAATTAACAATTAATTTAATTTGCTATGATTTATATGTTTGAATGCGGCTCTAATTGTTTCATTTTCATAGTCAAACTGGAAATTTTATTTTTATTGCCGCAAAAGTCATTGATAAATTATAATACGTGTATATTTAGACCGGTTATCGAACTTATGTCTGCAATACTTTAGAAGGAAAATATATGAAAGATAACGCCGTAAACATACACAAATAATTATTTATCTGTTAGTACTTTCGGCCATACTGTAATTATAAGTATAAATTCATAATTTTTTACATTATCTATATATATAAAACAAAATCGGGTCTTTTACAACACTTCGAGAACTGCTTGACCGATTTATATGATATTTGTTTCGTTGGATTTATCTTCATCCAAAATGACAGAATAACTATTAAAACATCGGAAAAAAATCACGAAAAAAAAAATTGAAAAAAAAATCTGTTTTATACTAAGCATCAAAACGTCTAGGTCAGGACAAACTTGAGCGAAACGAGGGTGAGTGGCTAGTTTTTGATTTAAAAAACTTGTATATAGAGATCTCAAAAAAATTATGTACAATGTACATACATGAAACATAAAAAAACAATACTATATATACTATCATAATAAAAATCTCCTTTTTGAACAAGATAATTTATTTATTTTTTTAATTTCCAACATTGAAAACAACATTTGGTAACCCTGTGTTAGTAATGTCAGTTGTGTCAATGTGTCGTTGAGGCGGGCGTCCTTCGTTCGATTCCTAGTACGGACAATAGATTAATAACACCGCTGACATCTTGTATATTATATGCTCCTGTAGTACCTAAAGCTTCAAACTTTTGACTGTTAAATATGATATCATCGCTTTAAGAATAAAGCTATATTTAGACGTAGTAAAAAAGTTAAAAGATACAGATAATATTACATAAAGTTAAGAGCTTATAAAGTTGCCACGGGTTCAAGTTATAGTTTTTTTTTTGGGTTTTAATCCTTATTAATGATTTTTCAAATTTTTTGTATTTACTTAAGCGTACATAACTCTAGAACAAGTGAACAGATTTTGAAAGAACTTTTTTTATCGCAAATATAATAGCCTATAATAAAAACAGGTAATTTATTGAAATCGACACTAGTTACAGAATTGTGTTAAAGACTACGTAAAGCTTGTATTAGGTTTAGAGATTATGGATGAAATAATAGTTTTAACGTAGCATTTGATGTACAAAATATTTAAAAAAAACATGACGTGCGGGTATCGTTAGTAGTGCCAGGCGCGTTGCCATGACACTGGTTATACTCAAAATTAGAATTAACTTATATATATATATATACACATGTATAGGTACGAGTATATATAAAGTTAAATCGATATGTGTATTCGTTCCCTATGGTCTCCAAAATGGCTGGAGCGATATTGATGAAATTTTCAAGCAATCTTCAGATTAGCCATTATTGGTAGCGATCGGAAGTTTGAACGCAAGCGATGCCACGGGTATTGCTAGACTATCATAATTGAGTAATAGAGAAGAAAAAATATGATTATCCATTTCCTCTGTATCAATTAATAAATCGAAAGTACCTAACGGCTTTATGTCGCGTAACGTTACATATTTTGTCAAAATTACGCATACATAGTCTTCTAAGGAATGTATAATAATAGGTACTAGCGACTCACCCTCGCTCCGTTCTGGTACATCCCTAGGTACGTTTTAACGATTAGTATGGAATAGATAGACTATATATTATATATACATAGTATGGAATAGATAGACTATATACTATATATTATATGTACAAAATAAACAGTTCTGAATTTTGTAATTTTCCAACTGTGTTTTTGGGTTTTCCCTAATTTTTTTGTACTTAATCCACCCCTGACACACTCCCAACAAAACAAAAAAGGAATTATTCAAATCGGTCTAGCCGTTTTTGAGTTTTAGCGAGACTAACGAACGGTAATTGATTGTATCATCATACTAAATTTCATCAAAATCTGCCCAGTGGTTTTCTCGTGATCTCATCATCTCAAAAATTCTAAAAACTATATATTGAGCGTCTATATCGATAATAATTACTATTTCGATAAGATTTTCCAAAAAAAAATTTCATCTACAGATTCGACTCAGAATTTCATTATATGTAAAGATGTACCTATTCATTGAACGATGAGTCATTTCATATTTTTCGCGCTCAACAGAATTTATAGATACAAAATTAAGATATAAAGTCCGCTGGTTCTACTTAATCGTTGATTTTTAAGAAGTTTATTGCAGTTCGTTGAACCTAACGGTGACCATAGTTATGGCAGAGTAAATATTAGCACCATTATGTTACATATGTAATAAAATAAAAAAAAAAAGTATTTTGAAAACTCAGATAATTTTATTCTAGCAATAAAATATTATGTAGAAAATACTCATTAACATTTGCATTTTGGTCTTAATGACTCATTAAGTTTCATATTATTTATAAAGATAATGTTCAATAAATGGTAATATATTGTATATTATGTAAAGTTTTCAACACCCGAGATATGTAGAGTAAATAATCTAATATATAAAAATCTCGTGTCACGGTGTTTGTAATCGCACTACTCCGAAATGGCTCGACCGATTTTTTTCTTATATTTGGTAGGTTAGTTTCGGTAGGTAGGTCGAAAAGTATTTTTCAACCTCCTACCATAGCTTTGTTTTTATTTTTCTAGCGACGAAAACAAACGAAACGAGGGTGAGCCTCTAGTTAGGTATACATATTTGTCATAATTATTTATTGTAATAGAGTATTACTTATTTTGTCAATATTTTGATGGAAGAAACCATTTGTTCAAACAAGTGACTGTTTAAGTAGTTCAGACATTTAAATAAAACATCTGTGGTTTTACCTTATATATATTTTAATTGAACATTTGCGCTACATAATAAACAAACCATTTATTTAAACTTACTCTATGTATTAATAAAAATAAAATGATTAGGCTGAATATTAATTACATCTTATTCAGTACGTAATTCTTAAGGCGTAATAAAAAAAATCAATGCTCTTGCTGATTTAATAATTAGTATTAATGTTTGACCATACATACCACAGACAAAATAGTTGATTGGGAGCAACTCAGTCTGAATGGGTGGCGGCGTTATATTTGTATAAAAAAGGAAGATCGAAATAGTCGGCGCCGCATGCCGCGTCGCGCACCTGTCAAGAACGCCATTTTGGAAAAAAATGTTGGTGATTTGGCGGGAAATGTGACATCTGATTTAGGATTCCAATATGGCAATATGTTTCGAAATAATTCTTATACGAAATTTTGTTTTATTAAATTAAATGATTGTTATTAAATGTACGTTATAACACAAAGAAACAAAATGTAATGAATATCTATACTAATATTATAAAGAGGAAAGATTACATTTTTTGTTTGTTTGTTTGTTTGTTTGTACCAAATAGGCTCCGAAACTACTGAACGAATTTAGATGAAATTTGGTAAGATGATAGTTTGAGACCCTGGAAATGACATCGGATAGTTTTTTCCCGCAAATCATCCCTTAAGGGAGTGAAAATGAGGATGAAAACTTTCGAACCCGAGCGAAGCGAGGGTCAGTCGCTAGTAAAATATAAACCACAATGGCTCCTCAGTAATTAATAAGTCTCGGACATAATTGAAATATTTGAATATGGGGCATTATAATTAGTACCAATTGTAAAAACCCGCCCACTTTAAATTCACATTGTGAACCACCAATATAAATCAAAAAACAAATTATAATTCACGACACGACTTGCAAAAAATGGGAATCAATTTTGATAGAAGTGACTGTTGATAGAGAATCTGGTACTAGCTCTAATTACGAAAGAATAACACGATATTTTTAGAATAAGCAAACACTAGTTACTGGCGGAAGTTTTCCTGATTTTTGCTTTGTTTGACATTACACTTAGTGACTGATTAAAATTAAACCTAAAACATTTCCAATACCTACCCCATAAATAATTTTTAAAATAACAAAAAATATTTATCACGTTTGAATTTCTTTTAACTAACAATGAGAATAATAATAAAAGTTTCTAGCAATATTACACAGATTATAACAGGAAGGGTCCCATAGATTAAAGAGTACATTAAGATTTATATGACAGGCTGTATTCTCAATTGAATAATGCTGGTCAATGCACACATTAACTGTTTTGCAATCAAATTCTATCTTCTTATTGGACAATGTCTAGTGATTTGTTTTTATATATTTTTTAATCCCATAATATTTACTGTTTTAACTAGTTTCTTTAATTTACATAGTGTACTGATGCTTTGATTCCAGTCTTTTTGCCCGTTAAGGAACAATTATAAGTTATTATGAGATATAATAAAATAACCTGATATCCACTAAAATATTTATAGTAACATTCTGTTTATTATTATTATTATTATTATTATTTAAAGAGTACTTTTCTACAATACTACAAATCTATATTTCTACCTGTATTATGAGTTCTTTTTAAAGCTAGGAAAACTTATACTATGAAATTTATATGTTTTACAAATACAATTTATCCATTATACAATTTTTAATAAAAAAAACTATCCTCACAAAGAAAAGGCATTAACCTCATTGCGAATATGCTGTAAAATTAATCAGGATGTGAGTACTTACTGGCAGCAAACTGAGCTATAAGTGGGTCAGTTTTCACGAAAGATAGTTAGGCTTAGCACACATGTGCGAATATTTAAATTTTAAATATAATTAGTGGCTTATTATGGTTAGCCCTTTTAAAATTTTATAATTAACATAGAGTCATCTCATCCCATAAATATTATAAATTGGATGAATGGATATTTGTTACTCAATCTCGCCAGAACGGCTGAACGGATTTGGATAAATTTTGCACAGAGATAGATTATAGTCTTGAATAATTATTTTTATCCCGGAAAAATGTACGGTTCCTGTGGGATAGATTTGTTTTTGTCTAGGGACGAATCCGAAGCGAAGCGAGGGAAAGTTGCTAGTATCAAATATTCTCATACATTTAAAAAAGTATTATATTATAAAACATTAGTGAAATTGAGTACCTTTTGCTTCAAAGTTGGCTAAAACAATTCCAATATAAGATCAATCACTTTTAAGGTTCTAGTAATACAGTAACATAAATATGAACATTACAAACCTCAATACTAATCCACTGCAAAATTCATTAGAATATGGATACATGCTGAGTGGGTCGATCGTAACGAGCTTATAAAGCTTAGTACACACTTGTTAAATCAAAATAATATTAAAAAAGCTTGTGAGACAATATATTTGATAACTCTTCAAGCTGTAATGATTTAAAAGATTTAAGTAAAGTTCTGGATTTAACTCGTATAACTTACTTTATATAAAAATAAAACGTTTAACCACTTAATATACCTCTTATCGAGTAAGTATAACCACAGATATTATCTGTGGTTATACTTACTCGATAAGAGGTGACGTAATATAGTATTATACTAATAATACTATATTACGTTACATATGTATATATATGTAACGTAATATAGTATTATATTACGTAACATTAAATGAAACAATATCCAGGAACGTAATAAATAATGAATATTTCACCCCCAATATTGTACTAGAGTTAAATTAAAACGGCGCCACTTCTAGTCACAATACCAATAATAAAAAAAAAACAACATTTTTATATAATGATTTTTAAAACGTATACATATATGTAGATGGGCTAAAATATAAATAAATAAACTTTTTAACATTAAATAAGGTTGATTCGTTTGGTTAGTTTTTATTTTTCTTATTAAATTAATAAAATTTATTTAAAAACAATAAAGCAGTGTATACACTGCTTTATATTCCAAAAGTCGTGATATGTAAGTAGATCATTACATGTTATTATTAGTAAATGAAACAAACGGTTCGACATGATGGGAACGTTTACTTTCAATCAATAATTTCAAATTTAATTTACATACATATTGTACTCTGTAAATTGTTTGACAAAAAATATTAGGTATATCTTTGTATGTTACTGTAATAAAATGATTCAAAGTTAAACAATGTTTTTTTAAATAAGAAATATTTGGGATGTAGATGATATAAGTCATATTACCACATATTTTCTTTGGGTCTACTTAAACTAAAATTATTAAAAAAAGTAAAAAGGAACTCTTCTAATTAAAAGCTGATAATATTTAAAAATACCAGTTGGTCATGATTTCCTTGTTCTGTACGTACTTAGCAAAAATGTATAGGTGTACACTGTACAGTAAATAGAAATAAAAACGCATTTGAAGCCGTAAGTCATACAATAGGTAGTGGTTTTCTCAAACTTACATTATAAATGTAAATATTTTTTAATGTGTGTGTGTATGTTTGTTATGACTGATATTTGCTTATATCCAGGAAAAACACATATATTATTTATCACTAACGTACCACGCGACGACCAAGTATTATCATAAAAGATCAGCGGTTCCCAATTTTTTTTGGCCACGGTACCCTAATTGATCATAATTTTTTAATGGATCCCCATTTTGATTTATTAAATAAACTGATTGTATTGTAGATAATACTTTTTTGTTTGAATTAAAAGAAAAAATTATAAATGAAAAATATTAATACTTATAATAATACTAGCGACTCACCCTCGCTCCGCTCGGGTTCGTCCCTAGTTACGTTTTAACGTTTAGTATAGATTTCTCAGAGGAGAGTTTTTCCCACAGTAAAAAGTATCCTATTATGATTAAATAACTAAAATTGCTATTAAAAAATAAGGGTTGATCGTAGAGGGGTGAAAATTTAGGGTTGTAGGTATTTTTGTATGCTGTATCATAAAAAAATTAAAACAAAAAATTTTGTCTGAAAAATAAAAAAAAAAAATTTAGGGGTGGTCCACCCTTAACATTTGGGGGGATGAAAAATAGATGTTGGCCGATTCTCATAGATACCGGATAAGCACAAAAAATTTCATCAAAATCGGTCAAGCCGTTTCGGAGGAGTATGGCAACGAAAACTGTGACACGAGAATTTTATATATATAAAAAAGACTTAGTGTACCAAAAATATAACCTTACTATTTAATGTGATGAATGAAATTTTTTCACATATTTATTTATAATAGCACTAAAATTATGTTTCATGCCTGACAACGTTTAATTTAACTCACGGACGGACCTCGGAACCCTGTGACCCTTCCATGGAATACCATTTGGCAACCGCTGGACTATAAATAGTATTATCGTTACCTAATAAAAAACCTAATTAACCCATCATTTAACTTATTACTGTCAATGGTAACTAAATTATTAACTCCATTAAAAATTGTAAAACGTTTTAACATTGTTATAGTACCGTTGCACGTGGGCGTGATTACCTCTGCATTTTATTGACGGAAGCTGGTTTTGTTTTACTAGAGTTTAATGATTGTTTTTAATTTTTTATTATCTATAGAACTGCATGTCTGGACGGATTTTGAAGTATTTTACAAGTCTATGACCTGGATTAATACCTAGGCTACTGTTAGACCTAGGGAATTGAAAATATTTTTTTTTGTTTAATGAACTTTCGACTATCTCTTACGTCCATGGGTTGAACTGGATGAAATCTTTTTTAGGGATAAGTCCACCTTATCCTATGTCATTTAATATGCTATGTTTGTATTATTTTTTATAAGTGCAATAAAAATATATCTTCTACTATATAATACGAAAGTTTGGATGGGTGGATGTTTATTACTCAATCACGCTAAGCCTGAACGGATCTGGATGAAATTTGGCACAGAGATAGATTATATCCTGGAATAGTACATAGCCTACTTTTTATCCCGGAAAAATGTACGGTTCCCGTGGGATAGATTTGTTTTTGTTTTTCACTAGGGACCAATCCGAGCAAAGCGAGGATACGCCGCTAGTATGTATATACTCTCTAAGTCAAAATGTATTTAAATAGCCAGAATGAATATGGTCATCGAAATAGACAGCAAAAATGTAAAAGTTTCGCCATTATGTCAAAACAAGATTGTACTTCATAAACTAAATATGTTACAGCATCTTCAAATTTCTATTCAATAATGAATATTTCGAAAACCTTCTTTCTGTATATCACGTTTAATTTAACTAAATGTATTACCGAGTCGATCATCGATGTTAATTGCTAAATTTCTATAATAGTGCTTCGAGCTAGGAAAGTGTATTTTTCAATACTGTGAATAACTTTTTTATATTTAAAAATCCGTTTCTCTTTTAAATACGTAACTCTAAAGAGTATTAAAAAAAAACACTTTTACTGTCTTTATTTTTGTACGGTTAGTTACAGCCATAGAATAAAAGGTAAGCATAATTTAGAAGAGTCTTGGATGAGGTTTTTCCAAAAAATTTATGTAAAATAATAACGAATGACCCGTCTATACTTCATGTAGTCTTTCCAAATGAAATTCATCAAACAAATCAAACAACTTGTTTGTATTTATTCCGTTTGTTGTTATTCCGAAATAAAAAATTGCCTCCTTCTAACTAGACATGAAACCACTTTACTGTATGGTTTTTGAAATTCAGTACTTCTATTCTAGAGTTAACACTGTACGTGCAAGTAAAAATATTATTTTAGGTATATATAAGGCAAATATAAGGCAAATGCATATTCATACTAAATATTATATATATGTATGTAAGTATCTCTCCGTCTTTTGCCTTTTCACGCTTTAACTGCTAAACAGATTTTGATTAAAATTGACATCGGCATACATTGCATTCTAAGGACGAATATAGGTTAACTTTAATCCCTGAAAGCGAAGCCGCGGGAAAAACGCTATTGTAAAATATATCCTTCAACTTCAATGTCAATGACCCACCCGCATACGAAACCGCAAATAAAAGATACAATGCTAAACATATTTTTCTTATCTAATATTAGAAGTTTTTTTAAACTCAAGCTCATTTATTTTACTTGTATAGTAGTTATGTATGTTTTGAAATAAGTATAACATACTTAATATTTTTTTTAGAGTAAATCAAGTTATTTAAATTCTTACTTGAATCTTAATACCTAATAATACTTACTAACTATAAAGAAGAATTTAATAGTATCGTAAGAATAGAAAGCGTTATTGCTTTATTTCTAAAAAAAATCAATATCAAAAATACCCTATTCCAAATGACTTTTACAAGCACTTTTGAATCGTCATTTTTACATTTTTTAAATTTAACTCCGTGATCTAGCACCGACTCGAAAGGCAGTTCTGCTGAGAAGAGCCGGTGAAAAATCAAAATTAATCATGATCATGTATCTAATATAGGGTTTTTTTATTTATTTTTTTTCCAAAATGTTGTACTTATCAAAAGTATACTCATTTTCGTAGATCAATCGTGTGTCAAATCTTTTAACTAATACTTATTATCTACATTTCATGGCGAATTTCATTTCTGCATAATCTAAAGTAGTTTATACTACTTGAAAATAAAGTTTTATATCAAAAATAACATCAACATCATCTCCACATTCATTGATGCCTTCCGCAATATCAATTAAAGTACAATAGAAAACACTTGCTCCATCATTTGTAATAGTTAAATTGTTTAAACGCATTAATTGTTCCTTAGAAATGTAACACTAAATGCTTTATTATCGAAGGCATGTATGGGAATTTGTAGTAGTATATAATTATTTTGAGAGATAAATTATTGTAACTAATATTTATACAGCTATTGAATTTTGACTTTTTAGTCCCGGAAACGAAGGGTGCCAGCGGGGACCCTATTTCTCCGCTGTCTATCTGTCTGTCTGGGGTCTATATCTCATGAACCGTGATAGGTTGAGAGTTGAAATTTACAGAGTGTGTAGTTCTATTGTCGCTATAACAACAAATAATAAAAAATCATGATGGCGAATACCAAAATGTCATTTCAATATTTTAAATTTAAAAAAATCGTTTAGTACATAATATGACTCGTATATCTTATACGATGGTACGGAACCAGTTTTTCATTTTTAATATACTATAATGTAATATGTAATGCATACATTTCAGTTTTACCGGTCAATCTCCATTATTTCTTCTCTATTGTACGTGTCATTGGTAAAATAACTACTCAGCTGGCATAACTAAGAGTCAAAAAACATATAAAAAATAATTTATCTGAACAATATAAACAGTCTGTAGCAGAATTTAAAACCGGGGTATAACATTGGGGGGAGATGGGGGAGATATGTACATACACTAGCCAGATGTCTGATAATGGTGATAGTGGTTCGTTACCTTTGTCCGACTTCAAAGAGAAGATACATGTTCCGGTGACTGTATGTTTTTATCTCTTTTTGTGTTGTTTTATCGATTTTTTTAATTGTATGTTTACTTTACGTTTACGTTTATTGTACTTTAATTGATATTGCGGAAGGCATCAATGAATGTGGAGATGATGTTGATGTTATTTTTGATATAAAACTTTATTTTCAAGTAGTATAAACTACTTTAGATTATGCAGAAATGAAATTCGCCATGAAATGTAGATAATAAGTATTAGTTAAAAGATTTGACACACGATTGATCTACGAAAATGAGTATACTTTTGATAAGTACAACATTTTGGAAAAAAAATAAATAAATAAATGATTTTCGGTAATTCAAAATAGGGTAATCAAGATTTTTTTTCAGGAACGCCTGCAAAGTTATAAAAAAACTTATTTTTTACGCTATAATATGTTTTACGCATTGATATACAAAAATTCAATATAAAAAATTAGCATCTCAAAAGTGTCCTTAAAAGAAATACACCATTCGAAATTGAATTACACTTTTTTCCAATATCTTTTGTTCGTTGCTTTTCGGGTGACAAAATTAAAACGAACTGTGTTTCGTTAAAAAAAGTACTTTATGTGGTGGGCGTAACGAATTAGTATTTAGTCAATTAGAACTTTAGATTTTTGAATTTTATCCTTTGGTTTGACTCAACGTTACATGTCGACGCCACTTTTTGAAGAGATATTTGTTGTGATATGTGTGTCTATGTTTTTATATCTCAACTAGCGACTCGCCTTTGCTCCGCTCGGGTTCGTCCCTAGTTACGTTTTAATGTTAGTATATATTTCTCTGAAATGAGATATTTTCCCGCAGTAAAAAGTATCCTAAATATAGACCCGGATAACCAGCTATCATCATACCAAATTTCATCAAAATTTATCCAGTGGTTTTCCTGTGATGCGGTAACAGACATACAGATAGACAGAAAAAAATCTAAAAACTATAAATTCGGCCTCTGTATCGATAATAAAGTCTATTTCAATAAGATTTTCCAAATAATATTAAATATTCGGATTAGTTACAATAATTGTAATAATAATATACATATAATAAAATTATTTTATTACATGTATAGATTGTTTTAGGTCTCTATTTGTCTAATGTATAAGAAACCAATGGCATTCAGATCAATTGCATCGCGTCGGAACGTTCGTATTTAATAAAACGACCCTATTTATTATAATGTTAAATGAAACTGCGCAGGAACTCACCACGATAAATTAATTACGACAACTTTAAGATTACTAAAAGTCAGAATCATTTAAGATCATGTTCTGTGATTCATAGCGACATAAAAACAAATTATTTAGTGCACTTATGCTGTTATTAACAGAGGACATTATTTACACGTGCCATTATATCTATATAAATAAAAAATGAATGTCGGTAAGCGCATAACTCAAGAATGGTTGGACCAATTCGGGGAATTTATTTTTTGTATGTTCCTTAAGGTCCACGAAAGGTTTTAATAAAGGGGAAAAATGAAAGATTAACGAAAAAAAATATATTAAAATTTATATGGCTAACGTACCTAGCGACGAACACGAGCGAAGCGAGGGTGAGTCGCTTGTATATAAATAAAACAGTTGAAAATTGATAGTTACTCTTGATTATTAATATAAAAGTTTGAATGTATGTATGTATGCTTATTACTTGGGATTCGATGAAATTTAGTACACGGATAGGTTTTGACCTGAAGTAGCACGTAGGCTACTATTAGGGACCTAAAGATCCACTCAAGCAAAGGAAGGCTAACTTAGCTAAAAAAAAAAAATTATGCTTAATACAAGTATTGATTTTTCTTATCTTTAATTGTACCTCATTTATCTGATATATTTATGAGTTTTTTTATTTATTCCCATATGAGCTATAAATCTATATATCTATATAAATAAAAATCAATTGCTGTTCGTTAGTTTCGTTAAAACTCAAAAACAGCTGACCGATTTGAATAATAATTTTTTTGTTTTGTTGGGGGTGTGTTAAGGGTGGTTAAAGTATAAAAAAATAGGGAAAATCCAATAAGACAGCTGGAAAATCGAAAAGTTCAGAACTGTTTATTTCATACCTATGTATATTGTATATATAATAATAGTCTATCTATTCCATACTAACCGTTATATACCTAAGGATGAACCCGAGCGAAACGAGGGTGAGTCGCTAGTAAAATATAAAATGTCAACTTCAATTGAATCATCTATATTTACATACATATATACATTCTCACAATTTATAAGAACATAAAAATAAATTAATTCAGTGCATTTATCGCAATATTTTTATGACAAGGAAATGTGTATTCGCGTGAAATCACAGTCACGCTAAATTATGCTGAAGTGCAAAGGCAATTAAGGTCAATTTGGTTTCCTTAATCAATTCGACCCAAACATGCGCCTGCGCCACTCTTAATACACTTATGTACAGCTCCATTAGGAATACCATAGACCACATTAACATAGATAGTATGACACTAATATAACCTATTTTTTTATAATCAACGTTATACATTACATTTTAAAATACAAGTAAATTCATTAAGTTTTAGTTTTTCAAATTTACATTGTAAATCAAATTAAAAATTATAATTGTTTCATTTTCTACTGTAATATTTTTTTTATAAAATAGTCTAAATACATTATGTATTATAAAGTTGAAGTGTTTGTTGTCAATAAATAAACTTGAAGTGTCTGTTTGTACTTTCAAAATAACAGCTTTATAGTAGATGCATATGGAATTATATACGGTACTTGTAAGAAAAATTTTAACAGGACTTTCACTGGCAGATAGCGGATATTATAAGGAGTAACTTAGACTACTTTTATTTTAAAAAAGAATTAGGGTTTCGTTCAAAAAAATTAAAACGTACCTAGGAACGCACCCGAGCGAAGCCAGGGTAAGTCGCTAGTATAATAATAAAAATATTTTTAAATCATCATTAAAAACAGTAAAATAAACTAATTAACGAATTAATTAATTATTAATACCAAAAGCATTGGGACACTTCTATTCAATAGTAAGTCTATATCTAAATTTAGACGAGTTAATACTTATGAGTAATGCTGATCATAATAGTATGACGAATTGTTGGAACCGGTAATCCAGTAGATGTTTGAGCACTCACGCAGTGCAGCGATGCAGATGTCTTACAAAATGTATGTATGTATATTGTATGTATATTTTATATGTACATATGTATGGCCGCAGTATGGCAGTATGAATAATTATTTGTCATCTAAAGAGGTATATCGATTTTAAAATTACTGTTCCCATAAAGGTAGAACTTGTAAATATTAATAGTTATTGCCCGCGGCTATGTATGTACCTAGTTAGTTACCTGTATATACGGAGTCCACGAAAATAAATGTCGAAATCATAAAAAGTAGCTTGATTTACTGTTTATGCTACTATTATCGGTGTTGCCATACAAATCGTTTACTTTCTTTAGAGAATAAGGGAAATTTCATTTATATATTAGTTAAATTAATATACAATTTTTGAGAATAAAATATGAATAAAAAATATACTACATTCTTTTGTATTTTTAAGCATTAGTTCTCTTCCCCTAGTTATGAATAAGGTTTCTAAAGCTTTAGTTATTTTATATTAAATACGCACAAATGTTTTATTTATTTCCATAAGCCACTCGCAACTTGCCAAGGCTTGTAAAAAACTATTTTTTCTATAAATCATACCTTGAAAACCATAAAATTTTGCTATAAAACGCAGATGCAATGTATCAAAAGCCATTGAGTAATTTTTAAGATAAATCATTTATTGTATTCAGTCATAAATGTGTGATAAAGCTATTATTAAAAATGTCATCTGATATTCTAAGTAAGTGTGAAAATGTTTGTATATTTGTTACACAATCATGTGAAAACCGTTAAATGGTTTTGGTAAAATTTGGCAAACAAATGTATTGGCAAAAAGGATACTTTATAAAGTGGTTTCATCTCTACTGATTTAAGAGGAAGTGTTATCAAAACTTCAAATACTTTTGTTTTAATCATCAATATGAAAGTCTCCCCTAAAGTAGAATTCATGACCCCATTGATATATAAAACTATAGATGCACATTTCTTAACAAATGTCGCTTCAAAAAGTGGTATCGTAAGTGACGTTAGGTCAAAACAAAGAATAACCCAAAAAATCATAAGTTCTGATTGTGTTAACACAAATTAGATCTTACGCTTATGAAAACAACGTGCGTTATGTAACATTTTAAATTCTGTTATCCTTAAAACAATCGCCTTTGGGAGTCAGCAGCTGTAATTCACGCGATTCAGGATTAAAAAGAGCGTAGAATTTCGAATTGTGCGCTCTTTTTTTTGAGGACACTTTCGAGACGCTGAGTGTGTCTTGAGTTTTTATATATCAATGCGTGACCTACTATCTACTAATTAATAATAATCGTTAATCACAACATTAGCGATTAGTAAAAAGATAAAGATAACAGACGACCTTGTCCAAATACTTTCGTGATATGATAGTGATGAAATTTAAAAAGTATGTAATATAATACTTTTATATGTTCCGATGTTAATATATTATCATTAAAAGAACATTATTTTTTTAATATGACATCACTCGACATTGACAGCTAGCTAGCCATCAGCCAGTAGTGATGGAGAAATGCGCAATATCTATTTAGAAATAATTTAAAGCTTTACTATAAAATCCGTATTAATATTATAAATTTAAAAGTTTGTGAGTATGTATGGATGTTTGTTACTCTTTCACGCCAGAACGGCTCAACGGATCTGGATGAAATTTGGCACAGAGATAGATTATAGTCTGGAATAACACATTGGCATTTTATCCCCGAAAAATGTAAGGTTCCCGTGGAATAGCTTTGTTTTTGTTTTCCTAGAGGGGAACCCGAGCGAAGCGAGGGTGAGCCACTAGTATAGAAAAATCTTTGTTGTCTTTATTAAAAAAAACTGAGTTTTTTACTTAAGTTTTCATGAAATACAGGAATAAGTTAATTTTCAAAATAAACTTTAACTTAGAATATATTATAAGTATTATAATATATATACCTATATATTTTTAAAACATATTTGTTACACTAAAAACGGAATAGAAGTCAAAACTTGATCTTTGACGACTTTGCGAGAAGAGATTTTTTTTTACAAAATAGACCTACTGATCTATCGCCGGTTTAAACTAAGATACTAACTATACACGGTACATTCAGTGTATAATAATAATGTACTCTCCACCGATTCTGGCCGCAGCGGCTAATCTCATTGAGACTAGACAACTGCGCAGGAGATATTATAGTGCACAAGTGTACGCGCAGACACAAGTGCACTCTCTATTCCTGTCACTCTCATACTCCGGTGGGACGACTACTTGATACGACCAGTGAGAATTAAGGCGCAGGACCGACGGCTTTACGTGCTCTCCGAAACACGGGGGTGAAATACCGCCAACTTCCCAACTGAGGCTGTTACTGAGGCTTACTAAACAGAAAGACTCAATAACTAAACTTGGCCCGACCCGGGACTCGAACCCTCCGGGCATGCAGCCGTACATGCTAACCAATACACCACCGAGGCTATTTAATTTCACAATTAGATACACTCGCGTTCACACAGAGACACTCGGTGTATACACCAAGTGTACCGTCTTATTTTAAATAGGCCTGAGTCACTGCGTTATCATTTTACTTATACAATATCAAAATACACATACACAGTATCTTTGTATCTGAGACATAATTTTTTATTGTACCAATTAATATTATAATTGGTGGCTGACGAGATAAAATCAAATAGACATGCTTTATGTATTCATAATTTTATTTAAAAGCTAATAATAAAGTTTATAATTAAATAAATAAATCTTTTATTGATAGTAGTTAATAGAAAATAATATGTAAATCGTCGTCTTAGTGCTTATTTGTCCAAACAACTAATTTACTGAAGGAGTTTTTAATGTTAATTATATTGGCATTAAATACACATTTTGCTTTAACAAAGCTGAAAATAAAAAAAAATGTATATCTATACATATAATAAAACTGTAGAGGTCGAATGTCTGTACATAGAAAAAAATCCTAGAAACCGAGTCAGGGGGATGTACCTACGAAGAGAAATAGAACATAGCCAGATTTTTTCAAATCTTTTGTTTCTCTGACTGTTTGTCTGTTTGTCTGAAAAGAAATTTTACGTGGTAGTACCTTATATCACCGGTCAACATTTTAAATTCTTTTCATCCCGGAAAATTAAAAAGTTGGGATAGTTAAAAACTGTAGTAACTTATACAGCTTAGTACACAAAAACTATTGAATAGATTTTAATGAAACTTTACAATAATATAGTTCATATATCAGAATATCAAATAGGCTACTTTTTATCCCGGAAAAATGTACGGTTCCCGTGGGACAGACTTGTTTTTGTTTGTATATAAATAATAATAAACGTATAAATCTTAGAAGTAAAGCTTCCTTTTCAAAATAGAGGAAAAAATCTCTCTATATCAAGTACAAGTATTAGTCGGTTAAATATGATGTATGATGTTCTCCTGACCGATTCCGGCCACGGCGGCCAATCTCATTGAGACTAGCCAACTGCGCAGGAGATATTATAGTGCACAAGTGTACGCGCAGACACAAGTGCACTCTCTATTCCTGTCACTCTCATACTCCGGTGGGACGACTAGTCGACACGACCGGTGAGAGTTAAGGCGCAGGACCGACGGCTTTACGTGCTCTCCGAGGCACGGGGGTGAAACACCGCCAACTTCCCAACTCCGGGCTGTTACTGAGGCTTACTATACAGAAAGACTCAATAACTAAACTTGGCCCGACCCGGGACTCGAACCCAGGACCTCAGGATGTGCAGCCGTACATGCTAGCCACTACACCACCGAGGCAGTTAAATATAACTAAATAAAAAAAGCGATAACTGTTTGGAAACCCGAGGATAAAAAGGTACTTAACTGTATTGTCTTTACCAATCTATATGAAAAAATAATTGGTTTAATTTTTTTTTATTGATAACACTAAAGCTCGTCAATAGCCACTAAATATAAAAAAAGAAAATCGTTTGACAAATAGAGACGAAGGTACTTAACCGATTTGTCTTTGTCTATTTAGATATAGATAATAATTTGTTCCTCATTAAAAATTTAAATTAAAAATAAATAATATATATTATGTGATATAAAATACTATTTATTTTATTATTTTTTTATTTCATTTTATTCGGGAAACAGTACAAATTAATAATATTAAATATAAAAAAAATTTCAGAGTGCGTGTATGAATGTGTACACGCGCAAGAAGTAAAACTTCTGTAGGTTATCGGTATTCTGTATGAAATTCAATTTATGTTTTAAATAATTAGGATATACTAAAAATAACGCATATTAGGCATATTACAATCATATAATTATTAATTATAGAATATCATTTCAGGAAATAATATAATATTATATATCATTTGTCAGACAATAACAACGGTTACCATGGCAACAAACGTACGTACATTTTTTCGTAACGCATTCACCAGCTTACCCCCCAAGTCAAGCGTGTGTAAAGAAGTTTTACTTCAAAAACAAAATCTATACTAATATTATAAAGCTGAAGAGTTTGTTTGTTTGTTTGGTTGAACGCGCTAATCTCAGGAATTACTAATCCGATTTGAAAAATTCTTTTTGCATTAGATAGCCCGTTAACTGAGGAAGGCTATAGGCTATTCCCCGTTCCCGTGGGATAAATTTGTTTTTATTTAGGGTCGAACCCGAAGCAAAGTGAGGGTGAGTCGCTAGTATAAAATATAAATCATCGACCAATCAAGTTTCACTATGTCCCGATCCCGTCGCTTGAATTATAACAACGCCGGGCAGAGTGTAATTTAGAACAATAACTTAAGATTATGCAGCTGTTCATGAGTAACAATAACATGTGAATCAAATCTTATCGATTACTTTCGCTAAGTAAATATGGAACAATGAGTCAAATGCTTTTGCAAATTTTTGTTGTTTACGTTTTAAATAAATGCTTTATATTATAACATCCATTGTGAAATTAGTCTTTACTAGAAATTCCTGCATCCGTACTTATTCGGTATGTCGTTTAAAAAAAAAACACTTTCAGTTTTCCCGAATTTCCCATTTTTTTGAACAATATTTCCGATTTTGAAAATTTGGTTTACTTATCTTTTCTTTCGGAGAAATTCAATAAAGTTATGATAAAACTAGCTACTTACCCTCGCTTCGCTCGGGTGCGTCCCTAGCTAGGTTTTAATTTTTTTGAGCTATACCCTAATTCTCTTTCTAATTTCATATGCATTTAGTGTAAAGCTGTTATTTTGACATTACAAACAGACACTTCAATATTATTTATCTGTATATATCCATACAGATAAATAAAAACAAAAATCACACACAAATATATAATAATAGGTCACAAAAATAATAAATACATATCTCATCAATAACACCACTACTACAAAAGCTCTAATTGTAGCTAAGAACTAAGAACCATCCAAATGATAAATACAAAAAAAAAACAAAATCAAATGAAATGAAATAAACTTTTATTCAATTAGACTTATTACAAGTGCTTTTGAATCGTCAATTTAATGTAAGCGTCAGTGAAGTCTGTCCGTGAGGAAGCTACCACCGGCTCGAAAAGCAGTTCTGCTGAGAAGAGCCGGCAAGAAACTCAACAATTGCTCTTTTAAATATCGAAGTTACATTTATTTTATTAATATAACATGTAGATAGCCCGCATATGAGTCAATAATACTCAATTCCACACATTTTCATCAACAAGAAACTCTTGAACTGTGTGTGAATTATTCACTAGAAAAATTACGAATATATGTATGTACGCAGTAATTTTGTATAAAAAAAATATAAGAAATGTAGAAGGTATCGGTTAAGAAATCTTTAAATTATAAGCTAGTGGTCGAAACTTTCTAATACTAAATTAACTTCTGTAGTAAATAAATTAACATTAAAACAAGAGGATGCTGCGTAATTTCTACTAATAGGCATTCTATCTCCGCATACCTCGCTTTTCATCAAGATAAATACCTTACGTTGTCTTGCAAAACGTTACCAACTAAAATAACTTGGCACCACTAAAATATTAACTCTCAAGCATACTTATACAGTGCTAAAGATCTATTAAAACTGGTGACTAGCAAATTTAAATTGAACCTTCGATACCGTTTGTGTTTAACTAAACTGTTCAACAGTTAGAGATCAGACTATATTTGCTATACACATTGTCATCATCATCCGATGTCCGCAGCCAAATTATAAAGAACTTCCCAGAGATTGTTTCTATTAAAGATGAGTATGAAGATGAAAGCTCAAGTTATATTGGTCGTGTGATCTTATGCAAGGAACGATTTCATGGAATTTAGCAAAACTGACACGCTTGTCACGACAATACGTTTAGGTATGTTTTTATGGTAATAGTGTAGTTAGGAAGTAAACAAGAATGTCATTAGATAACTAACAGCTGTTTCACTTCACTGTTGTTGGAAAATAGTTACAATTAACAGCAAAACGTAGCTTCTTTCCTTACGCAATGAGGAATTCGAAACAATATAGTTGGAACAAACGTCACATACATACATTATATGTACGTATACATATTTACTATTCATATTCTATACTCTTACATACCTATTACTTATTATTTTGAGGAAGTAGCGTGACAAAGTTATAGATTTTTTTTAAATTTTGTATAGAATAGATAATAGTGTCATTAATTATAGCGTGTTTCAAAGATTTAAAAAAAAATCTAGCTTTTCGGTTTTTTCGTGGATTTATTTTTTTGGTTCCCGACTTTCAAAACTTTATAGCAATCATCCCGTGACCATGATTATTTAAAACTAGCGACTTACTTTCGCTTCGCTCGGCTTTGTCCCTACTTACGTTTTAACGTTTAGTATAGATTTTTTAGAGATGAGATATTTTCCCGTAGCAAAACGCATTCTATATGTTGACCCGGATAACCAGCTATCATCATACCAAATTTCATCAAAATCCCTCCAGTGGTTTTTCCGAGATACGGTAACAGACAGATAGATAGACAGACAGACAGACAGACAGACATAAATTCTAAAAACTATAGTTTCGTCTCTGTATCGATAATACGTCTATTTCAATAAGATTTTCTAAAAAAATATTTAATGTACAGATTCGGCTTGGTTACAATTTATTATTATATGAAGAGCAACTAGATAATTTTCACAACAGTTAGATTCTCAGCGAATCAATCGAGTTCTTAGCTTTCAAGTCAGTCTAAGTAGGCAAAAACAAAGGCAGGGCATAGTTAAATACCGGCTATATAGTGTCCAGTAGCGGTTGCTCAAGACGCGTGACCAATCCGTCACCTATCGACTCCCTACAATCTTCTCGTCAACCTTCGAACATAACCTTCGCACTTTCATATTGCATCAATCTTTTATTTGTATGTGTATATATTACTCTTAAACTAGTCAAAATATGGTAAATTAACATATGAACCCGAACTTACAGGTTCGATTTTTGCGGGTGGCGTTTAATTCAGTTGAAACCACTGCTATTATTGGTATTGTCTAAAATTGAAAAAAAATATTCAAATTACCTTTTTATGAACTTCCTTTGAACTTTTTTTGTAGGTATTCCGGTATCTTATTTTTAAAAAACAACAAAATTGTAATTAACCTTGTATTATAACTTACTAGCGGCTCAAACTCGCTACGCTCGGTTTCGCCTCTAGAAAAACAAAATCTATCCCACGGGAACCGTACATTTTTCCGGGATAAAAAGTAGCCTATATGTCATTCTGATGTATGAGCTATATTATTGTTAAGTTTTATTAAAATCTATTCAGTACCTAGTTTTTGCGTGAAACACTAACTAATATCAATACATGTATACATCCAGCCATACATCCTCACAAACTTTCACATTTTTAATATTAGTAGGATTCATAATACAAACACATATCAATCTACAATTTTCGTAGATAACACGTAACTTACACACAAAAAAACGCGACACGCGAATTAAATGCTTCCTTTTTTAACTTGGTTAAAAATTACTTAACTTTGCAATCAAAGATTATAGTTTCGAATGCTTAGCTTAAGAACTATGTAAATGAAATTAAATTTCTTAACTATCAAGCAAATAAACCTTGAACTCTCGTCATTACTTTCATCTACATATATAATAAAATTGTAACTAAGCCGGATCTGTACATTAAATATTTTTCCGTAAATCTTATTGAAATAGACATTATTATCGATACAGTGGCTGAGTGTATAGTTTTTGGAATGTTTGTCTGTCTGTCTGTTACCGCATCACGAAAAAACCACTGGAGGGATTTTGATGAAATTTGGTATGATGATAGCTGGTTATTCGGGTTAACATATAGGATACTTTTTACTGCAGAAAAATATCTCATCTCTAAGAAGCCTATACTAAACGTTAAAACGTAAGTAGGGACGAATCCGAGCGGAGCGAGGTTGAATCGCTAGATGAATATATAACATAAATGTAACGTATTGATTTGCATAGTAGTAGTGCAAGTAGATAATATTGACCCAGAAAGAATATTACCATTTATCCGATACTATCGATTTACCATCACTTTTCTCAGGTGACCTATACAGGTAAATAAATATGTTGGGACATTAACACACCACCATCTAGTTCCATGGTAAGCTACGAGGCTTGTGTTATGGATACCAGATAGTTGATACACTACACCTATATAACTTTAAATACATACATATTACAAATATAAACATTTATGACTGAAGTACAAATATTTGTGCTCGTCATACAAATGAATGCGCTCAACGGTACTCGAGCCCACGACCGCTGGAAAAGCAAGTAGAGTCACTACAAATTGAGCCAAACGTGTCGTCGAAAGGTAGTAGTAGTACCTAAAAACCTAAGTGTTACTCCAGCTCATAATCTATCTGTGTACTAAATTTCATCTAAATCCGTCCAGCCGCTTTAACTTGAAGGAGAAACAAACATATACAGACATAAACTGTCGCAATTAAAATAGGTATTAGTCTGACTATCTATATTTACTATAACATTATAGATGTAGAGTTTGTTTGTTTGAACGCGCTAATCTCAGGAACTACTAATCCAATTTGAAAAATTCTTTTTGCATCAGATAGCCCGTTTATTGAGGAAGGCTATAGGCTATATATCATCATACTACTACACAAGGGAGCGAAGCAGTAATCATAAAAGTCAACAAATTGGGCAGACTTCCATACATTAATGTAAAACTATATAGGCATAATTGAAACAAACCCGAGCGAAGCGTGGGTAAGTCGCTAGTATTACAGCTATCAATTAAATTATTTAAGTTTAAAAGTTAATGTCAATTCACACATAGAAGTTTGAAAGGGAAAGTTATTTTATTAAGTTGTTCAAACATAATAGCAGCTTTTATCTTCGTAGTTCACTTGTTATTTTCGAAGGAACAATCCCGCCCTTGCTCGGTAACTTGTTATCTGTCGATACTTATTCTGTTATAAGTTATATCTTACATCTTTTACCTTTATACTGTAGCTTTAACTAAAGTTCCCCGTGTTTCAGACTATTATAAATAAGAAAACTTGTACGTGTGTGTATGTTCATTTCTCTTTCACGCTAAAATAGCACGCTAAAGCTCAATGGTTTTGGATGCAATTTAGTACACAGATAGGTTATACTTTTAGGCATCTTATTAGCGTTCCGTACCCAAAGGGTAAAACGGGACCTCTGTCTGTCTGTCCGTCTGTCACCAGACTGTATCTCATGAACAGACAGAGACAGATTAGGCAGTTGAAATTTTCACATGTATTTCTGTTGCCGCTATACAAGAAATACTAAAAAACAAAATAAAATAAATATTTAAAGGGGCTTCCATACAAGAAACGTGATTTTTTGCTCTTTTTTGCTCGATATTGATAACGGCAACAAGTAGACGCTTGAAATATTCACAGAATATTTAGATATATATTCACTTTAAAAATAAATAAGTAAATTAAAATAAGACAAATATTTCAGGAGGGCTCTCATACTACAGACATGATTTTTTTGCCGTTTTTATAGATATAAGGAACCCTTCGTAAGCGAGTCCGACTCGCACTTGGCCGGTTTTTTCATATCTTTAACTCTTATGTGTACACGAATGTGTGCTTGTTGGTCATTTACAAGGTATTTGCAGAACGGATCGATTTATTTTTTGCGTAGAAAATTTAGACAGGATAGTGATAGATTTTTTTATTGCTCATTTCGAATCAAATAGTTCAAATGAATATACTGTCTGCTGTATAATTTTGTTTAAGCAACAGTATCTTAAACACATTGTAAAATTAAATATATATATTTGTTTATTATTTAATTAGTATGTAAGTACGTATGTTATGTATGTATGTTTGTATGTTAGTATGAATTCTGAAAATTAAATTATATATAAATAAACCAAGTAAGCGGAAACGCGGGTAAACGCTAATATAAAATAGCTTACGCGATGAAATACGTTTACTACATGAAAATAAATTAAGGGTATTTATTTTTGAATTCTTTGTTTGTTCTATTTTTGAATTGTTACACAAATATTCTAAAAATTAGTCAAAAAACTTTAATTCATACTATCAATATGAATATTATAAATTGGACCAATGGTTTTTGACGGAAAGTTTTGCTTGAATAATATATACGTTAGAAATATAACAACTCTTGTCTGGTATAGGAATCGAACTTGTGATGGGTTCAGTGAGCAACACTACCACTGATACAGGAGACACATCTATCGGTCTTAGAAAGCCAAAAGAATAGTACTTTCAAGTGTGCAATCTCAACAGCCTTACTTCAGGTTAACAATTTTCGCATACAATATTTACATAAACAGTCTATGGCATGTTAATATCTAATTGTGAAAGTGTCTGGTTGTTCGACCTCGTGACCCTAATGACCTTCGTTTATAACGCTACCGTGAGAGGCATGAACAGATGAATAAAATTTATGTAAACAATTACTAAAATAATTTATTACAGCAATTCTGCTATGTAACTTACGAGTAACTATGAAACATCATGTTTTGGGATGTCACTTTGATGTCATATTTACGTTGTAATGCTCCTGTTATAGTTTATTACTGTGACTTAGACCTGTAAAAGATAGTGGTAACGTGTTTGGGAAACCAACTGAAGCGAGTTCGAATCCCGAGCTTCGCACCTCTGGTATTTTATGAGTTTTTTTTTTATGGTACTCAGTGATAAACGAGCAGACAGGCCCACCTGATGGATAGCGATACCTGTCGCCTATAACACCTACGGTTCATGCACTTTTACGTAACAAAACTGCAGAACCGCCGGTACGTTATCACTGTGAGGACTAAGATGTGAGTAACTGTGAGGGCAAAATATGCTGGTGAGGGACCGCTATAAAGCTATTAATAAAACATTGTTAAATATTTAAAATTCAACGAACACGTAATACAAAGTAAGATACGCCTCTGTATTTAAAAATTTACATTTTTAACGTCCTTGGTTGGAAAAAAAAAACCGGTAGAGCAAGTAAACGCAAAATTTTAAATAACTTACCGTTTTACGTTTGTGTATATTTTATTAACAATTAGAAACTAAAACACTGTTTCGGACGTTAGTTTTGTTATGCTTCTGCGTGATATTTGGATTTTACATTTAAGATTGTGGATTTTTAAGGTTTAGTACGTTTTGTGTAGTGTACATAGTAAGTGATTATAATCAGTGATTTACTAAAAGATACTGTGGAAAATAAGTGATTGTTTTTTTAAAATATTTACATAATAAAAATGTTAAATAAATATTAAAGGTAAGGTAAAATATAGAAATTTTAACTTTTCACGTAAAATTGTTGTTGATTTTTTATCTATTTTAGATGAATGTGTTTGGCATTTTGTGGTTTTTGTGGAAAAACGACGGTAAATAATTAAAAAAAAATGTATAGTAAATTATTCATTTTCATTATAGTGAAAGAAATAATAATATCTATACTAATATTATAAATGTGAAAGTTTGTGAGTATGGATGTATGGATGTTTGTTACTCTTTCACGCCAGAACGGCTGAACGGATCTGGGTGAAATTTGGCACAGAGACAGATTATAGTCTGGAATAACATATAGGCTACTTTTATCTCGGAAAAAATTTTTCGGGATTGTTTGTTTGTTGGTTTTTTTTCCAGAGGCGAACCCGAGCGAAGCAAGGGTGAGCCGCTAGTAAAGTTATAGTTATTTGTAAAAGTAGAAATTAGTACAAACATTGCTCAAAAAATTAATATATCTATAATCTTACAACTATGTTATTAAATAATATATTACTTAGTAGCATTTTCCCGTGGCTTCGCACGCGTAATTTTAGAATTAATTACTATAACTTAAAAATATTATAGTCTTTGAGTTACTCTAATATATAAGTTATATTATTGAAAAGTATCATCAAAATCCGTTCACTAGTTTTTGCGTGAAAGAGTAACAAACCACCAAAATCCAAATAAAATCCTTTTATTCATAGGAAATTTTGCAGCAGAGATTAATATACCTAAATACAGCCTATATGTACATACAGGATATAAGTCACGTCTGTTCCGATTATTTACTACATATATTTGTTACACATATGTATTTAAATTCGTTGAACCCTTACAGCCAGAAAAAAATTGTAAACACTGAAGCACAATTTGTGCTGCACAAATTGCATTTGCAATATCAGTGTGACTAAAAATTAACTTAATTATTACCACCGACTTAGAAATGTTTTAAGTTTCTTGAGCGGAACCCTAATTCTTTTTTTATAAAAAAGTAGCCTAAGTTACTCCTTATAACATCAGCTATCTTCTAGTGACACTCCCGTTAAAATCATTTCAGCCGTTTCGGAGATTAGCCGAAACAAACAGACAGAGAGACAAAAAATTTATAAGTTGTGTTTTTCTTATAAGTACCGTATATAATTTCATATGCATTTAAGAAAAAATATATTATTTTGACATTACAAACAGACACTTCAATTTTATTTATTTGTATAGATGTATAGATAAACATAGTCACGCAAACATACTATCTCACATTTACCATTTATTTGCCAATGTAATGCAATAGCATTGAAATGATTTAATATTTTAGAGCAAAATAAGGCATTGACCTTAAATCGGTATTAGATTTCACTATAATCTTCTGTGGACAGGCACAGATGAATTTACCGAAGTGGCGCGTGCATACAACAAATATACGTTATTGAAAATAAAACAAAGTTTTAAATTAGATATTTCTTTCAATTTTAGTGCTCTTAATAAAACTTTTTTCAAGTTTTAACTACATAATAAGACTAAAGTCCGCTAATCACTATAAACGTAAGATTATTTTAAGCATAGATTAACTGGATTCCATTGAGAAGAAATCCACCTTTACTCTCATTTCCTCTATATTTATTTAAAAAAAAACACATTTAGTTTTAATAGTAAACGCTGAGCTATTTAACTTTTACTGTTACAAAACACTAATTATAAGTAAAAAATAATATAAGTGTAAGTAAAAAGAAGCATAAAATAACATTAAATACTTTGTTCCTTCCACAATACTTTTTAGTCTAAGGTTTTGAACTTATTGACGTATGACGCGAAACTGCCACTTGACCGACACGCCTTGTTTGGCAAGTCGAACATATTCATACTTCGTAAATATTGAATCAATATTTTTTTTTAATTTCTATACAAGCGACTAACCCTTGCTTTGCTCAAATTCGATCTACTCTAAATACGGTCAAGTTAGATTGAAATAATGCACAGGTATATGTAGAGTAATCTATGACAATATTGATCCTTTAAACTGTAGTATATATGTATACTACCAAGCTTCGCTTAGCGTTGTTTTTCGTAAAATTGAGTGTTTTAGGAAAAAACATAAAATTGGCATTTTTTAGAAAAGACACCTAAATAGATAAACTTTTACTTTAAACGTTTTAGTCTCTCGCCAAAGCAATCGAAACGTCGGGAAACAAAAATCAAAATAAATCCGCGAAAAAATCCGAAAAGATAGTTTTATTTAAATGTTCATTGAAATTTTGGATCAGAAGCAGTTATGTTATGACTAGTGTTGCCCAAATTCAGTCTTGGTCTTGCAGTCTTGGTCTTGGTCTTGCATTTTTGCAAGACCAAGACCAAGAACAAGACCGCGTATTTTTAGCAAGACCAAGACCAAGACTGACCATGCAAGACTTGAGCAAGAACAAGACTAATCCCGCAAGACTCTTGCGTCTTGCAGCTAGGACTTAGCGCTATTTCACGGAGTAGTTAGGAATAACAGTTCGGTGTATAGGTACGCTTAGGAATTCTATGAGACGCAAAAAACTGTATCAAAGAATATGAAAAACTGGACCTATTCGCATTACGACCAATACCTACCATAAGCATACATAGCGAATAAAAAAATATCCATTAAAATCAAACAGAGTGCATGCATAGTTTTGTTTTTATATCGGCACTTTGATAATGCGGCATCAAAGGTTTTGTACTGACGTCTCAAAGAAATTTGTCGCTTTTCGGAAGTACATGGGGATGATACACGTGGCGGCGGCTTCTTTTGAATTCACATACAACTATCGGTGCCGCCGCGCCGAAATCACAACATTTGACACTAATTGATTGCCGCCATAGAACCTAGGTATAGTTTTAAGGGCACAGGTGTTCCAAAGAATAAATAAGTTTCAGTGTGCTTATAATGGAAACGAATACATACATTATACTGATCACGCAAGTAGTATTATGATTAGATAATGGTAAGGATAGGTAGTAGATGTCATAATAATTTATTCTAGTAAGTATATAGTATAATATCTTCTTATCTATAATAATAAAGCTGAAGAGTTTGTTTGTTTGAACGCGCTAATCTCAGGAACTACTGGCCAGAATTGAAAAATTCTTTTTATGTTGGTTAGTCCACTTACCGAAGAAGGCTATAGGCTATATAACATCACGCTACGACCAATAGGAGCCGAGCAGTAATAAAAAATGTTGTAAAAACGCGATAGTTTATAAAAGTTTGTATGAAACTCGGCAAGGACGAATAAGCCACGGGGACGAAGTCGCGAGTGACTGCTAGTTGATTATATGGGTTTAAACTAAATACTTAGGTACTATTATTGTACATTTAGTCAAAATATTTTTTAAATTTCTTAATTTTTTACAAGAAAAAATAGCAAAAATGTGGTCAAATATCACCCGTTTGATAAATATTGTAGCCACTTTTAAACATACTTGAAACGTTTAAAAAAATTCTACAAAACTAATAAAATAATATAAAAAGCGTACCTACCTACTTTTAAAATAAAAAGCCTGCAATACGATTTTTGTATTGCTTATGAGCCCGAATATCTCTGAGGGAGATGATGAGAGTAAGTATTTACTAGCAGTGCCCGCGACTTCGTCCACGAGGAATAGTAACTTTGGAGGTATAGTGACGTTCAGGATTTATTTATTTATTTTAAAACTTCTGTCATCAAACATACAAACAAACTTTTCAGCTTTATAATATTAGTATAGATGTACGACAAAACATTCATTTATATGTAAAGAATAGTGATTGGACAATGTCACGCATCTATACAAGTAGGTATTTAATCTGTGTTTGAACGCCGCACGCGGCGTCGTTTGATTTACGGCGGCATCCTTTTAATAGAGTTGGCACGTGCCGTGGCCGCGCGGTAGAAAGCAAGGAAATGTACTATATAATAAGGAATTATTTTAATTCCAGTCATTTTTAATTGAGCTGTGCTTCGAGTCTAACGTAATAATAGTTTTTACTAATTCTTGTTGTTTACGGAAAACGTATCACGTCTACAATTTAATATGAGGGACGAAGATTCAAATTGTTCTAGTCCGAGTAATGAGAGTTACAGATCTAAAAGACACAAAAGCAAATTTGAGGAGTTTTTCGAAATAATTCATGCATCCCAATCCCAAACTGCCTTGTGTAAATTGTGCCAACATAAAAAAGTTGAAATAAAAATGAAAAACAGAAACACTTCAGGCTTAAGGAAACATCTAATATCTTTCCACAAAAAGGAATCACAAATATTTCTTCCTGTTAAACCAAAATTAAGCGGAGATATCGCAAGCTTTTTCGTAACTGCTGGAAGAAGTGGACAGGTAAGAATAAATTTACTTATCTCACAACTGACGGGCCTGTGGTCTAGTGGTTAGTGACCCTGACTGCTACGCCAGAGGTCGTGGGTTCGATCCCCACCCAGGATAAATCTTTGTGTGATGAGCACGATGATGTATTCTGTGTCTGGGTGTTATTTATCTATAATATGTATGTATTTAGAATTTATATGTATGTTTATCAGTTGTCTGATTTCCATAGTACAAGCTCTGCTTAGTTTGGGATCAGGTGGCCGTGTGTGAGATGTCCGAATATATTTATTTATTTAATTACATAACACCATATTAAGTATGTAATTATCGTGTTAAATATTTTTTATAAAACACTCATATTTTCATTTGTTTTCATAATCGCCCTGTAAACAACTAAGTACTTTATTTTGGTAAATTACAGTACAGTGCAACCTTAATATAACAAACCTCAATTTAACAACAACAAACCTCCTCCTCCTAAACGCTCAAACCTAGTATGTTTTAAATAATAACACAGATTTATTGTTTTATTTCAGTCGGAAAACAGGAATGACAACATCACGATAGCTACAGTTGATTGGGTGGTGAAAAAATATCTTCCCTTCTCATTTTTCGATGACGAAGCTACACAAGTATATTTTCGACGTATTTGCCCGAATATGGTGTTTCCTAAAAGGTCCACACTTAGAAGGAAAGTCAAAGAGCGATTTGAAGAGCTCCAATTGAATCTCAAGGAACGACTTCAACAATTATCATCTAAAATGTCGTTTACTATTGATGGGTGGACGTCAATTGCTGGTAGGAGTTACTACGGGGTTACTATGCATTATATAGACAACGAATGGAAGTATCGATCTGTAGTTCTTGATTTTATACCATCACGCGGTCGACATACTGGGGAAGATATTGCAACGATTTTCCACGAATGTTTATTGGAATATGACATAATTGATAAAATACAAGGTATCACGGTCGACAACGCAACTGCAAATACCAAATTTATGTATGAACTAGGCAAACAGCTGCCACCACACTTTGATTCAGACAATCAACATTTCCGGTGCTTTGCTCACATTTTAAACCTTGGTGTACAAGATTTATTAAAGACCTTAGCATTACACTGTGAGACTGACACTAACGCGGAAGATCAGCAGTATGAAGACTATGCAGACGAAACTGAGGATGATGAAGAAGATGAAGAATATGCACCAAATATTGCTGATTCGCGTACATCTGTAACAAAGCTGCGCAGTATTTCCAGTAAAATAAAAAGAAGTGAAATAGTGAAGAAGAAGTTTCAGTCTGCTTGTGAAGCAGCTGGCGTGCCATCAAATCTGAATCCCATTCTTGACTGTACAACGAGATGGAATTCCACACATGATATGATTGGATTTGGTTTAAAAGTGAGAGCGGGCATTAACATATTGTGCAGTTCTGTCACCGAATTGAATGATTTTCAAATCACAGCTAGTGAATGGCAAATACTCGAAAAAATACATAAGTTTCTAATAAACTTTAAACTTTTAAGTACAAAACTTGGTGGAGAAAAATATGTTACATTACCGCTAGTCATTGTATCATTCAATCTCTTGCTCGATAAAATTGAATCCATGGTAAAACAGTTAGATGAGAAACCTAATCGATCTGAAGTGGATGAAAGGCTCATTCTGGCTTTCCAAGCAGCTCGAGACAAAATGCTTAAACATTATAAGAAGAGCAACTGGATTTATTGTACTTCTTTAATTTTAGACCCAAGGCATAAGGCTCAGACTTTTGACCTGACAGTATGGGGGAAGCAACTTAAAACAGAAAGGTTGCGCAAGTTCAATGAACTTTATGAAGAATACTACAGTCTACACTCACTGAACAAGTCTCTGGAATTACCAAGAAAAGAAAATAAGGTATCTGATGAAGATGAAGACGTAATAGACTTTGATAAACTGTATGATTGTCCCTCGACGTCATCTGGATCTTGTCTTCAAGGCTTAGTGATAAACGAGTTGGAGGAGTACCTGAGAAAACCAAGAGCTGGCAGCTCGGAAGACATTTTAGATTGGTGGAGGACGCATGAGACAGAGTATCCGACTTTATCGAAGATGGCCCGTGATTTTCTCTCAATACCTGCAACTTCAGTACCTGCTGAGAGATTATTTTCTAAAGCATCATTAGTAATTAGAAAACATAGAAATAGGTTAAGTGATGAGTCAGCCAGATGGTTACTTTGTATTAATTCTTGGTCAAAAGAATTGATATAAAGTAACAGAACCTAATGACAAAGCTGTTGTGTACTGTTATGTTATTTGATTTGTGTTGTATTTTTTTTTTATTGAAATAAATGATAAATCGTAAAACTCTTTTATTAAATTTCATATAAGTTGAGGGTTCAATCTCTTTCTAGAGAGATTCTTTAAAATACAGTCAATTTATTGTAAATAAATAAATATCCTGGGACATCTCACACACGGCCATCTGATCCCAACTGATAAACATACATATATAATTTTAAATACATACATATTATAGACAAATAACACCCAGGCACAGAATAAATCGTAGTGCTCATCACACAAAGATTTATCCTGGGTGGGGATCGAACCCACGACCTCACGCTTCGCAGTCGGCTCATCACCCACTACGCCACGGAGGCTTGATAATTTGTTTTTTACATGTTTTAGCACATCATCATCATCATCATCATCCCAGCGTTAATCCCAGTCGCGACCAAAGCCAGCGCTCTGGCGCCCGGGGTCCGCTATGTTTTAGCACATGTAAGCTTATAAAGCGTAAATGTTTATTAAGAAACAGTTACTCCCATGGAAAACGGCATATAGCTCAGTTGATAACCATGTGGCGGTTATCAAATTTTTTATCAAATCTTCAGACATTTATTAATCTGATTGTTCTTTGCTTTGGCTATGTTAATTCTAAAGATCTAAAGTAAACTTTAATAAATAGCAATAGTCTAATAGGTAATTGCAAGACTTGCAAGACTCTTGCTGCAAGACCAAGACCAAGACCAAGACTGGGAGCGCAAGACCAAGACCAAGACCAAGACCAGGTGTATTGGCGCAAGACCAAGACCAAGACTGGCCAAGTCTCGTCTTGTTCTTGCATTTGGGCAACACTAGTTATGACTACATAAGTCATTGACTTCTAATAATATTGAATTACAATATAATCGTCACTGTTCTATGTCTACTGATGGGTGACTCGAAATGAAGACATGTTGTTATGATATGTGAGGGCTGTCCAAACTGAAAAAAAAACCAAAATATTTTTGAAGTTCTTTCATTCTTATGGCACGTTTGGAAAAAAAAATGAGAGTAATATTTTACGATGCGCGCGCACCGACAGCCAAAAAGCGACATGATGAAGTTAGCTACGTTCCTTTTACAGACAGAGAGTTGTGACATACGGAATGAAATCGTTAACAATTTTTGTTCTGTTACGCCAAAGAAGTATAACTTCTTACGTGCGTACATAAGTACACACACACACGTTTTTTTTAATTAATTTATTTTAAAATTCATTTTTTTTTAACTTAGATATTTTTTTTTGTATTAGTTACATACTACAGAAATCTTAAATAGATAAAGCTAAGAAAACATAATAATTTTAATTAAAGTTAAAATGACTACTTTTTCATTTACATTAAAATCTTGATGTCTTCATTTTATTTTTTAAATTCATTGAATTAGATCGATTAATCTATATAATAATAATTGTTTATTTTTAAGTCTGTGGTCAAATTGAGAGTAGATTAATATTGTAATATACGCAAGACAATAAATATATAACTTAATGAATTATGGTTGATTTTCAACCACGCGGCGATCACTAGTTTTTATTAAAGCATCATCAGATAAAATCACTATTTTATATTTAACTATCGTAAAAAATATAGAAAAATAAACTTAGAAATACGTAAAATTCTTATAATAATGTATGTAGGTATATCCTAAATTTTATTATGTAGGTACAAAGCAATTAAAATTTTCATAATACAGCTCATAACAAAATTTCAATTTCGTATGAAAAGTTATAAATTAATTCTTTCTAGTACTTAAAATAATGACAAAATTTAAGGCGACCCCAATTTTTTATATTATATGTATGTGTATGAATTGAATACATTATTTTTACCGACTTCAAAAATTAAGGATATACCATGTACACTAACTATTTGTATGGAAGATTTTTTGTGCATACTATGCAATTCACCAATACTAAACTAATTCTTTTTTAATGAATACTCTTAGGTCATAACCTCACGGATAGGTACTTCTAAGAAAGAATATAATTTAGTAGCTTTAATATTCTTATTGAAATGATATTAATATTGTCTGAAGATGTGTATTTTTTTATATTTACAATCTCCTCACTATGTTTTGAAGGTTAAATCTTAAATTCAAAGTACAAGGATAATGATAAAATGAATGTACACGTAATTATATTATGATGATGCATACATTTATATAATAAAATAACCATTAGGCGCCCTTATGCCACCCGCGCGCCTTCTTTTATAGTGTCATTGTGTTATATGTAAAAGGAAACAAATATTAATCATAATATAATCTAAACATTAGTAGGTATATCTACCTCCCCCCCCCCCCATCATGCGTTCACCTTGTCGTGGTGGGAAAGGGGAGGAGGGCTTATTACCGTCTAGCAGTTAGCCGTGCGCGAAGCCAAGAAACTTCAGCCCACTTCGGTGGGCTGTAGCAACCCATGCGGTATCTGCAGTACCTGGAGCAACCCATGCGGGCTGCTCCAGGTACTTCTCTGGCGACAGAGAGGACCGTTGGAGCAAACCAATGGCTATTGTGGTCTGCTTCGGCAGATCTGACGTCGGGGCGTTGTGGTTGAGTGCGTAAGCGATCCTGCGACGCCCCATTTTATGTCCATGATCCTCCTGGGGGAGGTTTTGTTGAGTTTTAGTGGGCTGTGCTGGCTTTTCTAGCCGGTGACTCCCACATTACCACCTGTATGTTTACAGGTGGTATATAATAAAAAAAGCTATATTATGTACCTATAGATATCGGACCCAAAAAAATTGTCGTGTCCAAATTTTATTTAACCAACTTCATTTTCTGTGATTTTTATTTTCATACAAACTCAAGTTCAACTTCGGTAAAAAATTATTTTTACCGAATATCCCAAATTTTCGAGCCACTTTTCCAATTTTATATCCTGAAAACTGTAGTCGAATTTGTTCACCTTCAACATTCTTTTTATTCGAATTCACTTGTCCATGTATGTGTATGTCCTTCTGCGAAGGGAATTAGGTCATACATATCCCTTCCCTTGAAGAGACGTGCTTAGCAGTTAACAGTACAGTGGTACGTTAAAAAAAGGCACATTACATAGTGCATAGTTACATAATAAACAGGTAGAATATGGAAAAATATTATTTACTTAACTAACATAAAAAGTAAACCTGCATACATTTAAAGTAACTAGATTGACAAGGAAGTTAACTATTTCAATAAGCTCTTTGTCTTTTTGTTTACATATTTGTACATTCTGTAACATGTACTTGTTAATGGTCGTACATATAAATTTGTTTACCATTTTGTGTAAAAGCTTTTTAAGAAAAAGCTGTTGGAAAATGTTGAACCATGTTTTGAATAAAGCTCTCGGACTTTTTTGCTGATTTATTTTTATTTTTGGTTCTTGACGTTTCGAATGCTTTACAGCAATCATGGTCACGGGAGACCCGGTCCCGAGAAAGGATAGATAAATATAAATAAAACTAAAGTATTTTATAGCTTATTACTCATCTTTCGAGAAGAGACTTAAAAAGAATAAAAAATCCATTAAAACATGATAAATAAATATAATAATAATCTTTTTAAATATCGATTGCTAGTCACAGTATAGAATTTAATATCAGTTCAATAAACTACAAAAATGTGAGACAAAAAACCACTCAAAATGCTTGACCATACGCGGAACGTGATGTTAATTAATTTATAAGCCATTGTTTTGCACTAATTCGTCTGTCTGTTTGTGTCGACGGCATTGTGTGCTAATATACGTGCGTTGTAAGGACGTCCATGTTTATACGTATGTAGAAAAAAGCATTTGTAATAGTATTATAATATTATTATATGTAAAGTTTATTTTTTTTATATGCTCATATCTTTTTACCCGACTGCAACGTAGCCGGTAGGGTTATGTGTTTATTAATCTTATTCAATTTTGACCAGTTTTGTCCAGCTTCTTTCTCTCCCTTGACTTATTTCGACTACTCCCTGATCTCAGTTTGTCTGCTATATTTTATAGTGTATTACCCTAGTAGTATCACCCTTTTAGGAAGAAACTGGAAAGATTCAAATGTGATCATGAAACATGAAATGTGATGATGAAATAGTGGAATTATATAAATAGTATTTAAAAAATATTTTTAAATACCTATATTGAATAAAAAATTTTGGACTTAGACCTATATTGAATAAATAATTTTTATACTTATACACCAAAAACTCAACCAGCTGGACAAGTAACTATATAATACATACAAAGATTGTGTTGATATCAAAACTATTTATAGCAGTTTTTTTAAGTTCTTTTGTCTGTCTGAATGTTGATTTACTTTACCCAAGAACGGATGCACCGATTTTTTGCCACATAATTAATTCTTAACTAACAATTTAAAAAAAAACATATCCTTCTACCTTTATAAACGAAAGATACTTTTATTTATCTTTCTATATTAAATAAACAGTTCTTGTATATTATTTACCAGCGACTTACCCTCGCTCCGCTCCGGTTCGTCCTTATTTACGTTTTAAGGTTTGGTATAGATTTCTCAGAGATGAGGTATTTTCTCGCAGTAAAAAGTATCCTATATGCTGACCCGGATAACCGGTTATCGTCATACCAAATTTCATCAAAATCTGTCCAGTGGTTTTTCCGTGATGCGGTAACAGACAGACAGACAGACAGACAAAAATTCTAAATTCTATAGATTCGACCTCTGTATCGATAATTATTATCGTCTATTTCAATAAGATTTTTCAAAAATATTTAATATACAGATTCGGCTTAGTTACAATTTTATTATATGTATAGATATACTTATTTCATATATCTCGGAAATGGCTCTACATATTTCATGTATCTCGGAAATGGCTCTGATGATTTGAATCAAATTATCTATTTACTAATTATATAAGGCTTTGCTTTTTAAGTTTATATAGTGTATAGTAGGTATGTATATAAGTATATAGGTGTCATTTTTGAAAAAAAAACAATTTTTCATTAAAAAAAAATATAACAAATTAAATATTATTATTAGAGACTTTTCTATTTGTTCCCTTGTTGACAATGTTATACAGCGTCATCTCGTAAATTTTTGTGGTACTTGCATTGTCGCTAATGGAACGAGCGCTTACTCTGAGCAAAGCTTGATCGCCCAACTGCTAGCGATCTTAAAGCTAAAGTTTAAACAAGCTGTAAGTATAATATATAAAAGCAAAAACCACTAGTTATGAAATCTAAAGACACTAAACCATCACAAACATCAGATTGTGGATTATATACCTATATTTTTGTCGCCTATAGAAATATTTATGAGGAATATTATAATTTAAGTAAAAAATAACTTTCCTTTGACATATATCTACATGTACATTGTAGGTGTTTACCAAAAAATAAGAAAAAATACGACTCGAGTAGGTCATAGTTCAGAAGCAGATTTCACTATGTGGGCGGACGTATGTCGTCTCAAGCACTAACATCATTACCATGAGAACCACTTCAATTAAATATGCACTTAGGTTCAAAGTTACCGTTGAAGAAAACAAACAAGTGGCAGTAGTAGTCCAGTGGTAACGCGCTCACTTGGGAAAGTGAGTGATGCGGGTTTTAATCCTGGGTCTCGCACTTCATTTCCAATATCATTACCACTTGTCTTAAAGTGGAGAAAAACATCATGAAGAAAGACATGTGAAGTCCGCCAACCAGCATTTGTCCAGCGTTCAGCTGCCTGATCCCCCTCATATTGAAAGGAGGCTTGTACTCAGCACTAAGACGTTGAAGATGGGCTGAATACAATACATACATAATATTCGGCCCTTTTTAACGTCCCACTGGGCATAGGCCTTCCAAATACAAGGGAGATCAGACCTTAGTCAATCACACTGGCTAAGTGCTAGTTGGCGGACATCACATGTCTTTCGAAAACTTGCTAGATTCTCTCTAACATGCAGATTTCCTCACGAATTTTTCCTTTACCTTAAGATAAGTGGTAGCCATATTGGAAATAATTCATGAAACAAATAATTCATGAAATAATTCATGAAACATGAAAATATTAGAAGAATATTTGTATCCGTAATGAAATTAAATTATTGTTGAACTAATGCTCATAAAAGGTACTTCATAGAAACTTTATCAAAAAGATCTAATAGCCTTTAAATTGTAGCATTGCATAATGAATGGACCACATTCTGTTATCATTTAGGGGGAGCTTATCTAAGTAATTTTGTTTGTCCCTGATAAGAAATGAAAAATGCGTTCATTGAACTTTATGATAAAATACACAGCAATCTATATTAATATAGTAAATAATAATCTAGTATAGAAAGATATAATAATGTATATCTGTACTACTATAATTTTTGACATTGAAAATGTTTTTTTTTGTCGCTTCGGTATAAGCCCGGTTTTTAGCGAAAGTGCGACATCGTCCTGGTGTCGTGGGTTTTGGAACTACGTAGCTGATTGGGGTTTCAAAAGACGCGTCTTAACGAGGGCTTTAAAATGCAAGAAAAAATTTTGAAAGTCCTCAAAAACATTTTTTTTAATTGAAAAAATGTAAAAAGTGCTATCGTTTTTCGTCCGGTTTCGATAAGAAAAAAATTCATATCCATATAAAAATAACCCCTAGAGATATGACTTTGGGCTACATTTAAAAAAATATTGTTTGTAATGCCAAAATAACAAGTTTTTACTACATACATACATATATACATATGAAAGTATACTATACGGTACTTATAAGAAATGAACAATTTTTAAAACTTTTGTCTGTCTATCTGTTTGTCCCGGCTAATTTCTGAAACGGCTAGACCGATTTTGACGGGACTTTCTCTGCCAAATAGCTGATATTATAAGGAGTGACTTAGGCTACTTTTATTTTAGTAAAAGAATTAGGGTTCCACGCAACAAATCAAAACCAATGAAATTGTGAACAAAATTCAAGTACCTAGGCGCACCCAAGCGAAGCTATTTTTAATTAATAAAAATATTAATTCTTAATGCTTTAATATCTTGTGTATGTTAAGCACTAGTTAGTTACCTCTCTTGCTCTTGCTCCTTCAAGCATAACATAAAATTCGTTTTTGTCTTAAGTTTTTTCTTAAAAACCGTCAGATATGTGTACTTGTTTAGAATTATTTACTTATTAAAGTGTATCAATATTTGTATATTTTTGTTAGGTATGTTTGTTAATTTTTATATATTTGTAGTTAAAAACATATAATATTATTATAATCAATTAATTATTATCACAGGCTCGAACAAGAAACATATTTTCGACAGTAAATCGCACAATTGCGTAAAATATGAAGACATATTAAACTACTAGCGACATACTCTAACTTTACTCGGGTGCCCTAGATACCTAACAGTAGCCTATAGGCTGTTTCTTTAGGTCAACAAAGGTCAACCAGGAGAAACAAACAGACACACAAACATACACACACACATACAAACATTCTCATTGCTATAAGTAAGATACTCGTAAGTACCTACTATTCATACTGTTTTAAAATAATTATAATTTAGGCCAATTGTTCTGAAGGATAATGCCTTTTTTATTTATCTTTTGAGGCAGTTGATTAAATTTCACCTTAACTTTGAGGCCAAGAAAATTTCCTTATGTTTTGTAAATGGTTTTGTTTTGATAACAGCTGACTAATGAGTTACTTTCAAAATTGAAGTGGGATCGTCAATATATTGAAGAAATCTTCTTTGCAAATTATAACGCAATGTTATAGGTGTTGTTGATGTCAGGTTTCAGGTAAAATATTTTTTATATATACATATATACTAGCGACTCACCCTCGCTTCGCTCGGGTTCGCCTCTAGTCAAACAAGATCAAATCTATCCCACGGGAACCGTACATTTTTCCGGAATAAAAAGTAGCCTACTTGTTATTCTGATGTATTACTATATTATTGTAAATTTTCATTAAAATCTAATCAGTAGTTTTTGTGTACAAAGCTGTATAAGTATGCTGTATAATTTTAACTATCTCACGGGAACTTTAATATTCCGGGATGAAAAGTATCTAAGATATTGACCGGGGATATAAGGTACCACCATGCAACATTTCATTTAAAGCGGTCCAACAGTTTCGGAGAGTAGCCCGTACAAACAGACAAACAGACAGAGAAACATTGAAAAAAAATCTGGATTTGTTCTATTTCTCTTCTTACACCCCTCTGACTCGGTTTTTAGAATTTTTCTATGTACAGACATTCGACCTCTACAGTTTTATTATATGTATAGATTTTTAAAGATTGGTAATAATAAAAAAATCGGACGTCGCGTCGATTAGATATCACTTAATTATAATACTACGATAATTAAAAAACCAAATTACGTACTGTACATAGCTTCTTTATATGAGTCGCAAATTCGATTACTACTCCAGACAAATTTTTGGCCATTCCTACATCTATTCAATTTGTATGATTAAATAAATCTGTATAATTTATAAAAAAAAAACAAACATTATTTTTATTCTAAATAAAACTTTCTTTTCTTATTCTTTCACGGATTTATTTTGGTTTTTGGATGCCTTCGTTTGGAATGCTTAAAATTTGATTTTTGATTTGATTTTTAAAGTGGAACATCTAAACAAAGCTCTAGTTATTGGTAATCGATGTATTTCTAGAAAACTACTAGGCACATACACCACATATTTGCTAGTATTTATATACTTTAAACATTTATTTGACCATACCGCACTCGATCATTGAATAACGACCGTGAGACGCGCGTTTTTGACCTACATCCTACATGTCCACATCTGGCGCCTTACAAACTCGATAATGATTGTTCCACACTAACTTCTATGCGATACAGCTGTTATATTTTCTAAGCAACATAAAACTAGCAAAAATTTGAAATAATTAAAATGTTCTTTTCACTTCCCTTGGTATTGAATATGTCGACATTTTGAAATTTGGACGAAAAAAACGTGTTTAAAATTTTATTACCGACCAATCGTGTCCTCTATCTGAGAGAGATCATTACTTCGCCAATGTCACGTGACATCTGTGCTCAACTGGCACGCTTTGAAGCCATCAGCAAGAGAATTGAATTGAATTGAAATTCTATCATCACATAAAAATGATATTTTAAAATGAATTATTCCATTTAATATTTATTATAAAATTCTAACTTTATACCAGTTTATTAAAAAAAAAACACTATAGTGTAGTCATCAACAATCATTAAGCCATTATTTTAGGCTACAGAGATTTTTTTTTATCCTACGTAATGTAAGTTAAAAAAAATACAGCCGAATTGAAAACCTCCTCCTTTTTGAAGAAATTGCTTAAAAATGATGAAAGGTCACTATACAGATTCATAATTCTTGATTTCTAATCTCAATAACATGAAAAAAACCACAATGACATCTAAAAAACTCATCTCGATAACAATACTTTAAATCGAAATGGCAGTTAATAAAATATTTACGTTGGATGTGTCTCTTAAACAAGTATTAAGAGAATGTAAATAAAACGGTTTACATTAGTATTTAGACATCAGTTACTTATTGTTGCTCGTTACTTACGACACTGTAACAGTAAAGGATTTGCGCTTGGAATTTATTAATGATGCTCTATGTGTACAATAGTTTTCAAGATTTTTTTTTAAATATGCAAACATTTTATATAAATAAATATGTTAGGACATTAACACAACACCTGATGCTCAGTCTGTAGTGATCCTACATGTTGTGCCAGTGGTCGCGGGTTCGAGTCCTGGGGGCATTCATTTGTGTGATGAGCACGAATGTTTATACTCCAGTCATGGGTGTTTATATTTATAATATGTATGTATTTAAAGTTATATATTTGTAGTGCATCAACTATCTGGTATTCATAACACAAGCCTCGTAGCTTACCATGGAACTAGATGGTGCTGTGTGTTAATGTCCCAACATATTTATTTATTTATTTTATTTACCTTCTAGTTCCATGGTATGCTTCGAGGCTTGTGTTATGGATACCAGATAGTTGATACACTACACATAAATTCGGATGTTTATGTTTTTTGTATGTATGTATGTACGAGCATAACTCCGTCATATATAGACGGATTTGCAAAATTCTTTTTTTTCACTTGAAATTATGATCGAATTTCGATCGCTGGACCAACACTAGTTATGCTAAAGGATCTTATATAGCTTTTTGAAGTCATAACCCATAAAACCAACAGCTTTTAAAAAGATAACGAAAGTGAAAATACATACCCTACATAAAATAAAGATACACTTGCATCATAAGAGGTAAAACGTCAACTTTTCACATATTCATTACGGTTAACTATAGAAAGTTCCAATTCGTCTATGGGTGTATTCTCCATAAAAGTATTTAAACATATTTAGCCTACTTACCCGCAATTATGGCGTACAAACAAAGCGGAAGTGATTCCTTCTGTTTGTCTATTTGCTCTGACCTCCTAAACTTGAAGGTTTTGTTTTGTATATCGTACGTGTATTTTATTCCGCTTAGATTTATTTAAATATATTTAAATTAGCCATAAAGTACATAATAATATTTGCTTAAAACATAAGAATTATCATGATCTTTTACAAATAGTAATAATTGTGTAACAGAGACACTCTGGCTGTTCTCTTGCGCATTTAGGAGATACTTTCTGCGACTTGATACAATAACATCGGATTTTCATTATATACCTATTCTATGTTTTCATCTTTTTTCAAGGAACCAGCACCTTATTAATCTATACATATAATAAAATTCTAACTGAGTCGAATCTGTACCTTAAATATTTTTTGGAAAATCTTATTGAAATAGACTTTATTATCGATACAGAGACCGAATCTATACTTTTTAGAATTTTTGTCTGTCTGTCTGTCTGTCTGTTACCGCATCACAGAAAAACCACTGGAGTAATTTTGTATGATGATAGCTGGATATCCGGGTCAACATATAGGATACTTTTTACCGCGGGAGATTATCTCATGCCCATGGGAATACACGTTATAACACAACCCAAAAAATATTTATGTTCAGAATTTCTTGAAACTTCTTGAAATTAATGCTCTTCAATACAATTAAATAAAAACGTGTTTTAGGGGTTTTTTTAAATTCGTCCCATAAGGAGATAAAATGAGGGATAAAAATTTGTATGAAACCTACCTTTTTCAAAGTTTTTTTGTTGTAGTTTTAGCGCGAGTGAAGCCGCGGGTTTTGCTAGTTTACTATATTTGTTATCTAATCTTGTTAAACGAATATACTTTTAGATTTTATGGCAAGAACAACTAGAAAATTGATTTTTTTTTTCTTCATTTTCTACAGAGATCTATGTAGATCGCTATTCAATATCTGAACATGATCATCTCTCACTTAACTCCCTTTATGACCATTACAATCGACCTCTAAAACATGGCGGTCAAAGGATAAAGTATTTCTAGTAATGCGAAATTTTAGAAATGTATGTGACATTGTGTTTATGTCTGTGCATTTGTTAGTGATGTTGATCTGTAGCTCCTAAACGTACAATCAGATTCAATAGATGGCGCTGTAGTCAAGATGTAATCATGAAGTTTTTTGTAAGAGCAGATAACGTTTACATATATAGGGTAACTTTCATATAAAAAGTGCATTTTACTATAATGTTAGTATAAGATGTGCTTGCTGAGTTAAGCATAATTAGTGAAAGTGTCATTACTAACCGTAGTTCTAGGTCATATGACTAGTTCGATAAGACTTACTCGTTCGTGAAATCGGTTAAACAAAAGCTGGTATTTTAAACTGCTATGCACTTGTAAACGTTTTCTCTGTTACTCTAAATACGTACTTGCCCAAATTAAATATTGCGTTAGAGTTTAGTTTGGAGGAAATAGAATAAAATTATTTAAATATTGATTGAGTTGCTATTGTTAGTATAGTAGGTATAATTTTTAGTCATAAGCCCTTGTTTCGCTAAAGTTTTCCAAAGTAAATTAGAACCCTTTGATATATTATCTTACAAAACTTATATCACTAAATGGCTTATCTACTATATTAAAAATACGTCCATAGATTCTTTAGTTACTGAGTAGAAGAAGGACAAACCCACAAACATATTTTCGCATTATTACAAAAGATATTTTAGTTTTTTCGTTTGCTGCAAAAGTATCCATTTATTAAGATTTTTCTATTTAGAAATATTGAATAGAATATATTTATATTAACAATTATTATTGTTATATATAATTATGTTCTTATATATTTTGTAATGCAGGCAGTGGTAGCCCAGTGGTAACACGCTCGCTTGGGAAACCGAGTAAAGCGGGTTCAAATCCCGGGTCTCGCTCTGAAATTCCCATGTGCATTTCCAACATGATTGCTACTTGCCTTAACGGTTAAGGACAACATAGTGAGGAATCCTGCATGTCTGAGAGAACCTAGCAAGTTTTCGAAAGACATATAAAGTCCGCCAACCCGCACTTGGCCAGCGTGGTGGCTATGGCCTGATCCCCCTCGTGCTGAAGGGAGGCCCGTGCCCAGGAGTGGGACGTTAGAAAGGGCTGAATACATACAATACATATTCTGTAATCATTTTTTTTAAACATATTTAATAATTATATTATATATTTTAATTTTTGTTTCAGATTTTATTTTGGGGCCATGATATAAAGTATTTGTAAGTATTTATTCATTTTCATAGTCTTAGTAAATAAACATTGCATCATCAATTTCGTAGGAAAGACTAACAACTTTCGTCATCTTAATAGTATAAAATATATTCACTATTTCTATCCATCTGTTTTAGCGATTGATTTTCTACTTCTAACTTAGAAAATTTCTTTAAAAAAAAACTTGCTCATAAAAATGTGTTTATTTATATTATATTTAAATTATAGATTGAGAAAAAAAAATTATGCGAATATCAAAAACTCAAAATAAAACAGCGACAAAACCTAAAAAGATAGTTCATTTAAAATATTAAACTCAAACTAAGAAGTCAAAGTAAGTAGTAAAAAAAGGTAGAAAAAATATAATTAACAGTAATTCGGCAAAGCTTAATGACAAAATGTAAAATCTATCAAATAATGTACTATACAATTTTCCTGTATCTCAAAATTTATCCTTGGGATTCCGATCCTGGGAATCCGAAAAAGAGGAGCTTTTTCGGGTCAAAAAATTGTCAATTTCTTACATTCACATCGGTTACATACGTAATGTAATCTTGTAATATGCTATGTACTTTTTATTCTTTAAATATTTTCATCAAAACAGCTCGGCGTAAAGGAGATAATTTTTTTTATTTACTAAGAAAAATAGGAAAACGACATCCAGTTTTTTTAATAGTTCAAAGAATAGGCGTAGTATTGGAAGCTGATCAGAATATAGTCGATTTTCTGTAAAGAATGTAGCAACAGAAAATGTTCTAGAACATAAAATAACTGATAATTTTAATATTCAAATTGAATGTCAGTATTGTAAGTCCAAGAGTTAGCTTTCTATTTTTGCAATACGAGTTCTGCTGAGAATAACCAGTGAAAAATTCAGCAAAAGCTCTTTTATAAAATAAAAAATAGAGTATACCTACATATAACTATATGCTATTTCATCAAGAGTCATTATCTTACTTATTAGTACTGATTTATGTAATCACATTCATATCCTACTCGTACATGTATAAAATACTTCAACAAAGCTGTTTACATGTTATTTTCACGTTTTTCTTACGTGACAGTACATAAGTGGTAAATCTGCGCATTTCACGCCATAATTGCAAGGTCTTAGCCCGTTATGGCGTGCTACCATATTGGACCTTGCTTCCTAGATCCGAGATTTTGAGACAAAGACGCAGGTTCTTTTGTTCACCACCATCTGGCGTAATTGTATCGGATTTTATGGGGATTTGCACGGTTTTGGCGGATTGACCTTATTTAGACTTTCGAGGTTTTTCATTTTTTGTTTGATAATGTCGGATCTATTTTTTTTTAATGTTTATAATTATTCTTTATTTTTACAATAACACTTTTATTACTCAGTAGTCATAGATAGCATAATCTGTACCTAATAAAAATATTTTCTCTGCCATTTAAAAAAAAACAGTGTTTGTAAGATTTAATATTGTAATTTCGGTTCAATTTCGGTTCGGTATCGGTTTGATAATGATAAAAAAAATAACCTTAAAAATATAATGAATACCATATGAAACCCATACCATATATGAAACCCATAACCTTAAAAATATAATGAACAAAATTTTCACAGACAGACCGACAAAATTTCGAAAAACTATAGATTCAGCCTCTGAATCGATAATAATGTCTATTTCAATAAGATTTCCCAAAAAATATTTAATATACAGATTTGAATCAATTAGAATTTTATTACACGTAGGTATAGATGTTAAAAATTCGTGTAAGTATAAGAAAGTAGTATCTGATAGAATAAAACGAAATTATATCACTAAATCACTTGTCCTTATATATCTCTAATAGTGTGGTAGTGTAGCCGTAGGTCGACCACATCCGGCTGATGCGAATGCATCGCGCGTCTGATTCAAGTGTGAACTTCCGCTTGAAGTTAGGGTTAGCACATGATAAAATAGAAATAGCTTTTTCATCCACTATTATGTCAAAAACAAGTGACGATTAAATATACTATATATTGAGGAGGGAAAAAAAGCAGCTGTAAGCGGTAGCCTACAACTACTGTGGGAATGCGCTTGCTTGGGCAATCAAGTGAAGCGGGTTCAAATCCCGATTCTCACACTTCTGATATATTCATGTACGAATCATTTCCAAAATACTTGCATATTTGAGAGAACCTAGCAAGTTTTCGAAAGACAGATAAAGTCCGCCAACCCGCACTTGGACAGCGTGGTGGACTATGGCCTGATCGTATTGAAGGGAGGCCCGTGCCCAGCAGTGGGACGTTAAAAAGGGCTGAATACAACTTAAAACGTTGACAAAAAAAAAAACATTTCAAGCCCATTAATTCTTCCGATAACCATGTTGTCTTAATATTTCCCAAAATATTCCAACCACCTGACTGGAACTAATTGTTTATGACTTATATAGAGTGAGGCACTTTCCCTGTTTGAGCAAACCTACGTATAGCCCAACCGCTACACGACAAAGATATATAAAATGTATACAATTTATATAACTAATAACTAGTTTTATGACACTTAAAAACACGCTTTTACCCGACGTAATATGTAGCACTCTTTAAAACAAATCGAATGAGTAAAATCCAAGGCTGTCTGACTTCCACTACCAACTTCCTAACTCCAATATTATTTTTACTTGATGATACCAAATAATTGTGCTGTTATCCAAGTTTAACATTAACAAATATTTACATACAATTTTACATAGAAATGTAATTTAAAATATCTTCATATACGTGGACACGACATTTAGAAGTAGTTTAAAATTGACTTGACGACACGTTTGGCTCAGTTTGTAATGACCCTACTTACTGTGCCAGCGGTCGCGGGTTCAAGTCTCGCTGGGGGCATTCATTTGTGTGATGAGCACGAATGTTTGTACTCCAGTCATGGGTATGTATATGTATAATATGTATGTATTTAAAGTTATATATGTGTAGTGTATCAACTATCTAGTATCCATAACACAAGCCTCGTAGCTTACCATGGAACAAGATGGTGCTGTGTATTAATTTCAAAAAAAGGATTTTAAAGTAATATAATTATTTCCTTCCATAGCCTGTTAGTTACTAGATAAGCTAATAAAACCGTTTTTAATTATATTTTCGATATTTATAGCTACAAGGGCATTAAAACGTAGATACATTTAAAATAAAATCCCATTTTTTAATCATGTTCCACCTCATTTAACAACTTAGCACCTACAATACATGTTCAACCACAGTGATCGATTACCAACGTTTTGCAAGGCAATTACTTGATTTACATACTGGTTTGGTTTGTACTCTGTATTAATTGACTATTATTTGCACTTCTAATGTTTGCAACAAAGAATACCTGTTGGTTTGAACTGATAAGGTACTCCTTCCTGTTAAGAATGTTTTAAATTACTTTAATCTATAGGTACATATAATAAAATTGTAACTAAGCCGAATCTGTACATTAAATATTTTTTGAAAAATCTTATTGAAATAAACATTATTATCGATACAGAGGCCAAATTTATAGTTTTTAAAATTTTTGTCTGTCTGTCTGTTACCGCGTCACGAAAAAACCACAGGAAGGATTTTGATGAAATTTGGTATGATGATAATTGGTTATTCGGGTCAACATATAGAATACTTTTGCAAGAAAATATCTATGAGAAATCTATACTAAACCTTAAAACTTAAAGAGAGACGACCCAGAGCGAAGCGAGGGTTAGTCGCTGGTTAGTTATTATATAGTTACTAGCGATTTATTCTAATCGGGCGCCTACAGCCTTTCGTACTTCTAATTTTATACAAATAACGCCACCTTTTGGCTAATTTTAGAACTAACAGCAGCCTATGTCTAGGTTATAGACTATATGCGTAAAGTAGAGTTCAAAACTCATGTTATGTGATTCAACTAATATAGAGAATGGCGCAAAAGAATTAAAACCTTATTTAGCATTTTATTTATTAAGAAAAAATGTCCGTTGAAATATTCTGTCCTTGCGTTTTCGAGTGACAGACAGACATGTCAAATGTTATGTCAGATCAATACATAAATTGTTAACTATAATAACTGTCCAAACGGCACGGTTAGGAGGCAATGAATAAAAGCATTGAATTGTAATAAAATATACATTATATATATATATATATATATAAAATAATCACAACATTTTCGACCCTCTTCCAATTTTATTATATTTTTTTAAAATGTTTTTTAATAAAGGATATAAATGAACAAATAAAATGGATCAATAGTGTTGATCTTACTAATATTATAAATGTGAAAGATTACATGGATGTTTGGATGTTTGTTACTCAATCACGCCAAAACGGCTGAACGGATCTGGATGAAATTTAGCACAGAGATAGATTATAGTCTGGAACAATATATAGGCTACTTTTTATCCCGGAAAAATGTACAGTTCCCGTGGAATAGATTTGTTTTTGTTTTCTAGAGGCGAACCCGAGAGAAACAAGGTTGAGCCGCGAGTATAATATAAATAGCTTTAATCAACTCAAGCAATGTCACGTGCAAAAGTTAACATATTTACATTGGAATTTGTTATTTATCCATACTTAAAATGTACCCGGAAAAGTAATACGTTATTACTATATCAGGCATATTTGTCACGTGCCTGATCAGTGTGCTTTTAATGGTACATAGTAATTGTATGGCGTGGTTCATTTTTACCGACTTCATAAAGAGGAATTTCTCAATCCGTACCTATTCATTTTTGATGTATGTATGTACATAATATGTTTAAGCGATATGAATATTTTTTATATTTATTAATTTATTTAGGGTAACGGAAAGGGTGAGGAAACTCAAGTTTTCGAAAGACATGTGAAGCCAACTTGCACGTGGCCAACGTGGTGGATTATAGCGTGATCCCCCCTCGTATTAACAGGATGCCCATGCCCAGCAGTGGGACGTTAATAAGATCTACATACGTACATACATACATTACTCGGTAACCATAAATTTTACCCATAAAAAGAAATTTATTATTTTTGACGTAACCTTTCCAACTATTTTTAACCGACTTCCAAAAAAAGGAGGAGGTTCTCAATTCGACCGTATATATATATTTTTTTTGTGTTTGTTCGCGGATTTTTTCGTCGTTTATGAACCGATTTTGATAATTCTTTTTTTGTTGGAAAGGAGATATACCAAGAGTGGTCCCATGATAAGGAAACCAGGATCTGATGATGAGATCCCAGAGAAATCGAGGGGAACTTTCGAAAATTGTAGCGGCGACTAGTGCGTTTGATAACATTTTCATTAGGTATTTTAAAGCACTACTATTTAATGAAGGTCTGGAGTCGATCTGAAGATGGACCCGAAAGATAGTCGAGGGAACTCCTCAACGATTTACAGCAATTACCTGGTGTTTGGGCTTAATTAATTTGTATTGATGATACGTCTACACTAAAAATGGAAAAATAAAAACTTAAAAAAAAACCGACTTCCAGGCACTTAAAAGTAAAAAATAACTAAACGGGGGTTTTCATTTAGAATAGATACTTAATCAGATTAAGTGTCGGTTTTTATAATTTTTTTTTCTTATTCATATGTTCCTAACATAGATACGTTATTATTCTTTCGCGCAAAACGTAGCAAATGATAAACATAGGTTTTGCATATAGTTTAAGCAATTACAGCTTTATTCTATCGTGTGGTTCTCTTGGGATTAAAGTGTTTAGCTAAAAGATACTGATGGATAGAAAATGCAGAGCTTGAATGATAACAAAATAATAAACCTGCGATATTTTATAGACAGAACCATATAATTATGTTTACGATACAATATTAGATAGCTTAAAAGTGATTTCAATGACAAAAATGTGATTATCAGTTTTATTAAAAATCTAAATATAAATGTTTAAAGTAATAAGGAAAAGAATACTGTCTCTCTATGATTTATCTTTAGTGCAGATTCGATTTCCGTAGGCTGTATATTACATATTACCTATATCATATATGTATGTATGTATGTACATATTATGTTACAATAACAAATTGCCTGCCTTCCGAGTGGATGGTAGCTTTCTGATGGACTGACTACATTGATTCTATTTAAATTAAATTGACTATTTAAAAGTAAAACTATGTTTACAGATTTTTTTTAGATTTATTTTGAGTTTTGGTTCCTGACGTTTCGAATGCTTTACAGCAAACATGGTGAATCATGGATAAACACTCCCGTGACCATGATTTCTGTAAAAAACCGAAAATATGTATAATATTATTTAAAATACCAAATATTCTCGTAAATCTAAGAAATTATTATATTTAAAATTGTATAAATATAAGTGAACACAGTTAAATTAATATTTCATTTAATTTCGATAAAGTTCAGCCCTGCAAGTCAAAGCACTGGTTAAAACAATGAATGCTTGTGTCCATCTAAGAACCGTTACAACCAAGTGTACTCATTGACCGCAATGCGTCATGCCCTATCGATTATGGTCAGGTTTTATGACCTTTGATTTGGAATTAGATTTTATCAGTACATATATATAACGTAGCTGTGATAGGTAGATAATGACGTACGAATGATATTTATTCGCAAATAGCGACATAAACTTAGTTTGCTCCGGTAAGTCCCTAGGTACCTAAAAGTAGTTTATGTTATACTCCAGGTTATAATCTATATGTGTACTAAATTTTATCCAAATCCATACAGCCCTTTCAGCGTAAAGTAGGAACAAACAGACAAACAAACATACAAACTTTCTACTGTACTTTGATAACGTTTTTATATATTTTTTATGCAAATTTATTAAAATTTAATATTAAAATGCTATATATTGATTTATTTTTAAATCCTATCATATAGACACATCCACGTCAAAATAATCTATCAAGCGTATGACAGAGACCTTGACGACCGGTTTCTTATGCAACTAACACACTTACCTACTGATTGGCCTTTGATGAAACCAGTTTAGGGTTTATGGTTTGTATTAATGTTATGGGGTTTATTTTATAGCGAAATAATATGACTTCCGATGGTTTTTCGATATCCGGTTTTTATAAATTTTGTTACGTAAGATGTACGTTTCGTAAATATTAGCATCGTATATTATAATACTACATATTACAACTCAGCTTAATTGCGAAAAAGATACTCTCTTGATGAGAAAATCTTTTATTTTAAATAAATTCGGATTCATTTTAATTTTTGGTTCCCGACGTTTCAAATGCTTTACAGCAATCATGGTCACGGGAGAGACTAAGGTTTTAGAAGTCTCAAAGGCGTTATATACTTGTTACAGACAATAAATAAATCAAAGAAAGTGTTATCTTTTATTTTATTACTGTTTTGTATGATGAGTCATATTTGTAATTACTATTCCTCAAAAAGGAAGTAATAGGGGTCAAAATATTTATTGAACATTTTTTTAATTTGTCTTAAAGTAGAAATCATATAATATATTTTTAATGATATCTTACTTTTTAACTTGTATACAGCTCTTTTTAACGTCCCACTGCTGGGGACATACCGCCCTTCAATACGAGGGGGATCAGGGTATAGTGCACCACGCTGGCCAAGTGCGGGTTGGCGGATTACTAATATTTTTACACTATTAATACTGTTTTTTAACTTATATAGGTTTTATTAATGAAATTCAAATGAATCTAAGTGTCAACTTGAACAATTGATATTTAATAATGGTATTCAGTAATAACTTTTTTGTAACTCGAAATCTGAATCCGCTAACATTACTCATACAAAGTTTTTACATAATAGTACTACTGCACTATGTGTACATAATATAATAAACTATACATTTACATGTAAATGTTCCGCTCCCTAATGATTTTAGTGTGGTTAGATAGCCTATAACATTATCCATACATATAATAAAATTCTGAGCCGAATCTGTACATTAAATATTTTTTAAGAAAATCTTATTGAAATAATCATTATTATCGATACAGAGGTCGAATCTATCCTTTTTAGATTTCTTGTCTGTCTGTCGGTCTGTGACCGCATCACGAGAAAACTACTGGACAAATTTTTATGAAATTTGGTATGATGATAGCTGGTTTTCCAGGTCAACATATAGGATACTTTTTACTTCGGAAAATATTTCATCTCTGAGAAATCTATACTAAACGTTATAAAATGTAAATGAAATTTTGAAAATTTGACAGATTAGAGCGTTTAAAGAAACGAAAAAATAATAATACTTTATTATATTTATATGAATATTCGTCAGTCTCTCCCGTGACGATGGTTGATGTAAAGCATTCGAAACGTTAGTAACTAAAAATCTAAATAAATCCGTAAAAAAATCCGAAAAGATAGTTTTATTTAAAAAAAACAAACCAAATGAGACCCCGAAGCTGCAATCGGATTGATAAGATTGATAAGACAAATAGAGGAAACACCAAAGCAGATTATTATTTATAAGCGACTCACCCTCGCTTCGGTGGGGTCGTCCCTAGGTTGATTCCCCATACCAAATTTCATTCACATTTTTACCCTCTTAAGGGATGATTTCCGGAATGAAAACTATCCTATGTCCTTCCCAGGGTCTCAAACTATCTTCTTACCAAATTTCATCTAAATCGGTCTAGTAGTTTTTGAGTTTATTCGTTACAAACATACAAAAATACAAATATTTCCTCTTTATAATATTAGTATAGACTAGCGACTTTTCCTCGCTTCGTTTTTTTTTCGCTCGAGTGCGTCCCTGGTTACGTTTCAATTTCTTTGAGCGGAATCCTAATCCTTTTTTTTAAATAAAAGTAGTCTAAACTACTCCTTAAAACATCAGCTATCTGTCAGTGAAAGTCCCGCCAAAATCAGTCCAACCGTTTCGAAGATTAGCCGGAACAAACAGACAGACAGACAGACAAAAAATGCGTTTTTCATATAAGTACCGTATATAATTTCATATGCATGTAGTAAAAAGCTGTTATTTTGACATTACAAACAGACACTTCAATCTATCTGTATAGATATAGATTACAAACGACAAGATGACTAAGAAATACAAATAAGTACTTTTTCGTTTGAAGTTACTAAGTTCCGTAGGAAATACCATTTTAGATAGACATACGATGCGCTACTCGGAAAACATTTTATTGTAATGTTAGTCATTTTAACTGAATTCTTTATTTATTTGTCATTTTCTTTGAAACCGTATTACCGTATCTTCTTCATGTAGAAATAGGTAAATCTACGATTAATTATGGATTTGTCATAAGTTAAATCTGTACATATAATAAATATCTAACTGAATCGAATCTGTGCATTAAATATTTTTTGAAAAATCTTATTGGAATAGTCATTATTATCGATACAGAGGCCAAATCTATAGTTTTTTAAAATTTTGTCTGTCTGTCTGTCTGTTACCGCGTCACGAAAAAACCACAGGAAAGATTTTGATGAAATTTGGTATGATAATAGCTTATCATACCAAATTTAACATAGGTTATCCGGGTCAACATATAGGATACTTTTTACTGCGGGATAATATCTTATCTCTGAGAAATCTATACTAACCGTTAGAACATACGTTAAAGTTGATAAATACTAACTAATAATTATTATCTTAAAAGCGATAATAACTCAATAAAATTATGCTTCCATTTATATACAAAAACCAGCAAAAAAGTACGATATTTTTTTATATACCTTTACCGGTTTTACGTTTGTGTAAGTATACCGTTTTTTTTTAATTCCACATCATTATTTACATACCTGGGGGTCTATTTAAGATAACATTCTACAATCGTTTCCGCATATAGAAACCTAAAATATATTAAATACATATGTAAAATGTCTTTCGTACAATGTGACATACGCAAAAAACAATATTGTAACTCAGTATAGCAAAGAATTTTTACTTTATAAAGAGAAATTAATTTCTATTTTTAAATTATCTTAAAACAGAGTTGTAATATTGTTGAATTTCGAGTTTTCTAAAAACAAAAACAAATGTAGAATGCATCTTCTAGATGGTTATCCAACCAGAGGGGCGTAGAGAGAATTTATTTTGTATAACTTAAAAATAAGAAAAAAAAAGTTGTTGAAATAATATATTTTATTATAATTAAAAATAATAAAAACCGGTCAAGTGCGAGTCGGAGTCGCGCACGCATCGTTCCGTACCATTATCTATAAAAACGGCAAAAAAATCATGTCTCTTATATGGGAGCCCCCCTTATATATTTTATTTATTGTGTTTTTAGTATTTGTTGTTATAGCGGCAACAAAAATACATCATCTGTGAAAATTTCAACTGTCTAACTATCACGGTTCATGAGATACAGCCTGGTGACAGACGGACAGACAGACAGACAGACGGATGGACAGCAAAGTCTTAATAATAGGGTCCCGTTTTACCCTTTGGGTACGGAACTCTAAAAAATATGGTGGCATGAAAATATTTTTTATAATCCGGAGAGGTTCACCAAAGGAAGGAAAACCCTGATCTAGAATAAACCCCCTTCAATATCAATGAAGACAATGTACGAAAAGGAAATACGTCTTCCACAGCACTGTAACCTGAGTAGCGTCGCGGGCGTATAAATCTGAGATTAAAACCTTCCTTATCACAGTCGGTTATTGTCTTTGCTCAACGAGCTATTTCCTACAGTCTCTTACTGTGGGAGGAAATTGATATATTAGATAGGTTCAATGATCTAAGAAAAACTTAAAAGATTCTTAGAGATTAATTTTAATATCCACTTACTTCAAAAGATATATATTTATACATGACTAGGTTAGTGAAAATGGAAAAAAAATTTTTTCCTCTTTTCCATGATAGAAAAATTATGCTTATAATTTTTTTTTCGCATGGAGTGTATTCTAATTATAAAATCGCTTAGCGAGATCGTTGCTATAAATATCTTGCGACATTAACACACAACACCATCTAGTTCTATGGTAAGCTACGATCCCTTTGTTGTGGATACCAGATAGTTGATACACTACACATGTATTCAGTTCTTTTTAACGTTCCACTTCTGGGCACGAGCCTCCCTTCAATACGAGAAGGATCAGGCCATAGTCCACCACGCTGGCCAAGTGCGGGTTGGCGGAGTTCTTTTTTTTCTTCTTTCGTAAACTATTTGTTAGGTTCTCTCAGAAATGCAAGTTTTCTCACGATGTTTTCCTTCGCCGTAAGGCAAGTGGAAAGCATGTTAGAAATGATTCGCACATGGAAATATCAGAGGTGCGAGACCCGGTATTTGAACCCGCTTCATCGGTTTTCCAAGCGAGCGCGTTACCATTGGGCTACCATTGCCTCGAATCATTCCCGTGGGATAGATTTCTTTTTTTTTCTTCACTAGCTAATAATTTATAATAGTTGAAATTTCTGTGTTCCTAATCGTAATTTGTATTTACATTAATTTTGACTTAGTGATGGAATTTTTGTCATAACAAGGAAATGATAAGAATAATTTAAACTAATGATCCATGAATAATCGATCAAACCATCGTCTAACGTCAAATCACCATGAAGTACGGTAATGAATGTAAAAAATTATATTTAGTACATTAAAATACGTTTTAAATTTATTGGACAAATTCGCTTTTAATAGAGAAGTAGGTAGGTAGAAGTAGGTTAAACAGTTGTTGTAAATACTTGTTTTATTTCGTTGTTTTTAATGTCCCAGATGAACTGTCTAATTTAGGACTAAATTGTTAGCGGCAATCTGTACTTACTCGTACACACATATAGATTTTTGTTTCATCTTTTCTTCGTCATCTTTACTTTCATTTTCATACACTTTTCCAATCTTAAGAGATTGGTAGGTTTTTTAATTGAAAAAGAAAAAAAACACTTTTTTTTTGGCTGAATTTGATTCTTTTACCATAGATTGTATAAATTTTTACTTCCCTTCTAATTAAGTAATTTAAATACAATTTGATATTTTTAAAATATCCAGACATTTCTTGGTAAAGGTTATTCTAATAAACAATTAGAGAATAATATATTTAAAAATACAGTAAAAAACATTATTTTGGGTTATCATCCTGTATACGCCTGCGAAGATTCCTGATACAAAAAAGCTATGGTCGTTTGTCTTTTATGCGTTTCTAAACCATTCAAGTATAAGGATGCACCCAAGCGAAGCAAGAGTAAGTCGCTAGTATATACATATAAATAATATAAATAATAAATAGACGGTGCTGTGTGTTAATGTTGGGACATTAACACACAGCACCGTCTAGTTCCATGGTAAGCTACGAGGCTTGTGTTATGGATACCAGATAGTTGATACACTACACATATATAACTTTAAATACATACATATTATAAATATAAACACCCATGACTGGAGTACAAACATTCGTCCTCATCACACAAATGAATGCCTCAGCGGGACTCGAACCCCCGACTGGCACAGCAAGTAGGGTCACTACACTTAGCCAAACGTGTCGTCAATATATACTAAACTACCGTTATTAATTAATATGCATACAGATATAAAAGCTTTTGATGGACAATCAATCTTACTAAAAGCTACCAAAATACACTGCAGTATATTTCCGCTCATAGGCGTGAAAAGGAAGTGTTGCGTCGTATTGAGACCTATAAGGGCATGTAAGTTGTACTGACGGCCTCACCAAATTAAGGGGACCTTGTGAGAAGGCCGAGTGAAATATGTGACTAGGGGTATATTTACTGTAGATGAACTTCATATATGATAATATTTTTTTTTTTCATATAATAAACACGTAATGCCATACAACACATAATAAACTAGCGACTTACTCTCGCTTCGCTCGGGTTCGTCCCTAGGTACGCTTTATTTTTTTGAGTGAAACCCTTATTCTTTTTCTAAAATAAAAGTAGCCTAAGTTACTCCTCATAATATCAGCTATCTGCCAGTGAAAGTTCCGGTAAAATTGGTCCAGCCGTTTCGGAGATTAGCCGGAACAAACAGACAGACAGTCAAAAAATTTAAAAATTGTTTTTTCTTATAAGTACCGTATATAATTCCGTATGCATTTAGTATTAAGCTGTTATTTTGACATCACAAACAGACACTTCTATTTTATTTATCTGTATAGATAAATATATATAAACATAATATGCTTAAAATAGAAAAAAATAACTTGATATTAATTTAGAAGATCAACTATTTAAGATCTTCGCATTATTCGGCATTTTGTCTCTTTTAATTTTTACCTCTGCTAAAAAAAGTGCTTGGTTTTATTTACACATTTTTTTAAAGCTTTGAAATCCATAAGTTACATTCTTTGGCAAGGACAAAGATTGCATGGGGACGGACATAGGTTATTTTCTTTTAACCCCAACCCTACCCTAGAACTTACAACGAGGACAGGTCCGCGGGCATAAGTAAAATACTACATATATCCATACATATAATAAAATTGTAACTAAGCCGAATCTATACATTAAATATTTTTTGGAAAATCTTATTGAAATAGACATTGTCAATACAGAGACCGAATTTAAGGTTTTTAGAATTTTTGTCTATCTGTCTGTCTGTGACCGCATTATGGAACAAATACTGGAGGGATTTTGATGAAATTTGGTATGATGATAGCTGGTTATCCGGGTCAAGATATTTGGAGATGGGATTCAGGATTCTTTTTACTGCGGGAAAATATCTTATCTCTGAGAAATCTATACTAAACGTTAAAACGTAGGTAAGTAGGGACGAACCCGAGTGAGTCGCTAGTACATAATATAATAAATATATGTATATTTCAAGAAATATTCAAGTTAAATTATTCTATTCTCACCAAAATCGTTGGCGCCATATAATTATCGATCGAAGCAGATTCCTTTCGGTTTTCTATGATGTAGGTAAGAACCTCCCACACGACGGCCTTGATTAAAGCGCCATCGGTACGCGGTTAATCTTAGCGCCTTTAGGCCTCTGGATGAATGATCAATTCACTCAATCAAGATAAATACTACCAAAATAATTTATACTGCCTTTTACTATGACTTTGCTGTGGAGTTATTTTTTATCATCTATACTAATATTATAAATGGGAAAGTTTGTGAGGAAGGATGGACGTTTGTTACTCTTTCACACCAGAACGGCTGAACGGATCTGGATGACAAGCACAAAGATAGATTATAGTCTGGAATAGCACATAGGCTACTTTTTATCCTGGAAAAATGTACGGTTCCCGTGGGATAGATTTGTTTCTGTTTAGGGACGAACCCGAAACGAAGTGAAGGTGAGTTAGTTTTAATATTAGTATGGATATTTGTAAATACATACGGTTGTTTAGTAAAAAGATAGTCTATAAGATGCATCTTCTATAAAGTCCGGGTGTTTTATTATTGCATTGGGATTTTAGTAGCGCTAAGCTCATCTTAGTTATTTTTGACCGACTTCGAAAATTAAGTTTTACTTAAGTAAAAGCTTAATTGAAAGATATCTGCGGCAATTGTGATAATGTTTATTTTTTGAATTGTTACTCATGGCTTATAACTCAAGGGTTCCCCCTGATACGTATATTTTAAAAAACTAGTGCTTACTCAGTGTACGGAACTCGATCATAAACATTTTTTTTATTGATAAAAAAAAGAAAATCGGTTAACAAACAGGAAAAGGTACTGAACTGTTTTGTCTTTGTGTGTATTGAATATTCTTTCAAATCAAGCATGATTTGAGATTGAGCAATAGATATTTATATTTTTTTTAATTCTCATTATATAAAACACAATTTTTATACATACAAATAAATATTTAATTATGAACAAACAAACATCTCTCTTTCGTATATACATTAGTATGACTTATGCAATGCTAAGCAGTAAGCACATCACCTACATCATGCTGATGATCAATTAACTTATAAATATTTACAACAGTATAAATCTTATCGTATATTTTACTCGTTTGAAGGAGATCACGGGTTCTATTCTAACAACGACTAAGTTGTCAATATATATTGGTACTTTGGCTTATCTAAACATTTTTTTTTGAATTCAGCCCTTTTTAACGTCCTACTGAGCAGGGGATTTCAATACGAGAGGGATTATACTTCAGATCAAATGAGTGTAGACTTCAGATGTCTTTCAAAAACTTGCTAGCTTCTCTCTGACATTTAGGTTTCCTTCGCAGTAAGGCGAGTGATAATCATGTTGAAAATGATTCCTATAAGAATATTAGATGTGAAACACGGGATTCAAACCTGTTACACTTGATTTCCCAATTGATCGCGTTACGACTCAACTACCACTGTCTAATATTTTCTATACTTTTTAAAGTATCACTGTAATCAGGGCCGTCTTAAGCCATACAGGGGCCGCTGGGCACACAATAATTTGGAGCAATTTTGAAAGGTACAAAATGTGAATAGTAAAAAGAATTAAGTAAACTACAACAATATAAAAAAACTTTATGACGTAAAGACGTCAGTTAATAAAAAATGAAAATAAATGTTGATAAACATAATATTATTCAGTGTATATATAGGATACAGTGCAGTGTATTATAAACTAAAAATTGAGCTTCCATGTAAACGAAAAAGTTGTCTTTTCGTGCCCCTCGTAGGATGGGGGCCCTGGGCACGTGTCCCATGTGCCCTTATGGTAAAGACGGAACTGACCGGCATGTATTATTATTTAAGCTTGTGATTTATGACTTGAGACAAATTCAAACAAAATTAAAGAAAATCTCTCAACATATTTCAGAACGACAAACATACAGACGTATTTAAAGCTTCGCAATACACTATTAATCTGTTTTTTATGTTAACACTATTGCATTAAAACCTTATTCTTATCAAACCTAGCAATCAGTGTTATCGATTTATAGCTTAGCTATGACCGTTATATAGTTACCGAGGTATAATTATCGAGCTAGGCGCCTTTAATGGTCATCGATTATATTACGACATAACCAGATATTTTGCACTACGTACCTAATGTAGATCTATATATATATATATATATATATATATATATATATATATATATATATATATATATATATATATATATATATATATATCACGCCATCACGCGTGAACGGCTAGACCGATTTCACTAATTCTTTTTTGTTGTACTTGTTATTGTCAGGAGAAGGTTCTTACATTAAAAAAAAATTAAGAAAAATGCGCAGGAACTTAGAAAATTTGTATTGGGAAGCGAGCTAGAGACGAACCCGAGCGAAAACAAAATTAATTAATTCATTTGGTTTGAGTTTTTCTTTTCGTTAGACCGTATTTTTTTTTTCTAAAATAAAAGTAGCCTAAGTTACTCCTTATTACATTAGCTATCTGATAGTAGAAGTCCTGTCAAAATCGATCCAGCCATTTCAGAGATTAGCCAGAACAAACAGACAGACATACAAAAATTGTAAAAAATGTTGTTTTGGTATATGTACCGTGTATACATCCATATGCATTTAGTAAGCGTTATTTTAATATTACAAAGAGACACTCCAATTTTATTTATCTGTATAGACTAGCGACGTCCTCTCGCTTCGCTCGAGTGCATCCCTCAGCATGTTTTAATTATTTTTAAGCGGAATCCTAATTCTTTTTCTAAAATAAAAGTAAGCCTAAGTTACTCCTTATAACGTCAGCTATTTGCCATGAAATTCCCGTCAAAATCAGTCCAACCATTTCGGAGATCACCCGAATAAAACAGACAGACAGACAGAGAATAATTTAAAAATTGTGTTTTTCTTATAAGTGTCCTATATAATTTCATACGAATTTAGTAAAAAGCTGTTATTTTGACATTACAAACAGTCACATCAATATTATTTTTCTGTATATATACGTAAGAAACGTTATATTTAGTTGTAAACTAAACCTTAAAAACCATTAAAGCAATAACAATAAAATGACAAATGTAGCAACTAAAATATACAAATCGTTATAAACTTCGTCATCTAACTTACGATTGAGCTCAGGTGTGTTCCAGCAGCCGCATGAATATGCAACACGATTACGTGATTGCTGTTAATTGTTCTATCATTACCTTATAAGGTAATATCTGTAAATCTTAGAAACATTGATATTCAGCAGTAGTTAGATGATTTACTGCCTATTATGGGCATAAGTTATTTGGAGCTTTTTTGAAATTGATTTTTCGGTTAATACTCATTTAGATTTACATACGTGAATATTTGACATTTAAAATAAAACTTTTTTTTTGGATTTTTTCGATTTTTTGAATTCATTTAGATTTTTGGTTCCCGACGTTTTGAATGCTTTTCAGCAATCATGGTTACGGAGATACTAAGGTTTTAGTCGTCTCAAAGCTTATTATACACTAGCGAATCATCCTCGCTTCGCTCGAGTTCGTCTCTAGGTTGATTCCCCATACAAACTTTCATCCCCATTTTCACCCCCTTAAAGGATGATTTCCAGAATAAAAAGTATCTTATGTCCTTCCCAGGGTCTCAAATTATTTTCTTACCAAATTTCATGTAAATCGGTTCAGTAGATCCAGAGATTACCCCCCCACAAACTTTACCTCTTTATAATATTAGTATAGATAGATTCGTTACAGACAGTATCAACTGTAAAAATCTGAAAAGATAGTTTTATTTTAAAATGATTAACGTATTTTTTGCATTAAGGGCCGTGATACAAATATTCATCCCATGGGAATCAAACTTGTGTCTTACGATGCCAAAGTAAGCCAGTCCATATTTATGTATAAAACAGTTACTGTGCCAAAATTAATTCTATAATTTAATTCTCAGGCATAACAAAATAATTAATTATGAATCGCGCATGATATAACATTTATATATTATCAATGCTTCTATGGTGTTGGCGTAATAATGCCAAGGCGAAATCATGGATAATTTACTTGTCTTACTATATATTGTTGTAATGATACCCTCGAGGGAGGTACAGTTATATGAATTGACCGGCGACTCACCCTCGCTCAGTACCTTTTAACGTTTAGTATTTCTCAGAGATGAGATATTTTCCCGCAGTAAAAAGTATCCTACATGTTGACCCGGATAAAAGCTATCATCATACCAAATTTCATTAAAATATTGTATTCAGCCCTTTTTAACGTCCCACTGCTGGGCACGGGCCTCCCTTCAATACGAGGGCGATCAGGCCATAGTCCACTACGCTGGCCAAGTGCGGATTGGCGGACTTCACATGTCTTTTGAAAACTTGCTAGGTTCTCTCAGACATGCAGGTTTCCTCACGATGTTTTCCTTCACCGTAAGGCAAGTGGTAATCATGTTAGAAATGATTCGCGCATGAAAATATCAGAGGTGCGAGACCCGGGATTTGAGCCCGTTTCACTCGGTTTCCCAAGCGAGCGCGTTACCACTGGGCTACCACTGCCAAAATATGTCCAGTGGTTTTCTCGTGATGCGTTCCCAGACTGGCAGATAGACAAATTCTGAAAATAATAGATTCGGCCTCTATATCGATAATAATGACTATTTCAATAAGATTTTCCAAAAAAAAAATTTCATGTACAGATTTGACTCAGTTATCATTTTATTATTGATATGTATAGTAGATATCTATATAAGTCCCATAATACAAATGCGAAAGTTTGGATGGATGAATGTTTGTTAATCACACCAGAACGACTGAACGGATCTGGACGTTTGGTACAGAGATAGATTATAGTCTGGAATAGCACATATGTAGGTTACTTTTTATCCCAGAACAATCCCGGATTCTGGTGGGATATGAGATATCCATATTAATTGTTAAAATCTAACTATAATTTACTACAATTGTACGATACTATTAATGTCCATTGATGTTTATACTGCAATGTTTCGTAGTTTGTTAGTGGGTATGTTTGTATAGATCAAATTTTGCAAGCTATTTTAGAACTACTTCCTCTTATTTTACATAGTTGAAATTTTACATGTGAGTTACGATGACAATGATTTTTAATAATAATATTACCTTATTGAAAGTTATTATTTAGGGTTCTTTAGGGTTGTCTTATCTCTTAAAGATTCTATATTGAGAGATAATTTACAGCCATCTTAAATGTTCTTCAAATTTTAAATCATACATTTGTATTTGTTATATTTCTAAAGATTAAAGAAGTTAAACTAAAGTTAAAAAGTTAAAAGTTAAGAAAGGAAACTTTTATATATTATAATTAGCTACACAGTAAATGATTTTTCTGGGCTTCGATCAATTAAGATCTTGTAAATTTAAACTGATAACAAAATAAGATAACTTTTGTATACATTTTACTAACATTGTATTTTTGGTAAGCTACCAACTTGCAAACTATGCGTAGGCATTGATTAATTTCCTCAGAGATTTCTTAATTTATTGATTACGAACCTTGAATTTATGCGTCACGAAAAAAAACGATGTTTTAATTAATATACTCGAACATCTGTTGTAGTGTAGAGGTGCGGATTCCGACTAACATTCTTCTATAGGTATAGTGGGTTCAATCTCGGAACTCTTTGTGTTACTTTATTACCATTGTATTCAGCCTTTTCCAACATCCCACTGCTGGGCATCCCAATACGAGGGGGATTAAGCCATAGTCCACCATACTGGCCAAGTGCGAGCGAATTGAGCATGTCTTTCAACTCTTGTTAGGTTCTCTCAGACATACAGGTTTCCTCACGATGTTTTACTCCACCGTAAGACAAGTAGCAATCATGTTGTAAATGATATTGCGATAGGATGTTTTATATTATCTTATATATTTAAACGAGCAATTCTTGTATATTTATATCTTTATATCTTTATTTTTTTATTTATTTATACCAGCGATCTCGGAAATGGCTCTAACGATTTCGCTGAAATTTGGTATATGGGGGCTTTCGGGGGCGAAAAATTGATCTAGATTAGTCTCATGTCTGGGAAAACACGTGTTTTCGAGTTTTCATTTCACGGATGTAAGCATCGCGGTCAAGCGGTCAAGGCGCAAGTTAGACAGCACATATGCCCGGGATCGAGTCCCGGTCGGAATATAAAGTTTTTACTTTTGTTTTTTTTTTTTGTATTTATTCAAGTTTTTAGTTTTTTTTTATCTAAAAATACGATACATTAAAAAGAACTCCGCGCTTCGCTCGGAAATTTTATCACCAATAATAAATTGGTGATAAAATTTCAACATATCAAAAGTTCTCATAGATATTAGTAACGCTGTATTACTATCGTATACTATTTCGTTTGTATGTTAAAAGCTAATAGGAAGTACGGGATTAAGTAAAGACAGTACAAGATACAGAATATGAAATTATCTTGTACTTATATAGTATAAGATACAGTGTACCTTGTACTTTGCTTTTGTGTCCCTAGGTGCCTAGGGCTAGCCTATGTAGCCTTTAGGTCATAGCCTATCTGTGTATTAAATTTCGTCCAAATCCGCCCAGCCGTTTCAGCGTGAGAGAGTGACGAACAAACACAAATAAATATTACATATGTTGGGATATTAACACACAACACCATCTAGTTCCATGGTAAGCTGCGAGGCTTGTTTTATGGATACCAGATAGTTGATACACTACATATATATAACTTTTAATATATACAATATACATATTATAAATATAAACACCTATGACTGGAGTGCAAACATTCGTTCTCATTAGACAAGTTAATGCCCCCAGCGGGACTCTAACCCGCGACCGCTGGCACAGCAAGTAGGGTCACTACAAACTGAACCAAACGTGTCGTCAAACATCAAACATGACTCTATTTGAATTATAATGTCACTTGGCTAAGTGTCTATTCCTAAATAATTGATTACTAGCGTATTATCTTTTTACGCTTTAGCGGATACACATATATACATAACAAACTAGGTTAATAATTTAGTTAATAAGTTTTGTTTGATACCTATATTGTTACATTAACAAAAATCAAAATATTTTTTAAACCATATTTTTTTATAATTTTAGTGTTATATCCGGTATATAGACCTCACTTCCAAGCAAACTCATCACCACAGAGCTTCTACTACCTAGAGAATATAATATCTTATTAATCTAACCTAATTTACTTAACAAACTTCATTATACAGAACGTTATCATTACATCTTGCTAACTTGTTTCATAATGTAAATCGTGAATCAAGCTCAAGCTACCTACTGTTTTAACCTAACTAGTGATCGCTCAACGGTCAAAATTCGACGATAATCATTATTAAAAAATTGAGGAAAACAAGTGCGGGTTGGAAAGTCAAATGATAATCATATTGAAAATGATTCGCACATGGATAAATATGTACGAGTGTATAATCGTCTAGTATAAAATACAATATGAGAAAATAATTCGATATACCGAAGTCAGAGTATCATTTTACAGTAAACAGAACGCTGACGAGATGATTATTTCCAAGAACGAGATCCATCACTTATGATACATATATTAAAGGATCTTTATAAATATTTACGTTAGATGTGAATAAAATAAACAATACTTGGTATAATGTTATATTATTTTCTACTAGCCACTTACAGCTTATTCTTTGATAAGGTGGATACCTAGATCCCTTACAGTAAGCCTAGGACCTAGGTGTTACTCCAGGTCATAGTCTATGTACTAAATTTTCATTCAAGTCCGTCCAGCAATTTCAACGTGAAGAAGTAACTATATAGACAGACACACACATACAACCTTTTGTATTTATATTAGTAATTCGTTCGTTCCACACATGCTAAGTGACCATAATCATAATCTGTGATAATCATAAACTATTAAATTATTTATTTATACATATAATAAAAATCTGAGTATTTTAATTCTAATTTCATTATTATCGATACAGAGACCGAATCTATAGTTTTTAGAATTTTTGTCTGTCTGTCTATTTATCTGTGACAGGTTCACGGAAAAACCACTGGAGGGATTTTGATGAACTTTGGTATGATGATGCTGGTTATCCGGGTCAACATACTCGTATGGGATACTTTTTACTGTGGAAAAATATCTCATCTCTGAGAAATCTATACTAAACGTTAAAACGTAAGTAGGGACAAACCCAAGCGGAGCGAGGGTCAGTCGCTAGTATAACATAATGTTAATAATAGTGCAATATACCTAATGTTTTAATTGGTCGCTAACTGCTGTTTGCACAATCGTGGTCGCAGTGTGCGGGCGAACTTAATATTAGCTGTAAGTGCATCAGTAATTTGATTTACAAACTGTGTTATCATTTTAAAATCATTATAATTTATAACGAAACAATTTCCCATTTCACCCTTAGGGATCTAAGTTGTCCCTTAAAAAAGAGTCATGAAAATCGGTTCGCAGTATTTGGCGACGGTATCAAAACAATAATAACTGATTTTGTGATTTATTCATAAATATCTAGTCTGATGCTTATAGTGAACAATCCATGGTCATATATTTATGCTCGTGACTGTACCTACCTTCTTCTTTTTGAATTTGATCAAAAAAATAAATTAAATCACAACAATAAAGAACAAAATATGAATCAAATTATATAATGGCATCAATACAATGGACTAAATTAAATTCGTTACGGGTTTTGTACCGCTGAGAAGTTCCGTACTGGTGATGAAAACGTATACAAACTTCACAATATCTGTTTTTAATAGCGATTAGTTCAATATATAATTGTTATTTTTTTAACCTCGTAGAGATACAATGTCTCAAAACTTGATAGAACAAAAGTCGAATTGTTATGTAGTACTGTAGTCTAAGAAACATCTTTTCAAAGATGAGTCAAAAATTCATTATGATATATTTTCTAGACAAGCAAAAAGTGCGATTTTTTATTGTGGTCATATCAAACTTATGAAATTTTAAATAGTCCCTATAGATTAAGTATCTATATGTAAATAGGCAAGGACAAAACAGTTTACTTTTTTCTCCTCTGTTAGTCAAACGATTTTGTTATTTTTTTGTTTAGTAGCTATTCTTGAGCGTTTTTAACCGACTTCCAAAAAAAGGAGGAGGTTCTCAATTCGACCGTATATATATATATATATATATATATATATATATATATATATATATATATATATATATATATATATATATAGAATAGATACTTAATCAGATTTTTTCGAAGTCGGTGCCAGCCAATACGAATCAAAGCACACAGATGCTAGCAATCTATTCTAAATGAAAACCCCCGTTTAGTTATTTTTTACTTTTCAGTGCCTGGAAGTCGGTTTTTATTTTTTTTTTTTAATAATAGAAAAAAGTTAAAACACTTATTTTTTTACAAATTTAGAAAAATTTAAGACTATGCTTAAACACTTGTTATTTTAACATGTAGTAAAAACTTATAAATACCTACATTAGTATCTAGTGGATCATATCATTTTTTATTTTAATCCACCAGTAATCTGCACTTCCCGCAACAATACAATTCTTGGAATATCTTTCATTCATTTCTGGTATCCATAAGAAAACCTGAAAAAGGTAACATACAAACACACAGATAAACAAACACGCATTTATTATATAAGTACAATAATATTCATATATTAATAATTTAAATATTTATTATATCATTTTTAAAAATTAAACAGCTCAAATTGATTAATGTGAAGCGATATTAAAGCACGTCAGTCAACATTTTTCATCGCATAGATGTTATCCGTGTACAGTAAGCAAAGGTGTTGGCATTCAAAGAACGCGTGGGCTGGCAGCTAGAAATAGGTAATGGTACAAGTTGTAAGCTTATATAATCTTTTTATAGAATGAAAATATATATTTTTGTATAAGTATTTTACGTAAAAGACAGAGAGTGAGAGTGAGAAGAAATAATTTATGCTATTAGCTAGATAGCTAAAAATTTTAGCTATCTAGCTAATAGCATAAATTATTTCTTCTCACTCTCACTCATTTTAAAAAAATTTAAGATTTAGATAAAGAATGAGATAGATACTTGATATTATATATTTTTTTTTATTCCATGTAATTATTTATAGCAGCGTTAAAGTTCTTCTTTAAAAAAAACAGTCATGAGCCGACAGAAGTGAAAACTTAAAACTATAAACAAACAGTTATTATTTTTGGATATTCGAATTAATTGTTTGATCTTAAATTAAAAGGACAATGGGCATTCCGTCCCCAGAGTGTATCAAGTTGAGACATATGTCATTTTGAAGAGCAGAAGAATAGCTTTAATTTATTGTATGACACCAACACTGAGACTCGTGCAGGGAAAGAACTATGAATCATTTAATTTTATCAAACCCGTGAAAGTCTAGAACAGTATGACGTATGTACATCAGTTTAAAGGTCATAATAATAGCTATATTTCATTGTATGTCGCCAAAAGTGAGACAGTTGCATGGATGATGGAAGAACTATGAATTATTTTATTTAATGAAGTTAAGATTACTTTTAGGTTATTTACACTTTTTCATACATTTCCTTGTATTTACAGAAATTGACAAAACACTCAAAGGACTCGATTTTTTTACTTTGACTGTGGCTAGTCTTTCCAGCCGAAACACATCCACTGCTGACATAAGCCTCCCCCAAAGATTTTCACGAATGCCGGTCTTGTGCCATACGCATCCAGTGGGCTCCAGCGTTCTTGACCAAGTTATCGGTTCGCCTTGACGGAGTCCTTCACCTTGGGACTATTGGTCACCCGGAAATAGAATAGGTTACCAGATTTGAGCGTTAACGAGTTGTTCCTTTCTCTTCGAACTTCCAATAACCCTATAATCCAAAATAATATAATTCCAATAACCAATCTTAACCTGCTCAATTCTTCGTCATTTATTCATTCAGCTATCCTGTACAGGGCTGCAAAAGTCACAATATGTGCGAAGGTAAGTGTTAAGAAACACAGACGGCTCGGTACGATATAAAATAATATGTATGAAAATATTGTACAATCTAAATTTTACTGTTTTACTTTCACGAATTTAATAAAATTAAATGATTCATATTTCCTTCCCTGCACGAGTCTCAGTGTTGGTGTCATACAATAAATTGAAGCTATTCTTCTGATCTTTAAAATGACATATGTCTTAACTTGATACACTCTGGGGACGGATCCCATACAAAATTGCCCATTCTCCTTTGTAAATTAAAACTGTTTACATTTATCTGGTTTTGACATTTATCGGCACTCAGAGTGTTAGCGTTAACACGTCACGTGACCGTGTCGATGACGACTTACATGAATTTACTACACATCCAAATCTGCCTATAGAAGTTTTCACTTCAAAAATATTTAAAAATATATGTACAAATGCGACAGAATCTGCAATCAGTTGTTATCTATACTAATATTATAAAGAGGAAGGATTGGATTGTTTGTTTGTTTGTTTGCACCGAATAGGCTTCGAAACTACTGAACCGATTAAGATGAAATTTGGTAAGAAGGTAGTTTGAAACCCAGAAAAGGATATAGGATAGTTTTTATTCCGGAAAACATCTCTTAAGGGAGTAAAAATGGGGATTAAAGTTTGTATGGGGAATCAACCTAGGGACGAACCTGAGCGAAGCGAGGGTGAGCCGCTAGTTTGAAATAAAACATTACTGCGGTTACCAGAAACTAATATTAAAAAAATAGAGATTATTTTTTTTAATTTTTGTTTAATGTTTGATCTATGTTCTACTATTCAGATTATTTTTACAGAGAAGCAATAATACATAAATATACGAGCAGAGCCGCGGGCAAAAGCAACTATATAATTTTCTTAAATTTATTTTAACCTATCCGATAACCAGCTACCATCATACTAAATTTCATCAAAATCCTTCCAGTGGTTTTTCCGTAATGCGGTAACAGACAGACAGACGAAAATTCTAAAAACTGTAGATTGGGCCTTTATATCGATAAACATGACTACTCCAATAAGATTTTCAAAAAAATATTTAATTTACAGATTCGGCTCAGTTACAATTTTATTATATGTATAAATTGAAGAGTTTGCGTCGCTTACATCTTGTACTTGTTAAGTTGTCCAATTATGCCGATCGCATTGGCTGTAAGGACACCGGGTACACGACTTCGATGAAATTTTAGAAATTCACTTCTACAAAGGAAATAGATACTAATATTTTATTAACTAAGGCCGAACGTAATTACAATTTAAAGACAATGAATAAATTAATTAATTTTTATAATTGACATGTTTGTCGTTAATACCTTCCTGGATTTACGCGAATATTTGACATTTTAAATAACCTTAGTATCTCCCGTGACCATGTTTGTTGTAAACCATTCGAAACGTTTGGAACCAAAAATCAAAATAAATCTACGAAAAACCCCGAAAAGAAAATATAGTTTTATTTAACATTTTTGTCATTACTTTACTGATCTGATAATTGTATTTTAAATGAGCTGATTCAACAGACTTTGCCCTGTCCAAATTCAAAAACACTTTTAACTTTTCCAGAATTTCCAAATTTGGGCAAATTTTTCATTTTAATCCATAAAAACAATATTGAACCTAAAAAATTATCTAAATGGTCCATTCTCATGTGTTCAGTTTTATTTTATTTATATAGACTAGCGACTAAACCTTCGCTCCGCTCGGGTTCGTCCCTATTTACATTTTAACGTTTTGTATAGATTTCTTAGAGATGAGATATTTTCCCGCAGTAAAATGTATCCTATATGTTGACCCGGATAACCAGCTATCATCATACCAAATTTCATCAAAATCTGTCCAGTTTTTTTCTCGTGATGCGGTCACAGACAGACAGACAGACAAAAATTCTAAAAACTATAAATTCAGCCTCTGTTTGTTAATAATGACAATTTCAATAAGATTTTTCAAAAAATGTTTAATGTACAGATTCGACTCAGAATTTTATTATATGTATAAATTTTAAAAACTGACTTGATATTATACAACTGTGTAAACACATCGAATAGTAAAATATATAGAAATTAAATTATATTTTCCATAAGTTTCTTCCGAGATCTGTATTAGTCTAATACAAAAGTGACATTGAAATGAATCATCAAAAAAACACACAGCTTACTAAACACTCACAAAAATATTTTACCAAGTAGAACTACTGTATAATATAAACATTTTTACTAACATTATTAAAATTTACTTTCATTAGAAAGTATAACAAAGCTGCATACAAAATGTATGGTAATCGTCGGTGCCTTTTGAGGATTGCGTGATGTCGCACAGCGTCAAGGGATCACGAATCAAGATAGGAATATGTACTATACACCCGGCATATAACAACAATGGCATTTATAGTTTTACAGTAAGCTCTAATTCTGATACACGAACTATGCATTAGCAAGCTGTTGTGATTCGGCAACATCCGAAGTGGAAATGACGATGGACATTCGATTCTTACTAAACTAAGGGCTTTTTAAATAAAACTATCTTTTCGGATTATTTCGCGGATTTATTTTGATTTTTGATTTCCAATGTTTTGAATGCTTTACAGCAATCATGGTTACGGCAAAAAGTTACATTACGAAATGATTTCAAAAAAAAATACACAAAAATGGCACTAAAGTACCTTACAATATTTCAAAATTTTAATTTTAAACATTCTTTGTAATCTTAATAAGTTTTATAATTGAGTATTAAAAGAGATAGTAGATGGTTTTATTTAAAATGCCAAATGTTCGTGTAAATCTAAGAGAATATTATATGTATAAGATATTTTGTGTCCCCACAGAAAATATGGAGAGTCGAGTGGGCCTGGACTACATAGTAGAGCACGCGGAGTACGCGGGCAAATTAGCTGCTGCGCTCACTTCTCCTACCGCTGCTGTTAAGAAACAGGTAAGAAATTCATTTTATTTCACAACCACACTATATGTGTATGTATGTTGGGATATTAACACACAGCACCATCTAGTTCCATAGTAAGCTACGAGGCCTGTGTTATGAATACCAGATATAACTTTTAATACACCTATGACTGGAGTACAAACATTCGTGCTCATCACACAAATGAATGCCCCCAGCGGGACTCGAACCGGCGACCGCTGGCACAGCAAGTAGAGTCACTACAAACTGAGCCAAACGTGTTGTCAAATATTGTCGTTCATTATTCCATAACCTTTACATTTTTGTGGTACACTTTACGGAAAAACTATCACACTTTTAGGTTCGGGCTTTAACATAGTAATTTAGATTCATGTCTAGTTTTTTTTTTTTTTTGGCTATAACACTTTTACATGGTTATTAGAAAATAAGAGTTAATCTGAAGTACGCTAGCAACATCACTGATAAAAATTGTAAATTAACATAGATTCTAGACATTACAAATCTATTGATGTTAAGAAAATTATGTTTTTCCTGCAATATGAAGGAGACTAACAAGCATATGGGCTATCTCAAAGTTAGTACTAAGTAGTTTTAAATGGATAATGTATTTTTTTAATTGTGTATGTAAAATGCATTATTTCAAAGACTAAGAAAAACACAATGTAAACTAGGTACATTATATGTAAAATTATGTTTACAGTTTTATAGTTTTTTTCTTGACTAACAAGCAAACTCATAATAATAAAGTAATCAAACACTCATGGACAGTTTTTCTGAAACCAAGTGAAGGGGCTCCAAATTCCGGGTCTAACATCTATGACATTTTTATGTTTACAACAATTTCAATATGAAGAAGGAAAATATCGTAAGGAAACCTAATGTCTAAAAGAACTTAGCAAGTTTTCGAAAGACATGTGAAGTCCTTCAACCCGCCAGCGTGGTGGTTTATGGCCTGATCGTTCTGATTGAAGGCCCATACCCAACAGGAGAACGTACAAAAAAGCTGAAAACATTGTATTTTTACCAATTTTACAGGTTTTCGAGTTACTTTCGGCGTTATGCGTATACAATGCTGATGGCTACGCGAGAGCGGTGGACACACTCGATAGATATAAGGTATTACAAAATTTTACTTCTTACATATGCACTAAAATTAAGTAATAGGATATGCATTATCCAATTCATGCTTGGCATGTTCTATAATCATTTATTGTAATAATTTTTGTCTGTTTGTATTGTCGTGCATTACTCGAGAATATCCCTGGTTTGATGGATTTTAATATTAATTTTAAAAGTATAGTTGAGTCAATTTTAAAAGATTTTTATTTATAAATATGTACAAACAGTAATTTTATATTTATTTCATACGTGTATAGTATATTTTTAAATTTTCTGAAGATCTAAAAAAACAATTGGAACTGAGTTGTACAAAATTATATCGGCATATTACTGACACTTGTGTTGTGTTAAATACGTCGTTTATTTAAGGCGTAACCATAGGGTGTAATAATCATTTACTCAGACAACTGACTCAATAGAGATCATGAACTAAAAAAGTATTTAATTGACACTCCGGTCTTTGACACTAAAATAGAATAGCTAAGTTGTTTGTTTAGATACTAGTGACTTACCCTCGAGTGCGTACCTAACCTTTTAATTTTTTTGCGCGGAACCCTAATTCTTTTTTAAAATAAAAGTAGCCTAAGCTACTCTTTACAACATCAGCTTCTGCCTGTGATAGTCCCATCAAAATCGGTCCAGCCATTTTGGAGATTAGCCGAAACAAAGAGACAGTTTTTTTTTTTAAATATTTTTTTTTGCGTACCGTAGGTATATACTTTTATATGCTTTTAGTAAGAAGCTGTTTTCATCAACTTTATTTATTTGTATTGTATAGATTATATACATATCTGTATTTGTACATAGCTTCATTAGGTTTTTATTTCTTTTGATCTTTTTATTTATTACTATGAATGAAGCGTATGTGTCGCGTCATTTTACAAAAGGCAAAAGGTTGCTGGTTTATAAAATGTCGAAGGCAAATAGAGCTTTTGAACTTAATTCATTTCACCGTTTGTAACTTATTTAAAAGTAAATAAAAGGCTATAGAATCAGTCATTTTACAAAACAGCTGGGCTATGTAAAACACGTGTTACATTCGATATTGCATTATGTTAAGTTAAAATTCAAGCTTAATGACAGATTCAACTCCGATTATGGTAGATGATAAGCGAGCGAAGCGTAGCTCCCACCTTAGCCTTCTATTTAGGTTTTAACTTGAACCCAGAAACTCTAAGTGCAGTGACAATCCAACGTTTTACAATTTACCTTTTGACGGCGCCGTTTGTATACGACGAATTATATGATATAATGCAAGATATACACGAACTAAACTACGTAAGACCTAGGCCCCTAAGGTTTTATTAGTATGTATATTAGTATGAATTAAATTTTTTTAGTGTTCATATTTTATATATTTTAATTATAATTTATTAATTATATTTATTAATAATAAATTTTAATAATTATTCATATTTTTTTATAACATCTAGGTTCTAAAAGGAGAACGCTACCGATTCTCAGTAGTGGTGGAAGAATTAAAAAACGCTACTACAATAGATTACAAAACTGCGCTCGTTGCGTTTATTAATTGTCTAATCATATCTGCGACTCGACTGCCCGACAGGATCCGAGTGAGGAATGAGTTTATTGGTAAGTTTTTATATTAAATGTTACAAAAAGCTTGCTGATTTTTATGTTACCTGTCAATTCAACATGGTGTCTACGTGACATTTAGGGCCGCTCCACACTATAGTGCCGATATAACAATACTTTACCAGACCATTATCGGACCGAGAACGGACTGTTTTCGGCACTATAGTGTGAAGCGGCCCTTATTATTATATGTAGATACGTGGTTCAGTTAACATCATGCCTTATTTTTTTTTGTATATGATTTTTTTTCATTTAACACTTGAATATTTTATAACACTTTAAAGCTTCGATCAACAATACTACTGTTGATCGAAGCTTTGAAGATGCGAAAGAGGTATACCCCGCAAGGGATATAGTGTGAAATTTGGATGTGTGTGCTTGTACGTGTGTATGTTTGTGTAAGTTCTTAAAAAATATGAGTATTACTAAGTGGAACTAAACGAAGTCATTTCTGGGTTATTACCTATCTACTTATAAAAATTACCTATTTTTATTAATTTGACACGCGAGTGGAGCCAAAGGCAACTAGCTAGCTAGCTAGCTAGGCACTAGCTGCAACTAAGAACATGGAAACTTTAATAATAATTGGAAAAATAATTATGTTCAATAATAATATTTTTATGAACAATGAATCGAAATGACTCTGGCCACTACAAAACTACTACGAGTATTATCAACATAAAAAAAACGTTATAGTGTTTCTAATTAATTGTTATGACGAAATTTCATTTTAATGGTTTTGTCAAAACAAGTTGCTGCGTATTTGTACATTTCGAACAGACCTAAATACTTAATGAGATTTAACGATACTATTATTATTTTGCAGGACTTGGACTGCTTCCAACACTTAGTAACCTAAGGTGAGTCTATTTAACTGTTTTAAATACTGTAGATTCCTATACTTGTTATATGTAAGCCTATAGATTATATTATTTGTTTAGAAATACCTAATGTAATTAATATATACCTATATAAAAATTATTTATAATAATAATATCACCTCCTTAAGGGATGATATCCAGAATAAAAAACATCCTATATCCTTTCCAGGGTCTCAAAGTATATTCTTAATAAATCATCTAATTCAGTCTAGTAATTTTTGAGTTTTTCACGCCAGAATGGCTGAACGGATCTGGATGAAATTTGGCACAAATATAGATTATAGTCTGGAATAACACATTACTACTGCTACTTTTTATCCCGGAAAAATGTACGGTTCCCGTGGAATAGGTTTGTATTTGTTTTGCTAGAGGCGAACTCAGGCGAGTTAGTTAAATAAAAGTAGCCTAAGTTACTCATTATATTGTCAGCTATCTGCCTGTGAAAGTCCCTTAAAATTGGCCCAGCCCTTTCGGAGATTAGCCAGAACAAACAGACAGACAGACAGACAAAAAATTAAAAAATTGTGTTTTTCTTATAAGTACCGTATATTGCCCTATGCATTTAGTATAAAGCTGTTTTTTTGATATTACAAACAGACACTTCAATTATATTTATCTGTATTATTTGTGTCTATAAACCTATTTATGACGTTGTATCGCAAGTAGCAATGTAGAAAACATCCTTACTTGCTCTGATACGGGACAAGCCAAGATACTGTGGCAAAAGCCTACCTCATAATTTTTTATAAAAATATGTATGATGAAGAATGAAATTAATGATATGGACAAATTACGATATTTTTATATTATACTTCCTATTAAAAAAAACCTAAATAAACAGTAGTATATGTGTCACTATTGTTGTGTTAAAGTACTTATGACCGACATCAAAAACTGAGTGTGTAAAATGTTATATTACGTTCTATTTTGACCAATTGTGAATAGATTCTATGATTTTTTAATGCATGTTAATAATAAAATAAATAAATATTGGGACATTAACACACATCACCATCTAGTTCCATGGTAAGCTACGAGGCTTGTGTTATGGATACCAGATAGTTGATACACTACACATATATAACTTTAAATATATACATATTATAAACTAAAACCCCCATGACTGAAGTACAAATATTCGTGCTCATCATGCAATGCCTTCAGCGGGACTCGAATCCGCGACCGCTTGCACAGTAAATAGAGTCACTACTAACTGAGCAACTGAGAAATTCTTAAATGAAAACTGCCTAATTTGATAAAATAATATCAATCAACAACATTAAGTAGTGAAACACCAAAAAAAAACTACTAAAACATTTCAAAACTTTAACATTAGATTCTGTAAAAAATAATATATGAGTTTCTAAAGCAATCTACTTCTTAAGTGGGTACTTTACAATTTAATGAAAACAGCAACACACAAAATTACTGTTAGCTGTCCCATTAGTCAACTAAAATCTCAATCCAGAATGAAATCTAGTTTGTAATTATTTTGCAATTTTCCTACAAATATTTTTAAGACAACATAGTATATATACATATAATAAATAGTATATATATATATATATATATATATATATATATATATATATATATATATATATATATATGAGAAAAACTATTATAGGGGATCTTCATTAATTTGATTGTCTGTGCGTTTGTGCGCGCTAATCTTAGAAACGGCTTAACCGATTTGGGTGCGGTTTTCACTAATGTATTTTGGTAATCTTTACTTAACATTTAGTATTTGTTTTATTTCAATCGGTTCCTAAATAAAAAAGTTATGTCAATTTAAAGAATCATCTAGGTGAGCCGCTAATACCTACATAGTTTTTAAAAACACTTTCCAAAGAAACTTGTAAAATTACAAAATTATCTTTGCATTATGTTTGTACCTATTCAAGAAGTTTAGGATTAAATACATTATAGACTAGCGCCTCACCCTCGCTCTGCTCGGGTTCGGCTCTAGGTTTTAACGTTAACGTTTTAAAGGTTAGTATAGATTTATCAGAGATAAGATATTTTCACGCATTAAAAAGTATCCTATATGTTGACCCTGTTGAGCTATCATCATACCAAATTTCATCAAAATCCGTCCTGTGGTTTTCTCGTGATGCGTTCCCAGACAGATAGACAGACAAAAATTCTAAAAACTATAGATTCACCCGAGGTCAAAGAACACATAGCTGATGTGAAACACCGCCGTAATACAACATCTGCTGTCTGCAAACATAGTCAGGACCGCCCAAGCCATTATATTCGCTTCGATAGACCCCAAATCCTCGCGAAAGAAAATCGATATCGCCCTAGAATGATTCGGGAAGCCATAGAAATTAAAAAACATCCAAATTTCAATAGAGAAGATGGCTGGGTACTACCATCGTCGTGGGATCCTGTTATTAATATTATAAAATCTAATAATAAAATTAAACATAACAGACAGTTAGATGTAGTAAGTTCTTACTGTGTGGATCAAAATAACAGTACTTCAAATTAATATTTTACATTTTTAAATGTAATTCTTAATTAATTTTAATTCTCTAAAGTAGACATAGAACAATAATGTGGCTTAAATAATTAATATTTTATCTACCTTTATGGGTTATAAATATAATAATGGTAACACTAAAAATATAGATTATTAAACAATAATGCAATAATAAGTTTTCTAAAAAATTGAAATGATAATAGCTAAAATTATATAAATAATACTCCTTATTTCAAGTATAAAATTAAAATTATAAAAATGTTTAAAATTAAAATTAACAAATATTGTAAGGTACTTTGATGCCAATTTTCAATATTTTGAATTCATTTTTGTTAATTGTGGGTAGGCTGTCTGTAACAACTATATAATACTTTTGAGACATCTGACACCTTAGTCTCTCCCGTGACCATGATTGCTGTAAAGCAATCGAAACGTCGGGAAACAAAAATCAAAATAAATCCGCGAAAAAATCCGAAAAGATAGTTTTATTTAAAACAATGAACTTAAAGCTAACCACAAATAAAGCAAATATTTCATAGCAATTAATCGTTCCGGTCTAAAGTCCGCGCAGTCCAGTAAAACAACAAAAAAAGCTGCGCGTGGGCAGATATGTTTCGAACCAAATATGGCGAGATCATGAATAATCACTAAGTATGACCGATCCGATTAAAATAATTATTAACTATCGATTTGTTATTGATGTATTTATAAAAACGTGCATAAAAACACTGTGTGCTTAATTTATTAAATGTAAAGGTTTTTTATAACGTTTTTATGTACAATTATATTTTTTTTCCTCAACTGATTTTTTGTCTTTTTTTGTCTACTGAATCTTACACAAAGTTTGTATACGCGGGTATTTATTTGGATTTGTCTCAAAGTACACAAATAGAAAACTGTTAGATTCAGCTGAATCTTATTTAATTTTAGATACTTAGGAGAGCTAGTCTTAAATATTATTAACTAACTTCAACAATACCACTTCCTATTTGAAATCACTTCCTATGTATTAATTTTTAAACTAAAAGGCTTTACTTCAATAAATATTCTTATATAAATGAAAACAAATCAACACTTATTTTGAATTTACGCCCAAACCCAAAGGTATACCTATATATACATAATACATATATAACATATATTACTATATCATATGCTATAAATAATATTATATACCCTTCTTTGTCCACCCTTCTTCCCAGTTTAGCTGGGATCGGGTCTCCTTGTATGATTGCGCCAGAGAATTCTACTCTGGCTTGTCTGTGCACTCAGGTTGTCTCACTTTAATGTCGTTAAATAATATTATATACTGTACTATATAATATTATATTCAGCCTTTTTAGCTGGGCACGGGCCTCCCTTCCATACGCGGGGTATCAAGCCATAGTCCAACACGCTGACCAAGTGCAGGCTGGCGTACTGCACATGTCTTTCGAAAACTTGCTAAGTTCTTTCAGACATGCAGGTTTCCTCACGATGTTTTCCTTTACCGTAAGACAAGTGCTAATCATGTTAGAAATGATTCGCAGATGAAATATCAGAGGTGCGAGACCCGGGATTTGAACCCGCTTCACTCGGTTTCCCAAACGAGCGCGTTACCATTAGGCTACCACTGTCACTACTATTAACTAAATATAATTATTTCAATCAGGCATGAAGCTGCCAGTCACCCAAACCTCGGAGTCCAGCTCGACGTGTTCGAGGAGCAGCGTGAAAGCGACGAGGCGCAAGGTCCTGGCGGAATCAACCTCAACTCCCATTTAGACGTGTTTTATGCTATTTTGAAACAGGTAGATCCTTTGAAAATGGGAATGTAGCTTTATATACTCTTTTTACCGCCTACAGTCTACATATCGACACCTACAAGGAATACCTAAGTAATAAGTAAGGAAGGAATAAGTTAGGAAGCATATGATATATTGTAAGTCATTATTGTAGAATATTTGGTCTTAAAATGTTTTGCTATTCAAGTTTCAATTTTATTTGTAATCATAAAAAATAATCTTGGTCACGGCACAATCTATCGGGTACAACTATAACTAACCTCAAAAATAGACATGAAACTTTTATCAAAATCGATCAAACCGATTGAAGGAGGAGGATTGCGAGCACAGGCAAGGCAGAACTTTTTATTTAAAGAGATTGGTCTACAAAAAAAGGCGTAGGAAGGCTGTCAAATAAAGGACTACAGTGATAATTTTTTATTTCAAGTGTTTAATATTAAGTAAAAGGGACAAGCGCAAGCGTAAGCAAATCTATACTGATATTATAAAGCTGAAGAGTTTGTTTGTTTTTTTGAACGCGATAAACTCAGGAAGTACTTATCCGATTTGAAAAATTCTTTTTGCGTTAGATAGCCCGTTAACTGAGGAAGGTTATAGGCTATATATCATCCCAGAAAAATGTACGGTTCTCGTAGGATAGGTTTGTTTTTGTCTAGCGACGAACCCGAGCGAAGCGAGGGTGAGTCGCTAGTAGGTTAATACAATTTCTTCTCACGGAAACAGCTTGTTTCATCGGGACATATTCGTTTAGATTATGCGTTTAGATTATTTAGATTAATTTATATTAGATTGAGTTGTCTATATCCGCCTCCATAATAAACTGTCCTTAAGTCAAACGAATACTTTGGTTTTGAAAGAAGTAAAAAAAAAAAATTAAATGTATAGGTACTTAGTTATTACTGTACAAATCATGTCCGCGTGTAATTTTGGCAAGAATGCTAGCCGCATTCCTACGCTAAATGGCTATGCCAATTTTTTGGGCGAAAAACGAGCCAACTCTTGTGTCACCAGTAGAGCCGGTAAGAAGATGTGTTATGTCTGTCTGTCTTTTTTAATTTTCACATAGAAATTATGTGCAATGTACATACATATGTATGTATGTATGTATGTATGTATGTATGTATGTATGTATGTATGTATGTATGTATGTATGTATGTATGTATGTATATACATATGTAATCGAATGTGGCATGTTTGTTGCCACTGCTTGTGTGTTCAAATCTTTTACGAATTTCTGTCTGCCATATATATTATACTTGTTATCAATTAATTATATTATAACCAATAATATGAACATCCCCAGGTATCTGATACACCCCAAGAGATCCCATTCCTGAGCATTCTACAGCATTTACTGCGGATAGATCCGAAGGAACCCGTCAGTGACATCGTGTGGGACACGGCTGAGACCCTGGTACATAGGGCCACGTTGCTAGAAACGAGAGAAGATGCTGCAAAATTGCTAAGAGCACCAAGTGTTCAGGTATAAGAGAGCCTACAGCTTTATATTTGCTTTTCATCGAAATAAAAAATGCTGTAAAAATCTATTTATAATATTCTAAATATTTCTTACTAAGAAAAGAAAACAAATCTATCCCACGAAAACCATATGTTTTCCAGGATAAAAATTTACCTATATGATATTCCAGACTATAATCTATATCTGTTCCAAATTTCATCCAGATCCGTTCAGCCGTTCTGGCGTAAATGAGTAACAAACATCCATCCAAGCTTTCGAATTTATAATATTAATAATGGGATTTGCTTATTGTTTTTCTTCCAATCAATGTGATTTATGTTTTTTTTTATATTGTAAAAATAAAAGATGGAATGTACTTGTATTGTATTCACGCGTTTAAGTCCCGTAGTGTAATGATTATATGAACTTTTTAGTTAAAAATGATTTATTTCAGGCAAAAATGGGCTGTACGTGTCAGCATAGAGACCTATCTGGATCAAATAGGAAACAAAGCTTGCAAAGAGCACTATCTCCTCCGCCGCCTCCGCCTGCGCCTGCGCCTCCACCTGGTAAGCTGTTAATATAATATATATTAATCTTAAGTTCCTTGAAACTATTTAAACAATACTATGTTATAATATTAAATGAGAAATTCTTGTATATCGAGATCAAAGATTGAAAGTATATTATATATACATATATCAAAATAATGTTGCGCATGCCTTATTCAAGAAATGCCAGACTTCAATGAAATTTATTATTAGCATCAAAGTTCATACAAACAATATAGAGATCAAATGAGAAGCAATAGAGAGAGAGAGAGAGAGAGAGAGAGATGTTGGCAAAGGTGCTAATCTCTCTTCCAGCCAACCTGTGGAATTAAGAAACAGTTTTAAAAAGAGAACTAAAATAATATAGATAATGTAAATTGGAATTATAAATAACTTATTTATTAAGCAAAATAGAAAATGATAGTCAAAATACATAATTAAACTTATCTTTTTTCTTTCAGCAATGCCTCCACCCTTACCACCAGCACCCCCTGCACCCGCACCACCCCCCGCGCCCCCCATCCCCCGAGGAGCCCCACCACCGCCACCCCTTGCGACATTGTCCCCACCACCACCCCCCACAAACATCAAACTACCGCAACAAGAGATACCATTGCCCAAAACAAAAATGAAGACCATCAATTGGAATAAAATTCCTAATAACAAAGTGAGTTAATCTAAATACTTCTATTATTAGCAACAATTTTATTTTTAGATATATTAGGAGCTTTGAAATATTAACTTTGAAAAATGAAAAAAGACTCAGGAAAAGAAATAATGTAAAGTAACTTTGTCCCACTAACAAATAATGAGACTAAGTTCTTTTAAAATACTCGTAAGCAAGTTTGCATTGTTCCAAAAAGAAGTAGAAGTAAAAAAAGAAGTAGATTATGAAAAAGAAGTAACAATTATTTTATTACGTATAAAGAAATAATATATTATTTTAATACATGTTAATATTTGTAGGTAATCGGTCAAAACAACATTTGGTCAATCGTAGCATCGAGTCACAAGCACTCTCCTAAATCAGAGCTGGACTGGAGCGAGATCGAAGGCCTATTCTGTCAACAAGTAAGTTTTTACATTCAAAATTTGAAGAAAATTCCAGCTTTTTTCGCCCCAACGGTCTTCCTTAAGAGTAGGTCACGAGAATATCCTCTATCCCGGTGAGGTAGCAGGCAAATATATATGAGAAAAACTAAATTATAACTACGACACGTTTGGCTCAGTTTATAGTAAGCCTGCAATGACAGCGGTAGGTGGGTTCAAGTCCTGCTAGAGTCTGGCATTCATTTTTGTGATGAGCACGAATGTTTATACTCCAGCCATGAGTGTTTATATTTATAATATGTATGTATTTAAAAGTTATACATGTTTAGTATAACAACTATCTGGTATCCATAACACAAGCCTCGCAGCTTACCATGGAACTTAGTGCTGTGTATTAATGTCCCAGCATATTTATATTTATTTATATTCATAATATTTCTGTAATTTTTAGGTACAACCTACGGGATCAGCAGGGTCGTCACCGCGTTTAGGGCGAAGCCCTATTTGCGACAGTTCAGGGGAGCGGAAACCGAGGAAAGAGCCGTCTGAAATCACACTCTTGGATGGAAAAAGGAGTTTGAATGTCAACATATTCCTGAAGCAATTCCGAAGGTAAGGATTTTTAAACATAAACCCAAACTCAATATTTTTACTATCTATCTGTCTGTTTAATCAGAAATCTGGATCTAAATATTTTAGAATAAAATGGTACGATATTCAGTAAATATTATCATATCCTTTTAACTGATGAGATAAAGAAGTTTTACATAAATATTAGAATACCTAAATCAACGGATCAGTTTCTTTAAAGGCTTAAAAACTACAATTGTCAATCAAACACGATAATAACCGATTAAACTAGCCCAATCTCAAAAAATCCCAGGCCAAAGAGACAATTACCAACAAAATGTACTCATTATTTAACAGTTCCAACGAAGATATCATCCAATTGATAAGAGAAGGCTCACATGATGACATCGGCACAGAAAAACTCCGTGGACTTCTCAAAATCCTGCCAGAGATAGATGAGTGTGAAATGTTGAAAGCCTTCAGCGGTGACGTCACTAAACTGGGCAATGCAGAGAAATTCCTTTTACAGCTCATTCAGTTACCCAAGTAAGTAGACTGTAAGAAATAAGACTTGGTCAAATATGAGTTAGGTGGTTGGGTTGATATAAGTTGGTCACCAAAGGCTTTATACTACCACTGAATATAATTATACTACTAATATAAATGCGAGAGTTTGTATGTCTGTTTGTTTGTTACTTCTTGACGTTAAAATAGCTGAACGGATTTCGATGAAATTCAGTACACATATATACTATGACTCAGGCTATTGCCAGTTAATATAGTTAGCCAAAAGATGGCGCTACGTGTATATAATGTTTGGTAATTACAAACTAAGTGTAAGTTATAAAAAAAACATAAATAATATAAAATTGAATATTGTACTCGTTACAGCTATAAATTACGAATAGAATGCATGCTTCTTAAAGAAGAATGGGCTTCCACTGCTGGGTATTTGGAGAGTGCTATCAACGCCATTCTCGTGGCAGGAGATGACCTCATGTCATCCAGAGCCATACAGGTGTGTATATTAATAATATAATTATATTGTATTCAGCCCTTTTTAACGTCCCGCTGCTGGGCACGGACCACCTAAATAATTGGTTTAAGGAAATGATATACGAATTTGTGTTTAGACAACTTGACCGGTGGTAGGACTCTGTCAGGCCTGAGGAGTCCGACTGGATGGGTACCACCCCCTTATCTATTTCTGCCGCCAAGCAACAATGATTGCATTGTTGTGTTCCGGTTTGAAGGATAAGGTAGCCAGCGCAATTACAGGCGAGAGGCATAACATCTTAGTCCTCACAGTGATAACGTACCGGCGGTTCTGCAGTATTGTTACGTAAAACCTAAGTGCATGAACCGTAGGTGTTATGGGCGATAGGTATCGCTTTCCATCAGGTGGACTGTCTGCTCGTTTGTCACTGAGTACCAAAAAAACCAATTAGAATTTACGATTTTTGAGTTTTATTCTTTAGTTTCACTTAACGTCACATGTTGACGTCAATTTTAGTAGAGATATTTGTTAGGAAATGTGTATCTGTTTCTTTTTTTTTTATAGTTACATTACATCCACAGGCTTTAATTGCCCGTGTCCTTTTTATACATTTTTTTTTGGCGATTACATGTTTTTTTTTTTACTCAGAGCCAGCTGTACTTAAAGCTATAGATTAAATGACGTGGTCCGACACTGACTGGTTATTGATGAAGTGTATCTATGTTTTATATCAATGATATATTTATAATATTTTTAGGAGGTCCTGTACATAGCTCTGATCGCGGGCAACTTCCTGAACGCGGGCGGCTACGCGGGCGGCGCGGCCGGCGTCAAGCTGTCCTCGCTGCAGAAGCTGTCCGACATCCGCGCCAACAAGCCCGGCATGAACCTCATGCATTATGTCGCTTTGGTAAGAAGTTTATCTATATATATATAAAAGGCAAAAGTGATTGACTGATGTATCAACGCACAGGCCAAACCCTTAAGGCTAGAAAATTGAAATTTCGCACACGTATTCCTCATATGACGAAGTCATCCACTAAGGAAGGATTTTTCAAAATTCAACCCCCAAGGGGGTGAAATAGGCGATAAAATTTTGTATGAAACTTTTTATTCCTTGGACATATTTGTGTGAAATTTCGCATTTTTCGTATTTTGATCGAACGCAAAGCCGCGAGTTCTTTTATTTGTTTTGTATGTAAACAGTTTGATCCTTATAATTGACTCTATCGGTTGATGCTATGTCGTCAAAAAAAACAGGTTCGAATCTCGGCTATGACAATTAACTAAAAGTAACTTTTCACAAAAATGATAACGTTTTGAAATTATGTATATACTTCTTTCTTTTCTTCTTCAAGAAATTATGAGAGTAAAATTTTTACGTCGCGCGTGCACACCGACAGCCAAAAAGTGACACGATAAGTTAGCTGATAACTCATTTATTTTTATTAATTTATCATTCCTTTTACAAACAGAGAGTTGTGACATACGGCATGAAATCTTTAGCTATTTTTGTACTCTTACGCCAAAAAAGTATAATTTCTTACATAAGTACACACACACGTTATTTTATTTTATTTTAAAAAAACCTGTCACCACATTCACTTAGGTATATCATAATTTAAAATGTAGTACAAAATTAAAATTTAACACAACAATGTTATTATTATATAAATATTAATATCTTAATTACATATTCCAGCAAGCTGAACGTAAGAACAAAGAGTTGGTACACTTCGCTGACGACATCAGAGTGTTAGAAGAAGCATCTAAAGCGAGTGTTGAACAATTGCATAATGAAATAAACACACTGTCTCAGCGAATAGCTGCGTTGAAGAAAGACATACAAGCGACCACGCAACATGATATTAGGGAGCAAATGGGAGACTTTTTACAGGTAAGAAACTAGTAGCAATAAATATCTTAAAATACACTTATACGTGAAAACAATAACGTACTTCTGACCGATTTCGGCCACAGCGGCCAATCTTATTGAAACTATGGCTTGTCTGGATTCTGGAGGAGCAACACATGAGATATTATAGAGTATACGCGTAAAAACAACGTGCTTTTTATTTTTTTAATTCCAAGTCCGATGTGATGATAATTCAACATAAATGAGAGATCAGCCTCAGCACGGGGGTGAAACATATCCAACTACCCAACTTTGGGATATTACGGAGAATTTCTTGAAAAGAAAACTAAATACTGCGAACAAAATAATAACAACAAATAATAGCTCTTTTGTAGAACAATCAATTCAGATCCATCTGTACATTATCTACTAGACAATTATATTATAAAACTAGCGACTCACGCTCGCTTCGCTCGCATTCGTCCCTAGGTACGTTTTCACTCTTGGATATGTTTATACATAAATAGAAGCTTGCTACTTCTAAGATATTCATTTAAATTATATAGCGATTTACGTTACGTACGTACGTTATTGCGTACGCCGTACGCGGATTTTGTATACAATTTTATGGGTTTTAATTTTTTTTCGCGAAACCCTGATTCTTTTTCTCAAATAAAAGTAGCCCAAGTTACTCCTTGTAACATCAGCTATCTGCCAGTTAAAATTCCGTCAAATCGGTCTAGCTGTTTCGGAGATTAGCCGGAACAAACAGACAGACAGACAGACAAAAATTGTAAAAAATGTTGTTTTGGTATATGTACCGTGTATACATTCATATGCATTTAGTAAAAAGCGGTTATTTTAATATTACAAACAGACATTCCAATTTTATTTATCTGTATTGATAGTTCTAAACCTAAGTTGGGCTAAATTGTAACTTTTAGTTGTTAAACTATAAGCTATAATTTTATGATATATTTTCAATCAGGTTGCAGAAAGAGAAATTTCAGCGTTAAACAAAGATATGGAAGAAGTGGAAAGCATGAGGAAACAACTTGCTGAATTCTTCTGTGAGGACCCTGTCTCCTTTAAACTTGAGGAGTGCTTTAAGGTATGACATTATAAATTATTGTATTAGTCTGTCATTATGTTTCATAACGTAATATATATGTAAATATTATTTTATAATTATATTATATTGATTCGATCCTTATAACTTCCTACTGCTGGGCACTTCAATACGAGGTTAACCATCATGCAAGTAAAAAGTGGTTTAGCGGACTAACTTGTTAGGTTTTATCAGAAATGTATTTCATCGTAATGTTTAGCAAGTGGCAAAAGGTACGAGACCCGGAATTCGAACCCGCTTCATTCATCCCGTTTGTATTCAAAATGAGCGTGCGGTCTCATCAGAAACAAAAAAAGTTAGTTCAATTATGTATCAATAGATGGCATTAATATTCTTTAGTTTTGCAATTTATGCAAATTTATTAAATTAGTTTAATATCTGTGGTATATATATGTATGTACATCCTAGCGACTGGCTTTGCTTAGGTTCGTCCCTAGTGAAAAACAAAAACAAATCTATCCCACGGAAACTGTCAATTTTTCCGGGATAAAACGTAGCCTATGTGCAATTTAAAACTATAATCTATTTCTATGCCAAATTTCACCCAGATCTGTTCAGCCGTTCTGGCGTGATTGAGTAACAAACATCCATCCAAACTTTCGCTTTTACAATATTAACTAGCGGCTCACCCTGGCTTTGTTCGGGTTCGCCTCTAGGAAAACAAAAAATCACTTTCCCACGGGAACCGTACATTTTTCCGGGACAAAAAGCCTATGTATTATTCCAGACTATAATCTATCTCTGTGCCAAATTTCATCCAGATCTGTTCAGCCGTTCTAGCGTGAAAGAGTAACAAACATCCATACATACTCACAAACTTTCACATTTATAATATTAGTATACCTGGATAATATTAATGGGATAAATATATCATTTGCAGACATTCGTGACATTCTGCAGCAAGTTCCGCTCCGCGGTGACGGACAACGAGCGGCGCAAGGCTCACGAGGAGCAGGCGGCGGCGCGGCGCCGCGCGCGCGACCACGCGGCCGTCGTCACCAAGGCTAGGGCTGGTATGTATCGGAATATCCCACAAACTGTTGACACTTCCACCAACTACTACTTATTACATTTGTATTCAGTCTGTCTAATATCCCACTGCTGGGGTCGGGCTTCCCTTTAATATGAAGTGATCAGGCTATAGTCCACCATACTGGCCAGTTGCAGATTGGCGGACTCGATAATTTCCTTCACTTTAAGAAAAGTTGTAATCATGTTGGAAATAATTCGCATATGAAAATATCAGAGATGCGAGACCTGGGATTTGAATCCGCTTCACTCTGCTTCCCTAGCGAGCACATTACTACTGGGCTACCACCACCATCGTATTAGATTTACCTTTTAATAATTTAAAGGTGCAATTAAAAATATATTACTGAATAAATATTACTATAACTCATAACTGCGAAGTTTTCTAAAAAGATCCAGAGATTAACAAGTTCAAACAAACAAAATCTTTAGCTTATTATTAATTACTAGCGACTCACCCTCGCTTTGCTTCGGGTTCGTCCCTAGACAGAACCAAATCTATCCCACGGGAACTGTACATTTTTCCGGGATGATATAGAGCCTATAACCTTCCTCAGTTAACGGGCTATCTAATGCAAAAGGAATTTTTCAAATCGGATTAATAGTTCCTGAGATTATCACGTTCAACCAAACAAACAAACAAACAAACTCTTCTGCTTTATAATATTAGTATAGATAGATGTCTATTGGTATAGATATCTATGATCCCATGAATACGTTCAAACATTTTCTGTATATTTTATGTATACTTTTAGGCGGTAGTGTATGCAGTACGCCGGTATCGGAGTGTGAATCTCTTATGGAGTCCCTTCTGCTGGACATACGAAATGGGCTCGGTAGAAGATCTTTGAGGAAACCTCACGACCCTTCGCCCTCTCCAGGTAATACAAATTACTATTTTTAAAACACGTGCGTTGTTTATAAATCGTTCCTTAAAAATTCACACCGGCTTTGAAGTCACATTGCATGGAGAGTATTCTCCTAGATTCAAGGAAAATCACCCATTTCAAGGTGACCCTAATAGAAATGCTTCTGGCATTTTTACGGGAAACCCCAATAACTCTTTTTAGCACTAGCCAATGGATTTATTATAATATTCTTTTTCAAACACACATTACATATTGTATAGTCTCAAATTAGGTTACTGCGACGTTTGACTATTGTCTGAAAAACAGACTTTTCTATTATTTTTTATTGTACCACTTTGCCAGATGCTTATTTCTTTATTTTACCACTTTTCCAGAAGTTTATTACTTTATTTTATCACTTTTCCAGATGTAACCCCCACGGGGAGCCTGCGCCGCCGCAGCCGCGCCAGCCCCGGGGACGACGAGGACGGTTTACTTGAGTTCTTGAGACACTCCTCGCCCGCCAACGAACTGCGTGAAAGAAACGCCTGGGGTAGCCTTGGTATGATAGAACTCCTTGTAATACTTTTTTAAATAAATAAAAATATACTTTTTTCATTTATACACTTATCTGTATCCGTATTAATATTATAAATGTGAAAGTTTGTGAGTATTGATGTTTGTTACTCTTTCACGCCAGAACGGCTGGATAGATCTAGATGAAATTTGGCACAGAGATAGATTATAGTTTGGAATAACACATAGGTTACTTTTTATCCCGGAAAAATGTACGGTTCCCGAGCGAAGCGAGGGTGAGCCGCTAGTATAAAATACTTTCACCTTTTGAAGATAATATTAATTACTCATTTCTAGTATTTACTTCGTGTCTGTCACTGTTTCTAAAGTAATGATGAATATTTTGATTCTCTGCATCCCTTTTTATTGAAGGAGAGGACCGTGCCTAATGGTGGAATGTTAATAACGCTGAATTATTAAGAAGCTTAAAATGTCAATACTCTGTAATCCTATTAACTTTCTTTCGAATGATAGTTGAGGTGTATTGCCCTAATTATTGTGTTATTTGGTAAAAAAATTACAATATTTCTTAAATTTGCATTCCAGATCGTTCCTGGTCCCGACGTGGCCCAGTACGCGCTCGCCTTGAGATACCCGACAGAGAGAGGACCGGCGAGCGTCCCTCTTCCCCCTCTCCTTCTCCCTCTCCCTCCCCCTCTCCGCGCGTCGCACCCCTCACCCCCTCTCCACCCTCGCCTGCTGTCCCTGAAGCACCACCTAAGCCTAAGTGAGTTATTTGTATAATATACGTAGATATATACTATACATAGGTATTTAATGATTTCCAGGCCGATTTTCGCCATGGCGACCAATCTCACTGAGACTAGCTAGCGTTGGAGATACCTATTGTATTTCACCGCGTGTACGCACAGACACAACGTGTACTCTTTATTCCTTTTTAATATTCCATGACTGATATTACTGGTGAAAGTTATGTACAGGACTCATGTCTTTACGTGCTTTACCTCGGTAAGGTGAAACATCGCTAACTACCCAAATTCGAGATGTTACTGAAAATGTCTTAATTAAACTTACCCCGATCCAAGATTAGAGCTCAGGAACACCGGATTTGCAGCTGTACATGGGAACCACTAGATCACCCATTTGATATTATAAAAGGCAAATTGATAAAAAGAATATTAATATCTAAGCTCAATTTCTCAATCAACTCATTTTTCTTATTTCCTCCATCACATAAAAAAAACGTAAAACCCTATATACATAACTAACCCGTTATCCCCAGGGAATGGCGACAGAAGATCGAGTCGTGGCTGCGCGCTAACAGCGAGGAGGAGCGCTCGCCGCGGCCGCGCGCGCGCCCCGCGCACCGGCGCTCCTTGGAAAACGACTCCGGTATGTTATTTTGCCTGTCCATAACATGAGTTTACGACTTCTGTATATTACTTTAAGTGGCTAGAACCTAATTTTTAGTCTGCTACACGTAACCAAAACCTAACTAACCTGATTTGTTTTTGAAAGAAACAAATGTATTGACGGCACGTTTGGCTCAGAGTCAGTAGGGTCACTTGTAGTGACCCTACTTGCTGTGCCAGCGTCGCGGGTTCGAATCCCGCTGGGGGCATTCATTTGTATGATGAGTACGAATGAGTACTCCAGTCATGGATGTTTATATTTATAATATGTATGTATTTAAAGTTATATATGTGTAGTGTATCAACTATCTGGTATCCATAACACATGCCTCGTAACTTACCATGGAACTAGATGGTGCTGTGTGTTAATGTCCCAACATATTTATTTATTATTTATTTAATGTATGATATCTAACAACCCTGGCTTAGAGAGTGGGGGACTGTGACCTGATTATTATATTCTTTACATAGTTAAATCCTGATTAACCTAACTTATTTTTGAAAGTGAGAAACGTAAGAACTCCACCAATCCCGATTTAGGCAAAGTCTTGAGGAAAGATTGAGGAAAGTTTCTTTTTAAAAGATCTGAAGTCCACCAACCCGTATTTGAACAACTCCATCCTGACGTAAAAATAAAATGTAGCACGTCTCTCTATAGATTTTTTGTATTAAACTCAAAACCGAATAAATTTATATAAATTGGGATAAGATCTGTCGGGTCAGCAGATTTACAATATTTATAAATCTATCATTCCCAAACATGACTATTTTCAATATAACCATGCCTTTTAACAATATTTTTAAAATACTACATGTATGGTGCAGAGAGCGAGCGCAGCACGACGCTGGACAGCGTGGCGGAGTCGCGCGCGGAGTGGCGCCCCGCCGTCACCGACACCGACCTCGTGCGCGCCATCGAGGCCGTGGAAGGTGGGTCATACATACATACATACATACATACATACATACATACATACATACATACATACATACATACATACATACATACATACATACATACATACATACATACATACATACATACATACATTCATATATGCATACATATTACATTAATGATTACTTTTTAACTAAAATGGTATACTGAAGGAAAATAGAAACCAAAACAGTCGAAAAATAAAAATCAAAATAAGTAAATCCGCGAAAAAACGGAAAAGATTTTTTATTAAGAGTTGAAGTTTTATTCAAAACAATTAAGTAATTCAAAATTAATTTTAAATATTTTTTTCATGGGAAATTTTTCTTTCGTATATATTATTTGTTTAAAAATGCTTGTTTTATAAACATGATAAGTGGGTTACAATTAACGAAAATATCGTAAGTAGTTTGTTTGTTTGTCATTATTATACAAATGGAATACTATTCCCAAATCGAGTACCTTCGTTGTCTGAGTACTAAATAATCATAACAATCTATACTAATATATTTTGTATTTTTATCTAAAATAACTTATCTTTATTATTAAAATTCTTAAATTAATTGTCAAACAGTTAATAAAATTAAAATATACAATATCTATTAATAATATAAAACTATTTACCCACAGATGTTCAACCAAAAACAAAAGATAGCAGGCTACCATGGAGGAAGACAGAAGAAAACGAAGAGATGAGGCGACTTAGAAGACAACGATCACGCCCACAAATTGATTCCCCTCAACCACTAGTGTCTATCACTGAGGAGGAAAAACGAAAATTACCCGACATCACTGTGACCATTGCTAAAGAAACAAAACCAGAAAAATCAGATAGAGTTGAAATAGATTCTGATAACATTGAAACACCTCCTGTACATAGAAAAATGTTTAATCCACCCCCCGAAAGAGAACCCTGTAGAAAGTTCCAACCATCACTATCAAACGAGAAAGTGTCCAGAGAAACAGAAATGAAAGATCTATGTCAAGAAATATTAGGTGACGGACAATTCGATAGATTCTCAGCTGCCAGGAGGACGAGAAGATACAAACGAACACCCGAATCTAGCTCACCTGAAGAAGAAAAAAAACCAGAAAGCCCAGAACTGACTGCGGAAACTCAAGTGATCAGACCTTCCAAATTAGATATCCAAACTTCATACCCAATTGATACTCCTAAGGAAGTAACAAAGCCAGTGGAAGAACCAGTTAAAGATGAGAAAGAAGTTAGGTTAAAACGTTGGCAGGACAGATTAAAAAGCCAAAGTACACAAAGCACAGAAAAACCAACCAAAGATAATAAATCCGTGCCATACTCGAGAATGAGGCGGCAAACGTCTATCAATCAGGAAGATGTACAAAAAGCCATAAGAGAGCTAAAATCACCCACACAGACCCCTACAGGAGTTTGGTCGAGGAATGCATATAGAAAATCTATGAATGCTAAGATAGATAAAGTGCCTATAGAAAGAACGACATCCCCTCGAATACCAAAAGTGAAAAGTGAACACGAACTAAATGATGAAGGGTTCGAAGAAACGCAAAGTCTTAACTCAGAAAGCGCGTCCCAAGGAGCATCGTCTGGATGCAACATGGAATGTGAATCTCCAATTCCTAAAAAGACGGAAATTCCAAAGAAAATTCCAACCAAAGACACAAAAGCGCCGCCGCGGACCCCATTAGACCCGAAGCGAGCATTCTCAAAACGCGCGAGCTCTTTGCGAGTTGAAAGATCAACATCTCGAGCTTCACTTCGAAGTTCGAGATCTTCTTTGAACAGCTCAGTTTCTGTGGCAACTGTGAAAAAGGCCCCCACTCCAGTGAAACCAGTACCAAAACCGGTGCCAAAACCGGTATCCAGAATGCCAGCGTCAAGGTCCTCATCGAGTGGCAGTTCTGTGGGTGTTCCACGACCACCTCTAAAAACTAAAACGTCTGGCTTTATGAGACCCACTCAAGCTTCCAAAGGAAGAGGAACAACTCAAACTGGATTGAAAATGAAATAAACCAAATATTGGAATGACATAAAAAATGGCTTTAGTTTTTTTGGTTCAGCCATTATTACACCAGTATATAAATAGTATTACGATCAATATTAAAATAACAATAAAAATATTATTGGAATCTTCAGATAAAAGGCGAATCTCAAACGATCTGAAGGTTTCAATGACTGATATTTAGTCGTAAGTCTAATAAGATCTGTAAAAAGTATTTGGCCCGTACGTTTTTTTTCTTTAATTTATAAAAAAAATCCAAATTAATTAGTTTTACGTTTCTTTAACATTGTGCCACGAATTAGTACGGGTAAACGTTATTATAGTACCAGTGAATATATTTTAGTGCGAAATTTGATTTTAGGCAATTTTTTTCTACTTTTTTTTATATTTTACTAATGTAATGGTCTTAAAAAAATCTAAATTTTTCCGTCCAAACTCCATTGCATTTTTCGAACTACCCACAAAAAAAAAAAAAATCTACCAATTTTGCACTTTTAAGATAATAGATTGTATATTCATATAATAAACGATCTGATTTTTGTACGTAAATATTTTTATATAGTCACAAAGCATGGTTCTAATAAATGTAAGTTTAACACCAGTGTCTTATTCTACGTGTTTATATTTACTAAAAGAAATAAATTTATATTCGACAATAACTAATGTTGTTTCATTTAAAACTAATTTTTAGTGTAATCAAATGGTTTAAGAGATGTCTGTCTGATAAAAAATATTAAAATTATATTTTTTTTGTTTTTGATAACTATGTATTTTTTCACTTTATAGAATTTCTATCTCGATAAAGTAGACAATATCTGCAATTTCGAGTTTTTAACTATATTATAGATTAAACTTATAATGTTTTAAATCTGATAGAAATTGTATGTACCTTTTTAACGTCCCACTGCTGGGCGTGGGCCTTCCTTCAATGCGAGAGGCATCAGACCATAGTCCGCCATGGTGGACAAGTGCAGGGCGGACAGAGCATATCTTACAAAAACTAGCTAAGTTCTCTCAGACATGCAGGTTACCTCACGATGTTTTCCTTCACCTTAAGACAAATGGTAATCATGTCGGAAATGATTCGCACATATCAGAGGTACGAGACTCGGGATTTGAACCCGCTTCACTCGGTTTCCCAAGCGAGCGCGTTACCACTGGGCTACCACTGCCTTAAAAGAAGTTATATGGATGAAGAATTTTTTTTTGTGATAAATATTTGCTTTTTTAGCAGAAGAAGGTATTATCATAACTAAAGTACAATTTTTGACAAAATAAAATTCATTTTTCTTAGAATAATAACGTTTAATAAATACATACATTCAATAAACATTCAATATAAATTAGTAATACTGTACGTTTTATTATCTTAGAGATATACTTAGGAATACGTATACCCACCATGGAACTAAGATACGTTATGGGTATTTTATTAAAATATATTTTAGTAAAATATCTATTTTACATATGTATGTTCATAAGAGCCCTCCGTCGACGAGTTCAATAACTAAGTCAGTCATTTTCTTCCTGCAAGCCTCGTTGGAAGTCCACACTGGTTTAACACAATTGCTTATTACATGCGATGGGGTCACCTCACTTTCCTAAAATTTTAATAAAATAATAAATAACAAATCGAAATCTCTACATATTTTTTTTAAATAAACAATAAAAGATTAAAAGATACTTTTTAAATATAAACAACAATCGGCTTTGCGGTATTAATTTAAACACATTCTGTTCCGCAATTAAAATACGAATAGTTTAAATGGTTGCTTTTATATATATATACAAAAACTACTGAATAGATTTTTAAAAAACTTTACAATAATATAGTTCGTACATCAGAATAACAAATAGGCTACTTTTTATTCCGGAAAAATGTACGGTTCCCGTGGGATAGATTTGTTTTTGTTCGTCTAGAGGCGAACCCGAGCAAAGCGAGGGTGAGCCGCTATAAGAAATAATATTATACCTTCTCTTGATAAAGATTAGGCGCCTCATTGCTGTCACATGTCATAATAGGGTACATGTCCAACGCAAGTCCTAAACCGAAGCGACTGCTGGTCTTGAATTCCTCTAGTAACCTGAAATATTGGTAATAATTTTAGTAATCCCATCATCCCATAAATAGGTATTATAAATGCGAAAGTTTGGATGGATGGATGTTTGTTACTTAAAGCACTCCAGAACGGCTACACGGATCTGAATGTTTGGCACAGATATATATTATAGTCTGGAATAGTACAAAGGTTACTTTTTATCCCGAAAAAATGTAGTTCTCGTGGGATAGATTTGTTTTTTTTATTCACTAGGGACGAACCCGAGCGCAGTGAGGGTGGGTCGCTAGTAGCATACATGTACATAAAGAAAATCAGCAGATTTGTATCTTCTTACAATTAGTTCTTAAATCGGTTAAAAATATTTTCATCACATGACGTTTGTGTCTCCTCGGAGAGCACATAAAAGTGTCGGTCCTATAAATAACTGATCGTATCGAATCGTCCTCCCACCCGAATTTGAGAGTGACAGAAATAGAGAATGCACTTATGTCTGCGCGCACGTTTGGTCACTATAATATCTCCTGCGCAGATAGCTAGTCTCAGTGGGAGCGACCGCCGTAACGAAAATCACTTAGAAGGATATTACAGTATACTTACATATCGTAGAGCGTCTCCCTATCTAAAACATTTCCATCACTCATCTCCAACAACCTATCGTGGAGTTCATCTGAGTAGAACCGCAATAAGGCAGGAGTATGCTCTGCTCGTTGCTGCCTTTCCAAACAAAGGTAAATGAGATACGCGAGGTCCAAACCAGGGGACGCGTAACGTGCGAGCTGAAAATCTACTATGAACATCTGAAATACAAAAGCAAACTATCATTTTAATAAATAAGTTTAACTTTAATTTCTATTGTGATCTACGCATTTCGTGAATATTAGAAAATATTCACATCTTGATAATTAATGCATGAAACAGTAAACGTAGGGCCAGATTTAAAAATGTAAGGTCATTAAGGTAAATAGGGAATGGATGTCCCTAATCATATTGCAAAAGAATTAAAGAAGTTCTTTCGAGATTTCTTGTCTTCTTTGCGGATTTATTAATTTCACATAAACAAATTAATTTTTAACACTTAGATACTCGAATAGCCCCATGACTGTTATCTCGTTTATACTCTTCATACTATGAGTAAACATATAATATTAATATAGGAAAAGCGAGAATTTAAATAAAAAGTTAATAACCTCTGCTAACTCCCCATCCAGAAATCTGAACAGCATATTGTTCGTCCAGCAATCTCCATGGCATATCACTGCTAGTGGTTCTCTGGGAGCTACCATATCCACCATAGATTGAAAAAAGGTATCTTCACTACAAAATTGCTTGAAGGGTGTCAAATATTTTTCCTTATCAGGTGAATCGTGGAGTTCTCCTTCTACCATTGCTATTGCATTTCGTGTTGCTTCACTATAGTAGCTCCTATAGTAATCTTCGTTTTCGGAGACGAAAAATACTAGAAAATAGAAAAAAGTTACATATACTTCAGTGGTTTTAAACTATAACAACAGAAAGAATCATAGTTACCTTCAGATATGCCATCTTGTATATTCAACAACTCATAAAAACCTTCTGGGTCATAATACTTCATAGCTAGAGACAAAGCATGGAAGTGTGATAAGTGTTTTAGCACAAAATAGCACTGCTCTATAGTCAACCCCTTCCTCCTATCAGGCATTACACACCCCAACTCTTTTAAATCTTTCAAAATAACTAAATCATTCTGTGCCAAGTAACATTTTGGTATAGCTTTAAAGGGATGAGCAACTTTCCATTGGCTTTGAAATTTCGACAGAGCTGGCCAAATTTTATTGTAAAATGCTACTTCATTGCAAAATAACTCGTCGCTTTTGAAGGCTTCTCGTCGTAAGATACTTTCAGGCAAGCATTTGTAAACGATTGAGCCTTCCCATGGCTCGATGATCTCGGTAGTGCCATCTTCTTCTATAGTTTTACGAGACCCCTTCAAAGTTACCCGATATACCATTGAAGTGTAATTGTCACCACGTTTTGAACCAGGCGCGCCCTAAAACATAGCTTATTTTAATTTTAGTAACGTAATTGTATTAGATTATGGTATCCTACTTTTGCACTGATATATAGTTTATGGGTCGGAAAATAACATAAGAACACATTTTATTCTGGTATTAAAAATGTCGTTCGTATGATTTTGGTTATAGCGGCGGTTAGGCATTTGCACGGGGCTTATACAGTATTCTTCGACGACTTTGAATGTATCTGTTTAGGCTCTTTTTACTTTTTAGTGTCTTGTTTAGTGTCTCTGAATAATTTAGATATTTTATATTAGTGATCTCATTACGGCCGAAAATCAACTATAATTCATTAAGGTTTAAATAAATATGTTAAAAGCTAGCGACTCACCCTCGCTTCGCTCGGGTTCGTCCCTAAGTTGCTTCCCCATACAAACTGTCACCCCCATTTTCACTCCCTTAAGGGATGATTTCCGTGATAAAAATTAGGTGATAATTCCCAGAGTCTCAGATTATCATCTTACCAAATCTCATCTAAATCGGTTCAGTAGTTTCTGAGCCTATTCGTTACAAACAAAAAAACAATTTTTACTCTTTATATTATTAGAATAGATAAATCTCTTAATATTTATCAAAAGAAAATATTTGTAATCTCTGAAACTACCCATTCCTAACATTCATTCACTAATGATAAGCTACATTATCGCCGAGTGCCTTCATGCTATCTTTTATATCGATAAAAATTTGTTTCACTGTCAGAAGGCATTGTTTTACTTTAATTGAAGAAAAGAACTGACCATCAAATGAATATGAAATAAAGCAATTAAATGTATCAAAGGCAAAAAGACACTCGCTAGTAGACTATAAAATGTAAAAAGATTTTTTTAAATCTAATCCATAGTATCAGAGAACATAAGATTAACAAGTGCAGATAAACAAAAACACTTCACTTTTATATATTAACATCAAATGACAAAATTATGACGGTAACTTCTAAAAATAACTATCACTGCAATTTTTAGGAGCGGAATAATTACATATACCTAAATAAATTTCACGAAGTAACCAACCCGCACTCGGTTAGCGTGTTGGACTATAGTCTGATCACCCTCGAATTGAAGAGAGGTCCATGCCCAGCAGTGGGACCCTAAAAAGGCTGAATAGTGATAATAAAAACTCTAACTATGCCAAAGCTCATAGTCCTCGTATGCGAAATATGCTTTAAAAAGCGGTACAAAGTTTTTTCTTTACGTGCAACATATAATATCTATACTAAGATAACATCGTATTTTATGGCTATATCCTCCGGTTGCAGCCACTTACTTTGAATTATCAGTAACAAATATCAACATTTAAACACTATACAATTATGAAAGGTCATCTAATTACAAAATTAATAGGAATTAAAGTGAATATTATATTATGATATTCAGTTTATATTTAACTACGGCTTACCCTCCCTTCGTTCGGGATCATCGCTAGTGAACCACTCTATCCCACGGGAACCTTACATATAGATAAAAAGTAACCTATGTGCTATTCCAGACTATAATCTATCTCTGTGCCAAATTTCATCCAGATCCGTTCAGCCGTTCTGGCGTGAAAGAGTAACAAACATCCATCCAATCAAAACTTTCGCATTTATATAGTAGTAAGTTTTAAGTAATATTTTGTTACATTTTTTACTTTTATGTAAAATTGATTAATAAGTAATGGGATCGTGTTTTCGTTACTTAACGCTGGAACGGCTGGACATATTAGAATAAAATTTAGTATACAGATAGGTTTTTTCCTGGACATTAACACAGCACCATCTAGTTCAATGGTAAGCTACGAGGTGTGTGTTATGGATACCAGATAGTTGATACACTACACATATATAACTTTAAGTACATAGGTACATATTATAGATATAATTTATAAACCCATGACTGGAGTACAAACATTCGTGCTCATCACACAAATGAATGACCCCAGCGGGAGTCGAACCCGCGACCGCTGGCATAGAAAGTAGTGCCCTCAATATGACTCGGGAGTAACACATGGGCTATGTACGACGTACGTGTATATAATATATACATACTATACACCTAAAAACAAACAGAAACGAAACGGGATAAATACTTGTTTATCCCATAACAGTTTAAACTTTATAGAATTTTCGAGGGGGACGGCGCGTACGCAGTCCCCACTACCAAAAATTACGCGTCCGAGTTATCCGCATTAGGGATAATCGCAGAGGTCAACCCAGCCGCAGTGCAATGGAAGGGCCTCGCTCTGGGGGAACCGCCTTCTTGATCACGGTGTCCCCTACGCCAGGTAAGTATGAGTTGCTTATTGTATGACAAAAGGGTCATTGTTTGCGAGAAAATCTAGACAGCGCGATTCAGGAATCGAGTGATATGGTACAGCGCCATCTGTTGAGTATTCATGGAAGTGTTGCGAAATGAAAAGTTTTTATTACTTGCAACATTTATTATATTATACCGAAATAATATTTACTTTTATAATGATTTAATGTTAGACAATGTGAAGTTTACTATTCATAATTTGATTATAAAATTGTAACAGTACTGTATAATGTTTGAGTAAATTTAATAATTTTTTTTTTTTCATATTGTGGCGTGCTTGGAATTCATTTTCTCGTTTCTTATATTAAGAGAATAATAATATATAGTAAATTGAATAAAAAACTATTTAGTAAGAATAATAAAAAGTGAAATAAAAAAAATATTATTAAAATGTTATAAAATAGTTTTAAAATAGTATAAAGTTTAAAATGGTATACAGTGTTATTTACCTCAAAATCGTGAATGACCACATCTGGATATTCGTCCTTTAGAAGATTTTGTAAAAATTCCAAGTTAATACATGTCATGGTGTCGTTATAGATTTAGGATGCCAACTGGATAGCCTGGAAGCAGTACCCGACACTACCGGTTGCAATCACTGTTTATTCGTGATTGGTTCGAAAGGTTGACAATAATTTTATGGGTTTAGTTTTTACTTATATTTTGCCACAGCCTTGCTTATGAGCACAGAATTGATGAAAGATATTAGAATGGTAATCACGCGTAATTTGTATGGGAACCACTGTCGCCACTCATCCCTTCTTGATATTTTTACTACACGCGCAAGTCAAATAAACACAAGCATTCGCACACATTTAACGCAACCTTTAACGCAGCCCTGTAATTAGTAAACACATAGATAATTAGTGTTGCGTCTGTTCTGTGCAAAATCAAGTAAAATTATTAGTGGTTGAAAATAAAAAATGCTATCGATATTTTGTCGATAATTTATGTCAGCGTATTAAAATAAATTTTGTATAATATTTGCTTTTTACAACAGTTATTAAAAACACATTTTATAAACGAATTATCTTTAATTCAATTTAAAAATAAAATAAAACAATGTTTAACTTCTAATAAATGTATTACAGACATATATATAGTGTTATCTAGTACCTACATTCATATCATATGTCTCTTTTAACAATTTTAGATTTTTTTATAAAAACAAGTAAATAAAAAGAATATAAGTACAATGAAACTTACCAAAGAACTGGTTTCCAGATTTTTTTAATAATAAAATCATTTTCACTAAAATGCTTAGAGCATATAGCACTGGACTTTGTCGAAAACCAGTTTTCCCTGCCCGTCACGTCAATCCATTGTTCTTGTATGGAAGGTTCTTTAGGAAACCTAAAAGTATTTTTTGATATTACCAAATCATGCACGTGATATTTTTAGGTAGGTAATATATAAAATTGGTTTTTTCTTATTTCTAAAATAAACCTGTATATAAACTTTAAATTAGCCAAAGAAAGCATTCAATCACATTATTATACAAAAATCATTGTCTTGTCGATTATTTTGTCTTACAACAAAAACCATCACTATTATAATATACAAAAGCGAATCATCGCAATGCAAGCAATGAAAAAGTGTGGGTTTCGCAGAGAACGCTATCCATTGCAGACAACGATCGCGCGTTGCTTTGATTATGCGCATGCATAGCGAGCAATGTATATTGTTTGTTTTAGCTTATTACAATAGTATCGTTTGTTTTGAATTTTGTAATCGTTGCTACATTTTTGAAACTAAAGAGATATTCATTATTATTTTTGACTTACCGATGAAAAGATATACCTCCTCGATCGATAGTTGAAGTTTGACTTTTTGTCTTGCAAGTAAGTAATAATAGCACAACACGGCAATATAACACTATTTATCGCAGCTCCGTACCCGACGCACTCTAAACACGAACTACAAGCGGTGCACGCATGAATCGGTTCAAGTATGATTGTTTAATCATAGTTGCGGCGCGGCTGTCACGCCCACATTACCCTTCCAGCCTTTTTTACCTATTCCGTGCTTATGAGTATAGTAATATATGGTACATTTAAAAAAATCGTTCATTCATACTCATTAAGCCGTTATGGCGTAAAGAAGTAACACAAACATACACTCACTAACTCACTCATAAATTAATGTAATGTGAAGTTATTTTTTTTTTCTTTTTATTATGATGCCTTTAAACATGATATCTATAAATAACTGCTTTGGATGTCTAATAGATAGCATGTATAGCTTCAGATCCGGAGGTCCTGGATTCGAGTGTCGAGGCGGGCCAAATTTAATCACTGAGTTTTTCTGTTAAAGATATTCTCAGTAGTATCGTATAGTAAAGCCGTCGTTCCTGTGCCTTAACTTTCACTGGTCGTGTGGAAGTATCGTCCCATCGGACTTTGAGAGAAAAAGGAATAGACAGTGTATCTTTGTCTACTCGTACACTTATACACTATAATATCCTGCGCATCTAGTTAGTCCCAAAGAAATTGGCCGCCGTGACCGAAATCAGTCAGGAAGACATTATTATTATTATTATTATTTATTTATTAATGTTAAATACAGTGATTTTACCCATGATCCATTCTCATGTATATATGTTAAAAATATACGTTAAATATCATATTTCCAATTATTAAATAAGACAATGTCTCCGAAATACAAAAATAATGCAGTTCCTACACAACAGGGACTCATCATTGAATTGTTACTGCAGTGGGGTCGCTTAAATTGAATAATCTGTCACGTCATTACCGACATTCTACCCTCTCTAGTTCTATGTATGCGATCCCGCACTTAATACTTAAATTAATAATTTTGCTTCGCAAATTGCACTACCTATGTGATAATGTAATAAATTATTAATCCGGTTATATTGTGAAAAAATATTACTATATCACGGTGACGTAGCTAGGGGGGACCGTAGGAAGCGACCCTGGTGTCACCCAATTGGAGATAAACAGTCAAAATTTCCACTCCTTTGTTTCTCTGACACTCGATTACAGAAATAGTAAAGTTTATTACTCTCTCCAGGATAATTTCTAAGAAATCCTTGCGTATTTCCGAGAATTTAATTGTTATCGTACACACTGGCGTGTATGCGGTCCTCGAGGGGTTAAATTCATTTTAATTGTTTTTAGGGATGACCATTGATTACCGCCCCGGGTGTCTCCCATGCTAACCAGTAGTAGCTACACCACGGTTAGATGATATGATGTAATAATATTCTTTTTCTTTAAATTAATATGTATAAATACACACTTTTAAAGGTTCGTGAAAGTTAGTTAAATAGTAAATAAAGGTATTTCCTTCATAATATTTCTATTGAATGCTTTTCTTAATGAGTGTAATAAATTAAAATTTAAATAAAAAGAAGTAATACAATGATGTAATATTTTGAAAAATATATAAATATGCCTACTATTCTGTATTTTTATTATTTCATAACATATTTTACTTGACTTTTATTTAAGAAATAAAAATCTCATTTGTGTAATACATAAAATGAAACGCATATGTCAATATCGCCATTATGCATTGCAGCGTTCCCTCCAATGAAAAAAAAATACGTTCATTAACAACAGTGAATGTATTCTTAAAATGATTTACAATATATCAATTTAGTGAAATTTATATCAACATTGATAAAAACTATAAAATTAGAGATAATTACTTGTAAAAATTTGGATAAATTTAAATTATTTTACTAACAAATTACCTTCGATAATATATTATTTTTGAACGTAAATGTTTTGACTAATTTGACAGTTTGAACAGCTGGAAGAGTAATCGATCGCAGAAAACACATTTTTCAATTAATATCTCTAAAGTATTACATTTTAGTGCTTCATATATCATCTATCTATAAAACTAATATATTAATTATTTTTTTATAAAAATGCCTGTTGATCAAATACAATATTCTGAAAGATACAACGATGACGTTTATGAATATAGGTGAGATATTTAATTTGATATTATTTGAATTTAATTTATCTTTTTCATTTTTTTACTATATAGTTCTGTTTCTTCTTAATACAGACATTCTAACTTAGTGAGAAACATAATTTCATCATTTCTAAAGTGCATTACATCATGCGTTCGGAATTCCATGCCATGCTTATAATGTTGAAACGTACTAGGCACTTGTGACAGCTTTACATAATTTAAATAATTACTAACGACAACTGCAACATGTTAAACATTTGCATAGTTAAATGTAAAATTTCAAGAATATTTCAAATTTTATGTACAATAGCTGACAAGTTTTTAGTCAGTCTCAAGGCATAAACTTAATTAGCTAACTATGATAAGAATAATTTTATTCAATTTGTTGAACCTTTTTTTATGTCTAACAATAATGATATAAAAAAATCTATGATTTAATAAAAGGTTAACAAATTCAAGAAATTATATTTTTTTAACTCTTGTATAATATGCAAAATTATTTCACAGGCACGTAATCCTCCCACCAGACATAGCTCGTTTAGTACCAAAATCTCACCTTATGACAGAAACAGAGTGGAGGAATCTAGGTGTTCAACAAAGTCCTGGATGGCTACACTTCATGGTACACAATCCGGAGCCCCATGTCCTTCTGTTTAGGAGGCCTAGGACAGATATTCCCACCCCAGTTAATGGCTTAGATGCTAGCACCTCATCTACTGTTAAAGTATGATGATGGATTTATATTAGATAGAGGCCACATGTAAGATATTTATTAATTTGTTAATAATAGGGAATATGCATGTGATTTAAATGAAAGGGTTTTTTTATAATCATTATTGCTTCTGAACACCTCCTGATTAATTTCTAAGAAATCAATTGTTAACTGACACACTGGTGTACTTTGACTCTTGACAGGTTAAGCCTATATCAATATTTTTTAATGTAACTTCTTTTTGATTAAGAAATAGATTATTAAAAAGTACGAAAATAGGTGGGAAGTTCAAAGTAGTTGAAACGCAATACCATTGGTCAGACTGAATGTGATGTCAAAGTTTATTATAACAGAGAGCTGTTGTTTGGTATTTTTATACTAAATTTAAGTGTTTAGGAGCTGGATATTTTTTTTTTTTATAATTATATAATGATGTAATCTGTTGTGTAAAAAAAATACAAAAAATACATGAATATTCCCTATTTTAGTTCAGTTTAAAATATTCCAGTGCTATGAATAACATATTGCAATATTAAAAATAAACATGTTTATAAAGGTTGGCTAGGTAATAAAATTTTAATGGGATTTCACTTTTATACCTAATAACCTAACTACTTAATGTAGAAAATATTATTTGCATGATAAAATTACTGTTTAACATAAAGTATCTTTTATGTTCTTGTTTATGTTTTAATGCCATTAGCTTATTATTAGAAACAAAAGTTATTTTACCAAAAATTTAATAAATTAATAGAATTTACCTAGTAATTCTCTATAATATTGTATTTAGCCCATTTTTAAAGTCCCACTGCTGGGCACAGGCTTCCATTTAATACGACTGGATCAAGCCATTTCTATAATATTTCCGTTGATATAATTAAAATATGGGTTGAAGTGATAGCATAAATTAACTAGAAGAATTGATTAAAAACCATTAACCTCTGTTATAAATATTCAAACATGTTTGTTAGCTCATAACAATATTTCTTCTTAAAAACATTTACTTTAAATAAAGAAATTGTTAAATTAAAATAGGAGTATAGCATCTAATTGTATGTTACTGCTAAGAAAACATAAAAATGTGATAAAATGTTTAAAGATCTATATATCTTAATAGGTGCTTCAAATAATGTGGCCTTGGACTGATAATTTATAATGTACGCAAAATGCTTACATGTAAGAACAAATTATATTTATGATATGAGGGATTTATTTAAGTGTATTACTGCTTAACAATATTGTTAACCTGAATAAAGATTTTTAAGTTTCTTTTTAACATTATTTTAGACTAGTGATTCACCCTCGCTTCACTCGTGTTCGTTCCTACTTACATTTTAATGTTTAATAAAGATTTCTCAGAAATGAGATATTTCCCGCAGTAAAAGTATCCTATATGTTGACCCGGATAACCAGCTATCATCGTACCAAGTTTCATTAAAATCTGTCCAGTGGTTTTCTCGTGATGTGTTCCTAGTAAGACAGACAGACAAATAGTATTTTTTACAAAACTTATTTTTTTCTGTTTTGTTAAATTATATTTCTATAAAAGATATTCAAAAGGTGTACCACACAAAACTCTTTACTCCCTTTCACACACACACAACTTCCTAAAATTCAATCAAAATCAATCGCACATCAACTCACCACTCACACACAAAACATCTTGCTCTCTCATTGTCTGCTCATGGGATTGCACAAAAATTTTGGCATCCTCTACCTTATATTACAATAATTGTTTATTATATTCTCTTTCTCAAATACTCATTACAAATAGCGACTAAATATATTGAAATGCTTTACCAAAAATACTACACGAGGATAACGCACCAAAACACAACAATATAAACAATGTTTTGTTTATATTGTTGTGTTACTAAATAATGAATTTGATTTGATATTAATTACAGAATCTTGACTATGTCAGAGTATTTATAATGGCAAAATATGCGATGATAGATATGACATCTTTAGATTTTTTTTTTTTTTTTTTTTTTTTTTTTTTTTTTTTTTTTTATCGTATTCTGAATTAGTGCTTGACTACGCTCCACCTGATGGTAAGTGCTAGCGCAGTCGTAGATGGTAAGTCGCACTAATTCAGTAGCCACCTATTCACTCTTGCCTTGAAGACACTCATATTGTAAACGGACGGAAACACCGACGCAGGCAGGTTGTTCCAATCCTTAGCCGCACGTATAATAAATGACGTAGCGAAACGCTTCGTCCGGACGGGTGGAATGTCCACGACATAAGGATGGAGGCTAGCCGTTCGTCGGGTTGTCCGATGATGGAAAGGGGATGTGATCGACACAAAGATACATCCCTGAAAGAAAGGCGGAGGAGTTATGCTATGTGAATTGAAAAAGTTTCAACTTTCAAGTACAACATAAAGATGATTGGATGTGTGATGGTGTAGTCATTATGGATAACTTTATCTCTTTTTAAAATGAATAGCTACGAAAATAAAAATCTTCATATTGGCTTGTTCTACGCCCCACCAGACAAAATGTTGCCCAGTAGGTTGGAAGCAATAACTGCTTGCATTGCCCAGGTAATACTGATCCATCCTCACGATCACTTTTTTATAGCAGGTGATTTCAATCTATCTAATACCAGGTGGACTGAAAGTGGATCTATACATACAAGCTACAGGTGAGTTTCTGCCTAACAATCTGGAAGATGCACTTCACTCATGTCTAGAAATAAGCTTACCAAATCTAAATATACGTACTTTTCGCTATAAACACATTAGCAAACCCAGCTTGTATGTAAAGGTGATTATGAAAAAATTAAACCTAGCCTTACAAGCGCCGACAATGGATGACGTAAGCTTGCAAAGAAAATCTACTAACTTTTCAATTTTTGAAAAATTTTAGTGCTATATCTGCAAAAATGATATTAATGCCTTCAATTTCCAAAGTATGTATTCTTTCAAAGATTAAAATAGTATAAAAGTCATATTATTTTTATATTGTTATATTTTAACTCGAAAAAGATTCAAAACCTCAAAGTAAGTAGTCCGTGAAATATTTCGCAACTCAAACTACTTTTACTATAAAAAAAAAATGGTATCAAAGTTATTGTATTGAAGATTTTATATTAATTAATTCTGATCATAATAATATACCCTAGAATCTCAAGTGAATAATCAATTATCACTGCTACAAATTGTCTTCAGGTTCAAGTACCTATATTTATATGAATAAAAGAAATAAATATTTATAATTAAAAACTATTAAATCAGGATATACTAAATTTCCCGGGGGAGAGCTGACTCCTACTGGGCGCGTCCCCAGGTGGCGGATAGGGAAACGCCACCCACTTAGAGGGGCGGGTGGTACCGGAGAAATCCGGCGCGGACCAACAGCGGGGACGTGCCTCTAACCGAGGTTAGTTCAACCACGGTTAGAGGCACGCTCAGGACGGGACCGCTCATCGTCGAGGCTTCGGCTTCCGATGTTGCGGCCGCCGGTGGCGGGACCGCTTCGGCGATCCCGAGATCGGATCGACGCGTTGGGGCTGCAGGGGAGAGGGCTGGTGTTTCGATGCCATTTCCCTGTCCTCTGCAGCCGTTTTTTTTTTTATGAGATTCAGTGACAAACGAGCAGACAGACCACCTGATGGAAAGCAGTACCTGTCGCCCATAACACCTACGGTTCATGCACTTAGGTTGTAAGTAACAAAAATGCAGAACCACAGGTGCGTTGTCACTGTGAGGACTAAGATGATATGCCTCTTGCGTGTAATTGCGCTGGCTACCTTATCCTTCAAACCGGAACACAACAATGCAATCATTGTTGCTTGGCGGCAGAAATAGATAAGGGGGTGGTACCCATCCAGTCGGACTCCTCAGGCTTGACAGAGTCCTACCACCGGTTGAGTGGGGCTCCTTCGGGGGTCCCATCAGACGGTGGCCGTCAGGCCTGCCGCTGGGGCGTCGCGGAAGTTATGCGCAAGCGTTCCCGCGGCGTCCCACTATGGCGGAGAGGAGGGGAAAGTTGGGGTTTAATGGGTAGTACCGGCTCTTCTAGTCGGTGAGCCCCACATAACCACCTGGGGGTACAGGTGGTATGCGTAAATGCATTCCCCAACTATAAAAAAACTTATCACGATTAGTTTTTTAATTTTATTGAGGTTTTATATTGGGAATTGATCAATGATTCTGCTTTTACATGTGTAGGGGTTTACATATATGTGTGTAGCATGTGTATAGGTTCTCGTATGTGTGCTTAGATTATAAAAAGTGTAACCGCATCGCGACACAGTAGTTGCTACTCGTCACTCGCTACTCACTATAGAGAGTATGCGCAATAAACCTATTATTGTTAGACCCGCGTCTCATTTAATCCTCATGAACACGAATACTTAAAGTGGTGACCTCCCGACGGAAAAACACGATGACGACCCCAGTAAAATCGCAAACGGAGATTGTGGAATTGGCTACAGTAACAGTTTCGTCGCGAATACCCGAATTCTGGTGTGACCAGCCACGACTATGGTTCGTACAATGCGATGCAGTTTTGAGCCCACAAAAACTCAACGACGAGGCCAAGTTTAACCTCGTCGTTACGAAGCTTGGCAAGGAAGTAGTGCAGCAGGTTGGCGACATCCTACTGAAACCGCCTGAAACCAAAAAATACGAAGCTCTGAGGGCGCGTCTCTTGACTATGTATGAAGAATCAGAAACTCGCCAGTTTCAAAAACTCCTTAGTGAAATGGAATTGGGCGAACAAAAACCTTCACAGCTTCTACGTCGAATGAAAGATCTGGCAAGGGATAAAATCCCTGATGACACGCTGAAGCTATTGTGGCAAGGACACCTTCCATCACCAGTGCGTGCTGTACTTGCCGTTACAGACCTGGACCTCGAGAACCTCGCTAAAATCGCAGATAAGATTATGGAGACTTCGAAACCTCTACAAGTAGCCGAGATCGCACAGCCACAGCCTAACTGTCCTACGGATATCGAGAAGATTATGGCAGAAATATCCAAGCTAAGTTGTGAAGTGGCCGACCTAAGAAATTCAAGGCAACCATATCGACAATATCGGAACACCAATCGTACACGCTCAGTATCCCGAAATCGTAGCCGTGACCCTTCTGTACAGCGTCAGCGTCGTACCCAGGAGTGCCCGGACTGGCTGTGTTACTATCATCACCGTTTCCGTGCGAGGGCCAGAAAATGCGTCGAGCCCTGTGCATGGAAAACCCGTCAGGAAAACTAGAAGAGGTGCAGACAAAGGCGGACATCTGCGCCATCTCTCCATGTCGCCGCCTTCGCATCACGGACATGAACTCAAGTTTACATTTTTTAGTCGATACAGGCGCTAATATTTCTGTGTTACCGATAGCAAAAGTACGTAGGACGCGCGAGTGTTGTGACTATATGTTATATGCAGCAAAGGGGACAGAAATAAAAACGTACGGAGTTAAGACGCTAATTTTAGATTTTAAAATACGCAGACCATATCAATGGGATTTCGTGATTGCAGATGTAAAACAACCAATTTTAGGAGCAGATTTTTTGTGTCACCACAAGCTCTTGGTCGATATAAATGCACGGAAACTCATTGATCAGGTTACGGAATTAAATGTTTTAACATCTATTGTAAATGTAAGTAGTGAACCTTCTGTATTTTCCGTCAGCATTAATCACCCTTATCACGATCTTTTAACTAAATTTCCGAGTATCACAAAACCTATGTCATTCGTGGACACCTTACCGATATCCGTACAACATCATATAAAAACTACGGGACCGCCTGTTTTCGCTCGAGCAAGGCCGCTTCCGCCCGACAGATATAAGCGCGTAAAAGCCGAATTTCAAAAAATGATGGAGTTATGAATATGTTGTCCTTCAAAAAGCCCATGGTCTAGTCCTTTACACGTTGTAGAGAAAAAAAACGGAGATATTAGGCCATGTGGAGATTAATGCCGTCTTAATTCAGTTACTAAACCCGATAGGTATCCGATTCCACGCTTGCAAGATTTTACTTATTTATTATCAAAAGTATTTTTTCAAAAATTGATATTAATGGAGCTTATTATTTTATTGAGACTGCACCAAGCGATGTTGAAAAGACAGCTATAATAACACCTTTCGGATTGTTTGAATTTCCTAGAATGATCTTTGGACTGCGTAACGCAGCCTAGTCATTTCAACGGTTTATGGACACCGTCTTTCAGGGTCTAGATTTCGTTTTTAATTATATAGACGACACTCTTGTGGCTAGTTCAAACGTAACCGAACACCTCAAGCATCTCAGTATCGTTTTTCAAAGATTAAGTAACTACGGTATAACTATTAATTTGTCTAAATGTATTTTTGGTCAAACATCTCTAGAGTATTTAGGTTTTCATGTATCGACAAAAGGTATCCGCCCGACGGAGGATAGAGTCAAGGCCATCATCGACTATCCAAAGCCCGAGACAGTAGAAGATCTACCCAGATTTACAGGTATGGTTAACTTTTATCGTTCTCATTTGCCAAACGCAGCGTCATATCAGTCTTTGCTCAACAAATACTCGGCAGTTCTAGAAAAAAAGATAAGACTAAGATTCAGTGGACAGACGAAACGAATGAAGCTTATGAACAATGTAAGTTAGGTCTTAAAAAGGCCGCTACGTTGTCACACCCAAAGACAGATACGACTCTTGCGTTAATGACCGATGCCTCTGATTCTTGTGTAGGCGCAGTCCTTCAACAGGAAGTTAATGGTGCATGGGAACCGCTAGGTTATTTCTCCAAAAAGCTGACTGCAGCTCAACAAAAGTATTCAGCCTACGATCGCGAGTTATTGGCTATATACATGGCAATAAAACACTTTCATAAGCTTTTCGAGGGACGCCAGATCACCGTGTACACTGATCATAAGCCGTTAACATACGCATTTTCAAAATTAGGTAAGGATTCTGACGAAACACCTCGACGAATTAGACAGTTATTATATATTAGTGAATTTACCACTAACATACGTCACATAAGCGGGCATAGCAACACGGTAGCTGATTCGTTGTCACGTGTTCACACAGTTTATTGTCCCACAATTCTCGACTACAATAGAATCGCTGAGTCGCAAGAAACGGACACCTATGTGCAACATGCGCAATCTAATGCAAGTTGCAACAACACAAATAACACTAAAGAAATTATACTTACCTACTTGTAATAAACCAATATATTGTGATATATCCACCGAAAATGTCCGACCATATATACCAAAAGAATTTAGGCGTATTGCATTTGAAAGTGAACACAACCTTAGCCATCCCGGTATACGTGCTAGTCGAAAATTAATTAGTAAAAAATTTTACTGGCCTAATATGAATACAGATATTAACAATTGGTCTAAAACTTGTCTTAACTGTCAAAAAGCAAAAATAGATCGTCATACTTTTTCTAAATTAAGTCAATTTTCACAGGCCAACCGTTCTGAACACATCCATTTACCGATATCTCAAGATGGGTATAGGTATTGTTTAACGATTGTAGACCGATGTACACGCTGGCCTGAAGCATTCCCAATTCAGGATATTAACGCTGAAACCGTTGCAAAAATATTATATACCAACTGGATCTGTCGCTATGGATGTCCAGTGAAATTAACAAGCGACCAAGGTCGCCAGTTTGAAAGCTTACTCTTTCAACAATTGATGAAATTGCTAGGTATCAACAGGATACGCACCACCGCATACCACCCGCAATCTAACGGAGCAGTAGAGCGCTGGCACAGGACTCTAAAAGCAGCACTTATGACTCGCTTAAATGGTAAGTCATGGGTAGACGAAATACCCACTGTTTTATTGGGACTTCGCGCAGCATGTCGCAGTGATAGTGGAGTATCAGCAGCGGAGTTAACTTTTGGTCGAACCTTGCGTCTCGCAGGGGATTTCTATGACAGCAACAAGGTAAATATTTTAGAACCTCATTTATTGTTGAAGCAGATACAGGAGAATATTCAGAGTCTAAAGCCAATACCAGAACCACATCGTAACTCACGTTCGTGTTTTGTGCATCCAGATTTAGCTAAAACAGATTTCGTGTTTGTTCGGGACGATTCTGTACGTAAATCTTTAAAACCCCCTTACGACGGTCCATATCGCGTTTCACATAGAGGGTCTAAGGTTTACACTATTCAGTTACCCGCTAGACAAGCGAACATATCGATCGATAGGTTAAAACCAGCATACATTTTATATAAGAATACAGATGGTTCAAGCAAGTTATCTTATTCAGACAGTATAGTTAGTTCACACATTTTAAACGACGTACCAAAGGATCGAACAGGAATTGAACCCGCACCCAGTACTTGTCGTACATCGCGCAGTGGCCGCGTGATAAAACCACCGGTCAGATTTTTAATATAAAAGTGCACAGTGCAAGCGAATGCGAAGCTAGGCGATGTAATACTGTCATAGCGAACAATGCATACAGTTAGCATGCATTAACGCATTCACTATGCCAGTAGTTTTAAAAATTAAGGAAAGTAGGTTAAGAATAAGCATTATTTTCTATAGTTATATATATCATTTACTTTATAATATCATTTTATAATAGTCTTTTACACCGTTATACACTTTTAATTTATTTTAAAATGGGTAAAAATTACAGTAAGCAGGAGGAAATGGAAAACACAAAATGGTGCAAACAATGCAAGCAACAGCTCGTTGGAACAAAAGATAGAAAAGTATTCAATTATTCTAACAGTCGGTATAATATCATTATTATTAATTAGTTCTTGTATATTTTATTTAAAATGTAAACGTAAAGTAAAAATGTAAAAATGTAAAGAAATGGAGAAGGAAAGAAGTACTTTCCGTCATTTCGTCAAACCAGGATAAAGTTGGTCAACAACCTGCAGCTGTACAATATGCTTAACATCGATAACGTATGTATGTATTAAAAGCTATGTTATATCTTATCTACTTGTTAATTAAATTGTGTTCTCATAATGTTTTATTGTATTCAATTTGTTATAGGTATCATATAACCACTAAGACACATCGTTATCATAACACGTGCAAATGTTCCAGTGAAATTCGACACTTGTATTATTGTCAATGTAAAGTTACGGACCTTTGTTTTTTTTATGTCCATGATTATTTGAATATGTATCTACTAATTTGCTTATTTAAAGTAATTCAGCATAACAAATTATACTGTATTATATCCATTAAATAATTTTTTTTTCAAAAAGGGGAGGAATGTTGTAGGGGTTTACATATATATGTGTAGCATGTGTATAGGTTCTCGTATGTGTGCTTAGATTATAAAAAGTGTAACCGCATCGCGACGCAGTAGTCGCTACTCGTCACTCGCTACTCACTATAGAGAGTATGCGCAATAAACCTATCATTGTTAGACCGGCGTCTCATTTAATCCTCATGAACACGAATACTTAAACATGGGTTCCTTATAAAAAGAGGTGAAATAAATTTGTTACCCAAATAGAAAAATTAATTATGTGTTATTGTGAGGTCTCTAGAAAATTTAAAAAAATATGGGTGGTAGATCTACCAACTTTTCAAATTAGGATTGGTAGGAAATTAACAACTTTTGAAATCATATCTAGCTCCGAGACAAACTTCGAGTTGGTAACACTGCTGCCAGGTCGGGCCAAACCCAGAATCTTCGGATGTGCAGCCGTAATCTGTATATACTATATGCTAGTCATTACGAGTCGTAATTTACGACCGAGGCAGTTTATATTTTTTCATATACATTATACGTACCTCAAGAGTACGCATCTCAAAAATTTAAAATATAGATATTAACCTGATCACGGAATAGGTAAAAATATCTTTCATCAATTCTGTGAACCTGATCATGATGTTGCTCACTATATATTGCTTAAAGTGAACGTAACGCTTGCGCGATGCAGCTTACTGGTACTGCCATCTATTGGATAAACATTAAACTTCTATTCTATATGTTTAAAAGTAAGGTATCCTAAATTACTTTTAAACATACCTATAGTAATTTTTTAAACATATAGTAATTTGTTTTTAATGTTATTAAAATTTAAAATATGAGAATCGATCCGGTAACATTTTGTTTTATTATAATAAGTATATACTTAGTAATCGCGAAAAGCTAAGACATTTATTCCTATGCAATAAATGAATTTGAGTAGATATTGAACATGTAAATTATATTTTATTCAAGTATTTATATATTGATAATATATAAATACATATTTAAGAATTTTATCAGGAAATTACTTATGTTTTTGTTAGTATGATGTTTAAAAATTTACAAATTAGTATGTAATTTTTATAGTATTGAATAAATAATAATCAAAAGCAATCAAAGGATTATGATTATGAACCACTTATTTAAAATCGCATATCTAGTGTGAGTTGGCGTAACGGCATGAGCTTGGTCTAATAATTCTATGGTCGTAGGTTCGATTCCCCGTGCGTAGACATTTTTTTTTTCTTTTTCTCAATTTTTATATAATATTATTCCTTTTTCAATTATGCAAAGAAATTAGTATTTTATTTATTTATTATCATTTATCATTTTTTTTTATTTATTTACTAGCGACTCACCCTCGTTTTAACGTTACGTATAGATTTCTTAGAGATGAGATATTTTCCCACAGTAAAAAATATCCTATATGTTGACCCGGAATCCGAATAACCAACTATCATCATACCAAATTGCATCAAAATCCCTCCAGTAGTTTTTCCGTGATGCGGTAACAGACAGACACAAATTCTAATAACTATAGATTCGGTCTCTGTATCGATAATAATGTCTATTTCAATAAGATATTCCAAAAAATATTTAATTTACAGATTCGGCTTAGTCACAATTTTATTATATGTATAGATATGCAATAGTGCTATTAAGCAATAACTGCTTGCATTGCCCAGGTAATACTGATCCATCCTCACGATCACTTTTTTATAGCAGGTGATTCCAATCTATCTAATCAGGTGAGTTTCTGCCTAACAATCTGGAAGATGCACATCACCCATGTCTAGAAATAAGCTTACCAAATCTAAATAAACGTACTTTTCGCCATAAACCCATAAGCAAACCCAACTTGTATAAAGGCGATTATGAAATAATTAATGATCATTTACTAAATATCAATTGGAACCTAGCCTTACAAGCGCCGACAATGGATGACGTGAGCTTGCAAAGAAAATCTACCAACTTTTCAATTTAAAAAAAAATTTAGTGCTATATCTGCAAAAATGATATTAATGCCTTCAATTTCTAAAGTATGTATTCTTTCAAAGATTAAAATAGTATAAAAGTCCTATTATTTTTATATTGTTATATTTTAACTCTAAAAACATTCAAAACCTCAAAGTAAGCAAGTAGTCCGTGAAATATTTCGTAACTCAAACTACTTTTACTATAAAAAAAAAATGGTCTCAAAGTTATTGTATTGAAGATTTTACATTAATTAATTCTGATAATAATAATATACGCTAGAATCTCAAGTGAGTAATCAATTATCACTGCTACAAATTGTCTTCAGGTTCAAGTACCTATATTTATATGAATAAAAGAAATAAATACTTATAATTAAAAACTATTAAATCAGGATATACTAAACTTCCCGGGGGAGAGCTGACTCCTACCGGGCGCGTCCCCAGGTGGCGGATAGGGGAACGCCACCAGCTTAGAGGGGCGGGTGGTATCGGAGAAATCCGGCGCGGACCAACAGCGGGGACGTGCCTCTAACCGAGGTTAGTTTAACCACGGTAAGAGGCACGCTCAGGACGGGGCCGCTCATCGTCGAGGCTTCGGCTTCCGATGTTGCGGCCGCCGGTGGCGGGACCGCTTCGGCGATCCCGAGATCGGATCGTCGCGGTGGGGCTGCAGGGGAGAGGGCTGGTGTTTCGATGCCATTTCCCTATCCTCTGCAGCCGCAGTGGGGCTCCTTCGGGGATCTCATCAGACGATGGCCGTCAGGCCTGCCGCCGGAGCGTCGCGGAAGTTATGCGCAAGCGTTTCCGCGACGTCCCACTATGGCGGAGGGGAGGGGAAAGTTGGGGTTTAGTAGGTGATACCGGCTCTTCTAGTCGGTGAGCCCCACATAACCACCTGGGGGTACAGGTGGTATGCGTAAATACATTCCCCAACTATAAAAAACATATCACAATTCGTTTTTTAGTTTTTATGAGGTTTTATATTGGGAATTGATCAATGATTTTGCTTTTACATGGGTTCATTATAAAAAGTGGTGAAATACATTTTGTTACCCAAATAGAAAAATTAATTATGTGTTATTGTGAAAAAAATATGGGTGGTAGATCTACCAACTTTTCAAATTAGGATTGGTAGGAAATTAACAACTTTTGAAATCATATCTAACTCCGAGACAAACTTCGAGTTGGTAACACTTCTGCCAGGTCGGGCCAAACCCAGAATCTCCGGATGGGCAGCCGTAATCTGTATCTATACTAATATTATAAAGCTGAAGAGTTTGTTTGTTTGTTTGTTTGGTTGAACGCGCTAATCTCGGGAACTACTGATCCGATTTGAAAAATTCTTTTTGCATTAGATAGCCCGTTAACTGAGGAAGGCTATAGGCTATATATCATCCCGGAAAAGTGTACAGTTCCCGTGGGATAGATTTGTTTTTGTCTAGGGACGAACCCGAAGCAAAGCGAGGGTGAGACGCTAGTATACTATAGTATATATGTAGCATATATGCTAGTCATTACGAGTCGTAATTTACGACCGAGGTAGTTTATATCTTTTCATATACATTATACGTACCTCAAGAGTACGCATCTCAAAAATTTTGATATAAAAGGTCAATTGATAACCATTGAAAGCGATCATGATATTGCAACCTCACTATATATTGCTTAAAGTGAACGTAACGCTTGCGCGATGCAGCTTACTGGTACTGCCATCTATTGGAGAAACATTAAACTTCTATTCTATATGTTTAAAAGTAAGGTATCCTAAATTACCTTTGAACATATATAATAGAAGTTTAATGTTTATCCACTAGATGGCAGTACCAGTAAGCTGCATCGCGCAAGCATTACGTTCACTTTGAACAATATATAGTGAGGTTGCAATATCATGATCCACTTAAAATTTATTAATTTGGCTTTTTATTTTAAATTTTTGAGATGCGTATTCTTGAAGTACGTATAATAGTGTTGCCGAAATGTCGATAGTTTCACTATCGATAGTTTTCATCTGAAAAAGCCCTACTATCGATAGCTATGTCGATATTATCGATACAATCGATAGTATCGATACTATTGATAGTTTCAACTATCGATAGTAGCTCTATACAGAAAAGTCCGCGATGGCATAAATCTAACTTTTAAAGATAACATACTATATCCATTTTAATACTTTAAAAAATAAATGTTTGTATTGGGAAGCAAGCGAGAGTGAGTCGCTAGTACAAAACTCCAAAGTCATTATCAACGCTTTCGTTCACGTTTCGACATACTCGTAGGTCTTTCCTAGTGCACTTCACTAAGCCCAGACTTCAGCTCTACGCTTTATTTTAACGTATTATATTTAGATATAATATAAAGTACTACTACTTCTTCTGGCCTTTTCCCATCTTTATTTGGGGTCGGCTCTCCTAATCATTCTTCGCCAAAGATATCTTTCCTGGGTCGTCCTTGGATCAACATTGTTGTTATATTATAATATTTTTTTAATATTATATAAATTATACATATTATAATAATAAAGCTTTATTTATTCCATACATGCTTATTTATAGTTATGAATTACAATTACTTTTACTTACTTAAAAATTTTAACATTGTATTTTAACATATCATAATTACAACTTATTTGATCATATTTAATTTAATTTCAATTAATGGTTAGTGATTATTTATTATGTAACTTATATATTTTTTTTTCTTTTTATTTAAAATAATTATTTTGTACTTTGAAATTAAATTATTTTAAAATTCTTTAACATTGCTTGTTGTAATAGCCGATTTAATTACATTATTTTGACTAAGTGTTAGCTTATGAGTAATATATAAATTACTGGTTTTAATTAATTAGTTAATAATAAATTACCTTTAACATACATACATACATATTATATTATATACTAATTTAAAATAACAATAACTAATCCTAACCAAACCACCCAGGACATGATGGCGGAGGCTCGCCTCCTGCGCCAACACAAGGGGCGTTTGGAAGCTCGTATGCAGATCCTGGAGGAACACAACCGTCAGCTCGAGGCGCAACTGCAGCGGCTGCGGAGACTGCTGGATGACGTAAGTTTGTAGCTAGAAAGATAATTTGGATATTTTAAGGATAAGGATAAATTTTGTATGAAATTGTTAGTCATTTGAATAGCTAATTATATTAGAGTTATTCTTTACGTATTATATAAGTGTATAGTTTTTTTTGTCGTATTAAGTAAAACGCCGTGTGATGTTTATTAACATAATAAAAATAGAAGATTATAATTTAATTCATAATAAATAGGTATATTTGTTTAATAAGAATAATAACAGTGTAATTACTAATTAATTAGGTACGAATGAGATGTATCAGCAGTAAAAAATCACTAAAAAAATTATATATTTTAGTCAAAAATTCAGATCGAGAGTTATGTATATGTATCGTGAGTTATGATTTATATCCAACTCATCAATTTTTTTTGTAAGATAGTTGTACGTTGTTGCGAGTCGTGGTATAGGTGAGTTTCTGCCTAACAATCTGGAAGATGCACATCACCCATGTCTAGAAATAAGCTTACCAAATCTAAATATACGTACTTTTCGCTATAAACCCATTAGCTAACCCAACTTGTATAAAGGTGATTATGAAATAATTAATGATCATTTACTAAATATCAATTGGAACCTAGCCTTACAAGCGCCGACAATGGATGACGTGAGCTTGCAAAGAAAATCTACCAACTTTTCAATTTTTGAAAAATTTTAGTGCTATATCTGCTAAAATGATATTAATGCCTTCAATTTCCAAAGTATGTATTCTTTCAAAGATTAAAATAGTATAAAAGTCATATTATTTTTATATTGTTATATTTTAACTCTAAAAACATTCAAAACCTCAAAGTAAGTAGTCCGTGAAATATTTCGTAACTCAAACTACTTTTACTATAAAAAAAAATGGTATCAAAGTTATTGTATTGAAGATTTCACATTAATTAATTCTGATAATAATAATATACTCTAGAATCTCAAGTGAATAATCAATTATCACTGCTACAAATTGTCTTCAGGTTCAAGTACCTATATTTATATGAATAAAAGAAATAAATATTTATAATTAAAACTATTAAATCGGGATATACCAAATTTATCACCATTTGTTTTTTAATTTTTATGAGGTTTTATATTGGGAATTGATCAATGATTCTACTTTTACATGAGTTCCTTATAAAAAGAGGTGAAATATATTTTGTTACCCAAATAGAAAAATTAATTATGTGTTATTGTGAGGTCTCTAGAAAACTTAAAAAAATATGGGTGGTAGATCTACGAACTTTTCAAATTTGGATTGGTAGGAAATTAACAACTTTTGAAATCATATCTAACTCCGAGACAAACTTCGAGTTGGTAACACTGCTGCCAGGTCGGGCCAAACCCAGAATCTCCGGATGTGCAGCCGTAATCTGTATATACTATATGCTAGTCATTACGAGTCGTAATTTACGACCGAGGCAGTTTATATTTTCTCATATAAATTATACGTACTTCAAAAGTACGCATCTCAAAAATTTAAAATAATAAATATTAAGGTGATCATGATATTGCAACTTCACTATATAATGCTTAAAGTGAACGTAACGCTTGCGCGATGCAGCTTACTGGTACTGCCATCTATTGGAGAAACATTAAACTTCTATTTAATTTTTTTATTATGTTTAAAAGTAATTTTGGATAAGAAATTGTTAAATAAAATAGAAATGTCAGACTGACAAAAATGTCAACAAAAAGGTGTAACTGATCAAAACTAAAAAGTTGTAAATAAAAATTAATTTACAAAAATAAAACAATTCTTCTACGTGACATTGGCAAAGTAATCTGTTTGAAGCCATTAAGAAGAGAATTGAATTGAAAAATAAAACAAAAGAATAAGAGTACGTAAAAAGCTGAAGTCCGAGACTATACATACATACGCAGCTATGAGATAACATGTACATACGAATATGTATATCTCCGATTGCATAATACTATGTTCCTTCGTCAACTTGTTCTCATCTTTTTAGTTCACTTTTTACGCTATCGGGTTCTTTTATTTTTGTAAAAAAAAATATTTACTAATAATATCAAATAATCAGATAGTATAGTATAGATCACTAGCAGAACTCGCGGCTTCGCTCTCGTTACAATAATGTATGGAGATCTGCCCGATTTGTTGACATTTATGATTACTGCTCCGCTCTCTTGGGTGGTAGCATAATGATATAAACGGGCTATCTAATGCAAAAAGAATTTTTCAAATCGGATAAGTAGTTCCTGAGATTAACGCGTTCAAATAAACAAACTCTGCCTTTTTATTATAATTATATTAGAATAGATTAATTACTATCCTATATGGCTTTCGTTTTACAAGACTACGTCAGAAGAATAATAAAATATGTTGGGACATTGACACATAGCACCATCTAGTACCATGGTAAGCTACGAGGCTTGTGTTATGGATACCCTACATTTATATAACTTTAAATACATACATATTATAAATATATAAAAATATAATAATATAGAATATAATATAATAGTATAGAAGGATGATGTCTGAAAGCATAGAATATACATATTTTACGTAGACCAATCGAAATCCGTTTATTTTTAAGAGTAAATAAAATATTGGAAACTTGAAGTTTTATGATTTTAAAATGTTAGCAGGTATATAAGGTACAGAAATGCGTAAAATGCCCCCGATGCTCAGCTACCCCCGAGAAATGGGGGGGGGGGGGGGGGGGGGTGGACGTTAAGGGTTGAAAAATAGTTTTTTTAAAATTTCCGCCTTACTGTGACGTTCTATCGAAAAATGTTTTCTACAAAAGTTGTAGGTCTAGTAAAAATCTAAGATTTTTAATAAATATCACTTTTAACAATAACCTCAAAGTTTTGTCTAAAAATGTATTTATTTATTAATATATTACGATATTATTCACCTTTTATAGAATTATTATTATATTAAAATGTGTACCCATAGCTAAACACCTGCAAATGAAAATACATATTTATTTAATTATTTTTCAGTTAGAAAAGTACAGCATCATAGTAAATAAAGGCAGTGGTAGCCCAGTGGTAACGCGCTCGCTTGGGAAACCGAGTGAAGCGGGTTCAAATCCCGGGTCTCGCACCTCTGATATTTTCATGTGCGAATCATTTCTAACATGATTACCACTTGCCTTACGGTGAAGGAAAACATCGTGAGGAAACCTGCATGTCTGAGAAACCTAGCAGGTTTTCGAAAGACATGTGAAGTCCGCCAACCCGCACTTGGCCAGCGTGGTGGACTATGGCCTGATTCCCCTCGTATTGAAGGGAGGCCCGTGCCCAGCAGTGGGACGTTAAAAAGGGCTGAATACATATATATCATATTATCATATAAATTATCCATCAAATGAAATAAAACATATAAAAATTAAAGCACCTTTAGAGAAATAATCCATTTGTTAAAATTTAATTCTGTAAGGTAAAGGTGCAATATAGTATTTTTTAAATTATTACTATTATTTTGAATATAAATTTAAAAATGTAGGTACCTATAATCTAGATATTTCGTAGTTGTCATTAAATCCTCGTACAGTGACATAACTTGGGTAAAATAAAACAAAATATTACTATGCAGAACGTTTATTTGGATTTAACTTCTAAAACATTATAAACACAGTAAAATATACAAATAAATGCGGAAATATTTCATATAACATTGCCAATCCTTTTGAAAAAGAAAAAACTCGTCCTACACGTTAAACAAATAGAATAAAATTATTAACAATATATTAGTGTTGTTTTTAATAATATGTTTTTTTTTTTCATTCGTTAAGTAATAAATTGTGCTTCGTATTCTTAAAATCTATATTAGCCAAATTAAAACTAGGATTATTCGTCGCAACGAAATGGAATCAACAAGTTGCCAGATAAAAAATACCAAAATGTGGTACCGCCACAGATAATAATCGATACAACTGTATATATATAATAATGTGACAACTGCGTCAAAAAGTGTTACGTAGATTATGTTGGTTATTTTTTTTATTTCATAAATTCATATTATCAATTTCATTAATACATCATAATTAAATGTTTAATATCATAGATTTGTAAAAAGAAGAAAAAAAAAGTAAATGAATAATTCATATGTTCACCAAAGCTGTCAAGATATACAATTGTATCGAATATTATAGTGATCAATAAAAAATTGGACATTCAAACGAATTGATATGGTTAATTGGAAGTACTTATTGTAAAGTTAGCGTCAACAGTTACTTAACATTCGTATAAAAGTCATCTCTCCGATATAGTCTTATCTAAAAAGGTAGGCATCATCTTACAATAGACACGTTATAAAATATCGATTGAATGCGATTTTTGTCGCACACAATATAACTAGGAAGAATGTCATGCCTTTGTAATAGTGAAAAAGTTTCGTTTAGTGTTCGACGATTGTAAATGTTATTGTTTTCGATAAAAACACGACTTACATTCCAAACATATTAAAAATTGATTTTGATAATAATAATAATACAAATTAAATAGCTTTTTTGAATGCTAATTATAAAAATTGATTGATGTGTAATCGATTTCGATATATATCTCGATTGTGTGATCCATTCACAATCGCCCATCACTAGTTAGGTTACATGTTACACACTAAGAAGAGTCCACTATTTCAGACCGATAATTAACAGAAAGTGACTAATGATGAGAGTAAAAGCTGGATTATTCATATTTTCATCTAACGATATATTTTTTGATAACTCGATATATGTAACATACACAAACATGATCGATATTTATTTGGCTACATCTAATACTACTGCAAAACCGTTTAACGAATTCTTTAACTACGGCCATCGAGTGGCATAATATTGTATGAAAACTGGTTTATCTAAATAACAATACGCTTTCCACTAAAACGTAGGCCCTCGATACCGACGATACCGGCTTGCAATATGTCAACATAGGGTATATTAAAGCTAACATTGTGATATATTTTAAAGCTTTAGCCCTTTAAGCTGTCTTAGAAACGATTTCGAAAACGATACATCGATTTTCTTTGCCCCTACCATGAGTTAACATTTACACAATCAACTCGATATCCGTTATCGTGTACGTTAATATTAGTAATTTAATTAACGTTTTATTAATGTTGTTTTCGAGTTTTAAACGTTAGTGATGTAATGAAAACTCATGATAGAGTTACAGTTTAAAAATGGCGTACGCGCTTTTAACGTGACATTTTATACACGTGTCAGATATCAGCAAATGATATGGCAATTTACAAGACGTGATATGATAATGGAAGTTGTACTAATAGATATGTACTTAAACAATTAATAAAAAAGGTTTTATCAAGTAAATGATAAATTTGGTACAATTTTATAGTGTAAATGCTCTCATTACATTGTCTTTTTTCGTTGGATCGCTACGCTTTGACAGCAATTGAATTACCATAGATAAACTAAATAGGTACAGATAATATATAAAACAAGGCTAGTTTTGTAACCACTTCCGGTGTCATACTCTGACAGCTGTCACTTTGACGTTTCTAGTGAAATGACACCGGAAGTGTATATTTTGGTTAGGACTCAATCACGATACGTACTGCAACAATGGCATGCCCTTATCTATACAATAAGCGTTGCATACAATATCGTCTCGAACCGATTGTATCTATTGTTCAACTTGAAGCTGTATAACAATGGATTTCGTTTGTGAAAAGTGTGAGAAAAAGCACGGTTCGATATTTAAAGTATCAGTGGTTAATTGCTCGGTTAACCGAAATTGGTATATTTCGGTTAGGTTTCGGTTGTTTCGGTTTTACAACCAACATACTTTTAATGGTTAATTTATTTATTATATATTAATGTATAATATATATGTTTAAATCAATAAGAGTAATAAAATAGAATTGGTTGATGTAAGTTCCCATACGAGGACTATAACAATTTCAGTTAACTTGATTAATAACCGTAACTGATACTACGCGATATTAGTGTAGTGGTTAAGTTACAGTACAGATAAGCACGTGCAGGTTAAGTTAGTGATGAGTCGAAAATTAGTAAGGATTTATATAATAATATATAAATATATATTATTAATTATTAAAAAGTGCAGTGTAAATAAAGCCTAATTTACAAGATTCGTTTTTTTATATCTGTACAGTTACAGCCATAATTTTTTTTCTTTTTTAAATTTTATTGTTATATATTTTTTAATAATATAATGGTAATTCAAGTGTTGCCAGAGCGATTTCAAACAGTTACAAATGCTGACAATTTTTAAGTGGCAACATTTGTTTCAGCACCATAGCATGTTCGAATGTTCGCGAAGAGTTATTTTTTTTCTTCTTTACCGTTGTATTGAGGAGGTGCAGTGGAGTTTGGATTTTGATCCTCCGTCATAACTGATACTAGTTCTTCGACAGCTCGGCCAAGGTCATCTATAAACAAGAAAAAATATCTTAAATATTAATATTTCTTTCACAAGCCTGTGTTACATCACTAAACTCGTTTTTGTACTTTCAAATGCTGTGAATTTTAATTTATATTTAAGATTATGGAGCATAGATGTAAGGAGGAGTCACTGTGTATGAAAAAGTGTCCGTCAAAATGCGTCCAATAAAGGTGGCGCTGCGGTAGCGTAGAATAAATTTTAAAGGAAGCGCCAAAAGTAATTAGAGTAAGAGAATTAAACAAGGATGGTTATATTTATTATATTATTTTAGACTACGTACATAGTTGAGGTTTTGTATACTGGTATTTCATTAACTACTTTAGTTATGAAAAACTTTAAATTTTTGAACTCAAAACATTTCACTCCGTCTACAACAGCTTAATTTATATCGTGGTTTTAACGTCAGTGCCATCTATTTGCAGCATACAGATGGACATTTTTTTAACTTCTCCTTACCTCCCTTCATAATTTTAAATGTATATAAACTTATGTTGTCATGTCCGAATATAGTCATTTTAAGACATGAAGAAAAAGAAAATGTCACTTGTCAAAATTTCTTCAAACTAACACAAGTGATAATTAATACTTTACCTCAAGGTATACGTCCTGTTAGGTTTGCAGAAACAAAAACAACATTATGAATTATTAAATTAATTAGAATAACACGAATACCTAATATGTCTATGTAAATGAAATACATGCATTATTCATGCAAAATTATATAAAATCACCAAACGAAAATACACTGCAACTCAAAACGATATGTTTAACATAAGTTGATATCTGTGAATAAGCGGAAACCAAAGAAACGACGACATTCTTCTAATGAACGATAAATTGCTCAACTTCGGGTCATTGTTTGCATTGTGGTGTTGGTGTTAATTTTTTTATTAGAGGGATTCAACACAGCATTTTTTTTGCTTTTTTTTAAATTTAAACAGAAAAAATCTAATCTTCTAAAATCTATCGATTAAAATATACACAATGAATCATTTCACTTGGTACTTTAATTATATTAATTATAAAAACTGTTAGTTTCGTTACTGAACGACATCTTAGAATCAAAATTAGGCTTTTATCAACTTAAAAAAATTAAGCGTTACTGAATTTTAATGTCATTTCTTTCGATATCATTTCGCTATTTAAATTGTCGCTATAGAGTGCAAACTTTGAAGTTTTTTAATGGCTTATAATAAAAAAACCAGCTCAAATAATAAAATAATTATAATCTTTAAAGTCACTTAGAAATCAATGCACCTATATATTTAGTTAAAACAAATAACTGAGTAGTACAAAACAAAGTCCACAGTAGCAACCCGAGACCCGAGTCGAGCAACACGTCGCACGCTAACCTGCGCAGTGCATGAGCGAGTGCACGGCGTGCGGCGGCGGCGGCGGCCGCTCCAGCTCGCGCCCTTCGCGCTCCCGACCGCCATCTTGGTAAAATGGCGGATTTATGTCAAAATGGTTGCCATCTTGGTAATATGGCGGGTTTATGTCAAAATGATTGTCATTTTGGTAATCAATAAAATATCAGATTTGTATCGTAATCGTATTTTAACTCATTTTTTTTTTGCCATTGAAAATTTACATCGCCAATTTCGCGTAGTATGACGCAATTATATTGCTACTATTAATAAATGTTCTTATTTATTGGTTTGTTCATTCATGTGAAAATCGCTTGACTTTTTAGTGTAATTTAATCAATCAACTTATATATCAAAGTTGTGTATACCAGTACGTTTGTTGTACCACCTAAAGCCTCATTTAAGGGTTTGGCTGATTTCAGACAGATTCTACAACTACTTTCACTAAAAAAATGTATAGAGTTTTTTCTCTAATGACTTCAATGTATATAAATAATATTTATTCAATTCAATTTTCTTGTAAATGGCTTCAAAGAGTGTTAGTTGTTAATATTTATATTTAAACGTTTTAGAATCTGTCATTCCTTTTGCAGTCATTGTTAATAAATCAATAATATTATATAATTGTTTTAATATTAATATATGTGTGTAGTAATAGTAGGGCTGAATACAATATATGTATTGTTTTTAATGTCCTACTTCTGGGCACAGGCCATAATCCACCACGCTAGTTAAGTGCCAGTTGGCGGACTTCAGATATCTTTCGAAAACTTGCTACGTTCTCTCAGACATGCAGATTTTCGCATAATGTTTTCCTTCACCGTAAGACAAGTGGACCATGTTAGAAATGATTCGCACATGAAAATACCAGAGGTGCGAGACTCGGGATTTGAACCCGCTTCATTCGGTGTCCCAAGCGAGCGTGTTACCACTGGGCTATCACTGCCTTCTTTTTATGTATGTAGTATAAATAACATTACCGTTGTCATGGTAGAGTCCGTTGTGCAGCTTGGCGGGCGAGTCGGTGGCGAGCTGCGAGGCGGTGACGGAGCGCGTCTGCAGCGTGCCGGTGCGCGCGCCCGGCGAGCCCTGCGCGCCCGACCCCGGCTGCCAAGTTGTACACACATATATACATATATACTATACTAGTATAGATAGTGCATCACATACAATTGGATATCACTATCCGCGCTTAGACAACGGGCTATTTTTGTTGTCCTAAAATGGATAATAGATGGCCCAAGTGAGAGTTAAAAAAAAGGCGACATCTAGCACCTCTATTTGTAAATGTAAAGGCTCTGTGATGGTGATAAAAGCTAAGGTATCTATCCCCGAGCTGCCGCTGCGCAATGTTGTAGGTATATAAGGCCTCTCAAGGTGTAAAGCTTGTATTAACCTAAAAAATATATATGTATCAAAGTAAAATAAAATAATTTAATTTCATTTAACAACTTTTTTATTATATTGACCGCCATCTATGAACAAAGTATACATAATTATTATCAAAGATCGTGGTATCATAACGTAGTACCTATTATTGCCGTCAGAAATACAAGAATATTATTGAATTTTATATATTTTTTCTAATATTATATATTTATCCATTATTTAATTTTCCTTTTCTTTAAATAATTCTTTAAGATTAAGTAAAAAAAAAAAATCATTTTTTTTTGTATCTTGGATTAAAAACAAATCGATACAAATTACGCCATCTGTTATAATATTTTGTAACTAATGTTTACTTTGTTCTTAACGAGACCCCATGGTTGTAGGTATGTTTATTTGTTACTCCTGTCCTGAAGTTGTATTTACATACGTACGTATGTATGTATGTTTGAGTGTGTTGTCACTACGGCGAATTTGGATGAAATTTAATACACTATTGTTATGGATCCTAGAGATTTGTGCTAGTTTTATAAATACGACAAAACTTCCAATATTCTTTCACCTATTCTTGACTGAAATGATCATAAACAACTGTTTGTTGACTGTTTGTCAATCATTTAGATATATATTACAATTACAAAACATTAAGAATGAATTTTCATTTTTAGACGTCAACAGATTATCAAACATCAGACGGCGTTTTACTTGATACGACAAAAAAGTACGTAAACTACGTAAAGAATAACTCTTATATAATTAGCTATTCAAATGACTAACAATTTCATACAAAACTTATCCTTATCCTTAAAATATCCAAATTATCTGTCTAGCTACAAACTTACGTCATCCAGCAGTCTCCGCAGACGCTGCAGTTGCGCCTCGAGCTGACGGTTGTGTTCCTCCAGGATCTGCATACGAGCTTCCAAACGCCCCTTGTGTTGGCGCAGGAGGCGGGCCTCCGCCATCATGTCCTGGGTGGTTTGCTTAGGATTAGTATATAGTATAATATGTATACTTTATATAATATTAAAATAATATTATAATATAACAACAATGTCGATCCAAGGACGACCCAGGAAAGACATCTTTGGCGAAGAATGATTAGGAGAGCCGACCCCAAATAAAGATGGGAAAAGGCCAGAAGAAGTAGTAGTACTTTATATCTAAATATAATACGTTAAAGTAAAGCGTAGAGCTGAAGTGTGGGCTTAGTGAAGTGCACTAGGAAAGACCTATGAGTATGTCGAAACGTGAACGAAAGCGTTAATAATGACTTTGGAGTTTGTAAAAGATGGAGATATGAAAGTTTTTATATTTTAAGTTACTACTCGTATAAAATCATTAACTATACAGTTTGTAATTTGACCAACCAAACAGAAAAGAGAAACTAAATAAGAATTCAATTAATATAACATATAATATTAAGTTTCTACTAAAGTACCACTAAATTAACTTATTTCCTCACATCTGAAAGGTTCTGGAAGAAATCTCTCAAAGAGATAAAATCCACATTCTGTTAATTTATTTTGTACTAGCGACTCACTTTCGCTTGCTTCCCAATACAAACGTTTATTTTGTAAAGTATTAAAATGGATATAGTATTATCCTTAAAAGTTAGATATATGACATCGCGGACGTTTCTGTAGACTTATATAAGATACACAATTCCACCATACATTGTTTTGTTATATCTCAAAGGGTTTAGACAGCGTTTTCGTTGAAAGCTCTCAGACAGCTTATTTTTTTCCGACACCTCCAACAAATATCGTTATATTTTCGCTAATGTACATAAAAACTTAACAAACTTTCTACCGGTGGTAGGACTCTGTCAAGCCTGAGGAGTCCGACTGGATGGGTACCACCCCCTTATCTATTTCTGCCGCCAAGCAACAATGATTGCATTGTTGTGTTCCGGTATGAAGGATAAGGTAGCCAGCGCAATTACAGGCAAGAGGCATAACATCTTAGTCCTCACAGTGATAACGCACCGGCGGTTCTGCAGTTTTGTTACATAAAACTTAACGCATGAACCGTAGGTGTTATGGGCGACAGGTATCGCTTTCCATCAGGTGGACTGTCTGCTCGTTTATCACTGAATACCATAAAAAAAAAAAAAAAAAAAAAAAAAAAAAATTATATACTAAAACCTTCCTCGAGAACCACTCTATCCATCGCTAAAAACAGCATGAAAATTTGTGCAAAAGTTTTTGAGTTCATCGCGAACAGACGACAAACGCGGCGGAGGACTTTATTTTATAACTAGCGACTCACCCTCGCTTCGCTTCGGGTTCGTCCCTAGACAAAAACAAATCTATCCCACGGGAATCGTACATGTTTTCGGGATGATATATAGCCTATAGCCTTCCTCAGTTAAAGGGCTATGCAAAAAGAATTTTTCAAATCGGATTAGTGGTTTCTGAGATTAGCGCGTTCAACCAAACAAACTCTTCAGCTTTATAATATTAGTATAGATATGTAGTATGTGATATCATATTTTATGGTACACAAATAAATAATACCTGGTCGACCGGGGCGTTCCGGTTGTCGCCCGCCGCGTGCTGCTCCTCGGGCGTGGAGCCCGGCGTCTGCTTCGCCTTCAGCCGCTCGTACTCCGCCTGCAGGCTCGCGTTCTCTTCTTCTAACTCACTGAAATTCAAATGTTTGAGTCAAATAAATTAGAATTTAAAAAAATATATGTGAAATAGCTGTAAATACTAATAGTTTTGCAGTCATATATTTTTTATTATAATTATGAAAAAATAGCGACTCACCCTCGCTTCGCTTCGGGTTCGTCCCTAGACAAAAACACATCTATCCCACGGGAACCGGTAATTTCCCGGGATGACATGTAGTCTTATAGCCTTCCTCAGTTAATGGGTTGTCTAATGCAAAAAGACTTTTTTTTCGTATTAATAGTTTTTGAGATTAACGCGTTCAAACAAACAAACTCTTCAGCTTTATAATATTAAGTATAGATTTAGCAATTCTAGCTCGAAAAATCACAGCTAGTATAATTATAATAAATGTATAATATACAAAATACAAATCATAATAAAAATAAATAACCAAGTCAGTCATTGTGTACGCAATGTGGTATATGTATTGGTATAGTATTATGTAATCTGTTCTCCTTTAGTGCGTATTCACGTTGTGGTGGTGGGAGGACTCATTAGCGTCCGGCAATCCAGCCGGGCGCGAAGCCAAGAGGCACATTGTGAGGTGGTCCACTTCGGTGGGCGGTGTACCATTGGGATTGCTCCAGGTACTTCTCTGATAGCAGAGTGGACCGTTGGAGCAACCCCATAGTTGTTGTGGTCTACTTCGGCAGACCTACTTTTTTGGCGTCGTGGTTAAGTGCGTAAGTGATTTTGCGACGCCCCATTAAGACGGAGGAGATTCTGTTAAGTTTTAGTGAGTATTGATTTTCTTGGCCGATGAGTCCCATATAACCACCTGTATGTATAGATGTATTTCCTGACGACACGTTTGGCTCAGTTTGTAGTGACCTCACTTGCTATGCCAGCGATCGCGGGTTCGAGTCTCGCTGGGAGTATTCATTTGTGTGATTACGATTACGAATGTTTGTACTCCAGTTATAGGTGTTTACATTTATAATAAGTATGTATTTAAAGTTATTTATGTGTCTGTGTTATGGATACCAGATAGTTGATATACTATCAACTATCTGGTATCCATAACACAGGCCTCGTAGCTTACCATAGAACTAGATGTGTTAATGTTCCAACATATTTCCTATTATAAAAAAAGGATAATACAATGTAATGAGTGTCAGCTGACCGTATCATGGCCTCGAGCTCGTGGCGCTGCTCGCGGTGTATGACGGACACGACGTGCACGGGCGAGCGCGGCGCGTCGTCGCCGGCGTCGGGCGCGCCGTTCAGCGACGCGCAGTACTGCGCTATCAGCGCGTGCTCCTCGTCGCTGGAGAGTTCAATTTTATTGATTAACGGATTTCGAATATGTATGTATTCAGCCCTTTTAAACGTCCCACTGCTGGGCACGGGCCTCCCTTTAATAGGGAGCGTATAAAATACTAACATTAAACGTATAAAATACTAACATTAAAAGGATCAGGCCATAGTCCACCACGCTGGTCAAGTGCGGGTTGGCGGACTTCACATGTCTTTCGAAAACTTGCTAGGTTCTCTCAGACATGCAGGTTTCCTCACGATGTTTTCTTTCTCCGTAAGGCAAGTGGTAATCATGTTAGATATGATTCGCACATGATAACATCAGAGGTGCGAGACCTGGGATTTGAACCCACTTCACTCGGTTTCCCAAATGAACACGTTACCACCTAACTATCATTGCCTTCAAGTATGGGAGGTTGCCAATTCAAGGCTGTTTATTAATTAAAAAACAAAGCGAAGTGAAATATAACTTATGATAATTACGTTATATATTAATAATTAAGGTAATTGTTAAGTAATATAAATAATAGTTTAAATGATAAACAGCTATCTTCATAAAACCTCTCATTTTCTTATTATAAGCTATAAATTATATCTTGAAAGTATCTTTCATCACAAACAAATGCTTTATAAGTTAGCATAAATTGACTCGAAAAACGAATATTGTATTTTAAAATTATTTATTTTACATAATAAATGGACTGTACTTCATAACTGGTACTATGAAGTTAATCTTTATACACTTTATACACTAAATAGTGGACAATATTATTGAAAAAATAAAATTTTACGATAAAAAAAAATACGGAATCGCTCTAACATACCTAAAACAAACAAACCCCTTTTTATAATAAAAAAACAAACCCTTTCCCATTCTTTAGAATGGGGAAGGATTTGTTTGTATTGTTTGTTTGTGTTTTAACACAAACAAACAACTAATCAATCAAAGAAGCAAACAATAATACTTTCTTAGATTTACGTGAGTATTTAACATTTTAAATAAAACTATCTTTTCGGGTTACTTCGCGTATTTATTGTGTGCCTACCCACTGTCTGTAACAAGTATATAACGCCTTTGAGACGTCTAATACCTTAGTCTCTCCCGTGACCATGATTGCTGTAAAGCATTCGAAACTTCGGGAACCAAAAATCTAAATAAATCCGCGAAATAATCTGAAAAGATAGTTTTATTTAAGAAGCAAATATATAAGCAGCGTACCTGTCGGGCGTGTCCCCGGCGCGCGCGCCCAGCTCCACCTGCGCCAGGCGCGACGCGTACAGCTCCAGGCGCGAGTGCATGTCGTCGGCCGCCGCGCCCGCGCCGTGCTGCGGCGACGGCGCCGGCGACTCCAGCGCGTCCCCTGCGGGCACACACACATCATACCCAATACGTACGACACACTTTAACTATTTATTTCACAAACGGACAGACAGACATTATGAAGTAACATGAGAGACATGATACCCAATAGGATACGGTTTAAGAATTTATTCCTCACAAAAGGAATATAGTTCATTTAAATATTTGAGCAAAACAAGATACATCTTATCTCGGTAAATTGTTCGTTTGGACAAATAAGCACTGATACGACGGAGTGGCTGCAAAACGAAATGTCCTGGGTTTGTGTCTCAAGTCGGGCCAAGTATACTTATTGGGTTTTCCTGTAAAGGAAGAAAGGAATTCTCGGGAGAATTCTGTCAGGAATCTGCTGAGTCTGCTATGGCCTCTGCTTTCGGAAAACACGTAAAGCTGTTGTTTCTCATCCCGATCTATTATCAATGGTAATCCCGGACTTTGCGTGTAAAAGGTATAGAAAGTGTGCTAATGTTTTAAGTGTACAAATGTGTTTATGTAAAATTCAAATAGAAAAAAAAATTGTGTTCAGTTCACACGTGATAGAAATGAAACCTTGAAAGATAATGAGACGAATGGAGTATTTCAGGAGTAGGATAACTGTAGGGTTTACCATATCATAAAGATAATATTGGTACCAAGTTTAAAAGTTATTTTACACTAGCAACTCACCCTCGCTTCACTTCGGATTCGTCCCTAGACAGAAATAGATCTATCCCACGAGAAGGGAGCTGTTCTGGAGTAAAAGAGTAACAAACGTCCATCCATCCAGCCTCACAAACGTTAACTTTAACACAAAGAGTAGACCGCGAATATAAGAAACCCTGTATAATGTATTTTCATTCTCTCGCATGTAAAAAATTAAGGAATCCTATAGATCTGTTTGTCTTTTTTATGTCGCTTTTTCGTTATATCGAGTTTCAAATCACAACGGGACTAAGGAAGCTTTCATATGGAAAAAGCAACTTTACCTTCAAGAACAGTCTGTACAGGCAAGTATCCAACTCTGGGGTGTTTTTTGAAGTAACGCGCAGACTTAAACTTGTTGCGAAGGGCTCTGGTGAAGTCGCGCACATCTTCGCCAGATGTAGTCTGTAGAAGAAAATATTTTCGTATATTTAGTATCTTAAATTCTTTATACAGTTTATGTTAAGTATTATAGTTTACGTTTTCACGGTAAGTAAAAAATAAACTATATATATGTACATACGTATAGAAAAGTAAGTACCTACTCTAAAAATTAAAAAAATATATGTGTTATAAGATACTTACTTACAGAGTATATCCCTTACTTGAGACATGATTCCCCATACAAATTTTCATCGCCCTTTTCACCCCCTTAAGGGATGATTTCCGGGATAAAAACTATTCTATGTCCTTCCCAGGGTCTTAAACTATCTCCATACCAAATATCATCTAAATCGGATCAGCGGATTAGGCCACGCTGGCCATGTGCGAGTTGGCGGACTTCACATGTCTTTTGAAAACTTGCTAGGTTCTCTCAGACATGCAGGTTTCCTCACGATGTTTTCCTTCATCGTATGACAACTGGTAATCACATTGGATATGATTCGCACATGAAAATATTTTGGTGCGAGACCCGGGATTTGAACCCGCTTCATCTGGTTTACCTGGCAGTAGTAGCCCATGGGCTACCATTGCCCAATAATGATTATATAAAACAGTGTTAGAAAACTCACAGCAGTACAGTACTCCTGCATGGGATGTGTCAGCTTGTGGTTCTTCGCCTTGCGTCCGCTGAAGAAGCACTTCTGGCACATGTCGAAATTAAAGCATTTTAGGCAACGGTACCTGGAAAAAATGTACAGAACATATATTTTTAACCGACTTTATAAAAGAGATGGCGCTAAATTCAGGTGTTGTTATGTGTTCTTTGGTGTATTTTCATTTTTATAGGAACAGGTTATACTTGAAGTATGGTCGGTCCCATATAAGTTTTAAGAAAAGAAAGCCACTTCTTAGTTAGTGTAACTTTTTAGTTAAAAAGTACTTATTATATTTTAAAATATTAGGAAAATATAATAGAAAAAATTGAGTATAGTTCACAATGTTAATTCAGGTAAAACGCAATAAAAATATTTTTTTGTTAAATAAAGTTTTAAATTATGTCCTAAAACATTAGATTAAACAGTATCTTGTTAAAGTCAGGGATATTAAAAAAAACGTTTTCATAATTCAGGGCAATATACACCAAAATTATAAAACAGACATATCTAACAGTAAAGTCTATGATTTTAACAGAAACGCTATTAAATGGCAAATATCAATCATAAAACAACAATATTCATGGCGAACGATTTTAAAGTTAAAGTGCTAATTCGTGAGTAATAGTTACTTGTCAACCCTAAATCCTCCTCCCGACTGTCATATAAAAGTAACTATAACAGTCGGGTGCGTCTTAGCTGCATTCCTGCACGATTTCTCCGTCTAAGCCAGGGCTCGGGATCGGTTAAAAAAAAAATTTAGTAATGTTTCATTCATCGCTCATTCTTCAACCGGTTAATAAAAGCGAAAAGCTCAGTAAATCGAAATAATAATGGTCAACGGAAGTTTTAGTACCGATATGAACCGGTCAATTAATTTATAAGTAAAAAATATATAATATATATGTATCCTTCTACTAAGAACTTCACCAGTAGCAAAAATTCGCCAAATGTAAACGGAACGAAACCTAAATTCTTCAAAAACTGTTTACAGGTTTAAAGAAAGAACTAAATGTCTTTGACCCTATAAAGAAAAGCCTTTAACCCCAAGGTCAAATATCGAAATCGGTTTAAAAATTGAACGGGTTTACCAGCTCTGATTATTAGACAACTGTATGGATTAATCTTCCCATAAGTTTTTTTAACTTTATTTCCATATTACCTTGCACTTTTCTGCTCCGCTAAATGACAATCTCTCTCACCTCCTAGGTTGACTGGAAGAGATCTCTGTTAGAAATAAGTCCACCTTTGCCTCATATTCTCTCTAAATACTTGTAATTTTTGTTTTAATGTGCAATAAAGAATATAAATAAGTACGACTTACCTAAATCCAACAATGGGGTATTCCTTGCATATGTTGCACTTGGCCTGGTGGCGCGCGCTCTCGGCGGCGGCGAGGCGGTGCAGCACCGGCAGCCACACCATCGACTGCGGCTCCTTCTGCAGCCACTGCAGGAAGTGGAACGCCTCTATGTACTGGAGTTGGCCGTCTGCGTCTCGTTCTAGAGTCTTCTCTTTGTCTTCTTTTTCTTTTTCCCCTGAAAATATTTATTTTTATTTATTTAATTCTTTATAACAAAAATGGATACAAATATACTCCATAATCTAATAACAATTATTGAATAAGAAAAGATGGGCGATGGATTGCTGAGACGCACGCATTAAGATACTCTGTGTCGCATACGTCTAGCCTTCCACAGGACCTTATCTAATTCTATTTTATATTATATTAGACCTTATCTAATTAGACTCTTATCTAATTTAAGACTATAGCTTAAGGTGATAAGTAATTAAATAAGTAATAAAAGAAAAATATAATAATAATGTAATATTTAGACAATTAAGTTATACGTTATTTTTATTAATCAAATAACTTAAAAGTAAGTTTGTGCGTGTGTGTGTGTGTGTGTATGTGTCTCAAGGTCACGATTGAATATGGGTGATTTGATGTAATAGTGTATTCGCTATATTATGTTATTGTTCTGAAAGGTTTGAATCCACAGACTATCCTGTGCCGATTGATTAAAGTCCCATGCCGATACATTCAGTACTTTGTACGTGATGGCGTGACAAAGGAAAAATCGTTTTCATTATATTTATAATAAATTATAGTACGTGTTTATTTTAATTCTTCGTCTACTAAATGGCTTAAGGGTTTTGATGAAATTATGATGAAACTCATAAGGTCAACTGGATGATTCTTAGCTGTAGTTTGGAGTAGATGGCGCTGTTGTCGAGATCCAGATTTTATTTTTTAATTTACCGACGAAATAAAGTTTGTGGCAGGACGTCTGGATACCGTTTAATATCATATCACAGGCAGACATATGATTTAAATACAACCCCAAGAAAATCCACTATATACATACCAGCTTTTCTGTCAAGAGTACTGCCTCTGTTCCCTTCCTTAGTGGCGACGGACGCTTGTTCAAAACAACTTCTGACAGAGGGTTCGATGTTAGAACCACCGAATGCCGCCACTTCACCTAACTGCCTTGGCACCTTGGTAAAAGAAAATATTGGTATCGTATATTATGTATACTTTACATATGTAAACTAAAGGTAAACAAAGAGCTCATGGGGGGCTTGTTACAAAAATATTTACACATATTGTCAATAATATAACTGTATTTTTTATCATTAATTCAGTTTAAAGTGTAAAGGTTTTTTTATTTAATTTTTTACTATCTCGATCGCAAAAAAACGTTGAAACGAGAAAGAACGACATCTAAAATTCTGTTATTGATTGCACTCGGCAAACTTAGCGAGTGGGAGTGAGACAAAAACAAAAGTAACATTTCCACCGTCACGACACTTTTATTATTTATTAAGAGCACTTAGTGTGACGTCATTACAAGTACAATGTGTGTTGCTTGATGTTTATGATACCCTAAATTATAAAAAAATAATAATTTTTATGACTTAATTTTCAAGTGAAGGGCAGACAGCGAATGGAATTTCATTCCTGTCGGGTGTCCCGTTTAACCTCTCGATTTTTTCAATATTAATATATAGTATATAAATAAATAATCAAAGCTCGTATGATTTAGCATTAATTTTGTGCTGATTGCTTAATCAGATTGATATAGTATGAAAATTTTACCGGTGGTAGGACTCTGTCAAGCCTGAGGAGTCCGACTGGATGGGTACCACCCCCTTATCTATTTCTGCCGCCAAGCAACAATGATTGCATTGTTGTGTTCCGGTTTGAAGGATAAGGTAGCCAGCGCAATTACAGGCGAGAGGCATATCATCTTAGTCCTCACAGTGACAACGCACCTGTGGTTCTGCATTTTTGTTACTTAAAACCTAAGTGCATGAACCGTAGGTGTTATGGGCGACAGGTACTGCTTTCCATCAGGTGGTCTGTCTGCTCGATTGTCACTGAATCTCATAAAAAAATATACGTACTTGAATGCAGTCGTGCAGGAGAAGTCCTAGTTTTCTTTGGTCTGCGCGGCAAGATGGGTCGGCGATCAACCGGAATAAGTACCTGTAACATTAAAGTAAAAAAGTTTGTCCAAATAACACTATCTCTACTATACATATATATTATTTTTACATGGTTTTTGTTGCGCTGTTTGTGTTTAGCGTTTTAAAAATGTGGTGATAATATAAATAAATAAAATTAATGTATGACTTTCAAAATTACATTTTTCGTCCAAAATATTTAAATTTATTTTAATAATATACATTTTTTTGTAAATTATTTAGAATATTTAATTAAATCCTTTCGTACTAAAATATTTCAATTTTCCAAAAATAGTAGAAAAGATAGTTTTGTAGTAATCTTCATTGTGAAATATACTTAACACCCGTTACAGCGTAAATTGGTAACAAAATCCAACTCACACAATATATCGCACTAGAGTGACTAACAATCTATACTAATATTATAAATGTGAAAGTTTGTGAGTGTGAATGTTTGGTTGTTTGTTACTCTTTCCCGCCAGAATGGCTGAACGGATCTGGATAAAATTTGGCACAGAGATAGATTATAGTCTGGAATAACACATAGAATCTTTTTAGCCCGGAAAAATGTACGGTTCCCTTGGGGTAGCTTTGTTTTTGTTTTCCTAGAGGCAAACCCGAGCGAAGCGAGGGTGAGCCGCTAGTATAAAATAAAATCAATCCATCCTTACATAAATCAAATGTTACCTGTACTTCTCTTCTAGATGTCCTTTACAAAGCAACACGAGCCCCACTTTGAAACTCAACACCCTGATCTGTCCGGTGCGCTGGCTGTCGTATACGTTGAGCAACCAGTTGATGGATAGATCCAGACATAGTGGCACGTTTACTAAACTAGGGTTTTCTGCTGCTATCACCTGTAAAACAGACAAAATAACTTAAAAATATCTAAAATAAATTAATTTTTCAAACTGGTTGTTTAAAGTCTTACGAGTAGTATACTTTGACGAGACACGTTTGGCTCAGTTTGTAGCCCTATTTGCTGTTTCAGCGATCGAGGGTTCAAGTCCCGCTGTGGGCATTCATTTATGTAATGAGCAAGAATGTATATACTCCAATCATGGGTGTTTATATTTATAATATTTATAGTATGTATTTAAAGTTACATAGGTACATATATATATAGTGTATCAACTATCTGGTGTTATGACACAATCCTCACAGATTACCATGGAATCAGATGGTAATATGTATTAATGTCCCAACAAATTTATTTATTTACTTAATTTAAGATAATGTGGAATGCTTAATTTGGACACAAACAACTAATAATATATGGTAAAATACAAATGGCTCTAACAAGTGATGTCTTTTTCTTATTTGCTTTCCAAATGCCTAACATTTAAGAGCTTCTATATCAATCTTATAGCATCTAGTCGCTTACAACAATTTCAGAACACATGTACGAAGAAAAGAATCAGAAAACATACTTTTACCACTCAACTACACAAAAATTTTGGGTGAATAATAAATATTTCAACAGCTTAATAGCAAATATTCAACTTTGCTGTAACTTACTTCGTAAAGAGACGTGAGTACAGTGATCATATCGGGAATGTCGATGAGTCTGTCGTTCTGCGCGCGGAGACCGTGCGAATCGAAGGCTTCTAAAGCAGATGGTAATTGCAGCATATGCACTGAAAACATAATATAAGTTGTTTTAAAATATCAAATTAATACGTTTTTAAACCCCGACGCAAACAGAGGGTGTCATAAGTTTAACCTGTATGTGTTTGTTTGTGGCCTCGTAGCACCCAAACGAATGAACCGATTTTAATATAGTTTTTGAAGTAAAACTTCTTTACGCACGCTTGATTTGAGAGGTAAGCTGGTGAATGCGTTACGAAAAAATGTACGTACGTTTGTTGCCATGGTAACAGTTGTTATTGTCTGACAAATGATATATAATATTATATTCTTTCCTTTAACGATATTCTGTAAATATATGATTGTAACATGCCTAATTTTTAAAATTTTTAGTATCTCACCTATCCTAATTATTTAAAACATAAATTGAATTTCATAAAGAGTACCGATAACCTACAGAAGTAACAAGTACACCCTAAGAAGATAACATTCATACACGCATTCTCTAATTTCGTTTTTTTTTTGTTTGTAAGGTGACTTGATCGAGTGTTCTTTTACTAAGTGTAATCTAAGATAATCATCAGTACGTACAGGGCCGGATCTACCTAAGGGCTACTTGGGCTGCAGCCCAGGGCCCCGAGGTTACAAGGGGCCCCCAGACCCCGCTAAAAACAATAGGCGATAATTTGAATTTAAAAAATGGTTGTCTGTAAAGTCGGTTTACGGACGATATTTTTACGTAATAATGTCATAAAAAAACATTGATGAAAAATTGCTTACTTCTATGAATTGAGTTAAGGGGGTAAATACGTGTAAAAGGACGTTTTCATGCTGATTTTCATTAATTTTTTTAAGGTATAAAAAAATTAATATTATTTATGGAAACTATTAGGTTATTTTATACATATATTCATGAGTTTTTTTCATATTTTACAAAAATATAATTTAGAAGTTAGAAAGTAGCGGAGATATCAGCTGATACACATCATAGGTTGTCATCCGACTTAGCAGTTGGTGTACACGATGGAAGCCACAATTTTTATCCGAAATCAATGGCACAGAAAAATTACTTTCTTTTATATGTGTGTCTTCTATATAAACCTCAATTTGAAAAAAATAAAATAAAAATTTGCATTCTTCAGAGGACTATTAAAATAAGTCATGTTTTTTTACCATTTTTTCATATATTGTTTACTATAAAAAAAGCAGTTAAAATAAAAATAACGCTTATGATTGAGGTTCATATTCAGCACAATTGTGTAAGGAAATTATATCAATCTGCAAAGTCGCGCCAAGAGCTTCCTTATAGATCAGTATTCATCATGACAAAAATTGATTCTATGATCTTTTTAATCAATAATTAATCGTTGATAGCTCATAAATTGTTAGAGATACGAATAAAATAGTCATGAACAATTTTATAGAAAATTGTATTTCCTATAAAAAAACATTCACGCAATTTTTGAATCAGATCAATAGTTTTCGATTTATATCAAAAATTACACATTTTTTTCGATTAATTGCCAATAACTCACAAACTATGAGAGATATGAAAAAAAGCTTATGATCAATTTTATAGAGAATTAAATTTTCTACAAAAAAAATCTAATACATTTTTTTGCTAGACTACTAGTTTCCGAGTTATGTTAAAAATAAAGCTTTTTTATTTTTTTTAATAACTTCAAAATGGCCGACTATGCACATAAACCAATGGTCGCGATTATACAGACATTTTTGGGAAATGTTCTGAAACGTGTTTTGGTGATTGTGAAACGTAAAAATATGACATCATTTCCGATTTCGATTTTAGGGGTGATTCCAATAACTTCCTTATAAGGAAGTTAATTAAAAAAAGAACTACCATAAAGTTGGCAATAATGGCAACCCTGAGATCAATCTACTAATGTATGTGCGCGTCTATGTAACGGAACGGGGATTTCCCTGTCGTTTGTTTTTGATCGGTATATTTTCATCTACTCTTACGAGGGACTTTCCGCCGTGCTGCTTAACGTAACCTCTAACGTTATTTTGTTTGTGTTGTTAAAGAATATAATAATAATAATAATAATATATTATTATAGAAACAGTTTTTTGATATGGCTATTAGTTGAGTACTTAGATAGGCCCCTAAGTAGTTTCAGCCCAGGGCCCCACAAATTCTAGATCCTCCCCTGAGTACGTATCAGATAAAGTTTTACTGGGAGTCACGAAAGTCTCCTTATGGATATTCTTGGAATCCATTTCAGGACAATTTTATAGTATCAAAAATTGATCTCATGATAAACTCCTATAATTGGATAAGGGATTGTTCAAATCAACAAGTAAGTGAAATGAAAATTTCTGTTCTGTTCTGTTATACATACAGTCGTACATATTATAAATTTTATAAATCATACATACAGTGAAATTGTAACTAATCCGAATCTGCACATTAAATATTTTGTGGAAAATCTTATATTGAAACAGACTTCGAGAGATCGATGCAGATGCCGAATCTATAGTTTTTAGAATTTTTGTCTGTCTGTCTGTCTGTTACCGCATCACGGGAAAACCACTGAATTGATTTTGGTGAAATTTAGTATGATGATAGCTGGTTATCCAGGTCAACATATAGGATACTTTATTACTGCTGAAAATATCTCATCTCTGAGAAATCTATACTAAACGTTAAAAAGTACGGAGCGAGGGTAAGTCGCTAGTAAACTTATAAAAATTTAAGTTACAGTTTGAGCTATTCTTACGGTTACATCAAAATTGAAACAGACGTGTAAAACCCCGTACAAAAACTAGTTAATAATAAAATTATTTCTATAGCTTTCATTTTCTAGCCAGACTCGACGTATGTAGACAACTTGTCGTTAGGTATCAGATGACTGGGCCTGCGGTTACAGTAGCGTTACTGTGAAGCCGCTTGGAAAACCACTAACCGAAGTGTCTTTCTACTGTCCATCCAAATCTAATAATACTAATTTATACTAATATTAAAAAGAGAATAATGTAAACATGTTAGTTTGTTTATTGGTTATTTCTGTAACCGCAGAATCGGTCTGATTGAAATTTGACGCTCAGAATAATTTAAAATTAAATATACAGTATTGAGGAAAATAAGTTTTCCTTAATTATTAGTCATATAAAATAATATTTCTGTACTAGCTGCTCACCCTCGCTTCGCTCGGGTTCGTCTCTAGACAAACAAAAACAAATCTATCCCACGGGAATCGTACATTTTTCCGGGATAAAAAGTAGCCTATTTGTAATTCTGATGTATGAACTATATTATTGTAAAGTTTTGTTAAAATCCAATTAGTAGTTTTGTTGTATTAAGCTGTATAAGTTACCATAGTTTATTAACTATCTCATGAGAACTCTTTAATTTTCCGGGATGAAAAGTTTCTAAAATGTTGACTGGGGATATAAGGGAAAATAGGCCGAACAGTTTCGGAGATTAGCCCGTACAAACAGACAAACAGAGAGAGAAACAAAAAATAAAAAAGAAACTGGATTTGTTCAATTTCTTTTCTTACATCCCCTTGACTCGGTTTTTAGCATTTTTTTTCTATGTACATGTATAGATATTTTGCAGGTATAAATGTGACTAATTCTAGCCATTATTCACGTAGAATAAGAACAAAATATTTGTATATACATACATACATATATTATGTTATAGTTTTGTAAGCAAAAAATATTTTTAAGAGTTACTGTTGTGTGAGAGTGAGCATATGTATGAGTTATATCTCTGTTTATGTATAAAGTGAGTGTTCTTGTTACTTACTGCATAAAGCCTTCTGTACAGTCCTCAGTTTGAGAGCAGTTCTATAAGCTGAGAAACGCACTTCATTAAGATCAGCGAGAGAGTTCATCAGTTCGATCATTTTGGGGTGATCCCAGTGCGTAGTCTCCAAGTCATGGCTGAAAAAATATTGAAAAGTAATTAATATTATAACGCAACTTTGTAATACCATCAAAAGTGAATGTAAAAGTTTTTATACAACAGTTTTTTATACGTTGATTATAAATAATCAACGTATTACCACTGCAAAAAATACAAAGATAACTGTATTGTGCTTTTGTGCTACCCATTCTAGATATAGTATTATATAATAATACTAGCGGCTCACCCTCGCTTTTACGGAACCTCCTTCCAGAATATAATCTATCTCTATGCCAAGTTTCATCCAGATCCGCTCAGCCGTTCTGGCAAGATAAACTTTCAGATTTATAATATTAGTAAGATTATTTTACCATTGAACCTTTATCGGCATTCTCTATTCGTATTGTTTGATATTGAACTCGTTACTTTCGATATACAAACCTGTATCCTACAATTGGGTATTTGAGACATTAATCAATAATTTCAAGACAAAATTTCTTTATAAAACACTATATTTATATGTATGTATTCAGCCCTTTTTAACGTCCCACTGCTGGGCACGGGCCTCCCTTCAGTATGAGGGGGATCAGGCCGTAGTCCACCACGCTGACCAAGTGCGGGTTGGCGGACTTCACATGTCTTTCGAAAACTTGCTAGGTTCTCTCAGACATGCAGGTTTCCTCACGATGTTTTCCTTCACCGTAAGGCAAGTGGTAATCAAGTAAGAAATGATTCGCACATGAAAATATCAGAGGTGCGAGACCCGGGATTTGAACCCACTTCACTCGGTTTCCCAAGCGAGCGCGTTACCACTGGGCTACCACTGCCTTATTTATATTTATATGTAGCTCTGAAACCTCAATTTATTTTCAATGAACTGTAAAATTAGGTTTTTACATTGCTTCGAAATCTATATGTAGTTAGTAAATTGAGTTGGAAAATAAATGAGGTCACATTATGCTATTGCCATATAAAACTAAGGAATAGACGACACGTTTGCCTACTTGCTGTGCCAGCGGTTGCGGGTTCGAGTCCCACTGGGGGCATTCATTTGTGTGATGAGCACGAATGTTTGTACGCCAGTTATGGGTGTTTATATTTATAATATTTATTTAAAGTTATATATGTGTAGTGTATCAACTATCTGGTATCCATAACACAAGCCTCGTAGCTTACCATGGAACTGGATGGTGCTTCGTATTGATGTCACAATATAAAAAAAAAACTAAGGACATTTTAATTGCTCATAAAAAATATGTAAATTGTTTGGTAATGTCAATTTCCCATTAATCTGTGCTCAATTAGCATGCTTAGAAGCAATTAATAAGAAAATTGAACTGAATTGTCTGAATGTTAAGAAATCACATAATAACACTTACTTAATGTAATACGGTACGTTAGCTGGTGTGACGGCTCTTTCCCAGGGCGATATTACAGAGCCGGCTAAGAAGCCTTGTGCTGCACCTGCCCCGCCGTCCCTCGCCACACCTGCGAGCTGACGTGCTCGCTCCTCACCTCCCGCGCTTAATGCTGATACTCTGAAATAGAAATAATTATTTTATAGATGATCTTTGATCTCGTTTCTCTCAGGTATTTCCCCAGTTGCCTAACTGTAGCCTATGTCATAGTTTATATATTTACAATCCAAATCATCAAAATCCGTCTAGTTGTTCCAATGTGAAAGAGTATCAAAACATACACACAAACATACAAACTTTCCCTATTATAATAGTTGTCTGAATTTCTTTAATATCATTTTTAAATAATCATTAAATTTAAATAAATGACAACTAGCCAACAGTTAAATATTCTACTAACTCCTTTATATATTTAACTATGTTAGGTTACTGCATATATATGTATAAACATATATAGATAAAGGTCTGCAAATAAAAAGATAGAAAGAAGAAAGTGTTTTCTGAAAACTTACCTAGTATTCAATTCATCAAGTCTCGCGACCAAATGATCGGGAAGCTGTATGTTATCCCTTGCCATAGCCTGAGCTTGAGCTCTTAGCTCATCTACCCCTCGCTTTAATGGTGGTAGCTGAGCTCTTGCACGGGATACTGCATCTAGTTGAGCTCGAGCGTCTCTTGCGTCGCCTGGTGCCCTCCATGATGCACGAGCTGCTTCAGCAGTCTGCACTCGGGACGCTAATTCATCTAGTGATGTTGTGAATGTGCGCACGCGCTGGAAAGAAATGGTATTCAGTTAAATTATTGTTATCTAAGGAGGTTAAAATTGATAATAATAATGTCGCCGGAGATGTTAAAGTGTACATAACGTGCTGGCCAAAACAAGTGCAATTTCCAATCCCTTCTTTTAAAATCTGATGGGACGACAACTCGATACAGCAGAACCGATGGCTTTAAGTGCTCTAAAAAGCATGGGAATGATACTTTTCTTGATCGAAAAAACCATTAACTATACTTTTCACAAGATGGAACTTGCACATAGGACCTCGAGATCTGTATCTGTATATGCTATCCACTAGACCAAGAGGCAGATTAAAAAGCTTCAAGACTAATAGTATCATAAAAAGTCTTCAGCGTAGAGTTATGTTTGGAAACAAGATACGCATATACATATATTTACATTTGAATAATATGTATGTACGTATTTAGAAAAAAAATAATGTTATCAAAGAAATCATCTTCTCCTATATTTTTTTAGTTGCCATTGGTTTTAAAGGTCAGCTGTATTATACATAATTAATATATTTATTCCGTAAATAATAAGGAAACTTTCCTTTCATAAGGTAAGTTAGATTTAGCAAAGTTTCTTTCACGACAAAAATAATACGCCTTGTTCGTAACTTCCTTCATTATGAAGATAAATGATTCTCAACTAAAATTCTGTTACATGGCCTTAAATGTTGTAGATACTATAGAAAAAATGATTAAGATAGATAGACTGATGTTTTAAAATTATTATTTTAATCAATTTAAAAAGGAACCCAGAACATGTTTTTAGTTAGTCACATCTGCGCCATTTTCTTTTTACAAAAGTAGCAATTGCCAGCGGGTTTGCTCGTGGAGTTTAAAAATAACGGATTTCCATAAAACGTCCCATCTCTTTTTTTCTCCCATAACTTTTTATAATATTAATATAGATCCTCCACCTCTTTATAGTATTAGTATAGATAAAGAAATACTAGAAATGTTTCAAGTTGCCAAATGGGTCATTGGACATCACATAAATAATACAAATATTTGCCATAGAAAAAATTGAACCTATGATATCCTTAATTATTATTATTTATGTATGTATTCAGTACTTCCTTCAATACGAGGGGAATCAGGCCATAGTCCACCACGCTGGCCAAGTGCGGGTTGGCGGACTTCACATGTCTTTCGAAAACTTGCTAGGTTCTCTCAGACATGAAGGTTTCCTCATGATGTTTTCCTTCATCGTAAGGCAAGTGGTAATCATATTAGAAATGATTCGCACATGAAAATATCAGAGGTGCAACACCCGGGATTTGAACCCGTTTCACTCGGATACCGAAGTGAGCGAGTTACCATTGGGCTACCACTGCCTGAATATTATTATTATTTATGTATACGAATGTAATAATACTCTTAAGACTACATTTGTTATTATATGACTTTATGATGGAATGAATGAAATATCAACGCGAGTCGTCATGGGACACTGATATATTAGGTCAGTTTCACTTAGACTCTAGGTCATGTTTCATACATACATATGTCTGGCAAATCGCCTGATCTCTACACAGTGCACGTTCTCTCCTTTGGATTTAAAATACATTATTAAAGCTCTACATTGTTGTAAAATTTACTATTCTCTTTATAGCGTAACTTAATTTTGTTTACTTCAAAATGGAAAAGGTACGCAATCCATCTGTATATATTTTCGATTTAAAACAAAGAAGGGTATTTATTCGACACGTATGTATTATGTTACTCGATAATTATTGTATGTTACTCGATATTTTCACCAATTGTGAATCGATTGTCATAATACGTTTCTTAATGAACATGTTATACATCAAGTGTACTCTCATCTTTGTTTTGGATGTCGAATATGTTTGGATGCTTTAAATAGTAGCAAAAAAGCTAATTCTAATGGGTCGAGGTCAGAAGTTATTTTTTGATAAGAGTGACTACTGCCTATAATAATGTATGATTATAATTGTCATTGAAATATATGTATATAACTAGCGACTAACCTTCGCTCCGCTCGGGTTCGTCTCTAGTTACATTTTAACGTTTAGTATAGATTTCTCAGAGATAAGATATTTTCCTGCAGTAATAAGTATTGCGTATATGTTAATCCGGATAATCAGCTATCATCATATCAAATTTCATCAAAGTATGTCCAGTGGTTTTCAAAGGCACAAAAATTCTAAAATAAAGTTTTTCATTTATTTTTATTGATTAAATATTTTGTGGAAAATCTTATTGAAATAATAATTTTTATAGATTCGGGCTGTGTATCGATAATAATGACTATTTCAATAAGATTTTCCAAAAATATTTAATGTACAAATTCAACTCAGAATTTTATTATATGTATAGATTTAGCTTTAAGGATATCTTTATTCTGAATATCACTTAAATCTGTTAAGCCCATAAAGAAATAACAATCACATTTACTCAGAAATTTCGCATTTTTTAAACTCATTACTTATGTTAAAGAACTCTATTACGTCTTTACCCAATATTCATTCATATATGAATGCTAAGTGAAGAAAATACCAGTTATTCGCGTGAAGCCTATATTTTTCTTTTTAGAGCATCGAGTGTGTCAGTAACAACCTTGGTAACCAGAGTCGTCCTGCCAAGGTTGGTTTCATTATAAGGTTGCTGTCAGGATCTTTACTTTGCTAGTTATCTACATTCTACACTACTATTATAAAGAGGAAATATTTATATTTTTGTATGTTTGTAACGAATAAACTCAAAAACTACTGGATCGATTTAGATGGAGGAGAAGATAGTTTGAGACCCTGGAAAGGATATAGGATATTTTTTATTCCAGAAAACATCCCTTAAGGGGCTTAAAATGGGGAATCAATCTAGGGATAAACCCGAGCGAAGCGAGGGTGAGTTACTAGTCTCTGTTATAAAATTTCACTTTACCTACGAGTGTTACATAAATCAAATGGAAACCACATTTTTCGGTTTCTACAATAGATACCTATATAATAAAATAAATTTCATCTCCTAAATAAAATTAAATTTAATCATTTTTAAGCAAAGTCGAATGTTTTATTTATATTCGAAAAAAGGACAAACAAACAAAAATAATATATTATTTATTAAATTTATACTATGTTAAAATGCGTTTATTTTTCAAACAATGTATTAAATTAAAACGATGCATTAAATAAAAACCAAAATTAGACTAGTACTTTGTAAAATTAGCACCTACAGAAAAAATAAAGAAAAAACAACCAAAAAATCTCTTCATCCATAAAGATGAATACTAATTTCAAAAATTTTTGTTCACTTTTTGTAAAATTTTTTGTAACTTCAACAATTTTTGTTACTTAATAATCTATACTAATACTTTATAGTATTAATATTATTAAATAACAAAATTGTTGAAGTTATAGTAGCTATTTGTGGAATTTTGTGGTTTTTCAAATCTTCGAAACCCTGCAAGTGAAAGCAGGAAATGAGACAGGATTCCTAATATTTTGTTACACAATTTAATATCTTGAGATCATTTTAAAAATTCGCATGCAATTTTTACCCTTTTATATGTGTATTTTTTAAGTTTTCATGTTTCATTAATATAAATTAAATCATAGTACAAACATTACATAAATATATATTTCACTAGCGATTTACCCTCGTTATAAATACTAGTCGTTTTTAGCAGCTCTATTTCAATTTTTAAAGTTTTCACTTTCCAAAAAAAGTGTATACATGTATTGAAATTTTTCGACTTACAAATTGTAATATTTGTAACCTATGCTATATATAAATGGGAAAATAAGTCTGTCTATTACCTTTCTACGCTTAAACCGCTGAACAGATTTTGATTAAATTGGCAAACACGTAGATTGCATTTCGAGATCAGACATAATCTTAAATCTCGCCTCGCTTATTACGCGAGCGAAGTCGCAAGCTCAATGTAGTTTCACGTTACACCAAGTTACAATGTTGTTCTTTGCATTTGAGAATACAGAATAATAATAGTGAAACGTAAGTTAAACTAATGTTTAATTGTTACGGTATTCGAATTCATTTACAATTGCCTCTCACGTCGCCATTACGGCGGTAATCGACGCACTCTGAGTTGCGTTTCCCGCATACTTTACAAACCAAAGACATAAAGGTACTAGGAAGCGACCTATTTAGGATTTTTCATATTTTAAAAAGTTTACAGGTTTTAAGGTTCAAATTAACTATATGATTGCTTTAAACAGTCAAAATAATTGTATTTTTTAACTTGTATTTAATATTAATCAATGAAATATTTCATTTATTATCTGTACATAACTATAATTTTATCAATTATTTTAAGGTTCGATTCACACTATAGTGTAAAACTTGTTAGAAGTTGAAGACGGAAGTTAAGCCGAGAACGGCCTGTGATCTGCACTACAATGTGGATGGGTCATAAATAAAAAGATGTACATATCTCATATTGATTCTATATATAAGTAATGATCCCAACCATAGGTGTGGAATCCACAAAAATATAAAAATAATATGTATATTTTATCATTAAAAAAAACACTCGAATCCTATCTGCATTTTTTTAACTGGAGCCAACTCAAATCAAAGGTTAATAAATAACTATTTTATTAAAATAATAATGTCAAAATATAATCTTGAACACACTATATATAGACACAGTTTTGTTTGAAATTATCAAAGTTGAGATGTTTATCAAAATTATTACAAGCTTATCTTAATAGATATATCAATATACTTTTATAGGTTTTGATAGTATTTATACAGCACTTCAATTTGAGACTTAAGTTTATTTTTAGTTTTTAAGTGTTACATAATCACGACAAAGTAGAACTACTATATTATATGCTATATATTACTATATTATAAAGTTTTTTTATAATCTGCGTGTATAATAATAATAAAACGTTCAAGTAATTATTTTACCCATACCCGCTCGCGTGGTAAATGGGGATGAAAGGTAGCCTATGTCCATCCAGGATGCAATCTACGTCTTTGCCAAATTTTATCAAAATTTGTTCAGCGGTTTAAGTATGAGACGGTAACAGACAGAGTTACTTTCACATTTATCATATTAGTGTGGATGTATTAAAATAAGAATTATGAAGGTCGATACACAATTAGCAAAAATTGCATTCACAAAAAAGAAAATACATTTATGTATTCAGCCCTTTTTTAACGTCCCACTGCTGGGCACGGGCCTCCCTTCAAGACGAGGGGAATCAGGCCATAGTCCACCACGCTGGCCAAGTGCGGGTTGGCGGACTTCACATGTCTTTCGAAAACTTGCTAGGTTCTCTCAGGCATGCAGGTTTCCTCACGATGTTTTCCTTCACCGTAAGGCAAGTGGTAATCAAGTTAGAAAATGATTCGCACATGAAAATATCAGAGGTGCGAGACCCGGGATTTGAACCCGCTTCACACATTTATAGGTAAAAAAAATTAAAAGGTTAAAAAATATACATATAGGTAGCACTCGGTCTTATCGCTGTAGTAGCGTTTTCTTTTCAACCATAAAGTGTAATAAATAGTATAGCAACAAAAGTGTTGTCAATATTAAATATAATCTATACATATAATAAAACAGTAACTTAGCGAAATCGATGTGCGCGTTTCCCGCACAAAGTACTGAATCGATTTTAACTAAATTTTGTGTAGTGATAACTTATTACTCGGGTAAACATTTAAGATACCATTTACTATAAGATTTTTTTCATTCCCACGGGAAAACACAATAACTGGTTCTATCGAGTCGTTCTTAGACATGTCTAACGTTGGCTAAACCTTAAGATATACATCAAAACAATGTACTAGAAAATTGTAGGTCTTAATAAGGCCTACTGAAAAATCTGGAAAAGCATAAGTCTTTCTCCTAAGGCACACTCGCGATAACTATTCATATCTATTTAAAACGTACCTATGGACGCACCCAAGCGAAGCGAGGGTAAGTCACTAGTATAATAATATCTCCCCCATAGTCTCGAAAAGAAAAATTTGAATTCATAAATTCTTAGACACATCCAGCATTCATATATCAGTAATCTTGTTAATATTCAGGACCGGATCGTGACGGATAGGGTATTTTATATACCGTACGCATCAAATTTACCTTTTCCATCGTATATTGTCATAAGGGTTGTTTTACTCGTAGCTTCTTGGGTGCTTTGTCTTGACTCCAAATCTTCGAAGCTATAATATCGTTTAGGGAAATACGATTCTAACGTTGCTTTGTATTTGTCGACTTTCAGCATATTTACTCAATTGATATTGAAATGTGGGACGATTGTGACTTAGAATTTATTGCTTTACAGATTATCAAAAACCGTGTTACCTATATCTATTTATACATATAATAAAATTCTAACTAAGCCGAATCTGTACATTGAATATTTTTTGGAAAATCTTATTGAAATAAACATTATTATCGGTACAGATACTTTTTAGAATATTTGTCAGTCTGTCTGCCTGTCTGACTGTGACCGCATCACGAGAAAATCACTGGACAGATTTTGATAATGATAGCTGGTTATCTGGGTCAACATATAGGATACTTTTTACTGCAGGAAAATATCTCGTCTCTGAGAAATCTATACTAAACGTTAAAATGTAACTAGGGATGATCCCTAGCGGAGCGAGGGTAAGTCGCTAGTCATAATTATAAATTTCTAACGAAATATAGCAGAAGTAGTTATTTTTCAATTAATATAATGACCCATGTGTCTTTGACCCATTCCAATGAAGATGGTACTTTAGTCAGGTGTAGTACTTGTTTCTTGTGTAAATTATGCGATGTTTTTTTTACCAATTCTAAACTTTTTATTGTAAACGATATAATATTGGAAGATCGAACATTATCAGGTCTACTGAAGAAATATAATTAAATAAATAAATAATAAAACTTTATTGAACTTATAAAAGGCTAGCGGCGGTGGATGGCGCGGAAGGCGGCGATGACTCTTTAAATTGACATAACTTTTTTATTTAGGAACGATTGAAATAAAACAAATACTAAATCTTAAGTGAAGCTTACCACAATATATTAGTGAAAACCGCACCCAAATCGGTTAAGCCGTTTCTAAGATTAGCGCGCACAAACGCACAGGCCAACAGATAAACCGACAAACAGACAAAAAACTAAAAAACATTGTTTTGGGTTCTGTTGCGTTAATAAAGATCTCCTCTTCCCCCCCAAGATTAGTCTCATGTCTGGGAAAACGCGTGTTTTCGAGTTTTCATGCGGTTTTCTTTTGCATTATTCTATCCAGAATACGGTCGATAATTTCTTACACTCGGATGTAAGCATAGTGGTCAAAAGATCAAGGCGCAAGTTATACAACACATATGCCCGGGATCCCGGTCGGAACACAAAGTATTTATTTTTGTTTTTTTTTTTTTTTATTTATTCAGGTTTTTAGTTTTTTTTTATCTAAAAAATACGATATATATAACAAAAAAGAACTCCGAGCGAAGCTCGGTCGCCCAGGTACTATAGCAATAAATGTGCAGTTGGCAACACAAATGCACTTTTCTCAAGATCTCAACTCCATTGAAGACAATTAATGAATTAAAACATTTAAAAGGGTGTTAACGCAAAAGGGGCGATGTAATTAAGACGAAGCGACCGTCTGCAACTTAATAGAATAATTAGTGGGTATTCTATATCAATTTATCAAAGGACAGTCTTTGAATCTAATTACGTTTTTACTTTCAAGTTTGCTTTTAAAATCGATTGAAAGGTACTTTTGTATGTAATTTGGCTTTGAAAAAGAATTATTTAAGTTGTTTCAAGTAAAGTGTTAAATGTGTTTAATATTACGATTTTTTAAAGAAAAGTCGATTTTTTCTGACTTTTAATATTAAAATGTTATCAGACCAGTAGCTTATTTTTGCAATAACTTCATAAATAAACCTAACCTAACCTAACCTTGGGAATTTCTTTTAAAAAATTGCCTTTAAAAAGTTAAAACTATATGAAAATCTGTGCAGTAGTTTTTGAGATAATCCCGAACAAACACAATGTCAGTCTTCATTATATTTAGTGATGTACCCCTCATAAGGACAAGAATGAGTAACCCAACATCTATAGGTTAAATCAAATGGATATTAACAACAAAATTTGACTCTATATCTAATTCAATATCCCGTAAAAGTAAGGAATCACAATTTGGATGATGTCATCCATTCATACATAGACTTGACTACTCACAGTGTTATTAGTATAATTTATTTCCGCCTATTGTATGTAAAACAATATGAAAGTATGTCTGTCCATCTGTACGGACACAGCTAAACTGATTTGTACGATTTAAGTATAGTTTAATAATCTTTTTTCCTTTGATTTTCAATTGATTTTCTTTCTTTTTTTTTGAAGTGAAAATTTCTATAGGCAGGTTTGGATGGGGAGTAAATTCATGTAAGTCGTCATCGACATGGTCACGTGACGTGTTAACGATAACACTCAGAGTGCCGATAGATGTCAAAACCAGATAAATGTAAATAGTTTTATTTTACAAATTTTAATTTAAGATCAAATAATTAATTTGATTATCCAAAAACAGCAACTGTTTGTTTATAGTTTTAAGTTTTCACTTCTATGAGCAGTCCTCATTAGCCATTACTGCTTTTTTTAGTTCAGTGGCCATTGATGAGCTTTATTAATAAAACTAGCGACTCAACCTCGCTACGCTCGGGTTCGTCCCTTGGTACGTTTTTATTGTTTTAAGCGGAACCCTAATTCTTTTTCTAAAATTAAAGTAACCTAAGTTACTTCTTATAACATCAGCTATATGTTAGTACGAGTCCCGTGAAAATCGGTCCAGCCGTTTCAGAGATTAGACCGAACAAACAGACAGACAGACAAAAAAATTAAAAATTGTGTTTTTCTTTTATGTACCGTATATACTTTCATACAATTTAGTTAAAAGTTGTTACTTTGACATTACAAACAGACACTTCAATTTTATTTATTTGTATAGATAATATTAAAAAAAAACTCAATCCATAAGTAAAAAGTCATAAAGCTTACTTTAGTAAAATTTTTGGAAACAGTTTTTACTTTTTTTATATAGATAGGTAAATTCTGTACCATATATGTGATTTTTTTTTAAATTTTCAATTATGATTATGGTCAAATTTTGAACATTGGGTAAACGCTACTAATCCATAATATTCATATCCATACTAATATTATAAATATGAAAGTTTGTGAGGATGGACATGGATGTTTGTTACTCTTTAACGCCAGAACGGCTGAACGGATCTGGATGAAATTGAAAATGAAACATAGGTTGATTTTTATCCAGGAAAAATATACGGTTTCCGTGGGATAGATTTTTTTTTGTCTAAAAACGAACCCAAAGCGAGACGTTAGTAATAAATAGATTATTATTAACGTATTACATACTTTTTCTAAACAGATAAACAAAACAAGATATAAATACAGAGTATAAAAGAAAGTTGTCTATTAAAGCACATGAGGTTGTAGATTTCACCTAACGAGGAGTCTAGTACAGTACATTATCGTTACGCTTGATTTCTCTAAAGGCTCATTATGGCGTAAGAATTTTAAAATTACCTGTTTCTTATATTGCCTTTGAAATGGCAATTGTTTTATGAAATAGACCCTACTATGTTATAATAAGACGGAGGTGTGTCTCAAGAAGTGGAGCGTTAAAAAGAGCTGAATACATAAAATATTATAAATATTATAAAGGCAGTGATAGCCCAGTGGTAACGCGCTCGCTTGGGAAACCGAGTGAAGCGGGTTCAAATCCCGAGTCTCGCACCTCTGATATTTTCATGTGCGAATCTTTTTCTAACTCGATTACCACTTGCGTTACCGTGAAGGAAAATATCATGAGGAAACCTGCATGTCTGAGAGAACCTAGCAAGTTTTCGAAAGACATGTGAAGTCCGCCAATCCGCACTTGGCCAGCGTGGTGGACTATGGCCTGATCCCCGTCGTCTTGAAGGGAGGCCCGTGCCCAGCAGTGGGACGTTAAAAAGGGCTGAATACACACACACACACATACATATAAAAGAACGTTTGTGACGATGTATGGATGTTTGTAACTCTTTCACGCAGGTACTACTGAACCGATTTAGATAAAAATTTTATAGTAATATAGTTATTAAATCAGAGTAATACATACATAGATTATAATTTTTAAAGAAAGTAATATATAATTGGAATTTCGGGCGAAGCCGCGAGAAAACTTTAGAAGTTTTATATATTTACATTTTTCTGGCTGTCATTGTTTATTATATCGGAAGTAGCGGCTTCGATGATCTGCTGAGATTTCTGTTTAACATTATAAGTATTATTGTATACAAAAAGTTTTGAAATACTGAAAAAAATTTAGAAAAATGGAAAGCTTCATTAGTCTAGTAACGTTTTCCTTGTATTCAACCATTTTTAAAACTTTTCACCAATAGGCATGGGGCTCCCTTCAAGGCATGGGGATAAAACCCTATTCCATGTAATCTGATTATATTATAAAGTCTATTTTAGTATGTATTGTAGTTATTAAAGGAATATAGATAGATGACATAGAAATAGATGGAGGTTTAAGGTATTTAACGTTTAGCTCTTCTTAACAACGATAAAGTAAAAATGATCTTAAGTACACATATTTAAAGTTACTTTTACTTTCTTTATTAAGTTCCATATAAAGCTAGGGTCATGATTGTATACAATTACGAGTTAGAATACACGAACAGAACCTATATACAGAAGTTAAAATTAAATTTTACTTAAAAATACCAAATCTGGTAGTCAAAATACGATAAGGTTTGTGGTACACTTAAGTCTATGGTAGTTAGGCTACAATGATGTCTATATATGGTTGGTATGATGCACGCGACAGATAGACACACAGTCACGACGTTAGATATGTAAAGTGAATTTAGAAATTTGAGCCTTTGCACATTTTCCAGAAACATTATCGTATGGCTTAAGGTTCAGATCCCTGGTCTCGCACCTCTGATATTTTCATGTGCGAATCATTTCTATCACGATTACCACTTGCCTTACGGTGAAGGAAAACATATTGAGGAAATCTTCATGTATGAGAGAACCTAGCAAATTTTCGAAAGACATGTGAAGTACGCCAACCCGCACTTAGCTAGCTTGGTGGGTTATGGTTTGATCCCCCTGATATTGAAGGGAGGCCTTTGCTCAGAAGTGGGACGTTAAAAAAAGGCTGAATACAATATGTCTTAGTTTATAGCACATTAATTTTTGTTAAGTGGTTTTGATTTCTAGAGTAAATTCTGTGAGTTGTAGAACATTTCCATGGAAACCTTTAATTAAAAATATATATGAAACATAGGTAAAGCCCCGTGCCAAAATTATAATAAAATTATAGCTTCTTAGTTACTGCATAATAATGTATGAAGTTAGGGGATAACATTCTTAATAAACAATGGTATTCTTTGATCCTCTGATTGCGATCACAGGGGAATACTAATGAACTCGTAAAAATCTGTACATATAATACGTACGTACATATAATAGAATTAGAGCGTCATGATGTATGGACATACTGAATATTTTTTTGCTTTTTACTTTAAAAAATGTTAAAATATTAAAATTGATCACCGTGTTTAGATTTAGATGAAATTTTGTGTGTAGTTACATATATTATGACCTTGAGTATCATAGGCCACTGTTATTGATAAAATTTGGCAAAAGATGGCGCCATAATATTATATACAGTTTGTAATATTTTATATAGTATATTATTTACCTGTTTATAATATTATATGTTAGTACAAAAGAAACCGCAAGCGATAGTAGTTAATATTTTCTACAAATACATATGGTTTAACAATAAATTATGATTATGAAGCTGGATAGTTATATATTTCTCATATATAACGTTAGTTTTCGCCATAAACAGTAATAAATGGAGCGCAAGACTTTCCGCGGGTGTGCGTTGCTCATTATCAGAGGTCATTGACCGACTGTAAAGGTGCGTACACACTGACTAAATTGCAAAAAAATAACAATCGAACCACTATTTATATTATATGTGAAATTTGTACATATTTGTATGTTTGTTACGCCTACACTGAAACAGCTGGACGGGTTTGGATGAGTACACAAGAACGCTATGCACGTAGCGAAACGACGCACTCGAGCAAATCCGCTAGTAATATATAGTTATTCTAACTACACATTAATCTTTAACCTTATTAAAATTAAAATTTATACTACTGCCTCATTCCTTAATAGCCAATATTTTCGAATAATTTAACAAATAGAAATATTTTTTTTTATAAATAAAAAAATATATCGTTGAAGCAAAAGTCAAATAACGGCTTTCTAATAATAGAAACGCAAAGAAGCCTATATATATGCGTGTTATGTGAGAAAACAATACGAGCATTTTTTCAGACGAAAAGGATTATTAAAGCATGTAAATAAAACTACTTCATACTAAAATAAACACCTCCGCTAAGAATCGAACCGGTTTCTACCGACATATGCTCATTAGTATCTACACAGGGATTGTTATATTTTAAAATAACTGTTTATTAAAATTTCATCAAATGATATAATTTTTTATAAGAATATATTACATATAAAGAAATAACATAATTTTGTCACGTACTTTCTTAGAATTCCTAAAAATACCTGAGATACTTCAAAACCTACCATATACTCGACGACATGTTTGGCTCAGTTTGTAGTGACCCTACTTGCTGTGCCAGCAGTCGCGGGTTCGAGTCTCGCTGGGGGCATTCATTTGTGTGATGAGCACAAATGTTTGTACTCCAGTCATGGGTGTTCATAATAATAATATGTATGTATTTAAAGTTATATATGTGTAGTGTATCAACTATCTGGTATCCATAACACAAGCCTCGTAGCTTACCATGGAACTAGATGGTGCTGTGTGTTAATGTCCCAACATATATAGCGTGGGTTAAGCGTTACATAGTATTATACTTCTACTTAATTCAGTAACACAATTAATATTGGTGGATTTATTATGACGTGAGTACATTTCGGTTTAAATTGTTTGTTGTAATGATGCTACATGAAATATTATCTTTTTTAACATTTCTGTGAAAATGTATTCAATGAAACCGATATTAAAAAAGACCAGTTAATTATTTACCACAGGTCCATTCTGCGATGCTTGATAGAAAAATTGAATATTGAGTAGTTTCGACTAACTGAATTATCTTAGAGCTATCTCCTTTTGTCCCATGAGCTTCGTTTACTTCTCCAGCATAAAAATAAAGGCAATTTAGAAAATTATACTATAGTTACTAGCGACTCACCCTCGCTTCACTCGGGTTCATCCCTAGGTTTTATTTTTTTTTGAGCGAAACCCTAATTCTTGTTTTAAAATGAAAATAGCCTAAGTTACTCCTTATAATATCAGCTATCTGCCAGTGAAAACCCTGTTAAAATTGGTCCAGCCGTTTCGGAGATTAGCCGGAACAAACAGACAGACAGACAGACAGGCAGACAAACAAAAAAAATATAAAAATTGTGTTTTTCTTATAAGTACCGTATATAATTCCATATGCATTTAGTATAAAGCTGTTATTTTGACATTACCAACAGTCACTTCAATTTTATTTATATGTATAGATAATTTTTTCTTTAGCTAAATCTCAGATCAAATGGCTATAAAAATAATTTCATACTTACATACATATGTTTTAACGTTTTGGCAGTTATATATAAACTGTTAATTTATCTATACTAATATAAATCTAAAGAGATTGTCATAATATTTTTGTTTGTTTGTTTATTCGAACTCGAAAATCTCTACACATAATAAATGCTAGTCAGATTTGAAAAAACGTTATCAAGTTTATAGTTTACTAGCAATACCCGTGGCTTCGCTCGCATTTAAACTTCCGATTGCTACCACACTTCACAGAATTACCCGCTGGGCTAATCAGAAGATTGCTTGAAAATTTCATCAAAATCGCTCCTGCCGTTTCGTAGTCCATAGGAAACATACATACATACACATCGATTTTTATATACATATATTTATAGATAGATTTTTTAGGAATATTATAAATAGGCTATCTCTTAGAAGGGGAGAAATTATATAAAAATTACACTTGCAGAGTAGAAAAGATACGTTACATAATGAATAGACACAAAGGTATTTTAGTAAGCACATTGTACCACAAGGTTATGTGAAACACCCATATAATTACGTACACTAACCGGGTATCGAATCTGCAGTCCATTAAACACGAATAAATTGCGCGAAAATATTCAACGTTCCATACATATCTCCAATACTATTGAACCTAAAGGTTATAGAGCCTATCTTCGTTTCAAGAATAACGTAAATTCTAAATAAAATTCTCATAATAGACAGAACCTTCTACAAAAAATCAACTCGCACTTGACCAATCTTTTTAGTCGACTTCGTAAAGGAAGATGTACTCAATTTAGTTATATATCCCTTTTAGTTATTGATCCCCACCCCATATACCACTCGAGTGAAACCGCGGGACAAAATTAGTAGGATATAAAACCAGACGAGAAAAATATCCATCCTCAAGAGTAAAATAATTAATTTTTAGTAATTTTGTAGCAGGTGTCCTAATTTTAGTAATCAAGTTAAGTGCATTCGTAACTTTAACTGTATGTTTATCTTTTAATAGAAACCTTTCATTACACTATAACTCCATCATGTCAATACTCTTATCACAAAGGTGAGGAAGTGATATGTTATCGCACCAATTACTGCAATCACTCACCGACGTGACTCTTACAAGTTAATCTAAGTAAGTAAACTGTGGAACACACTATGAGCTTTGGTTAATTTACCATTATATATTATTTACTAGCAACTCACATTCGCTTCGCTCGGGCTATATATATATATATATATATATATATATATATATATATATATATATATATATATATATATATATATATATAGTCAATCATTCCTCAAGTAAGGGATATAAAACTCATCATACCTATATATATATATAGGTATAATGAGTTTTATATCCCTTACTTGAGGAATGATTGACTCCTCATACAAACATCCACCCGCTATTTCACCTTCCTAAGGAATGGATTCCGGGATAAAAACTATCCTATGTCCTTTCCAGGGTTTCAAACTATCTTCATACTAAATTTTATTTTAGTCGGTTCAGCGGATTAAGCGTGAAAAGGTTACTAAAGGTTACACAGACAGAGTTACTTTCGCATTTATAATATTAGTATATTCTTCTAATAAACTCTATTGCTCTTATATTTTACCGGTGGTAGGACTCTGTCAAGCCTGAGGAGTCCGACTGGATGGGTACCACCCCCTTATCTATTTCTGCCGCCAAGCAACAATGATTGCATTGTTGTGTTCCGGTTTGAAGGATAAGGTAGCCAGCGCAATTACAGGCAAGAGGCATATCATCTTAGTCCTCACAGTGACAACGCACCTGTGGTTCTGCATTTTTGTTACTTAAAACTTAAGTGCATGAACCGTAGGTGTTATGGGCGACAGGTACTACTTTCCATCAGGTGGTCTGTCTGCTCGTTTGTCACTGGATCTCATAAAAAAAAAAAAAAAAAAAAATAAAAAAAAATATATATATATATATTTTGCGTAATTTTCAATTTTAAAACTGGCTAGAAAATAAATATTTCTTAAAATCTAACTATGAAATTTTGCGACTTCGTCTATTATATCGGGTTTTTGCCGGTTTTTTTTTAATTTATTGTTCCCGACGTTTCGAACGCTTTACAGTGAATATATGTAGTTACGAGAAAGATAATTGATAGTTTTATTTAAACTAGCGGCTTACCCTCGCTTCACTCGGGTGCCTCCCTAGGTACGTTTTAATTTTTTTTAACGAAAGCTTAATTCTTTTTCTAAAATAAAAGTAGCCTAAGTTACTCCTTATAATATCAGCTATCTGCCAGTGAAATTCTCATTAATATTGGTCCAGCCGTTTCAGAGATTAGCCGGAACAAACAGACAGACAAAAATTTAAAAAAAATTGTTTTTCTTATAAGTACCGTATATATTTCCATGTGCATTTAGTAAAAGCTATTTTGACATTACAAACAGACACTCCAATTTTATTTATCTATATAGATGCCGAATATTTGCATATAAGTAAGAAAATATTTATTTATTTTGTGTAGAAAAATATAATATTTCAAAATATATGTGATGCAGTGTTTACCTCGTGTAAAACGACTATAAAACTAGTACCTACGAAAACAGGTAGGAACTATGATGGTTATTTCCACATATACAGACAGACCAACTCTTCTACATATGGCTGTAACGGATCTAGCGGGAGTAAAAACTAAGGTCAGCATCCCTTCTATCATCTTAATATGGACCATTTTATAGTAAAATGATACCTTAACTATGTATCAACTATTAAATACTTGTAAAATTTAAACAATAAATCTATTATTTTCCAATAGATAAGTATATAAAAACTATTTTACAAAAATGAAGACATACATATTATGTAAATGTTTTATAATACTTGACGACACGTTTGGCTCAGTTTGTAGTGACCCTACTTGCTGTGCCAGCGGTCGCGGGTTCGAGTCCCGCTGGGGGCATTCATTTGTGTGATGAGCACGAATGTTTGTACTCCAGTCATGGGTGTTTATATTTATAATATGTATGTATTTAAAGTTATATATGTGTAGTGTATCAACTATCTGGCATCCATAACACAGGCTTCGTAGCTTACCATGGAACTAGATGGTGCTGTATGTTAATGTCCCATTATTTACTTATTTATTTATATTTTTTAGTTTGCTTTTTACGCAGTCGGGTTTTTTATTTTTATAAATTATTTTTTTCTTTCCATCTTTTTAGTTTTGGTTAGCAATATATATTTTTGTAATATCCTTTTAATTTGCTTCATTTTGATACCCTACTCGACAGCTTTGGGAAAAAAAATTATGAACGACTTACAATTTAGAGCCAAAAATCCGCCATTTTGTTTTTTTTTTAAAAACACCTATAAAAAGACACTTGGGTTTTTAAGATGAGTCTAATGATACCTTAACTATCGCAATCCATCCAGCCATTTGGAATATAAAGAAATTTACAAACAAACATACAAGATAAACGCAAAAACATAACCCTTCCTTGGAAGTCGGGTAAAAATATATAAAAAGAGCTAATAAATATACAATATTTGCAAAGTTATAGTTCTTATTTTTTTTTTATTTATATGGGACGTCACTAGTACTAATCTATTTATAGGAGGTATTGCGTGATACATATAGACAAAAACATAAACCCGAATAGCGCACTTCTTTCTTTTTAAAATCAGTAAAAAAAATATTCAAATAAATTAAAAAAAAATTAACAATCAATAAAAAGTGAATGCGTGTATAAATCTTCTACTATCGAAAGTATTAAGTATAATTCACTGGTTTTGTCATGAAGGAAATATGCGTGTGATTTAAATAAAGGTGAAATATTTTTTTTTATAACCTTTATTGCTTTTGAGTTAAGCCTATATTAATATTTTATAATGTAATTTCTTTTGGACTAAGAATATAATTATTAAAAAGTGCAAATACAGCTGGGGAAATTCAAAGTAGTTGAAACGCAACGCCATTGGTCAGACCGAATATGACGTCAAAGTATATCATAACAGAGCGATTAGCGATTTTGTCACTATGAATTGCCTTTAAGCAAAAATCGTCATTTTTCTGTGTATGATATACTGTGATGTCACGCCAAGCGCGTGAAATGGCGGGCGTTTAAAGTATCCGTATTGGTATGATATTTAAAAAAAAATATACAAAATTTGAGTTTTTTGGAGCTGGATATCTTTTTTACTATTATATAACGATGTAAACTACCATATAAAACAAAAAATAAAAACATCACGCATATTCCCTATTATATGAAAAAAAGTTCAATTTTCACTACGGAACCCTAAAACGTGACCGAATCACACTGTAATGCTTTCATAACGATCGTTGTTATTTACGGTAATCGTTCCAAAGTTATCTTTATAGCCACAGTCGCAGTTTCACAGTATGTATAGGATGGATAAATATATTGTATTAAAATTATTATTAGTTGTATAGAAATATATATATAAGTAGATAAAGCCTTCCTGGACTACTGGTTAGCATAGTTTGTAGATCTAGAGGTACTGGGTTCGAGTCTCAAGTCCAGCCAAGTTATACTGATTAGGTGTTTCTGTTTATGAAAACTTGTGCACTATAATAACCCTATACATATGTATACATATGTATGTAGTTTCAGTGAGGTTGGCCGTCGTAATCAATCAAGAAGATAATAGTTATTTATTAGGATATGAGAGGTTATGAAATTGGATAAAGGTTAAATCCACGCAGTAGAAGTCAATGCTTCGATTCCTGCTATGGGCAAATATTTACACTATCATTTCGTGTGTTAAATATAATTTAACTTTATGTATCTGGAAATTTTGTAGTTTTTCAGAAATAAATATAGATTTTTACAGTAAATTTACAGTAAATCGTGAAAGAAATCTTTTCAGTGAATTTTGTAACTCGATTATATTCTGAACTAGTGGCTCACCTTCGCTTCGCTCGGGAAAACAAAAACAAATATATCCCACGGGAACCGTGCATTTTTCCGGGATAAAAAGTATGCCTATGTGCTATTCCAGACGATAATCTATATCTATGTCAAATTTCATCCAGATCTGTTCAGCCGTTATGGCGTAATTGAGTTACAGACATCCATCTTAACATTAAACATCTAAACATTCACATTTATAATATTAGTAAAATTAGGTACTTTGTACTTATCGTTGGAAGGATTTTAAACTATAATCAATAAATATTCAAATTAAAATTAAATGGGCGTATATAGTGATATAATTTATAAAATACAAACACAATATACTGTAATGCCTTCGTATAAAAGCTCTCACTCGGAACCAGGAATGCGGTATCTGATATAGAATCCATTTACACGCGTCCCACACTGCGTATGCGCAATAAAGCCAGACATTTTCGCCAATTAACTAGTCTGGGTTCGATTTCCTGATAAGTTTGATATGTTTCATTTATTTTGTTTTAGTTCTATATATATTTTTCAAAGTAAGCCCGGGTAATACACAGTTATGAAGGGGTCCATGTTTTTAGGTTTATGACCCGCTTAGATTTAGCGTGATTCAAGGTATATTAAATAAATAACAACATAAAAAACTATATAGATAATAAAATATATGTATACTTATAAATAAATTGTACTTACATATCATTGTATTGACAGTTTGACTGTGATTTGAAAAAAAGCTTTTCATGTTGACCTTAAAAGGTCATTTGTAAGATACGAAAGCTATAAAAACGATAAAAATTAATGTACCCTCCAATCGCAAGATAGCATCCAGGTTGATTCCTTAAATAAATTAATATTTGCATTATTCATATAACTAATGTGTTACGAAACGTAGCGTTGGGTACCTCAGAGATATCTAAAACTTTAGTCCTTAGACAAGATAATAGCCTATAATCATGTACGTTTGTCAATTAAAAATAAAGTAAGGACTTAAATTAAACATATTTTTTTTTTCATTAAAAAAAATAAGCATAAGTCCTCGAGGAATTGACAAGTAATAAAGTCTTGTTGGGAAGAGCCGGCAATAAACTTGATAGTTTGTGTTACCTTTTCACGCTTAATAAGCTGAACCGATGTAAATGAAGTTTAGTATTAAGATAGTTTGAGACCCTGGGACATAGGATAGTTATTATCCCGGAAATCATCCTTTAAGGGGGTGAAAAGGTGGATGGTTTGTATAGGGAATCAATTAATTTTTAAGTAAGGAATATAAAACTCACCATACCTATGTATAATATAGTCTATCTATTCCATACTAACCGTCAAAACGTACATAGGGACGAACCCGAGCGAAGCGAGGGTGAGTTGCTTGTACTAGAGTATAATAATTTTGAACTTATCCTACGTAAATAATCAAACGTTATATAATCAAATAGACTTTTCGTAGTTATAAGTGATTCTGAGATTCTAAAACATAAAGATATATCTTTTCATCTTAAGTGTACTCCAGGGTAATCCATTAGGTCCTTTTTCATTTTTGATTGATAATCGAGTGGTTTTTATATAATCATTACATATAATTATTATTGAACGATTTTGATTGAACTCTGCTCCAATTTAGTAAAATTTGTATATAATTTACTGTACAATTCAAATTGATTTATTGGTTGGTTAAACGTTAAGTTAAAATTAAACCAGTAAAATCTTGCCATAATGAGTAGGTACCAGGAAACACGTTATATCACGTAATGAGATAAAAAGTTATTATTTAAATAACTTTGAATAATACATTCAATACCTACATATAAATGATATCGATATTTTTGTCTTAGTATTACATATTTTGATTTCACTTCACAAATGTATGTATGTATTTAGCCTCTTTTTTTTACGCCTCACTGATGGGCACGGGCCTCCCTTCCACACAAGAGGGATCAGGCCATAGTCCACCGCGCTGGCTAAGTGCGTGTTGGCGGACTGCACATGTCTTTCGAAAATTTGTTAGGTTCTCTCAAACATGCAGGTTTTGTCACGATGTTTTCCTTTACCGTAAGACAAGTGATAATCATATTGGAAATGATTCACATATGAAAATATTAGAAGTGCCGGGACCCGGGATTTGAACCCGCGTCACTCGGTTTCCCAAGCGAGCGCGTTAATGAAATGAATGTATGTACCATACAGAATTTAATAAGTTACAATCTTTTGATATTTCAACGAGATTAATTTAAATGTAAACATATTTATATAAAAAAAAAATAATTTAATGTAAGGCACATTAGTAGGTTCTCACCAAGACCAGTTACACTGTATTGTAAACAAAAATTAGGATACAATTTTTTTAGATTTACGCGAAAACTTGACATTTTAAACAAAATTCCTGGAATTTGTCACGGTTTACATACATACACTATATATTATAGTTAGACCATCTGTAATAATTAGTCGAAAACCTAGTCTTTCCCGTAACCATGTTTGCTGTAAAGCATTCCGAACATCTACAAGAAATATCAAAACAAAACAGCGAAAAATCCAAATAGATAGTTTTTATTTCAAAATTGGAATATTTCCCTTCATCTAAACTCGCCTTAGCACGCCAGTCCTGTGTAACAAATAAACCCCAGAGGTTAGATGAGAAAATAATGTGTCAGATTTTCTAGGATTTGGGAAATCAAATTTATTTCCCGCTGCCCGGAGCGAAGCTTGTTATCGTTGTAATGTAATTTGATGTAATACAAGGGATATTGTTGACATTTTATTTGTATTTTTTTATTAAGACTAAATTCTGGAATATGACCTATTTGGTTTTATATTTTTGATAGTATCGTTGAAGCTTATATTAAGTAACTGACAGTTATCTATACTATAATATTATAAAACTAAAGAGTTTGTTTGGTTGAATGCGCTAATCTCAGAAATTACTGGTTGGTATTGAAAAATTCTTTTTGTGTTGGATAGTCCATTTATCGAGGAAGGCTTTAGGTTATATATAATCCCGGAAAAATGTACGGTTCCTGTGGGGGGAAGCGAGGGTGAGTCGCTAGTTTTAATATATAATCGTTTTTGTAAAATAATTGACATGATGTAATTTTTAAGAAATGTCTAATTTATAATAATATGCGTTAGATTTTATCTTACTTTTAACTATTTTTAGCAAGTATATAAAATTATTACTGTATTTTGCTATGAAGCTATTTATAGGAAATAGTATGAAATCACATCAAAGTTTATGTGTGTTAGTTACTCTTTTACTTTGAAACGGCTGGAAAAATTTGGATTGGACTTAAATGTATGACCTTGAGATCACATAAGTTACTATTAGCAATAAAATTCACTGAAAGTTCATATAATATTATGCAATAGGCAAAAACAAATACAAACATACAAAACACAATATGTATATCTATACAAAAAGCACAGTAGGAACGTACCAGTAAGTTGCTAGTGGACCATAAAAGGTATATATATTAATATTATAAACAGGCAGAATTTGTTTGTTAGTTTGTTTGAACGCGCTAATCTCAGGAGCTACTAATTCGATTTGAAAAATTCTTTTTGCATTAAACAGCTCGTTTATTGAGGAAAGCTATAGGCTATCATATACTATATAAGTCTATCTATTTTATATTAACCACTAGCGACTCACCCTCGCTTCGCTTCGGGTTCGTCCCTAGACAAAAATAAATCTATCCCACGGGACCCGTACACTTTTCCAGGATGATATATAGCCTATAGCCTTCCTCAGTTAACGGGCTAATAATAAAAAGGCAGTTCAAATCGGATCAGTAGTTCCTGAGATTAGCGCGTTCAACCAAACAAACAAACAAACAAACTCTTCAGCTTTATAATATTAGTATAATATTAGTATAGATTAAAACGCACCTAGGGACGAACTCGAGCGAAGCGAGGGTAAGTCGCTAGTGTTACATATATCACATAAAAGCTATAATTACGCCCGTTCCTAAAGTCGCATCCCCTTGTGAGTTAAAAGAGTACAGGCCGATATCTATATTGCCATTTTTATCGAAAGTGTTGGAAGCAATTGTGCACAAGCAAATCTCCTTATTTATCAATGGTAACAATCTGCTTAGTCCATTTCAGTCTGGCTTTAGGCCAGGACACAGTACCACCACCGCCCTTCTTAAGGTTACAGAGGATATCCGGGGGAGCTTGGAGGATAGAATGGTCACTATTTTAGTATTAATAGATTTTTCAAACGCTTTTAACATGGTTGACCATGATATCCTCCTTTCTCTTCTTGCGCGACTGCGGTTCTCTTCCACAGCCCAGGAATGGTTTTCCTCATATCTACGTGGCCGTCAGCAAGCTGTTAAGTTGGACAATGTGTTGTCTAGTTGGTGCAACCTCAGCTCTGGCGTGCCACAGGGTGGTATCTTATCGCCCATTCTCTTTTCAATTTTTATTAACTCTCTTACACACCTTCTTGGATGCTCTTACCATCTTTACGCGGATGATCTACAAATCTACACTCATGCAGTTGTAACTGACATTAATAACGCGGTTCACAAGATCAATGCTGACTTAAATGTCGTTAGTAATTGGTCTCAAAAATTTGGCATAAAAATCAACCCGGGCAAATGTCAGGCTATTATTGTAGGTAGTCCACGTCAGATGGCTAAATTTGATATTGACTCAGTGGCACCTGTCATGTTTGAAGGACACGTCATTGCTTATTGTTCCAGTGTTAAAGACCTTGGTATCTACATTGACAGCACTCTCAGTTGGCGTACGCAGGTTGCTGAAGTCTGCCGAACTGTAACTGCCTCTTTGTCTTCCTTGAATCGGCTAAGACACTTTTTACCAATTGAGACAAAGGCCTACCTTATTCAAGCGCTCATTTTTCCAATCATTGATTATGGTGATGTGTGTTATTTGGACTTGAGTGAGACTCTCCTAAACAAGCTGGATCGTCTCATCAATAATGCCGTTCGCTTTGTTTTCTGTCTACGTAAGTATGACCACATCTCTTCCTATCGTTCCAAGCTTAAATGGCTTCCTATCCGTAAGCGACGGCAAATTAGGATTCTCAGTGCACTCTCCTCTGTTCTTTTTGAACCCCTCTCACCTGAATACTTAAAATCCAAATTCCAGTACCTTTCCTCTTCGCATGATCGGCCACTTCGCTCTGCTGAATCCTACCTCCTTTCCATTCCACTGCATCGTTCAGATTTCCTTTCCAACTCCTTCGCTGTCCAGGCCGCTCGCTTTTGGAATTCGCTCCCAGCCGATATCTGAAGACCGGCTAGTAAGGTAACTTTTAAAAGAAGACTCCGGAATCACTTAATGGATTGACATCTTGGTAGTCGTAAGTCGTAAGCTCGTCATCTCTTATATATATCTATATATTAATAATTATATGTCTCTTTAAATATATAATTATATATGTATAGCTGTATATATGTACGTATAATTATATATATATATATATATATATATATATATATATATATATATATATATATATATATATATGTGTGTATATATATTATATATTATATGTATGTATTAATATAAGTAAATATGTGTATATGTATATGTGTTTAGGTATGTTATGTGAACATGTTATATATATATATATTTTTTTTTCTCTTTTCATCTCGTACCGCTCATTATGTTTCTCTGTTTGGCCTAAAGGTTGGCTGGTAGAGAATGCAATTAGCATTAAGCCCGCCTTTTGTACCGTTATATTGTAAATAGTGGTCAATAAAGGTTAAATAAATAAATAAATAAATAAATAAGTACCTATGATTATTAAATAATGTAAGACGCGAAACAAGTCGCGGTCATGCAAACGGTTATTCACCCATTATCAGTTTACTAAAGGATTTGTAAAGAATGTACAGACAACAAAAAGAAAAATCTGCATTCTACAGAACCACCCACAAAGCGCTTGACTCATAGACTACAATAATAATATTATTCAATAAAAGACTCTATTCAGTAACAATAGAGTTGATTATACAACGGCTTTGTTCAGATAAAATATTTCATTTTCAATGATACCGACTGAACAATATGAGAGTAATTGAAAATATTTTATAAGTTTTAGTTGTTCGCGTTTGTGTATGCATTTGGGAATTTATTATTTGTGATACAACAGTTTTCGATTAAACATTTGCCAATTTGTTGAAAACAAATCAACGCCTGCAAGGAACAATATTGTAGCTGAGTATTGTACCAATAATAATGCAGACTATATATTAAATTCTATTCTTTATTGCACTTTAAAGTAAATACAATCATAATATTTTCTTAGATTTACGCGAATATTAGACATTTAAAATTTATAAAATGCTTAAATTAAAATTAATGAATATTGTAAGGTACTTTGGTGCCAATTTTCAAAATTTGAATTAATTTTGTAATTTGTGGGTAGGCTGTCTGTAACAACTGTATAATGCCTTTGAGACACCTATCACCCTAGTCTCTCCCGTGACCATGATTGCTGTAAAGCAATCGAAACGTGGAGAACCAAAAAACAAAGTAAATCCGCGAAAAAATCCGAAAAGATAGTTTTATTTAAATACAATCATTAAAATACAATTTTTGTTTGCAAAGATGGATTTATCTCTAGAAGAGATCTCTTCCAGCCAACCTGTGGTAGTGAAAATAGTGCTATAAAGCAGGCTAAAATCGTGCAGTTGTAGTCATATAAATAATATACTTACTTAAAAATAAATAGCCAATTAAATATTATATATAATACTATACAATATATACTACATACTATATGATGCAATTATGTATATACATACATACTATTACTTACATAAATACATATCTATATATCACAATACATAAAAATAGTAATTAAGATAATTTTTGATTAAATTGAGTAAGAAGGTGCTGTTTTAATTTCTTTTTTAAAGAATGAATAGTGGGACTAAGTTGGATGTCTTTAGGAAGTTTGTTCCAGAGCAATGCGCCATACACCGAAAAAGAACGCAAAAGGAACTTTGTGTTGCCCTTGGGTATGTTAAGCATCGCAGTGATGCAAGGCCGCCTGGAACGAGAGGGAGTATCGAGAATTTGGAAACGAGAACGGAGGTATGAAGGAGAATTAGGGTCATTAGGAATATTGAAAAGGAACGAAAGGATGTGCATATCACGGCGAAGTCGGATTGGGAGCCATTTAAGTTGAGCATGAAAGTTCGATATGTGGTCAGGCTTACGCAAGCCAAAAATAAAGCGACTATATATGTATATATGTATATATGAGAAAATAATTTGTACTTTTAAATTATTTCAATACTAAATTACATTGATATTCTTTTCGTGTTTCGAATTACAGACTGAAATAGAAATCTTTAGGTCGAGGGATTTATGTGGGAATATTGTAGACAAAAACAAATGTATCCCACGGGAACCGTTCATTTTTCTGGAATAAAAAGTAACCTATGTGCTATTCCAGACAATAATCTATATCTATTCCAAATTTCATCCAGATCTGTTCAGCCGTTCTGGCGTAGAAGAGTAACAAACTCACAAACTTTCACATTTATAATATTTATGTGGAATCATCTTTTTTCTTAATAAATAATAACCATATCGTATTGAATTTACTTAGAGCCTAACTATCACAGTACCATATCTAAGGTGTGTATGTGTGTGTGTGTTTAAAGACAGTGTTTAAACTTCTAATGTCATCTTACCTTAGACACAAATATATTTTAGGTACAATCTCATTGATAGATGTTTTTGTTTAAGTACAGTATTTTTTTTAAATAAATTCAATACTAAAATAAATTGCGTATACATGACAACTTATCCCTTTCACAGTTTTATTTAAATTATGCTTTAAATACGAAAAAAAAAAAATTGTGTGGGGTATGTACAGAATGTTAACAATACATATGTCCTCCTGACTGATTTTAGGCACGTCGCGTCGGTTAATATCAATGAGACGAGATATTATAGTGCACAAGTGTACGCGCAGACACAAGTGCACTTTCTACTCCTGTCACTCATATAACAGTGGGACAACAATTCGACACTATTAGTAAGATATCAGGCCGACAGCTTTACGAACCCGAGGCACGAGAGTGAAACATCGCCACCTCCAGGCTGTTACAGAGAATTTCTTGACAGAATACTCAATAACTAAACTTGGCCTGACCGTGACTCGAACTCAGGACCTCCGGATCTAACGGAAGCTAACTACTACACCACTAAAGCAGTTCACAATACATAATCGATAATACATTAATATCGATATTGTTATTCGTTGCATAATCACGATTGCAGTACATTATTACCATAACCGTGTATAATAGACGTGCCTTTGATATATTCTGATATGCTCTTAAGTAACTAATGTCTACTCCTTGTTCAATCTGGCATTTAACTATCTTGAAATACATTTTGTGCAAGTTCCAAATAATATCTTTCGAAAGATAATTTGGAAATGTATACATATTTCACGCTATATTATTACATATTTTAAATTACCACAATAATTTACTAATCAATGGCTTTTTTATTATAGTAAGTAATCTGTACATATTACATATAAAAAAAATTCTAACAGCCGAATCTGTACATTAAATATTTTTTGGAAAATCTTATTGAAATAGTCATTATTATCGATACAGAGGCCGTATCTATAGTTTTTAGAATTTTTATCTGTCTATCTGTCTGACTGGGAACGCATCACGAGAAACACTTGGACAGATTTTGATGAAATTTGGTATGATGATAGTTAATTATTCTGGTTCGCGTATACTTTTTATTGCGGGAAAACATTTAATCTCTGAGAAATCTATATTAAACGTTAAATAAATATTACAACTGATAAATAAATATTTATAGAGCTTTTTAAAACGATTGCCTTGCTTGTTATTCCTAAATAATTTTGAAGTTTATAGCGACGATCATATAATTTTTATGCATTTACAATTGAGCTTTGTAATTGACTTCACTTGCTACATACAAAACTTTAAAAGCTAAGAATTTTTATATCTATATAATATGACGTACTCTGGTTATTAATATAAAAGCTTGATAAAGGGTTACTTTTTCGGTAAATCTTGGGAGATTATTATAATGCAATATTTTTGAAACATCGCTTAATTATACAGACCCTTAAACGAATTTTGAAATGTATGTAATTTCCTTTTATCAAGAATCGAACCTGTAATTATCTAGGGTAAGGGTCTAACCCTCTTCATATTTTTATGTTTCGAAAATAATATCTTTTTAAATGTAAAAATATTTTCAAATATGAGTAAACTAATGCATATTATAATAAATATGTTGGGACATCAACACACAGCACGAACTAGTTCCATGGTAAGCTACGAGGCTTGTGTTATGGATACCAGATAGTTGATACACTACACATATATAATTTTAAATACATACATATTATAAATAAAAACCCATGTCTGAAGTACAAACATACGTGCTCATCACACAAATGGATACTCCCAGCGGGACTCGAACCCACGACGGCTGGCACAGCAAGTAGGGCCACTAGAAACTGAGCCAAACGTATCGTCATAAGCTTTAATATGATCTCTTACTTCGGTCAGTTGTTAGTGATTTTTTTGATAAATCGAAGTTCCTCTTACCTGTAACAAAAATAGCATATTTAAATAGAAACTCACATATATAATTCAACTTTAAACGACTTTGATGAAGCAGCACTCTACCTTTGACAGTGAACAGATTTAATTTATACTATGCCAAAATGTAGGTTTAATAATGGATGCGTTAATGCTATAAAGCCTTATTCATACTGAAAGTTTCGTATCTACGAAGACAGAAACTCTATATAATGTAGATATGTTGCGATGTAAATGGTACCGTATGTTTTTATTCATAGGGTATACTTTACGTTGCTCAACTTTTTAGACTCTTTCGATTTTTGCGTCTTCGAGGAGAGAAGCTCTTCGTGTGAATTCGCCTTAAGTATAAACGTACAATATGAATATTTCACTCCACACATGGTACAAGTGAAATTTAACATTATATATTTGTCAGACAATAACAACGGTTACCATAGCAACATGGCAATGTATTCTATCTCATTCTTTCGCCAGCTTAATCCTATATATTTAATATGTTTGTCTCTTTTTAGTGTCGTATTTCAGTTTCATCGAGTTTCAAATCACAATGATTCTAAAGAAGTTTTACTTCAAAAATACAGTGTTATTTTATATACTATCATCATTAACCATTGACAAAAACAATTAGATAAAGTTTAAAACAGACCAGAGACAATACGACACCCTCAAAAAGTTAATTATAGTAAGGAAGTTATAGCATTATTTTTCAAGTGGATCCCAAAACAAAATGGAAACACAATTATAATTAATTATTGCTTTCATTTATAATGATTATAAATAGTATCTAATTGAAATAAGCTTAATTGGCTTCAAGACTGTCAGATCTAGGCCGACAAATTAATTGAAAAGTACGGCTTATGCCTTTATTGAATGTTTTGTTCAAATTGAACCCTTATTTTCATCCATATAAAGGCCAAATAAATTTCATGATAAAATTATTAACTTGTTGTTTTCGAAAAAGCTTTATTTAAGTAGTAATGTGAGTTAAGTAACAGTTAATGTTGTATTATCTATACATATAATAAAATTGTACCTAAGCCGAATCTGTACATTATATATTTTTTGGAAAATCTTTTTGAAATAGACATTATTATCGATACAGAGGCCGAATCTAAAGTTTTTTGATAAGTTTTTAATAAGAATTTTTCTGTCTGTCTGTCTGTTACTGCATCACGAAAAAACCACTGGAGGGATTGTATCCATGTCTTCATATAGGATACTTTTTACCGTGGGAAAATATCTCATCTCTGAGAAATCTATACTAAACGTTAAAACTTAATTAGGGACTAACCAAAGCGGAGCGAGGGTGAGTCGTGTTAGTATTTACATAATTAACAACAATAACAACAAGAAAGCTTATGTAGTTTAACATTATATAGCCATTTTTAAAATCGATTTCGCATTCTACATAACTTCTATCAGATATTTCACATATGGCATGTTGCTCACTAATTAAACGATTTTCAACCTTATGGTGGCTACTTAAAATTGAATATATTTCGTCTGATACATGGTATTACAGTCACGACTCACATCTGAATGCGCATGAGTCACATGGGACGATATGGACATCTCTTTGTTGAATTCTTTGACTAATTTTGATGTTTTCTAAAGGTTTTATGATTCACACTTCTATAAAAGCTTATGTGATAGTTATTCTTTAATACTAACATGTTTTGTGTTAATAAGACAAAATACTGTAATAAATATTTTTATAAGAAATACTAGCGTCTCACCTTTGCTCCGCTTAGGTTCGTCTCTAGTTACGTTTTAACGTTTAGTATGGATTTCTCAGAGATGAGATATTTTCCCGTAGTAAAAAGTATCCTATATTTTGATCCGAATAACCAGCTATCATCATACCAAATTTCATCAAAATCTGTCCAGTGGTTTTCTCGTGATGCGATCACAGACAGATAGACAAAAATTCTAAAAACTATAGATTCGGCTTCTGTATCGACAATAATGATTATTTCAATAAGTTTTTCCAAAAAATATGTATTAAATATACAGATTCGACTCAGGATTTTATTATATGCATAGATAGATGAATTTCTTTAGTGAATCGAACCTGCGACATCTGACACAGTGAATAGAGTCAGTGAAAAATGAAGGTTATTGTTCCATAATTATATGAGTTTCATTGGAACTAAATTTTATAAAAGCTACCAAAAACCGAGTACGTGACATATCTATACGTATAATAAAATTGTAACTTAACCGAATCTGTACGTTAAATATTTTTTGGAAAATCTGATTGAAGTAGACATTATTATCGATACAGACCAAACCTATTATTTTTAGAATTTTTGTCTGTCTGTCTGTTACCGCATCACGGGAAAGACACTGGACAGATTTTGATGAAATTTGGTATGATGATAGCTGGTTATCCGGGTCAACATATAGAGTCTTTTTACTGCGGGAAAATATCTCATCTTGCAGATAAACGTTAAAACGTATCTAGAGACGAAACCGAGCGGAGCCGAGCGGAGTTGCTAGTATTTTTATATTGGTCTTCAAATAGTAGCAGTTAAGTCTAATGGCTATGAATTTCTTGAAATAAGCTTTTTACGAGCTTAACTTAAGCCCCCTATATTTATTATTTACAAGCTGTTTCCACTATAAGGCGTGCCAAAGACATTTATACCTATATGCACTATAAACATTACCCTCTTTCTAGGATAGTAGGCAAAAAATTATACACTATTGATGTATATCATATAAGCTAAAAGAATTGAAGCAGTAAGAAATTACGGAAAAGCTGTTTCTGAGTTTAAGTAGAAAATTTCCGAATCAAAAGCTATGAATAAAAATATTTGAAGCAAATGTCAGTATGAAGCAGTCCCGCGTTGACTTGCTACTCGTTGTTTAGTGTACGCTGTACATTCACATGTGTATCTCAGGGCTGACACATACATGGAATAGATAAAGTATATTATTATTGAATTGATAAAATATAACACGTACACTCACATCGCTCGAGTTTCTCTTTAGCTGTCTTTTATATTTATAATATAACATACAAATATATTATTCTCTCAATTTTTAAAAAAAATTAGTGATCTAATATTTATTTTAATACTGGCGACTCACGCTCGCTTCGCTCGCGTTCGTCCCTAGGTACGTTTTCGCGGTTAGGTATGTTTATACATAAATAGTAGCTTGCTACTTCTAAGATATTCATTTAAGTTATATAGCGTTATTAAATTATATAGTTTTCATTTGTTTTTCGCGGAACCTTGATCCTTTTTTAAAATAAAAGTAGCCTAAGTTACTTCTTATAACAGCAGCTATCTGCCAGTGAAAGTACAGTCAAAATCGGTTTAGCCGTTTCGGAGATTAGCCGGAACAAACAGACAGACAGACAGACAGACAAAAATTGTAAAAAATGTTGTTTTGGTATATGTACCGTGTATACATTCATTAGCATTTAGTAAAAAGCGGTTATTTTAATATTACAAACAGACACTCCAATTTTATTTATCCGTATAGATTACGGGATAAAATGAAACAACGGTTGTACCAAGACATGAAGGCAAGCGTATATTGGCACAGACTATAGCAGTATACGGACGTGAGTTTTACAGATATATAATAAAAACAATATTACATGACATTGTGGTTTCATTTAAATGATTTGTGATAACCTTATTTTAACAAAGTAGCGCCACCTATTGTCAAATTGTATTAGTAATTGTAGCCTATAAGTAACTTTGGATCATAGTCAATCTCGCAGAGTGGACAGTGAGAGCAACCCCTCGGTTGTTGTGCCTGCTTCTGCAAGCCTGCCATTGGGGCGTAGTGGTAACTCAACGTCCCATAAAGACGAAGCAGGTATAAAAGAGTCTATCTGTTTCCAGATATATTTTAAAAAGATATATATATATTTTTTTAATGACATTCAGTGACAAACGAGCAGACAGGCTACCTGATGGAAAGCAGTACCTGTAGCCCATAACACCTACGGTTTATGCACTAAGGTTTTAGGTAACAAAACTGCAGAATCACAGGTGCGTTGTCACTGTGAGGACTAAGATGATATGCCTCTTGCCTGTAATTGCGCTGGCTACCTTATCCTTCAAACCGGAACACAACAATGCAATCATTGTTGCTTGGCGGCAGAAATAGATAAGGGGGTGGTACCCATCCAGTCGGACTCCTCAGGCTTGACAGAGTCTTACCACCGGTAAATATATATATACCGGTAAATATATATTTGGATATAATATATATCCAAATTCATCCAGTCATTTCAGTTTGAAGAACTAAGAAACATACATACATACAAACTTATATAATAGTAATGTGATTTCATTTCATTTAATCCTTGCTATTTTTACACTTTTATCCCGCTTCATCATATGAATCCCGCTAATGCATTGCAAAAAGCCATAAGAGGTCGGAGTGCACTAGTAAAAGATAATTATCCCATAAAAATCCCATATAAGGGGGAAGTCCTTAACAGTGTTTGACAACCCTGTCATATAACTATAGTTTAAACTGTGTAAGCGTAAAGTACTGCAGTTGCGTACAGAAAACTGCGCTAAATTACTTTCATGGGGCGACAGCGGTGGTCCAAGTCGTAAACTCAACTATGGATAGAAATATCTTGATCAATTCATCTGTTATTATGAAAATTAAAAAAACTTTATGCATCTGTTAGTTTATATTTTCATGATTTGTTTTATTATTTTTTAGAACCAAAGTTTAGTTTAACTTTCAATATTCTTATGTCGTTGTTTATCTTCTTTTTTTTTTAATTTATTTGACTTTTGAAAACTTTTTTAATTTTGTTACAGTTGGTCAACTGCTATTTTAACTATTGCGATTAATTTTTAACATGTTTTTCTCATTACATATTAAATGCTATATTTCTTAATTTGCTCAACCCTGTCTGCAATGGAAATTTGATTTGAGTATACAATATAATAATTAATATCGGTTGTTCAGTTATCCCATGGAATGAAGCGATATGAAAAGCTGCCGGCCCTGCTTCATGTTGGTTACAAGTCTCAAGGTCCATATGAGAGACTAAAACTAAAAGCTTATCAAAACGATATTGCCTTCAAATTTATTATTTGAACTGAGGAAGTACGACCAAATTTCTATACTATTATATTTCTATACTATTATATTTATATACTATTATATTTATATACCATTATATTTATATACTATTATATTTATAAAGTATTTTATTTACTATATTCAAGAAAATCTGTTTGTCTGTCTGTTAACTTTTCACACTTAAACTGCTGAACAGATTTTTATATAAAGACATACTTGAAGATTGTATCTTGGGAGCGGATATAGGCAATCGAAACGCGGGTAAAAACATGTTTTCAAAATCAAAATTACCTTCTGACAAAACGTAAGTTACAATTTATCTAATTCCACACATATAATAAAATTTTAACTCAGTCGAATCTGTACATTAAATATTTTTTGGAAAATCTTATTGTAATAGTCATTGTTATCGATACAAAGGCCGAATCTATAGTTTTTAGAATTTTTCTGTCTGTCTGTGACCACATCACAGAAAAACCACTAGACAGATTTTGATATAAAGTTGGTATGATGATAGATATCCGGGTCGACATATAGGATAGTTTTTACTGCTGGAAAATATCTCATCTGTGAGAAATCTACATTAAACGTTTAAATGTATCTAGGACGAACCCGAGCGGAGCGAGGGTGAGTCGCTAGTTGTACATACATATATATAATATTTATAAATATTTGTTAAAACTTCCTCTCCAGAAACTTTAAGACACGGTTATATTCACTGTCTCAGAAGTTAACATTGAGTGAAGCTTAGAAAGTTCAATATTAGTTTAAAAAGTTAACGCTTCGAATAAAGCTATTTTTAAATACATATTTAACTTAGCAGTGTTATGTTTAGTAAGATAATACAGTGGCGGGTCAACCGTTTCTTATTTCTTTTATTTATTAACCGATTCTCAGGAAAGGAGATTTCGTTTGTATTACATGACATCATCACAATGTTTTTTTTAATGAATTTCTAGAAGTTATAACGTCATATTTCTTTAAAAATGACTTTTGAAGTCGGTTAAAACTAATTATTCTTAGTTATATAGTATATAGTCAAATATATATTAACACTATGTGTTTGAAATACTTTGTTCAAGAGATTTAAATAAGAAAATTGAAATTATATGTTGTTAAGAAATGATTTAATTTTTTTTTACTCATTTATTAGTACAATATACAAGATATAGCAAAAACAATAATATTTATAGCCTCAATTTCTTAGCGTTCATTAATAAAAAAAACCGTTGTTATTCTATATTCTCACAGGCTTCCTTCAGAGGCCTCTTTCACTCACACGTTCCGGTAAACGCATAAACAATGTATAAAAATATCAAATATAAAAGAAATTGTGGATTCGATCCTTTCTATTGATTATACAGATGTTGTTGTGGGACAAAACGTGTTTTTTTTTTATGACATTCAGTGACAAACGAGCAGACAGACCACCTGATGGAAAGCAGCACCTATCGCCCATAACACCCTACGGTTCATGCACTTATGCACTTAGTTGCTGGATACTTGCACTTCCCACCCACTATTATCTATTTGTACCCACTATCCAGCACTTGCTGGAATGTGGGTACTATTGTTACCCACTATCCAGCATATATTACATAGAAATATAAAAATAGAAATATTTAATAAATAAAGTATCAGCATTATGTCTAACCTTTGATATAGGTACAACTTTTTTTTTCATAATTTTATTTTTACTTCATAATTAGTATTTTCCGATGAAATTAAATGATTTTATATGTTTTTACATTTTTCTTATACGCAACTTCAACATTCATACAAGAAATGTTAGTTATTCTAAATATTTTCAATCATTAAGTTTATAGCCATATATAATTTTAATTAACGTTTGCAATTCTAAGATAGTCCAATAACAAAGTACATATTCATCTTGTTCTTGATCTTCTTATCCAAGGAGATAAAGATCAAGCAACTTTTAAGGCAAAATATTTTATTTAAGCACGAACGTCGAAACTCTCGTAAGTTAGAAACTTTCTATACGAAAAATGTCTTAATCTTGTAAATAACTAATACAAAAAACTTGTGCGAGCTTATAATACTAAAGTATATGTTTATTTCTTTCCAAATTCGAAAATAGTGGAGCTTTTTGGAAATAATAAGTGGATTATTTCGAAGTTTAAAGGAGCTTCATAGGCTTTTATTGTTTAGGCATACGTTTTATTATAATGGACACTCGAACCGTGTAATATTTCTTTATATTACGCTTTTGCTTATGATTTAAGGAGCTACATCCCGAGGAAAACAAATACTAAAATGAAATTTAATTATGCTCCACGTAAGTACTCTATGTTGTAAATACAGGTTTTTACAATAAGATTCGAAGCGTGCAATTTGCGTTTCCAATGTTAATAAAAAGATTAAGCTAAATTTGATAATTATATGTTACGATAACGGTTAGTATAGACTTCTCAGAGATGAGATTTTTTCCCGCAGTAAAAATTAACTCGGATAACCAGCTATCATCATACCAAATTTCATCAAATACTCCTTCAGTGGTTTTCCGATGCGGTAACAGACAGACAGACAAAAAATCTAAAAACTATAGATTCGGCCTCTGTATCGATAATAATGTCTATTTCAATAAGATTTTCCAAAAAATATTTATAATTACCATAATAATTTACCAGCTGTCATCATATCAAATTTCATCAAAATCTGTTCAGTGGTTATCTAGTGTTGCGTTCCCAGACAGACAGACATGAAAATTCTAAAAACTATAGATTCGGCCTCTGCATCGATAATAATGACTATTTCAATAAGATTTTCCAAAAAAAATAATTATGCACTGATTTGACTCAGAATTTTATTATATGTATAGATTTATTTAAATTTGATCTCCCTTTCCATAATAAAAATATGAAGTATCTTTATTGTAATAAATATTTATTTTCTTTTATAAGGGCATAGTAAAATAATAAGGATTGGTTTAATTAAACTAGTGTTCGCTCAGTGATCGAAATTCGACCATCATTATTATTGACAATTTGAGGAAAACATATGAATAGAATTCACCTATCTATATTAAAAAAAAAACATTTTTTTTTTATTTAATACACTAAGCCTCGTCAATAGCTACTAAACAAAAAAAACGACTGTCAAACAGAGGATAAAAAAGGTATTGAACTGTTTTGCCTTTTTCTATTTATATATACAGTACCTGAGTTTTTGGGCGTAAGGATAATTTTATCTTTAAAAAAAAAAACTAAAAATTTGAATAAATACAAAAACAAAACAAAAAAAAAAAAAGTAAACCCTTTATAGCCGACCGGGATTGAAAACTGGACAAACACCTGTGATTGTCAATCTTGCGTTTTGGCCGCTTAACGACGAAGCTTATGCCTAAACGTAAGAAATTACTCTACAATATCGTGCGTGGAATTATACGAAAGAAAACCGCAAGAAAACTCGAAAACACGCGTTTTCCCAGACATAAGGCTAATCTAGATCGATTTTTTGCCCCCGGAAACCCACATACCAAATTTCAGCGAAATCGTTAGAGAAGTTTCGGAGATCGCCGGTATAAATAAATAAATAAATACACAAGAATTTCTCTTTTAAATTAGATAGATAATAAATTTAAATTTTTAAATGTTTGTTGCACACGTGGTTCCTAGCTCTTGAACTGTTTAAAAGAGTTCAAGTTACGGTTTCCGGCAGATTTTACCAAAAAAATTGTTTACATGTACGTTAATTGTGTTGTCCGTATAACAAAACAAACAAAGCGAGGGTGTGCCACTAGTATTATAATAAGGGCAAAACCTGTTCATATATAAATAGATTTGGAATAAAACTTATCTTAAGACTTCTCTTAGGCTCCCTTGGACCGGATTGGCGAGAGTTTGTATGAAATTCGAACAAAGTTAACTGTTAGTTAATCTTACTAATCTTACTAACTCACTAATATTATAAATGTGAAAGTTTATATGTTTGGATGGATGTTTGTTACTCAATCACGCCAGAACGGCTGAACGGATCTGGATGAAATTTGGTACAAATATAGATTAAAGTCTGGAATAGCATATAGGCTACTTTTTATCTCGGAAAAATGTACGGTTCCCGTGGAATAGGTTTGTTTTTGTTTTTCTAAAGGCGAACCCGAGCGAAGCGAAGGTGAGCTGCTATTAAAATAATATTTTCTTATTTTATATTGTAATATCTTTTCTAATATTATAACGAATGCAAAGCTCATTTCAAACAACTACGCCATTAAGTTTTATAATATTAGTATTATACATAAGCCTTATACTACTGCCTAGTAAAGCGCTAAATACTAAGAACTCTTCATAGATCTTCATATATAGATATCACTCAGACTCAAACACATAGCTGGATTAGGATGTACATGATAGTTGTTAATAGCAATGTTACTTTGAAACATGATCACATTGCATAATCTATACTAATATATAAAGCTGAAGTTAGTCGGTTTGTTTATTTGAACGCACTTGTCTCTAAATCTACTGATCCTATTTAAAAAAAAATGCGTTTTATTGCTTATTTATTGTGAAAGGTTGTAAGGCTGTCCATCTCAATATGACGCGGGCGGAGCCGCGAGAAAACGTTAGTATATAGCATAGGGGCTAAGTAAGATGTCATTCTACAATCATTAAATAATAATAATTAAAAAAAATGTAATGAAATGACACTAATCATTATGTCATAGAAGTATATTATGACATTTCTGTTCTCCAACGATCATACAATGACATCTTGTTTAAGCCTAATGAATAGTTAACTGTTTAGAATAGATGAAAAGCGGAGATGAAAAGCGTCTTCCATATGGTAGTTAAGAACAAAATAAAGCTCATATGGTAATCAAAATAATAAGCTATTTACATTTTGAACTTCACTTAAATTTGCCTAGCCAAAGCCTATACAGCGATGAGAAGTAACCAACACACTTATCGTATACGTATCGTAGTTATTAAAACTCAAATATATATATATATATATATATATATATATATATATATATATATATATATATATATATGTTTTTATTATATATACGTTCAAATATACTACAAGTTTATTAAAACAACACAAAAATGTACAATATGCAAGGAGATCAGAATTCACTGGTCCCGTTTTTGCAAGAACCTGTCTTTTGAATAAATTATAGGGTGCGAGTCGATCTCCGAGCAGGTCATTCCCACTGTGTTATTTAGTCTACATTAAAAAAAACTTAATTTATTCATTTAACCTGTTAAATTTTAAATAAAACTATCTTTTCGGATTTTGTAACAAGCGGCGGTTTGATTTTTTGTTCCTGACGTTATTACTATACCCTAATTATAACTATGTATAAAAAAATTTAAGATTAAAATTAACTATTGTAAAGTATTTCGATGCCATTTATTTTTTTGTTCTAAATTATTATATAATTGTAGGTAAGGTAGATACAGTTTGTAACTATAATTTTTGAGATGTCGAAAACCTCAGTCTCTCCCGTGACCATGCTTACTGTTAAGCACTCGAAACGTGGAAAATTTAAAAAATAATCGATTTTTTCAAAAACGTGTTCTGTAACCTCTTAATAATACATTTTTTATTTATTTTCTAAATAATGTTGTTAACTAATCATGTTTTTACGGTTATAAGTATCGTGGATCTTCGTAATTAATACTTGGATTGAATATCTGTTTAAGTGCAGATTGAGAGAAGCCCTAAAGGATTGATACTTAAAGCTTAGCTCTAAAATCGAACCTAATATCTTCGAGTATCTCTTACACGATGCTATTATCAAAGTATTATATAATATATATATCAATACTAGCGACTCACCCTCGCTTCGCTCGGGTGCGTCCCTAGGTAAGTTTTAATTTTTTTGAGCGAAACCCTAATTCTTTTTTCTAAAATAAAAGTGGCCTAAGTTACTCCTTATAATATCAGCTATCTGCCAGTGAAAGTCCTGTCAAAATTGGTCCAACCGTTTCGGAGATTACGCGAAACAAATACACAGACAAACAGACAGATAATAAAGAATTTTAAAAATTGTGTTATTCTTACAAGTACCGTATATAATTCCATGCGCATTTAATATAACGCTGTTATTTTGACATTACAAACAGACACTTCAATTTTTTTATCTGTATAGATAACTAAAATATATAAATTTTAGTTAAAACGTTGAATGAAATTTTAAATGTTATAGTACAGTCACCGTCTAAACTGTCCGTCTTGTTTATTTGTTTCGGACAGCTAATGAAGTGTTCGCAAACTCCGCACAAGTAAATATTTGATATGAAGACTGTTGAAGTTGTTTTGTGTTTAGTTTACGTTTGTGAACTTTATCTTTTAAATATTAATACTAGCTTTCGTCCGTAGCTTTGCTCGCTCGCTACGATGATAAATAATCTATACTAATATTATAAAGGCGTACAGTTTGTTTGTTTGAACGCGCTAATCTCAGAAACTACTTATATTTTGAAAAATTCTTTTTGCATTAGATAGCTCGTTTATTAAGGAAGGCTATTGGCTATCACCCGTGGGGAATGGGGTTTTTACTTCATAAACGAAAAGGTTAACAAACTTAAAAATTAATTCCAAACTAAATATTCTACACCCTTAAGGGCTATAAATGCAGAATCATGAAATTCAACTGATTATTGGCTATGATATTGTCTCTCGTTACTCTTCTCAATTGGAGAGCTTACGCTTTTATGAATATATTTGTATATAATGTATACTAATAATAAATTCATATTCGTGATATTTTTTTAATCTTTAGCTATGAAAATCTAAAACACTTCTAATACTTTAAAAAATAATATAACTTTTCAGTAAAAAATAATAAGGTATCATAATCAACTAATAAGATTAATGTATCAAAATTTACATATCTTATAATTTCTAGAGCAGCTATTTTTTTCACCACACAACCGCTTTTCAAACAAGCTTGTCTGTCCATGTAAACGAAACCTTTGGCGAAATGTAGTAAAAAATAGACAAGGAGAGAAGGCGATCAAGGATGATCGTGAGAACCACTTCGGATATTTGATATAACGGATGTACTAACAAAAAACGTGTTTGATCATAGAGCTATTATATGATGATAACGAATGAATTTCAATTGGTTACGTACGAGTATTTATACCATAATAATTATTGAAAATTTGAGGAAAAACATATATGAATAAAATTTATCTATCTATATTAAAAAAAAAAACTATTTTTTTTATCGATAACACGAAAGCTCGGCAATAGCCACTAAACAAAAAATAAAGAAAATCAATTGACGAACAGAGGAGAAATAGGTACTGAACTGTTTTGTCTTTGCCTATTTATATATATATAGTTACAACTTTTTATTTGGACCATTTAGAAAGAAAGATATACTAATACAGATATAATAAATAACATATTATGCTTAAAATATTTCACCCAATTATTAGGTTATTATAAGAATAGGATTTTTTCAGAAAATTTTATGTAAAATATGAACATTGATTAAGAGTTATAACGTTTGTAAAAATTATAAAGAGTCTAACGCATTTAATTTATCACAATTGATATAGCACTTTCTTATATTTACGCGAATATTCAACATTTTAGATAAACCTATCTTTTTGAATTTTTCTGGATCTCGTCCGTGACCATGATTGCTGTAAATCATTCGAAACGTCGGGAACCAAAAATCAAAATAAATTCGCGAAAAAATCCGAAAAGATAGTATTATTAGAAATTACCATTCAATTTAAAATTTCCCTTTTACTAAGGTTTTTTTTACGAGGTAATATTACGAAAAGTTAAATACTACATTAGTATTACCTACCGTTTCTTCTTCTTCCAAAGCTCTCATAAGCTCATAATAGAGCATTTCCGTTTCCTTAGAAATTTCTATCTTCTCCGGCTCATAGCTGATCTCGCAAGATAAATCCGTTTGGAGATGCATTTTGGTTTTATATCACATACACTACACTCAAAACACACTTATTCATACATCGTAGATAATTTTTTTTATATACTTTTGTAATTATATTTGGAAAGTCTTGTTTGCGTAGCCATTACATAATTTTTGTTATTTATAAAAAGATGTTATATTCAGTTGTTACTTAAATTCACGCGTTATTGCGTTAAGATGTAATCTATACAGATAATAAAAAAGGGTTTATAGTTGGTATTGGGAAAATGTCTGACCTTTTATAGAGTTTTTAAGGTTTATGTAAATATTATTTTGACCTAAAACTTATTCAGTGTCATAATAACATTACATTTCAACATACCGGGGAATGGGGTGATTGCTTTTATCAGTTTTAAAATTAAAATGATTTTTTTCTTAAAATATGCAAGCAACAAAATATAATAAAAAAAAGTACACATCGGTTTTTGCTTATGCTGTCTATTTTTTTAATAGCACCCTCGCTCCGCTCGGGTTCGTCCCTACTTACGTTTTGAGGTTTAGTGTAGATTTTTCAGAGATGAGTTATTTTGCCGCAGTAGAAAGTATCCTATATGTTTACCCGGATAACCAAGCTATCATCATACCAAATTTCATTAAAGTCTGTCAAGTGCTTTTCTCGTAATACGTTCCCAGAGACATACAGACAGACAAATATTCTAAAAACTATAGATTCGGCCTCTGTATCGATAACAATGACTATTTCAATAAGATTTTCTAAAAAATATTTAATGTACAGATTCGACTCAGTTAGAATTTTATTATATGTATATTTAAAATACACAACAAAAAGGTTTAACATGTATGTAATAAACCTTTAGAAACTAATTTAACTTTTCAGTAATGTCACGTACATTGTAACATCTATTAATTCCAACTTTGTAGAAGTCAGAATCGTTAAATGTCATCTGGAATAAACTTAAAAGTTCAAACGAGTTAAAGTCTTTTGTAAAAAAAATTAAATTGAAAATCGGCATTAAGATTCGTACTTTCAGCTCAAAAATGACGTAGTAAATTATATTTTTTTATATCTGTAATTAAAAACAGTTGTAACTAGTCTTGACTAGTGATGTAAGATGAAAAATAAAACGAGTTTGTTGTTATTTTCATTATGTTGAAAAAAAAAACATGAAAAAAAAACTCTGTATCAATTTTTTTCTAACTCTGGTTTTTTTCTGAATTTTTTTTATAGGAAATTAAATGATTTATTGAGGTTTGCTTTCTAATTTATTCCATTTTACTAAAATTACAAATCGAATTAAGTATAATGAATCAATTAAAAAAAAAAAAATTCTTCCTCAGTGTTAATATCAATACAACTTCCAGTATCAGTGCCTATCCTTGTCCTTGTCATTGTCGGAATTTCCACATGTATTCAACCAAAGAAGTATGGTATGGTATGGTAGGATTAAAAATAAACAGAAAACTCTAATATGAACTCTTAAGTATTAATCTTTTATGGAAACTAGCTTAATAATTTTGAATTCTGTACTCTTGAAAAAAAAACATGCTCCAGAAAAATAACATGCTTTTTCATGTTTTTTTTTAGTTTTTTTTCCACAATAGATTAAAAAGAACGTTTTTTTGCAACACTTGTCTTAACATCAGATTCGAACCCAGGATATGTAACAGTAAAAGCCAATCACTAAACCGAATAGGCAAAAATACATTTTCATTTTTATACAGCAAGTATCCCACAACGCAAAAACTTTTTCTTTTGTAAGCATTAGGTACATTCTGAAGTGACGACGTTAACGTAAACTGTTTGAATCCGTTTTTAATGTGAAAAATGTGTCTGGAAAGTAATTTAGAACTGTGTAAGCTGTCACGATCAATTTTAAACGTCTTTAGTATGTTCTCAAACTTAAAGAAATTAACCACTAAAATTCCTTTCATTATTTCGGGCTTTAAAATACGATTCGTCGGACTTTTCACGGGTTCGATTATCGCGATGGGCAAGTTATTTTAGCACATGTTTTTATATGTAATTGTGTTTCTATATAGCGTTATATGGTATTTGACCTTGATTTTGTTATACCTGTCATATGAAAAAGAACATATAATAAGTTTATATAATCAAATATACTCAATTACACGTTTGAGTTAAATTTGTTTTGGATTAACTAAATTTGTTTGAGAGATTAAATAATCAAAGTTTTAAATGTATACAAACTTTCCTGAAGTCGTCGTAGCTTCTTGAAGTTAATATCTAGGCCTTCATTTTGATTACTTATTCCAATTATTTAGAATAAGGATTAAGAATGCTATGCTCAATGGGACGCAACATTAACTTTAAAATTCTAACGGTTTGACAAATCAGTGTATAAAGCAAATCAATATGAATTTCTTATTAAAAATTAAATAATTATAAGTTTCAATTTTGCGACAAAAAGTATCCTATTTCGAAGGTCCCATCTCTCTCTATAGCAAACTTCATTAAAATTGGTTCAGCGGTTTAGGCGTAACAGACAGACGGACAGACAGAGTTACTTTCGCATTTTTAATATTAGCATGGATATAGCGTCTGTAAATTGCTCACTCATTCTCAAATAGAGTGGAGTCATGAGTGACGAATTAGTTACCGACGCGACGTCTAACGGATATGGGTTATTTAAAGTGCGAAAATACAGGATTAGTGGAGCTGTTCGTGGTTTTCCTACAATTTAACTGAGCTTATTTAAAGTTCAATACTCCTTAGGGTTTAATTTTCAACCATTATTTCGTTATGTTCATAGGAATCGTTAAACGAAAACCTAAGAAGACGACATTTTACAATTGTTGAAGAACAGAAATCTGTAAAAAATATATAGGATTGATTCAAGACAGAAAAACCTATCAAAACTCAATCTTTACTAGAAATATGTGATTACTTATAATTGAGAAATTTTGTGTGTATGTTTGTTCGTTTTTTACGGTGAAACAGTTAAACGAATTTAGCTGAAATATAAGACATAGACAGACTATTATCTGTAGGAATACGTAAGCTACTATTAAGTATACAGGAACACATACGAGCGAAGCGTGGTTAAGTCGCTAGTATAATTTATACAGGTAAATAAATTTAAAGTGTCTATTTATGATACTAAAGTGAAAGCTAAATGTATATGATATATGGTACTTATAAGAAAAGCACAATTTTTAAACTTTTTGTTTGTCTCTCTGTTTGTTCCGGCTAATCTCTGAAACGACTGGACTGATTTTGATGGAACTTTCACTGTTAGATAGCTGATGTTATAAGGAGTAACTTGGGCTACTTTAATTTTAGAAAAAGACTTAGGCTTTTGCTCAAAAAAACTAAAACGTTCCTAGGGACGCACCCGAGCGAAGCCAGCGTAAGTCGCTAGTATTAAGATAAAAAAATATAATTAGTATTTCAAGGTATCAACAAGTAAGAATAAGCGTGTCTAAACTAAAAGTTAAGAACCAAAATAAGCGCGACTACGAACTAACCAAAACGTAAAAACAGATTTAAAGCCAAATTAATAACAAAGTTGGCAAGCTCCCAGCACTAGCGGTAAAGGGGTTTGCGCTGATTTGTCTTAAGGCTTGTTTTATTGCACTAAGTGTAACTTGAATTTAGATGTAAACTAAACTAATATTTACCGTATTTATATAAGAAACTAGCTATTTCACATGGATTTTGTCACATTTGTGAAATGTTGAATTTTCTCATCAGTGACACACCACAGTATGCAAAAAATACATCAGTTAAATTTAGATCAAAAGACATATCTTGGATTTTTATATATAAAGCGATACACCTTCGCGTCGCTCGGGTTCGTCCCTAAATACGTTTTAATGGTTAGTATGGACATTCCACGGGAACCGTATATTTTTCCGGAACAAAAGTAATCTATGTACTATTCCAGACTATAATCTATCTCTGTACCAAATTTCATCCAGATAAGTTCAGCCGTTCTGACGTGATTGGGTAACAAACATCCAAACATCCAAACTTTCGCATTTATAATATTTATACAGGATTTTATTTGTTTTAATGAGCATAGACAAAACCTAGTTAACTAAGCTATTATCATTAAATATTAATTAAAACATAAAAGCAAATTTTATAACACATTCCCTCATGAAATGTAGATATTATATATGTATTAAATGCTATAATAGTAATAAAATGAAGTAAAGGACTAAACTGGCAAAGCGAGTGCGGACGGCAACTTCGTTTTGCTTCCCTAGACTCCGTAAATAGCTGCTAGGTTTTATTGCAAAATACCTGTATCCTTACAGATATACTATTTACTGTTAGATACTAAATAAAATTATGAATATTATATAAAATCTATATTAAACATATATCACAGCTGATGTACAGTTATCGCATATAGTAAATTTAAGCTATTTGAGTTGTTATTAAGAGATGCTTCGCTTTTTTTAAGGTGCATTTAACATTTTTTTAGGGTTCCGAACCCGAAAGGTGCCAACGTGACCCTATTACTAAGTCTGCACTGTCCGTTTGTCTGTCAGCGGGCTGTATCTCATAAACCATTTTTTTTTATGAGATTCAGTGACAAACGAGCAGACAGACCATCTGATGGAAAGTAGTATCTGTCGCCCATAACACCTACAGTTCATGCACTTAGGTTTTAAGTAACAAAAATGCAGAACCACAGGTGCGTTGTCACTGTGAGGACTAAGATGATATGCCTCTTGCCTGTAATTGCGCTGGCTACCTCATCCTTCAAACCGGAACACAACAATGCAATCATTGTTACTTGGCGGCAGAAATAGATAAGGGGGTGGTACCCATCCAGTCGGACTCCTCAGGCTTGACAGAGTCCTACCTAGAGAGTATAATACCTAGTATAATGCCTAGAGAGTATAATAGATAGAGTGTTGAAATTTTCAGAGAGTGTATATTTCTATAGTCGATATAACAATGGTCCCACTGGAGTATGAGAGTGACAGGAATAGAGAGTGCACTTGTGTCTGCGCGTACACTTGTGCACTATAATATCTCCTGCGCAGTTGGCTAGTCTCAATGAGATTGGCCGCCGTGGCCGGAATCGGTCAGGAGAACATCATCATCATCATCATAACAATAAATAATGAAAAGCCAAGATGGCTAATTTAAAATAGCCGCTATGCAAATAAAAAAAATCGATTAGTATCTTGTACGATGGTACGGAATCCTACGTGTCCGAATCCGACTCGCGTTTGACGGTTTTTTTTTATTTTCTCTGAAACTAATCTAAAAAAATAAAAAAAGTATTTTGTATAGCTTTTACTATTTTTTATTTATGCTAACTATGGCAATAATACAAAAATTTTGTTTGTCTATCTATAATTGTTTTGTGTATGTATAATTGTTTTTTCTATTCAAAATAGCATTTTTTAGTACGAATATTCTGTTTTTTCACGCCATTTCATTTTACGACATTTTCCTCTTATTTCATATATGAACTAACAATTAGTTTCCGTTTGCGCCAGACGGAATCAAAGTGTTGGACGGAGCTAATTTAGTTTTGCTCGAGCAAAATAGTAAATTATATTTACTTTCTGTTTAAAAATGCTCTTTTTAAAAATGTATGTAGAAATGTCAGTTTGAAAGTTAATTTAGGTTTTTTCGACTCAAAAGCTTATGTTCTATTTTTATATGTAAACTTTGCGAATAAGTTTTTATTTGATTTAAAGGAGTTTATGTTATTTCTTATTAGATATATTATAGACTAGCTACTCACCCTCGCTTCGCTCGGGTTCGTCCCTTGTGAAAAATAAGAACAACTTTATCCCACGGAAACCGTACATTTTTCCGGGATATAAGTATATACTATTCCAGACTATAATCTATCTCTGTGCCAAATTTCATCCAGATCCGTTCAGTATTCTGGCGTGATTGACAAACATCCATCCAAACTTTCGGATTTATTAATTTTAATATTAATGCGATATACTTCTTTTTCAGCTTCAGTTATAATGAAGTGGTTAGGTAGTGGGTAGTGAAACTTTTCAATTGCTACTAGTTAAATGTTTGAGTTTGAACTCAATATAATAAAAACTTAAATTAGTGAATGCTTTTCGTTACAATTACAGAATAAAGGTTTTTCATTTTTATTTTATTTTACACTTTACAGTTGGTCTAGAACTTATTTTTTAGTTTTTAAAGCTGGCTCCATCATTAGGTCAGCAATGTATCCAATTATTGTATTATGATCCACATTTCACAAACAAAATTTTTATTTTATACGTCGATTAAAAAAGTACTAGACACAAAATCCCGTTAATCCATTTCTGACACAAACGCACAGACAAACAGATATAAATTCTAAAAACTCATTGTTTTGGGTTCTTTTGCGTTAATGGAGATACCCAATAATAGTTTTTCAAATATCTCCCATGAACAGACTATATAGTTATACTTTTAATATAGGTATGTATAGAAGATGTATCTACGCTTCAATTTAAAAACCTGTTATTTTGTATTAAGTACATACGGTTAACGACACCTAATTTTTTTTTGCAATTAATTCATGCTCTTTATTAACGGAATGTTTTTACCGTTATATGAAATTTGCTATAACACTTAAGATAACGATGTATATTTTGCCAATAAATTAAAGATAGAAGTAGACCTGTTTTTATTTAATGGGAATAAGAGAAAATTTAGGTACTTTTGTCATAATAATAATTAATATTACTTTAAATTTACTTAAAAGTGACTAAAAATTCCATTCAAGATGTTTTTTTTTTAATTTACAAAAGACAAGCGATGGATTTTTATAACCTACAAGCGACTCACCCTCGCTTCGCTTCGGGTTCGTCCCTAGATAAAAACAAATCTATCCTACGGGAACCGTACATTTTCCCGGATGATATATAGCCTATAGCCTTCCTCAGTTAACGGGCTGTCTAATCCAAGAAGAATTTTTCATATTGTTTTAGTAGTTCCTGAGATTAGCGCGTTCAACCAAACAAACTCTTCAGCTTTAGAATATTATAAGTAGCCTTTATCATTCACTGAACTACAAAATATTTTTGAGCTTTAAATCTAGATTCACTTGAGTCGATTACTTTGAGAACAAACACACATTCGCATTTATAATATTATTTAGAATCATATTAGTATACTAAAATATAATTTGGATTAAAATTTATAAGTTCCTATAGTCCGAGTCATAAATTAAGCTTTTTTATTAGCTTTTGAGACGGAATGTAATACTCACGTACAAATATGTAAAATTGTTTATTACGTATACTGAAAAGGAATATTTATTATGGCTACTGGATATGACTGCTATATCTTAAACATTTTTATGAACATCTCAGGCATGAATGCATGAAAATAGAGGAGAATTCTAATCGGATTTTGCAATTTCAAAAAGGAAGATTCGATATTATTCATTTTGTGATAGTTTTCTCAATTGTTAATCGATTTTAATAATTGTTTTTTTTTTTAAATATAGTTATACCTCAAGGGCGATTGTAATTTTTTAAATTAATTTTTAACATTAAACACCTACATAAAAAATATTAAAAATAGTAATAAAGATATTAAGATTTTTTTTTTAAATTAATAATTAAATTAAGAAATAAAAAAAATATACAAAACACATTCTTCTGAATGTAAAGAAGTTTTTTTTTTAAAAAGCTTAAAGTTTTGTATCATTACAAACCAGAAGCAGCTTTCGAAGAAAAATCTAATTAAAACCGCAATAACACGGAAGTTATTCCCAGAACACCGAGACCGCTAATAAAAAGGGCATTTATTGCCCATTCGCCCTTTTAAGACTTTTTAAATTTATTATCTAAGGTAATTAACTGTGAAAAAGAGTTTTTATAGACCTTATTCAATGCGGTTGCAAACATCCTTACTAATATTTTTATAAACGCGAAAGCCTGTGTTTTACTTCAACTGAGCAGATTTTTGCATAGAAAGTATTATTTCCGTACATCACAAAAGAAAGGAAAATCACCCAAATAACATTTTTTATTTAATTATACAAACAAACATATATGCACACTATAATCAAACGCTAAGTGTTTCCATATAGTAATAAAAAAATAAAGATTTTAAGAATTTCAGCAGAACCTCTGTGAATGAGACCTTTGCACATCATGATCATTAATCATTATATTAAAAAAATATAATTAGTTAATTATTATAAAGTATTCATGTAAGTCGGTATATAAAAAAATATAGCTCGAACCCTTCATTCCACGTCATTTCATACGTAGAGGGGTCAAGTTTACAAGCATAGCCACCGAAAATAACTAGTGAAAAGTCATTCCCTATACAACATATCTTGGATGCAATACAGTACCTATATCTTTATCACGAATAAAATATATTCTTATTTACGTGGACTTAGAAAAGTCGACCCAGTTGGCATCGAGCGAGTAATCTGTCAGCGAGGTTCTTTAGAAATATTTATATTCAGCCACAGCCCGTGCAATTGTGGTACTATCGCAAAACCTAAATGCATAGAATGAATTCACTTCTCTCTAAAACATTTTGTTGGTGTATTGAAAATGTTGCTGGTATTACCTATATGTAAATCCGATTGTTATTTGTTCCTTCATAAGGTCTCAGTGCTTTAATATATTTACTTATGACAAAGGAAATACTTCAATAAGTAGTTTTAGAACATTAGAAATATTTTTTTTTGTGTATAATAATAATAATCTGATTAGATAAATCATTTATGTGTATGAACTAAGTTATGAAAAACGAGGTAAAGTAAGGGCTTAAGCGAACTAGAAATATAAAACAAATCTTGTTTATTATTTATACAGATAAATAAAATTAAAGTATCTGTTTGTAATGTCCAAATAACAGCTTTTCACTAAATTGAAATACGGTACCTATAAGAAAAAAAAATTGTCTGCCTGTCTGTCTGTTTGATTCGGCTAATCTTCGAAATGGACCGATTATGACAAGACTTTCACTGGCAGATAGCTGATGTTATAAGTAGTAACTTAGACTACTTTTATTTTAGAAAAAGAATTAGCGTTCCGCTCAAAAAAAATCCATGAAATTGTGAACAAAATCCGCGTACCTAGAGACGTACCTGACCAAAACGAGAGTAAGTCACTAGTTCTTTATAAAATTTTAGCTATTATATGCGTCTATTACATCTATTTATGTAAAATTGGTACACTTCTAAGTGTTGTAAGCATAGAATAAAATAGCCTATAACTTTTCTTAATAAATAATACAAACTCTAAAACTCTTTATATTATACCTATATATATAAAATACTGCAAGCCAATTGCAACCAATAAAACTAAAAAGCGAACTGGGAATCAAAGAATTCACTAATTAAATTTTAACTTACTAGCTTAAATCCATTTAAATGTAAGTTTTTTATATTGAACAGGACGTACCTAGAAACGGTTCCATTCATTTTCGATTTCGTTCAAGAAAATAGATTGTTCCAAGTAAACCGAGCAGAAAGTGAGTTTCCTTTGAAACACGAGTGAAAATAAATCGGCGGACATTTGAGAGGCATGCACTGAATAAGGATGGTCGATTTGTATGCGAAGTGTGGCAGCACTGCGGTTTACGCGGGAAAACTGACAGTCCATCTCTATATTTCATTTTTTATCTGTGACACTTAATTTTATTTTTAATTTTAAAAATCTCACGCATACTTTAATTAAATTTAAAAAGTTATTATTGAATTGAATTTAAAAACGTGTTTTTGGACGATAGTTTATGTGTTATTGATTAATTTGGTTATCTAAATAGATCTTTTAATAACTCTTTACGTGAAATTCGATAGATATTGAGGAGGCAATAAGGGAGAAACGCTACGATCTCGACAAATTTGTCCATATCTACTAGCAGTACTTTCTCTAATTTTTAACCCACATAGTATTTGTGTACAATTTTTAATCTGATACCAAGTTTTGTAGCTTCATTCAAATAACCCATTCATCTCATAGTTGGAAGGCTAAATCTTGATATTTAATCTTTCTATATAATAGAATAATATGTCGTCGAACAATAGCAATTGTAGGACCAACTTTCTAACCTCAGACTGAGAGAATGAGATAGGCGGATTGTTTATTGTGATAATAGATGAAGCTAAAGAAAGTAGCCAATATTAGGCAAAATGATATCAATTTAATAGTAGGAGATCCCGATCTATGTGATGGACCCCTCACTCTTTTTCCAGGCGACATGAATTTTTTAAACAAATAGCTTGGAGCAAATTTTTAGTGACAGTCCCCCTGGGTCATGTTTGATAATATGTTTTATGGTTTTATGGTTTAATATCTTTAAGAGATTTCGTATAAAATAAATGTTTATTTAGCTTTGTAATAATGGCGCCTGAATACTGTTGTTAAAAAACAAAAAATGATATTATAACAGCTAAATTATAATACTGTTTCAGGATTCAATCACTGTCTAATTTAGACTTTGTCCGAGTTTCTAACGCACAAACGTGCGGAAGTTTACATTGTGACTCATTGGTTCATAGACCTATAATGGATAGAATGGTACAATATTATGCTTTGTATCGACCAGGTGAGTTACTGCTTTCGTTATTAATGAACTTTGTTTAAGCTTGATTTATATTTTATACCTATTTTACCCCGTTATATTAAAATATACCTGATTTTCGAACGGAACAAGTTTCTTAACGGATTTATGTGGCATAGATTTTACTATTTATGTACTACTAGCGACTCACCCTAGCTTCGTTCGGGTTCGCCCTTATTTGCATTTTAACGTTTAGTAAAAATTTCTCAGAGATGAAATATTTTCCTGCAATAAAAAGTATTCTATTTGTTGACCCGCATAAACAACTATTATCGTATCAAATTTCATCGAAATCCCTTCAGTGGTTTTTCCGTGATGCGATCACAGACATATAGAGGCGATAGACAGACAGACAAAAATTCTAAAAATTCTAGATTTGGCCTCTGTATGGATAATAATGTCTATTACAATGTATAAATATTCAATGTACATATTCTTATGCTTAGTTACATATATATATATATATTCTATTTTTAGAGTATCGTCATCAGTCACAATAGATGGCGCCTTTTACTGTACTTTTACTGTTTCTGTAGTATTTCAGAGATACACTTATTGTTTATCAAAATCCTATTAGAAGTTCGACAAAAATACATCGGAATGAGAAGAACTGCCGATAGAACTGAGTGGGATTACAGTTATTTTTTAAGTAATAAGAAAAATTACAAATTGATATTAAGAGCCTGGAGGCAATATTATATTTTTTATGAAAAAAGTCAAAAAACAAATTAGCTAACATAGACCACTTATTGGACAGTGACAAGATAACATATTATCTAGTTGAATTTACCATACAACTATCCAACCTCATCCAATATAAGGTAGAAAGTACAGATTCGATTTTATTCATTACTGATTTTCTTCTAATGTTTGTTTTGTTCGAAAAAAAATGTTTTTTGAACTATTTAAATTATTTTTAATGAGGTAATTTATTTTTCATAAGTAATTTCAAGGTAAAACATAATACATACATATGTATGATATGTTTTTAAAATAAAATTATAGCTATTATTTTTCTGTGGCTTCGCTCGCATTTCATTTTGGATTTAGACATTGAAACTTTTTTTTTAAACATTTCATTTTAGTCAAATACCAAAGAGTATACTATGTACTACTACTATATCTACTTTAAAATATTAAAAAATTAAATATTTTAGATTTACAATTACTTGATTTATTGCTTATTGTGGTTTCAGTCTGTACGTTAATTTGTCATCCAATCACTTTCATCCATAATATGTAAATAGTACTAATTTAAAATATGTTATTCAAAGTATGTATATTTATACTAATATTATAAAGCCGAATCTCAGGAACTACTGATCCGATTTGAAAAATTCTTTTTGCATTAGATAGCCAGTTATCTGACGAAGGCTATATTATTCCGAAAAAATGTACAGTTCCCGTGGGATAGATTTGTTTTTGTCTAGAGACGAACCCGAAGCGAAACGAGGGTGAGTCGCTAGTTGTATATATAGTTAGAAATGTTAAGATTAGATTTAAAGTTTGCAATAACATGATGAGTAACGATAACCCAGATGTATATTTTTTATTGATTTCACAACATGTAACTGAAGTGGTACCGACATGTTTAACTCATCAAGATATCCCTAGGGCGTAGTTTTGTATCTAAGCAGTATTCGCAGATTCAATTCTCACTCGAGGTAGCTAAGGCGTAGTGACCTTAATATGAGTAATAGTTTATGTAGAGCATTACTTTAAAGTTGTATTTTAAATATTGTTTATTTTATAAACAGGCAGTATAGAGTCCTATCATTGCCCTTTAAACTCTCTTATAGTGAAAACTTTACCACATTTTATCTATACAGATAAATAAAATTGAAGTGTGTTAGTTAAATCAATGTAACAGATTTTTACTAAATGCATATAAAAGTATATACGGTACTAATAAGAAAAAGAACAATTTTTAAAACTATTGTCCGCTTGCCTGTTTGTCTGCCTGTCTGTCTGTTCTGGAACGACTGGACTGATTTTGACGGGGCTTATTGGCAGATAGCAGACATTATAAGGAGTGATTTAGTATACTTTTATTTTAGAAATAAGATCAGGGTTCCGTACAAAAATTAAAACCACCCGACGAACCCGAGCGAAGCGAGGGTAAGTCGCTACTCCATTAATAATGTAAGCTAAAGTTTAATAGAATCTATATTTTGTCTGATATGACATGATATTTTTATGCAAAACATTATTTTATATTAAATTATAACATTGATATATTGACATTTATTTATAGATGATAAAATAATATTTATTGTATTAATTAATTATCAGGTCAGAGATTATCCACAGTACAAACTAAACAAACCAGTATGGAGAGATAAAGGCAATTAATTGCCTCAAATCCTTATATACAAAAGGCGATACACCGTACAGATATTAAAACAGCACTAAAAACCAGATCACTAGCAAAAAAAACACTTTGCACTTATATACAACACGTCGAAAGATAATTAAGCGTAAAGTGGTATGCAAAAAAAATTCATAAAAAATTCGATAAGTTTTTAATTATGCACTAAAATATTTTTTTGGTTATTATTGAATATAAAAAAATATAATGATTTTCTTTCATAAATGTATTTTACGTGATTTTTTTTAATGAATAAGCAATGTTTATATGGTCGAGCGCACGGGCGTCTGACAGCCGGCCGCCATTATACTGAGCGTGTCAAAATGCAAACGCGCCCTGCGCCGGCGCATGTATTTACATAATCATTATTGTTGGTCCTGCGTGCGTGATCTCATTGTAGGGAGGGTGATAGTCGATAAAAAGCTCGTTTTATGAGTTATTTTTAGAACATACTTTGTTGAAGGTAATGTTGTTGAGATTAGTTTGGAGAAATTAATATTTTTGATTTTTATTTTATATTTCGATCCTTTATGTGATTAAAATATTATATAAATAATTTGTATTTTTAAATATGACAATAAATATTTAAAAAAAAAAGTAATTACGACTAATTTGATGATTATATTATGCGAGTTTAAACACAGCAAGGTGTTAAGTGGTTATTTAAATATTTTAAAGAAAGATTAAGAGATTAAGTCTATTTACATAAATAGAAAAATAACAAAAATAACTCTGAAATCTCTAACATGTACATGTTAGTGGTTATACATCTACAAAGAGAAGAATAACTTTTGTACTTCACAAAAAGCTTACTTTACAGAAATGATTAAATAACAAAAAAAAAAATATATATCGATAAAAGCATTTCTATCGAACATCACTACTGGAGAGTTGCTAAGGACAGGAGCGGTGATTTCGCGACACAAATAAACCATGGCTTTTGTTCAATTTAGAGCTTTTTTAAAAGGGGAAGGATAATTGCTCTCAGTTACAGTTTACACCCTATGTGGGTTATAAGGGCCTCTTCAAATATGAAGCTAGTTTATGATTGAAGTTTAAAGTATGCCCATGTAAAAATGTATGACTAATACACAAATGTATGAATAATATATAGGGCAGTGGTAGCCCAGCGGCAACGCGCTTACTTGGGAAACCGAGTGAAGCGGGTTCAAATCCCGGGTCTATCATCTTTGATATTATCATGTGCGAATCATTTCCAATACGATTACAGATGATAAAAACAAAGTGGTGGACTATGGCCTGATTCCCCTCGTATTGAAGGGAGGCCCGTGCCCAGCAGTGGGACATTAAAAAGGTTGCATACACGAATAATATATGTGTTATGTAACATATAATATAATGTATATAATATATATCAATGTATGTATGTGCGTATGAATATGTCGTGATCTTGCCTAAAAATAACTACGTTGCTATGAAAAAACAGGATAAATTGACAAACATTTTTTTGTATGTGTGTATATTTGTTACTCCTTCACGCTCAAATAGCTGGACGGCTTTGGATGAAAATTTGTACATAGATAGACTATTATCTGGAGAAACACTAAGGCGAATGCGAAGCAAGGTTAATTCCTAGTGAATACATATAAAAAAACGTGTGTGTACTCATGTACGCAAATAAAAAGTTATATTTCTTTAGCGTAACAGAACAAAAATAGGTAAAGATTTCATCCAGTATGTCACAACTCTCTGTTTGTAAAAGGAATGCAGCTAACTTCATCATGTTTCTTTTTGGATGTCGATGCGCGCGCGCATTGTAAAAATTTTACTCTCATAATTTTTTCCAAACGTACCAATAGAAGTATAACTTCAAAAAATAACAGCATACATAATCTATTCTTATTATATTTACTATTTTGTATGTCACATTGTCAGGGACGTTGACCTAAGGTGTGTACGTTAACGAACACGTCACGTCACTGCTTCACGGGTCACGGATTCATTTCCGTAAACCATTTCAATGTGATTTATAAAAGCTTTCGCATTTCGTAACTAGTAGCTCTCTTCACTCCGCAGTGTCCCTAGATCCCTAACAGGCCTGTGGATGTCTGATTTTTTAAAATAATTGGTACTAAAACTTATATTATTCTTTACTTAATTAATAATAATAATATCTAATCTATATTTTTTAATTTTGCTATCGATATATGTATATTGTTGTCACCAAAACTTTTTCTTTTTTAGATGTCAAGGCAAAATAATGTACAAGTAGTTTATAGTATGTCCCTTCCATGACCACCAACGTCCCATTGAAGGCTACGCCTTCATGAATGGGACATATCTTAAGATTTTTTAAATTTGACTTTAATGCTATAATGTTTCTGAAAGATATTGTTTTTGGTTTATTTTTTGAAAGATGAATGGATATAGTTACGTTATATACAGAAGCTTTTTAATTATACCTCATGTATTGCTCAAAATCTTATACTAAAAAAAAAGTCCCGTTCATGACACCTTTCCCATACATAATATATGTTAAACTGAAACTGTCTATTATGAAAAATATCACATTCGATTACATGAAGACGGTACAAATAATGAAATAAATGAAACCAGGACTTTTGTAGAATAGACGGCTTTAAAGCTTAGTAAGCTTTTTCTTTTACGTAAAATAGAATGGAAATGGTATACCCGAATATGTGATAATGTAAAGTAAATAAAATCTTTTGAAATAATCAATTTAACTAAAAATATACTGTAACTCAATCACTAGCTCACGACATTGAGAGATTACCGTACAGTGTACAGTTGTCTGTCTCTAAATAAATTAAAAAACCACTCGAGTGACTAAGTGTTTGCTAAATTCACTTAAAAAACTGAAGATGTTGAATAAGTAATAAAATCGCTGTCGTCACCTTGACGACATTTTTTTTATATATTTTGAGTATCATATCTTTATATATAATATATAATTCTGCTACATTTATGTCACTGAACTCTTCCTAAATGGTTCAACCGATTTTGATAAAAAAATTGTGTGTGTTTGCATGGGTTTTTGGACGGTAGATTCACGACTGGACCGGATAGATGGCGTTGCAGTCGGGTTCTGGGATTTTAGAGAAGACCATATTCGGACAGGAATACGTCTGTCGGGTCCGCTAGTGTAGTTATATTGTGTATTAGCATTTGCAACTAGTAGAATGGCTTTATAACAAAATAGCACGTCTGAATCATGTACTATGTATGAATGTATGTATTCAGCCCTTTTTAACGTCCCACTGCTGGGCACGGGCCTCCCTTCAGTACGAGGGGTATCAGGCCATAGTCTACCACGCTGGCCAAGTGCAGGTTGGCGGACTTCACATGTCTTTCGAAAACTTGCTAGGTTCTCTCAGACATACAAGTTTCCTCACGATGTTTTCTTTCACCGTAAGGCAAGTGGTAATCAAGTTAGATATGATTCGCACATGAAAATATCAGAGGTGCGAGACCCGGGATTTGAACCCGCTTCACTCGGTTTACCAAGCAAGCGCGTTACCACTGGGCTACCACTACCTATCTCTGAATCATGCTTAACGATAATTGTCATTTGTCAAAATAGATGTCAATTTAGACAAAGGTAGTTAATGCGGTATTGAATCACTTCAGTAGGAAAGAGAGAACAAATTACGAGAGTAATTTCGGGAATTCAATAGAATTACCATACTAAAATATTCTTAAGTCTCATGAATATATAAAATATTCTTTGTGTCAAATGATTAGTACGAGTGTGAAGTTAATGAAGTTTGAGTTAAAAAAAGTAAAAAGTAAAAAAAAGAGAAGTATAGTTATTATTATTAGAAGTGATATTGGAAATAGTAGTACATAGTAATGCTTTATAACTGAAAAAAATCTCAATTACATATTTTCATGTATGAATCACTTTAACATGATTACCACTTGTCTTACGGTTAAGGAAAACATCGTGAGGAAATCTGCATGTCTGAGATAACCTAATAAGTTTTCGAAAGACATGTGAAGTCCGGCAACCCCCATTTGGCCAGCGTGGTGGACTATGGCCTGATCTCCCTTGTATTGAAGGGAGGCTCGTGCCCAGCAGTGGGAAGTCAAAAAGGGCTGAATACATAATGCTACTTAATAAAACACAATATCCTAATAACAATAAAATATATAAGTTTACTAGAACAAAATTCATAAATAAAGTGAATTACAATGTCACAAGGGGTCCTCAAAAGACAAAAGTCAAATGTTAAAAGCCAAACACTAAGGACCCCCCAACGAGCGTGTACGAAGAGAATGATAGCAAGGGAAAAAGCTTATGAGAACGTAGAGATCGTAGCACTCCGTTCTTTCTGCTTACCCCGCAAGGGATACAGCGTGAATGTGTGCGTGATAAAGTCACGGGATAGATCTCGAATACAGGCATAGTCAGATGTAACAGCTAGTTTACAGCATTAGAATGCATCAAAATCCCTCCCGCAAACAAACAGTGTACAAATAAATCACACAACGAAGTTAATTCGCGTTTAACGGCATATGCAATATACGTGATTGGCCGCCGTGTCAATTTGCATGTCGAATTCAGAAAAAGTATATACACCATGGCTTTGAAGAATTTAGGATTTAATCTATACAGATAAATAAAATTGAAGTGTCTGTTTGTAATGTCAAAATAACAGCTTTATACTAAATGCATATGGAATTATATACGGTACTTATAAAACACACACACAATTTTTAAAATGTTTGTTTGTCTTTCTGTCTGTCTGTTTGTATCGGCTAATCTCCGAAACGATTGGCCTAATTTTAACGGGACTTTCACTGGCAGATAGCTGATATTATAAGAAGTAACTTAGGCTACTTTTATTTTAGAAAAAGAATTAGGGTTTGGCTCAAAAAAAAAAATGAAGACGTACCTACGGACGAACCCGAGCAAAGCGAGTGTGAGTCGCTAGTTTTTAAATAAAACTATCTTTTTGGATTTTTTTCCGCGGATTTCTTGTGATTTCTCGTTAATGACGCCTCATATACATAGTAAATGTATGTTTAGTTTTGTGGGTAGACACCGTCTTTAATAATTAAATATATAATAAATTTTAACTTAGTCTCTCCCGTGACTATGATTTTGTACAACATTGGAAATTATGGGAACCACAAATCATAATAAATTAACAAATGAAAACCAAACCAAACCAAAATGTAGTTTCATTTAAAATGTCAAATATTCACGGAAATCTAAGAGTGTTATTAAAATTTAATTGTTATTTGATCCTGTTTGTTTGCATGTGTGTTACACAATCATGCGTCATCATGCATAATGAACATCATTGACATATAGGATACGATTTTGTTCCAGTAATAAATTCTTGAAAGTTAGAAGTTCGGTTTATCGATGTATGTCACAACTTCACAAAGTAGCTCAAGAAATTATAACGAAAAATAAAAATTATGACGCACTCAAAGACACGGGCAGAAACTAGTTGGTAATAAAAAATAATTCAAATAACTACTTTAATTGGTTATTCTTTAAAAAAAAACGATTCACATATGGAAAAACATCATTTAACACGCATAAAATGAATACAATCGAATCGACTATCTCTCTTTTTTGAAGTCGGTCAAAATTTCATAGTTTTATCGTTAATTATTTAGTTACTTATTTTATGGTAAAAACATTGATATTATTTCAGAACCATTTCCTATAACTAGCAAAATATATGAAAATCATAGATTTTTTAACCGACTTCCAAAAAAAAGGAGGAGGTTCTCAATTCGACCGCATATTTTTTTTTTAATAATAATAACGTGTGGTTACTCTATCGTGTATATTCTAGTTTTTAATTTTGTACACTTTATGTACTATGTAGCACTAAATTCGGTTTTGCTTTATTGCTTTGAAATGCGTTTATCTCGAATTTGAATATTTACTAACGTTTTTGTTTCAACATTTGCAAACTAGTTAGGGAAATATGTAATAAATAGCGGCTCACTCGGGTTCGTCCCTAGTTACGTTTAGTATGGAATAGGTAGACTATATATTATATTTCTGCTTCGCTCCCTTTGACAGTAGCATGATGATAGTAGCACAAACAAACATACACGTATTATTATTAATATTAAGTAAGAATATCACTAAAAATATCCTATTATCTTATAAAATATGCTAATGGATGTTATAAAAGGTTTCATAAATAAACTTTTACTTGTATCTCATCAACTCTCGAGCTTCCGTAACAGTATCTACAAGTATAATAATTTATATTCTTCGTAACTATGGAGAATGGACTTAATTAAGTTAGCTTTGAAGTGAGGGTGGAAGTTGAGATTTTAAAACTAAGCTTTTGCTGACAAAGAAACATTTCGACCTAAGTACTGATTGGCTGAGATGAGAGAATTTTAGTCCTTGGACAAAATTTTGTTGACACGATTCATAAATAAAGTTTTACATTTTGTATATTTTAAATTAATATCAATTTTATTTTTACTATGGCTATACCTATTTTTAATAATTTCGAGTGATTGTAGCTTTCTGAAATATAAATGGTCTTGGGTTCGAATACCGGAAGAGGCTATTTTCATTTAATCTTACATATGATTGTATAAAATGTGAAATATATCAAAAATCCTTGTACTTGGTAATGTTCTTAGTCCCTCTACAGTTTATTAATACTAGCTCTTATTTCGCTTTGGTATTTCGTATTTGGTAAAAATGTTTTATCGGGAGTTCCTCGTGATGTATTGGGATAAAAAATAGCTTATTATCCGGATCATGAACTATTTCTATGTAAAATGTCGTCGATTTGACATTCTGTTGCTTCGGTGTCGTGGGACACATCAGTATACACATTTTCGAATTGACAATAATGACGACAGGTTTGGCTCAGTTTGTAGTGACCCTACTTGCTGTGTCAGCGGTCGCGGGTTCGAGTCCCGCTGGGGGCATTCATTTGTGTGATGAGCACAAATGTTTATAATCCAGTCATGGGTGTTTATATTTATAATATATTTATAGTATATTTCATCATAATAGTATATATTTAAATTTATACTATATGTGTAGTGTATCAACTATCTGGTATCCGCAACACACGCCTCGTAGCTTACCATGGAACTAGATGGTGCTGTGTGTTAATGTCCAAACATATTTATTATCTATTAATATAATATTTTAAGGCAGTGGTAGCCCAGTGGTAACGCGGTCGCTTGGGAAACCGAGTGAAGCGGTTTCACCTCCGGGTCTCGCACCTCTGATATTTTCATGTGCGAATCATTTCCAACGCGATTACTACTTTTCTTAATGACTGAGAGAATCTAGAAAGTTTTCTAAAATCATGTGCAGTCCGCCAACTGGCACTTGGCCAGCGTGGATTATGGCCTGATCCCCCCGTATTGAAGGGAGGCCCGTGCCCAGCAGTGGGACGTTAAAAAGGGCTGAATACATACATACATACAATAAAATATTCTTATTTATTATACACTGTAGTAGCTATTACAGAAAAGATAAACAATCTTTCGCATATTTTTACCATCATTCAACCTATTACTTATGCTGTAGTAAAATATGAAATCAAGTCTCCAAGGAAACTTGTAATCTCGACGTAAAACCAAAACACATTCCCAAAGGCAATTAAGTGAAATTTACAGCATTCACTTATGTTTCTCATTTGAATAGCTACAAATAATAGATTAAAACTTTATTTCAGTACTATCTCCATGCGGTAACATTATTTAAACGTAGTTGTAGTGTTGGTTTGTTAGCGGTGTATGGGATGAGCGTTAAACGTTTATTTGTATGAAAAATATTATGTGAATATTTCTCTTAATAGAGATCATGTAGTTTTATAATTGTTATGCATCTATTTGCTAAAGAGAATACGCAATTTAAATAATATCAAATATCAAATAAAATGGGAAACAAAAATCGAAGTAAATCCGCGAAAAAATCCGAAAAGATAGTTTTTATTTAAAATGTCAAATATTCGCGTAAATCTTAGAAAGTAACTTGGAAATACGCAAGTTTTTCTCTCTAGGCTATGCTATATAAAAACCACAAAAATAGTATATGTAGCAAACAATCTCTAAAATATAGTAATGTTGGTTAAGTTAGAATCCGACTTCTACTTAAAAATTTCTATAATCAATAGATTTATACATTAAGGGAGGATATATATTAAATTAAAAAAAACTACTTCTTATTTAAAAAAAAATCATGAGGACTGCCGACAGAATTAAAAACTTAAAATTATAAACAAAACAAGTTTATTGCTTGATCTTAAATTAAAATTTGTAAATTAAAACTGTGTTATCTGGTTTTGACATCTATCGGCACTCTGAGTGTTAGCGTTAACACGTCACGTGACCATGTCGATGATGACTTACATGAATTTACTCCCCATCCAAACCTGCCTATAGAAGTTTTCACTTCAAAAACTTAAAATAACTTAGAAGTAAAAAATTATTACCTTACTAATAATAATTATATTATTAGTAAGGTAATAACTTTTTATAACCAAGTTTCAAATATGAATAAGACCTCAGGAACATACATAAGGAACCCTAAAATGGAAACCTAAAATGGTGGAATTATAGCACTGTCCATATATTTTATTGCTTTATCGAAAACAAAACGGTTTCATATCAATCATTGCTACTCATTCGACTGACGGTTTATCATATTATTTAACTGGCACAATTAATATAGAATATTGTTTGATCCTACAATACAACGCAGATTATTATTTAATTTGTTTACGTTATGCATGGTTTGTTTGGATCCTTTATCTATACACTAGCGACTCACCCTCGCTTTGCTTCGGGTTCGCCCTCAGATAACAACAAATGTATCCCACGGGAACCGTACATTTTTCCGGGATGATATATAGCCTAAAGCCTTCCTCGATAAATGGACTATCCAACACAAAAAGAATTTTTCAATTCCAACCAGTATTTGTTGAGATTAGCGCGTTCAACCAAACAAACAAACAAACTCTTCAGCTTTATAATATTACTATAGAAGTATAGATATAATAAAATTGTAACTAAACCGAATCTGTATATTAAACATTTTTTGGAAAATCTTACTAAAATAGACATTATTATTGATACAGATGCCAAATCTATAGTTTTTAGAATTTTTGAAGAAAACCTCTGGACAAATTTTGATGAAATTAGGTATGATGATACCTGGTTATCCGGGTCAACATATAGGATCATTTTTACTGCGGGAAATAGCTCATCTCTGAGAAATGTATACGAAACATTCAGGCGTAAGTAGGGGCGAACTCGAGCGGAGCGAGGGTGAGTCGCTAGTAGTCTTCATAAGTTTACTTATTAAATGGAAATGAAGAAATGCCTTTATTAATTAATTTTGTTTTAGCAAACGTAATTAAAGACTCCTTTCAAATTTACCAAGATATAGCTTAAAACATATAGTCGTAACTACTTCGATAGAAATTAAGCACTACCTTATTTAAAGTCCATCATTAACTAAGTTCCATGTCAACTGGATTTTTTATAAGTTACAATATCTCAGTACTATGAAAATGAAATGTGTGAAAGTAGAAACTGCGAGTCGTTTAGAACATAGTTTTATCTCAACGATCATCAAGATCTTTTTAGATTTCCTCAAATATTGCAACAAAGTGTTTTCAAGCTTCTAAACTAAGTAAGAATCCTTTATATGATCGTAGCTTCCACGAAACTTGGCATAATCTAAAATGAAATCTGTTGCGCTAGTTTTACAAAATCTTACAAAATAATTGGACTAAGACTAAATTTTAAAGTACTTTTCAATGTTTTTATACGTACATAACTCGCTATAATATGAAAAACTTTGTAGTATTTAACTTATAAACATGTCTAGAAAAAATCTAGATTAATTTCTATTATTATATGGATGCATGATGGGATTTCATGGAAAAGTAATAGAAATGTTTGTACCCATCTGATTAGCCAGTCTATCCAAGACCCAGCGTCTTAATCAAAGTAGAGTACATAACATAACCCACTAATGGAATCGTTTAAACTAAATATATACCTAACTAGCGACCTACTCTTGCTTCGCTTCGGATTGGCCCCTAGACAAAAACAAATCTATTCCATGGGAATTTGGATTTTTCCGAGATAAAAAGAAACCTACCTAAGTGGTATTTCAGACTGTAATCTATCTCTGTGCCAAACACCCAGATCCGTCAGCTGTTCTGGCGTGAAAGTGTAACAAACATCCATCCAACCACACAAATTTTCACATTTATAATATTATATTAGTATGAATATGCATAAGTATTGATTACTTTTTACTTATAAAAATCCCGCTTTCTGGGGTTAGTTTCTTATTAAAATGGAAATCGATCATAATCATAATGTAAAATGTCAGAAAAACTTATATAAATTAAATTTATCTAACTATAAAAAAACTATTTACATTTTTTTATCGACAATACTAAAGCTCGTCAATAGCTAATAAAAAAAAAAATGATTGACAAAGGTACTGAATTATTTGGTCTCTATCTATTTTTATGTAGGTTTATGGAACCACCCTTGAGGTGGTTAATAGGTATATTAATGAAAGAAATACACGTGATATACACAAAAACAGTCAAATTGACTACTCCTATTTGAAGTCGATCTACACTTACAATAAAATTGTAACTAAGCCGAATCTGTACATTAATTTTTTTTTATATATCTTATTGAAAAAGATATTATTATCGATACATAATCTATAGCTTTTAGAATTTTTGTATGATTTGATTTGAAAAATTTGGTATGATGATAGCTTGTTACCCGGGTCAATATATTAAATACTTTTTACTACGGGGAAAAAATCTCGTCTCTGAGAAATCAATACTAAACGTTAAAACCTAGGTAAAACGCTAGGTAAATATAAAATTGTTTTCATACAGCACTATTTATATCATTTTGAAATACATATATTTCTATTTTGACTTTCAAAATCGAAGTAAAAGGCATAACTCTGTAACACACAGCTACAAACTCACCGAGGGACTAAGTAGCGTCAGAAAATTAAATAAAATTCTCTATAACGAGCCAAAGCCGTAGTTCGCTATTTAATTATGAATTTATGAGCAGCGGAAAACGCAAGCGTAGGCGGCGGGAGAGAAACCTTATGATAGAGGGAGCGATGTTAACGCGCAGTTGTTTTCTACTTTGCCTATATTACTTGTTCTACATTAAATGATCGAAGTGAACGCTGTAAGGTGACACTTTTTCTGATGGCTGTATCGCGAAAACACTTGGTATTTGTATTATATATTTGGCATACCTAAAGCAATACCCAATGTTTTATGTTAAAGAATATTTAGTAATACAATAATTTTAGTAAATCTTAAAAGACCTACATACACGATTAAGATTTGAAGAGTAAATAACTTAAAAATCCCGTAGCTAAGTAGTTGATAGAAGCTCTGTAATTTCATCTCGTATGTACGTCCGTTTCTCTTTCGATTTTATACATTATATTTAACCTATAATACAGTATAAAAAGTCCTAAATACATAAGAATATGTGATGTCAAGTTCAATTTTTTTATTCAACACTAAATTATTACATTTTTTATTAAACGCCACAAGTCTATTCACACCAGTTGGGAAAAAATAGCTTCATTCCTGCGATGGAACTGGCACAAAAAACGCAGCGGGAGAAAAAAAAGTAGTAAATATAATTATAAATTACAATAATCCTACAAGATTGAAGTAACGGAAGCTTAAAGCATGTAATCTTCTATAAAATCATTTGTTGTAAAATATTTGTTAGCAATATCTTTCAAAATAGGCTAGATATCTAAATCACTTTTTTATTTAGTAAAACGTAGCTTATTAAACAATAAAAGCTTCATAGCAACCCGCCTCTGCCTATGCATATAGCCTCAATATTTAAGCTGCATCGCTTTTCATCCAGTTTCTGGTTAATTAAGACACTGTTTCGAGTGGCACTTACAGCGGACTAAATAAATAATGGACATCGTATTTGAGGAACGGATTTCGACAAATTAATTATGAATTTTTGCCCGATATTTACAAAAGGGAATTTAAAGACATTTTCCGTGTTAGTTTTGATTTTTATGTAGACTAGACTTTATAAGTGTACTAGTGACACACCCTCGCTCCTCTCGGGTTCATCCCTGAATCGTTTTAACGGTTAGTATATACCTATTTCTCAGAGCTCATATCTGAGAAATCGACATATAGATACTAGATAACCCAACGGACGTTAATATGTTCAAATTTTAATGAATTCACTTCAAAATATTTTATACAAATTTCCTAACCTAACCCTTCCAGTTTTTCATTTTCCTGATTTTTAGGCTACATACATATGGTAGAAAGGAATTGCATCATTTAGCTAACCGATATGGCGTACATTGGCGCTAATTAAGTGGTAAGTACTGATAACACACGATTACTCTTATCGGTTACTGCGGTTTGAAATTCTGATCTAATTTGAACGAAAATTTCAGTACACCATTTGCCCAATTTTGATCTTTGGTAAGAAGGAAATTATACTATACTAGCGACTCACTCTCGCTTCGCTTGAGTTCGTCTCTAGGTTGATTCCCCATACAAACTTGGATTTAATGTTCTTCCCAGGGTCTCAAACTATCTTCTTACCAAATTTCATCTTAATCGGTCCAGTAGTTTCAGAGCTTAGTCGGCACAAACAAACAAACAAAAAATCTTTCCTCTTAATAATATTAGTATAGATTGATGTATCTTTCGTGTAGGATAATGATACCCAATTTTTCATCGAACTTCCTCAAACTTGTCAAAAAAATTAACTTTATTCACTCACTTGCATTTATCGATAAAGACAAGAAATACGACCTATTCGATCCATTAAATGACTGCTACAGGCGTAGCTTTATACCTTTTGTGATTGTGAAATTCCTTAATCATACAATATAGTGATATAATTAGCACCTAGCCTATATCAGCCAAGTTTACGAGCTGTTTAGAAGTTATAGTAACATTACAATAAAACTCCTGCAAATGATCGTCATACAAACTGATAAATTGAATGTGTGAAACCTGAAAATCCAGTTTTATTTAAACAGCTTTTATGAATCATTAAATTTGACGCTTAGTATGGAATAGATAGACTATACATATATATATAGGTGTGATTTATAACCCTTACTTGAGAAATGATTGATTCCCCATAAAAACTTCCACCTCCCTTTTCACGCCCTTAAGGGATGATTTTTGGGATAAAAACTATTCTATATCCTTCCCAAGATTTCAAACTATCTCTATACCATATTTTATCTAAATCGGCTTAGTGGATTAAGCGTGAAAAGGTAACAGACAGACAGATAAACAGACAGAGTTTCTTTCGCATTACTAATATTAGTACGTGTACTAGAGTCACAAGGCGTTTAGTTCCTCAAATTATGGTCATAATAGTCTCCTTTACTGAAGTACTAGAAATTTATAGGCGTATAATGTTAATTGACCTTCTAATAATATCCGTGTCGTATAATTACGCTATAAAAGCAAGAGGATGTCGTCAATTTACAGCTATGTTATAATTAATGTAGTTTGTAATTACATGGCTTATATAGTTTTGCATTAGGAATTCTTCAAAACAAATAAACATACAAACAAATAAAAATATTTTATTGCATTTAGCCGTCTTTAACGTCCCACTGCTGGGCACGGGCCTCTCTTCAGTATATACGTATGCAGAGGAATAAAAATGTATTATAATAATACTAGATTTAATAATAATTTTCTTTTTTTTAACTAAAAAGAACCCAACATAAAAAAAAAAACTTTATGAGACTTGGGATATGCTGGGACTAGGTGTTCTTACGAGTACGTAGCCACATAACCATAGAAATACCAGGCGTAAGATCTCGTGTTGAGATTTTCTTGACAGAAAAACCCAATATCTCTTTTTGACCCTGACACTCAAACCCAGAGCCTCACCATTTACGTCTAAACCAAATCAAATTCTCAAACGTACCAATAAAATCACATTTAAAGGACGCGAAAAAGTAAAAAAGAGAATAAAATTACCATATTCATACTTATACCAATAAAAATCAGAGCTTCTGTAAAAGTTCTTCTGTAAAAATCTAGTTATCATAAAAGGCATTTGCATTTGGCTTGGATCCAGCGTCTATTAGTTACATTACCATATTGATAACTGTTATTCGATTGTAAAGGATTAGGCTATCTAGGTTACCTAGATACAATCGTAGATTGCTAAACGTCGTAGGTCTTGGTGATACTGTTTTAAGTGTTTATTTATAAGTGTTTTATTCTTCGAAGCGTATATGTATCCAATTAAAGTTACTATTACTACTATATAAATGCCAAAGTTTGGATGGATGTTTGTTACTAAATTACGCTAGAACGGCTGAACGGATTTGAATGAAATTTGGCACAAAGATAGAATATGGTCTAGATTAGCACATAGCTATTTTTTAACCCGAAAAGATGTACGGTTTCCGTCTGATAATTTGTTTTTGCTTTTTACTAAGGACGAACCCGAGCGAAGCGATGGTGAATCTTTACTAATATTATAAAGAGGTAAACTTTGTGAGATTGTGAAGTTGTTGGGGGTAATCTCTAGATCTAGTGAACCGATTTAGATGAAGTTTTTTCAGACGCACAACGGAGCAACTATAGAGTCTAAGTGCGGAAAATTGAGTCTACCTTACATTATAGATGAAATTTGGTGAGAAGATAGTTTGAAGGGTCTCAGAATACTTTTTATCCCGGAAATCATACCTAAAGGGGGTGAAAATGGGGATGAAAATTTGTATGGAGTATCAACCTAGGGTCGAACCCAAGCGAAGTGAGGGTGAGTCGCTGGTCTATATATAAATAGGCAAAGACAAAATAGTTCAGTACCTCCCTCCTCTGTTTATTAATCGATTTTTTTGTACAGTAGCTATTGACAAGCTTTAGTATCATCAATAAAAAAATTGAGTTAGTTTTTTATATAATGGTTATGGTGGCCATTTTATAACTTGGCTAGTGATTTAATTTATGAAATAAAAAGTAATACATTTTGTTAGTTTATTAGCTTGGATTTTTTTATTTCATAGTCCAGATAATTTAGGCTGGATTTGATTTTATTTAAAGAGTTTTTTTAAACCTGTCATTATGAATACTAGACGATTGATAGTTTATAAATTTGATTTATATGAAATTGCTAAATAAAACCATGCAGCAGTAGTATTGATAGTGATTTGAGTATATAAATTATTTAAATACTTGCCAACATTAATTAAGACGTCTACATGATAGCTCGCTTACCTGAAAAAAAAAGAAAATATTGGTAAAAAATGAACAAAACAAATCAGAATTATAATTCTTCTGTCGATTTAACCTCGCTATGATTGGTGCATTTCTAGATGCCTAACAGCATGTGTTACTCCAGTTCAGCCGGGCGCGAAGCTAAGAAACGCATAGGGAGGTGGCGAAATTCGGTGGGCAGTGTGCCATGCGGGTTGCTCCTGGTACTTCTCTGACGGTTGGAGCAACCCCATGGATGTTGGGAGTGATCCTGCAACGCCCCATTAAGACGGGGGAGGTTTTGTTGGGTTTTAGTGGATAGTACTGTTTTTTTAAGCCCGTGAGTCCCACATAAACTTCATCCAAATCAGTCCAGCCGTTTTAGCATGAAGGAGAAACAAACAAACAATCAAACAAAATATTGCAATTAGAATATCATATGTTTTATATAAAATCTTTAATGTTATATAGAATGCTTATTGAATTAGACATTAAATATAATTTTTGTGTATCCTTGGTTTTCATGTTGCAAATTCATGTAGAATGAATGCGCCGGCGCCGACAAGCCAATATATCACTCAATTGTACGATCTCGTTGAGACCGGCTCGATTTGGATCTAACTGCTTTGTGGTAACGAAAAGTGTTCATTGTAGTGAAAAATTTAAATATTTTACATGTAAGTGTTAATAATATTATTCTGTAAGTGGAGATCTTATTTTATGATAAATTGATATAGTAATTGGACATGACAAAAAATAGACATGAGAAAATACGTACAATGACTTCAATGTTACTTTAAAAGTAATTATAACCTTTAAATATTGTTATTTTCCTGAATGTTTTTGGGGGACTACTCTTAAGTGTTTTAACTAACTAGTTACTCACCCTCGTTTTGCTCAGGTTCGACCCTAGTGAAAAACAATAACATATCTATCTATCTACATTTGTCCGGGATAAAGAGTAACCTATGTGCTATTCCAGACTATAATGTATCTCTGTGCCAAATTTCATCTCCGTTTAGCCGTTCTGGCGTGATTGAGTAACAAACATCCATCCAAACTTTCGCATTTGTAATATCAATAATGGAATGGGATTAAAAAACTAAAAAAATGCTTTGATGAACATACATGTATTGGATAAAACAAACTAAATAAACTCAAACACGAGAGGTTCACTAGAAGCTAATGAAGTGTTTTAATATCCACCTTCTGGCTCCATCATCAGATCATTTTCAAGATACCAAATTTTACTGTCAATCGAACTATATAATATAGTACACACAAAGTTTAATTACGATACGTCAATTAGAAGTAAGTTCAAATTAACTTTCAAGATTTTCTTACAAAACGTCGATACAGATGAAGTTAATAAAAGCAAAGGAAATTAAAATGGAAGAATAATGAAAATAATTATAAAAAAGGAATAACGAATAAGAAAAGAGCATTAAAAATCACCTCCACGACTTGAAATTAAAAATAAACAAATAAATATGTTGGAACATTAACACACATCACCATCTAGTTCCATGGTAAGCTACGAGGCCTGTGTTATGGATACCAGATAGTTGATATAATACACAACTTTAAATACATATGTACATATTATAAATATAAGCATCTATGACTGGAATACAAACATTTGTGCTCATCACACAAATAAATGCCCCCAGCAGGACTCGAATCCGCGACCGCTGGCACAGCAAATAGGGTCACTATATTTGAGCAAAACGTGTCGTCATAATGAAAATCAAACTAAAATCGAGGACTTCGCACGATATTAAAAAAAAAGCTTACAAATGACATCCATTACTTGAAATTAAAAAAAAACCATTTCGCTTGTTACAGATTAAAAAGGTGTCAAGATAATAAAAAGAAAAAAAAAAGAGTTTTTTAGGAAATATTTCATGTCCGTACGAGTATTACTTTAACATCACTACAATTTTATTACGTGTAGATAATTTATATTGATAATAAATGTATGAGGAATTTTAAAGATTTACTATATAGTTAAATATTTAAGAATGCGTCATAAATAATTTAACATCCACTGTAAATAGCGCTCGTATTTATACTTCATCGTAAACATACTGTGAGCGGTAATTAAATTTAGTGCGAATAACTGCCTCAGATACATGTGAAACTTGCACATTTTTATCAACTGTAGTGAAAATAGTTAAAATTTTTCGTTTGTTTTAAATGATTATTTTTTACTTTCTATCTCTACTAATATTATAAAGAGGTAAAGTTTGTGAGGTTGTGTGTTTGTAGTTTTAGATGAAATTTGTTAAGAAGATAGTTTGAGACCCTGTGAAGGACATAGGATACTTTTTATTCGGGATATCATCCCTTAAGGGTAGTGAAAATGGGGATGAAAGTTTGTATGGGGAATCATGCTAGGGAGGGACCCGAGCAAAACGAGGGTGAGTCGCTTGTATTAAATAAGAGAGTGGAGTTTACACAAATCAGAATAATAAGGTATATATTCCTGGTACATATAGGCAGTAGTAGCCCTGTGGTAACGCAGTCGCTTGGAAAACCAAGTGAAGCGGGTTCACATCCTGGGTCTCACACCTTTGATATATTCAAGTGGCAACCATTTCTGATATGATTACCATTTGTCTTACAGCACAGGAGAACATCGTGAGGAAACCTGCATGTCTGAGAGAACCTAGCAAGTAGGAAAAACATTTGAAGTTCATTGACCCCCACATGGCTAGCGTGGTGGACTATGATCGTGTTTAAGGGAGGCTTGAGCCCAGTAGTGGGACGTAAAGAAGGGCAGTATACAATATATTCCTGTGCTCTCTAGAGTTCGTATGATGAAGTTTATCATCTTACCATGATACTTATATTTCATTGGAAGGGAAAAAATCTTCATAAAAATATCAATAGATGGCGTATTATCCATTTATTTGTTTTTTCATGTTTGTATAAAATTAATAAAAGAATAACCTCAGAACGTATGTAATAATTTAAGAAATCCTTTAAGCAAAGGAAAATGAACAATGTATAAAGTTACCCTAAAATAACGTTTCTACATTTATTTAATGCTTCAGACAAGACTTGTGAGCTTTTGTCGCTGGTTTCTGTTTGCGGCATTACTATGTTAAATCTGTTTGGGCTACAGCTTTTATAGTGTTGTTTTTAGTTTAAGTTAATATTTAATTAATAGAATTCACACTATTTTAATAGAAAGTGTGAAGGAAAAAGCTTTTTTACATTTATAGTATTATATATATAAACCATAAATTAATACTTGATTCGTATACTTATAAATAATAATTTTTAACTTAATAGGTACATTAAAATAACTTTAAAATTAGTTATTTCACCTTAAAGGTCCTAGGGAATCCTATCTTGAAATTTTTTGAGACCACTCTTGTAGTATGTATTCAGCCCTTTTTTTAACGTTCTACTGCTGAGCACAGACCTCCCTTCAATATGAGGGGGATTAGGACATACTCCACCGCGCGGGCCAAGTGCGAGTTGGCGGACTTCACATGTCTTTCGAAAACTTGCTAGGCTCTTTTAGACATGTAGGTTTCCTCGCGATGTTTTCCTTCACCGCATGACAAGTGGTAATCATGTTGGAAATGATTTGCACAAGAAAATATCAGAGGTCCCTGGTGAAACCCGGGATTCGAACCCGCTACTCTCGGTTTCCCAAGCGAGCGCGTTTCCACTGGGCTACTACTACCTAGTATTATTATATATTAATTAAAAAAGTGCCATAAAATTTAATTACTAAAAGAACGAGAAAGAGTAATATACCCAATATTTACCTACAATAAATCTTAATCAGTTTGGGACTTATCAAAAAAGCCAGTGACACCAAAATATATTTGCTTTATACTCCAACATATATCGTTTATATCAGGGACATCAATATCTCATACCGTCAACTGTTAATTTATGCACGCGCACGATCCGTCTGTACCGAATATGCAACGCGAATAAAAACGACGAGAAGTGGTGGATGTGAGTGATATAACCCTATATTGCTTCACCCCGTATCTTATATGAAGGGTGGTTTTTAGCCTAATTCAAATAAGGAATTCGCATAATATATTCTAAGATTTACGCGAATATCTGACATGTATACCTATCACCTATAGTAAAATTCCGAATCAAATCTGTACGTTGAATATTTTTTTCAAAATATTATTGGAAAAGTCATTATTATCGATACAGAGGCCAAATCTATTGTTTTTAGAATTTTCATGTCTGTCTGTCTGGGAAAGCATCACTAGATAACCACTGAACAGATTTTGATGAAATTTGATATGATGACAGCTGGTTATAAGAGTCAACATAAGGTTAATTTTTTCTGCGAGAAAATATCTCACCTCTGAGAAATCATCATTAATCGTTAAAACGTACATACTTAATTTATTTTAGTACATATCCTTTGGGATTTTTTCGCGAATTTATTTTGATTTTTGGTTCCCAATATTCCGAATGCATTCATTGATTCATTGTATAATTTGTGGGTAGATACTGTCTGTAACAACTATATAATATAAAATAAATTTAATAAATAAAATAAATAAATTAAATAACTTAAATAACCTTTGATATATCTACAACCTTAGTCTCCCGCAACCATGATTGCTGTAAAGCATTCGAAACGTCGGAAACTAAACATCTACGAGTACTACTTCTACTTCAGTACCTTTCCCACCTCTGTTTGTCAACTAATTTTCTTTGTTTTTTTTTATTTAGTAAGTAAGTATAGTAGATGAACATGATATAAATTCCAAAGATTTATTTCATAATTGCCAGTGAAATAATTTAACAGTAATTTTGAAGTCGATGTAGAACATTTTTGTATTGCATTCGTAACACATTTTCTTCTGACGACACGTTTGGCTCAGTTTGTAGTGACCCTACGTGCTGTGCCAGCGGTCGCGAGTTCGAGTCCCGCTAGGGGCATTCATTTGTGTGATGAGCACGAATGTTTGTACTCCAGTCATGGGTGTTTATATTTATAATATGTATGTATTTAAAGTTATATATGTATAGTGGTATCAGCTATCTGGTATCCATAACAAAGCTTACGATGGAACTAGATGGTGATGTGTGGTAATGTCCCAACATATTTATATATTTATATTTACTTTTTTTATTCGAAGGTGACATATTTGACTTACAACGTTGCAACGTATAATTAATTTCTAATATAAACTATAATTTCATTTTGAAGAAAGAAAAAAATATTTATGTGAAATTCAAAATGGATTGTTGGGAGCATTACTAACGAGCTGCAATCCGCTGAATCCTTTAACTAGATACGTGAAGAAATATCGATAATTTTATCTATCAATATACTAAACTAGTGATTTCCCCCTATTTTGTTGAGAAACCGGAACCTCTTGATGTAGGATAAATCTTGCTTTTTAATGAAATAATCTATTTTTATGCTAAATTCCATCAAAATCTGTTCAGCGATATAATCGTAAAAACGTAACAAACGGTCAAACATTTACTTTTAAATTTATAGCTCAAGCGACTTAAACCGGCATCACTCGGTTATATCCCTGGATGCCTAAAAATAGCTTATAGGTACGCTTATGCGTATGTAGGTCACTATCTATGTTCCCCCCAACGTGAGTTCACATTAACGTGGTGGGGGGCTCTGTAGCGTCCGGCGATCAAGCCAGGCGCGAAGCCACGAAACGCATTGGGTGGCGGCCCACCTCGGTATGCGATGTGCTATGCGGGTTGCTCCTGGTACTTCTCTGATATGAGAATGGACCGAGGGAGAAACCCAATAATTGTTGTGGTCTGCTTCGGCAGGCCTATCATCGGGGCATCTTGGTTGAGTGCGTAAGCGATCCTGCGACGCCTCGTTAAGTCGGAGGCGGCTCCATTGGGTTTTAGTGGGTAGTACTGGCTTTGCCGGTGAGTCTCACATAACCACCTGTATGTATACAGGTGGTATGCCTAAATACATTACCCAAAGTTACAAAAAAGGTCACTATCTTTGTATGTACTAGATATCATCCAAATTGATTTAGCGCGAAGAAGTAATAAACATACGCAAAACTTTCATAATTATATTAGTAGTCCGATTATGAATTTTACTATAAAAGCTCTTTGTCATCGAAGCTTTTAAATATGGCCTAATATTCGAATCGCAGGCGCGTTGAAGTGACATTAACTTAATATTGACTGTAAAGTTGCTGTATTATCGAGTAGGGGACTGGTGTAAAGTTCGAGCTTGTTTAAACTTTTACAATGATCTACTTACTTAAATGGTTTTACGTGAGTTATGGGGTTTTCGACTCTATTAGCATGCACGTATCATCTTTACGATAGATTTTGCTATAATTAAAAATTATCACTATGAACATTTATTTCAGTTACTCTATATAAACTTTGGATACAAATTAAAATTTCATATTTTATAATAATTACATTTCCCGGGACTCAAACTGACACCTAAAGCTCATGTATCGAATCCACAGGATAAATAGGGTTTTTTTAAAGCAAATAATGGACGAGCATAAGTATGAATCGTTATAACAATAATGCAACATCGACGCTATCACATCCCTAGAGCGTCCTCATCGCAAGTGGTCGGGTAACGACATCGATAACGAACTCGGTATTGTTATCGGATGCAGAGTGCTGAGTTGCCACAATTATATCTTATTTTTAAATAGACAGGAAGCTTTTTGTTAAGTTTATACAGTTTTTCTTTGAAAATCACTGAAAAGTTTATTTATATACATTTTAGACTGAAATCTATACTAATATTATAAAGATGTAATGTTTGTGAGTTAGTGATGCTGTAATATTGTAGGGGGTAATCTTTAGATCTACATAATCGATTTAGATGAAATTTGGTAAAAAGACAGTTTGAGATCCTGGGAAGGACATAGGATACTTTTTTCCCGGAAATCATCTCTTAAGGGGTTGAAAATGAGGATGAAAGTTTGTATGGAGAATCTAACTAGAACGAACCCGAGCGAAGTGATGGTGTGTCGATAGTATGAATATATAATAAGACTAGGTTGATTCTTCATACAAAATTTCATCCCTATTTTCACCTCCTTAAAGGGAAATTTCTGGAATAAAAAATATCCTATATCTTTTCTAAGGTCTGAAACTATCTTCTTACCAAATTTTATCTAAATCGATCTTGTAGTGTTTGAGTTTATTCGTAACAAATTTACAAAAATAAGAAACTTTCCTCTTTATAATAGTTATAATAATAAGTGTAGATATAAATAAATAACGCTACGTCTATATTTAAGCTCCTCGTTACTATCTAGGCGTAAAACATACAAACATTACACTTTCTAATACTAAGTATTTATAAACAATACAGTTCAGTAATTTTTCAATCAATTTTCTTATTTTTTGTTAGTTGCTATTGACGAGCTTTAATGTAGTCAATAAAAAGAATTGGAAGCAATACTTTTTTTTAAGATAGATAGGTAAGTTCTAATTGTATGTTTTCCTCAAATTTTCAATGATAAATACGGTCGAACACTAGTAAATAAATACATATTTGCCCTGATCGAAGTCAAACCGATAACCACCGTCGTATAAAGATACTAGCGACTCACCCTCGCTTCGCTTCGGGTTCGTCCCTAGACAAAAACAAATCTATCCCACGGGAACCGTACATCTTTCCGGGATGGTATATAGCCTATAGCTTTCCTCAGATAACGGGCTATCTAATGCAAAAAGAATTTTTCAAATCAGATTAGTAGTTCCTGAGATTAGCGGGTTCAACTAAACAAACAAACAAACAAACTCTTCAGCTTTATAATATTAGTATAGATTCAGACTACCATGAGTAAATCTTATGATGAATATAGCACAATGTTATTTGAGAAATAATTTCTTAAGAATGTGAGTTACTCCTTAATGGATGGAGGTGCTAAGAAAATCTGGTTAGAGAATATCTAAGAGAGTGAAATGTATTTGTTAGAACTTAGACAGATTTATGAAAGCGTTGAAAGTATAATTCATTAATCAATTTCGTAATGAATAGCTACTTTTGTTGCATATTTCTTTGCAGAGTCAATGGTTGGAGGTTCGATTTCGATCATGTGTTGTTTTTTTAAATAAAGATTAGTATGAAAATAGTATTATGTTGTTTTTTTTTTAATTTTCTTACTTTGGTGATTTAATTAAGTAGTAATAACATCACTAATTAAGTTCGACATTATATATATATATATATATATATATATATATATATATATATATATATATATATATATATATATATATATATATATATATATATATATATATATATTTCATACTTTTAAAACGTAAAGTACTTTTAATTACGTTTTCTGAGAGCCCTCGAAACTTTCATTTTACGTCGAGTTCCCTTGGTCTAAGAGAAAAGATCTCTCGGAATGTTTTTTGAATTAATATTTAAAGTGAGAATGTCAAAGGGGCAAAACTTTATATTTGTGACATAGTTTGGGTCGACGCCGGAAAACTATAAAAATAACGCAATAGCTTTGTTACTTTGAGATGATACTTTACAGTGAACAGATTAACTGATATTACCACAATTTTATTCGTATTCTGCAAGTTTTATAAACACAAGTATTCACCCAGTGATCGAAACCCACCCATAATTATAAATGAAAATTTAAAGAAAACCTACACATAATATGAATAGAACTTACCTCGTATATAAAAAACTAGCTGTTTCCAACTTTTTTTCACAACAACACTAACGCTCGTCAATAGCTACTAAAGAAAAAAATATAATTATATAACAACAAAAAATATAATTATATAGGTATATAAATTATTATAAAAAAAGAAATTATAAATATTTATATTTATAAATAACATTTTTACAGTGTTCAAAAAGGTTACTCATTTCGACTATATTCGATTGTGAACGATTTTCTCAACTGTTTTTAATAAATACACTATACATATATGTATAATATCTCAAAGGTGATTTTATAAAAATACAAAAAAAACCCATGCTGCAATTAATCACTTAAATGTTTTAAACGATTTAAAGTCGACATTTTTAGTAAAAAAAAAAAAATATATATATATTAAGACGTAACATCGTACGAGAATCGAATGTGTATTGCTATCTAACGTTACACCATTTCGCCATAGGCTTTTCTATTTATATCCCTATACATTTAACATGTAAATAAACCAAAGAAAGCTTTATCAGAGCAGATTAGGGTGCAGTCAGACAATGGGCGATGCAATTAATCTAAACGTACCTGCGATTAACAATGAAAGACAATTAATGGAAGGGACTTATACGGTTTAGTGAAAACAATTTAAATCATTTGTAAACGTTAAAACTTAAAAAATTGTAAATCAAAATACTTAAAACTTGCATACAATAACTTATTTGTATTGGGTACCATTGGAACTTTGATCGTTTATAATCTAGCTAGATAAATGATTATATCAAAATGTGTTTTTCTATTTCATATTCTATTTGGTATTCAATAACATTTCTAAAATTTTCAATAATTATTTTATAGCTCACTTTCGTTGAAGTATCTGGGCGATCGAGCTTCGGTCGATATTTTTCGGAGATAAAAAAATCGCGTTATTTCAGAAAAGACACCTACGTATATAAATAAACTTAAAAATCAAAACTTATCTAAATACAAAATTTAATACAAATCGTTAAAGCCGTTTTCGAAATACACTAAAAAAATTTATATATGTATAAAATATGTTTATAAATATGTTGGGACTTTAACACCCAGCATAATACAGTTCCATGGTAAGCTACGAGGCTTGTATTATGGATACCAGATAGTTGATAAACTACACATATATAACTTTAAATACATATATATTATAAATATAAACACCCGCGACTGGAGTACAAACATTCGTCACACAAATGACTGTCCCCAGCGGGACTCGAACCCGTGACCGCGGTACAGCAAGTAGGATCACTACAAACTGAGCCAAACGTGTCGTCATATACAATAATCCTTACTATTGCTCCTTTCGTTACATTATATAATAACCTGGTTAATTCAAGAGAATAAACAGCAAATCTCTTCCAGCCACTGTATAGCCATTATTGCATATTATTAAGCTTTATATGAACAGATATTCAGGTCATGTTGGGCGTGATCTGGACTGCACGATGGATATTAATCGACTATTATGCACGTTTCCTGATCAATATAGATGAATTTAATACAATACAGAGGAACTGTTCTATTTAAAGTTTCATGTATCTACAGTATCTGTCTCTTAGAGGGTTTTGAATATGAATAATACTAATAATAATAAAAATGATGATTTGTTTGGAAATTTATAAAAGTACCAGTTATTGTTCTCGGTTATGCTTACGTGATGTCTAGAAGTCGATAAAAGATAGTAATTATTTAATACTTCTGATGCTTTCGCAATAATATTAGCGCAATTTACTAATGTTGTGAACACTCGAAATTATGTGTAATTCCTCTAGCCCATGTGATTATTAAAATATGGACAGTTCAAGTATTTTTGATCTACCTCCTTCGGGTCACATAATACTTTCTTACAACTTCTTTCTTTGTAACAAGTGTATAACGCCATTGAGACGTCTACAGCCAGCCTTAGTCTCTCACGTGACCATGATTGCTATAAAGCAATCGAAACGTCGGGAAATAATCCGAAAAAATAGTTTTTTTAAATGTCCTTCAGATCATCTCCATTCTACGTGACATTAGCGAAGTAATCTGTTCTCAGCTGGCACGCTTTGAAGCCGTTAACAAGAAAATTGAATTGAATTGAAAATATTTTTGCATTTCAAATGTAATATGCCAGACACAGTACTAAGTTTATATTTACCAATCTAGATAGTATAAATGGAAGGTCAACTTCAAAACTATTCAGAGGATGCTTTCTGAGAAAGACAAAGATTAAAACAAGTTGTAAAAGAAAACTCCACGTGCTTTTCGAGTACAGCGTTCAGATTCCAGACATTGTGTCCGCCACAACTTTGTTGTTGGCTCGTAGATATTTCAAATCGTTTTAGTTAAACTCGCTTGGACAAATAATGAAAAATTAAAAAATAACAATTTAGAGATGAAACATCTAAAAGATATAAGGAAAATAACTTTAGAACAAAATAAACGTTTAAATGAACGTTTTGCGAATACAATAGCAACTGCTTGTAAGAATCATTGAAATTAAATTGGTATTTAAGTTATAAATGCAAAAGTTTTTATGTCTGTATGTTTGTGTATTTGCGTTTTTGTTACTTTTGTACGTTGTATTGAATGGATAGATTTGAATGAAATTTGTACATAGATAGAATTTAACTTGGTGTAACACCGGCTGTTATTCGTATCTGGATGGTAAGTCGTTAGTAAGTTAAGAAAATTAAAGTAAATAAAAATAACTATATTAAGTACACCAGGTGTGACCTTTATACATTTACATGTATGTATGTACATCATAGATATGACTACGAGAAATCCGACTGAATTGGGTTAGCTTGCCGACAATGGGTATGCAAAATCTTGTTCCACTCGAATTACTAACAATGGATTCACGAGACTGAAATGTCTATGACTTGTCATGTCGAAATTTCCTAATATTACACGATTCGTAATACAGAATATCGAGTAGTTTTGTTATATTTATGTATTTATTGTCTAACTGACAGTTATTTTATATTAGCGGCTCACCCGCGCTCACTCGGGTTCACCTCTGAGAACCAAAAACAAAAATATCCCACGGGAACTGTAAATTTTTCCGAGATAAAAAGTAACCTATGTATTTAATGCATGAGCTTTATTATTGTAAATCATTAAAATCCATTCATTAGTTTTTGCGTGAAAGAGTAACAAACATCTATACATCCAGACATCCATACATCCTCACAAACTTTGGCCTTTATAATTAGGATTATTACAATAAATTAAATCTTATTTTTTTTTTGACGTAATGAATTTAACGATATTTAAAAAAAAACTCGTAGAATCAACAAATGGCGATTCATTAGATACCGCTCTCTCTTTTCTTTAAATGACAACCACTAACCTATTTTAATGATTATATTTTTATTAAAATAAAATGATAAAAAACAAAGCAAATATCTGCAATACCACAAAAAAATTGAAAATATATCTTTTTCAGATATGTAACACATCTGTAAAACAAGTCTAATCTATGACCAATGAAGGGCGACTAACGCGCAATCACGCTGTATAACAAATCTCTCTTTGTGTTGTAACTTATTCTATGAACCGGATGTCCTGTACACGCTTGTGAATTGACATGAAAGATCTATACGGTTCTAAACAAAGTTATAGATCATTATATGATGTCGTTGAAAAGCTTACAATTTTGCGATCATCCGTATTTTATTATTATATTAGTGTCCGAGTGTTTGTTTGTATTATATATATAATTTTTCTGTGTGTAACATTTGAATTGGTGAAGATATTGTGTAATCTTTTTTTCAAGTCGGTTAAAAAGGAAAAGGCAAGTGCGCAAATGCGAGCGGAGCTATATGCAATAATAAATATTATAGTCTTTTATTTAGCCTTAACCTCCCATAGCTGGGCACGGGCCTTCCTTTATGGCGAGGGAGGATACACTAAAAGGTCATAATCCACCACGCTGGCCAAATGTGGGTTTTCGGACATCACATCTTCGAAAGCTAATTTCATTCAGGTTTTGTTTTCATATATTTTGCTATACTGTTAGGTGATAATCATGTTAAAATTGACTCGAGCATGAAGTATTAGAGATGCGTGACCCGAGATTTGAGCTTCTCTCCATTTTCTTAGCGAACACTTTGTCACTGAGCTACCATTGCCTTTCTTACAAGGTAAGAATAAGGTTAATAATTCGAAAACTATATTTAATATAACCACAATATAAAACTCAAAATATGTATATTCTTTGAAAGTCCTTATAATGTTATAAAATATCTGATAAAACCCAAATCTATTTACATTTAATTTTATCCCAAAGCGAAGAATATTTTGTCTATAAACATAAACATTTTCGATGTCGATGTTACATATGGCACCCTATCAATCACAGCCCAAAGGCCGAGTGATAGAAGACCTCAATTTATAAGATCATATAAAATTCGGGGGTCCATTTTATATAGTAGGTAAATAAGCTTTATATACCAACTAGCCCTTTAAATTTTCGTGTATATATTTTGAAGCATGTTTGTGAGATTATTCTAAGGTTTATTTTTATAATAATACTAGCGACTCAACCTCGCTCCGCTCGGATTCATCGATACATTTTAACGGTTATTTGCCCACAGTAAATAGTAGCCTATATGTTGACCCGGATAACCAGCTATCATCATACCAAATTTCAACAAAATCTGTGTAGTGGTTTTCTCCTGTTGCGTTGCCAGACAGACAGACAAAAATTCTACAAATTAGATTCGGCCTCTGTATCGATAATAACGACTATTTCAATAACATTTTTCACAAAAATATTTAATGTACATATTCGATTGAGTTTGAATTTTATTATATATACATATGTGTATAGATATAAAAATATTCTTTGAAAATCCTTATGTTTTATTTAATCTTGAATTTACTTTATTACTAGTTTATGCCCGCGGCCGCGCTTGCATAGTTTATTTATGTATAATTACTCTATTCCATATGATTGTAGCGTGAAATTATATAACATGTAACTTTCCTCAAAAAGTAGGCTATAAAATTGCGAAAAAACATTTCAAATCAAACTAATAGTTCCAGAGATTTGCTCGATCAAACAAATGACAAAACATACAAACAAAAACAATTTATTGTATCTTTTACTCACACTATCTGTTCTTGCACGAGAGTCGAATTAGTGATCTTCGATGAACTTTTAATCACTGTGCTTCAATCACCTTAGCTTTTAAAGCTTGTTATAGCATATTCCTTATAATATATTTACAGAAGACAGCTTGTTTGATATTTCATCACTTTCCAATGATCATAAAATACTTTATCGTTTTCGTAGAGTCTCGTAAAATAGTCTAGTTCATTATTGGTACCATAAAAGGGCTCCCAGGGATACTACAAGTTTTCTCATATGCTTATCGCTGTAATTTTAAAATTCAATATATTGTGTTGGTAATATAATTTATTTTTGAAATCATCTTTAATTAAATGGAAGCGATTTCGAAGATCACTATTTGTATACAGGCAAATCTATCTATACAAATAATAAAACTGTAACTAAGCCGAATCTGTACATTAAATATTTTTTTGGAAAATCTTATTGAAATAGACATTATTATCGATACAGAGGCCGAATCTATAGTTTTTAGAATTTGTTGTCTGTCTGTCTGTGACTGCATCACGAAAAAACGAGTGGAATAATTTTAATGAAATTCGGTTTAATTATAGCTTGTAATCCGGATCAACATATAGAATACTTTTTACTGCAGGAACATATTTCATCTCAGAGCCAAACGTTAAAAAACTAGGGACAAAGCCGAGCGGTGCTAGGGTGAGTCGCTTGTTAAAAATAAATTAAACGCTATTTAAACTATCTTATAATTTGAAGGACCAATGCTGATTGTTCCTTACAAATATCAAACCCTATTTTGGATTAAAAAAATAATTCACAAAAATAACAAATATAATAATTATTTATTTAACCAGTAGCGCCATCTATACTTACGTTAAAATTGCATCTAGTGTAAATCATTAATAACTTTTTGTTTAGTTTGACTGGTTAAAAACAGAGGGCGCTGTTTTATTTTTACTTTAACATAAAAAATTCAAAAGGATTTTTGTTATTACATGTATAATAATTACTAATTTTGCTTTTGTCTATACGAATATTACTTCATAACTGGATTGATTCCCCATACAAACTTTCATCTCCATTTTCACCCCCTTAAGGGATGATTGCCGGAATAAAAAATATCCTATGTCCTTCTCAGAGTCTTAAACTATCTTTTAACCAAATTTCATCTAAATCGATTTTGTAGTTTTTGAGTTTATTCGTTACAAACATACAAAAATAGAAACCTTTCCTCTTTACAATAATAGTGTAGATAAAAAGCTATATTCAGAGCTTTGAATCTAGTAAATTAGAAGTAAAAATCGCACAGCATCAGTAAAAAGTAAATGTCTACAATTCATATGCGCCTAAGAATAAATGAAGAGCCATCAAATATAGGGTTCGAAGTTATACAATACTACTGGCCCTAATCTAGGTGATATTTCAGGTTAAAAACTTAATATTGCAGAAATAAAGTATAGCCTTTGGTATTTTTTAATAATATACCTCACAATTCTTTATAATTTCTCTTTATAAGATTTGTATAGAAATATAACTGCAGCTTTTTTGATTCAACGATTAATGTTATTTTATTAGGCTCTTTTTCTTACCCAGTAACTTTTACCCTAAGACAAAAGTCAAAAAACGCGAATTCCGTATCTTCGCCGTTTTAAAATCGGTCAAAAAGTGTAATAATTTTACAAAAATCATGTAATTGTTTTTACATACTTTTATTTAGAACTTTTTATAATAAATAATTTTCATAATTTAAAAATCAAACTTTAAAAATAACAAAATCTTAGATTTATCCCCTATCCATCTATAATGCAATAAGAAAGTCTCCGTTCCATTATAGGCAGCTTTGTGAACATGACAAGATCACTGTTTTCGCTAACCCCATCAATACATAGCTATATCGCAGACATAATACTATACAAGAACTTACAATACAATAAAGCTCGATATTATCATTGTTGAGCTTTCGATTGTACATTTTTTTCCAATTGTCGTATCGACTTGAAACTTTTTTTGTTAAATAAACTGATTATTTCAATTAAGCTATTCTGATGATGGAAGCAATAGGTGGATACTGGAATTTTCTTAGATGTATTAGTAATGATAATGGTACTGAACTGTTTTATATTTTAATCTAATATATAAATATCTCGTGTCACGGTGTTTGTGGTCGCACTCCTCCGAAACGGCTCGACCGATTTTAATGATTTTTTTATAGTTGATAGGTATGAGAGTAGATCGTAAAGTATTTTGCAACCTCCTACCCTCATCCCCCATTTTTAAGTAACCAAGGGCAAACCCGAGCAGAGCGAGGGTGATTTGCTAGTTACATATAAAAGTGTATATTCTCAAATGTACAATGAATTAATGTAAAAGAGTAGAAAAATTTTTTGGAAAAATGTAAATTTATACATTATGTTTTCTTCCAATAATTATCTTGGTCAAATTTCTCTCTTTAAATAGACAAAAAGAACTATATCCTACCTGAACAGCATCATCCAAGCACCGTCCCCACGCATCACTCCTGTCCACCAACGTGTTCCACTTGTCTGCCAACTTGGCGACCTCACGACGGATAGACCGTGCTAGTTCCCGAGCCTGTTCTTCTGCAGACCTATAACCTCGGGAATCTCCTTCACTGTCTCGGCTCGCTGTAAAATAGTAGCAGATTATATAAAATATTCACTATCAGAAAAAAAAAAGAAAATATTACCACCAGTACCACCAAGCAAAATTTTATTTAAATTGGTCCAACAGTTTCGGAGATTAGTCCGTACAAACAGACAAACAGAGAAACAAAAATTAGAAAAAAAAGAACAGGATTTGTTTTATTTCTCTTCTTACATCCCCCTGACTCGATTTTTAGATTTTTTTTCTGTGTACAGACATTCTACCTCTACAGTTTTATTATACATATGTATAGATTATCTCTTGCATATAAAACTCAAAGCTTAAATAATATTATGGTAAAAGCTCAAGACAATTTAACCAACCAATAAAATTTATCCAAAAATTGTATGAAAATAAAAAAAAAATCGTTTTCAATTATATCCGTCAAAAAACTTGAATGTCACGAAAGAACGCGCTTATTCCAATTTAAAATATGAAGTCATTTATGAAATAAAATTTCGATAAAAGATTCGCTTCACGCGTTCCATAACTGGAATGACTGAAACGGGGCATTACGCAGATTCACAGGGATATTTCGCATTTTATCTTTGAAATTTTCACTTTCCGGCTTGATTATTGGTTTTAAATTGTCTATGCAAAACTTAAAGTGTTTTATAATGACTTTATTTTTATTACATATCAGGGCTCGCAAACCTGTTCAATTTTTATACCGGTTTTTGTAATTGCCCCCAAACCGAAAGGATTTTTGGTTTAAGGTTTCAGTTATGTTTTTAACCGGTTAAATACGGAAGAACGGTTTTTGACGAATTTAAATTTTATGAACAAAATTAACCGATAAAAATGAGTTTTAGTGTGCTTACATTTGGCGCGTCTTTGCTAATGATGAATGGCTTAGTACAAGGGTTCATGCACGTTTCTTACTTAAGAATGTATTAACTGTTTTGTATTTTAAGTACATAAAAAATGTATATTTTCACATGTGTAATAAATGTAAAAGAGTAGAAAAAAATGTAAATTCATATATCATATTTTCCTTAAGTTTTCAATGATGATTTTAGTCGAATTTAATAATAATAGCGCAAAATAATCCGAAAAAGATAGTTTTATTTAAAATGTCAAATATTCGCGTAAATCTAAGAAAATAATAAATAGATTAATCGGTTTATTTCGGTATCAAAAGCGAAACTTTACCTCTCTCTAAGAATAACCGTTAACCATTATTATTTCAGTTCACTAAACCATTCGTTTTGGAAAACCGGTTAAAGAACAAAAAAAAAACTGACTTCAAAAAATATAAATAATCTTCTTTTTATAAATGTCAGTTACATAGTATTTCTGTTAATTGTGAATTATCATCAAGATTTTATTGACATACCCATTTATATATAAGTCAATGATATTTATAAAAAAAATATAGAAATATAGAATTTTAACGTGATTTTGAAATTTGTGTACCATTTGAGTAATAAAGATTAAAGCCAAGAAAAAATTCCATAAACAAGTGTAAATTTCATTAATTTATTTTCAACATGAACTGAACCGGCGATTTTATACAGAGTAATTAAGATTTTGAAGCCGCTCTCCGCTATCCAAAGGATTTCAATACAACCTGCTTTAATTAAAAGTGTACTTGTGCATTCAAAAGGTTCCCATCGTTTTTGAGGTAACTTCGTTACTAGCTTTATTTGTTACTCTTTTTACAGGCTTTATAGATTACTGGGTTTTGATTATTCCTAAAATTAACTTAAAAATATATATTTTACTTATGAAATTACGCTTGCGTCGCTAGCGCGTCTTTACGTGCCTTTTGCGAGAAAAATAGTTTTAACTCTTTTCTATACCTAATTTAATATTTACATAATATATATTCATCTTTTGGTAAGCCGTCAGCGCCACCTTTTGGGTAACAAATGAAAAAAAACATACAAATATTCGCATATAAGTAGTGCGATACACAGGATAACATTTTTTTTTAAATAGACTAATGTGTATTTGAATGGAATAAGAGTTATATATTACAATACAATATGTCGCGAAAAGCTAAAACCGTAGTAAGCTTTTGGTAATTAAGTGGTTAATCTTAAAAAAAAATAGCTGTAACCTAAGCTTTGTTACCTAAAGAACCTAAGCGAAAATATATATATAGCCTAATATAATTTACTAGAAAAATAATATCCTGATACATTCATGTGAATCCGATTCGCACTTGACCAATTTTTAATTCTATTAATATATAGACTAGTACAAATCAGCAATAGAGATTCGTGCTGTACCATAATATTAATTATCTATGCACATATTCAAGCCGCCGTTGATAATTCTGTTTAACGAACTGAAACACGCCGTGTATTGGTATTTGGAATATAAGTTGTGGGTTAAATTGAATTTTATTAAATAATCTAGCAACTCACCCTTGCTCCGCTCGGGTTCGTCCCTAGTTACGTTTTAACGTTTAGCTAGATATGAGATTTTTCCTGCAGTATAGAGGATTCTTTATCTTGACCTGGATAACCAACAATCATCATAACAAATTTTATCAAAATCTGCCTTGATATTTTTTCGTGATGCGATCAGACAGAAAGACAATCAAACAGACAGACAGACTTTCTAAAAACTATAGATTCGGCCTCTGTATCGATAATGAAGGACTATTTCAATAAGATTTTCCAAAAAATATTTAATGTACAGATTCGGCTGTTACAATTTTATTATATTTAATTATAGATATTTATAGTTATTTATATATATTTATTTAATTAAGATAATTATATATTATCTGTACCAACGTATGTACGTACATTACACTAGTATAATAAATGCAAAAGTTCGCATATACTATTTATCTTTGTCAATAAATACATAGGTAAATAAGATAATGTCTTCCCGATCGATTTCCACGGCGACTAATCTCACTGTGACTCTCTCGCGCAGGAGATATATAGTGCACAAGTTTGCAAGCAGATACAAGTGCATTATCTATTCCTGTTACTTTCAAATTCCGATGGGACGATAATTCAACACTTGACACGAGATCAGGCGTAGGACCGACGGCTTTACGTGCTCTCCAAGGCATGGGGATGAAACACCAACTTCTCAAATCCGGTCCGTTACTGGTACTTTCTTCATATAAAGTCTCAATAACTTAATTTGGCCTTACTCAGGACTCCAACCCAGGATCTCCGGATGTACAGCCGTATAGCTACCATCGAGGCGGCTATAGACAACAATTATGAGTTCCACTTCTAGTGTACTGAAGAGATGGAACAAAAGGATCTATTAAAGCTGACGTTCGTTTATTGGGTGTGAATGTTGACGATTGGATCGACCACGACGTACGATAATTGAACGACAGTGAAATGTAGGGAATACTTTTGTATTGCCGGAATAAAGTGCTCTTATAGAAAAATGGTTGTTAGTATTTTATATCAGTGGTTGGAGTATACGCCTCAGATCGTGGACTCGAGTCTTGGTTGAGTAAATTTTTTGCAAATCTTAATTTATATAATTTTCTATATAGTGTGTACGTTTCAGACATTCCACACAAACCTACGTTTAGGATCAAAGACATTATACGTCACGTGATATCAAAAAAATAAATATGATAGTAGAACTGCTTTTAAAGTTAAAGTAAATTATTTTATATTAACTAAATAAAGATTTAAAATTCATATTGATTATAGGAAATATCTAATATGTTTTAATTTTACAAAAATTATATGTATAAATTTTACGTCATTTTTAGGGTTCCGAACCCAAGAAGGTAAAACGGGACCCTATTACTAAGACTTCGCTGTCCGTCTGTCACCAGGCTCGTGATATCGTGATAGTTAGACAGTTGAAATTTTCACAGATAATGTATTTCTGTTGCCGCTATAACAACAAATACTAAAAAAAACAGAATAAAATAAATATTTCAGGGGGCTCCCATACAACAGACATGATTTTTTGCCGTTTTTATAGATAATGGTACGGCGTCGTGCGCGAGTCCGACTCGCACTTGGCCGATTTTTAGACATTGACAAAATACGTAGGTATTTGTTCTAAAGAGCTTTTATAAAAATAAAACCTACATTACTTAACATCAGCACTTTCTTTCTAAGTTATTTCCTGTTTAATGAATTTGCCATATTAATAAAGTTATTTTGAAAATAAACAAACTAGAGTTAGTACTTATTTAATAGGACACTTGGACCGAGCTATTATTCAATTCACATCTGCGACCAACAATTCTATTGATTGCTTTGTCCTGGAAAAGCAAGCTTGGAATAAAAACTTGCGATACAATTAGAGTGAAGCCGATTTTGTTTTTTAAAAGAAAACTTGTTTTTACTTCCTCTATACAACATATATCTATTACATATAATAAAATCTCATTGAAATAGACATTATTATTGGTACAGAGACCGAATCTATAAATTTTTGAATTTTTTCCTGTCTGTCTATCTGTCTGTTACCGAAACGTAAAACGTAAGTAAGGACGAACCCGAGCGACTACTAATAATTTGTTCTTACTTTACTTAAACCTTTATTTTTTTAAAGCACATGTTGATTTGGACAACAGCTATTACTGAAGAAGAACGAATGATTAATGACGAAATACGAATATATAATAATTTTTACCAAACTTTTTTAGTAAACTTTTTACCTAAAAAGGTACACAGAAAAAAAATTACTTTAAAAGCAATTATTCCACCTTTAAAGGTGGAATAACGTTGGCTTTATTTAATGAAAATATCCATGAATTAACATACTCGTTTGAACTTAATATCAAAATCAGTGAATCGTCGAAAATATCGCAACATACGCGTATACCCATACTAAAATATAAATATGTTGGGACATTAACACACAGCACCATCTAGTTCCATGGTAAGCTACGATGCCTGTGTTATGGATACTAGACAGTTGATATACTACACATATATAACTTTAAATACATACATATTATAATTATAAACACCCATGACCCCGCGACCACTGGCGCAGAAAGTAGGGTCACTACAAACTGAGCCAAACGTGCCTTCATACAGAAAATCTTTTTTGACGCGGACAAACGTGAAATAAACGATTATTTGGAATACTTATTACAAAGTAGAAATCTAATGAAAACTTTTAACTCACGTTCAGTATCACTAGTGTCGGATAGAGGCGGTTCATTGGCAACGTACTGACGGCCGCTGAGTAGATTGCTCTCAACAACTGGACGTTTATCTTCCAACTGCCGCCTGAAAGCTCGGTGATCGTCCTGAAAGAGGAAATATAATAAATTATTATTTCGATTAAAAATTATGTAAATACAAGCAGAACCCGCGGCTACGCTCGCGTTCATATATATAGAGAAATCATTAAATTCGGTCGAGCCGTTTCGGAGAAGTGCGACCATAAACACCGTGACACGAGATATTTATGTATTAGAAGATTAGCAAGGTGCCTGGCAGTTGTCTCTCTAGATTATATTTTACCTATCTTTCACTCAAACCTTCTGAAGAAATCCTTTTTCACAAGCTTAAACTGAAATACTGAAATAGACATTATTATCGATACAGAGGCCGAATCTATGATTTTTAGAATTTTTGTCTGTCTGTCTGTTACCGCATCATGGAAAAACCACTAAAGGGATTTTGATGAAATTTAGTATGATGATAGCTGGTTATTCGGGTCAACATATAGGATACTTTTTAATGCGTGAGGATATATCATCTCTGAGAAATCTATACTAAACGTTAAAACGTATATAAATGATACTTTTTACTGTGGGAAAACATCTTATATCTGAATAATCTATACTAACCATTAAAATTTCGTTCGCTAGTTTCAAATTACAATATTATTTCAGTCTGTTTGTTACCTTTTCACATAAAATTTCACGTTAAATTGATGTCAGTGGAAGTTAACAGGGCTGATATCTGACATTATTCTTAGAATAGAAACCGTACGAAACTCGTTATAGTAGAAATTTTTTGATGATTAATATAATATATATATATTAATATATTATAAAATATATTAATATATTTTACCCCAGAGATGTGAACAAATACCTAAAATTAAATATTTGTGTACAGTAAAACTTACAATTCCAACAATATTTATTCATTTTCAGTACAAATTTCAGCCAGAAGTAGACAGGTAATGTGAAATATCGATTATTACAGCCATTGTCGTTATTCAGAATTTTCGCATTTATCGCGATTTATCGCCTCGCTAGCAGAGACCAAATAGAAATATGTTTTTTGAAACTCAGCAGTATCATTATCTATACTATTATTATAACGAGGAAAGATTTGATTTTTTGTTTGTTTGTTTGTAACGAATAGGCTCTGAAACTACTGAATCGATTTAAATGAAATTTAGTAATTTGAGACCTTGGGAAGGACATAGGCCAGTTTTTATCCGGGAAATCATTCCTTAAGGGGGTTAAAATGAGGATGAAAGTTTGTATGGGGAAACAACCTAGGGATGAACCCGAGCGAAGCGAGGGCGATTCGCTAGTCATAAAGATTTTTTGAAATATTTGACCAATTAATTATCTTGCTTTGTTTATTCTCCAACATAGTGTAGTTCTATAGTTTTTCTTTTACTTTATTCGTTTAATTAATAAGTTAATTAAAATTTTCATTTCTCGTAGCCGGAGAGATTGTAGTACTATTTGTTTTGTGGCCATTACATGTATTAAAAAAGAACAATAATGTACTCTAAACGATTGAAAAACAGATTAAAAAATATGTAAAGTTCCTTACATAAATAAAAGAAATGTTTGTTGTTTAGTTTTTCTTTTTGCACCAACAGATTGCCGTCTTATTTTGCTAACATACAATTCATCGGTCGTCAATGAGGTAAGATACTTCTTATCCCGACATTTGAGGTAATTTCCTTAGGATACAATGTTTGTTATATAGTAAATTTCATCGAAAAATTTTAACTATAATAAAATATATATGTATGTCTATGTATCTACACATAAGCCATGTATAATAAATCTTAAAACGTTACAGCAGTTACGGCTTGCCCGCCATTTTGCGGTGCGCTCGAAACCAAAATGGCCGAGAACGAATTTCGTCGGCTGATTTAACGCATTGTTGTGGCGCGCGTTAATTGTTTACTACATGGCAATATCTCTATACAGATAATATATAAAAGTTCGTATCTGCGCGTACATGTAGAAATTTATGACTTTTGACATATTTAATAACTAGCGACTTACCCTCGTTTCGCTCGCGTGCGCAATTTCATGGGTTTTATTTTTTTTTGCGCGAAACCCTATTCCTTTTTCTTGAATAAAAGTAGCCTAAATTACTTCATATAGTATCAGTTATATAGTTTTATAAGCATTTAGTAAAAAAGCTGTAATTTTGTCATTACAAACAGACACTCAATTTGATTTATCTGTATAGATTTTTTATTTACTAGATAAAATTAACAATTTCTAAATGCAGGTGAAACAAAAAGACAGATAAAGTCACAGATAAATATTAAAAAAACTGAACCTAATAAGCTTAATAAAACAATTTCTTAAAATTAGAAACAATATTAGTGTTGTATATATTACCTAGTTCTATCCCAATATTTAAAATTTTATTATTACTAACGACTTACACTTGCTCCGGTCGGGTTCGTCCCTACTTATGTTTTAACGTTTAGTACAGATTTCTTAGAGATGAGATATTCTCACGCAGTAAAAAGCATCCTATATGTTGACCCGAATAACCAGCTATCATCATACCAAATTTCATCAAAATCCCTCTAGTGGTTTTTCCGTGATGCGGTAACAGATAGACAGACAAAAATTCTAAAAATCATAGATTCGGCCTCTGTATCGATAATAATGTCTATTTCAATAAGATTTTCTAAAAAATATTTAACGTACAGATTCGGCTTAGTTACAATTTTATTATATGTATTAATTATATATTTTAATATAATTATATCAATAGATATCACAAATACTGTATTTCAAAAAAATATATAATTCTGAAACAATATATTCAACATTCAGTTATTCATAACTCGAAATCATCTCTCCCATAATTTAAATCGATAAAAAATCCAAGGTATAAGAGCCATCGATTGCATTCACTTTAACATACCAAGTTAACAAGTGGAGTTAAGAAAACAGTTCGACTTGAAGAGGATTAATCTGTATTTCTTTGCTATCGGCAATCCTTCCGCTGTCTGTTTTTCTGCAAGTATTTTCATTACGTTCCTTAGAATGGCTCGAGAGGCAATTGTTGTAATTTATTTAGTACTGAGTACTCTATTTGTTAAATTTATAGAACAATTTATTCACTTTGCGTGATTTAATATCTTTTTGTATAGACAAAATGATTTTCTTTGATTAGTATCGCTAATCTATATCTATCTATACATATAATAAAACTGTAGAGGTCGAATGTCCGTATATAGATAAAAATGCTAAAAACCGAGTCAGGGGGATGAAAGAAGAGAAATAGAACAAATCCAGTTTTTTTTTATTTTTTGTTTCTCTGTCTGTTTCTCTGTTTGTACGGGCTAATCTCCGAAACTGTTGGACCGATTTTAATGAAAATTATATCCTCGGTTAACATCTTAGATAGTTTTCATCCCGGAAAATCAAAGAGTTTCCGTGGGATAGTTAAAAAACTACAGTATCTTATACAGCTTAGTACACAAAAACTACTGATTGGATTTTAACGAAGCTTTACAATAATATAGTTTATAGATCAGAATAACAAATAGGGTACTTTTTATCCCGAAGAAATATACGGTTTCCATGGGATAGATTTGTTTTTGTTTGTCTAGAGGCGAACCCGAGCGAAGCGAGGGTGAGACGCTACTCTTCATATAACAAAAACTTATTAAATAACAAAACTAGCGGCTCACCCTCGTTTTGCTCGAGTCCGCCTCTAGACAAATAGAACCAAATTTATCCTACGGGAACCATACACTTTTTCGAGATAAAAAGTAGTCTATGTGCTATTCCAGATTATAATCTACCACTATGCCACATTTCACCTAGATCCGTTCAGCCGTTCTGGCGTGATTGAGTAACAAACATCCATCCAAACATCTTAACTTTCACAATTTATAATATTAGTAAAAATTAAGATAGAATTGAAATAATGCGAAAGTCCACTAGTGACAACAATTTAAGAAGTGCCTTCCTGTTATCTTGTTCACTACAAGTAGGTATTTTCATTATGCCCATTGCATCGAGCTCTGTTAAGACTGATTGCCTTAATAACCCTTAAGACATCGTACGATTCATAGGATCTCTTTCCGATAAACTAAAAAATTTGAATAATATTTTTATTTAAAAAAAATATTACTCTACTAGCGACTCACCCTCGCTTCACTCGGGTTCGCCCCTAAATGATTTTTTAAATTGACATTACTTTTTTATTTAGACACCGATTGAAATGAAACAAATACTAAATGTTAAGTAAAGCTTACCATAATAAATTAGTGAAAACCGCACCCAAATCGATTAAGCCGTTTCTAAGATTAGCGCACAAACGCACAGACAAACAGACAAACAGACAAAAAACTAAAAATCATTGTTTTGGGTTCTATTGCATTAATAAAGACTTGCCAATAATACTTTTTCTCTAATATTTTCCATGTACAGGCACTTCAATTTTATTTATCTGCATAGACCAGTAACCCGTACGTGAGATTAACGAATTAAATTATTTTCAACTGGTGTGTCTTAATTCCATAAATAAATAAATATGTTGGGACATTAACACATAGCACCATGTTGTTCCATGGTAAGCTACGAGGGTTGTTATACCATATAGTTGATACACTACACATATGTAACTTTAAATACATACATATTAAAATATTAATATAGACACCCATGACTGGAGTACAAACATTCGTGCTCATCACACAAATGAATGCTCCCAGCGGGACTCGAACCCGCGACCGCTAGCACAGCAAGTAGGAGACTCTAACACTACAAATCTTAATTTGGGCCTTACTTTAACCGATACGTATTTGTTTCAAGCGGGAATCCAATCTGCAATATATAAGAATTACCTGTTGTTTTATAAGCGCATTGAGATCTCCTCGCGGGGGTGCAAGTGCGTTGAGTTCAGTCTCCTTGCGTATGACCCACTCAGTGAGTTCTCGTAGCGACAGAAGTAGGGCTGACCAGTGTTCTGCATTGCTTTCTAGACGGTTCCTGGGGACAAATATTATATTGTTTTATTTAAATGTCAAATATTCGCGTAAATCTAAGAAAGTATTATTTTATTGGTTATTTATTATAATAAAAAAAAGTAAAAACTTATTTTACATCTATACATATAATAAAATTCTAACAGAGTTGAATATGTACATTAAATATTTTTGGGAAAATGTTATTGAAATAGTCGTTATTTTTGATACAGAGGCCGAATCTACAGTTTTTAGATTTTCTGTCTGTTTGTCTGTCTGTCTGTTACCACATCACAGAAAAACCACTGGAAGGATTTTGATGAAATTTGGTATAGTGATAGCTGGTTAGTCAGGTCAACATATAGGATACTTTTTTTTGCCAGAAAATATCTCATATCTGAGAAATCTATACTAAACGTGAAATCGTAACTAGGGACGAACCCGAGCGGAGCGAGCGTGAGTCGCTAGTTCATAAATATATTAAGGACTAGTCAAAGCAAATCAAATAAGACCATAATCGAAGGGTTTTATGGTGGCCATTGAAGAGTTTTACTATTCACATGCTTTCTCCATTATCAGGTCATATCGTTGGTATCAAATTATTAATTTATCATTATTACTTATACAAAGTTTCTAATAGATATGATACTTAAAATAATAATAAATGTGACTTTTAAGATTTGCTTATATTATTAGGTAAAGAAAAAAGAAGAAAAAACCATGTATGTATGTCGCAATTGGAAGTTACACAACCTTCTAATAACTATGTATTATACGAAAATTATTTATGAAAATTGATATAGTAGCTATTTATTAATAGATTTTGTTCTTTAATTAAAAGAAAATACTGTGTACTTAAAATAGTATTTAATATAATACTTCCTCAGATTTACGCGAATATTTGACATTCCAACATTTTGAAACGTCGGGAACCTAAAATCAAAATAAATCCGCGAAATAATCCGAAAAGATAGTTTTATCATTTAATATATAATAAAATATGTTTTAGAGTGGAATAATTTAAATTTAAGCGATTTTGAAGTAACCTTTCATTCGGTGAAATTTAGATCATAGACGTTCCTATTAGTAATAAAATTTCATAAAGTATTTTAGTAATTTTGGCTGCCGTACGCGACGTCGTATTGTTGAAAATTGGCCGACGCTCAGCTCCTTAATATGTTAAGTCGCGGATCTACGAGAGTAGTGATGGCGGCTGAATATCGATTAAGTTGAAAAATATTTATCATCATTAGGATTTTTTGTAAAATAGTAAGAAAGAACTAGTTTGATTTTAGAAGTATTTAGACCGTTTAATTTTTCCGCAAGATACAGAGAATGTTTCGACACAGAAAATCCCTAACGACTATTTAAGATTCGACCCGGGACTCAAACCTAGGACATAATCTTCAATCGTAAAAGCTAGATACTAGTAATAATAATTGTTATTAAATAATAATGACGTTTATTTACTGCTGTCAACATCAAATATAACTTTATTTTAATCTTTGATCGAAAAATGTAACATTTTTGTATGATGGGTGTCGAAATCGATTGATTTATAAGTAAAAATTCTTAGCAGTCATATGCGCGTGGATCGAATTAATAGATAAAGCCGCAGGCAATCATTCTACAAATTGTTGTAAATAATAAATATCATATTTAAATGACGACAGAACTTGGCGTCTGTAGATGAGTTAACGTTTATTTAACATTTAGAGGCGATAATAATCAGCTCTTTGATTTAAATCTTAAATCGAATCAATAAAACTGGTTCAACATCGTCAAACTTACGATTATTTAAAAAAAAACTACAAAATAGCTAAACATCGATATTTGAACCCTCACATTCCTATACAGTTGTATAAATCTCGACCTTTTCAAAGAATTTTGTTCTGGCACCGTTTTAAGCCTTAAGTTTCGAAGTTAAATATGCAATTAAATTAAGCGTGTAAGTAGAAAGCCAGTTAAGATTTCACCAAAACTTCCTCATTATAACACTGCTCGCGTTTAAGGATGATTTCAACAAGATTTTACAGTGTTTACAATTTTATCATCAACTACGATTCACCCTCGCTTCGCTCGGGTTCATCTCTGGGTTGATTCCCCATACAAACTTTCATCCCTATTTTCACCCCCTTAAGGGATGATTTCCGAAATTAAAAAAAACCTATGTCTTGCCCAGAAAGTCAAACTAACTTTTACCAAATTTCATCTAAATCGGTCGAGTATTTCTTTACAAACGTACAAAAACATAAATCTTTCTTCTTTATAATAGTAGTGTAGATATTTAATATCTAGGTTGAATAGGTTTTTAACTAAAATATTAGATCGACTTAAAATTCACAAATATATCTTACTAATGCTTTACCCCTAGACCCTAGGTACAGACAAGTAGCTCATGTGTTACCCCAGGTGATAGTCTATTTGTGTACTAAATTTCATCTAAACTACATCTACCTAAATTTCATCTACCTAGCCGTTTCAATAAAGAGTAACAAACATACAAACAGTGCGTGTTTATAGTACTCCAATCAACTTAACTAAAAACTTCAATACAATAATTAATATATTATATTAATTTAAACTAAGGGGTCGAATATTTTCTTAAATATAGAACTACGCTTGAGACAGAATTATAAAAACCGGTTAACAATTACCAATTTACACTACACTCTCGTTATGAATCATTATCCTTTACAAACTCCGTTTAAAAAAAACCATAACAATATAATTTGCTTAATTGCTTTAAACCCCCTATTCTATAACAAGCACAAAATTTTAATTAAATTTAAAACAAACTTTAATCCATTTTCCATATGTTACACCGCAAAAACCTCGTAACTTTAAAAATTATTCGTTCAAATACAGCCTTGGGGGAGTCCCCATGCCCGCATACCTTAAACCCGTCAGAGGATCAAAGAGCTGACCGCTGGGGGCCGCCACCTGTTTCCTGACCGCGAAAACTCACACTCATGTAGCAATATGTTTATATCCATATTGGCAAGCGGTTATATTAACTCTTACTTTTGTGGCTGGAGCTTATGAATTTTGAATTTAATTCAGGGTTTAGAGCATTTAGTTTAAATACTAGTACAATACATTTGAACATTATTATTTTCCCCAGTTACGTTTTAACGTTTAGTATAGACTACTCAGAGATTATTTTCCCGCAGTAAAAAGTATATATTGAACCGAATAACCATCTCATCTTAAAAAAATTCATCAAAATCGGTCAGACAGACAGACATACAGACAAAAATTCTTAAAACTATAGATTCGGCCTCTGTATCGACAATAATGAATATTTCAATAAAAAAATCCAAAAAATATTTAATGTACAGATTCAACTCAGAATTTTATTATATGTATAGATATAGATTTACTCGATTAACCGATTTGAATGAAATGCGGAAAGGACATAGCACATTTCCCACTTTTGAGACGTACTATGCGAGCGGGGTCGTAGCTTAAAACTATATTTGATATAATACCTTTCCAGTGTTATATTTTATTAGAAATAACTGCAGATAATTTGGTGCTAGCTGCTACGTTTGATAATGTTTTCAACTGTTTTCGCTTACCAAATTTTGTTTATACATGAACAGTCAATTCTGTTTCACACTCTGTCAAAGGTCGAGGAGACGTAGGGATAATCGTAAATCGATAAAGCAATAAAAACAAAATAGCCCATATTTATAAAACATAGTGATCCGATACTAACGGAAAAACAGATCAAAATTAACATTTAATAACTACTTTTACAAGCTTTTGATTCACAAAGATGAAAAGTATACGATTTAATGTAAATATTTAAATATTAAGTCAATAATAGGCAGGTGGTAGCCCAGTGGTAACGCGCTCGCTTGGGAAACCGAGTGAAGCGGGTTCAAATCCCGAGTCTCGCACCTCTGATATTTTCATGTGCGAATCATTTCTAACTTGATTACCACTTGCCTTACGGTAAAGAAAAACATCGTGAGGAAACCTGCATGTCTGAGAGAACCTAGCAAGTTTTCGAAAGACATGTGAAGTCCGCCAACCCGCACTTGGCCAGCGTGGTGGACTATGGCCTGATTCCCCTCGTATTGAAGGGAGGCCCGTGCCCAGCAGTGGGACGTTAAAAAGGGCTGAATACAATTAAGTCAATAATAATTAAGCAAGAAATCTTTATGAGTTTTCTAAGTTGAGAACACTTCTACCGATGCAATTTAAACTTTTATTGCCATAAAACGTCTTCAGAATCATCGAACGCACTCATAATTTTTACAACTCATATTGTTAGTCCTGAAATAAATATAAACATGTAATATCTTTTACGTCGTCGTTAAATTGTACAATAAAAATGTCCGCACAATCTTATTTTTATTTCACTATGAAATCACTAAACAGCCTTCTTTATGACGCATCGCATGCTAAGTAGATAAAGTTGTGTGATACGAGTATGTATGAGCGAGAGTCACTGAAGCCTTAGATACGGCATTCCGTATTATAAAGTTGAATAGAATTTTTACTATAGGTCTGATTTTTATAACATGTTGAAGTAGGATAAAGGTAATATATTTTTTTCATACTAGTAGAACCCGAGGCTGCGCTCGCGTTCTAAGTACAAAAAACAACAAACCCTTCTTCCCCTTTACAATAATGTATGGAAGTCTGCCCGATTTGTTTACATTTATAATCATGTAGTAGCGTGATGATATATAGCTAAGAGCCTTTGCATTAAATAGCCCATTTAGGGCTATTTAATGCAAAAAGAATGTTTCAAATCGCATTAGTAGTTCCTGAGATTATCGCGTTCAAAACAAACAAACAATAAAACAAACAAACAAATAACGCTGTATTTTTATAATATTAATATAAATAGGTAATAAAAACGCTCTATCCGTCACCACACCCTATAACTTTTTATATGCATTTGAAGGGCAATAAAGTAGATCTATCTTATCTCTGCACAGCGCTGCTACTGCGTGTAAAGTCGTAAAACAGTTTTATACTCCAATATTCATTATATGTACATACATTTGTTGAAAAGCAATAAAGAAATGTTACATTTTTAGTTTTTGCGATGTTTGTTAAAATTAAATATTTTAAGGCTATTTGATGTTCAATGATTTCTTTAAGTTCGATACGTTGATATACGATAATTATTGAAAAATTGAAGAAATGGTCAAGTGCGAGTCATAGTTTTTTAATTTTTGGACAGAGAAAGTAGATTGTGATAGACGGACAAAAAACAAGCATACGACTGTTTATATAAGTACCTACAGTTAGTAGGAGAAGTTCTAGTATGTGACGATTTTGTACGTTAACGTTCACTGTATGTATAGTATAGTATAGTATAGTATAGTTGTGTACTCTGATTGATTCATTAGCGCCTTCCTTTAGTGACATATACGTGTAGGTGGTTACCTACACTATATACATACACTATATACATATATACCTACACTATACTACCAGGACAAGCGGTTGCTTGATGACGTTTGTCCTGCAGAGAGACGTTATCTCAATAAAATTAACTCAATAATTGTTTAAAAATTAAGAACACTTAAATGAACAGAGTCAAGTATATAAATTGTCAAGCCAAGCTTAACTATTATGTTAAAAATTCTTTTTCAAAGCAAAAAATTAGTTAGTATGCACCCAACATGATATTAGAACACCAAAAATTCTACATTCAAAAATCGGCATAAGATACGCAAAATATATAGATGTATATTAATTTATAAAGCTGTTGTTTCTATTTAAGGAAAACATCGTGAGGAAATCTGCATGTCTGAGAGAACCTAACATGTTTTCGAAAGACACGTGATGTCCGCCAACCCGCACTTGGGCAGCGTGGTGGACTATGGCCTGATCCTCTTATTGAAGGAAGGCCCATGCCCAGCAGTGGGATGTTAAAAAATCTGAATACAAACTACACGAGCGTAACCATAGGTAGTCTCTAGTATTATATATTAATAAGTCTCCCAAACATTCCCCTTATATGAATTTTGTTAATAATTCAAAAAATGTCTGCTGGTGCTTGCTCAAAAGTTGAATAGTTGGTCGAATAATTATTTTCATTTTTCTGGCGGCTATCACGTTTAATATTGAAAGTTTAATGGGAAAAGTTTTGGTTCGAATTAAAATTTATTTTTAGAAGGAAGCTTAACAAATAGTTGATTGAAAAATAGAAGATTTTAGTAGGTACATCTTTTACACCGACTGACCGAGATGACTGGTCGTGCCGTTTTCAATAATAATAATTAATTAATTCAAGCGACACATCCTCGCTTCGCTTCGGGTTCATCTCTGGTCGAAAACAAATGTATACCACGGGAACCGTAATTTTTTTTCGGGATTAAGTAGTAATAGTAATTCCTGAGATTAGAGCGTTCAAACAAACAAAAACACAAACAAACAAACTCTGCCTCTTAATAATATTAGTATAGATAATTAGAAACAAGATGTGTTGGCTAGCTTCACTTTTTACATTACATTATATAAAATATTATTTTATTTATTACTAGGCAAAATACATGGTTGTAGTGCGAAAACTACATAGTAAATATGATTATTTTTAACGCTACACCAAATGAAAAAGAATTGGGAATTTCAGATAGATTTTTATTTTCAAACTTATAAAATGGTACTAGCCTTAAACCATAGACTAATCATAAAAAAAAACCATGAAAACGATTCAACATAGGAAAAAAATAATTTTTCGAGATCGGTAAAAGATGAAAATCAATTTCTGTGATATAAAAATATATTTTTTATATCTTCAAGCTAATGTGACGTAGCGTATGATAGTAGAACTTCAACTGCGAGCAATACAATTTTTTATGAATTCCATAAATCATAGTAGAGTATGTACAGTACAATAAAGCAAAAAAAATGTTTACTTAACGTAAAAATATGACCTATTTTAATTTATCTGACAAAGATTTATACTTGACATTCCTTCAATACGACGAGTATTTCAAAACACTCGACTAAAAATGGCCTACTGAGAGGAAATGAAATTTCTGACAGATATTTATCGACCCTTCACTAGACGCTGCTCGCTTGCAAATTGCCTAATTTGATCTCTGCTAATTGAAAAGTTACAAATGTCATCGCACGAAATATCTGAAGAGTATTAAAATGTGTTTTTGACATAGCGAAATACGAATTGTGAAAACGAACGTCCATCTTAAGAGATATTTGACATATTTGTGATTACCTACTTAAAAACATCATTGACACTTTAATTGAAATATTTTCGGCCCACGTTAAAACTGCTAAATTTTTTACCACTCAAACTCATTCGTGTCTTCCTCACAATACGTGACACTGGCATGTATAGCGTCTGTTAACGCAACCCTAAGCCACTAAAGAAAAAAAAAATTAATATTTTCGGTATTGAGACCACAAAATGATCATTTAGTTTATACTTTACTTCATAGGCGATTTAGCAGTTCAGAATTAACCTGTAATCTGTATCATGATACAACATGGAAAATCAAGTGAAACGGATTCAAATCCCAATCAAAAACCCAAAAGATTACCACTCATGGTGAAAAAAAACATAGTGAAAAAACCTGTATGTCTGAGATAATTTAGCAAGATATACCAGATATTGTATTAAACTCAATTTTATAAGCTACTATCTGCTAAACAAAAACACTGTATTCGCTTCTAATTCCGAACAATAAAATATTCATACATCCATCTAACAATATAACACATAACATTTATAAAGGGGTATTAATTTACATTTTATAACGTTACAACACCGCTTCAGGCGACAATTGCGTTTGTTTTATTTTCAAAACTAACGAAAAACTGTTCGAGTCGGCTTTGTTGTCGCTAACGCAATCTGTCATTTTGAGAGTGAAAAGCGACTGTTAAAAATGTGTTTGGTAACGCGTTTCATTCACGATTAACGACTGCTCGAGTTTTTAACGTCCATACAACATAACAGAGTAATGTCAAGTACTATTACATGTTAGGTTAGGTACCCATAGCTTCACTCTGTTCGAAAGCTTCGTATTTGGATTAAAAGAGAAAGATTTTATGAATTTATAATAACTTTTTTTTAGTAGTCTAGATTTTTACTAATGAATAAGAAAGAAAATCACAAATATACTTAATTATGTAAACAAAACAAATGCACACTGAGTATTTGCTGTACAAGTCATGTTTCATGTGTTATATGTATACATATATATATATATATATATATATATATATATATATATATATATATATATATATATATGGGATGCTGAATTAGAGATAAGTCAGCGTAAGAACATACAGAGCCCATATGCAACAGCTCGTATGAAAGGTTACATCAATAAAAAGTAGCCTGCCTACGTGTTTATTTAGGATACAAGCTGCTTCTCATACCGAAATTTATAAAAATCCGTTTGTGGATAGTTTGAGAGGTTATTTCGTCTTTTGTTTTACTGACAACCATATTTTTTTTTAAGTTGGATGGTTTTTTAACGCTTGCAAGTTGTCGATCATAAAATGTCCCTTCTTATTATACATTATCTTATTAATAATACTCTTTCACGCAAAAAGTACTGAATGGATTTTATTAAACCTTTAAAGTAATATAGATCATACATCACAATAACACATAAGCTACTTTTTATCCCGGAAAAATGTACGGTTCCCGTGGAATATATTTGTTTTTGTTTTTCACTAGGGACGAACACGAGCGTAGCGAGGGTGAGCCGCTAGTAAGAAATAAAACTCTAAACAGTTTGGAAATCTTTATAATATTGAAAAGTTATTATCTCTTTAGATGTTAAGTAAAAAGTTTGTTTTATTTGTTTCGAAGAATTCTGTACCGATTTAAGCCTTCGCATTACAAAATTGAACAAACAAAATAAACGGTTATTTAAATAGACATTTTATTTACAATCTTTAAGAGTCCATCTTATTCTTAATACGTCACTACAGTGGCAATATAAATAAGTTCAAACGGTCGAATTAGCAACCCAATATCTAAACTTCGTTAGCCCCCGGTGATCAGTCAGACCGCGGCTAAGCCAATTACGATGCTGCTCTAATTGATATTAAGCACCGTTCGATACCACTCCGCTCGCAATCGCTTTAAACGAATCAGCATAACGCTATCTTCCTATAATTCATGGTTCACTTTGAATTTAAAGTTGGTGAAAAATGTGAAAATCACATAGTCCAACAAGGGCGGATATTTCATTGATGGAATACCTAAATTAAATTATATATACACTAGCGACTCACCTTCGCTCCGCTTGGGTTTTTAACGATTAGTATAGTTTTCTCAGAGATGAGATATTTTTCAGTAGTAAGTAAAAAGTATTCTATATGTTGACTCGGATAACCAGCTATTATTACAACAAATTTTATTAAAATCTGTCGAGTAGTTTTCTCGTGATGCGTTCCCAGAATCCAGACAGACAGACAGACAGACAAAAAGTCTACAAACTATAGATGAAAATAAAAGTGAAAATTCGATACTATTTTATTATAATAAAAATGCTGAAAATTTTACTTTATGTTGATGAAAATCAGATTTAAATTTTTGCAAAATAGATATTATAGTTCTAACTAACCTGATAGCCATACTCTTGGCTTTAAGATGATGCCATCTTTGATTCATCTCATCCAGCCGTCTCTGCAGCATCACGGCATCTTCTTGCGAGGAGAGCGACCCCAACAGCCTCCTCCCCGTGCCAGTGAGCGATGCGTAGACATCCCGATGAGTTTCTATCTCTGATTGTAAATCCTGTAACAAATGAAAATGTTGATATCAAAAGAAATCTTAATTAAAAAAAAAACTCGAGAAGGCAAAAAAGCATTTTTGTAGACAAATTTCTTCACACTCTATTGATTTTATGATGGACTAGCGACATACCATCGTTTCGCTCGTGTGCGTCCTTTTTGTATTTATAATATTACATATAAGTATGTAGAACCACCTTTTGTCAAATTTTATTATTAACAGTGACTTATGTTTTGCTTCAGGTCAAATTCTATCTGTATTCTAAATTTCATACAAATCCAACTGGCTCTTTTACCATACAGTTTGTGTAATGTTATAAGGCGGTCTACATTGATATATTTTACACTACAACCCTTAACGATCACAGCGTGACCTGAGCATCGAACCCGCTACCTTCAACGTAGAGATAATGCAAAAATCATGGAAGTTCTAAAATGAACATTAGCTATAAAACAAGACAAAATCAAACATAAAAAACCTGAAAACTTTTTTTATCATAAAAGCTTAAAATGTCTTTGCTTTCATCATTGATTCTATTGTCATTAAATTTTTGAGAAGACTCGTTGAAAGAAATTTGAAATGAATAGAATTTTTTTTTGTTTACTGGAATCGGTTTTGCAGATCTATCAGAAAAGCAGTTTATCTATATGGTTTATAATTAACTAGCATTTCCCACGGCTTCGCCCGCGTTCAGATGACCAAAAACCAAATTCTTAGATTCTATAGATATTACTCTTACATTGCAGTTTTTGTATTTTTTCAGAAATGAGATATTTTCCCGCGGTAAAAAGTACCCTATATGTTGACCCGGATAACCAGTTATCATCATACCGAATTTCATCAAAATCCCTGCAGTGGTTTTTCTGTGATGCAGTAACAGACAGACAGACAAAAATTCTAAAAACTAATGATTCGACCTCTGTAGCTATAATAATGTTTATTTCAATAAGATTTTCCAAAAAAAAATATTTAATGTACAGACTCCGCTTAGTTACAATTTTATTATATGTATAGATTATTATTATGTACCCTTTGTTATTGATATAAAATATATTTCATATTAATAATGTGGGCAAGCCATAAGATAAAATTAATATTTTTAACTTCTCTTTGAAATATAAAATATTACTATTTTTTATAAGTTTGCAATTTCTTTTGAAAAAGACTACTGACACCGAGTGTTGAATAAACATTTTTGACTGTGACCTAGAAAGCAGTTTCAATAGCTTATTTTAAATTGTTGCGTATTGAATGTAATGTTTTATTCTTTCAGGTTTCAGATTCTTTTAGAAGAGCGAGTTCCGTTTTCCTCGACTCACAAACACGAGATGAATTACAAATTAGAAGTTCTACCTTCTAAAAGATTGTACAGTAAAAAGTGCTACCTTAAAGATTCTATATTCTATACAACAATCATTTAAAGTATGTTGTGTATTTCAATTTAAAATATGTAATTAGTATTCTATGTATAGTATTCAAAATATGTATTTAGGTTATTTCAAAATGTGAAATATACGAATATTCTTTTTATTGGGACATTAACACACAGCACTATCTAGTTCCTTGTGTTATGGATACCAGATAGATGATACACTACACATATATAATTTTAAATACATACATATTATAAATATAAACACCCATAACGGGAGTACAAACATTCGTGCTCATCACACAAATGAATGCCCCCAGCGGGACTCGAACCCGCGACCGCTGGCACAGCAAGTAGTGTCACTGCAAACTGAGCCAAACGTGTCGTCTGCTATTTGCCTTACACTTTAAATAATTTTGTTGAACTTAAGTAATTTTGAAGTTTTAATTTTTAGTAGTAGCGCTTGTGATGAAAAAAGTTGATGGAAATTTTAGATGGATGGAGAGGAACAGGAACACCAAAGAAAAGATGGATAGATTGTGTAAGACAGGACATGAAAGAGAAAGGGGTGAATGATGAGGTGATGAGTAATAGGGGAGAGTGAAAGAGCAAGACGTACTGCGCCGACCCCAAGTAATTTGGGAATGATGATCAACTTTTAGTAATTTCTAGTAATTTCAAAAGTATACCTACCGTTTTTATTTAAAGAAAAATCAATTGGTAAAATTTGATTAAGGAAATAATAAAAGTTACAAGTCTACTTCAGGTGAGATCTCAAACAATGGCTAGTACCAACACTGTCACTGAGCATACGCAAGTGATGGTGAGTGTATCAAGTTAGGTCAACAACAGATTCAATTTGGCCGAAGCGAGCAAAACCTAACAAATAAACAGCACGAACTAGGATTCTCAGTCAGAATCGGAAAGTAAACAAACAGCAATCAGTCCACAAATATCTACATGATCAATTAATGGCAAATTGAATTTCCACTTCGTAAAGATATACAATTGGGGCCACGAGGTCACTCTTTGTGCACGAGATTGTCCTTTAGGCTGTTAAAGCCTTTGTGACTGGACCTCTTGGTTGTGATTGGATTTGGATGGTTTTTTAATAAAAATATCTTACATTTTAATAATACGTTCGTGCGAATAGCTTAGTTGAATAATTGGATTATTTAAGAGCTTGGAAACGATGCTTTTTTAATTTAATAGGCGATTAATTCTGTTATTGGAACTTTAATTGAAAGAGAAAATGAGTATTGAATATGTGTAAATTTTTTTTTTTGAGATTGTCTCAACCCAACTATGGGTACTATATAAATATTCCTCTAACGGACGATATATTGTAAGCGATGGGCCCTATGGGATTTACCACCCGCAATATAAACAGAAGCTTGTAGGATATTTCCTACTTTAAAAAAATTCACACTTCCTTATAAATTTTCATCCCTTATTTAATACATTGGGGTTGCATTTTCCAAAATCAGACAGAAGTTTAGTGCAAATTATGTTACGCAATTCAATTTTTTTGTTAATGGCTTCAAAGCGTGCCATTTGAGCACAGATTACTTCGCACATGTGAAATTATGCTTCTAGAAATATCAGTTTTGGTTAGTTGTCTGTGTTATTCTTGGTCATACTCATTATTTAGAGTTAAATAATATTAAGTAGATACACAGGCAGGTAGATACGTAGATACTCAGGTAGCTGAGTGGTAACGCGCTCGCTTGGGTAATCGAGTGAAGCGGGTTCAAATCCCGGGTCTCGCACCTCTGATATTTTCATGTGCAAATCATTTTCATCTTAATTACCATTTGTCTTAAGATGAAAGAAAACATCGTGAGGAAACCTGCATGTTTGTGATAAACTCACAAGTTTTCGAAGACATATGAAGTTCGCCAACCTGCACTTGACCAGCGTGGTGGACGATGGCCTCATCCCTTCGTGTTTAAGGGAGGCCCGTGCCCAGCAGTGGAATGTCAAAAAGGGCTGAATACAAGTAGATACAAGGTAGCTAAACATAGATATTCGTTATAACACGTACAACCCATTCCACATTTACAAATCCAAATCAAACTTAGGTCTTTATTCTCCTTTAAATAGAATATTAAAGCAATATAACTACTTACACAAAAACTCGGATTTCGACATATTTTCAATTAAAATTGATAAATTCAAACAGTTGTTATTTTTGGATATTCAAATTAATTGTTTGATCTTAAATTAAAAATTGTAAATTAAAACTGTTTACATTTATCCGGCGCTCTGAGTGTTAGCGTTAACACGTCACGTGACCATGTCGATGATGACTTACATGAATTTACTCCCCATCCAAACCTGCCTATAGAAGTTTTCACTTCAATAATACGTCAGTGCCCCCAAATTCGTAGTTTCGTAATAACAACATTAACGATATTTATCTATGGGTTATTAATAACCTTACATTATATATTACAGGATTATAGTAAATAACATATTATTTTAATCGCATCAATAGTACCAATATAATTGCAAATTTTCAACAATTAATCCGAACAAAATTGTAATTTTAGCTTAATTCATTATTACTATTAATTCAATTATATTTTTATCTACTATACTAGTTAATGCACTTGATTCCGTTCGTCACAAAAAGTAGCCTATTTTATCAAGGATATAAGCTATCCCCATTCCGGATAACCTATATATCTATTGACCTTCTTGCTATAGATAAGAATTGGACATATTTTGTATGGAATTTATGTCAAATGTCTATTACTAATTAAGGAAATCTTAGATGAAAAATTACATAATATCAAGATTTTTCGTAAATTATTACAGTGCGAAAAAATAACAAAGGCACATTGTTTTAGCCCTTTTTAACGTCCCACTGCTGGGCACGGGCTTCCCTTCAATACGAGGGGAATCAGGCCACAGTCCACTACGCTGGCCAAGTGCGGGCGGACTTCACATATCTTTCGAATACTTGCTAGGTTCCTTCAGACATGCAGGTTTTCTCACGATGTTTTCCTTTACCGTAAGGCAAATGGTAATAATGTTGGAAATGATACGCACATGAATCACATCCTGAATCAAAAATATTATTTTTAATTTTATTCGGTGAAGTATCTAGGTACTTCTTTTTTTTTTATTCAATTTAAATTTTAATCATTTTAATTCATTCCATCAATTATACTTTACAATAAATATTACACATGAATTAATATTAATAAATTTTAAATTTTTTTTGCTTTACTAAATTTAACAACAAACTAAAAATAATGTAATTTTAAAAAAATAAAAAAGTACCTACATTTAAAAACGTAAAAAAGGTATTTTTTAAATATTTTTTAATTGTTTATATAAGAATTTAAAGTTTTCATTTTATTACTAAAGATATAAAAATCTTTGCACAACTATAAATAAAACGTTATTCACGTAATTTATTTGTTTGTTCATTTAAGTGCCTCATTCTTGTGCTAGGAAGCGAGTACAAATTGCAGTTCTGTGGATGCTGACGGAAAAACATATCAAGGAGATCGTCTAAAATACCACCATCAACTAGGTCGTAATATTTTATGGGTGTTTTTAGGAACTTCTAGAAATAATACTTCCTTAGATTTACGCGAATATTTGACATCTATGTATATTATTTCTTATTTATATATAAATAAAAAAAAATTAATCACCGAAATGTATGTACGTACGCGCATAACTTCCGATCGACTGCACCAAATTGGATAATTCTTTTTTTTTTGTGTTTGTTATTGTCAGGACAAGCTTTGTATAGAAGAAAATTAAAAGAATTTTTTTTACTAAAATAAGATTTTTTTTAAATCTAATGATCCAATTTAGATTAAATTTGATAAGAAGATAATTTGAGACCCTGGAAAGGACATAGGATATTTTTTATCCCGGAAATCATCCCTTAAGGGAGTGAAAATGGGGATGAAAGTTTGTATTTCAAAGCAAGCTAGGAACGAACCCGAGCAAAGCGAGGGGTGAGTCGCTAGTTTTAAATAAAACTATCTTTTCGAGTTTAAATAATAGCAAACTAAATTAAAATTAACAAATATTGTAAGGTATTTTGGTGCCATTTTTATATTTTTTGAATTTATTTTGTTATTTTGTGGGTAGGCAGTCTGTAACAACTATATAATGCCTTTGAGACGTTTAAAAACTTAGTCTCTCCCGTGATTATGGTTGCTGTAAAGCATTCGAAACATCGGAACCAATAATCAAAATAAATCCGCGTAAGAACCCGAAAAGATAGTTTTAATTAAAACTTTCTGCAAAGTTTGCAGTAATTTTTATTTAGCTCTCCTTTTTGAAGTTACAACTTATCGACGTGATTTTTGGCTGACTTCAAAAAAGTTTTGTGTTTTAGGTATATTAGGTACCTAATTTTCACGTCAAATGTAAATTTAATGTTTATTTTTTAGTAGTTTTTGTTCGCAGCTTTGCGACTTACAATTCGCAAATTTAGACTAAAATAACTCTTCTTTTTCAATTTCAGTAAAAAAGGAATTACTGCACATAAATGTACTTATATGTAGTTTCGGAAAAAAGTTTTGTATTAAATATATTAGATAGAAAAATATATTATAACAATAACTAGATACATTATTTTATTAGGAATATAATGATTTGTGAAGATAACTATAAGGATCATTTAGATTTGTTGTCTACAACTATACATACATTGCTTGCTGGAGAGCGTCAGTTTGTTTGTAGATATATTCGAGAAAGCCGTTAGAAATACTGAGCACATTTTTACTACATCTTTATCATTTAAAAGCAGCATTACTTTAGACGGTCTTAGCTGTTTGTTCTCCAAGAAATTCAATTATAAATACGTATCTAAATCATAGAAGGTTCTTAAGAGTAAGAGTAACTTTAAATAAGTTCATGTTCTTATTTGGTTTTGTAAATATCTTTATATAGCCCCCTATACTTCACTTTTTTAATGTCCGTCAACACTGAGATATAATTTTAATATACTAATAGTAATAATTGAAAAATATAATAATTTTAATTTACTTTCTTAGATTTACGCGAATATTTGGCATTTTAAATAAAACTCTTATTTTTTTCGGATCTCTCTCGTGACCACGATAGGTGTAAAGCATTCGAAACGTCGAGAACCAAAAATCAAAATAAATTCGCAAAAAATCCAAAAAAAAAGAAAGTTTTATTTAAAAATGTCAAATATTCGCGTAAATTTAAGAAAGTATTATATTTAAAATACTGTAAAAATTATTGTGAGCTGATCCTTATGTATATTTTTAACGATTGCCCACCACACTAACCAAATTTTAGTTGGCGGACGTCACATGTCTTTTGAAAATTAGTTTGGTTGTCTTAGACATGTAGAATTCCTCTCAATGTTTTTCTTCACCGTAAGATGAATGGTAATCATGCCGAAAATAATTCACACATGAAAATATCAAAGCTAGACGCGGAGGTTGAACTTGCTCAACTTGAATTCCAAGCGAGCGTGTTACCACTGATCTACTAGCTTTAATCCTTATGTATACAACTGATCAAATACAAATAAACACTCTAGTTTCAGGCAAAACAAAATCAACAAGAAAGCAATTCTTCACGCGTCTCACTTAAAAACAAAATCAAATTTCCTCCTTCAATTCGTATAGAAGTTCAAAGAAAGATTACACTGATCCTCATATGGGCTTTCCAATTAATAAGGCTTAATTAAAAAGTTTTGCAGCACTTTTAGCGCTAATCCCAGCCTGAGGCAAACTCAAACTCTTCACTTTACTTACATTCGGAAAATACTTCGGCCTACAAAATTCGCTTGTTTGTTACGAGTTTCATACTTGGATCATTGTTTTGGAGTTTATTTATTTACTTCCAAAACTTTGATATAATAATAAAATATGATTAAATAGGATCAAATTTAAAAATTTGATGTGATTGTCTACAGGGTATATTATTATTTTATAGATATACTAGCGACTCACGTTTTAAGGTTTGGTATAGATATCTCAAAAATCAGATATTTTCCCACAGTAAAAAGTATTCTATATGTTGATCCGGATAACTAGCTATCATCGTACCAAATTTTATCAAAATCCCTACAGTGTTTTTTCTGTGATGCGGTAACAGATAGACAGACAGACGGACAGTCAGACAGACAAAAATTCTAAAAATATAGATTCGATAATACTTCAAAAAATATTAAATGTACAGATTCGGCTTAGTTACAGTTTTATTATATGTATATATTATAGTAATATCTATGATTTTAGTAGAAAAATCAAATTCCTCGAACTCAATAGATTTCTATCCGTAATGGTAAAATAATTTTGAGCAAAAATTTTAAAAACTTAACTGCCATTCGAATAAATGGTAAAACAGTTGCTAACTCATGACAATTTTGACATGCAAAAATAGTTAATGGTAAATTTCCAAAAGTGAGAATTGACATTTCTAGGGCATTTTTGACTTTTCGATAGCTGGAACGTTTTTTGTTTGTGTTTAAAAAACTATATGAGTCACACACTGTCGTTATACTCGTATGACGAGTGAGTAAAAAGTGCGACAGTGTGTCACGATCAGTTGAAGAAGTGACAAAGTGAATTTTGTTTTTATAAAAACGGTAACGGTTAGTATGGAATAGATATACTATAAGATACATAGCCTATAGCCCTACTAAATAAACAGGCTAATGGCTATCTAATGCAAAAAGAATTATTCAAACCTTGACGGAAAAATTTGACGGCACGTTTGGCTCAGTTTGTAGTGACCCTACTTTCTGCGCCAGTGGTCGCGGGTTCGAGTCCCGCTGGAGGCATTCATTTGTGTGATGAGCACGAATGTTTGTACTCCAGTCATGGGTGTTTATATTTATAATATGTATGTATTTAAAGTTATATATATGTGTAGTATATCAAATATCTGGTATCCATAACACAGGCTTTGTAGCCTACCATGGAACTAGATGGTGATGTGTGTTAATGTCCCAGCATATTATAAAAACCGTATTAGTAATTCCTGAGATTAGCGCGTTCAAACAAACAAACTCTGCCTCTTTATAATACTAACATAGAATATAAATAATAAAAAGCTCTGTACTATATGCATGAAGGGCAATAAAAAATAAAATTTCAAATCTCCGAATCCCCTAGCTCGTTAAAATATTAGTCAAATATTTCTCGTGGGAAGCGAAACCTATTTGCCCATAAACCAACCACTTTTACAATATAAAAAGGAGAGCCCCGTGCATTATATGTAAAAATTGCAGGTTTTCATCCCACATTCAACGCTTTGAATCCGATCACGTTGCACCGATTGTAGGTGCTTTAATTAATTCTTCGCTATTGTATTAAAATTCGCACCGAAATGGCCGTTTTTCGCGAATTCGCGAATGATTTTCAATCCGATGTAAACGGTTGCGTAATTGGAATCAATAAGCTGCGAAATGCTGTTATCATTTTGTAAAATACATCCATTTAACACTTTGATTTTTCAATTTGAATATTGATGTTTGTATTGCGAATTAATTTTAATTATTATATCAATATTACTACATCATTGAAAATGCAAAAGTGCGTTTGTTTGTTACATTTTAAAGCTTTTTTTTAATTTTAACATGAAAAATATTTTCTTTTTACGATAAATAGACTAAAGCGGGTTTTAACCCTGAGACATTTCTAATATAAGATTTGATGACATTTGACGACATCTTTGACTTACTTTGTAGTGACTCTACTTGCTGTGCTAGCGGTCGCGGGTTCGAGTCCCGCTGGGGGCATTCATTTGTGTGATGAGCACGAATGCTTGTATCAACTATCTGGTATCCATAACACAGGCCTCGTAGTTTACCATGGAACTAGATGGTGCTGTGTGTTGATGTTCCACCATATTATTTATTTATTATTTAAGATCTTAATTTCTACTATGATTAATACTAGCTTATTTGGTGAAGGAAAAATATTAGGGAAACCTGTAGGTCTAAGAGAATTTAATTTTCAAAAGACGAAGCTCGCCAACCCAACTTTTACCAGCGTTGTGGACTATAGTCTAATCATTCTCGCATTAAAGGGAGTCCCATACCCAGCAGTGGAACGTTATTATACTGTGTGTTCAGCCTTTTTAAACGTCCTAGTCCTGGACATGGCCCTGCAGATTGGCGGACTACACATGTCTTTCGAAAACTTACTAAGTATTCTCAGACATGTAGGTTCCCTCACGATGTTTTCCTTCACCGTAAGGCAAGTGGCAATCATGTTGGAAATGAATCGCACATAAAAATATCAGAAGTGCGAGACCCGGGATTTGAACCCGCTTCACTCGGATTCCCAAGTAAGCGCGCTACCACTGGGCTACCACTGCCCAAAACCACCACAATATATTTTTATATCCAAAGAATATCTGTTAATCATCCCTTAGGATAGAAATTACAAAAATCTGGTAATCATGCAGAATACATCTTTAGTATTTTTATACAAATAGTAAAATTTCCAAAAGGAAAGCTAGAAAACATTTTTTATTTGGACAATCTTATATAAACGATAGATTTCTTAAAACAGCCTCAGAAATTTCTATCTCAATTTTACCAGATTTTTGAGTATACACTATGATGTATTTACAGCATCAGCCGACTATAATATGCTACACCAAGGGACTATATCTTATAAAGATAACATGACGTGGTTTGGTTTTAACGAAATTAATTAAACGTCTTCCACCCTACTCTATGAATATTAATATATCTGGTAATTCGTGATGAATCTGTTGGTTGAGGGCGGTAACATGCTTTAAGGGACATTTTTGATGAGCTTATTTAGATTTTGTCACGTCATTTATTCCGTGTCATATCGACATCGCTTAATGTTATATTGAAACGTTTCAGTTTGTGCTCAATAACCCGTATTTTTGTCCAGAGGTCGTAAAATCGATTTTGGCAGTGGAAAATTACAATATGTTTTTCTTGTATCTATGTCATTCTAGGACATCTGACAACACGTTGAGCTCAGTTTGTAGTGACTCGATTTGCTGTGCCAGCTGGTCGCGGGTTCGAGGTCCGCTGGAGGCATTCATTTGTGTGATCAGCACAAATATTTGTATCCTAGTCATGGGTGTTTATATTTATAATATGTATTTATTTAAAGTTATATATGTGTAGTACCCAACATATTTAACTGATCCATGACCGACTTTAAAAACTCGAACAAATATACAATCACGTTTAAAATGCAATAGTATGGAATAACTGTATTTTTTTTCCTTTTTTTTTACTAAACTATACACCATGTCATATCTATACAAAAAATTGGGAAAAAAGCAAATACGTCAAATTATCACATCCTTCCTATACAAACCATTTCATTAGATAATTCTAGGAAGAATAAATTTAAAAGGTTAAGTTGTTCTTGCTAAGATTGACATGGAGTAAGATAAATGAGCGCAAAGTGTGAAGTTACTTTAATTAGGAGTAATAATTGCTAAAACAATGTAAAAGAATTTTTCATTTTCATGAAGAAAAAGCGTTTTATACGCAAATGAAATATTATTGATATAGTACTTACTATGTGTATCATATACTTACATATATCAATTGACGACACGTTTGGCTCTGTTTGTAGTGACCCTACTTACTGTGCCAGCGGTCGCGGGTTAGAGTCTAGCTGAGGGCATTCATATGTGTGAAAAGCACGAATATGACTCCAGTCATGGGTGTTTATATTTATAATATGTATGTATTTAAAAGTTATACATGTGTAGTGTATCAAGTATCTTGTATCCATAACACAGGCCTTGCCATGGAACTAGATGGTGCTGTGTGTTAATGACTAATGTCTCAACATATTTTATTTATTTATTTATTATATATATGTGCGTATATACTTAGATCTTAATTATAATAATATTTATTGTATTTAGATTAATAAATCTTTTTATCAAACTAGTGAATTACCCAAGCTTAGCTCGGGTGCGTCCCTAGTTACCTTACATTAGCATGTCTTACTCCAGGTCATAGATTATAATGTGTGCACTAAATTTTATCAAATTAGAATATATCTAAGGGTTACGTCACGTGGTCATAATTTGTGATTCTCAAATACAATAGTTATTGTCTACGAGTTCAGTATAAAAATTCGACGTTTGGGTGGGCTTTTGTATACATATATAATTAAACATTTTGTCATATATTCGTGTTCTAAAAGATACCTTTAATACAAAAAACAGGGCCGGATTTATCATAAGGCAGGCATTGAAAATGTTTTATCTATTGAAAATTTCATTTGAAAAATTAAAAAAAATAGGTGTAAATTCAACCATGAGGACAAATTCAAGAGTAAGAAAGATGTCCATGAAATCTACTTAATAGCGTAATTACGAATTTCATACAGCATTGCGGAAGAAAAAATGTATGTCAATAAGTTAGAAATGGATGAAGGGGCCCCGAGAATTCCATTGCCTAGGGGCCCCCGGCATGATTCATTCGGCCCTGGCGAAAAATACACTTTTTTTAGATTTACTCGAGTATTTGACATTTCAAATAAAATTATCTAAAACATAATCAAAATTCACTAGTAATTGTGACTTTTAAGATGTAAAAAATTTTGAGTCTTTCCTATGACCATACTTGTCGTGTCGTATAAAGCATTCGAAAAATCGGTTACAAATATAAATCTATACTAATATTATAAAGCTGAAGAGTTTGTTTGTTTGTTTAGTTGAACGCGCTAATCTCAGGAACTACTTATCCGATTTGAAAAATTCTTTTTGCATTCGATAGCCCGTTAACTGAGGAAGGCTATAGGCTATATATCATCCCGGAAAAGTGTACGGGTCTCGTGGGATAGATTTGTTTCTGTCTGGACGAACCCGAAGCGAAGCGAGGGTGAGTCGCTAGTCAAAATAAAATAATGAAAAGATTGGATAAAGTAGTATAATTTAAAGTACATATTTGCTGCCTAAAGTACCAGAATGTGTTTCATAACCAACTACAATATTTGCTTTCATTAACAAAATTTATTATTGACCACGTTTTAACTATAATTTTGCTCTACGTATATATATTTAAATTAATCCAAGTAAAGACGGTTACATTCGTACGTGAGTATTTCTCAATTGAACATTTCGGAGCATTGCTGTCGAATATTAACATAATAACAGTGTGAAATTCAATTCTAATATGTGTTTTATACTGCCGATATCTTACACTCATCAATTGTTTTATATGTTTGTTTGTTTGTTTATATGAAACTACTAAATGAAAATAAAAAGATGTTTAAGTATTTCATACTTAAAACCAATCAAAATATTTTTCATTACTTTTAATTGAAATATCGATTGGAAACTGAGTGTACTTTATATTCCCATACGAAAATTTAATACCATCCGAGCTGATCTGATGATGGAATTAGAAGGTGGATGGAAGAGAAAAGGAGATATCGAAACTATTTAAGCTATGAGTAAAATTGTTTAGTCCGAGTTTTTTTGCTTCTTTTTGACAAGTTAATATAATGTTTGGTCAAAAACGTGAACTATTTGTTTTTTTTAATCCCATAAATATTATAAATGCGAAAGTTAAAGGCTGAACGGATTTGGATGTAATTTGGCACAGAGATAGATTATAGTCTGGAATAGCACATAGGTACACTTTTTATCCCAGAAAAATGTACGGTTCTAATGGGATATACATACTTACCGTTAAAACGTAACTCTAGGAATGAGCCATAGTGAAGCAAGGATAAGTCACTAGTTATAAACATTTTATGTATCTGAACAGCATTTTTTCCTCGCAATTGTTTTTCTAAAGAGCATTTCTAAAACACTGTCTTCATTCCAGACAAGCATACCTTTTGTCTATAGAAAGAACATAGATATCAATGAAACCGTTAAAAAATAAATTGAATCCGCTTAATCTAAATAGTATTGTGATCTCGCAAACGATTTTCGTTTTCAATTTGAATATTTATAATTGAAGTCATCTTCTTTTTTTTTTGGTAAAATATTCCATTATATTCTACTGTATACTTGTGATGTCCCCTTGCTTTGCTTTAGTTTTTGCTTCACATTACTCGACATCAAAAATATTATAATGAAATATAGATAATATTATGAAGAAAAGAATATAGTTTAGATTCATCATGTTTGGCTGTGTGTATGTTTATAATAGAATATTAAAACTTATCCATCCATATTTAGATTGTATAATCGTGTATTTTGGTTCGTTTGAACGTGATAACCTCCGGAACTACTTGTCAGGTTTGAAAAATTCTTATTTACATTTATAGCTTATATATTGAGTAATGTTATAGGAAATCTACGTCCCTTATAAACGCAGAAATTATATATAAAAAAGCTACGCGAGCGAAGCCGCAAGCTAAAGCTAGTATAATGAACAATTTGATTGTATGTTTATAATAGAGCGTAAGTAATATGTTATATAACTTAAAACGTCAATGTATTCAGCCCTTTTTAATGTCTCACTGCTGGTCACGGGCCTCCCTTCAATGCGAAGGAAATCAGGCTGGCCAATTGCGGGTTGGCGATCTTCACATGTCTATCGAAAACTTACTAGGTTCTTTTAGACATGCAGGTTTCCTCACGATTTTTACCTTCACCGTAAGGCAAGTGGTAATCGTTTTAGATATGATTCACACGTGAAAATATCAGAAGTGCGACACCCGGGATTTGAACGCGCTTCACTCGATTTCCCAAGTGAGCGCGTTACCTACCACTGGGTACCACTGTCTAGAAAAACATAACAACACCAACGTTGTAAACAGAACCAAATAGATACCTATAGCAGTATATACCTAGTGTATAACTAACATTGCGAATTGCTAAAAGTTTTTTCAATAAACACTATATTGATTAATGTTATATTTTCCCAACCATTTGCTTAACGGAAGGCCAATAAATTTCAACTCGCTCAAACGGATTGAAAAGCAAATCGCGAGGTACATAAATTCTTACTGTGAACCAAGATAGTTGCTATCGGGGAACGAATGAGCAAGTTAGCAAACTAACTCGCCTGCGGTCATATTAGGGTTACCAGGAAATCGGAAAGTATAGTCTATAGACAATATTTTATAATTAATTTGTTATATATATATATATATATATATATATATATATATATATATATATATATATATATATATAAACAATATACTATATTCTTTTTATTGATAACATTAAAGTTTGTCAATAGCTAATAAAGAAATCGGTTGACAAATAGAGGAGAAAAAAATACTGAATTGTTATGTATTTTTATAATATATATTATATTTATATATAGATTTATATCTTTCATAAAAAGCTACTTAACATATGTAGGTAGCGATCAAACTTTGTAAAAAGATGTACAATAAAGAATATTTGTGTAGAAAGGCACTTAAAAATTGCTTTCTGTTATATGATGTATTAATTGATCGTATTATTGAGTTGAAGAAGACATTTTTATTATTTCCCCCAAATATTTCGTCTCGAAGTTCCCCGAAACATATGACAATACCAGCTACTAATACTATAAAACAAAGACAAATCTATCCCACGGGAACCGTACTTTTTTCCGGGTTAAAAAGTAGTCTATGTGCTATTTCAGACTATAACTTATCTCTGTGCCACATTTAAATCCATTCAGCTGTTCTGGCGTAATCGAGTAACAAACAACCAAACATCCATCTAAACTGTTGAATTTATAATATTAGAAAGATGGGGCCTTTTATTTAAATCATACCTTAGCTCACGTTGAATGTGGGAAGTGGTGGGAGTACTCATAAAAGAAGCCTTTTGTATAATACATCTAAAAGAAATCGCAACAAAAGATTGCAATTATTGTCGACCGAAAGTAACTTGAGTGGTATTTTTTATTAGCGCTTTATTTTTGCTTTGCCCGAGTACTTCATAAAGGACTTTTTGTTTATAAGATAAAAATTTTTTGAGAAATATTATTAATACCAGTACAGTCTAAACACATAGTTGTTACTGTATGTGGTAGTCTATCCGTCTATTACATTTAATCGAAATCTCTCCAGCCATTTCCTTAGCCGTCAAAGAGCAAACAAACACGTACAAGTCCACGCACAGTTACATTTAACATACATACACCATTGCACGAAGTAAATTTCTACGTTCAAAATAAAGAATGAGCAACAATGAACGGTGTTATAATGAAAAATGAAAATTTCCCGTATTCCATTATTTCAAAAAAAGTCCTCAAACTGCCTAATAAGTGAAAATTATTAAATATTTGAGTGAATAACAAATATATAGGTAATCATTGATTTTTCATTTTGCCTTCTTTACAAGTAGATACTCTATATCAATGTTAATTTTCACGCAGAAATGAAAGCCATTTTAGGTAAAAAGCTTTAAAAAATTCAAACTGTCGCAACTGAGGTTTCAAAATATGTCTGCATTTTCAAGATTAAAATAAGTTACAATGTTAACGCTTACATACATTCGAAATAAAAACAATCTAATTTCTATGTAGAAAACACAAAAACTTTTTCACAACAATTATTATGAAATTAAGTAAATATAGTATACATATATAAATAAATATATATTTTGTTGGGACATTAACACACAGCACCATCTAGTTCCATGGCAAGCTACGAGGGTTATGTTATGGATATCAGATAGTTGATATACTACACATATATAACTTTAAATACATACATATTATAAAAATATAAATATATGTATGTCTATAAGGACGTAGATAAACTAGGTTTCAGCACAAGTCTATTGAAACATGTTTTCATCAAAATGTAACTAAAAACTGCAACACATTTTTTTCTATTTTCTGGTAAAATTACGTTATAAAACAATTTCCACCGTAGACTCAAAAAGATTTGCTACGAAAAACGTAGTCTGAGTTGAAAAGTTCGTTTGTGGGATTTAGTGTCCAATAAGAAATCCAAAAAAGTCTAGTTTGAGCTCTCTCAGCTATTTTGACTTTGACATTTTGTGGCCATATCGTACTACTAGGGTTACCAAATCTTATTATTACAAAAAATACTTTAGTTTATAACTTCCAATTTATTTGATTATTTATATTATTAAGTTAAATATTTACTAAGTAATTTATCTATGCTTGTAAATAAGATAGAAATCATGCTCTAATAATTAGTATACTCTAATTATCTTCATGTGTGTCAACCCTATTGGCCACCCTAACCAGGTCGTTATCGCAGGTGCCCGGACCGGTTATATCCAGTTAAATCCTGTTACAACCGGTTACCAGGGTAGGGATTACCGCCCTGATCCGGTTTTCAGTCGTTTGCAACTTGATTTATTCACTTAAAGAGTTTTTTTGCTAGCGATTTAGATGTTGTTTTTGGTTAATTTGTTACTATTTGACTGTTTTAAACTCTGCCTTCTCTATTATTCTATTACAGTGCTATAAATATATAATATATTCGAGAATTCGATAAACAGATTTTTTACACTTTAAAAAAAGTTTACATACTTTTTAAGATCCATGGTTAGATAATGGATTCAGATATACATAAATTGTGCTGAAAATATTCCCTACCTTTCGTTTTTTCCTTCGAACCATTTATGTGACTTGTATATTGAAAAATTGGATTCATTCCTAAGATCTTATTATATGGGCAAAAAATAACACTCATGCTAAGATAACATAACTATATTACAAACTTCTTTACACGTAACGCGAAAGTTTTATACACACAAATAGTACGAAAGTTTTAGGCCATACTTATAATATTCAAAGATTGAAATACACTAATACTTTATTAATCAACTCGCGACTCACCCTCGCTTTGCTTCGGGTTCGTCCGTAGACAAAAACAAAGCTATCCCACGGGAACCGTACATTTTTCCAGGATGATATTTAGCCTATAGACTTCCTCAGTTAACGGGCTATCTAATGCAAAAATAATTTTTCAAATCGGACTAGTAGTTCCTAAGATTAGCGCGTTCAACCAAACAAACAAACTCTTCAGCTTTATAATATTAAGTATAGGTTAATGAATATCTATTTATTTCTTACTCATTATATTATTTAGTAATAGAAAAACGCAATCCCTTATAATGACAAGTATATCACAAACTCATACTCGTATTCTAGTCAAATAATACTTATAACTATGAATATAAAGAATCCTATCATTTAATCTAAGCACGTGCGTTTCAGACCCATATTAAATTGTGCGAAAAATGACAAATGTGACAGTTGCGTTCGTGATTCCGTCGACATCCACCATTTTGTACGATGTCCAGTTGAAATGGGTAATATGGTTCATTAGCGATTCGTCTCACGCTGACAAATACCCAAATCTCAATGGTGGCTTATGCCAGGTTAGGCGTGAATTTATAATTTTATTTTGATTTAGTCTATTGTATACATTACTAGCAGAACCCGCGGCTACGCCCGTGTTCAATCTACTAAAAACACTTCGGCTTTATGTTATACAGCTATGTATTTGTATATTGTTCATACAAAAATATTAAAATAGCGATTAAAAAACATGGGATGGGGGTAGGAGCGTGAAAAATACTTTACGACCTATTCTCATACCTACCAAATATATACAAAAAAAACATTAAAGCCGGTCGAGCCGTTTCGGAGGAGTGCGGCCACAAACACTGTCACATGAGATTTTTATACATTAGAAGAAAAATATTATTGTCCGTCAAACCCACACCTAGCTAGCGTGGTGGATTACGGCCAGAGCCTACTCATAATGGAAAAAGAGTGGGTGGACCCCCAGCAGTGGGATGGTAAAAAGGAATGAATACAATACATTATTTGCTGTTCCCAGTTACGCTTTGATTTGACCTCAGAAAGAAGAAATCTATATTAAACGTTAAAACGTTATCAAGGACGAACTCGAGCGGAGCGAGGGTGAATCGCTAGTATTTAATAAGTTTGAAAATATATTTAAGTTAATATTACGACGAATGCCTTCTGCGAGGAACGTGATGCTTCTAAAGGCGTTATTAAAATATAGTCTCAAAAATGTTTCGTAGATTAAATTTTTTTCGCATAAAGCACCAACTTTATGAAGTTTAAGGGTAGGTTTCATTAAGTTTTTTAATATTTTAACCTATGTAAAAAAAGAGATGTTACTCCTTTCGGATAGAAAATGTGTGTTTTACGAGATATCGTCGCTAAAAGAAAGTATAGATTTTAATGATCCACTTCTAATTGAATTTGCAAAACTTTTTGAATGAAAAAGTAATAATTTGAAGTTACAATATTAATTATTGTGTTATTTGTAGTGTTAAGATTGATTATTATTTTGGTTGTAGTGTTACAATGAAATATACATATTGATTCACATCATTGTAATTGGATATATTACTCGATATATTGCTCTAATTGTTCTTACTAGATATACTATAAAAAGTACGACATTATGTCTGTTGCATTAATCATCTTTCACACAACGATACAAAACTTGGTTTACTCTTTTTTTTAAATAATATGTATATGTTTACAAAGTTGCAATACAATAATTACGTAGTTAGTCTACTAATATTAGTCTCACATATTTACATCTGCAAAGTATTCGCGACGGCACAATAGTTTCACTCAATAACATATTTTTTTATTAAAATTTGTTGAACGATAAACTCAATAGCAAGGAATTTCATTATATGTATGAAATAGGTACCTAGTATAAGATAGAGGCAGTGGTAGCCCAATGGTAACTCGCTTGCTTGGGTAACCGAGTGAAGCGGTTTCAAATCCCGGGTCTCGCACCTCTGATATTTTCATGTGCGAATCATTTCTAACATGATTACCACTTGCCTTACGGTGAAGGAAAACATCGTGAGGAAACCTGCATGTCTGAGAGAACCTAACAAGTTTTCGAAAGACGTGAAGTCCGCCAACCCGCATTAGGCCAGCGTGGTGGACTATGGCCTGATCCCCCTCGTATTGAAGGGAGGCCCGTGCCCAGCAGTGGGACGTTAAAAAAAGGGCTGGATACATACATAAGATCATCTGCTCGATGGGTCTATCAGCATCATGGTGTCTTAGGAGCCAACAACACCAAAGGATGCACTCGAGCAAAGTAGAGATAAGCCGCTTGTATTTAAATAGTTTGAAAATGTAAAGTGCCATCCAAATTAATAACTTTAGTAGCAAAAGACATGTATGTGCACTTTCTACAAATCTCTCAAAGTAAACAGCACGCGGAAACTAATAACAGTTTCAAAACTCAAATAACTGTAACAGACGTTTCTATACTGTTTTGCATTTTTCATACAAATTTAATATTGTTGATATTTACATTCACTAAAAAGTGTTTGTTTTCTGATATAATGGAAAAATTTTAAGCAGCATAATATGTACGGGACTAACTTTTTATAAACTAAGTTATCATCATTGTTCATACTCGGGAGCTTTTTGCTTATAGCTATCAAAAGAAGCTTTTATACCTATTCGTCAAAAACAATGAACTTACTAAAAATATACTATCGTATTTCACATATATATTAGTGAGGATATTCATTTTATAACCCCCAAAGCCAAAAAAAGGGTGTTATAAGTGTAACGTGTTTATCTGTGTGTCTGTCTGTAGCATCGTAGGTACAATTCGGATAAAGCGATTTTACATTTAGTTTTTTTTATTAGAATTAAAACTTGTGATTTCGAAAAATTTGATTTGTCAAATTTTATTACAAACAGTGGCCTATGTGCTACTCTAGGTGATGATCTATCTGTTTAAAGAATTTCATCCAAATCCCTTCAGTCGTTTCAGCCTGAAGAACTAAATTAATAAATAAATATGTTGGGACGTTAACACACATCACCTTATATGTAGTTCCATGGTCAGCTCAGCAACTCAAGCCTCGTAGGCTTGAGTTATGGATACCAGATAGTTGCCGGGGCGTCGCGGTAGTTATGCGTAAGCGATCCCGCGTCACCCCACTGAGGCGGAGGGGAGGGGAAAGTTGGGGTTTAGTGGGTAGTACCGGCTCTTCTAGCCGGTGAGTCCCACATAACCACCTGGGGGTACAGGTGGTATGCGTAAATGCATTCCCCAACTATAAAAAAAAATGGATACCAGATAGTTGATACGCTACACATATAAATATAAACACCCATGACTGAGTACAAACATTCTTGCTCACACTAATGAATGCCCAAGCGGGACTAGCACCCGCGACCGCTGACGCAGCAAGTAGGGTCACTACGTACTGAGCCATACTTGTCGTCAAATTAACAATCATACTAACATACAAACTTTCACATATACATATAATCTTGGCGTGATTTACTTGTACAGATAAGGATAATCCAGTAAAGCACATTTGCAGGATATAAATGTTACTTCAAAACAATTCGGAATACAAACTGACAAGTCTAAAGTCCCTGTAAACTGCAACCGCTAGTGCTTAAGCCGGGGTAGTATCAATTTAACGATACCTGCAAGCTTTGCGTACACCTGCGCCTCATAGACTAATGAACAGATAGACGTTCCAATTTATATCCTCACTAATGCTATAATCTATACATAAAATAAAATTGTAACTGATCGCTGTCAGTACATGGAAGATATTTGAGTAAAACTATTATTGGGGATCTTTATCAACGCAATAGAACCCAATACAATGATTTTTAGTTTTTTTGTCGGTTTGTCTGTTTGTGCATCGTAATTTTATATAGACATAGTATACAGATTTTTTATAATCTACTTAATTTCTGTTTTGACTAAATAAGTTAATTTCATAGGTCCTTTACTGTTATTAAAAGTAATTATTTTGTAATTTATAGTGTTCTTATTTTAATTTTCTGCTTCTATTGCTTGATAACTTACAAAACTTTTAGGTGAACCTTAATCTATTTATCTACCCCAATATTACATCAGAAAATTTTGTGAGCTTAGGTAATCTCTGAAACCACTGACCTGATCTAATCTGAAAACCTTTTTTTAATAAAAGCACTAACATATGCTTCTTTACATACTTCTTCTTTACATCCAAGTGTATGAAAATTACTTTGAAAAATCTATTATTTTATATTATTTTCTTAGATTTACGCAAATAATTTACATCTATACATATAATAAAATTGTAACCAAGCCGAATCTGTACATTAAATATTTTTTGCATAATCTTATTGAAAGAGATTATAATCGATACAGACACCGAATCTATAATTAAAAAAAATGTCTGTCTGTTTGTCTGTTACCGCATCACGGAAAAACCACATCAACAGTTATGCGGGTCAACATAGAGAACTTTTTATTGCGGGAAAATATCTCATCTATGAGAAATCTATACTAATATTATAAAGCTGAAGAGTTTGTTTGTTTGTTTGTTTGTTTGTCTGTTTGGTTGAACGCGCTAATCTCAGGAACTACTGGTTGGAATTAAAAAATTCTTTTTGTGTTGGATAGTCCATTTATCGAGGAAGGCTTTAGGCTATAGAACATCGCGCTACGACCAATAGGAGCGGAGCATTAATGAAAAATGTTGCAAAAACGGGAAAAAATCATTCCTTTTGAGAGCTTCCGTTGCGTGCGCTGCGTAAACGGTTAAAGTTACGCAAAAATCGTGTATGACGGAATTGTTCCCCTTTAAAAGTTCTAAAAAAAGGTCCGCGACAGCATATGTCTATCTTTTAAGGTTGACTCAATATAACCCTTTTTATGGTAATCAAATTTGTTCTAAAATAATGCATTACTTCCGAAGGTGTTTTTATAAACATGATATTAATCCTTATCCAAATAAATACGTTATTCATCACAAGTATTTAATTTTGAACAAAATTGCCCTTGACATCATTTGATTTCAATGAATATGTTAAGAGATATCATAGTTTTAAAATATACATATTTAACTTTACGCGGTCTATGGGTGAGCGCGCTCTCAGCCCGATACAAGGCGAGGGCGGGGAGGTTGTGAGGGGGGAGGGCGCTGGCCGCCGCGCCGGTAGCTCTGCGAGCAAAGTCACTATTCCACGCGGACGAAGTCGCGGGCAAAAGCTAGTCTATACTAAACTTTAAAACGTAACGAGGGACGAACCCAAGAGAAGCGAGGGTGAGTCGCTAGTTTTAAATGAAACTATCTTTTTGGATTTTTTCGCGGATTTATTTTTATTTTTGGTTCTCGACGTTTGGAATGTTTTACAGTAATTATGGTCACGGGAGAGACTAAGTTTTAGACATCTCAAAGGTCAACATATAATTGTTACAAACAGCAGCTACCCACACTTAGCAAATGATATAAGACATATTATATTACCATGAAGTTTCCAAAGTTAACGCACTGTACTAGAAAGCCGGCGAGTTTCTATTTTACATTGTCCTAAGAAACACCTGAGTCTACAGATTAATAACGGCAATTATTTAAACTTTTAAACTTGTAGGTAAACACGATTTTTTCTTGCTTATAGTTTGTGGAACACAGGTTTGATTTTCGTTCAAAGACAAAATGTGGTGTACCTGTGATAAAACTGGGGTATTTGGTCACTGTCGGAATATAGGCATCGTCCTAAATATGGCGGGTATTTATCAAAGATATTGATATCCTGTTCACCCTTTTCACTCACATTGCAATTAATGAATATAGCGGATACACCCTCACTTAACTCAACCCCTAATTAAATACATTTTATGCGGAAATTATATGAACTAGTACCTATACATATATTTATGACAATAAAATAATACTTTTAAATGTACGAAAAGTGTATTTGCAAAGATATAATAATCCATGAAAAAAAAATTTTTTTTTTCGGATTTCTTATAATTCCATTATAAATGTGTAAGTTTGTACGTGTATATTATGTCTATTACTCCTTCACGTTTAAACGGCTAAACGTATCTGGATGAAATTTGGCACAGAGATAGATTATAGTCTGGAATAATACATAGGCTACTTTTAATCCCGGAAAAATGTACAGTTCCCGTGGGATAGGTTTGTTTTTGTTTTTCTAGAGGCGAACCCGAGCGAAGCGAGCTGCTAGTTAGTAGTAAATTTTTCCAAAAGGTGGTGCTATCTGTATACCCATATCTCGCATTTTAAAACAAAATATCTTAGGGAGTGCCCAAGCACAGCGAGGATAAATCACTTGTTTTAAATACTTGATTAAGATTACAGTTCTCTGGTCGTAAGTTATTCTGTATTAATATTCAATATAAAAGTGGCCAGGTAAATGCGGATAATAAATCTTTCTTAAGGAACCCCTCAGCTAAGATGGATGGTGCGCCAGCTTGCCAATAATAATGAGATATTGCGTCGAGATTCATGAAAACAATATATTATAACGTATCCATTAATTATAGATCTTTGCATGATTTTATTATGAATACTAGCGACTCACCCTCAGAGATGAGATTCTCAGAGATGAGATATTTTCTTTCAGTAAAAAGTATTCTATGGGTATGTTGAACCGGATAACCAGTTATCATCATACTAAATTTCATCAAAATCTGTCCAGTAGTTTTCTCGTGATGCGTTTCCAGACAGACAGACAGATAAATTCAAAAAACTATAGATTTGGCTTCTGTATTGATAATTTCTCTAAATAGGTATCCTATAAGTAAATACAATATTTATTATCAAAAATAAACAAATAAATAAAAAATAAATTCAAAAACCTTAAAACGTTGAATCGTTGCTACATAAAAGAAGGTCAAACAAACAAACACATTTTCGCATTTATAATATTTGTATGAACGCCCGCACTTCAAAAAATGAGTCCCTAAACACACGTGCAAACACTGATTTACCACAGACCGTGATAAATAACCTCCGCCTAAGCATATATGTATGTCAGCAATACAAATATTTACCTCCAATGGACATAGAATCTGCGACCCTCTGCTAAATTTTATTATTTTTTTTTTCCTCTAACATATAATATGTCTCTTGTGAGGTTAGTGAGAGTTAGAGTTATTAGTGCTTTTGTTAGATACAATTTAATACAGAAAATTGAAGTAGACTAATATCTAAGTAAAATTTAAGCAAATACTTTAAAGTGAAGAATAAAACGAATTTGAATAAATAATTAAAAAAAATGTCTATACATTTTTTACCAACTTCAAAAACTAGAGGTTGAATTTGTTTTCTTGTAAGTTACGCGAAGTCTTAACTGATTGTGAAGCGTTTTATTATTCTTTCTATGAATCCATACTAATATTATAAATGTGAAAGTAACTCTGTCTGTTACCCTTTCACGCTTAAGCCGCTGAACAGATTTGGATAAAATTTGGCAAGAACATAGGTTACATCCTTGGGACGTACCTACATACCTTTGCCCCATTTACCACTCGAGCAAAACTACATGTAAAAAATAATTATATATACGCTACCAACTTACTTAGCGATAATACTTTTATCTTTTATAATTATTATGAACTTCGGCGACACGTTTGGCTCATTTTGTAGTACTTGCTGTGCCAGCGGTCGCGGGTTCGAGTCTCGCTGAGAGCATTAATTTGTGTGATGAGCACGAATGTTTGTACTCCAGTGACGGCTGTTGATATTTATAATATGTATGTGTTTAAAGTTATATCTGTATAGTGTATCAACCATCTAGTATCCATAACACAAGCCATGCAACTAGATAGTGCTGTGTATTAATGTCCCAACATATTTATAAAAAACAAAAAAATATTATATAAAAGCTTGTTCAGTTACTAAAAACCCATTAACTGTTAAAAAAAACAAAAGAAACACATTTTTTGGAAACAAAGTCGGAAAAAGAAGTATGTAAAGAACATTTTTATTATGTTAAAATAAAAAGTTTCAATTTACATAGTTAAAATTCAAAATCAAAAACAAACTCATAAGGCGCATCGTTCTGACGAGATCGTCAATCATCAAGCGGATTTGTTTGTTTGGGAATGCGGGGATTTTATCTCCCTACAGACATATAAATATTAATATTGTTTAGGGCAGAAATAATAACGAAGATTCAATTATATAACATCGCCCATTTTTGCCTTGGCTTTACCTTTGATTTTTTAATCATGAGGTTTACAGTACAGTACAGTATACTAAAGTCTATCTATCTATACATCTATACATATAATAAAATTCTGAGTCGAATCTATACATTAAATATTTTTTGGAAAATCATATTGAAATAGTCATTATTATCGATGCAGAAGCCGAATTTATAGTTTTTAAAATTGTTTGTATGTCTGTATGTGACTGCATCACGGAAAAACCACTAGACAGATTTTGATGAAATTTGGTATAATGATAGCTGGTTATCCGGGTCAATATATAGGATATTTTAATTGCGAGAAAATATCTCATCTCTGAGAAATCTATACTAAACGTTACATATTTATAATCAAATTCATAGTTTCAAAAAACCTACCTTATCTGAGCCCTACTTTGCACAAACTATCAATAAAGTATCCTAGCTTTAGTTTTGAGATTTCTTGATTATTAATCACTTAGTGAGTGATTTTTGCTAGATTAATGATTTACATGATTAACTTACAGTATTTCACTAAAATAAACTAGCGACTCACCCTCGTTATTTATCTAGGTTCATTCCCCATATAAACTTTTATCCCCATTTTCAACCTTGATTTCCGGGATAAAAACTATCCTATATCCTTTCCAGGGTCTCAAACAAACAAAAAAATCTTTTCTCTTTATAATATAGAAAAAGATAACTACATATTTTGAAAGAATTCACAAATACTTATCTTTCCTCGAAAATAAATATGATTTAAGGCTAAACAACGTCTGAGGTTACCCAAAAATAGGCATATCTTTATGTATTTAGACGATCTTTATACTCTGAACCCTTAGGGATCATAAAGAGATGCTATCTAGATACGGTAAACCTTTCGTAGTGATTCGTTCACTTAGCTATTTAAAAATAGATACACACTATTTTCTGTTTTTATTTATACTACAGTTCGCCAAATAGTCGATATTCAACCATTTTTTTTTATAGAAAGCACTAAAGCTCATCAACCGTACATAGTAAAAAAAAAAGTTTTGTGTCAACAATTCTTAAGAGACGCGCGTGCATATATATATATATATATATATATATATATATATATATATATATATATATATATATATATATATATATATATATATATATATATATATATATATATATATATATTACAAGCGACTCACCCTGGCTTTAGCTTCGTTTCTAGTTAGTTAAATTTTAACGTTTACTCGTTTTGTTTTAAGGTTTTTTTTTTAAGGTTTTAGGATTGGACTCACTTACAATTTTCTTATATTACAAACATTTACAAGTACATTTTTAAATTCGTTACCATTTGATTTTACTTCTATTATAAATATGAATTTATATAAGTATATTTCGTCATTATGAATGGCTGGACGGATTTGGATAAAGTTTAGGAGATAGATAGGCTTTGATTTAGAGTAACACAGGCCCTAGCACAGGGTAAACAAATTGTTGAACCAATTCCAACATTATTACCACTTGTTAATACGGTGAAGAAAAACATCGCGAGGATGACTCTTCGTACTGAGGACAGGACACAATAGAAGTAGGTTGTACAAACACCTAAGCTATTATTATTATTTATTACTTTAAGAATACTTGAGTATTGATACCAGTTCGATTTCGGCGACGGCGGCCAATCTCAATGAGACTTAGTACAAAATATCTGTAATTTTTAACACAGTAGTTTATATTGATTCTACTCTATTAATATTTGTATTGAAGAATTAAAATATCTTTCTAAGCTATTTTCCGCATAAACCAGACTAAAGCTTGGAGCAGCTATAACAATGGCCTAAGGCGTCCAGAGTTTACGACTTTGCAAGACGTTAGACTTTACCGTACTATGATATTAAAATATAAACTTACTACATATATATTATTTTCTACTAGCGATTCACTATCATTCGTCCATAGGTTCGTTTTAACGGTTAGTATTAAATACAAACCTTTGAATTTCTCGGCTTTTCTGTACTGTAATATGCATGTATAATGCATATAAACCTTCCTCTTGAATCACTCTATCTATTAAAAAACTGCATTAAAATCCGTTGCGTAGTTTTAAAGATCTGAGCATACATAAAGACAGACAGACAGCGGGAAGCGACTTTGTTTTATACTATGTAGTGATATAATATAAATTATATACAGAATCATATAGAGAAAATAAACAATGCTTTATTTCAACAATAATTAATTATATCAAAATATTAGGTTACCGTTCAGTTATATAATACTAGTTTTTGCACTCTGCCCATAAACTGATTCTATGAAATAAACACGTAACCCCAATGCTAGAAAGAAGGATAAAGAAATAAATAATATCATTCAGAATAATAATATTAGTAACCCTTTGTATTTTAAAACTGGTCAACTCACCGTTTCGAAGTGCCGCATCTCGGCTAGCAGCAAGAAATTGATGTGTATAAACCTTGCGTCCTCACACGACCTGGCTTTAACTCTATAACCCGGCCTATTAAAGAAGTATTTAAAACCCGTATACTCCGAACTGTTTATATTCACTTTTAACGCACCACTGTATTTATAATCGCCTCCGCAACCTTTGCAGAGGCCTTCTGTGATGAACTTTTCGAAACTTGGCCACGCCGAGGCCGTCCCTGATCGAGGACGGCCCGGCCATGTTCCTGACGAGCTCTGAAGCCCAAAACCCTTGGACCTCCTCTGCAGCTTCCACTCTTCGGTTTTATCAGCTGTCTGTTCTGGTTTCCATCTCCATTTTGAGATCACCGATTCTGATTTAGCACGAGAGGTTAGGCCAATGTCATTTTTCGTTTGTAATAGTCACGTTGAATCATTTATTTCTGTTGGAAATTTTGGTTCAGAAATGTATCAATGGAGTTCTGGCTTTGTATAAATGAATATTGATTTTAAAAATACATAGTTTAGTATAAAAGAGTCATCGACTAACACGTATTTTGTTATAAAATACGATCGTATTGCCTAAATTCTATAAAAGTGATTGCTTCAAATTGGTATATCGATTTAAATGGTATAATTTAACAATTGCCACGCATAGATACTGTATCACCATCGCCTAACAACAGTGTAAATTAACTATTTAAATGCTACTACCTCGTGTAATTACAGGCAAGTATTGGAAATGCTTAATCCAAACTAAACTATTATAAATGTGTACGTATGTATGTTTGTATGACGTTGAAACGGCTGGATCGTTTTTGATGAAAAGTGCACAGATAGACTAAAGGAACACATAGGTACTTTTAGGCATCTAGAAATTTACACGTGTAACCAAGCAAAGCGTAGATAAGTCGCTAGCGTAATTAGATTACGCTTAACAAATGAAAGGGATAATTTTGATGTTTGATATTTGATATTAAGAAAATGACAGCAGCAAAGTATTCTAATTAATTGACGACGTTAATTTGTTACGCCTAATTTTAAGTAAAATCACTTAATCATGACGTACCCGATCTGGGGGATGCCCCAAACCCCCCCCCCCCACCCCCCACCCAATGTCTATTAATTAAATTCCTCATGATTAATTATTACAAAATGAGAATTAAGCGGAAATCGCCAAAATTAAGGCAGACATATACATATATGCTACGTATCGTACATCGTTATTATCATTGGTAGCACAGTGGTTACGTGCTTGCTTGTGAAACTAACTGAAACGAGTTTAAATCCGGGTCTAGCACCTCTAATATTTTCATGTTCAAATCATTTTTAACATAATTACTACTACTACTGGTGAAGGAAACATCGCGTGGAACCCAGGAATTTCTCGAAAGGCATGTGTAGTCCGCCAAGCCTTACTTGGCCAGCGTGGTAGACTATCACCTGATTCCCATAACATTGAAGAGAGGCCGTTCGCAGCATATGACGACACGTTTGGCTCAGTGTGTAGTGACCCTACTTGCTATGCCAGAGGTCGCGGGTTCGAGTCCCGCTGGGGGCATGCATTTGTGTGATGAGCATGAATGTTTGTACTCCAGTCATGGGTGTTTATATTTATAATATGTATTTATTTAAAGTAATATATGTGTAGTGTATCAACTATCTGGTATCCGTAACACAGGCCTCGTAGCTTACCATGGAACTAGATGGTGCTGTGTGTTAATGTCCCAACATATTTATTTATTTATTTATTTATATGTATACCGATGTGGTAATTAACTATGGGGATGGATACTATTAGAAAGCTTTCTTAGAAATTAGTATACACATTATAAAATTATCGAACTTATATTAGAAAATATGCTTTTGTTTGTTGATTTATTGTTTCATGCAATGAAGTTTTGTCGAAGTTTTTTTTACAAGGAATATTCTTCTGTCGGAAATGTTACGTCTTAATAGACGTAGCTCAAAGCAAAATATGTAAATTAGAAATAGATTGAACTTCAATCTTATATTGATATTTTTTTGAACGGATTTCGTTGAATTTATTTGTTTTAATAATCATTTTACATTATACTAGCGTCTCACCCTCACTTCGCTTGGGTTCGTCCCTAGGTATGTTTTAACGGTTAGTACAGAATAGATAGACTATATATTATATTACTGCTTCGCTCCCTTGGGTAGTAGCATGATGATATATAAAATATTCCCTTCCTCAATAAACTTCTTTTCAAATCAGATTCATAGTTCCTGATATTAGCTCGTTCAAACAAACAAACTCTGCCTCTTTATAATATTATATAGATATTTAGTCTTTACACTATACAGAGCACTGGAAAGCGCGTTTTTTCATACTTTCGCATCTACTACACATATAGGTAAGTAAGTCGACAGTAAACATATATATATTTGCATAACAATGCATGTGGGCTTTAGTTGTTGGTAATTCAAAGCAGTCTATTTAGGTTAGATTCAGGATCGCTACCATCAATACGGGCGAAACGAAACTCAAAAACAATTGATCTGAAAACATTATGTAATATCTAACATCATTATTATCTAAAAATTCTGACTTAAAATCCCGAAACAAAATTCTAAATGTTGAGTTGATTTAATAAAAACGTTAGATATTGATATAGTTACTTATACCATGGACATTGACATACTAAATTTTCTTAAGTGGCGTATCGAAAAACCTATACATAGAAATAAAATTGAAGTATCTAGTATCTGTCTGTGATACTAAAATAGGTACCCTATGTTGAATTTATGGATTTAGTAGAGAAATATCAAAAATAGATTTGGTCGGAAAAGACATTGGCTTTTTTATCCCATAAAAAAAAAGGTTTCCGCGCATTATGGGAGAAGTGGTAAGTGGGCGGAGATCAAGGGTAGTCTATTTTCGCCCTCAGGCTGTAATTTATGTCCTCGTCTTTATCGAAATTAGTTCAGGAATTCAAGCATGAAAATGTAACAGACCGAGTTACTTTTGACGACATGTTTGGCGCAGTATGTAGTGACCCTACTTGCTGAGCTAGCGGTCGCGAGTTCGAGTCCCGCTGGGAGCATTCATTTGTGTGATGGGCACGAATGTTTGTACACCAGTCATGGGTGTTTCCATTTATAATATGTATGTATTTAAAGTTATATATGTGTAGTGTATCAACTATCTGGTATCCATAACATAAGCCTCGTAGCTTACCATGGAACTAGAAGGTGTTGTGTGTAATGTCCTAACAATAACACAACATAATAACAATAACTTTCATATTTATCATATATCTACGTATGTACTTAACAGTTATAAAGACTGTAGTACTGAAGCGAAGCGAAGGCGAATCTTTATCTAATAAATAAATACTTTACATGACATAGCATCCAAAGAGTATAATCATACTGACACTGCCACAAAAACAAGATAATTGAATCACATAAGCAAAGACCAAACATGAATTTTAACTACATCTGGCAGCACTCCAAGGTACAATTATACTAGGCAATAGTATCTATTTGTATGCTTTGAAGACGCTTAATTAAGTGCCCTACTGAATACTCTTTTGTTCTACCCTCTTTGTATAGTACAATAGTTTCATCTAGTTGCTGAAATCGCTTTTTCGGAACGTGGATTTTTGGACGTGATGTTGGTAAAGCATGATTTATTGATGATTATTTTTATTTTCCCTCAAATATATAATAGTATGTTAATGTACTATGTTATATATAGTAAAGTTTGTATGTTTGGCTGTGAGAGATAATCTTTGAAACTACTCAAATGATTCTGAAAATTATTTTAATAGAGAAAGTTATATTACTGCAGAGTGGTATTAGTTATTCCTTATAAATATGTTGGGACATTAAACGTAACACTATCTTGTTCCATGGTAAGCTACGAGGTCTGTGTTATGGATACCAGATAGTTAATAAACTACACATATTATATAACTTTGAATACATACATACTATAAATATAAACACCCATGGCTGAAGTACAAACATTCGTGCTTATCACACAAATAAATGCCCCCAGCGGGGCTCGAACCCGCGACCGCTAGCACAGCAAGTAGGGTTACTACAAACTGAGCCAAAAGTGTCATCTTATATTCCGATAAAAATGTGTTTACTATTAGAAATCATAATAACATTAATTGAAGTCAGAAAAAACTGGCTATTGAGATATTTTATCGGAGCACTGCCTAAACGGTTTTGTAATGAAGCAGTAAAATGTATGTATATACATTCCAAATGTCAATAGGTATAATTAATACTTGTTTACTTTAGTTTCTTACAAAAAACTACGAAACAAATCCATTTTAAAACATTAACACATGTATATATACGTTAGGAAATTGTAAATTATTTACAATATCTATACATACATATAATAAAATTCTGAGTCGAATCTGTACATTAAATATGTTTTTGGAAAATCTTATAGAAATAGTCATTATATACGATATGTCTATCTGTCTGCCTTTCTGTCTGGGAACGTACACGAGAAAACTACTGGACAGATTATGATGAAATATGTTATGAAAATAGCTGGTTATCCGAGTTACTTTTTTTAGTTACTTCTGGTTACTTTTCACTGCAAGAAAATATCTCATCTCTGAGAAATTTATATTAAACGTTGAAACGTAACTAGGGACGAAGCCGAGCGGAGCGAGGGTGAGTCGCTAGTTAAGATATAAATTATTATGTCAGGAGTATTTTGACATGATATTAAAAGCATGACCTACATTTTAATACAAAGTATCTTAAACGGGAATAAATATTCTAAAACATGTCTAAAAAACTATATACATAGCTTTAAATTTAATCTTTAATATAACATATAAGTAATTACTTATGAGTCTTAAACATAATTCTAAAAACTGAAATTGACTCCATATTACAACTTAATAACTAAAGAAATTTGCCATTCAAAAAAGCAGATAAAAGGGTGAATGCTAGAAAGGATTCCGGTTAGGGTCGCATTTTTCCGGATGAATCCGGTTTGATTTGGTAAAACCCAGTTTGCTTCTGTTACATATAATATTTTTGTTACATAATACGAAATATCCATTTATGTAGAGGAAAAGATAGAAGCGTAACATATTGTTTCACGTTATTTTATTGATAGACGTAATTTTGTGGTAGCACTTTAGTAAAGGTATGGTTGATGCAACGGATTTTATTTTTAGGAAATATTTCAGTTATTTAACATAACCTAAATAAATAAGACATAATAAATTGGCTTCAAAGATCATCCTATAATTTCTGTGCAAATAAAAAAATTAAAACTTAGTATGGATGACGGTTCAAGTCAAGAAGCTATACCTACATATAATAAAATTGTAACTGATTTGAATCTGTACATTGAATATTTTTGGGAAAATGTTATTGAAATAGTTATTATTATCGATACAGAGGGCAAATCTATAGTTTTTAGAATTTACGTCTGTCTGCCTGTCTGCCTGGAAACGCATCACGAGAAAACCGCTGAACAGATTTTGATGCAATTTGTTATGATGAAGATACATTTTACTGAGGGAAAATATCTCATCTCTGAGAAATTTATACTAAACGTTAAAACATAAACTCGCTTGTCTGCTACAAAAACCAATCTTCAAAATACACTATTGAACAAATGATTTCAAACGCCCCACTGTCAGTTTGTAAATAGAAAAGTACAAATATAAACGCTCTCTGTAGAAGTGTATTAACTGGATCGTTTAGGGTGCCTCGGAAATGAAGAAATCCGGTCTTGGGATGGCTGAATTAATGGAATCTTGTTCTAGCAAGATGAAAAATGCCGCCGGGCTTTATTTTGCAGTAAATTTAGTGGACAGTTTAAAAAGATTATGTTTAGATTGCCTGAAACTAGATTTTTGTAGAAAATGTTATCTGGTCAATCGTAAAAGTGAATAAAATATAATTAGTAACATGTTATTAATTGTTTGTTATATGGTAATATAACTGTATAATATTGTATATTATTATAATTAAATTTAAAATATAATATTGTATTTTATTATAATTAAAGTATCTTTCTATGATACTTTAATTATTATAAAATACAAATTTAAACTACAAGTCTAAGTTTTTTATTCATTTTTTAATGTGTTATGTTTAATCTTATATTATAATTATATTATTATAAATAACGTCGAAACGTCGGGAAACAAAAAAAAACTAGCGTTCACCCTCGCTTCGCTCAGGTTACGTTTTGACGCTTAGTATGAAATAGATTTTTTTTTTGAAATTTTATTTTTTTCGTAGATTTTTCGATATTTTAATAGTTATTCTGCTATTTGGGGTGAAGACAAATCCAACAAAACGAAGATCATAAAAATCGGTCCAGCCGTTCTCGAGTTATAAGTGTTGTAACAAACCCGACTTCGTTTTATACATATAGATGTCAAATATTCGCGTAAATCTAAGAATAAGAAAGTATTATATTATTATCTTTTGTTATACGACGAAAGTTTTATAATTAGTAAAATTCAATGAACTCAAACAATTTAAAGCCCAAAGCCAAAAAGTTCACTAAGTTTTATTATTACAAGTACGCGCGCGCAAGATTTATAAGATTATGTTCTTAAGACGGCTCGCCTAGATAAGTTTGACTTATATTTGATCGATTCTATACAGTTTGCAATTCGAATTAGTGGCACGACGACCGCTGAATTTCTGATGAGTTGGATAATGTACTAGCATCAATAGATACGTCTTGCATTTAAAGTATTAAAATTAATATACATTTTGGCCATAAATATGAATACTGTGTTTGACGACACGTTTGGCTCAGTTTGTAGTGATCCTACTTGCTTTGCCAGCGGTCGCGTTTGAGTTCGAGGTTCGAGTCTCGCTAGGGACATTTATTTACGTGATGAGCTCGAATATGTACTCCAGTCATGGGTGTTTATATTTATAATATGTACGTATTTAAAGTTTTATATGTATAGTGTATGAACTATCTGGTATCCATAACACAAGCCTCGTAGCTTACCATGGAACTAGATGGTACTGATTGTTAATGTCCTAACATATTTATTTATTTATAGGTGAAATTTTGTCCTACATGCTCTAACATATACTCTACATGCTCTTCAATTGCATATTCTTAACAAAAAATTAAATAATCTTTTGTTTAGCTTTTATTAGTGCTTAACTAGTAATCATTCCAGCTATGATTTATGCTACGTTAGCGACCTAAAGCTCTTTGGAGCTTTAGAAGCTTCCATACATTTTCAAGTTCTATAAGAAGTTATATAAAGCAAGTATAAAATATCACATTTACCGCTGATGATGGTATATGTTTCAGTTCAACCTATCATTTTCAACAATTGCTACTTGCAGGATGTAACCACTATTATAACTTTTTGGAATAGCCTACAATAAATACTTGATATCAGGATAAAGTATCCTATAACTATACATGAACTATCAAATCCATTTTTTTAAAATATCCCTAGATTTACATGTAATACATACATTAAAAAAAACATGCATTCGATGTATTTCAATTTTTAAAATCGATAAAATATCAAATATTTCCAAGTCGCGACAATTGTTGGGACAATATGACATAAGAATAACAAAAGCCTTTAATAAGTACTCCATAAAACAAAGATCCAATAAAGCATTTGAGCAGAGCATAAATTCAAATCTCTCCGCCTATCGAAACGAGTTTCCGATTTACGATTGCTTATTCCCTGTTATAACTGTCCGATGAGAGCTGGAAGCGACGTAATTTGCATTCTACTTTGACCATTCACGTTAAATATGCAAATGTTATGTTTTTCCATGAAAGAAAATATTTGAATGACTATTGAGATCATCAATATTAAGTCACAAGCAATTAAAGTTGTATCGCTATGGCGTAGTTGAATAAGTAAGGCCGTCAAAACTACTGTACACAAAACGACATCGATTTCCGTAAAATTATTGTTTCAATTTTGTTCCTGGTAATACTGTTTTGAAGCTATCAACAAACTAGCCAATTTAAGGATCAAAAAGACTCTAATTTACAATATTAGTAATACTTGCTTAGATTTACGTGAATATATGAAATTTTAAATAAAATTATCTTTTCGAGTTTTTTCGAGGATTTATTTTGGTTTTTGGTTTCTATATTTGCTGTAAAGCATTAGATATATCTGAGTCCAAAAAAAAATATAAAAAATCGCGTAAACATTATTTAATTTAATATGTAGCGTTGTTAAAAATATCCTAAATCTGAAACCGATAGATGGCGCTGTTTACAACAATGAAAGAACAACACGACGTATAGCAGTCAAGCTAGCTTATAATACTAGTACCTGGGCGACCGAGCTTCGCTCGGAGTTCTTGAAAGATTGTATGTGACTAAGTGTTACTGAGAAAGTTGTATAGATGTCGCGATAAGAACAATTTTCTTTTTAATTTGGCTTAAAAATAATTTTACATTAAGTGACTAAGAGGTACTGAGACAGTTGTATAGATGTCGCGATAAGAATAATTTTCTTTTCAATTTGGCTTAAAAATAATTTTACATTAAGTGACTAAGTGTTACTGACAGAGTTGTATAGATGTCGCGATTAAATTTTGCGTAGAATAATGCATAAGAAAAACGCATGAAAACTCGAAAACACGCGTTTTCCCAGACATGTGACTAATCTAGATCAATTTTTCGCCCCCGAAAGCCCCCATATACCAAATTTCCGCAAAATCGTTAGAGCCGTTTCCGAGATCGTCGGTATAAATAAATAAATAAATAAATAAATAAATAAATATACAAGAATTGCTCGTTTAAATATATAAGATGAAACGTCTTAGTTCTATTTCTTTCAATGCCATAAAATCGATATTGCCAAGATAAGCAAGATAAGTGTCTCTTCCGTAACTCTTTAACTAAGTTTATTCCACTTGACTGCTTTATAAGTTAATAGTTTTATGAACAGCTCTTGCCGATTTTCGTGTAGAATTAGTTTGAAAATATTGAACGATTTCATAGCGGAACTATTATTAGATCGAAGATAATAAGGATTCCCCAATAAACGCCTTTAGTTCGCATTTCGGATAGAGAGCCGTAGGTAAAATACACATTACCACAGTTATAATTGGACGTAGTTATGCAAAATAGATCCAACCACAAAAACTTACTTTTGAAAAAACAGGAGTTTTAATAAAATTGGTATATCAAAATAACAAGACCGTATTTTTTTTTGAAATTCCTTTTAAATATTGGCTATTGTATCTATTTTCTGTATATAAGTTGATATGTAGTTGCCATTTATGGCAGTAATTCAAAAAACGGTTTTCTTGAGATCCATTTTGCATAACAACGTCCAATTTTACTAAGGCTCTATACTATATTGTATTTAGAAGTCAGGAAATTATATGATCTAGAAGACACTTTGACAAACCATACACATTTCTAAACAAAAGTTCAATGGCTATTGCGGAAGACTGAAGCTTCGGACTTAAACTTCTGAAGCTTTGGAGATAAGCTTTTGAAATCGATTACTTAATTAATAATTATGGATGTGACGTTTGATTCAAAACTTTAATTTATTAATTTAATGGGGTTTAAAATATAAAAAAGTGTGAATTCCGACAACCTATATTTGGGCAGCCTGGTGGGCTATGCCTGATCCCCCTCGCATTGAAAGAAGGCGTGTCCAGCAGTGAGACACGATAGATGTATCACACTAATCGCAACAAATACTAATATGTCGCGAACGAGACTCAAACGTGTGATCGACACTTCCACTTATAAAGACATGAGAGTAGACAGAAAAAAACGCTATCAAATCACTAAATTTACTACACTACAATAATTGCTAATTTTACATTTAACTTTAACCATACGAAATCATTTTTTATTCATCTAAATTTTATTTTGAGCTTTCTAAAAGTCATAAAATGAATATGCCATACAAAAATTGGTATGACAAAGTTCAAAAACGGGAGGAACGAGAACGTTTCGTACTTAATAACCCTCATAAATAGCACGTGTCGCGTTAATTCGAAGCTAAGTAATTATAATAATTAAAATATATATTATTTATTGTTTAACTTGATAACCAGCTAATTATTTCAAAGTTGAAATATACAGTGTTATGAAATTTCAATCACAATGTCGCTTCTAAGCTTATTCATTCATATAAAATACGAAAACGTATTTGAAATTTGAAAAATATTCGCCTCACAAAGAGATTTTAAATTCAATCTCGAAGAAGAAAAAAGAAAATGTTTATATTTAAATATATGCGATTTAACTAAACTCGGAAATAGATAAAACGTTGATTGACTATGAATTTTCAAAGTAAGCGTTGAAAATTTTCATGTAAATACTTTACCCTCAGATGAAAAAAAAGTTTAATCTGTTTTATTGTGTACCTGTAACAAAGAAAAAACATAATTATTAGTGATTTTATAGGAAAACTAGCGACTCACTCTCGCTTCGCTCGGGTTCATCCCTAACTTGATTCCCCATAAAAACTTTCATCCCCATTTTCACCCCCTTAAGAGATGATTTCTGGAATAAAAAGTATCCTATGTTCTTCCCAGTTCTTTGTTTAGATCCAGAGATTACTCCTTACAACGTCACAAACTCACAAAGTTTACCTCTTTATAATATTAGTATAGATTATAATTACATATCTACTAATATAGTAAATGTAAAAGTAACTCCTTCTGTTACCTGTTCCCTAAACCGCTGAACAGATTTCGATAAAATTGGGCAATAACATAGATTTCATCCTGGGATTGGACATGATCTACCCTTGATCCCCGCCACGCTTATTACACGAGCGAAGCCACGAGCAAAAACTAGTTATTTACATGACTATTTAATCTGTATATTCATTAGTCTATATTAAGTAGTTGCAAATTTAATTACCAAATGTATGTGAATAATGCGAATATATAACCTTAGTAAATAAAAAAAGTGCGCAAGCTTCCTTTGAGCAAAGTAAAATCGGGTCAATATACATAAATTAATTAATAATAAATACATATGTTTACGTAAACGAAGTTAAAAATATTCATTTAATACTTTTAAACATAAACAATATATAACCCAAAAAAATATTCCATCCATGGAGGTTTTTTTTTTTAAATTTATATGGAACATTTGAAAAATAACGTATAAAAAATATTATGAAAAACACAAAAATACGATTGAGACTTTTTGAAGTCAAAATAAGAAAGAAAAACATGAACATCCCCGTCTATGTCATATTTAATCTAATATACTTATTTAAAACTAATATTATAAAGCTGAAGAGTTTGTTTGTTTGTTTGTTTGGTTGAACGCGCTAATCTCAGGAATTACTTATCCGATTTGAAAAATTCTTTTTGCATTAGATAGCCCGTTAACTGAGGAAGGCTATAGGCTATATATCATCCCGGAAAAATGTAAGATTCCCGTGGGATAGATTTGTTTTTGTCTAGGGACGAACCCGAAGCGAAGCGAGGGTGAGTCGCTAGTCTAATATATTTAAACGAGTTTGTTTGTTTATTTATTTATACCGGTGATCTCGAAAACAGCTCTCACGATTTCGCATAAATTTGGTATGTGCGGGTTTACGGGGGCGAAAAATCGATCTAAATTAGTCTTCTGTCTGGGAAAACGCGTGTTTTCGAGCTTTCATACGGTTTTCTTTCGCAATATTCCACGCAAAATATGGTCGCTAATTTCGCTCGCTCGGGCATAAGCATCGTGTTCAAGCGACCATGGCGCAAGATTGACAATCACAGGTGTCCGAATCACCAGGGATTCAAATACCGGTCGGATACAAAGTTTTTACTTTTTTGTATTTATTTAAGCCATATTTGGCCAAAAACTCCAAGGAAAGCTCGGTCGCCCAGGTACTAAATATATATATATATATATATATATATATATATATATATATATATATATATATATATATACATATACATATTAAGTCATACAATAATAACACCAAAATTGAATATTAACTTTGTGAAGTCACTCAAAATTGTAATAATGTTATTCGACAATATATGAATTTCAACAACAAACGTAATCAGATCCTCACGGGAGCGTTATCTTCAATTCGACTCGTTATGAAATATAAAAGAAGAATTATTCCGTATTTCATTTCCCTTACATTTTGTTATTTAGTTAAAGTATACAAGAGCGGTGATTGCGTGTTTCGATTGAACATAATTTATGAACATATTTATCATATTGTTATCAACTCCAGTATTTTGACTAAGATATGTTATTATACTCTTTCAACTTTAAATATTGTTACTGTATTTTTTTATTTTATGTACGTTTTATCGAGGCGAGATATTTTTCTGCAGTAAAAAGTATCCTAAATGTTGACCCGGATACTACCAGCTATGATCATACCAAATTTCGTCAAAATCTGTCCAGTGGGTTTCTCGTGATGCGTTCCAGACAGACAAACAGACAGAAGTTCTAAAAACTACAGATTCGGCCTCCGTATCGATAAATAATGACTATTTCAATAAGATTTTTCAATTAATTAATTATAATGATAATAGCTAAAATTATATAAATAATACTCCTTATTTCAAGTATAAAATTAAAATTAAAATTATAAAACTGTTTAAAATTAAAATTAACAAATATTGTAAGGAACTTTGATGCCAATTTTCAATATTTTGAATTCATTTTTGTTAATTGTGGGTAGGCTGTCTGTAACAACTATGTAATGCTTTTGAGACATCTGACACCTTAGTCTCTCCCGTGACCATGATTGCTGTAAAGCAATCGAAACGTCGGGAAACAAAAATCAAAATAAATCCGCGAAAAAATCCGAAAAGATAGTTTTATTTAAATGTCTAATATTCGCGTAAACCTAAGAAAGTATTAAGAAAGTATTAAGATTTTTCAAAAAATATTTAAATTGTTGAAAATTTAAGAACAACATATTATATGAATAGAATTTACCTATCTATAAAAAAATGTTTCCAAATATTTGTATTGATAACACTAAAGCTCGTCAAGATGAAGAAAAGGTACTGAAAGCTTTTGTCTTTGCCTTTTTATATATAAATTTTAAAGTCGGTAAACCTCTTAGAAATAAACTATCTTATTTTACTCATGTTATAAATGTTTAGATGGATGTTTGAATGTTTGTTACTCAATGACGCCAAAACGGCTGAACGGAACTGAATGAAATTTTTCACAGAGATAGATTATACTCAGAAATAGCACATAGGCTACTTTTTATCCCGGAAAAATGTACGGTTCCCGAGGGATAGATTTGTTTTTGTACAATATAGGTTAATAATATCCTAACAATAACCTAGTTTCAATTTGCAGATGCAAAAGTTAAGTCTAAAGTTCGATATCCAGCATTGTTTATGAAAGAGATTCCTGAACTTCGCAGCTAATACATCTATTACGAAACTATCTCAGAGATATTTCTTGCTAGCTAGAGTTGTGAGCTTTAATGACATAGTTTGGCCAAACAATGTTCAAAACAAAAAGAAACTTTTAACATAGAATATGTTAGTAGAGAAAATTTTGGCATTATAACGTTATTTTATTCATTATAATACGCATTTTCTGGTTCTTGATGTGCCTGTGTTGCTATATCCATTATAGAAAGTACAATATAATTTAATTTTTTTTTACGATTTCGACCAGTGGACCAGCAAAGCACTTACTTTTGCCTTCTATAATGCATCAACAAAACGTTTAGAAATGAATATTTTTTATAAACATATACCGATCGATAAGTTATTATACATATAATAAAATTCTGAGTCGAATCTGTACATTAAATATTTTTTGTAAAATGTTATACTTATGATTATTTTCGATACAGAGATGTCGATCTGTAGTTTTTAGAATTTTTGTTTGTCTGTCTGTCTGTTTGTGTCTGTCGGGGAACGTATCACGAGAAAACCACTGAACAGATTTTGATGAAATTTTGTATGATGACAGCTGGTTATGCGGGTCAACATATAGGATACTTTTTACTGCGGGAAAATATCTCAGCTCTGAGAAATCTATACTAACCGTTAAAACGTACCTAGAGACGAACGTGAGCGGAGCTAGGGCGAGTCGCTAGTTTATTAAAAGCAATTAAAAATTTAACAATTTTTCCTAAGATATTGGCTAGAATAGTGGACTATGGCCTGATCCCCCTCGCATTGAAGGGAGGCCCGTGCCCAGCAGTGGGACATCAAAAAGGGCTGAAGACATACATACATACATATATAAGAGGAAAAGAATCTAAAAGCATGACATGTTTTCATTTTCAACAGTTTATTTATTAACAATGAAATATATAGAATCCACAAGACCCAATAGACAATATAACAAAATAGTTTAGAAAGTCCACGTATATTTTTAAGCGAAAGAATTCTCGAAAGCTCTTTTGAAAAGCATCTCAAAGCAGTTTAGGGTTAGTGCCCCAATTTTGGCGTGTATTCTATCCGAATGGAGTATAAAACAAATCTGTCTTCGTAGCGTTTAGCTCCTATTTCCATCCACTTCCCGGTTATTTCCCATTCTATGTTTGGTTTAAGTTAATACAGTAGTAAGTGAAGTAGTAAATGAGGACGATATTTACATTAAGAGATCTCAAACTATGGAATAATATAGATAGTGCCATAGAGCTAAGCATGAAGCCGAACAATAGTGTTTTAAAATAATACATTGTTTTATAACAGAATACAAATATTAATAAAATATTTATTATTGTGATAGTGAAATAAATATTACTAAATAAAAATGGTTTATGAATTTTATTATAATAAAGAAAAAAAAAATAGGCAAGGACATAGAGTGCATCTTGGGACCGGATATACATATAGCCTACCCTTGAACTCCGTTCCATATATACGCGAGCAAAGCCACGCGCAAAAACAAGTATTCTAAAAAAATCAAACCGGCTATCTAACACAGTTTAGAATAACCCTTAAAGATAGAATAGCCATATTTTCCCTTATTTCGTGGTTGCGGCCATAAAATATCACGTAGACTATTCCTGGACTAGATTGAACCTGTGACAAACTACAGGATTTGCTTGGTGCACAGTTTCACAGGTGCATTCCATCATTTCAACTTAGCCTAAAATTTGCTTCCTTAGATAAGTAATGCATTTTTAAATATGCGGTCATACACCCCCAGAAGATGGAGTGGCATTTCATTTGACTCTATACATCTTCTGCAGATTTGTTATACAGCCTCAGGTTAAGCATGTACTTGTTTAAGCAGCAATATTCTCTAAGGGTCCTTATCGATAAGCGTAGAATAAATATAAGTGAAGGCTTCATAATAATATACTAATTTCGACGTACAAACTCTTAGACAAATCTGAAAAACACTATCATAAAATAAATCGCTATCTCTTATGCTTTACGCCATATGTCCTTTTTACATTGTTATCGCTCAGCAAAACGTGAGCCGCTTGTATCGTCTTCACTATCTTTCTACCTGAAAGCTTTATATGATCGAAATCTTTGTATTGAAACTACGTGAATTGTTTCGTGTTATTCCTGCCTTTGTGTAGTCAATGTTAGGAGTAAATAGTTATTTTTTAACTATAGTATATTAGCAGTAACCGCGACATTGCTTGCGTTCTAACTACCGATCGCTATCAAACTTCACAGTAGCACTCGCTGGGCTAAACTGAAGATTGATTGACAATTTCATCAAAATCGCTCCAGTCATTTTAGAGTCCATAGGCAACATACATACATACATACACACGTTTATTTTTATTTATATAGATGTTAAAGGAAATATTCACAGCATTTCTTTAACAGCCTTAGAAAATTTTGAGGTGTTTCTCTGATATTGTTGTAATGAGTAATTTTCTCAATCTGGATGTGGATCTCTTATAAATTACAGAATTTAAATGAAACTAAGTGAATAATTCCCCCTTGTATTGAGGGGTGGCTCGTACCCAGCAGTGGGACGTTATAAAGTGCTGAATTGCAAGTGGACAAATGAAATAGTATTAATATAAAAGATCTAATAAATGAAAAAAGATTATATTTTTATAAGGATATGTTAATGAAAACTAGCTTTTTGTTTTTTATGTATTTTATGGCATGATGTTAGACTTTATAAACATTCGCAACAAATAGAATATAAAATGCAAAAAAAAACTTCTTCAAAACGTGTAGTTCCAGAGGTACATGCGTTCAAACAAACAAAAAAAATCATTAGCTTTATAATATGAATATAGATGTACATTTTGGTGGAAAAATTATAAAAGTGAGCTTATAAGAGAACTTTTATCCTAAAAATAGCATCTCACTTCTAACTTGGACCACTCACACTTTTGAAGTTGAGATATCCCGTACCGACATATATTCCCTTTCGCATTCCTTATGCACTAGCACTTATGTGACTATCGCATACTTTTGTGTACCAAAAAGATCCTGCTTTGTAAATGTAATATTACCTTTGACATTTTTAAAAGCTTACTTTAGATTTCGAAGAAATATTTGAATAATAGAGAGTATTATGGACGATATGTATGGCTCAGTTTACAGTGACCCTACTTGCTGTGCTAGCAGTCGCAGGTTCGAGTCCCGCTAAGGGCATTCATTTGTGTAATGAGCACAAATGTTTGTACTGCAGTTATGAGTGTTTATATTTATAATATGTATATATTTAAAAAGTTAGTTATATATGTGTAGTGTATCAACTATCTGGTATCCATAACACAGGCCTCGTAGCTTACTATTGAACTAGATGGTGTTGTGTGTTAATGTCCCAACATATATTTATTTATTATATGTACACTAGTGACTCACCCTTACTCCGCTCGAGTTCGTCCCTAGTTACATTTTAACGTTTAGTATTGATATCTTACAGATGAGATATTTTCCTGCAGTAAAAAGTATCCTATATATTGACCCGGATAACCAGCTATCATCATGGTAATCACGCAAGTGATGCCGCGGGCAACAACTAGTATTATACTCTAGAAGTCGATGTTCTCATCAATTTGCTAAAGGAATAAAGGACTCATCCGAGCACAGCAAGCTCAAGTCACTTGTAAAATATAAAAATATTTATTCAATATATCCTTAGAGAAACAATAACCTTTTAAAAGCGGTAACACAAAAACAAAGTATTGAGATCAAAGCAAGAGAGACAGCTCGAACTGTTTCCATTCCGCGCTATTAAACGCGTCTTTGCTGTTACGTACATACGGTTATCTCGTTATATTACTCTATGTATACATATTTATTCTAAACGGAATGATTTAAAACTACAAATTGACCCAATTTCAATACATGGTGTTTTTTACGGGGGAAAAACTACATGTAAATTAAAAAGTATTTTTTTATATATGTATGTATATTATGTATGTATGTATGTATGTACATCTTTACTAATATTATATGTAGGTACGAATGTTTGTTTGTTAGTTAGTAAGAGTAATAGACTTCTTTTTGACCAACTTCAAAATCGCACTCATTGCGAAATATATTTGCCAATTATGATTGGGTTTTCATAATGTTTAAACTATAGAATATCTCAATGTAATATTTCAATAAAAATTTTTAATCTTCAGAGAAGTTTTTAGCTGAATTCAGCCTTTTTTACCATCCCATTGCTGGGCACGGGCCTCCCTTCAATACGAGAGGGATCAGGCCATAGTTCACCACGCTGGCCAAGTGCTGGTTGGCGTATTTCACATGTCTTTCGAAAACTTGCTAGGTTCTCTCAGACAAGCAGCTTTCCCCTCGATGTTTTTCTTCACCGTAAGGCAAGTGGTAATCATATTAGAAATGATTCGCACATGAAAATATTAGAGGTGCGAGACCCGGGATTTGAACCCACTTCTCTCGGTTCCTCAAGCGAACGCGTTACCACTGGACTGGACCACTGAGTTTTTAGTTAAAAGTTATAAATTATCATGGTATATCAGGTGTTCTAGCTAATGTATCACAATAATGTACTGTCCTGTACTGTAATTTACTAAGAAGTGAAACAATGACGATAAGTTTGGCTCAATTTGTCTGAATCTACTTGCTGTGCCAGCGGTCGCGGGTTCGAGTCCCACTGGCATTCATTTGTGTGATGAGCACGAATGTTTTTAATCCAGTCAAGAGTATATTTATAATATGTATGTATTTAAAGTTAAATATGTGTTGTGTATCAACTATCTGGTATTCATAACACAAGCCTTGTAGCTTGCCATGGAACTAGATGGTGCTGTGTGTTAATAATGTCCCAACATATTTCTTTATTTAAATAGCGCTTATTCATATACATACAGGGTATAAAAAATCCATTTCAACATATTTCATAATATATTATGTTACACAAAAACCACGCAGCGTGGCTAAGTAACTTAAAGTATAATTATAAAGGCGCTAGCAGTATGTCCCATGGAGACAACGGCGTGCCGTCGCATTCAACCGTGCATAATATTCATACGTGAACCGAGTTATGTTGTACCACGCTTAATGAGAGCTCCGACCTACACTCTATGAATTTTGAGAGAAAAACCTTAAAAAAACACCATAGGTCGAGAATAAGTCTAAAACACTCTATGTAGAGTTAATTTTTGTCAAAAAAAAAAAAAAACACCGACTCTAAAATTACTTTTTAAATAATTATTTTAAGTAAAGTTTACATATTTAAGATCTTTTTGTAAATATTGCCTGAAATAAATGATTAAATTAAATTAAAAAATTTAACAACAGACGTGGCCAAACAACTCGGACTTCCCCAGCGTGGGCTATTACCTGATTTCATCGTATTGAAGGAAGGCTCATGCCCAGCTGTGGGACGTTATAGAGAGTTGAATGCACTATAGGGGTATCTCAGAATAGATAAATAAGCGATTGATAACAGTTAACGCACACATTGAGTAATACACCTACAAAAAATACAAATGTGTTAACCTCTTCTATAAAAGTCGGTAGAAAAAATATATTGACTTCAGCTACAAAATTTCTTCTTAGAATTTATATAGGACACACTCAAATCTAATCAATTATTAAAAAAAAATTAGAAACTTTTTGATCTCTGGTATAATAATTATTACAATTAAAGCCCCTTGTTTATAATATTAAAAAAAAAAATTGACCCAACCTGGAATAGAAGTAACACTCGGGCTCATTTACATTATTCCTATGAAACAGATAAAATATCAATACCATTAATAAATCAGATATTCTAATATCGATAATTAATCGATAAAATTAGCTTTGTTGGAGTCTATCTTTATACGTAACAACTACGTATATGCGTACTGATAACAAAATAATTAAATTATGTAATTTGTATTTCCATATACTATGACAGAATTAATGGCTAAAATTGTTATATTACGTTTAGAAATTATTAGTTATATGGTGGTGTTATTGCAGTTTGGCACTTTTATTGTTAACTAGTGACTCACCCTCGCTCCGCTCGGGTTCGTCCCTTCTACTACGTTTTAAAGTTTAGTCTTCTTAGTAAGACTTCTCAGAGATGAGATATTTTTCCCCAGTAAAAATTATCCTATATGTTGACCCGGGTAACCAGCTATCATCATACCAAATTTCATCATAATCCCTGCAGTGGTTTTTCCGTGATGCGGTAACAGACAGACAAAAATTCTAAAAACTATAGATTCGGCCTCTGTATCGATATTAATGTCTATTTCAATAAGATTTTCCAAAAAATATTTAATGTACAGATTCGGCTTAGTTACAATTTTATTATATGTATAGATGTAGGGGATCGCGTGTTTGATTCCTTACTAACATGATGTGGTTAAACGTAACAAACAAATTGGTGAAAATTAACTATAGTAGAGACTTGAGACACGCTACGTACAAACGTACAAGTTTAACCTCATTATATTAGGGTTAAATACGTAAGACACGAGTAATAATACGTATTCCACTTATTTCAGGAGATTAAGATAATACTTATTTCAGGAGATAAGATCTCAGTTAGCTAAACGATAGTGATTTGATGATACGCTTGGCTCAGTTTGTAGTGAGCAGCAGTTGCACTTGCTGTGCCAGCGGTCGCGGGTTCAAATCCCGCTGGGGGCATTCATTTGTGTAAGGAGTATGAATGTTTGTACTCAAGTAGTGGGTGTTTGTATTTATAATATGTATGAATTTAAAATTATATAATGTGTAGTGTATCAACTATCTGGTATCCATAACACAGACATCGTAGCTTACAATGGAATTAGATGGTGCTACGTGTTTAATGTCCCAACATATTTATACCAGAAAAGTATTACAAAAAGTTAGATGGAAATAGAAAAATGCTGTTAAAATTTCCAAAATTCCACACTGTACATCACTGGAATGTTGAATGTTTCGAGTTTTACATCAAAAGGTACTATTTTGAACAGAAAAATCTGTACACGGGACAAAAATTGCCATGTCGACCAGTCGACCTTTCACACTGTCAAAGGCTTCAAGAACATTTAGTTACGAATGTAGGTTAAAAAGATTCTATGACTGGAATAATGTTATTTGGGTTTTCATTTTGGATGAGAGAATACTGAATGAAATTTTAAGTTTTTTACTTCTATACAAAACAAGACCAACCACACTCGTGTTAAATGAACAGATAACCTATGTGTAAGCCAGGAATTAATTTATCACTGAAAACATTAAAATCCATCGAAAAAACAAATATGTTCACGCATTTACAAACTTTCACAGTCATAATATTAGTATGATAAAGTATTAGTTTAAAAAAACTATTGCAATAGTAGTAAGTTGACTAGAGAATAGGGACTTACCCTCGCTTTGAGTACACCCCTAGGTGTCCTTTTTTTTATTTACGCCATAGCACTGCCTTTTGGCAAACTAACTAATAGTAGACTAACTCCAAGTCATGGCCTACATAAATATAAATATAATATAAATATGTTGAGACATTAACACACAATACCATCTAGTTGCATAGTAAGCTACGAGGCCTATGTTATGGATACCACATAATTGATACACTACACATATATAACGTTTAATATATATGTACATATTATAAATATAAATACCCATGACTGGAGTACAAACATTCATGCTCATCACACAAATGAATACCCCCAGCGCGACTCAAACCTGCGACCGCTGGCACTACAAGTAGGGTCACTGTAAACTGAGCTACACGTGTCGTCAAATAATATATGTTTACTTTTCATCCAAATCCCTGTAGCCTTTTTAGTTTGAAGTAACGTGTCAATTGACAAGTGACTAAGTAAAATTTCGAAACGAACTGAAAATCTCACGAGACAATAGATATAAACACCTTCAGCCTCCAAGTTAACCACCATGTTGGTCAAAAAGGTCCACTAAAATGAGGCTTGCAAAAGCAAAATATTAGAAGTTATAAATATTAACTTTGAACGCCTTTGTGAATAAATAAGCAATTGTACCTTATGTAGACTTGTTGCTTAATATATTTTATCAGGCGCTTTTCAAACTAGATACAATTGAATAAGATCACGGAAAATCAGACATGAATTTTGAATGTTACCTTTATTTCTTTACGTTTATTTACTGAACTATACAGTAAACTAATTAAACTGTTAAAATAAAATACTAAAATATATTATATTTTTTAATTGCGCGTCTTAAGTCTGTAAGACTGGTTAGTTTTAGAGGTCGTAAATTTGATTCCCGCTTGGGGCAAAAGTTTATGTGGTCTCAGTTTAATTAAGTTAAAGACACAGTGACTCAGCTTTAGCTGACGTAAAACGGATAGTTTAAATTAAGTTATTGGCATTAAGGTACAAACAGTTCATATCTTTCAACAATTTTTACAATTGATAAGATAACGATTCGCAATATAAAAATAAAAGCTTCCAAATATCTTATTTTTGGTATTATGAGTATTCTAATAACTTCTCCCTAAGCTTAATCTGAAGAGAACATTATATTTATAAGCGCCTGGATATAAAAATGATTGGGATTATTTTGTATAACAACAATATTCTTATTACTGATTTATTATACTGAAGGCTGTTTTTTTTTTTTTTTTTTTTTTTTTTTTTTTTTTATATTCGCTCGACAAGATGACTCCATGTCGCCTGATGGTAAGCAACAGTGGAGTCCAGGAATGAGATCGATCGGTTCCGGGACATGATCTCGATACCGATCAATCTCACCTCGTCGGCCCGCATAAATGCTTTTTCACGCTCCGTTTAAAAGACCCAGGATTGTAAGAAGAGGGAAACACGTGAGACGGTAATGAATTCCATTTCCTAATGGTGCGGCACAGGTAGGAGTTACCAAACCTTTTGGTACGAGATGGTATGCGTAGTACCGTGTGAGGATGGAATTTCCGACCAGCACGTGTGGTCTTGGAGAGGAAAGGAGAGGAGGGTATAAGATGGAAGAGCTCTTCAGAACACTCGCCGTAATATAGGCGGTAAAAAGCGGCTAGTGAAGCAACATCTCTACGCAGTTGCAGAGATTCGAGATATTGAGTAGCCTCAGCTTTATTAATTATGCGGACAGCACGGCGTTGAAGTCTATCAAGAGCGTCTAACAAGTACTTAGCGGAGCCATCCCAGAGGTGGGAGCAGTACTCAACGCATGAGCGCACTTGAGTCTTGTACAGAAGACATAGCTGCTCAGGCGAGAAGAACCGCTTCACCCTGTTTAGGACCCCGAGTTTACGTGAGGCTAACGAAATGACACTCTCGATATGGCTTTTTTGGTTCAGATCGCTACGGATGTTAACTCCGAGGATGTTGATGCTGCCCTGCATCATAAGGCGTGTGTTCTGAAGAGAGGGAAGACAAAGGAATGGAGATTTTTTTGCTGAGAACGCGCATACCTGCGTCTTCTTGGCATTGAACTCGACCAGGTTCTTTGAACCCCATTCTGAAACGCGGTACAAGACATCGTCGAGCTCATGGACAAGTTCAGTTCTCTTATTCTCGATCTCGGTTCGATTTGCGGCAGGATGGCCAAAGTATCGACCGTGAACAGTGCTATCATCTGCATAGCAATGAATATTACCCAGGGATAACATGTCATTGATATGCAGAAGAAAGAGTGTTGGTGATAGGATAGACCCCTGAGGCACACCAGCATTCACCTGCAGGAAGCTAGAAGCTTGTCCATCGCAGAGAACGCGAATACTGCGCTCATGGAGGAAGTCAGCCACCCAGTCGCACAACCGAGGAGGTAAACCGTAGGCCGGAAGCTTGGAAAGAAGGGAACGGTGCCATACCCTATCGAAAGCTTTCGAGATATCAAGGCTAACAGCCATCGATTCGCCATGCTTGTCCATAGCCTCGCCCCATAGATGCGTCATAAAAGCTAGAAGATCACCCGTCGAACGTTTTGGTCGAAAACCATATTGACGATCGTTGATAAGGGAGTGACCCTCTAGGTAGCGGACGAGTTGCGAGTTTATGATCCGCTCGAACACCTTACAGAGTACTGAGGTTATGGCTATGGGTCGATAGTTGGCAGGGTCAGATCGGTCACCTTTTTTAGGGATCGGTTGAACGTTCGCCACCTTCCAAGCCTTCGGCACAATCCCCGTAGAATAGGAGGTTCGGTACAGGCGCGTTAGCGCTGGAGCCAACTCTGCTGCACAATGTTTAATTACAATTGCTGGGATACCATCAGGACCACTCGCTTTCCGGATGTCGATCGACTGTAGTATTGCCCGTACATCACGCTGCCTAATTTGGATATCAGGCATTGTTGTGCCGCAATTGGGTATAGTGGGAGGTTGGGCTCCACAGTCGTCGAGATGGGAATGGGCCGCAAAAAGAGAGGCCAATAGGTTCGCTTTTTCCTGTGCGTCATGGGCTAGAGATCCATCAGGATATCGAAGCGGGGGCAGCGAAGGCTGGCAGAAGTTGCGTTGCACGGCTTTGGTTAGTCGCCAGTAGCTACGGCTTCCCGTAGGGTGCGAAAGAAGTTCTTGACCAAATCGTGCTACGCGCTGAGTATCTGCTCTAATGTAAGCCCTCTTGCATGCTTTGGTAGCCGCATTATAAGCAGTTTTGAGAGACTTGACATTGGGATCACGAAGGGAGCGGGCCCTTGTCCAAGCATGATAAGCCGATTGTTTCTGCTCTACTGCATCGGTACATTCGCGGTTGAACCAAGGGCGGACTCTACTCCCGCCGACAACATCACTGAAGGGGATATAATATTCCATTCCCAACAGTATTTCGTTAGCGATGGCGAGTGCACTCTCGGACGGATCTCTCTCACCAAAACAGCGTGACGACCAAGGGACAGACGCAAAAAAATCACGTAAGCCATCCCAATCTGCTGATGAGTAGTGCCATAACCGACGCTTCACCTCCACAGGACGTGGGGGAGCGACATATGGCACGGTAGCACTAACTAGACAGTGGTCAGAGGAGCCCAAAGGCGCTCCGACCTTCACGTTGTATCTAGTTGGGTCATTTGTCAGCAGAAGGTCTAGTAAGGCAGGCGCTTGACCGACAATGTCAGGTATCCTGGTGGGCTGGAGTACCAGCTGTGTCAGGTCGTGCGTAAGAGCAAAGGCGTGAGCAGTTCGTCCCGCGTGGTCAGTTTTTGAGGAACCCAACCAAGTCTCATGATGAGCATTAAAATCCCCCAGAAACACCAATTCCGCATTCGGGAACTGCTCCTGCGCATCATCTGCCGCCTGACTAAGATAATCGAAGAGTCGAGTTGTCTCATTATCACCAGTGTGGGAACGGTAAAGGCACGCGTATACACAATTAATGGGACCTTGATCAACGTGTACCCATAGGACAGAAAAGGAGGGGTCTTCTAAACAGCGCAATCGGCGACAACAGAGATCCCCCCCAACATACAGGCATACTCCAGCTTTTCCGACAAAATTTTCCTCTAGGATGTAGCCGGGATACTGTAGGTATGACATGTCTGCGGGGGGAAGTATCTGAGTCTCCGTTAGGAAAAGCATTGCAGGTCTTACGGTCTCAAGGTGCTGATGTACGGCATTGAGGTTGGAATGGAGCCCGCGGATGTTGGCGAACTCAACCCCAAATGACGTTTTTATGTGGGAGGGTTTAGAAGTTGCCGCTGTAAAACCTGAATGTGGAATTTGCGCTGTCATAATAGGACGGAGAGGGTAGGAAAAAAAAAACGGAGCATAAAAAAAGCGGTAAGATGTTGTAGCAGAAAAGGACAAAATGGTGGCTAGTCACTATACAGTGCATGCAATGACACAAGCCGGTCCGACGGACGGAAGGACTCCCGTACCCCCCCGGAAGTAGTCGCCGGGTCCCACATCCGGTCACCATCCGGCACGACGAGCTACTCCAAGATTATGCGCGGCCTGGTGGGGCAGCCTCCTGGAATGGTTAGTCCCAATCGGGCCCCTGTACTATGCCGCGGGCGGCCAGCGGCACCACCGTTTCTACAGGTCTCCCTGGCCGGCGGGCCGACTGATGCCATTTAGAACATGCTTTCTAGCCTTAATGGTCCCTCACTCGCTACAAAATCCCACCCACTTGCCGGCTATACAGCGCTGACTCCGGAACGCGATCCGACATACGCCGGATCACTGTGGCGGATGTTTTGCAACTGCACGGTGGTACCAACCCGGTCGATTTACATCTACCACCAGTATATGTTTTGTGAAATGAAGAGATTACGAAGAGTATGTACATCGCTCTTCTTTTATATATTAAAAATATAAAAAAAATAAAAATATTAAAAATGAACTGTTGTTCGTCGGTTCGGTAAACGTATCACTTGATAACGGCTAGACCAATTTGGCTAATTTTATTTAAAATGTTGTTCAAGTAAGGTTTTTAGGTAAGAGATTGGACGCCGTGGTCGAAATTGATCGGGAGGACATTATTGTATCGACGTATTCTCATACAACGCATGCAAAACCAAGGGTATAAACTATGAAGCAAACCTCTGTGCCCTCTCTAAAGCGCGAAATGATAAACATACATACATCCATATTAATATTATAAATGTGAAAGTATAGATGTTTGGATGACTGAATGGATCTGGATGAAATTTGGCACAGAGACAGATTATAGTCTGGAACAACACATATGCTACGTTTTATCCCGGAAAAATGTATGGTTCCCGTGGGATAGGTTTGTTTTTGTTTTCCACGAGGCGAACCAGAGCGAAGCAAAGGCGAGCCTCTAGTACACAATGATTAAATAAAACTCAAATTATCCCATGATATGTATTGAATTTGTAACACATTCGTACTACATTTCAAATATCCCATTAGATAAATGGAAGGAAATATATCGCCGGAAATAAAACAGCGGGATGGTAGCGGGGTTGAATACAGGAAAACTCTCTAATCCCGGTGAATTCCTTACTTGCTATATATATAATACGCAATATTTGTTTCACTTTCAAGTAGATACTCGTTGAATTTTATACTTTTTCTAGAAAATAACATTATGTACGTGGGTCGTTCTTCTTTTTTAGTGACAATTATCTGTCACTCATCTCATTTTGTGTCATATTAGAGCATAGATTATTATATATTCATTGTTTGAATTTACATCCTCATCGCTTTATACCTTTTAATACTAAATAATGTTTAATTTTCTGTAGCCAATATTTTTTTTTGCATGTGTTTATTTTTCATTAAATACCGTGACAGAGTAGTAATTCATAATGATGTCCTACCGAAAAGAAACCACTCTGTCACAGTGTTTTCTCGAAAATAGCCACAAAACAAACAACATTACGGGCATGAAAACAAAGATTAAATGATCCAAATGAAAATTAAATGCATTTGCAAAAAAATATCTAACACTGAAATAAAAATATTGTTACTTGAAAAACTCGAAAAACTGAGAAACATCAATTCATTGTCACAAAAAGTATATAAAATTATAAAATTATATTATTGAAATATACGTGTATATTTTAAAACAGTATTTTTCTTATTAAAATTGATGCAATAAGTTAAAGTTTTGCATTGAGTTTGAAGTATCATAGTCTTTTTTACACCGAATTTATATTCCAAACGAGTTAGCTTACCGTTGTTCGGTACGAGTATATTCTTAGTTTAAAGTCTTGCCTAAGCTTTAAAAATACAAAAGAAAACGTCTATATTTCGAGTTATGTCGATACATTCAATACATTTACATATGTATAATAATTTTCATACTTTCATTCGGTTTCATTTTTTTTTATTTATAAATATCCCCTATATAATTATGTGTATAAAGCATATATCCCGATCCTAAGCAGTTTTAATTATTAATTTTATAATTCCATAGCAAATTAAGAAAGGGTATTGATAAACAGACAGACGGACAACGAAGTACTCTTATAAGGGTTCTTTTTTTCCTTTTGAAGAACGGAACCATAAAAAAATTTGGCTCCACATTGGATTTTGCGACTCTATATAACGAGCTGTTACTACGCCTACAGAAATCAAGTCTAATATTTTATATCATACTAAGTACAATCTGCTACTTATATCGCTTATAAATTACTTATTATTCTATTTATTACACAACTAGCGATTCACGTTTTGACGTTTAGTATAGATTTCTCTGAGGTGAGGTATTTTATACCATATCCAGGATAACCCGCTATCATCATACCGAATTTCATCTGTCCAGTGGTTTTCGTGATGCGTTCCCAGACAGACAGACAGACAGACAAACATTCTAAAAACCATAGGTTCGGCCTCTGTATCGATAATATTGACTATTTCAATAAGATTTTCCAAAAAAATATTCAATGTACAGGTTCAACTGTTACAATTTTACTATATGTAGATATAGATATTACACAATATCGTTAAAAAAACCTCTATTTCTATCAAAACCTATATATATATATATATATATATATATATATATATATATATATATGTAAGAGACTGCGTAACTCAAACGGTGTACATATAACATTGAAATACTAACATATCTACAGCAATTGAACACTAAACAATTATATATAGAAAATATGTGAATTGAATAGATCAATTAACAAGTAGTTCCAATAATTTATAATTCAAAGCTTTGATTAGGCGCTATGTTAGAGCCACATTACGTCTACATTCCGTCGGTGCACGCTTATCGACTAATTGATCGGCTGCCATCAGTACACCTGATTACCTTATATCGATGTCGATAAGCGTTTCTGATTCTAACGGTCTACAGTTGTAAATTTAGTTGATGTTATAGTACAGATATAAAAAAAAGCCTTAATTATTATCGGTCTATAGTTGTAAATTTGGTTGATGTTATATGAATGATAAAAAACCTTAATTATTATTCAGTTTTAGAATATATTTAATTAATAGTATATATATATATATATATATATATATATATATATATACTAACATATCTACAGCAATTGAATACTAAACAATTATATATAGAAAATATGTGAATTGAATAGATCAATTAACAAGTAGTTCCAATAATTTATAATTCAAAGCTTTGATTAGGCGCTATGTTAGAGCCACATTACGTCTACATTCCGTCGGTGCACGCTTATCGACTAATTGATCGGTTGCCATCAGTACACCTGATTACCTTATATCGATGTCGATAAGCGTTTCTGCTTCTAACGGTCTACAGTTGTAAATTTAGTTGATGTTATAGTACAGATATAAAAAAAAGCCTTAATTATTATCGGTCTATAGTTGTAAATTTGGTTGATGTTATATGAATGATAAAAAACCTTAATTATTATTCAGTTTTAGAATATATTTAATTAATAGTATATATATATATATATATATATATATATATATATATATATATATATATATAGAACATTTAAATTTCGCACACGTATTCCTCATATGACGAAGGCATTCACTAAGGAAGAATTTTTCAAAATTCAACCCCCAAGCGGGTGAAATAGGGGAAAGTTTGTATGAAACTTTTTATTCCTTGGACATATTTGCATAAAATTTCGTATTTTTCGTAGTTTGATCGCGAGCGAAGCCACGGGTTTTGCTAGTAGTAATATAAACTTCATGATATTATAAATATGTTGGGACATTAACACACAGCACCATCTACTTCCATGGTAAGCTACGAGGCCTGTGTTATAAATATCAAATAATTGATACACTACACATATATAACTTTAAGTACATAAATATTATAAATTCAAACACCCATAACTGGAGTACAAACATTCGTGCTCATCACACAAATGAATGCCCCCAGCGGGACTCGAACCCGCGACCGCTGGCACAGCGAGTAGGGTCACTACAAACTGAGCCAAATGTGTCGACTAAATATATTATATGTGTATAAGTGTTAAATATTATGTTGAAATAAGTACCGGTAAGCGGTGTACCATTTGGGTTTGTCCTGGTACTTCCCTGATAGAAGAGTGGATCATGGGAGCAATTTCTTGGTTACTTTTCAAACCGGTGAGTCCCACAACCACCTGTATGTATACAGGTGGTATGTGTAAATGTATTTTTGAACGTTAAAAAAAAAGGTCAGCACCTTTCCCTATTTGAAGTCAGCCAGTATGTTTAACAATATCATGATAAAACAACTTTTATAAGAAAATCTACGTAAAACTTTCCACGATGAAAAATAGTCGATAACGATAATTTTAATACAACACTATTAACACGTTATTTTGCAAATATCGATATCGATACATCACTAGCTAAGATTTAGTTATCCCATTAATATGGCATGAAAGGGTAGAAATTGTATAGAACCGCGTTATTAACTCAGGTCTTATCGCCCCATTAATTAGAAACGCGATAATATTTATTTTCCATCTTAGCATAGAAAGATTAGATGAAAAAGTTAAGCATAATTTAAATTGCTAAACTATACATTTCTTTGAGGCACTACAATTTTTAACTAAAAACTAATGTTATAAATGTGAAAGAGTGTTTGTTTGTTAGTATGTTTGTTTGTTTCAAGCTTTACTAAAGCGAGGGATTGATATTATTTTAATACCGAGATAGTTGGATGGCTGGAGAGCGATATAAGCTATTTCTTGCATTAGAAAAATATATCATTCCGATGGGAAACTCAAAAAAAGTGTTTACAATATAAGTTATACACAAGGAATTTCTACTAATATTTGTTTTTTGTATAGATATAATCATGGACCTCAATACATATAAATATGTTAAAAGGGAAATCCAACTGATTGACTGATTGACAACGGAATTTCAAAAAAAACACCTATTACTCGTAATAAGATAATGTTTGGTAAAATTAGTTTGTCTAAAATCCCAATAATTATCTTCAATTAAAGCATAAAGCACTATACAAATAAACTGTACCTGTAGAGCCTAACTTTCTTAATCTTTAAAAATTTTCAACTTTAAAAAAATCTTTACATAGTTAGAGTTGTTGTATGGAGCATTATTTATTTAGTATTTTACAAAGTTACAAAAAAAAGTTATAAAATCCTTCATTTCGCCTTCTAGGTCTTTAATAAAATATGACTTACTTAAGCCTAAGATCTTGCGATCTGTATTATAGTCCTCGTGAGATGTTTTGTCAACAGCCATGTCTATCCCAACTTCGACCGTATCTGGGCTACATTGTTTCAAAATTTACTCCTCTAGGGACCGACCCGAGACTGGATTTAGAAAATAATATTTCGTGCCACTAAAATCTCGCTATCTTAAGTGTGTCTGTAGAAAAAGTTACTGGTCCTTTATTTTATATAATAACTAGATTCGAGGGGCTATTTATGTATAAGATTCTTATACATAAAGCGTGTATATCTTTATTTATAAGAAAACTTGTGATTTACCCTTGTTTCGCTAGGTACGTTTAAAATAGATAAAAAAATTATTATGGTAAGAGTAATTTATGTAGCTGGTTACCCATATAAACTTTAAATCCCTATTTCAACGCCTTACTTTTATTCTCACGACAAAAAGTAGCTTATATGCTTTTCCAAGGTCCCATCGATCTCTATACCAAAATTCATTGAAATCAAAATTGGTTCAGCGGTTTGGCCGTGAAAACGTAACAGACAGACATTCAATTTATAATATAAGTATGAATTCACAATAATATTTAAATATTGTAAAAAGTTGTAAACTCATTACTCAACCAATTTACATAAAAAAAACTTTTTTAAATTAATATCATACATATGGGATATTTGAAAAATTACTAATACCTTGCTTAATATTGTTATCTCATTAAATTTTTATCAACTTTTTCTCGCGTCTCGCCTAATTTAAATATAATTACTTCACTCGTAAGGGTCTTAGAGTGATTGTAGATAGCATATACCTATAGTTTCAATATTAAATTAAAAAAAATAGTCTGGTTCAGAGATAAGCGCGTTCAAACAAAAAGAACAAAACCTTTAACTTCATTATTATTAGTTTAAGATACTACCGAATCTCATGCTTCGCTTCAATTCGTCTCTAGGTTAATTCCCCACACAAATATTTCATCCCCATTTTCACTCCTTTAAGGGATGATTTCTGAGATTAAAAAGTATTCTACGTCTTTCCCAGGGTCTCAAACTATCTTATTACCAAATTTCATCTAAATCGGTTAAGAAGATTCAGAGATTACCCCCTACAACCTCACAAACTTTACCTCTATATAACATTAGTATAGATATGTATATAACACTCTATATAATATAAGTATAATATCGTCAATATAAACTCCCATTTACAGAACTATAGGGATACTAAAGGAGTGTTCATATGTAAAATAAAACGTACATAGCATCAAAAGGCTGTAACTCACTGGGAACGCGACTACATTCGCACCATTGCGAAAATTCGTCGGGATTATAAAGGATTTACGGGCAATTTATTCTGGATGGAGTCCATCGGTGATTTAGTGGGGGGTGAAATTGGTGCATAAGTTAGGAGAGAGCAGTGGACATTCCAGTGTATTCAGATCGCGAATACTCTTCTTATTGGATTGACCAGTTATTATTTATCCTTTATACGCGTATATATTGATACTAGCAGTACTCGCGGTTTCGCTTGCGGCCAAACTACCGATATAAACATCAGTTTTACAATAATGTATGGAAGTCTGCTTGGTTTGTTAACATTTATGGTTACTGCTCCGCTCCCTTGGGTAGTAGCATGGTAGATATATAGCCTTCCTCAATATACGGGTTATTTAATGCAAAAAGAATTTTTCAAATCGAATTAGTACTTACTGAGATTATCGCGTTCAAAGAAACAAATAAACAAAGTATCTTTATAATATTAGTATAGATTGAAAAATATGTTCATTCGGCCACTTTTCCTTGGCTATGTATAGAATTTAACTCGCACAAAGTTAATATATGAAACTAGCGAGTATAGGTAGGTCGAGATAGGTACGTTTTAACGGTTAGTATGAAGTGTAAATCTTTGAATTTCTCGGTTTTTCTGTACTATAATATGCATGTATTATACATATAAACCTTCCTCTTAAATCACTCTATCTATTAAAAAAACCGCATCAAAATATGTTGCGTAGTTTTAAAGATCTAAGCATACATAGGGACAGACAGGCAGCGGGAAGCGACTTTGTTTTATACTATGTAGGATGACTATTAACATGATGCTTGTAAATGTGAAGTTCAAATTACAGAGTATTAATAATAAATAACTGCTTTACGATGCAAGCATAGGTTAAGTATAGGTGTTTACGCACTCTAAGTAGACATTTTATAAAAATTATGTCTTCCTGACTAATTTCGGTCACGTCGGTTCATCTCATTGAGACTAACTAACTAAGTCACTATAAATTTCTTACACTCTCAAACTCTGGTGGGATGAAAATTTCATACAACCGATAAGAGAATAGGCGCAGGACCGTTGGCTTAACATGCTCTGCCTTAGGACTGGAGTGAGATACCGCCAACTTCCAAGCAAAATTACTTTATAGTAAAACTCAATAACTATACTTGGCCCGAACCGGGACACGAAACCGGGAACCAGGATCCTCCCGATCTGCATACATACTAGCCACTAGACCAAAGCACTTGTGTAGACATATTATATTATGAATGTATCTACAAAACTTGCGTTTTCCCAAAATAGCTCTTAAACTTATAAAATTTTAAAAATTATTGAAGAAAAAAGCAAGTTAAAACAAGTACGTAAACTACATAAAGTAAGTAAAAACATTTCCTGACGTAACATCCAAACCGCAGAGGAGCTTAAGTGGTCACCCGATGCTGGGTCTAATGACAAAGTGTTTGCAGCTAATAGTGTGACGTACGGTTGGGAAGAACTGGCTTGAAGTGCCATGGGTTTTGTTAGTTCAAGATCTTTGAGATGAAAATGTTAAATTGGGCTACTTTATAATATAGTAATATTATAAAGTAGCGAAGAGCGAAGCCGCAGGTTCTGCTAGTAAGCAGAACCTGCGCCTTCGCTCGCGCTAAAACTACAAAAGCAAAACTCTGAAAAGATAGATTTTAAACAAAATTTCATCCCTAATTTAACCCCCTTATTAGAATGTCGAAGAATGCTAAAATACGTATTTATTTAATTGTAATGAAGAACATTAATACCAAATTTCAAGTAATTCTGATCATAAATATTTTTTTGGTTTGTATTATAACGTGTTTTCCCGTGGGAATGAGATATTCTACCGCGGTAAAAAGTACCCTATGTCACTCTCCAGCCCTTTAACTATCTCTATACAAAAAATCACGCCAATTCGTCACTTTGCTTCGACATGAAAAAAGGACAAACAAACACACTTTTACATTTATAATATTAAAGTATGGATATGGATTTTTCTGTGTTATTTGAAGTTAAAATGTTTTATTTACTGTATATAAAGTTTGAAAAGGAATGAGACCAATAATACCTAACACTTTTTGTATTTTTCAATCTACAGAAGATTAATGGTGGATTCTTTAAAATATGATCGTTTGAACATAACTAATTATGAACAAATTAACAAAAAATTCTAAATATAGATAATAATTGGTTGACAAGCGACGAAGCTATCGCATAACACACAAAAAGTTCTTTTTAAAGTCGATCAAATATTCTTTATCAAAACTAAAGGAACTATTATAGATAAAATAATGAGATAAACTAAATTTTCAAAGGTGAACCTTCACCCAAATCTTTCATGTCACCTTCACATCGGTCACTGATAGTTAGAGTAGGGTTTCGTGTCTCCGATCCCGTACAATCACTTCGGTAGAGGGTCTACTATTCATCACTTTTGTACAGTTGCGATTTATCAAGCGCACTTGTTAATACTTAACTGTTCCGATTTGTGATGGAGCTCTTAGATATTTATAGTTTAAAAGAAATCTATACAGATAAATAAAATTGAGTTGTCTGTTTGTAATGTCAAAATAACAGCTTTATACTAAATGCATATGGAATTAAATACGGTACTTATAAGAAAAACACAATTTTTAAATTTTTGTCTGTCTGTCTGTTTGTTATGTTCCGGCTAATCTCCGAAACAGCTAGACCAAATTTAACGGGACTTTCACTGGCAGATAGCTGATATTATAAGGAATAACTTAAGTTACTTTTATTTTAGAAAAAAAATTAGGATTTTGCTCAAAAAAATTAAAACGTACCTAGTGGCGCACCTGAGCGAAGCGAGGCGAAGTCGCTAGTATAACATATATTTCCTTCCCTATTGAAGTTGGGATGTTTTTATGTAATTATAATAATTATTAAAAAAATGTTCAGAATTAAAATCAACAAATATTGTAAGGTGCCATTTTTTGAATTTTTAAAATCATTTTTGTAAATTGTGGATAGGCACTGTCTGTAACAAGTATATAACGCCTTTGAGACGTCTCAAAGCTTAAGTCTCTCCCATGACCATGATTGTCGTAAAGCATTCGAAACGTTGGGAACCAAAAATCAAAATAAATCCGCGAAATAATCCGAAAAGATAGTTATATTTAAAATGTCAAATATTCGAGTAAATATAAGAAAGTATCATTTACTGAAAAGTATAGGTTATTTGCTTATAATCGAAAATTTACATACGCATACAAATACGCCCAATATAATACGAAAGTTAATGTTTGTAATTTATTCACGCTATAAACGGCTTAACAAGTTGGAGTGAAACTCGGAATGGAGATAGATTAAATCTTTGAATAACAGACACGCTTTTTATCAACGCACTACATAAGCTGAGCTGTAGGTAAAACTAATTGTGAATTAAAAAAAAGCTATTACGTATAAATTGGATTTTTTTACGATAAAAGTGATGCATCACTGGTTGTATAAGAAAATCTTTGTTCGCAATCCTTTCAATGCTCGGAAATCCGTTTCGAAGATTAAGAAGTCAGAGAAAACTCGCTTCCCGCTTTTGTTTTACTATCACGCTTAGGGTTGTTACCATAATGCATTATATACGTATAGTAGACCATTTTTTTTTGTTTACACCTAAAGTGTCTGCTTAGTTTTCATAGCTAAGCGGCTAAATCTCATTTCCCATTAAAAAAAAATAGTTTGTGTTGCGTTTTTAATTTCCTGTTTGATTGTGTTTATTATTAATAGCTGGAAAATTCTTGACTTCATATAATAATATCCTCTAGACCGATTTCGGCCACGGCGGTGTAACTCACTGAGACTAGCCAGATGCGCAGGAGATATTATAGTGCACAAGTGTACTCGCAGACACAAGTGCACTCTCTACGCCTTTAATTCTCAAAGTTCGATGGGACGATATTTTGACATGAACGGTGAGAGTTAAGACGCAGGATAGACGGTTTTATGTGCTCTCCGAGACACGGGGGTGCAACATCGCCAATTTTCCTACTCCAGCCTGTTACTGAGAATATCTTAACAGAAAATCTCAGTAATCAAACTTGGACCGACCCGGGAGTTGAAGCCAGAACCGCATCTGCAGCCGTACACGCTAACAACTAGACCACCGAGGCAGTTGAAAGTTGGATTACATATAGGCTACTTTTTATCGACTTACCAGGCAAGCGGGGCTATGGGTAAAAACTAGTTCAGTTTTAAATCGAGCTTATCTGATTATGAAAATAAAGATGCTTAGAGAAATACTTGAATAAATACATACCTACTTCTAAAACTTTTTAAGTTTAACCTCAAATTCGTCTTGATGAGTCTCATATACTACAGTTGTAAAAAGCGTGTATTAGTTCCATAAATCTATATATAAATAGGCAAATACAAAACAGTTCAATACCTTTTTCTCCTCTGTTTGTCAATCGATTTTTTCTCTTCTTTTTTTTAAGCAGCTTCATTTTTGTTATGAATTTAAAAAAAAAAAGATTATGCTGAAACTTCGACCATTGGGTGCATACTAGTTAGGTATAATATATACATATAATAAAATTCTGAGTGAAATCTGTATGTTAAATATATTTTGAAAAATCTTATTGAAATAGTCATTATTATCGATACAGAGGCCCAATCTATAGCTTTTAGAATTTTTGTTTGTCTGTCTGTCTGTCTGTGACTGTATCACGAGGAAACCACTGGACAGATATCGATGGGTATGATGATAGCTGGGTCAACATATAGGATACTTTTTATTGCGGAAAAATATCTCATCTTAGAGAAATCTATATTAAACTTTTAAAATGTAAAAATATAAGGTAGTATAATAATATAAAATTTAAAATTATCATATTGTTTTATCAACTGAAACAAAACGTATTGTTCAGAATTAATCACAGTCAAAAAATTGTCGAAAAGTGCGATTGTATCCAGAAAACCGGTGAAATGTCCATTACGAACGAGAAATAAACACTTAAAAATGATAGCCCATTTGCTAGAGTTGCAAAAATCGATCAGTTAACAATGACGTTGAAATGAAATATGTATCGACAAACGTGTTTACTTTGCCTTGAAATATTTTTATTTTTTAAGTTTTGATTCGCAGTAATATCTATGTATTGCATATGAAATATTTATTTGTATGTACGACTTTATTTATATACATACTAGCGACTCACCCTTGCTTCGCTAGGGTTCGTCCCTAGGGACGTTTTAACGGTTAGTATGGAATAGACTATACATTATATGATATATAACCTATAGCCCTCCTCAATAAACGGGCTGTCTAATGCAAAAAGAATTTTTCAAATCGGATAAGTAGTACCTGAGATTAACGCGATCAAACAAACAAACAAACCAACAAACAAACTACCTCTTTATAATATTAGTATAAATATTAATCTGAAGCCAGAGTTTAAAAAATCTGGATGAATTAATATAAAATTTAATACACAGATAAGACTACGATATAGCAAGACATAAGCTACTTATATTAATTAATATTTGCCAAAAGGTAAAAGGCGCTGAGTATATAATATTATAGCGACTCACCCTCGCTTCGCTTCGGGTTCGTCCCTAGACAAAAAGACAAACGGGAATCGTACATTTTTTCGGGATAATATGTAGCCTAAAGCCTTCCTCGATAAATAGACTATCCAACACAAAAAGAATTTTTCAATTCCAACCAGTAGTTTCTGAGATTAGCGCGTTCAACCAAACAAACAAACAAACAAACTCTTCAGCTTTATATTATTATAGTATAGATTAATACAAAAAGTACCTAGAACGCAGTCGAGTGAAGTAAGTATAAGTCGCTAGTTTAAAATATAAATTAGTAAAGTTTCAGAAACCGGTTAATTTCCTTAGTCGTCGCCAACCCTAGTGTGAAAACGATCAATCAGTGCCGTCCGTCTGTAAGCGACGTTGCTGTGTAAGCATTATTTTAGCTGGTGCGATTTTATTTTCAAGGGTTTCTTGTAATTCATCTATTACATTTGACCAGTAGTCTTACTTTGTAAATTGAATATAAATGCTGAAAATTATTGAAAACTGAATCACCCTCGCTTCGCTTGGGTCTGTCTCTATGTTTCAATGGTTAGGTTAGGTTAGATAGATATCATCTCTCGCGGTAAAAAGTAGTCTATATCGCTCTTCAGCCCTCCAACTATCTCTACACAATCTGTCACACAAAAATCACCACAATCCGTCACTCTGTTTCAATATGAAAGAAAGACAAACAAACAAAAACAGTTTCACATTTATAATTAACGTATTAAGTATGCATATATGAAAATTATTCTTCAAAATAACATAATATTGCTCGTATCCAAGTATTTATTCGACTGTTAGTATAAAAGCTTTAGTAGAAAATCTATATAATGCATTCTTAGATTTCAGCAAAAAAATTCCTATTACAAAAAATCATTCTTCCTGTATTTAAACTATTACTTCGTTGTTGACATTTTAAAAATCATACGGTATTTGCCTTCAAAACTATACAATAACGTAACAAAAAATAGTTTTATTTAAAAAATACTTATTTCAATCTATACTATTATAAAGCTGAAGAGTTTGTTTGTTTGGTTGAACGCGCTAATCTCAGGAACTACTAATCCGATTTGAAAAATTCTTTTTGCATTAGATAGCCCGTTAACTTAGGAAGGCTATTGGCTGTATATCATTGCGGAAAAACGTACGGTTCCCGTGGGATAGATTTGTTTTTGTCTAGGGATGAACCCGAAGCGAAGCGAGGGTGAGTCGCTAGTTATTATATAAACCTGTATTTCATGATACACAAAACATTGTTTTATTTGCCAGCACGTGAACTGCAACATAAGCAATAGTTATCATTCAAACCAGACCGACTCCAATTCTAATGAGTAAACAATGCCTTTAATATTGTGGGAAACAATTTAGTCAGAAATGTGATAACTTCTGGGTAATCTATTAACAGAATGCCGTCGTAGAGAACTGTAATCTGTCACCGTATACGTAACTCGTGGGTAGTTTGCAGAGTTACGCGCTAAAGAGTTTGTTTGTTTATATTTATTGTTTTATATATATTGTATTATATTCCTATTGAATATAATACAATATATATATATATATATATATATATATATATATATATATATATATATATATATATATATATATATATTTATATATATATTTATATATATATATATATATATATATATATATATATATATATATATATATATATATATATATATATATATATATATATATATATATAATATTTATTGTATTATATTCCTATTGAATATAATCTATACAAATAAATAAAATTGAAGCGTCTATTTGTAATGTCAAAATAACAGCTTGTTTATTAAACAAATATAAAAGTATGTACGGTATTAATAAGAAAAAAGAATTCTTTTTTTTAAATAAAACTATCTTTTACGGATTTTTTCACGGATTTATTTAGATTTTTGGTTCCCGACGTTTCGAATGCTTTACAGCAATCATGGTCACGGGAGAGACTAAAGTTTAAGATGTCTCAAAGGCATTATATGTTGTTACAGACTTGCCATGCCATGCCATTTTTGAATTTTTTGATTTTATTTTGTTATTTTGTGGGTAGGCTTACCCAAAAAAAATATTTTGAATTTTTGCCTGTTTGTCTGTGGGTTTGTACGCGCTAATCTCAGAAGCGGCTTAACCTATTTGGGTGTGGTTTTCACAAACGTGTGTAAAGAACTGTTGAAGCAGCTATTAAATTGTTTAATTAAGTTGGTTAAGTAATTTAATGTACCTATTTAAATTACTATCTTTATTTAATTATAATTATACTAACGACTTACCCTCGCTTCGCTCGATTTTGTCAGTAGCTCGATTCCCTATACAAACTTACATCCCTATTTTCACCCCTTTAAGGGATGATTTCCGAAATATAAAGTATCCTATGCCCTTCTCAGGGTATCAAACTATCTTCTTGCCAAATTTCATCTAAATCGGTTCAGTAGAAATCAAGATTATCCCCTACAACCTCACAAACTCACAAACTTTACCTCTTTATAATATTAGTATAGAGTATAGTATAGACTAATGACTTGCCCTCTCTATCACGATCAATTCTATGGTATCAAATTATATCATCATCCAATATTTTTTTTCATTTTTTTTTTTGTTTTTATTCAAATCAATACTAAAATGAAGAACGAGACGTGGATGTAAACAGATTCGTGCCACTTTATTCAATTTCTTTTACAACGAAATTTAGTATTCACTTCAACCATAAGTATGTCTTTCCCAGGTAAATGATAATAGGGCAATTTTCGTGCAGTTTTCGAGTTAGGTAAAGACGATATTATATATAATGAGCTAAAAGCGTGCTTTATCTCGCTGGCATCTGCTGTAGAGGGGTCACTTTGAGAAATATTAGATTACATTGTAAAATATAATAAGTGTTAGAAGTGAAGTGAGATAGGCAAAATTGTATTTAAATAATACTATTAACCCACCCTCGCTTCACTCGGACACATCGATAAGTGTCCTATGTAGTTATGTTATTACAAAAGTTCTTTGAAAGGACGTTTTTTTGGACTTAATCCACGAATATTATCGTACTGGAAGCTTTTTTTCGCAATATGTTTATTGATTAGGTCTATAGAATAGCTTTCCTAGGTAAGTAAGGCTTGGTTCTAGGTAGGATTCTTTCTAATAGTGATAAACATATGAAAGAGATGAGTCCGAACAAACATAAACTTAGCACGACCCTTTGGTCTTGAATTATAATTTATATATGTATTCAGCCCTTTTAACGTCCCTCAGCTGGGCACGGGCCTCCCTTAAATATGAAGGGGATCAGGCCATAGTCCACCATGCTGGATAAGTGCGGGTTAGTGGACTTCACATGTCTTTCGAAAACTAGATTCTCTCAGACATGCAGGTTTCCTCACGATGTTTTTCATCACTGTTAGACAAGTGGTAATCGGTAAGTAAACATATATCAGAAAACCGGAATTTAAACCCGCTTCACCTGGTTTCCCAGGCCAGCGCGTTACCACGAGGCTACCACTACCTCTAGTATAATAGTAGTGATTTATAATATGTAGTAATAAATAATAATATACACAATCATACCTACACATTACTACGTACTGATTTTGAGCATATAAAGATATTTTTACCGAAAATAAATACTTTTTGACAAACCTTTCAGTTACACCATCAAACAATAACCGCAGTTATTAAAATATTCATCCGAACGTTTGATATATCAGTTAAAGTATAAATAAATAAAATATTTGAGTTCATCAATAATATATTACAAAGCTAGTGAAACGAATGGGTTTATTTTAACCATATGTGGTTTATAGCGTGTTAAATTCGGACATAGCGTGAAACCGCTGCTCTATGCTATTCACAGATGTAGGTAACATTAAGCTATATTACATACTAGCGATTTACCCTCGCTTTGCTCGGGTGCATCTCTAAGTACGCGGATTTTAATTTTTTGCGAGTGACCCTAAATCTTTTTCTAAAATAAAAGTAGCTAAGTTACACCTTATCACATCAGCTATCTGCTAGTGAAATTCCCAACAAAATTAGTCCAGCTGTTTCGAAAACTAGCCGTAACAAACAGACAGATAGACGAAGTTTAAAAAAAAATGCATGTGATGCCCTTGGTGTTGCAGGCGTCCATAGGCTACGATAACCGCTTACCATCAGGCGGGCCGTATGCTTGTTTGCCACCGTCGTAGTATAAAAAAAAAAAAATCTTATAAGTATTGTTATTTTTATATTACAAACATCCACTTCATTTATATTTATCTGTATAGATAGATAACTTAATTATAAAAATAGACGTAAACCTTTTAAACTGTAACACTATCAACAAATTAAGCTGACTTGTGATCGCAACACATTCAACAATACAAGTAAATTGCTGTAGCAATTATCACCTATCGCATCATTTACTTCATGGATTAACGTTGAATAAAACTAAATAGCGAGTGTATTTAATAGAATAAAATACTAGTATTCCGTTATAAATTTATTAAGTTTTAACTTTTGACGTCACGCTTGTCTCAGTTTGTAGAGCTCACTTGCTGAGCCAGCGGTCGCGGGTTTGAGCCCCGCTGGGGGCATTCATTTGTGTGATGAACACGAATGTCTGTACGGGTACGGGTCTAGTCATGGGTGTTTATATTTATAATATGTATGTATTTAAAGTTATATATCTGTAGTGTATCAGCTATCTGGTATCCATAACACATACCTCGTAGCTTACCATGGAACGAGATGGTGCCGTGTGTTAATGTCCCGACAAAATAAAAATGGAAATGAAAAATATAATCAATGACATAAGGGTATTCTTATACAAATATTATAGTAGTGATATCTGTGTACTAAATTTCATCCAAAATGGACCAGCTATTTAGCGTGAAATTATAACAAGCATTCACATACACACATACATTCTATTTATTAAAGAAGGTTATCTATACAGCATTGGACCATTATCATATTCACAGAAACCATCCCAAAGAGTGAAATAATTACTATTTTAAAATCTTCCTTGATAATAATATACTTCTTACTAATATTATTAATGTGTTTAGATGTTTGGATGAATGTTTGTTACTTAATCACGCCAGAACAGCTGAACGGATCTGGATGAACTTTAGCACAGAGATAGATTATAGTCTGGAACAGGACATAGGCTTTTTATCCCAGAAAAATGTACGATTCCCGTAGAATAGATTTGTTTTTGTTTTTTCTCTAGTTATACATAATGGAAATATGTTTTAAACACAGCTTTGTTCAGTAATAACATTATATAACTCAAGTCTAAATAACAGTAACTCGAAATGGCACTCTTTAGTGGAGGGAAGGCGAAATATTTGTTCTTGCGGTAACCAGATTCAAATAGTTTGGGTAAACGGGTAGCGTAACAATTACGTAGTATTTCTAAAAGGGATGATGCTTTACAATGTTTTAATATAAAAGCTTTAGTTATAAATATATAAGAAAGCTCTCTGATAATATTTAGTCGAGCTTTTACGATTTAAGTTTTGAATGTTTAAAAACTGATTCATTTAATGGATTTAAGAATTATTTATTTTTATTTTAATAGTTTATGTAGTTTAAAATAATAAAGTAGTACGCTTTTTACATAGAGATATATCCCAATCATAATTGACAAAATGAATTAAACGAGCCAAGACTCAAAGCAGCAGACATTGAAGAGTAACTAACTATCCATTTGATTTACATCATTAGATGAGCTAAGATGGTAAAAATAGTAGTGGTAATAATATATTACCTTATGTAAAGTCTATCATAATTATTATATTATGTAATTGAAACAATATTTAACCAATATTTTGAACAAATACTTCATCAAATATAATAAGACCTAAAAAAATTTTATATATAAAATTCCGATTTGATCCGATAAGTGAGTTCGTAATTATTATCCTCCTGAACAGCTTGACCAATTTTGATTATATTTTTTGTGCGATTATAAGACATGAATGACATCCTCATAAGAAGATGAGATCCTCCTACACATCCAGGGGTTGACTGGAAGAGATCCCTTTCAGAGATAAGTCCACCTTTGTTAACTAAGTTTATTGTTTTTTTTCTATATCTATACAAATAAATAAAATTGAAGTGTCGGTTTGTAATATCAAAATAACAGCTTTATACTAAATGCATATGGAATTATATACGATACTTATAAAAAAACACAATTTTTAAAAAAATTGTCTGTCTGTTTGTTTTTTCCGGCTAATATCCGAAACAAACCAATTTTAACGGGGCTTTCACTGGCAGATAGCTGATATTATAAGGAGGAACTTGGGCTACTTTTATTTTAGATAAAGAATTAGGGTTTCGCTCAAAAAAAATAAAACGTACTTAGAGAAGCACCCGAGCGAAGCGAGGGTAAGTCACTAGTTACATTTAGAGAGCAATAAAGAATATAATAAGATCACTTGGATGGATCAATTAGATAAAGTCGGACTCGATAAGTGGTGCAGTTGTTGAGACCTAGATTTTTTAATGTTCCGACCAGTGGCAGGATAACGTTTACCTATCGATTCTGCTACTATATAATAAAAATGAAACATATAATATTTTCATACAGTTTATATAACATTTTATTCTATAAATAACATTAAGTACATGAAAAATACTTAGATTAATTAAATGTACAGAAAACTTCAAAGACAAATAACCACTAACAACGTACTTGTCTAGTACAATGTGTCCTGGGTCCTGTACAAGGATAATCCGGGTTGCGGACAGGTTAATCCCCGTCCCACCGACGAAAATCCAACCCGTGTCTATTATATAAAATTTATTACGTCTATTAAAGATTGTAAAGGTTTTTTCGAGGGAAAACGTCCATATCCAAGATAGGATGTTTAGTTTGATTTATATTTATTTCAAGAACAAGATTTTTAGTATTAATATATAAATTTAATGTTTTATATAAATAATGTAAAATTAAAAAATATCTTACTAATATTATAGATGTGAAAGTTTAGATGTTTGGATGTTTGTTACTCAATCACGCCAGAACGGCTGAACGGATCTGGAGGAAATATGGCACAGAGATAGATTATAATCTGGAATAGTACATACTTTTAACTCGGAAAAATGTACGGTAACGGTAATATGTGTATTTTTACCCGACAAAAAAAATGGAGTTCTTAAACTGATCAGAGCTAATCATTCAATTTATTCTTTTTTAATTTGAAAAGTTATTACAGCAAAATTATTTGTTAATTTTGCGGCTTTACTTCCAAAATTACTCGAATCTGTGACATGACAGTTAAATTAAAAAAAAACCTTCCATACAAAATGGTAAAAAGTAAAACCTGAAACTACAGCTAGTATCAATATCGCATAAGACACAAAGGCGTATCGATAAAACGGTGAAAATCCGAAACGGTTAAGTCAAAATATAAAGCAATTTGATAAGCTCGCCGCATCGAATTGTAATACGACGATCCGCTATTAACGCTTAACTAGGACAATTATCAGTAGCCGTCGGTTAAACTGCGATTAACGCTGTGGTGACGGTCGGATAGATTCCTATTTAAGGTGGCAGCACACTTAGCTTTCATCTAAAATTAGTTTTTAATCCAAAAAGTGATAAATAGACACACAATTAAAGTTAGTTAATAATTAAATCTATTTAAGCAAGGTGATCTATGGAACATCTACGGAAAAGAAGCTGACCTTACGTCCCAATTGATAATTAGTAAGGGAAAGATCTATACTAGATACCTAGTTTCTAATTGAAAGTACATCCAATCTATACTAATATTATAAGAAGCAGAGTTTGTTTCTTTGAACGAATATATATATATATATATATATATATATATATATATATATATATATATATATATATATATATATATATATATATATATATATATATATATATACGAATATATATATATATATATATATATATATATATATATATATATATATATATATATATATATATATATATATATATACACAAGGTACTTGAAAACGCATGTATGCGAGTTTTTATGCGGTTTTATTTAGCATTATTATACGCAGAATATGCTCGATAATTTCTTACACTCAGGCCTAAAGATCGTGGTCAAGCGACCAAGGTGAAAGATTAACAATCATAGGTGTGTCCGAGTTCGAATTTCGATCGGATACAAAGTTTCCTTTTTTTTGTATTTATTCAAGTTTTTAGTTCTTTTTTATCTAAAAAATACGATATAACAAAAAAGAACTCCGAGCGAAGCTCGATCGCCCAGGTACTATAACTATATATGTACAATGTACATACATTTAAGTATATATTTACTTATATAAAACAGCCAGAAATCACTTAAAAGCATTCAGTTGCAAATTAATTACCCATATCCAAACAATTATATGATTTCGATGATTATTTCCATTCATACATTTGCTGTAAAACGAATACATATTGAGTAAACCCACAAAATTATTTACATTTCGATAGCTTTGCTTTAATATAAATAATTTTCTTTCATAAAATAGTACTGATTGTAAAAAACAACTTGTATTCAAATTTTATTTTTTTAGTTTGTAGTGTATCTGTTCAAAAATTGTACAGATATTATTTACTAAAATATAAAGAGTAATTTGTTTTTTTCTGGTCGTTTCCAGAGATGACATAAAAATTGCATTTTTTTTTTCAGAAAATACACTTAAATAGATAAATGTAAGTTTATCTAAAAGCAAAACCTTATCAACGTCACGATTAGCTCAATTTGTAGTGACCCTACTTGCTGTGCCAGCGGTCGCGGGTTCAAATCCCGCTGGGGACATTCATTTGTGTGATGAGCACGAATGTTTGTACTCCAGTCCCATAACTGGAATACAAACATTTGTGCGTGTTTATAATTATAATATGTATATATTTAAAGTTATATATGTGTAGTGTATCAGCTATCTGGTATCAATAACATAAGCCTCGTAGCTTACCATGGAACTAGATGGTGCTGTGTTATTGTTCCAACATATTTATTTATTTATAAAAGTTTTTTACACAATACTACTAAGAAGTAGAGAATTAAGAATATGTTTTTTATACTTCAGCTTGTTTTACAATAAAACAAAAGTAAAAGTACCATAATACCTATTTGTTCCAAAGCTCTGTATGTAAGCTTTAACTGGGTTTCATTTCGTCAACAGTTATATAGGATTTTCAATTTGGAAATTCGTATTACAAAGAATTTTTGGTATATATCCAAGAATTCCACTCATCTGGTACCGAAAATTCAATCACAAAAACATACAGTATAGACACGAACACCTCTACTAAAACGCCAAACTATTTTAATCCTTATCCACATACAAATAAGAATTACAATTACTTGTCAACAACAAGTATGAGCTTTCCACGAAGCTTTTGATATAACACAATTTCATTGTATTTACAACTTTGTATCATATGTTATAAAGACTAAAACAGCTTGCAATGTGCAAGGTAGTATGAAAACATGTAACTCAGTTAGTGGTACGAAATAAGCCGCCGCATATGAGTTTTATTTAATATTCACACTGTTCGGGTGTTATTTGGTTCACTTTATTCAAAAATATGAAACTGTACCTCTAACGACTAAATATGTGGCGGATTGACATTTATGTTGTAAAGGATATCATGGATTTGAACTTTTACAGAGATTACCTTCTTTCTCTTCTTTCTGCCTATGTTCAGATTTTTATTTGCTAATCAGATAGTACCTACTAATTATAGTAAGAATACTAATTATAAGTAATTATTTTATTACGGGATAATAAGTAACCTAGACTACTTTTTAACTCAAAAGTATAAAGATACTTTATGCATCAGACTCGTTAATGCTTCAGATACAATATCAGAGGTGCGAGACCCGGGATTTAAACCAGCTCCACTCGTTTTTCTCTAAAAAGTATCCTATATGTTGACCCAGATAACCAGCTATCATCATACCAAATTTCATCAAAATTCCTCTAGTAGTATTTCCGAGATGCGGTAACAGACAGACAGACAGACAAAAATTCTAAAAACTATAGATTCAGCCTCTGTATCCATAATATAGTCTATTTCAATAAGATTTTCCAAAAAAAATTTAATGTACAGATTCGGCTTAGTTACGATTTTACTATATGTATAGATTTTGCATGCTGTATAAACAGGACCGTCATATGTAATTAACGGGAGAACAAATACCTTATAATACCACATAATACATAGTAACAAATATTTGCGTGTGAAGTTAATTCGAACAGGGGTTACAAGCGTTTACATTGACTATTATTATTATGGGATTAGTTGGGCACGTCGTGTGGTATCATAGAAGGGAGAATTGATATTTATTTAAATTGCTTGAATTCATCAAAATTTGTTTATTATAATGTAAAAAAGGATTTATTATAGGAAAATAGATAAAATCCTACTAATATTATACATAAATGCGGAAGTTTGTGACGATGTATGGATGTCTGGATGTGTGGATGTTTGTTACTCTTTCAGGCAAAAACTACTGAATGGATTTTAATGAAACTTTACCATAATATAGCTCATACATCAGAATAACACAAAGACTACTCTTGAGGCATACCCAAACGAAGCGTATTATACTATATTACTTTTCAATAAATATTTCAAGATTTTTTTTTATGTCAACAAGGGAGCAAACGAGCAGGAGGAACTCTCTCCTGATGGAAAGTGATTACCGCCGCCCATGGACATCTGTAACACCGCAAGGCTTGCAAATGCAAATTATAAAAAATATTTTTCTTTAATTAAACTGCGATAAATATTCCACTGAATAAGATATATTTTTAATATGTATATGTATGTATATTTTTTAATCTTACCGCTTTAGATTACCCTTTATACCATAAGATCTATAGATCATTCATAAACGCTTATACTTTACACCATACAGAACACCTTGTTACGCGTTGCAAATGTTTTTGTCAATTAATTTAATTAACAGTATGTGGCTTAAAGAATACCCTACAAATTTATTTGGATAGTTATAATTCCTCCAATTCAATAATTGTATTCACTTACGGTCGAACCTTTAATAATGTGCAAAATCATAACTACATATTAAAAAATCAAAATACGCCGAGTTTATGTTTGTTCAGGGTAATGTCAAAACTACTGATTGAATTCCATATTTTACCAACAACGCCCGCTGAACTGCCGAACTATGAGCTCTCCCACCACGACAAGGAGAGATGCCTATCGACTCTGAACACACCCTAAAGCATTTACAGTACAAAATGGTGGATTGTTTACAAAACAACATCACAGTGTTAGATTATGAAACAATATAATACTATTTAACAGAAGAATTTAGAAAAAAAAATTCTGCAAACTATCTCAAAGATTATATTCCAACGTATATATTGACTACACTTACCTTATTTTACAAATTAACACCAAAATATTAATTAAAAGTAATATATATTTGTGTAAAAACTTCCACACTGACATTAACTTTCGACTGACGTATTATAGATGCGTTTCGGATCACGCATAATTTTAATTTTAAATTTAGTAGGCATCTCACCCTTATAGGCCTCTCTCCCGGACTTACCCTATAGATAGAAAGAGGCATTATCTAAAAAGGTTATAATATCTGAAAATATTATAAATTAAGCTACCGGGATATTTGTCAATTAAGTCGGAAAAAATCGTCACTTCTGAGAACTTTTGTAATATGTAACGAGGGGTATCATGAGTCTTATTAAGTAGAACGTGGGCAACTGAGTTTCGCTCGACGTTTTTTTTGGAAAAGATATAAAAATTGCGTTTTTTCAGAAAAGACAGATAAACTTAAAAAACTTCTTATATATATATGCTCATTTAATATATAAGATGTACGTACCGTACTTATAATAATATGATGATATAGTGATATATGTATATAATCAGTCAGTACTGTACCTGTAACAAAAAAATATTAATTATTATTGTGCAACTATATTATGTTACTAAAACTATTTTATAACATTTGTCTTCATTTATTATTTTAGTTTGTGTGTTTGTGTGTTGGTAAGGAGACAAAGTATGGTGTTAAATGTTAATATTAGAGTCCGTTTTTACAAATAAATTGTTAATATATACATATTACAAACGTATACAACTTATATATTTATTTATAATAAGCAAATTGTCTGTCTGTGATTTCAGAATTGTTTCTAACTTTATTAAGATTATTTTGTTTGAATGATACGAACAAAAGCTTAATTTATTTACCAAGAACAGACAGAAAATTCAAATTAAAACGAAATTAATAGTTTCAAGGTCTCCACGTACATTCTTTAGCCTTTAGTATTGTAATTCTATAGTCCATAGTCTACATGTATAGCTTCTGTATATCTCACAGAACATTCAGTACTGTCCACGCGACGGTAACTCGACATGGGATAGACAGCGCAATGCTAGAACGCCACATCGCTTATTATTCACTAATCCGAATTAAGGTACAATCGTGTGTCTGTCCGTTTAAGCGTTTAGTTAAAGCGACATGATGTACTGGAATTAAAGCCAATGGTTTGTAGTTGCAAACACAATATATAATTTCTTCAAACAAATAAACGTATTAAAATAATAAATTAATTTAACACGTTTGCTTCTTGAAGAAATGTGCTCATATGGTTTAGTTTTTTAGAAAAGCGAATGAATAATTAGTAAATATATGCATTTGTCGACTTATCCTCGCTTCACTTAAGTGTGTCGTCGAGTGGCTTTTCTATTTATAATATTACTAGCAGAACCCGTGGCTTCGCTCGCGCAAAAACTACAAAAAAAAAGCTCTAAAAAGGTAGGTTTCATAAAAATTTTCGTTCCCTATTTTACGCCATTGAAAAGCATTAATACCAAGTTTCAAGTAATACTGATCGTAGATATTTTTTTGGATTGTATTATGACATGTTTTCCCGTGGGAATGAGATGATCTCCCGCGGTAAAAAGTAGCCTATGTCACTCTCTAGCCCTCTAACTCTCCACACATAACATTAAGCCAGTACGTCACTCTATTTCGACGTGAACGAAGGACAGACAAACAAACAAATAAATAAACAAACAAGCAAACAAACAAACACTTTCACATTTATAATATTAGTATGGATATGGATATGGAAGTATGGATATCTGGCAGTGTCACCTTTTGGCAAGTTTTATTTCTAACAGTAGCATATGTGTTACTGCAGATCATAGTCTATTAACATCTATGTAATCAATTTCACCCAAATCCGTGCAGCCGTTTCAGCGTTAAGGGGTAACAAATATACAGACATAAAAACTTTTGAATTTATAATAGTATTTATATATTAAAATATTGTAGTATATGAGACTAAGACAAATTCACTGAGCAACTCAATAAATAAGACATCCCGGGATTACAACCCTAATCCCGCGACCAGAACGCGGGACGGTATAATCTCAGTGATTAACAATGGCGGCCCTCAGGGAATCTAATAAGCATCGCGGAATCATTTGCGGGATTGCGAGGGGGAGTGTTAATTTTTGTAATTGCCTCTGAAGATATTAGGTTAGTTGGAATGGATTTTTTTTGGGATCTTTCATTACTCGTGCCGGCGTCCCGCGGGATGCGGACTACTTTTTCGTGTCACTTCACTGTGTCAGATGTGAGATAATAAAAGTGGACTGTTTAATTTATAAAAGTACCCAAAGCTAAGGATTCCAAGGTTTTTACACATTTTGTTACAAATTAAATAAAATTGTTTTTTAGGATTTTTCTCTTGATTTTGTTGTGATTTTTAGTTCCGGATGTTACGAAAGCTTTACAGCAATCATGGTCACGGGAGAGAACGAGAGGGCAAAAATATTTTACTTAAGAATCAAATATCAGAAATTACAAAATAAATAATAATTTAACTTTATTTGATTAAAATAAATAAATATATGGAAATAAATCTCATTTAAATAATAAGTGTCCATTGAGCTTTATAAAGCTACTAATATAAGATGGAACTTCCAAAAATCCTTCCTTAGTGGATGTTTATATGATAAAATGCACCAAATGCCAAAATTTTAAGTTTTTAACCCCTGTGGTTTAGGCTCTCAATAAATAAATATATTGGAAAATTAACACAGTACCATCTATTTCCATGGTGAGTTACAAGGCTATTATGGATATAGTTAATACATTACACATATATAACTTTAAATGTATACATATTATAAACACCCATGACTGGAGTACAAACATTCGTGCTTATCACACAAATGAATGCCCCCAGCGGGAATCGAACGCGCGACTGCTGGCACAGCAAGTAAGATCACTACCAACTAAGCCAAACGTGTCATCGACTCTACGTTGTTGAATCAATAAGGACAAGTAATTTTATATACATATACTAGCATCACCCGCGGCTTCGCCCGTGTTCAAACTATTAAAAAAAAAAACTTTTTGGCTTTATGTTATAATTAATAATAGTTCGATAACATACCGACAGCAGCGCCACCTACTGGGTCCAATTGTCTTTTCAAACCATTCCGGAACCCATTTAAATATACACACAAAATTTCATCCAAATCGGTTCGGACGTTTAGAAAGAGATAGGTGACAAACACACGTACAGAAGAATTATATATATTAAGATAGATGGTGGGTACACACCGCTTTGCATGCATAATATACGTCACTCAACCTAGTTCATTGATCTCCACTGAATTTCATAAGCTAATCCCTACACTGTCATATTCATCATTCATACGCGACTATGATTAATTACATAAAATATTCTATGCAAAATTGAACTTTAACACAAAGACATAAGGCGATAAGATGTTGAGGATTGGGTAAAATCGACTAAATTATGTGTTCATCGTCTTTATATCTTTTAACTACCGCGATATTTGATATGGTTTTGCTTAATATTTTAATGATTGATAAAAATAAATTAAAGTGAAGAAGGCTATATAATTTTTAAAGTTATACTTCTTTTGGCACGTTTGAAAAAAAAATATGAGAGTAATATTTTTACGATGCGCGCGCACACCGACAGCCAAGAAGCAACATGATGAAGTTAGCTGCATTCCTTTTACAAACAATAGTGACATACGGGATGAAATTTTAAGCTATTTTTGTTCTGCTACGCCAAAGAAGTATAACTTCTTACATTACATTTTTTTTTAAATAATATTATAACAGTATCATTATTCGCGTATTTCAAAAGAAATTGCTTTTCATACAAATCATCGACCCCTATTTTACCACCTTAAAGGTTGCATTTCTGTAAAGCTATATACCTGTACCATACTGAAAGATCTAACTGCCAAATTTCGAATTTATAACATTTATACTTTCTAATATTTTAATTAGTGAATAGTACTTTGCTTTTATATATTATGTACTAGCGACTCACCCTCGCTTCGCTTGGGTTCATCCCTACTTACGTTTTAACGTTTAGTATAGACATTTAAATAAAGAAAGTATTATGTTTAGTATAGATTTCTTAGAGATGAGATATTTTCCCGCAGTAAAAAGTATCTTATATGTTAACCCGGATAACCAACTATCATCATACCAAACTTCATCAAAATCCCTTCAGTGGTTTTTCCGTGATGCGGTAACAGACAGACAGACAAAAATTCATAAAACTATAGATTTCGCCTCTGTATCGATAATAATGTCTATTTCAATAAGATTTTCCAAAAAATATTTAATGTACAAATTCGTATAAGTTAGAATTTCATAATATGTATAGAGTTCGTCGTATTAGTACTTATTTGTGAAAACGACCAATTTACGAAAAGAATTTTTAATACAGAATTATTGACTAATTTTAATGATATAAAATATACATTTTACTTTAAAAAGCTGATTGTATTTTATCTATATATGTACATAAATCTTAGACATAAAGCTTTTTTTTTTGAAAATTAAGGAAAAAACTACTGTAAAAAACGTAAGAGGTCTTAGTAAAACAGTTGGATTTATACTTGGCTTGTTTTCTATATTTAATACCTACTCAACTAGCGACTTACCCTCTCTACGCCCAGATACGTTTTAATTTTTTTGAGCAGAACCCTAATTCTTTGTCTAAAATAAAAGTTGCCTAATATACTCCTTATAACATCAACTATCTATCAGTGAAAGTCCCTTTAAAATCAGTTCAGCCGTTTCGGAGATTAGCAGAAATAAACAAACAGACAGACTAAAACATTTGAAATTGTGTTTTCCTTATACGTAATTAAACGTAGGTATATAATTGCATAAGCATTTAGTAAATAGCTGTTATTTTGACATTCCAAACAGACACTTCATTTCTATTTATCTGTATAGAGATCATAAAATAAGTTATCATTCACACGTAGAGTCTACTTTAACTGCCCCATGGTTCATTTTAACGGTACGTTTCAAAGCTATAATAAACGTGGCGTTTTTAATGAACTTCCATCTCTCCTTATATATCGAGTGAAAATTCCACCTTACAATATACTGTGTCAAATACCTTCGCCCTATATGGCTATACTTAAGTCATCATTTGTTACGTTATTTTAAACCTTAACAAGTTCTTATAAAGTTGTATTTTGCTTGTATGTAATAAGGTTGCAACAGTTATTTAATGGTTTCATAGTTATAGTATACGTTTTATTAATGCAAGTTCATCGAAGTATTTTCTAAATGCTCCATATGAATTACTTTATTAGTCCAAATGGATCTATACTTCGTTTAATTTATTCATAGTAATATTATAAATACAAAGTAGCTTTGTGTGTCTGTTTCTTTGTTACGTTTTTAAGCCTAAGCCAATGAACCAATTTCAATGAATACTGGCATAGAGATAGATTACTACTACATAAGAGATACATTAGACATTTTATAAAATGATTTTTCAAAATTCAACCCCCAAGGGGGTGAAATAGGGGACAAAAGTTTGTATGAAACTTTTTATTACTTCGACATATTTGCATGAAATTTCGTTTTTTTCGTAGTTTGATCGCGAGTGAAGCCGTAAGTTCTGCTAGTAAGCAATATATAAATAACTTAATAAATGTTTCCAAAGTTAAAATAAAGACAATATACGCATGGATTAGGTACATTTTATATACACAAGTATCAAGCGAGTGAACCCGGAAGAAAATTTAGTTACTATATACATCGATCACGATTTTAAAATGTTTTAAATAATATGTAGATACTAGCTACTTACCCTTGTTTCGCTTAGGTGCGTCCCTAATCATTCGAGTTTTATAGATTAACCAAATATAGTTATTAGCCAGAACTAGTCATGTACATTTAACCGTCAATTATTACGATGTTTTAATAGTTATACTACTAATCGGGGCAAAGACAAATCCAACAAATCAAAGATCATAAAAATCGGTCCAGCCATTCTTCAATTACAAATAGTGCAACTAGCCCGACATTGTTTTATATATTAAGATGACTTGAAGGGGTGATATAAGAGATAAAAGTTTGTCTGAAACACCCATAATTTCTAAAATTGAGGATATGAATATGCATATTGATAAGAATTTACATCTTTGGTAAGAAATAAAGAGTGTTTCGGAATCGGAGGGTTCATGATTGGGTCTATGGTGCGTTCCTAGTCTACACTATTTGAATTATGGTAGAACGTAAATCAATACATTTTAAAATCATTCATAGTGGTTGTATAAGATATCATACTGTATCTGAAGGCATGGTTTCCATTTCCGCAACGGTCAAATGTCTGGCAAAAGCATAAACTGGACCCGCGCAATTTATTGCTGCAAACCGATATAAAGGATTTTAGAGATATTATTTCTTTATATCCCAGTATGGTGGTTATGGGATGACAAAATCACAATCTGTTTGAATATAATAAATAAAGTATAAAAACACGCAATGGCGACAATAAGCTCTGACGACCATAGTTTTTTTTGAGTAAAAAAATTTTTTATAGAATATTTAGTAATCATTTTCAACATGATTTGTCTTATAAAGGAAAACATTGTGAGGAAACCTGCATGTCTGAGAGGACCTAGCAAGTTTTCGGAAGACATGTGAAGTCCGCCAACCCGTAATTGAAGACATGAATGGATGAAGGTGATATGTCGCAAAATTCTAATTTCGAGAAAATCGAGCTCAAAGTTTCGCATAATCATTTTGAGATTTTCTAAAACGTATTAAATGTGTTTATTTAAAATTGCTGTCAAGTGGCGTAAACTGTTTTATATTTTTATAATAGGAGAGAAATAATTAAAAAATAATAATTTTAAGTACTTTATTTTAAAAAAAACTGAACATAACTCCTTCTTCCACAAAAGAAAATTTTAACACAATTTGTAAAAATTAAGTCTGAAAGAGATAAGTTCCTTAAGCAATAAGAAAAATAAGCACGAAACAAAGAAAAATGTTTATTATTCTTTAAGAATGGACTCATAATAATAACGATATTCTGGCTTAACAAATTTTAATTGTTGCTTTACATTAGCTTTTTTTTTCTACCGACATAGTACCATATTTCCCATTCACACGTGGCACCTCAAAATCTGGATTAACTTGACCCCTTTTTTTAAAATATCAGCCTTCTTAAATGGTGTCATTTCATCATATTACTCTTTATATGATATATGAACCATATATGAACCATATTCGTCTACTCTGATCCATTTTACGTCATTCCTAAAACTGATTTTTTCCATTATTTGTACCTGTTTTCCTATTAGTTAAATTCAAATTGTCTTGCAAATCTTTTATTTTCCTGAAATGGTCATACCAATTACTATGATGTTTCGTGAAGTTTTGCTTATGCTTCGATATTGCTCAGATGCATAGATTGTATCAATTTTACGAAGTACTTTCTCTTTCCTCCCAAAATCCCGATCAGACACTAAATATGACTCTTCGGGAAATTTGTGGTCTATGATTTTAAAATATCCTTTTAAGATCAAATATTGGTAAAGAGTTACTAAATTGAAATTTTTGTTATGTCCAGCACATGAGTCCGACCAAAATATCAAATGATCTTTACCTAGGCAACTCGAATCTGCCTCCACAAACCTAAGTGCACGTGCAAATTCAGAACTTCCACGGTCTACAACATGAATGCCCAAGTTATAAAACCAGAGTATGTAACTATAACATGTATATTTTGGTAATCGCTACTTAAAAATTTGTATTTTGATTTTTTTTTTTTTTTATGGGATTCAGTGACAAACGAGCAGACAGACCACCTGTTGGAAAGCAGTACCTGTCGCCCATAACACCTACAGTTCATGCACTTAGGTTTTAGGTAAAATACAGAACCGCCGGTACGTTGTCACTGTGAGGACTAAGATGATATGCCTCTTGCCTGTAATTGCGCTGGCTACCTTACCCTTCAAGCCGGAACACAACAATGCAATCATTGTTGCTTGGCGGCAGAAATAGATAAGGGGGTGGTACCCATCCAGTCGGACTCCTCAGGCTTGACAGAGTCCTACCACCGGTAAAATCGCATCCTTATCTTTTTCTGCCGCCAAGCAACAATGATTGCATTGTTGTGTTCCGGTTTGATGGATAAGGTAGCCAGCGCAATTACAGGCAAGAGGCATAACATCTTAGTCCTCACAGTGATAACATACCGGCGGTTCTGCAGTTTTGTTACATAAAACTTAAGTGCATGAACCGTATGTGTTATGGGCGACAGGTATCGCTTTCCATCAGGTGGACTATCTGCTAGCTTATCACTGAGTACCATAAAAAAAAACCTCGCTTCATTCGGAAATAAAGTATGAATCATCAAAATTGGTTAAGCCGTTTAGTAATTACGAGGGAACATAGAATCGGACATATGTACATATACACATACATACAGGTCAAACACATAACCCTCCTTTTGGCTTTGCCACAAGAAAAAGCAAAAAAATAGATTCAGATATCAGATAAATAAAATACGAAAATAGGAAGATTTAAATAAACTGGGAGTACGTAATCAGTAGGTAATTACGTATAATTTCATAAAATAATAATTAATTATCTTATCTATATATGTATATGTATAAAAAAAATGAATGTTGGTAAGCGCATAACTCAAGAATGGCTGAACCAATTCGGCTGATTTATTTTTTGTATGTTCCTTAACGGAAGGTTTTAATACTTAAAAAAAAACTTTATCTATGTTATTATATCCAAGTTACAAAATATAAAGAAACAAAAATAAGACTTTTGCGTAAAATTTCTTGGGTTAGAAGAGAAGAAGGTGTTTCAACCAAATTATGGTTAAGCACAGCTTTCACTATTTATTTTATTTTTGATTTGGTTCCTGCAATTGTTTTTTGAGTCAACGATATCGATTTATTAATATAGTTAAAATATTTTAGACGACAACAAGCGGCACGTGCGTTCATTTTTCAAAAGTGCGAGAATGAAGGGAACGGAAAGATGACACCGTTTCATGAATGAAAGTGATAAGTTAAGCATATAACACCTTCATTCATTCAAGTGCAGTGCAAAGCTACTTATAAATATTACAAAAAGTGTTATGTTCAAACATAGCTCCTTCATCCACTGTAGAAAAATGAACTTTTTACGTTTTATTGCTTTTATAGAAGGGTTAAGTGCCCATAACACCTTCATCCAATAATAATTTTAAAAAATAGTGTACATAACACCTTCATCAAGTATTTAATTTCTATAATAGCCATAAATATCGGTGTTTTAAGGTTTATAATTGTTAATATACACTTAAAATCTACATCCATGCATAGAACAGCGAAAATTCGAAAATGCGACATATCACCTTCATCCACTCATGTCTTCAATTAGCCAGCGTGGTGGACTATAATCTGCTCTCCCTCATATGAAGGGAGGCCTGTGCCTTGCAGTAAGACGTTAAAAAGGGCTGAATACAGTTAGTAAATATAGTGTTCCGTAGTTAATTACACACAAACAAACAAATTTTATTCTAGAATAGTATAAAAACTTCTGTCACCTTTCCATGAGCAAATCCAGGTGACAGAAGTTATACATCATACATGACAAATATAATCAGCCAACATATCGAGAGTCTTGTTAAACGGTTATTATCATAGACAACCGACGTAGATTAATGGCGGGAAACTAGTAATTTGTCAAGATGTCCGCTCGACGATAACATAGTGATACGTACATTTGGGGAATGTTTTTGTACTTAGAGCTTAATTTGTGTTCAAACATTATATCTGGATAGATATTGATAATATTGGACTATTATAAGTGCGAATATATCTTCCAATATGTTACGGAGCGGTTATATATGTGTAAAATTTAGTATACATATACACTATCGAGAGCTTGAATAACACATAGGTACTGTTAGGGGTTATCTAGGGGTGTACTCCAACAAAGGGAGGGTAACTCGGTTGGTTATGAATATAATTACCTAAATTGTTTTTTTTTGTGTTTATCCGTCAAGTAAATCAAAACTGAATTTTTATACTCTTATAAAAGCTAAGGTCATAATTATTAGTTGCAAATCGAAAAAGAACGGGTGGCATTAGATATATTAATATATAATACTAGCAGAACCCGCGGCTATGCCCGGGTGCAATCTACAAAAAAACTGTTTGACTTTATGTTATAAAGCGATGATCGTGGCTTTGTATTTATATACTATTGTTCATACAAAAATACTAAAATCGCGATTAAAAAATGGGGGGTGTGGGTAGGAGGGTGAAAAATACTTTACAACCTATTGCCATATCTACCAAATATACCAAAAAAAAAACATTAAAATCGGTCGAGCCGTTTCGGAGGAGTACGACCACAAACACCGTGACACGAGATATTTATATATTAGATAATAACATACGTGTTATATTATTAATATTATAATAAAAGAACTTTTTTTTAATATAATGTCATATGTACTTAGGTATTTGTTTTTTGACCAACTGAAATGACCATGCCTGGTCAGAACAAACTAAATGAGCATAAACTCGAAGTGTTTACTTTAAGTAACTTGGAGTACCACTATCCACATTCTAGCTCTCATAATCAGTTTAGCCCCAATGGTACAAAATTATAATAAAGCTATTCAGATTTCACCGAATTTCAAATCGATATAAGAAGACATTAAAATGGATTCCGAAGATTAAATTACAAAGTTACAAGAGAGCCTAATGAAAGCGAGTTAAAAGGCGAGTTCAGTGAATTATCATCTAAATATAATTTCTCAGCGTAGCTCTCGTTATCGATCACATTCCATAAATTGCGTTAAAACCGCATACGGTTTGGGAATCGAACACGCATACCACATGACCGCTCTTTCCCTATATCCTATTTACGTAACGCCGGGTGCGAAACTTAGTTAAACATTCTAATTTAGATTCAAATTATATATAATTAATATTTGGTTTATTAATTTCGGTAATTGAATAGCGGGTTTTAACAAGTAGTCATTCTATTATCGCTATCGTTAGTAAATATTTTATGGAATTTTCTATTGGCGATATCGATAATGAAGTTACATATTGTAATTTTGACTTTATATATATATATACTCGTACCAGAAATAAATTTTAATTTTGTAAATTATTACAATACTTAGAATTTTGTTTGTTTACAGCAGCAAGTATGTAGCGACATTATAATTTTTACATATCTATTCTGTACACTTTGAAAACTTGTTAGTGTTTGTTTTAGTTCTAACTTATAATAATATCATACTTACAACTAGGATTTAGTATAACACTCGTCAATAGCCACCAAACAAAAAAAATCGGAGAAAAAGGTCCTGAATTGTTTCGTCTTTGCCTATCTATATTAATATTATAAATGTGAAAGTTTGTGAGTATGGATGTATGTTTGTTATGGTTTCACGCCAGAACGGCTGAACGTATCTGGATGCAATTTGGCACAGAGATATATTATAGTCTGGAATAACACATAGGCTACTTTTTTTCCTGGAAAAATGTACGGTTCCCGTGGAATAGGTTTGTTTATGTTTTCCTAGAGGTGAACCCGAGCAAAGCGAGGGTGAGCCGCTAGTTAATATATAGATCAGTATAGATGATGACTGAATTGTTATGCGTTATGACTCAAATAGCAAAAGAGTTGATGTTATGTGAATCCTATAAACAATGTAACAATGAAAAAAATTTTTGCTGACTAAATTCCTTTATCTGTGCTATTAGCGTTGATATTAATCACGAAAAAAATATAATGTACAGTAGCTACTTTGTTACTCCTGGTCATAGCCTATCAGTGAACTAAGTTTCATCCAAATCCGCCCAGCCGTTTCACTGTAAAGGAGCAAAAAACATACACACAAAATTATTATCTATGAAATAGATAACACCATTTATAAACACAATACCATTCAAACATTTACATTGCAATATATAAATATCGTCAACGCAATAACGCCTTTGGTGGGAGACGAGGACATCCGAGCCTGAAATATGTGAGCCATATATTAGCAGATATAGCGTGACCGGTGCCGAATACGTTTCCACTTGCATCCTCATGTTAGAGACACTATTATATAGCTGTGAGATGAGTGGGTGCTATTTTTTAAGTTTTTCTATGACATTTCTTTTATTTTATTTACCACTAGCGACTCGCTTCGCTTCAGTTTCGTCAATAGACAAAAACCAATGTATCCCACGGGAACCGTATATTGTTTGGGATAAAAAGTAGCCTATGTGCTATTCCAGACTATAATCTATGTCGGTGGCAAATTTCATCCATTAGCTGTTTTGGCATGAAGAGTAACAAGCATCCAACCATCTTTATTATTAGGATTTACTAGGAAGTTTTCATCGGACACAGCTCTCCACACTTCAGGACAGTCACTGTATACTATAACCTGTTTTACAATTTACAAAAACATTACATATATTACGAGTACATACCCAAACATAATCAGGGCATTTTTCAGAGTTTTACAAGTTTTATTCGTTTAATTCTACTTTGAACTTTCTTGGAGAGTAGGTTCTGTTTCAATTTAAGCCTTTGTATTGGTTATAAATTATCTATATATATATATATATATATATATATATATATATATATATATATATATATATATATATATATATATATATATATATAGGCAAAGACAAAACAGCTCAGTACCTTTTTCTTATTAATCGATATTATTTTTCTTTTTTTTTATAGCTCACGAGCTTTAGTGATACGATCAATAAAAATAATTGTGCATTTTTATTTAAATATAGGTAAATTCTATTTATATATGATGATTGCCTTATATTATAAATAATAATTATGATCTAATTTCGAGCACTCGGCGAACACTTGTTTAATTAAAAGCACAAAATTGCGTATCTTCTTTCATTTGATTATAATGATTAACTCTATTTTTAATTTGCAGACGCTGTTTATTTATTTATTACGCCATATTTAATTAAACATTATTCACTCGTATGTAATACTAGTGACTCGCCCTCGCTTTGCTCGGGTTCGTCCCTAGCTTGATTAACCATATAAACTTTCATCCCCATTTTCACCCTCTTAAGGGATGATTTCCGAGATAAAAACTATCCTATATCCTTCCCAGTTTCTCAAACTATCTTCTTACCCAATTTCATCTAAATTGGTTTAGTAGCTCCAGATATCGCCCCTTACAACGTCAGAAACTCACTTTACCTCTTTATAATATTAGTATAGATTAAGAATCCTTATTTAATCCAAATTTAATAATTTACAATTAAAAGCAATTTAACTTCAACTCATATGTTAAAATTGTAAGACTTACAAGAAATAAATTAAAAACTCAAAAACCTCCTCCATTTGGTAAGTCGGTCAAAAAGATAGTAACCATATATAAAGATTTAATGTATGCACGTTTGGCTCAGTTTGTAGTGACCCTACTTTCTGCGCCAGTGGTCGCGGGTTCGAGTCCCGCTGGGGGCATTCATTTGTGTGATGAGCACGAATGTTTGTACTCCAGTCATGGGTATTTATATTTATAATATGTATGTATTTAAAGTTATATATGTGTAGTATATCAACTATCTGGTATCCATAACACAGGCTTTGTAGCTTACCATGGAACTAGATGGTGCTGTGTGTTAATGTCCCAGAATATTTATATTTATATTATTTATTTATATAAAAACAGCATATTTCAATTGAAATCAAGAAATTTCGTCTTATATTTTACAAGTACACGTTGTGTTATTCCATTGGCATTGGGTTCATGAATTTTACGTTCCAATATCGGGTTTTCCCCGAGTAGAAATCTTTGCCTTATAAGGTACACAATTAGTAACTGTAGCACACGTGTACTCGTAGACCATATTTGGTCTGTTATTCGGAAAGTTTAAGGCCCTTGACCATAATCTGAAACATTTATCTAGTAAATAAAATATTAAGAGAATTTATAATGTAAATATAACGGATGTATAGCGATGTTAAGTACATTTTTTTTTAAATTATGTATTTTTTATAAATGTTAGTCATAATAGTCATAAACTTTATTTGATTTCACTTTAATTAAAAAGTTTATGTATGTTCTAAAATGGCCCGGTGAGCCCCAAACCTCGTGCCTTTTATTTCCGTCCGTTAAAAAATAAGATATATATATAGGCATACGTCATTTATACTAGGAACAGATCAAAAAGATAATGCCTTGTCTCTAAGAAGAACTGTCGATTGAAACTCTGCGGGACAATTGATCAACTTTGACCCATTATTTTTATTAAATTAATGTTCGAATGTTTGTTTTAACTGTCTGAAATAAAATCTTGTTGCAATATTAAGCTTGTTTTCTTTCTATTATTCAATATCCAATACGAATTCCCAAACTTCCAGCCCCTGGTTTTTCTAAATATATGAAGTCATAAAGCTAAGATAAGTTTTATTACATTTTCAATCTCTTTGACGGGACTTTTATTGGGAGCTTTATCGGAACTACGCTTTTATGTTGTAATTCTAAGTAGTATTTAAAGTGATGGTTGTAATTTTGTTTCAAGATGAGCACTGAACACGATATAAGCATTAATATTAATTTCTAAAACTTCAAAAATGACGAATTTCCATACAATTTTACGTCTTCTACTGAACCCCTTTTTGGGATCAATCTATCAAAATCCTAGCATATAAATTATTTTTGTTATATATAATCAACTCTTGTATAAAATTTTATTCTTTTATTTAGTGGTTTAGGCGGTTTTTACGGTTATCCCGCTAACTATTAAGTTATGTTTACATAACATTAGTTAACTTATAGAAAAGACATAACTTACTAAATACATTTAAAAAGACCAATATAAATCGACAGATAAGTAGTACAGTACAGATTGATAGTAAGAAAAAATATTTCTAAATCAAATTGTTTAAGCAAAATTTAACTTTATATTACTTAACTATGATTTACATCCTTAAACCTACAATTAGAAACAGCGAAACTAACATTAACACGTTACTAAGATTCCATTTGCAGTTTAACTTAATATTACTATGGCAGTGTTGCATTTAACAAAGCAGTTAGCGGTCGATCCGTTTGAACAGTTTGTTGTTTACATCGGAATCTGAACTTTATGTATATAAGAATAGGAGTTACAGGTGTATTTTCTGTAATCATCGCCTGGCAACCATCCAGGTCTAATCTCTGTTAGTTCATTTGTTTATTACTGTACAGACTCCACTGTCATCGAGGCATGGCTTAGAAATATTATCGTAATACATAGCTTTTTGTTTTTGAATTAAGTTTTATTATTATGGTTTGTTTTGGCAAAATCAACCTGATCATTTTGGTTGAACGAACTGAGTTTGACAAATAATTTTGCTTTATATTTTAAAATGTCTTTATGTTATTTTGTGTGTTTGAAAAATATTACAAGTTCTGTTAGTAATATTTTTAAAGTTTTCATTGTGGGCAAATACAGACTAGATTTCTGGGAATTCATCTCAAGTAATAAATATTGTTAAATGTTTTCATTGATTATTACCATAATAATGATCATACGTAATAAATTCTAACTCATAAGCAAGAACTATCTCTAGAAAAAAACATCTCGCTAGTTTCCACTATAATAAGTTAACCTCCTTACAGCACGCGTGATTTTAAGACATTACAACCTCTTTAGTTCTTTGATTGTTCATTTATTGTATTTATTTATTTTATAAGCGGTGATAGCCCAGTATCTACTAATGTATGCGCTTTGAAAACTAAGTAGGCGGATTCAAATCCTAGTTCTCACATCTGTGATACGATCACGTGCGAATTGTAAACAACATGATTATCACTTGTCTTATAGTAAACGAAAAAATGGTTAAGAAACCTGCATAACTGAGATAATCTAACTAGTTTTCAAAAGGTCATGTGAAGTGTGCCAGCCCACCCACATTCGGCCAGCGTGGACTTCGGCCTCATATCGAGAGGAACCTAGTGCCCAGCATTGGGATGTTGAAAAGGCTCAATTATCATTGCTTGTATTCGCCAATAGGCGAAATTCGATCACAAGCGTTTCTAATATTTTATCATTGATGATAATAAAGCTCGTGGGTTCGATTCTAGCTATTTTAATTTAGTACCTATAGGTAAGTACCCAGTGGTAGCCCAGTGGTAACGCGCAAGCTTGGGAAACCGAGTGAAGCCAGTTCAAATCCCGGGTCAGGCACTTCTGATATTTTCATGTGCGAATCATTTCTAACACGATTACCACTTGCCTTACGGTGAAGGAAAACATTTTAAGGAAACCTGCATGTCTGAGGGAACCTATCAAGTTTTCGAAAGACATGTGAAGTCCGTCAACCCGCATTTAGCTAGCGTTGTGGACTATGGCCTGATCCCCATCGTATTGAAGGTAGACCCGTGCCTAGCAGTAGGACGTTAAAAAGGGCTGAATGCAATGCATACAAAGTGCCTATAAAATGAAAACAATTTAAAAATACGTCCAAATCTATAATAAAACACCTTTATACATCGTTGATTGAAATTCAACATAATATTTCTGATGAGAATTCCTTCTAAATCGTATTTAAAATAATTCAATCGATTTAAACGTTAGTTTTGAGAATTTCGCCCTTACTCTATAGATTAACCGGTTCTACGTATTCCCATAGATTACGTCTTACAATGTCGTGCATCGTAAATAAAGGCGAAACAGTAATCAAATGTAGTACAGTCGTAAACGTGTCGCAAGCTTTCTACCGGGCACATGGTTCGTGTAAACAAAGGTATTGCGACACTATACCTAGTGTTATCAAACAGAAATATTACATTTTAACGATAAACGGCCGATCGATAACATATTTATGTCAATTAAAATTCTTATTCAATAAATAGAATTTAAGAATCTTTTCGGTTGCATTCGCGGATTTATTTTGAATTTTGGTTCCCGACGTTTCAAATGCTTTACAGCGATCTCTCCCGTAACTCCCGTAACCATGGTTACCATACCAAGATTAAGTAAGGTCTTTGACGTCTCAAAAGTTATTATTTATTTATTACAGACGGTGTAAATCCATAAAATTATATTTTACATTATTTTATATGAAAAGAGAAATAGCACTGAAAGTTTTTTTTTAATATTTTTTTTTCTAAATAGACGAAAATATCCGTAAAGATTTATTTAAAATGTCAAACAATATCGTAATTCCAAAAAAAGTATTATTACTAGTATAGATTTATATGAATAAAATAAATAAAAAAAATAGAATATAATTTCGCCTTTAAAACAAGATGGTGGAAATAGTTTTAGATGTTATAGTCAAATATAGATACTTCAAAGCGAAATAGTTTTCAAGATGTAGAACCAGGGAGCTTCGCTAGTGTAACTGTCTACAATCGTCATCGCTAATAGAAAATTAAAAAACACATGGAATAGACATATCTTAGTGTTATACTGTAATCAGAAACATATTCTAATTACAGGATTAAAAATATTTTAAAATATATATTATATACGTATTTTTTTTATCAGCCATATAGGAGCTCAACTATTCTAATGTTATTCTGGGTAAATCGTTAAGCTTTATCTATTTACTAATCTATTACAAGGTTATTTTAGATACAATACTAGTACCAAGACCAACGCTATGTCGTAAAAACAGTTGAAAAGCACTAAAACATTACTATAAAATCTAAACGTTCTAATCTTAAGTATCTCTTAGTAGATAATATCTCGAGTAACATCTATTTATGTAGTACATGTATATTTTTTTTATATATTACATAGGTTACTAACAGATCATGCCTTCTTACATTAGTACATGATATGACGAAAGAAAGATCTAGACTAAATGGTACCCTAATTATAAGCTATGCATTCTAATGAGACAACGACATTATATTCATTGACGACACGTTTGGCTCAGTTTGCAGTGACCCTACTTGCTATGCCAGCGGTCGCGGCTTCGAATTCCGCTGGGGGCATTTATTTGTGTATAAGCACGAATGTTTGTATTCTAGTCATGGGTGTTTATATTTATAATATGTATGTATTTAAAGTTACATATGTGTAGTGTATCAACTATCTGGTATCCATAACACAAACCTCGTAGCTTACCATGGAACTAGATGGTGTGGTGATGGTCCTAATATATTTATCTATTTAATTACATAATAATATTTTACATTAGTGAGTAAAAATAAAACTATAATAAAAGTTAACAGTAAGTATATGCAAACAAAAACATGAAAATATGTGCTTTTAAATTAAAAGAATAATGAACTAATTAACTATTAATATTAGATTGAAGAAACTTAAGTTTTATTTGTTTATTTTTATTTATTATAGGGAAACAAACACTATTATAGAACATACAATCTATACAGATTAATAAAATTGGAGTGTCTGTTTGTATTAAATATTAAAATAATAAAATAATAAATATTAAAATAACCGCTTTTTACTAAATGCATATGGATGTATACACGGTACATATACCAAAACAACATTTTTTACATTTTTTGTCTGTCTGTCTGTCTGTTTGTTCCGGCTAACCTCAGAAACAGCTGGACCGATTTTGACGGGACTTTCACTGGCAGATAGCTGATGTTATATAGAGTAACTTAGGCTACTTTAATTTTAGAAAAAGAATCAGAGTTCCGCGAAAAAAATTAAAACCCACGAAATTGGGAACAAAATCCGTGTACGCCGTACGCATCCAAACAAAACGAGGGTAAATCGTTGTATAATTTAAATAAATAATATCTTAGGAGTAGGAAGCTTATGTATACCTAAACATAGCTAACCGTGAAAACGTACCTAAGGACGAACGCGAGCGAAGCGAGCGTGAGTCGCTAGTTTACAATAAAAATACACACATTTACCAGTTAAGTTTCCACAAATAAGAAACACATAATTAGAAGAAAAGTAGAAAACATTAGGCTAAATTAAGCAGAAAGATGACATATACGTATACACATATAAATATACTATAAACACATTTAAGTAATTGAAAATATTATGAAAATCATTGCACTATGTTATTAATAAATTTCTTGAAATTTGAAACAGAACAGTTTTATGGTTTTTTTTTTAATTTACAAAGGAATCGGAAAAAAAATTAATATCATTGCTAGAGTCATATAAGAGAAGCATAGAGACCTAGTATAAGAGCATATATTGAATTTGACATATAATTGAATGAAAATTTAAGGAGTGGTACGTAAAGGCGAGGTAGTAGTGTAAGTGCATCTTCAATTTGAGTCTGTACATCAATAGTAGTGGTTTCCATTGAAATCAACTGACCGGAGTTTATATGCTTGCTATCTATTTCGAATAATGCCTTCTGTGAACTAGTCAAGCGCTATACATTGTTCTCATTGATTTCAAAAAAGAGGTCGTATATATAACGCTTTTTTTTAATATATTGAAACTAAAGCAAGAATTGTGTATTATTAAAAAAGTATACTTTAAAAAGTGATATTTTTTAATTTTTATTAAAAAAATCACAAATAGCAAAGATACTGATGTGTACGTTCCCCTTTTTTTTAAGTCAGTTAATAAATTACTTACTATCTATTTTATTAATTAATTTTACTTTAAATATCATACTCTATATCGGGAAAACTTAAAAAAAAAGGTTTGTTGTTCAAAAAATAAGTATGACGTTTGAAATATCAATGACTCAGGCACTCTTAAGGCACACTTAATTAAGATGAGATGACTCAACTAAAGTTTTAGATCATATATTGTGATACATACTACAAGTATGTTAAATTTAACGACGTTTTATCTTTTATATATATTTAAATAGGCAAAGACAAAAGGTTCAGTACCTTTTTCTCCCCTGTTCAACCGATTTTATTTCTTTTTTTGTTTAGTAGCTTAGTGTTATCAATAAAGAAAAAAAAACAGGTACTTTTCACTACGTGCATATTATAAAAATAAAGTCCCCCGTCGCGTTTGTCTGTCTGTATGAACGCGATAAACTCAAAAACTACCGAATGGATTTTCATACGATTTTCACCAATAGATGTAGTGATTCATGAGGAAGGTTTAAGTGTATAATTCAATAAGGTTTTGTATAAATTGGCTAAAATACAACGATGATTGTTGAATATGTCGAAAAAAAATATACTGACTGGGAGCTTAATTATTCTTCTTAAAAAGATCTTCTTATTAAACTGTAGCAATGTGTACGTACTCGTACCTAGAGAGTAGAGACGCACCCAAGCGAAGCGAGGGTAAGCCACTAGTTTCATATAGATTATAGACAGATAGACAAATTCTATGTCGATAATTATGATCGAAGTACGATCCCTGGGCAAACATTAGTAGGGATAAATACTCAAACGCGAGATGTCAATAGAAAAACTCAAATATACTCAACTATTTCATCAATAATACAATTTCCCAGAAAAACATGGTAGAAAATATAATTTACTGAAAACCATTTCTAAATGAATGGAAGCACGTTCTTATATTATTATGTTAGCGGAGTGAAAAAAAAAATACTCTGAAGTTTGAAAATATGTTTGTTCATGTATAACATGGTGGGTTTATTTGGGGATTATAGGATTTGTCTTCCAACGATACGATGGCGAAGAGATGTGATTAACAAGCTTTTAATCCTACCAAGAAATGTGGAGGCGCTTATATTTATATACAATACATTATATGGAATTTAACTTCTGAAATAAAATGTAAGCTCCTAAAAAAATAAGGATAAAAAATAAGGAGAAGATATTTAAGAAAATCTAAGTGTTGGGACATTACGTATGAATATAGAAAGAAGATTTATCGATATTGTCTAGTTACGAACCTATACCATTGGCATATCGACTATCTCTATATAAAAAAATTATCCTGTTTCATCTTTCCATCATGGTGTGAAATTGGCCTATCAACTATCTACATATATATAATGAAACTATCACGTTTCAAACCTCCTTCATTTTTTAAAGTAAATGACACTTAAATTCTTATCTGACTTGAAAATAGAGGAGAAATGCGATATTTTCGCCAATTATTATAAAGCGATTTTTGAAGTATAAACTTCTATAGGCAGGTTTGGATGGGGAGTAAATTCATGTAAGTCGTCATCGGCATGGTCACGTGACGTGCTAACTCTAACACTGAGAGTGCCGATAGATGTCAAAACCAGATAAATGTAAACAGTTTTAATTTACAAATTTTAATTTACATCAAACAATTTGAATGTCCAAAAATAACAACTGTTTGTTTATAGTTTTAAGTATTCATGGCTGCTTTTTTTTAAATATTTTTTTTAATGAAAAGCTGAACTAACATTTTTAAAAACATCTACAAATTAAAAAAAAACACTCCTAAGAATAAAATAATATATATGAAGCAGTTGCGCCCGAACATACATAAAAAAATGTATAAACATCCGTTAAGAATCTCCTCCTTTTTTGAAGTCGGTTTAAAATGTCAAATATTCGCGTAAATCAAAGATTGTATTATCGTATCGTATAGCCTAAATGAATCTGACAATTCCGATCGAGCTATTCATTTTACAAATGGTCAACGTAGGAGGTAATTGCCCGAATTTAAGGCGCCGGATGTCGGAACATATTGACCGTTTGTTAAGAACTAGTTATACTTCACATAACTTGTTACTTTACAATATCAGAGAAGTTGGACGAGATAATATTCAAAATGGCTATCTTTTATAGAAAACATAAGTACGTATGTTTTAGTTTAGTTATCTATTAGTGTTCGATAATATTATTTTTGGTAATATCATATCAAATTTCATCAAAATCCCTCCAGTAGTTTTTCCGTGATGCAGTCACAGACAGATAGACAGACAAAAATTCTTAATATAAATCTAAATATAAATAATCGATAATTATGACTATTTCAATAAGATTTTCCAAAAATTAAATGAATTATGTATAGATGTCAAAATATTCGCAACAATCTAAAAAATACTAATAAAAGGCAATTTAAAATAAACTTAGCTCATTCACTGTACACTTTTGATAACCTAACGTAATTATAAGTAGACTAATCTTTATAACCCCTATAGATAAAAGGTTTAGTACTTTATAACAATCTCGTGAGCCTGAACTGCCATAAAGACCCATTGTCTTTTACATTATCTTTAAGTATAATTCAAAATTTGTAACAAAATTGTTCCTACCCTTATCATATCGCTTTAATGCCGAAATTATATATTTATGTCAAAAATGACGAGGCCTGTAAGATTATTCACATTCACTGAAAGGACTTTTGTTGGGCTGTCAAGTATTCGGAGTTTCTATGCTGAATGAATGTCGCGATATTTTATAATAATTTTTTGTGTGTACTACATATGATAGACGTGCAAACATTATCATTCTTTCAAATATTGTGTATTCAGCCCTTTTTAACGTCCCACTGCTGGGGGTGGACCTCCCTTCAATATGAGGGTAATCAGACCATAGTTAATAAATACGTGTTTTAGTATTTTTCGAAACTCATACCATAGGGGGATAAAATAGGGGATGAAAGTTTGTATGAAACCTATATTTTTGATTTTTTTTTTGTAATCTTAACGAGGGCGAAGCCGTAAGTTCTGTTAGTAATTAGCTCTGCTAGTAGTAGTTGATTATTTTCATATTTTGAGTGCATATTTCTTTTAGGTACTCAGTGTATTTTTGGTTAAAAATTAGTAAAGATATAACAAAGTGAAATAAGAAATTACCAAGGATTTTACCATCTAACCCACAAACTAGAAATCCAAAGTTAAAATAAAAAATAAACCTAAAGAACTTTAAAATGGCTTGTAACTTTTGCGCTGTACATATAATTCCTATGCTATCTAGTTTTGTGTAGTTTTTTCCGCGACAAGTTTCACCGGGAATTTATTTAGGATAAAAAATAACCCGATGTGTTAAGCCGGGATACATTCTCCCTAGAGCTGCAACTGTTGCGCGGCTTAACCAGTAAAAAAAAATGTATATTATCGACACATATTATAAAATTCTGAGTTGAATCTGTACATTAAATATTTTCTGGAAAATCTTATTGAAATTTTCATTAATATCGATACGATTCCGAATCTATAGTTTTTAGAATTTTAGTCTCTCTGTCTATTTGGGACGCATCGCGAGAAAACCACTGGACAGATTATGATGAAATTTGGTATGATGATAGCTGGCTATCCGGGTCAACATATAGGATACTTTTTACTACGGGAAATATCTCATCTCTGAGAAATCTATATTAAACCTTAAAACGTACTACTAAGGACGAACCCGAGCGGAGCGAAGGTGAGTTGTTAGTGTGTTTAATAAAATAAGTCATCCAGTTATTGAAATTCGACTAGAATCATTATTAAAGCCCTTCAATAGGTACGAAACAAAAAAAAACTGTTGTCAAAAAGAGTTCAAAAAGTTACTGATTACTGTGTAAGCTCAATTGGTACCAACGAAACTACAGAAGCTATAATATCAACTCAAAAGTACAGAGACACACACATATGGGATAAACTTATACTATTTTGCAAGGTAATGTTCTTGCTCTTAGGCTAGCGGGTTCGATTTCCATTCAATACACAAATCATGAATACCATTAACTCAACAAAATTTAGCCAGTGGACTTTGTCCACGTACTCATGTCATATCAGTGGGACATTAAAAGGGCAGAATTGATTATTATTATTATAATAAAACAATTTTTACGCTTATTTTACACCCATCTCACGGGAGAGATTAGGGTCTTAGACGTCACAATTTATCGTCATTACAGACGGTGTCTACCCACAAAATCTATAATAATATGGCAAAAAAAGATGGCACTGAAATACCTTACAATTTTTATTCAATATAATATTAACGTTAACCCAAGAAAGTCATTATTATCTATACAGATAAATCAAATTGAAGTGTCTGTTTGTAATTTCAAAATAACAGCTTTTTACTAAATGCATATGGAATTATATACGGTACTTATAAGAAAAACACATTTTAAAACTTTTTGTCTGTTTGTTCCGGCTAATCTCCGAAACGGCTGGACTGATTTTGACGGGACTTTCACTGACAGATAGCTGATGTTATAAGGAGTAACTTAGGCTACTTTTATTTTAGAAAAAGAATTAGGATTTCGCTCAAAAAAAATTGAAACATATCTAGAGACGCACTAGCGACTTACCCTCGCTTCGAGCGAAGCGAGTAAATCGCTAGTTACATATAGAATATAGCTTAATAACAACAATAAAAAAAAATGTCTTGGGTTTTAATATCTCACAGTTGCATATTCACGTATACACAATTTCTATTTCATCACACTATCAACACATCCTGACCCTCTCAGAGTAATAAAATTATATAAATCATACAATAATTTGGAAAAAAGATGGCTCCGAAATACCTTAGCACTCTATTAACGTTAAATCTATACATATAATAAAATTATTACTGATCGCTATTTGTACATTTAAGATATTTGAGAAAAACTATTATTTGGAGTCTTCATTAACGCAATAGAGCCCAAAACAATAATTTAAAAAAAAATGTCTGTTCGTCTGTGCGTTTGTACGTGCTAATCTCAGAAACGGCCTAACCGATTTGGGTGCGGTTTTCAATAATGTGTTGTAGTAAGCTTCACTTAACATTTAATATTTTTTATTTCAATCGATTCAAAAATAAAAAGGTAAGTCAATTTAAAAAATCACCTAGGGACGAACCTGAGCGAAGCAATGGTAAGTTGCTATATATAGGTAATAATAGCTTTAACAATAAAAATTGTCTTTGGTTTTAATATCCCGTATTCAAGCCCCTATACACAATTTGGATTTTATCAAACTATCAACACATCCTGATCCTCTCAAAGTAATAAATCTAAACGCATTGAGTGTATCAATCACCGTTGCAGGATGCGACCCGACGCGGGAAGTTTGGGGATCGCGTAATTGTATTTGGTAAAATAGATTCGCTTTATTAGAACGTGGGATTGGTTTAGGACAAGTAGTTATTTTTACTTGGGTGCGAGTTCGATTCTCGTGCAGACACTTTTTTAGTTATGGTAAAGTATTAGGTATGTCTAATCTACTCCAGGTGAATGTTTGTTATCGTTATAGAAATTTTTCATAGAAAATATGAAATTAGTTAATAGTTTGAAGACTTTTTGACAGGAAGTTATATTTGATGGTTATCTTTTCTTCCGTCTAATTGTTTTTTTTAATTATCATATTTGACTATTGATATATATTTTTTATTTTTAATAAACTAAATATAAAATTTAGTACATGTTATATTCAATAGGAAGTATGTAGTTTTTAGACTGTATATTCATGAACAATTTGTATGAAACATTCACTTCCTTGTTATATGAAAAAATATGAAAACTTTTGATGCACATGTCATGTATTAGACGCATAGAATGCACATCAAAGCGGGGATCCGGATATTTCCGGATGAAAGCGGCGAAAACCGGTTCAAAAAAGCGTAATGGAAGTCGAAACTAATGATCACACCAAAGAGTCGAATCTATGACGGCCTTTTATAAACCGAGGCTTTGGTAGTTCAAAAATTCGGTCAAGTGCGATTCAGACTCGCACATCGTGGGTTTCGTATCATCAATATATTTTCTTTGGGAATTAAATAACTCTATAAAAAAACAATCTAACTAATAGTAGAAGTTTCAGAGAAATAAATATAGTTAAAAATAATTTTAATTAATTTAATTCTTAATTTTTTTACATTTGACAGTTGTTTTTATAGATGGTCTTTGAAATCTTGGTTATTACGGTTAAAACTACACAGCTTATTAAACAGAGGATATACGGATGGAAGTCATAGGCTTAGTAATTAATATTAATAAAATAGAAAACTAATACTTTCTTAGATTTACGCGAATATTTGACATTTAAATAAAACTATCTTTTCGGATTTTTTCGCGGATTTATTTTGATTTTTGTTTCCCGACCGCGACGTTTCGATTGCTTTACAGCAATCATGGTCACGGGAGAGACTAAGGTGTTAGATGTACGTAGATGACACATGAGAGGTACGTAGATGACACTTTCACAATATTACCATCTGATAAAATAAATGTATTCTTAGAACATCTTAATTCTATAAATCCAAAAATACAATTTACTATGGAATTAGAATCTGACAATGCCTTAGCTTTCTTAGATGTCTTAGTAAAACGCAACCCAGATAACACCTTGAGTCATACTGTGCATAGAAAGAAGACCCATACTGATAGGTACCTGAACGGTGAATCTCACCACCATCCTTCACAGTTAGCTACCGTGGGAAAATCTTTGTTTCAGAGAGCACAAGGGATCTGTGACGAGCAACATCTGGCCGGAGAACTGCAACATGTTAAGCAAGTCCTGCGAGACAACAAGCTGCAAGTCCCGCGCCTGCGCCACAGTGACCGAGTGAAACCAGCCACAGTCGAGCGAGTCCCTGCTGTCCTGCCATACATGAGAGGAGTCACTGACAAGATTGGCTACATCTTAAAGCGTGCTTCAATCAAAACTTACTTCAAGCCGCCAAAGAAAATTAGTCAGTTCTTACCACCAGTCAAGTGCAACATCCCTCTCCAAGATGCAGGGGTATACAAACTTGATTGTGATTGTGGGCTCTCTTACATTGGACAAACAAAGAGATCCATTAGAACTCGGATCAAAGAACACATAGCTGATGTGAAGCACCGTCGCAATACAACATCTGCAGTCTGTAAACATAGCCAGGATCGCCCAAGCCACTACATTCGCTTTGATAATCCACAAATACTAGCGAAAGAAAACCGTTATCGCCCCAGGATGATTCGCGAAGCTATTGAAATTAAAAAATATCCAAACTTCAATAGGGAAGATGGCTGGGTACTACTATCATCATGGGATCCTGTAATAAATATAATAAAAACAAACAACAAAAACAAACATAACAGACCAGTAGATGTAGTTAGTTCATACTGTGTGGATCGCAATAAGAATAGTAATTCTAATTAATATATTTTTTATCTATACAGTTAACAATAGTGTTGCTTAAGATTTTAACTTTAAATAATAACAATCTAAAATAATATTAAACTTCTTTTTAAACTACATATAAAACAATTATATTACTTAAATAAATAATTGATATTTAAAAATATTTAATAATCTTTATGGTTACAGATAATATAATAATAGCAACACTAAATAAGATTAGTAATTAATAAAGAAAAATTGTAATAATTGTAATATTTATTATAATAGCTAAAATTAAGTAAATAATATTGCTATATTTAATTATAATACTTATTAAAAACATTAAAATTTTTTTTTAAAAATGTTTAGAATTAAAATCAACCAATATTGTAAGGTACTTTGATGCCATTTTTGAATTTTTAAAATCATTTTTGTAAAATAGTAGGTAGGCTGTCTGTAACAACTGTATAATGCCATTGAGACATCTAACACCTTAGTCTCTCCCGTGACCATGATTGCTGTAAAGCAATCGAAACGTCGGGAAACAAAAATCAAAATAAATCCGCGAAAAAATCCGAAAAGATAGTTTTATTTAAATAGAAAACTAAAAAAAAGTTCATACCTATATAAAACTATCTACCTTTTGCAAACTTTTAGACAGAGAACTCTAAAACTAGTAACGATCCATTTTCATTCTTGCCACCAACAAAATAGGATATAAAATTGTACTGAAATAAAATAGTACGGTCTGCAACGTATGCCTTTGACAGTTACAGTTCTATAAAGTTTACTTGTTTCATTTTGTACTCCATTATAGTCTTTAATGCTTTGACTTAGGGATGAATATTGTACATTGAATGTATTGTAAGCAGAAGCATTATTCAAACTGATCTGAACCGTTCTGCGCAAATAAGATAATAGAATTTCGAGGATAGATTTGACATACGATATTTGGTCCTATTGTGGCAAGTTTAGGCATCTTACACACTGAAGAATATAAATGGAGAAGCTGTGAATCACAATTGTTTGAAATGTTTGAAAATATTCAACTTGAAGTGAATTCTGTATTCCAGATTCAGTTCTGTTATTTTTCAGATTTATGATATGGTTCACGTCTTTGAAAGAAAAACTTTATGGACTAATATTAAAAAAAAAGTTTTCAAGATACACAAGATTTTTTAAGTACAGATAATAAAGGAAGGAGAGAAGAAGTTTTTTATTCCCATGTTAAATTTTACCAAACAGTTCTCAGAATAAAAGGCTTTTAGATTTTAGTAGATTAGTGAAAAATTAGCTTAATTTTATGTGAAACAGGTTGTAGTTTTAGCGAATTCAAGGAATTAATTTCAAAAAAAATTATAACTAAAATAATTCTATTAAACTTAATGATTATTTAATCATATTTTATGTACTGAAATAATATAATATGAATAAATAATCATGAAATTTAAATCGTATGTGTAAGAGACCTTAAGCTCAGCTACACTTAGATCTTATTACGGTAATAAATTAGGGTATTTGATATGTTTCAAAGCAATGGGCATTCAATGCGATTGCAATTGTAAATAAATTATTCTATACTAGCAATCTAACCTTGCTTCTCTCAATCTTTATTTATATAGTATAGTTTTATAATTTAAAATGTCTGTAGTAAGTTACTGTAATGTATGTACCTGTACTCTGTAGGTATCCCCATTTCCTATTTAATACATGGGAAAATTTTGACATAAAAACCTATGACTTCTCAGACCATAGACTAACTCTATGCAGAAATAGCATCCATTCGTTTGCACTATTGTTGATTTAAAAAGGGACTTACTAACACACGTTTTCTGATTTATAATACATATTAGTAAGGATATTGATATGGTATTTTATTACCATCTTTTAAGCTCTTTGTTCATTTTTTATATATAGTTTTTAAGGCTGTGAATGGATAAAAAATGAATGTGTGTCTGTATTGGCATGTTTTTTGTTGGTGTTACTCTGTCACAAAAGCGAATTTGTTCATTGTTATTTGTGTAGACTTGTAAAGAGTGCAATGAACTATTGTAAGTCGAGTTTTTGCTAGCGTCAATTATTTTGCCTTTGAATTATATGCAATTTCAATGGTATTCATTATCCATATGTAGATGAATTAGTTTTAAAATAAAATTACATAATATACTAGTTTTACCCTAGTAGTCGAAATAGGGAATATGCGTGATTTTTTTTATACAATTGGTTACATCGTTATATAATTGTAAAAAGATATCCAGCTCCAGAAAACTAAAATTTGGTATAAAAAAATTTTAAATATCGTACCGATACATATACTTTAAACGCCCGCCATTTCAAAGTGTGTGACTTCAAAGTATAATATACACAGAAAAATGACGATCCAATTTGTAGTGATCAAAATCGCCAATCGCTCTGTTATGATATACTCTGACGTCATATTCGGTCTGACCAATGGCGTTTGTTTCAACTACTTTGATTTCCCTTCATTAAAAAGTAATAAAGATATAAAAAAAAATATTTAGCCTTCATTTAAATCTCACTCATATTCCATATTCGACCATAAACTTTTGTTCATTGGTAACATTTAAGTTCGTTAATAAGTAGCTACTAAAAAGTAAAAAAAAATCAATTTACAAACAGAAGAGTAAAAAAGTACTGAAATATTTGTCTTTCTCTATTGTGAAAAAAAAAAGTGTTTCCAATTTTTTCTACTGATAACACTAAAACGTCTATAGTTATTATATTAAACAAAAACAAAACAAAAGGAGAAAAATGTACTGAACTGTTTTGTCTTTGCCTATTTATATATTATAGACTCAATTCATAAACTTAAAACAATATAATCGTGAAACAGAAAATTGGTCATGCACAAAAAAGCTGTCAAAAACGTTTGACAGTGAGCACGCCCATCAATTTATGATAAAAGAGAAAAACAAAACCTTTATTTAGTAGAGCGTTTCGTAAAGGATTTTGAAGATTAGATTTGTTCAACAATCGTTTGACGTGACGTGTCTGTGGCATCATAGCTCCTAAACGGAGGGGCCGATTTCAATCCGGTTTTTTTTATAGAAAGCTGGCTTACATCCAAATCGATTGAACCATTTTTGACTTTCAGGGGTTTTTAATGGTATTATAATAATTCTATAAGATTGCATATTTTCTTTTATGGAGATGTAGTAAGTAGACACACGCAGTTTTATAAGTTATACGAACTATTTTCGGTGTGGCAGAATTAAGAACTATCACGCACTGTTTCAAAATCAATTTAAATTCCTTTTAAAGACTGTTCTGTCCTCCAATATTCTATACTAACAACTCACCCTCGCTTCGCTTCGGGTTCGTCCCTAGACAAAAACAAATCTATCCCGCGGAAACCGTACATTTGTCCGGGATGATTTATGGCCTATAGCCTTCCTCAGTTAACGGGCTATCTAATGCAAAAAGAATTTTTCAAATCAGATTAGTAGTTCCTGAGATTAGCGCGTTCAACCAAACAAACAATCTCTTCAGTTTTATAATATTAAGTATAGATTATGGGTTCCATCTTCTTTTCCGGGATAAAAAGTAACTTATTTTGCTATATTGCGAACTATGCTTAATTTGCTAGTGAAATCAATTATTGGCCGTAAAATAACCATATGAGTTTAATATATTTACATAGATATTTCAATTTTGTATATAAGTACATGCGTGAAGTCAAGTAACACACTGGGAGGTGGCCACAATCGGTGGGCGGTATATCTCTGATAGGAGAGTCGACCGTGGGAGCAACCCCTTGGTTGTTGTGGTCTGCCTCGGCAGACCTGCCGTCGGGGCACCGTGGTTGAGTGCGTAAGTGATTCTGCGATCCCATTAAGACGGAGGAGGTCCGTTAAGTTTTAATGGGTATTACTAGCTTTTCTAGCTGGTGAGCCAAAACCATCAGTATCATACATACTGGTGGTATACGTAAATGCCTTTCCCAACGTAAAAAAATAGGTGGTCCCGCTTTCATGGTACGTTTATGGTGTGTTCACGTCAGTCCATTTCTCTAAGTCCACGATATTAACTCCAATAAATTTAAATAAGTGTTTTAATTGCAAAAATCTACCATCGCTATTGCATTTGGTATTAATGCGATAATTAATGCCATTGTGACATCTGTTACTATGTGTTCTGTGGCAATTATGTCTATTGAAATGACATCCTCAAACATATTACGATAGTGTGATGTGTCATATGCCTAACACTATTACGTCAGTGAACACGGGTTCAATTTCCGCAAAGTCAGCTGCTATATTAATATGTTATGATCTGTAGGAAAAAAGATATCTTTAATCAAATTTTCAAATACATAAGCATTTTTAGTAATAAATATAATTTTATTTTGAAAACGTCATTGGAAGTTTATTTAAATCAGATGTAATAGTCGAAATGAAAGCAATATCTATTTATACATATAATAAAATCCTCTGTCGAATCTGTATATCAAATATTTTTTGGAAAATCTTATTGAAAGAGGCCGAATCTATAGTTTTTAGAATTTGTATCTGTTTGTCTGTCTGTCTGTCTGTCTGAGAACGCATAGCAAGGAAAACACTGGACAGATTTTGATGAAATTTGGTATGATGATAGCTGGTTATCCGGGTTAACATGTAGGATACTTTTTACTGCGGAAAAATCTCATCTCTAAGAAATCGAATATAATTTTATTGACTATTGTAGGTAATCGGCCCTTTATTATTTAAGGAACTGTAGAGCTATTAATAGGCAAAGTTTGTTTGAACCACATTCAAAGTTTAGGCGCTAAAATTATTTTAATTGACCACTCGATATTTCAACTTAATAGAGTAGCCAAGCAACTTTATGGAATTGATGTTATTTATATATTCAAACTTAAATTACTAACAAAAAGAGTAAAATTTACCAAATAGGAAGTTTCAATAGAATTAGAAATCACTAAAATGTGTTTGTTGTGAAACAGAATCTTTTTATCTCATAATAATAAGCAATTATGATGAGTCATAAGCAAATTTTGGATAACGTCCCACTGCTGGGCATGGGGCTTCCTTTAATACGAGTGGCATCAAGCCACAGTCCACCACGCTGGCCAAGTGCGGGTTGGCGGACTTCACATGTTTTTCGAAAACTTGCTAGGTTCCATGTTTTCCTTCACGACAAGACAAGTGGTAATCCTGTTGGAAATGATTTGCACATAAAAATATCAGAGGTGCGAGACCTAGGATTTGAATCTACTTCACTCAGTTTCCCAAGCGAGCGCATTACCACTGGGCTACCACTGCCTCAAACAACTAACTCATCATAATACCCATAACTAACTGTAAGATACACGACATACAAAAACCACTCTAATCATCTTGACTTGTAATATAAATATCTTCTCTCATTAACCCCGAAGGGAATAAAGAATCAGTTAACACGTTTGTAGAATTTTTGATGAACTTAAAATAGAATTAAGAACACAATTCAGCTATTTTTTGTGTCTTTCGCAATATTTTTTGAAATTTTATTTAATAGGTTTATAACACAAACGTGGTTTAACGAAAATGCTACTACATTGAATACGTACTTTACTATAACTATTAAACTCCTGGCAATGTAATCTCAAAATAAACTTTTAATCTAAAAAAAACAGATAAAACAAGGAAAATCTGTATAAATGTTATAAATATGAAAGTTTGTGAGTATGGATGTTTGTTACTCTTTCATTCCAGAACGGCTGAATGAAATTTGGCACAAAGATAGATTATAGCCTGGAATAACACATAGGCTACTTTTTATCCCGCAAAAATATACGGTTCCCGTGGAACAGGTTTGTTTTTGTTTATTAAAGGCGAACCCGAGCGAAGCGAGGGTAAGCCGCCAGTGTAAAATATACGCAGTTTTTGGGTTCTTAACCCAACCAATCTGTAAAAGCTAAAGGCCTTTGATACGTCAAAAACCTTAATTTCCTCCATAACTTCATTTCCTGTAAAGCATTGGAAAAATCTGTTATATCATACTACACTATATATAACATACTAAAATAAAACTGCAAAAAAAAATCGATAAATTAGTTTAGTATAGATAAAAAAAGGTTAAAGCTAACCTTTTTGAATCAAATAAAAATCTCGTTGAATGAACACGAATTCAAATATTTGATCTGAACGAGAAGTAAACATTGATCAAAAAAACCGTATTAAAATGGGTTAGCTTGTTTGGTCATGCGTATGTTAATACAACGAGATCAAAGAAAGTAGTACCAATCAAATTACTACGACCTTTAACCTTTCAAAATTGTTTAGATATGTGAAGACTGATGTTACATTTGTAAAAAGTAACATTCGCCGTATCGTTAATATTTTAGTGCTGTCCTACTTTGCCTGATAGAGCAATGTACGTTAAGTCACTTTACTTGTGTAAAAAATTGGAAATTATTCGATATTTTCTTATTTTTCCGTATATTGTAATACGAGCGGCTCACACTTGCTTCGCTCGGGTTCGCCTCTAGGTAAGCAAAAACAAATCTATCCTACGGGAACAGTACATTTTCGGGGATAAAATTAACCTATGTGCTATTCCAGACTACAATCTATCTCTATGTCAAATTTCATCCAGATCCGTTCAGCCGTTCTGGCGTTATTGAGTAACAAACATCCATCCAAACGTCCAATCATCTACACTTCCACATTTATAATATTAATAAGATTAAGAATATCATCTAGTTTTTATACAATATTCACAAAGAAACTACAATGTCTGATACTTTCTAAACCGGAACGTTCCAATTAAGAAGAGATACAAAGTAAAATATTGTTATAACTAAAAATTATAAAAATGCACCATATATTATTTTATCGACTAAACAACTGCTTTATCTTACAAATACTTAAAATTGAAAAGTTATTTTTTTTTTTTCATTTAACACTAGATTTTGATAATTTTTATGAAAAAAAAAACGGTTTTCAATTTTATATTATATAAGTTCTCCTGACGGATTCCGGCCACGGCGGCCAATCTTATTGAGACTAGCCAACTGCGCAGGAGATATTATAGTGTCCAAGTGTACGCGCAGACACAATGTGCACTCTCTATTCCTGACACGACTGGTGAGAAAGACCGCCAACTTCCCAACTCCGAGCTGTTACTGAGGCTTACTAAACAGAAAGACTCAATAACTAAACTTGGCCCGACCCGGAACTCGAACCTAGAACCTCCGGATGTGCATGCTAGCTACTACACCACCGAGGCAGTTTTTGTTTTAAAGTTTTCAATTTACAGAGATATCGCGTAATATACACACAAAAACCATACAAACGAACCGACGGACTTTTTATCAAATCGGTCAAATATAATACTTATTAGTGCCATACCCAATCAATCAATTAAAATATTATAGAGCCTAATTAGTTGGAACTTATATGGTAGCAATAATAAAGTAACATGGTGGTCTTATAACAGGTTCGATTAAAACGAGTTTACACAAAAACCCGAAAAACCATTATCCAGTTCTGAAACGCGAAAATATTATAAAAAGTGCGCTTAAAAAGTGCGGCACATTGTTTATAAAAACAATGTCAATAATTGGAATCGAGTTTGGCTTTCTCTTATCGATTAATTAAACTTGACATTTTATGTATTATAGTACGCCAGATATTTTGCAATTACTTTTTAAGGTAGAAAAAGGTTTACCGATTAAAAAACCGGTTAAAAACAAAATACACCCTGTTATTTTCACCACCGACCTAAATCATTATAGAAAATTTAAGGAAAACATATATGAATTGAATTTATCGATCCATCGATCCAATAAAAAATTACTGTTTCGAAATCCCTCGCTCCGTTCGGGTTCGTATATAGCTAGGTTTTAACGTTTAGTATAGATTTCTCAGAGATGAGATATTTTCCCGCAGTAAAAAGCATCCTATATGTTGACCCGGATAACCAGCTATCATCATACCAAATTTCATCTAAAACTGTCCAGTGGTTTACTCGTGATGCGTTCCCAAACAGACAGACAGACAAAAATCCTAAAAACGACAGATTCGGCTTCTGTATCGACGATAATGACTATTTCAATAAGATTTTCCAAAAAAATATTTAATATACAGGTTCGACTCAGTTAGAATTTTATTACATGTATAGATTACAATGGATTAACAACCAATGTGGGCTAATTTAAGAATATTTAACCGTTAATTTAAGTAAGAGGAAGTCCCAACGACTTAAAGAATATACGAAAAAGAAAAGAATGTGCAAATTAACAGACTTATTAACTATTTTAGTTGCATAGTTAATTAGAGACGTGGTTTCCGCAAACCAAAAATAAATCTAATGCACATATTTCGCAAACGGTCGTATTTCTTGAACTGTTCCTCTGAAACGTCGAGGTAGCAGCAATCACTATCTAAAATTGGTAGCAGTGAGTGCAATTTTGGTTTTAATAGGTTTTTCATTGCCTCAAGCCACCTTTAATGGGATACATCTTTCTACTTTACATGCATTTTACTTTATCTAATATATTTAAACGAGCAATTCTTGTATCTATATTTATTTATTTATACCAGCGATCTCGGAAACGGCTCTAACGATTTCGCTGAAATTTGGTATGTGGAGGTTTTCTGGGGCGACAAATCGATCTAGATTAGTCTTATATCTGGGAAAACGCGTGTTTTCGAGTCTTCATTCGGTATACTTTCGTATTATTCCACGCAAAATATGGTCGCTAATTTTGCACACTGGTCATAAGCTTCATGGTCAAGCCAAGGCGCAAGATTGACAATCAAAGATTCGAATCAAGGGTTCGAATCCCGGTCGGATACAAAAAAAATAATTTTTGTTCTATTATTGCTTTTTTTCTTTATTTATTCAAGTTTTCAGTTCTTTTTTGTTTTTAAGCCAAATTAAAAAGAAAATTGTAATTTTGACCAAGACCTCCGAGCGAAGCTCGGTCGTCAAGTTCTAATATTAAATGAGCAAATCTTGAATATATTCTTGCTTTATTTTATGTGTCACGGACACAGCTCAAACGATTTGGATCAAACTTTGTGTTAAGATAAGGTTTTGCTTTTTAAGTTTTTCCATATACGTTTCTTTTCTGAAACAACGAAATTTTATATCTTTCCCGAAAACGACTTGTGAAGCTCGGTCGCCCAGGTAATCAAATAAACTACTACAAAACATGCCTTACTCGCACAATAAGCGTTCAGAAGCGTGAAACATTAAATTAATTATGTTTTAACATACATAATTTGTTGTTTTAAAAATAAAATTGAATATTTATCCATCTATATAAATAATAAAACTGTAGAGGTCGAATGTCCGTATATAGAAAAAAATATGCTAAAAACCGAGTCAAGGGGGTGTAAAAAGAGAAATAGAACAGATCCAGATTTTTTTGTCTGTTTGTACGGGCTAATCTCCTAAACTGTTGGACTAATTTAAATGACATTTCGCATGGTGGTACCTTATACCCTCAGTCAACATCTCAGATACTTTTCATCCCGGAAAATTAAAGAGTTCCGTGGGATAGTTATAAAACTATAGTAAATTATACAGCTTAGTACACAAAAACTACTGATTGGATTTTAATAAAACTTTGCAATAATATAGTTCATACATCAGAATAACAAATAAGTTACTTTTTATCCTGAAAAAATGTACGGTTCCCGTGGGATAGATTTGTTTTTATTTGTCGCTAGCCTACAATATTAATTTTATCGACTGCACTAATATATTTGTTTTTATAGTATTTACATCGTGGTATCGAATAACTAAACCTACTCAAGCTCAAAATATCTTCTCCAAACTAATTTAGTTAAAAGTACTGAGCAAATGAGGGTTTTAAGTGTTTCAACGGAACCCTAGGCGAGGCAAATAAAATTTCGTGCAATACAGTTTCGTAACAAGTGTTTGATATAATTACACTTGTAATATAGCTTGGATGTAATTACAAACGCGTTATGTATGCAAATATATGGAAATTCGGCGAAATTGAAAACGGAACGAATAAATAGCGCTTGTTAGAAATTTATGCCAAATTAAGTAGAATTTGATTCAATATAAATTACTTCATTTAGATGCTATTGTTAGTCTTTTGATAAATGGTATTTTTTTTAAATATACGGTCTCAATAGATTAATGTGATAGAGGCTTAAAGCAGTTCTTCATTTTTAACATATGAGAATTCACTTAACTTATAGAAAAACATCGTGAGGGAACCAGTATGGCGTATGGCGAACCTAGCAAATTTTCGAAAGACATGTGAAATCCGCCAACCCGCACTTGGCCAGAGTGGTGGGCTATGGCCTCATTCCCCTTTCCTCATTTACATTGAACGTGCCTAGCAGTTGGAAATAAATTATAACAGATCTTACAGCTGTTAAACTTCATAAACGCTTGTTTTTTAGAGGACTAGCGATATCCATTATAGCTACTTTTGGTAATACGTTTTAATGAGGTTTTTTATTTGTCGCATAAAATGTGTCACTTAAGTAACTTATTTAACATGCAAAAGGAATAGTAAATAAAATATCTCTTATCGCGATCCCTACAAATAACTAGCTAACCTCGCCTAAAGGAATATAAGGTTTATAATACACATAAATATACATATATAGAGTTTAGGCAAGCGCCAAATGCTTTTATAGTCTGTTTAACCGACTTCAAAAGGGTAGAGGTTCTTAATTCACTTATATGTTTTTTTAGTTAAAATCGTCATAATTTAGAATATCCAATGAACGATTTTCCCACAACAAATGCTCTAAAAAATTCACGCAAATAATACAGCACTAAAACCTACGAAGTATACTATTCTTGTCTTTTTTATTGACGCGACGTTTTGAATTACATTGAAATATACAAGGTCACTGATTGAGTAATTTTAACTTAGACGTTTCTTCAAACAATACAAAATTCAGCAGTCTCTTATAAAGGACGCAAATATATCATAATAATTTAAATTTTCATAGGTGTTCAGTCCTTTTTAACGTCCCACTGCTGGGCACGGGCCTCCCTTCAATACGAGGGGGATTAGGCCATAGTCCACCACGCTGGCCAAGTGCGGGTTGGCGGACTTCACATGTCTTTCGAAAACTTGCTAGGTTCTCTCAGACATGCAGGTTTCCTCACGATGTTTTCCTTCACCGTAAGGCAAGTGGTAATCATGTTAGAAATGATTCGTACATGAAAATATCACAGGTGCAAGACCCGGGATTTGAACCCGCTTCACTCGGATACCGAAGCGAGCGAGTTACCATTGGGCTACCACTGCCAATAATTTTAATTATATCTCTAACAATTTTTCAGTATTGACATATGTGAGTCATTTGCAAGCAACAATGAAGTTTATTCAATTACGTAAGTAACGTAGTAGCGTAGATTGTGAACAGGCCGTCCATAATGTTACACATTACCTAAGTTAGATATTTTTTTGCATTTATAGTGTTGTAATTATACTATTTGTCCGACTTCAAAAGAGAAGGAGCTAGTTAAAGCAAAACTAATACTTTTTAAGGTCGTGAGGCCAATGGGACTTGCTTGAGAAACGGAGTGAAGCGGGTTCAAATCCTGGGTCTCGCACCGCTGATATTCTCATTTGTGTATTATTTTCATCATAATTACCACTTATCTTACGGTGAAGGAAAACATGGTGAGGAATCTTCATGTCTGAGAGAATGTAACGAGTTTACGAATGACATGACGTGAAATCTGTCAAAATGCATCGGCCAGCGTCTTGAATTATTTGGACTATAACATGAAAATGTGCTGGCCAGCGTATTGGACTATAAATGTCCTCCTTCAATGGAAGGGAGGCCCGTGTTCATTTACGCGCTTTAGACATTTTAAATAAGACTATTTTTTCAGAAATTATACCGTTTTATTTTGATGTTTAAGTCTAAACGTTCCGAATGCTTTAAGACAAACATAGTCACGGGAAAGACTAAAGTGTTTGACGCCTTAAAAAATTCTGATGGCGTAAAAAGCGAACTAAAAAAGGAAAACAAGTTGACAAAAAATATGGTATTATGATCGAAGAGATATATTGATTTATTTATTTATTTGTGAAGAGTTTTATTAAAGAACAGACGAGCTCGTGGAATTATTATTTTTTTACAATCACAAACAAAAAGCTACGCTATCCCAGAGTAACTTGCAAACTGCTATAAGAAACCTGCGAATATCTTAAGAAAAGTCAAGAAAAACAATTAATATTTATAGCACTTTAAAAAATCACTAATCGATAAGTAGTTAAAATAAAAATATTTGTAAATATCAAAAAATATATTATGGCGTAACAGTGAAATAAGATTTAATTAGACAACGAAACGCTAAATAAAAATATACGAAATCGTAAAAAACATTGCAAAACCACTAAATACAGAATAGTTAGAAGATACTAATTTCTCACAAGGTCGACCTTGCGTTGAAACCTTAATAAGATTAGAACTATGCGTCACATATAATACGTACCTAACATTTTATGAATGAGCATGCGCTTACGCATGGAAATAGCTCTCCAATGACACATTTCATTGAACCAAAAAAAAAAAAACACAGCACAAAACACAAAAAAAGCGCAATTTCTTTCAAAATTCCCGCGCTGTCACTGTCAAAACATAAATGTATGTAGATAACAAAAAGTTTTATTTTTCTACACGCGGCCGGACTCGACCGATCGTATTGACTAACAGCTTGAGCGTCCGTACGGGCGTCCCGCTCTATAGTTGCGTAATACTAACGGGCCATAGAGTAAGTGGATTTTATGTACAGAACTACGACGAGTGCTGGAGCGACACTTAAAACAATCAATTTACAAGTTCATTTCAACTTTTAATGTGAGAAAGGTATGCGAGTTATGAATATTGCTTCATAAGTGTTAAGATTCCAAGTTGTAAATATATTGCACTTAACTATAATTGTGAACGTTTTTTTATTAGTTTAACTAAGATTGAGCTATTTTTAATAGATCTAAATGTTAAATGAAGACATTTTGATTAAATTCTAAATCTTTCAGAGAATATTCTTTCAGGAATAGCAATTCTGCATCTTTAATAAGATAAAATATAACTACTACATCTTCAAGCCATATTTTAATCTAAGGACATTTATTTACTTCCAAAAGCATCTTTCGATACATTAATTTAAATGATCATAAATTAAAGACAGAACTAAATAAAGCAATAAAAGGTATGTAATTAAATACTTTAATCAAGTAAGTTTGACCAAAAATGGTCAAAGACTATCGAACTGTTCTTTGTTGGTTTGAATCGCCACGGTCCGGCGCCCACGCAATGCGCCCGCGCATTATATGGTCGCACGCATTTTGAACACTATATGTCGGCTTGGGTGCGTTTTGTCTTGACATGGGCGTCAGAACGTGCATATTGAAAATAATTATAGTTTCTACGTGATCGATTATGTGTGTATACGTTAAAGTGAAGTCGGTAACTATAATTAATGTTAAACTTAATTATACCCGTATGGCATAATTTGGTTGTGTTTTGAAATGACAGTTAAAAAGCCCTTTTATTTAGCCGCGTTTGTATATTAAAATTATTAAACTAGCGACTCAACTTCGGTTCGCTTGGGTTCTTACCTAGGAACGTTTTAACTGCTAGTATGGAATAGATAGACTTTATATATATGTATATCTCACAGTTAAAATTAGTATATGTCCAGCCAAAAAATCAAGCCAATCCGTCACTCTGTTTCGAAGTAAAAGAAGGAAAAACAAACAAAAAAAAACAAACAAACAAACACACTTTCACCTTTATAATATTAAGTATGGATATGAAAATGTAACTTCAGTTTTCATCTCGTTACATAATAACTAAATTATTACAAATATTATAGATATGTTATTCCCAAGCTTAAATTAAGTTTAATATTATTTTATTATATTTTCAAACAGAAAATTTGAAACATGAATAACTATTAACCTAGAACTAAACAGTAAACACTAATTTTTACTCATTATTTCATTATGTAAAATAGCGATAATTAGATAGTAATTTTGTCATAATAGTGTATGAGAAACCGCGTGTAATTCAGAGTGTACGTTTAAATGGATATTGAACCCGGAACATTACGGAATGTTGTACAATCACCCATACAGTAATAATTATAACACGCAGTTTTAGAACTAAGTACTATGAGATAGGACTTAAAATCCTTAAATACGTTATTTATTACAAATGATAAAAAAGTGCCTTTAAGATTTTTAATTATTGTTAATAACTAAAGTTTATCTTATATTTACTAAGAAACTATTCGATATAAAAATTTGAAGAACCTTAAGTAGGTACCATGAAATAAAAGACGTAGGTATATTATGCGTCACTTCAAATAACTTTTCCAATGAATCTAAAATATATGACACTAGCGATGTTGACCTTGATAATCAGCTATCATCATACCAAATTTCATCAAAATCCCTCCAGTAGTTTTTCCGTGATGACAGACAGACAGATAGACAGACATACAGACAGACAGACAGACAGAATAAAACAGAAAAGAACAATCGGTTAAACTAGATTTTTTTTTATAAACTATAACTTTTTTAAATTCCTGTCTTAATGGAGCGACGGACGGCAGGCCTGTTAAAACAGACGAGAACAACCAAGGACTTGTTTCCATAGTACACTCTGCAGAGAAGTACTTCTCTGACAGCAGAATAGACTGGTACCAGCAAGAAACATTGGGAAAATATAACTCAATCAACCTAATTTTGACCTAATTTAGAGGTAATCACTAGCCATTAAAGAGTTTTACCATCCACATCCAGTATCCTGTTCTCATAAAAAGACCAAGTCGCTGTTTCTAATTAGTATACATTATATTATGAACAGTTATACATTGAAAATTCAATTTATACTTGAGTAGAATTAAGTTAGTAAAGTTAATTCTCTTGATTATTATCAACGAAGGTTGTTACTTAGTTACGTGAATAAATGTAAGTGAAGCTAAGACAGCTAAATAAGCGAGTTTAAAAGATATGTGAGGAATTTTATAAGTTTACACATATTAATAGTGATAGAAAACACAATTGTAACTACCTAGTCGTCTAGTGGTCGAAATTCAGTTATGACCATTATTGAAAATTTAAGGAAAACCTATATAAAATTAAACTTTTTATCTTAGATTTACGCGAACATTTGACGTTTCTTTTTTTAGCGGATTTATTCAGACAGACAGTATCTGTAACAAATATAAAATAACCTTTGAGACATCTAAAACCTTTGTCTCTTTCTTGACTATAATCACTGTAAAGCATTCGAAACGTCGAGAACCAAAAATCAAAATAAACCGAAAAAATCCGAAAAAATAGTTTTATTTAAAAAAAAAAATCATCAACATTATTATTTTAAAACAAACAAAAAAAAGAAAATCGGTTGACAAACAGAGGAGAAAATGGTACAGAGATGTTTGTCTTTGCCTATTTATTTATAGATATTATGTATAGTACAATAAAATAAAAAAAAAATGTTCTAAAAACTGACTTATCATTCATCTTGTACAAAAATATTTTATTTGATTCAATATTGTTATTATGTTTTGTTTTTTTATTAGTCAGAGAGCTTGATGCTTTTTCTTTCTTAGTTCTTTTAAAGCTCGCTTTCTCAAAGTCCTTATGTAAATTTTTGCAATAAAAAATATGCCATAGTATCCACTTAATTTACTGCGACAAAAGTGGACTAACTATTACTTAGTAACAAAAAAAATGTACAGACTCTTAAACAACTAAAGTAATTCCACCCTTGTGGTATTTTGGGTGTTACCATCATTTGGATGTACAAAAAAAGATTTACTAATATATTTATAATCTGTACCTTTCTAAGGCGGTTTAAATGCTATTGTTAATTTGTTATTAAAATAAGAAAGACATTGCAGTGGCGTAGCTATGCCAATGCAACCAATGCAGTCCCATGGGGCCTCTGATTGAAGAAGGCCCCAGGGCCCCACAAACGATTCTTTTATTTCAAAAAAATTTTCCGAGGACGGCCCTCACAGAAGCTTAAAAACAAACACAAGAAAAAAGTGCACTATCCGCATATTATTTCATAATAGGTAAAGGGGGGCACTTCCATTTTTTTTTTTTCATTGGGGACCAAAAAAGCTAGTTACATAGCATAATATATAATACCACTTAGAATTAATTTAGTTTAAGATATTCTTTGGGACAGATATAATAAGAACTCACATCGTCCTAAGTACATAAGTAAATAAGGAAACACCTTCGATTCAGAAGAATTTCAAAAAAGCGTGACACAATGTTAAATGTTCCTACAGCCTTATTACCAGCGTAATAATGCTAATGATAAAACCTTGACCAGTAAAGGTCGAGGACGTTAGTGATGACAATGATAGGCATTAAGGCAGTTGATCATATTTTTTTTAGATAATTTGAGATTATTACACAGCGTTCATAGAATATTTTTTATTTAAAGTATGTAGTTTGAACAAAATCACAAAATTGTAAAATAATAAGTAGTGCTTTCATTTAGAATATTTGGGTGTTTCACGCAATATGTTTTGCAAGTTGTTAATCTATTATTCCTCAAGTCTCATCTTATATAAACTTCACAAAAAACTCTACGTAGGGTACGAATAATTAATTTTCAAGTGATTTTGTCGAACCTTTTCACCCTTGAACCTTTTTAAGTAATATGTAATTATTTCTATATTTAATTCGACGATCATTGCGTTGATGGGCTGCACCTTGCTTGTACAGTAGTGCCATTAATATTTTTACTTAATAAAAGTAGATTTAAATTAGAGACGTCCAGTAACTAGCATTTATTCAATTAAGAAACTAGTATCAGTTAAAGTATGTTTGATGATACATAATTAACCAATTAAATCGGTACAGCAAGCGTACCGAGGAAGAACTACAAAATTGAAACAAAACTAAAGAAAATGTTTAGCCATTAGTCTGTTATTGTATTTGTTTGCATAATGTATTATGAACGCCATACACATTGTTTGGACTATACAAAATTTTCCATAATTTTTTACTAGTCCGGAAAGAAAATACGTTAGTCCAGGAAGAAACAGCGAAAGCAAATCAGTGGGACTTAAACTATTTTTATTATAATACTTTCTTAGATTTACGCGATATTTGACATCTATACTAATATTATAATGCTGAAGAGTTTGTTTGTTTGTTTGTTTATTTGTTTGGTTGAACGCGCTAATCTTAGAAACTACTAATCCGATTTGAAAAATTCATTTTACATTAGATAGCCCGTTAACTGAGGAAGGCTATAGGCTATATATCATCCCGGAGAAATGTACGGTTCCCGTGGGATAGATTTGTTTTTGCCTAGGGACGAACCCGAAGCGAAGCGAGGGTGAGTCGCTAGTCTTAAATAAAACCATCTTTTCGGATTTCTTCGCGGATTTATTTAGATTTTTGGTTCTCGGCGTTTCGAACGCTTTACAATCACTTCAATCAATTTGTCTAAAATAGGTTATTTCTTATTTGAACAATGAGATATTTTTATATACAATTTACACTTAAATCAATGGCATAAAAAATATTATAAAACTGAAGTTTTTTTATTTGTTTGTATGAGCTGGTGTCTGGAAATATATACATATATACTCAATATACCCTATTTATTGAGAAAAGAAGTTACAGGCTATCACACTACAACCCTAAAAGCGAAGTAACTATAGTATATAGACAAATGGGTGCGTAAAATAGAAAAAAGGGGTGGTAAATATTGCAATTAAATTAAAACAAATCAATAATTAAATAAGGCATATTACAATCACATATTTATAGAATATCATATACGGAAAGAATATATTATTATATATTTGTCAGACAATGATAACGGTTACCATGGAAACATGGCAATGTATTCTATCTTATTCTCTCGCTGGCTTAATCCGATATATATATGTGTTTATCTCTTGTAGTGTCGCATTTTCGTTTAAAATCACAACAATTCTAAAGAAGTTTCACTTCAAAAAACTAATCTAACAAAGCCACGGACCAAAGCTAGTGACACAGTAACTTACAAGTGCTACCTAACTCAAAATACGCGTAGGAAGTCGATAGATTGATGACTGGCTCTTGACATGCCGACTTGCGGAGCTTGACCGAATTCTCCAATGGCTTTTACTTTTTCTTTGTTTATTTATTTTGTGTTAGGTGCTTGAAGGCCAGAAGAATGGCGTTGAAAGATTTTCTTATAGGACTAACATCATCAAATAAATGATTTGTTTAAATTGGTCGCTAAGATGGAAATATAAATAAATAAATATGCACACAGCACCATCTAGTTCCGTAGTAAGTTACGAGACTGGTGTTATGGATACCAGATAGTTAATACACTACACACATATAACTTTAAATACATACATATTATAAATATAAACACTAGTAACTGGAATACAAACATTCGTGCTCATCATAAAAATGAACGCCTCCAGCGGGACTCGAACCCGCGACCGCTGGCACGGCAATTAGGGTCACTACAAACTGAGCCAAACGTGTCGTTTTAAACGGAAACTTCAATTTTATTTATCTTTATATCGATTGTAGAAAATCAACTTGTCTAACGGCTGATTACAATATAATCTAACACCGCCCACGACGAAGCCACGATTAAGCTCGCTTAATGAATTAACCTTTCATCTTCATAATATAAATGTAATGGCTCATCTTTTTATCCATAGATAAGAACTGGTTTGAACTTTTAATACATCAATGCATACTGACCGAAATTTAAATTTAATATTTTGTTTTATCTATGATATCGAATTGTTTCTTAGTTATAAACACAAACAGACAAAAAAGTTTAACTTAGTACTTATATATAACTGGCGACTCTCTCACGCTCCGCTCGGGTTCGTCCCTACTTATTTACGTTTTAACGATTTCTCAGAGATAAGATATTTTCCCGTAGGAAAAAGTATTTTTTATGTTGACCCGGATAACCAGCTGTCATCAAACCAAATTTCATTAAAATCCATCTAGTGGTTTTCCCGTGATGCGGTAACAGACAGACAGACAGACAGACCAAAATTCTAAAAACTATAGATTCGGCATCTGTATCGATAATAATGTCTATTTCAGTAAGATGTTCCAAAAAATATTTAATGTACAGATTCGGCTTAGTTACAATTTTATTATAATATGTATAGACTTGGGAGTAACACATAGTCTACTGTTAGTATTAAAATTTTACAAAAGGTGACACCTGTATGTATATATGTACATAAATTATAATATCTATACAGATAAATAAAATTGCAGTGTCTGTTTGTAATGCCAAGCTACATGCTTTTTACTAATTGCACATGAAATTATTTACCTATGGTGCTACAAAGAAAACATTTTCTTAAATTTTGTCTATCTGTCTGTTTGTTTTGGCTAATCTCCGAAACGGCTAGACGGATTGGGACTTTCACTGGCAGATAGCTGACATTATAAGGAGTAATTTAGGCTAATTTAATTTTAGTAAAAGAAAAAATTAAAACACATTTAATTGTGAACAAAATCCGCGTACCCGGGAACGGACCCAAGCGTAGCGAGGTTAAATTGCTAGTATATTAAATAAAAAAAGGTAACTATTGACGCACCTGAGTATAGTGAGGGAAGCGACTTACCCATAACTTAAACATAACATATCGTCAGGAATATATAATTGGTAAACAGATATAAGGGCGACGATATATTTTAAAATGGAAGACAAATAGAACTATTTAAATAAGCTAACGGTACAAAAGTACGGCTCGTGCCCCCACGCAAATACATTTCATGAATGACTTTGCCTCTACCATTTTCAAACTCGTATTAAACTCGATTAAGTATTTTAATTATTTGAGTTTTATTCGTTTTATTACTATATTATATCTTTAAATAGCTTTATGCTAGACTTACACGTAATTATATTTTAAGGATAATAATTATACTTCAATTTTATGTACCGGGATTCAGTGTAATCACTTTTGAACTTATAAATTGTCTTTTTCAAATATTAGAACTGTACTATATAAATTATTCTGTCGTCGTAATAAAGAAGGCCCTAACAAACAATTTGGTCAAAAATGACTTAAATGCTAATTTGGAATCATTAAAAAAATGCTAATTACTCAATATTATACAGAGAAAAGATTTGATTTTTTGTTTGTTTGTTTGTACTGAATAGTCTTCGAAACTACTGGACCGATTTAGATGCAATTTGGTAACAAGATAGTATGAGACCCTGAAAATAGCATTGAATAGTTTTTATCCCAGAAATCGTCCCTTAAGGGGATGAAAATGAGGATGACATTTTGTATGGTGTATCAACCTAGGAACGAACCCGATAGTGTACAATTCTGAAATAAAAGAAATTCAGATATGCCATAATCTTAAAAATTGTGGTACGGGTCATGGATAGCGTCTCGCACCGTTCATTGACGGTTTCGTCAGTGAAAATTATATTTCCATATAAATTATACTGTAGGCGTCTGCTTAAATAAATGGTCGAAATAGTGTAATAATGTAAGTTAAATGGTGATTGATTATCGAATATTATATAGAAAAATAATACACCTAATATATCACTTATCATGTTAACTTTATATTATAGATCACAGATAACTGTAATAAAATTTGAGAAATCAAAGAACAACATTGTAACTCAACACTGAGATAATTCAAAAATAGTTTTTTTTTCTTATAATAGATATGAAGTCTTAATCTGAAAATGGGTTGCAATTTTGTTCATCGCATTGATAAATATTTTGCCACCATCAGTCAAAAGCAGTTTGCTATAGGCTCGAAGTCTGAATACAAAGCTAATAAAGGCGTACATTGCGTTTGAAGTTGGAACATATAAAAGAGGGGAAATCCAGGCCACTGTACTAGTGCGCCGAATCGATACACTTTCAGCGTCGAGTGCCGAATCGTCTACATATGACGCCACGAGCCTTTGCTAGGGTGGATACGGTTTAGGCATAATACTGGAATATATATCCTTACTAATATAATAAATGAGAGGTATGGCTAAGCAGATTTTAATAAAAATTTGGCCCAAATAAAGCTCGAGTTCCCGGATATATATTACTTTAAAATATCATTATTTTAGTATAATATTCTCTTACAATACTAATATCATCAGTATGAAATAAACAAGGAAATCTGTCCGTTGATAAACGCATCATGAAGTGTGAACGACTGGACCGTATTAAAAATCTTCATTACTAAACGTTTATAATAGCCCAAAATACCGTTTTTAGAAAAACAAATGGTATATTTGGCGGAAAATTTAGGAAATATAAAAAAAAATATAAAAAAATGAGATGTTTTTTACTATATAATTTCACTCAAAGATCCCAAATATTGGAAGGACAAGACGTCTGACGAACTGGAACAAGTAGTTTATAATAAAACATTCAGGTAAAACATTCGTCAAAGGCACCCGTATAAATGTTTTATTTTTATTCAGTATCTTCTATCGAATCAAACTTGAGCTCAAAAAACAATGTGTAAGTACTGATTTCTCATAAGTATTGTAAAAAGACAATGAAAAGAAATAAACAATCTTATTCTACTAATATTATAAATGTGAAAGTTTAGATAGATGTTTGGATGTTTGTTACTCAATCACACCAGAACGGCTGAACGAATCTGGATGAAATTTGGCACGGAGATAGATTATAGTCTGGAATAGCACTTAGGTTTCTTTTTATACCGGAAAAATGTTCAGTTCCCGTGGGATAGATTTGTTTCTGTTTATCTAGAAGTGAACCCAAGCGAAACGAGGGTGAGCCGCTAATAGGAAATATAATGTGGGTAGACAGGAAATCACTTCTAAAATAGATATGTGGTAGAAAAAAATAAATGTAGACATCAATCATTGCTTCACGCATGTCTTTTGATACGTGTTCGGCATTGTTAATTATAATCGTTATAATATAAGCGGGCTCAGACAAGAAAACGTCCTAATATCGCTAACTTATTAAAGTCTAAAAATGAGAAATGCAATATATTGGAGCGTATTTCAGTTTTCTATTAGCGAGAGTAGTTAATAGAAAGTCACAAGTGTCAAACTATTTTGCTACAATGTTAAATGTACATTAAAATAAAAATTTCGAAGAAATTAACTTATTGAATTTTGTCGAAAATAAACAGATATATCTAAGTTAAAGTAACCAAACGCTAAACAGCTTTTACTAAAAAAGCTAAATTATTATTTTTGTTATGTTCTTGTATAAGTTAACTCAATAAATAACAAAGGGTTGAACGTCTAATTAATTATAAGAAAAAGTTCGATTATTGTTTAGTGTTCGTTAGTGGTAGAAACTCGGCCATAAACATTTTAATTACAGACTAGCGACTCACCCTCGCTTCGTACGGATTCGTTCGGTTGATTCCCATACAAAATTTCACCCCCTTAAGGGATGATTTCCGGAATAAAAAGTATATTATGTCCTTCCCAGAGTCTCAAGCTATCTTCTCACCAAATTTCATCTAAATCGGTTCTGTAGAGCCAGAGATTACCCTCTACAACGTCACAAACTCACAAACTACCATTAAGTGTAGATGACACTAAAACCAATACTTTACTACACAAAATAAATAGATTGGCAGAGTAAATAAAGGTACTTAACTATTTTGTCTTTGCCTATTTTCATATGCGTGGGCAACAGAGCCTCGCTGAGCTTTTTTTGGAAAATATATAAAAAAAAGCTTTAGAACAGACACCTATATAGTTAAACTTAAAATGCTAAATCTTATCTATAAAGCTAAATTTATTTATAATAATAATATGCTGGGACATTAACACACAGCACCATCTAGTTCCATGGTAAGCTACGAGGCTTGTGTTATGGATATCAGATAGCTGATACACGAAGTACGAACATCGTGCTCATCACACAAATAAATGCCTCCAGCGGGACTCGAACCCGCGACCGCTGGCTCAGCTACTAGGATCACTACAAACTAAGCCAAACGTATCGTTAAATATATTATATACAAGAATTGCTTATTTATATTTAATATTATAAGATAATGGTGTCTCAAAACTTTCTGAGGCTTCATAATTGAGCCGTAGCAGTGAATGAGGGCTATCTATACATATAAAAAAATTGTAACTAAACCGAATCTGTACATTAAATATTTTTTGGAAAATCTTATTCAAATAGACTTTATTATCGATACAGAAGCCAAATTTATAATTTTTAGAATTTTTGTCTGTCTATCTGTCTGTTACCGCATCACAGGAAAACCACTGGACAGATTTTGATGAGGTACGATGACATATATACAGGATATAGGATATTTTTTACTGCGAAAAAATATCTCATCTCTGAGCTAAATGTTAAAACGTAACTAGGGACGAACCCGAACGGAGCGAGGGTGAGTTGCTAGTATTTATATATAATAGGTGTCTATAGTAAAAATCTAATAATTTTCAAATATTTCTTTCACAAGCCACGGTTGCCCTACATCACCACACAAGTCGGTAGCCTCGTCAAGTGCTCTCAGAGAATATTGTATGCTACGTGCCATTAATAGCGATCGCTTTTGTACTGCATAGACACAGGTGCCGGAACTAATAGATTTAACCGATTCTCAAAGGGTTCGATATCAAAAGTTAATAAGGTTATAGTGGGATGTTACAAGGTTTTTGTAAAAAATCTCATTTAAGTAATATTTTGTGGGCATATTTTCTTAATGTTTTGATGATGTGAACGCGAATTTATCGTAATTATATAAAAAATTAGTTTACCTGCAATTAAATTTTAGTTAAATTGTTTGATAATGTAATATATTCGAATTGCGAAAAAGTAGTAAAAGCGTAAGAGAGCAATATAGAGATTTGAAGTGAGACAAACACATAAATAAATAGAATTTAGCCGGCGAGAGAATGAGATAGAATATATTACACAGGAAGTGAATAATAATGAAAACAATACTGAATAATATGTAATGTCATATATTAACTAACATATAATATAAAGAAAATAACTTTTAAACTTGTTAAAAATAAAAATAAAAAATATATCAATACAATTATTCCACTCCTGATACATATATATATACATATATAGATATGTATGTTTATCTCATTCTCTCGTAGGTTACTCTTCTGAAGTTTCACTTCTACCGTGTGTCAATTGCACACACACACCTTTTTTTTGTATATCATTCTTTACTTACTTATAAAATCTAAGAATATAAAAATCATATCTGTATATCTGTATAAATATTATAAATGTGAAAATTTGTGAGTATGGATATTTGTTACTCTTTCACGCCAAAACGGCTGAACGGATCTGGATAAAATTTGGCACAGAGATAGATTATAGTCTGGAACAGCACATGAACTAATTTTTATCCCCAAAAAATGTACGGTTTCCATGGTATAGATTTATTTGTCTAAGGATGAAGCGAAGTATAGCATTTCATAAGTCAAAATTAGTATTGTAAGAAATTCTTGAATTATTAGAAAATAATACAATTTCATAAAGTGTCAATCACATATGGCACGCGTTGCAATATATGTAGGACTCAAACGGGACGCGTGAGCCCAGTCAACTCGGCATGGACACTTTTTTACGCAATTTAAGTTCGATCAGGGCATAATATCATTAAATATGAATTCTCCTAAAGGATTTGTCTGATTTTGCTTTTTTTTTTGATAAATTAGGTGAATTCTAAGATACAGAGGTACAGTTTTCTTTTTAATTTCCCAGCTTCTTTCTATATTCTTTTTGATTTACCTTTTACTTTTAGACTATAAAAAAGCTTTGAAACCATAATATTTTCTTAACACTATAAGCTCTGTACGATATTTGATAAGCAAAATAAGCTGAAATGCAAAGATGAAGATTTTGCCAATACTATTAATTTCCGTTGAATACAAGTCCGAACTTTTAATGTAGTTGGTTGTCGATAAGCGCAGTGGTTAAGTTAGTTTTCAAAGTGAACTTACATCAAAGTACATTGGAAACCGCTTCAAGAACAAAACAAAATTATTTGCTTTTTATTATTCAGTTTAAAAAGTTTATTTATTTTTTATTTATTTATTTATTTGAAGTAGTTTATTAGAAGTAAGTTAAATTTTTATGTTTCATATTGTATTAAAGAAATTTATAGTGACTTTTTTTTATAAAATATTATACAATAACTATATAGCTATGTATATTTAAAAAAATTTAATAGACTTTAACATGTCTAAAATAGATTATTATTTGTTTTAGTATACACTAGCGGCTTATCCTCGCTCGCTCGGGTTCGCCTCTAAACAAAAACAAATCTATTCCACGGGAACCGTATATTTTTCCGGAATAAAAAGCAGCCTATTTGTTATTCTGAGGTATGAACTATATTATCGTAAAGTTTCATTAAAATCCAATCAGTAGTTTTGTGTACTAAGCTGTATAAGTTACTACAGTTTTTTAACTATTTCACGGGAACTCTTTAATTTTCCGGGATGATAAGTATCTTAAATATTATATACCGAGGATATAAGGTACTACCATGCAAAATTTAAGTCAGTTTAGCAGTTTCGAAGATTAGCCCGTATAAACAGACAAACAGACAGAGAAACAAAAAAATTGAAAATAATCTGGATTTGTTCTATTTCTCTTCTTACAAACCCCTGACTTGGTTTTTCGAATTTTTTTCTATGTACAGACATTCGACCTCCACAGTTTTATTATTGTATAGATCTTTTTTTTTATAAGCTAGTATTTACATCTGCAAATATTTTATTACTTTTATTTTATATAGTCAACTAGCGACTATAGCGAGTGTAAATTTCACCCAAATCTGTCCAGCCGTTTCAGTGCTAAGAAGCAATAAAAGTACACACATACACACTTTCGCATTTATTTATTTATTTATATACTTACCCCAAAAACCGTCCGCCAACCCACATTTGGTCAGCGTGGTGGACTATGGCCTGATCCTCTCGTATTGAAATGAGGCCCGTGCCCGTGCCCAGTGGGACGCCAAAAAAGGCTGAATGTATTCAGCCCTTTTTAACGTCCCACTGTTGGGCACGGGCCTCCCTTCAAGACGAGGGGAATCAGGCCTTAGTCCACCACGCTGGCCAAGTGCGGATTGGCGGACTTTCACATGTCTTTTGAAAACTTGCTAGGTTCTCTCAGACATGCAGGTTTCCTCACGATGTTTTCCTTCACCGTAAGGCAAGTGGTAATCAAGTTAGAAAATGATTCGCACATGAAAATATCAGAGGTGCGAGACCCGGGATTTGAACCCGCTTCACTCGGTTTCCCAAGCGAGCGCGTTACCACTGGGCTACCACTGCCTGCCAAAAAGGCTGAATACATTATATATATATATATATATATATATATATATATATATATATACACATAATATATAAATAGAAATCCGATACTAAGTCTACAAAGGATGACTTATCTTTTTAAGAGATATCTTCGAGTATCCCTCGAGTGTGAAAAAATAAATTAATGAGGTGCGGTGTAGGCGCAAATTACAAACATTAATATAAACATACATTTCAAACATACATATATACATAATACTACCTCTTAGATATAGGTCGTGTAATTTTATTACTCTTACTTTTATATAGTAAACAAGCGACTCATCCTCGCTCCGCTCGGGTTCGTCCTTATTTACGTTTTAACGTTTAGTATAGATTTCTCAGAGATGAGATATTTTTCACGTAGTAAAAAGTATCCTATATGTTGACCCGGATAACCAGATATCATCATACCAAATTTCATCAAAATTTATCCAGCAGTTTTCTCATGAGGTCTCATTTCCAAACAGACAAACAGGCAGACAGACAAAACTTCTAAAAACTATAGATTCGGCCTCTGTACCGATAATAATGACTATTTCAATAAGATTTTCCAAAAAATATTTAATGTACAGATTCGACTCAGTTAGAATTTTACTATATGTAATATAAAATAACATAAGATAGATAAGATAAGATAATACGAATTTGGGCCATGTACAGTAGAACAAGATGATGGTCCCGCGGTCGTCGGCAACATCGTTGTTGTCACGACGCTAGCGAATTCCTCTAAACATGATATCTTATGTTATATCAGTTATACTATGCCTGTACAAAGCCTGCCATTTTGTAATTCTAAAAAACGCTTAGTAATATATATATATATATATATATATATATATATATATATATATATATATATATATATATATATATATATATATATATGTATATATATATATATATATATATATATATATATATATATATATATATGAGATCTTTATAAGATCTAATGCTTCGTTAAAACTAGCATTTTGAATTTATAGCATCTGTACAAAAATATAATATGACTAACGACTCAGCCTAGCTTCGCTCGGGTTCGTCTTAGGTTGATTAGATACAAACTTTCATCCCCATTTTCACCCCCTTAAGTGATGATTTTCGGATTCAAAAATACCCTATGTCCTTTCCAGGGTGTCAAACTATCTTCTTAACCAAATTTCATCTAAATCGGTTTAGTAGTTTTTGAGTTTATTCGTTACGAATATACAAAAATACCATTCCTTTTGATAATAGTAGGGTAGAAGGGTAGGTAAAGCTAATACAATATTTCAGTGCGGTTCCTGTCTTGTGTAAATATGACTCATAATACTTATCTATTACGAACTTCATTCATATCTGTTTAGTAACAGCGTGATGAACAAACAGACGTGTGTCTATTACTTTATCATATTTCGTATTTATAAGGTGATGTATTTTTTTTTATTATTTACAATAATTAAATTATATATTAAAGTCATTATTTATGAAGATAAAGTCGAAATTGACGTCACCCTATAGGTTTCAATTCCTTTGCGAGTGTCAAAATATGCGGCATAAACCATCGTACCTTTTGATTGCTTTGATTTAGAAGTTTGATTTTTTCACATCTCCAAGGGATTCACTTGAATATTTTATATTAATTTCAACTTGATACCTCGACGCGTTCTTGACAGACAGACGGAGAGACAAAGAAGTGATTCTATAAGGGTTCTTTTTTCCTTTTGAAGTAGATACGGAACCCTAAAAACATCTAAAGTGATATAATACCAAAGGTATAATAATTTGCTTTTTCTCCCCCACCTTTCTATTACAACAAATAAGTCCACGGTGTATTGGAACCAATCTCGTAAAGTGGGTAGTATATTAAAGCTCCCGCTGCTTAGTATTTTGTATGAATTATTTTTCAATACTTTTGTTGGCTTAAAAATTTTAATTAGCGATGATATTTCAGTAGAATATTATAATTTTAGCTATTAAGCGATACTTGTACGAATTTATGTCTTTTGTTAAGTATCAACTGCCACATTTGTTAAGAAAATATTAATATTGTTAAACGTTAACTCATGATTTGAGCTCGCTTGGATTTTTATGGGAGTAATTTTATTTTTTTTTATATTTATTTAGTACTAGCGACTCACCCTCGCTTGATTCCCCATAAAAACTTTCATCCTCATTTTCACCCCCTAAAGGGATTATTTCCGTGATAAAAATAGATTTCTGTTAGCTCATCACAGAACATCTACTGGAGCGATTTTGATGAAATTTAGTATGACGATAGCTGGTTATCCGGGTCAACATATAGGATATTTTTTACTGCGAAAAAATATCTTATCTCTGAGAAATCTATACTAAACGTCAAAACGTAAGCAGGGACGAACCCGAGCGGAACGAGGGTGATTCACTAGTTTAGAATAAAAAAATCGTACTAAAATGCAGATTATTGGTATCATACGTATACGTCATACATACATACGTCAAAGTTTAAAAACTAAATGTAGATATTATGAAAATTCACTTCCATACATTGAAGCTAACAAACTGTTAAAACTAGTGAATTTAACTTATTTTCAACAGATGGTACAACATGGTGCAAGAATAACGTTGAAGCGACGGCTTTCTCTTGATATTTTAGCTTCGTTCGAATAGATTCTAAAGAGGAATTTCATATTTCGCAATTTCTGTTATAATCTACCATCAATATCTTGTCATAATGGAAAATAAGATCGCTCTAAAACAACTGTGAGAGAGAATATTGTAATGTGCTATCTTAAAAATATTTGCAAAGCAAAAATTCATGTCAAAACTGGTTATCGCCATTGAATTTTTACCAAAACATGGCTTAAATATCTACATATAGACAAAATAGCGACTCACCCTCGCTTCGCTTCAGGTTCGTCTCTAGACAAAAACAAATTTATTCCACGGGTACCGAACATTTTTCCGGGATGATATATAACCTATAGCCTTCCTCAGTTATCGGGCTATCTAATGCAAGAAGAATTTTTCAAATCGGATGAGTAGTTCCTGAGATTAGCGCGTTCAACCAAACAAACAAACAAACTCTTCAGCTTTATTATATTAGTATAGATATTTTAGTCAGTAAGTTTCTCTTCTCTGTTTGACAACAATTTTTTATTGTATAGTAGGTAGGTAGGTATAGGTAGGTATAAATGAGCGTTATCAATAAAAAAAATTGGATACAGTTAGTTTTTGTTATTGTATTTACCGTCTGTTTTACCGTCCCGGGCCTCCCTTAATACGAGGGGGACCGGGCCATAGTCCATGACGTAGGCCAAGTACGGACTGACAGACTACACATGTCTATCGAAAACTTTTAAGTTCTCTCAGACATGCAGGTTTCCTTTAGCAATATTCTGGGCGAATAAGCTTTCTTCATTAATCTTATAACTCTCGAGTCTAAACTTAGAAAGTACAAAAGAAAAAAAAACACATCAATTTATTACTCTACGAGAAACAAAGGATGTTTAAAGCCTATGAACACATTTTCGCGTCCATCTTATCTGTATACCTAAATATTATATATGTCAAAGTTTGTGAGTAGGATGTTTGTTACTCTCTCACGCCAGAACGGCTGAACGACGAACGACGATCTAGATGAAATTTAGCACAGAGATAGGTTATAGTTTAGAATATACTTATATAATACTTTTTATCCCGGAAAAAATTACCGTTCTCGTGGGATTAGTTTTTTTTTTGTTTTTCTAGAGGCGAACCCGAGCGAAGCGAGGATGAGCCGCTAGTAATAAATAAAAAAATAAATAGAAAATCTATCTTAAGAGTAAAGATACAGCATCCTAAAGAAAAAAGATACATAGCGTCCTAAACCAATAACATATAAGTTGCCTATTTTCAACATAAAATACCCAGAAACCCAACATAAAAATAAAATAGGCAGAAGCATTGAATTATCCCAAACATGGCTTATGAAATTTCATATATTCTACATTATATATCAATCAAATATCCTCAGAAACAAAAGGGTTCCAAAGGAATTTGGGTGTTTCCGGGAAACGGATGCTCTAATAACGTACCTCCGATTGTAGCTTGATTGCGGATGGAAGCTGCGTGCCTCTGATTATACGACCAAAGATATATTATGGCGTAACATTGTACTGTAAATATTTGAATATTTGCAGTTCTCATAATTTTAATAATAATATTGTGTGATTTTTTAAAAATTTTTTTTTTTTTAAAGTATAAAAAATAAAAAAAAAACATTTATGTTTGCGATTGTTTGGGGTTCCATTCAACATTTTGTTGATTTCTTTCTTGTTTCATTGTACCGGGTTAGTATTTTAATAGTGCTTTTTTTTCTAGACCTTATCATACTATTATTTATTACTTCTTTACGTTGAAACCTCTGGACGTATTTGGATAAAATTTAATGCACAGATAGAGTATTACTTGGAATAACATTAGCCTGCTGTTAGTAATAAAATTTGTCAAAAACAAAAAGACACGAAGAGGCTCATTCATTAGTATTATTATATATACACAAAACAAATAAATTGATGTCAATACATGAAAATCGATAAAGTCTGATTGATTCTCAAATTGCTGTTTCTGAGGTTTTTTTTAAAGTAAACTTAAAAATTTAAAAAAAAATCGATGTAAATACGCACGAAAAGTCCTAATTAAAAGAAAACGTATGTGAATTCCAAAAATGAAACTACTATACGAAAAAAATCACTAACAAGCCTTTATTATGACCAGGCAGTGCTCATCAAAATCTACTTTAAATATTTTAATTTAATGAAATTTCAACTTTATTCACATAGTTATTAGAATTCAAATTGTTTTGTAAGAAGTAAATTGAATTAAAGATGTTACAGGATTTTGAACTTTATGTGAAGATTTTAGAGTTGAAATTTACAAGAATTAAACATATGATGTGAACGCATGGTTTGTATTTCGAAGACGTAGCACCTACCATCTTAACTCGAATTGCAATTAATAAAAGAATAAAAAAAATGTAAAAAAAAAAATATAAATTACTTAAATGTATTTTAATAGTGTCGATTTCAAATTATTACAGTTGATGTTAAATGTTCACAATATATATTTTTTAATTTAAATATTAGACTCATACCATAGCTGCTTGGTATAAATAATAAATATTTTGCTATTACTACAAAGAATATATAAACTTTTCATTATTATTTATTAAAATTAACATATTTCAAATAATAACACAAATATAAAACAATACAATATAAAAAAGTATGTGTGTATGCAACTCACACATGTTAGAAGTGAAACTTCAGAAAAGTTACCTACGAGAAAATGACATGAATATAAAGTATCAAGAGTAGATAATTGTACGGTTTAGTTTTTTTTTTACCAACTTTAAAAGTTATTTTACGTTTAATTTAACATATATTACATAACATATTATTCAGTATTATTTTTCACTTCCTATGTAATGTATTCTATCTCATTCTCTCGCCGGCTTAATCCTATTATTATTTATAATAATAATAATTAATAAAAATTATCATTTATTGCAGGCAATTCAAAACCCATAATATTATGTACAGTAAAAAATAGTTAAGATAAAGAATAATATAAATTAATTTGACATTCATTCTTAGGTAGTTATTTTCTGTTCTCCTGTTTATGAACAGACAGCCAATATGAAAATATTGCACAGTCCAAGCTACCATTAACTGCTCTGACTATTGCATTATTACAATTTCTCAACCTATACCAGAAAGTGTTTATGTCTTTATTTATGTCTTTCCAGTGTCGCATTTTCGTTTCATCGAGTTTCAAATCACAATAATTCTAAAGAAGTTGAGTGAATGTAAAATATGTGGTAGGGGTAATAAAATGCACCGACCCCCTCCCATCATGTGTTAGCAGTAACTCTGCGTGCCCATTACCGCCGACGGATGGCTCTGTGACCACAGAACACCGAACTATTTGAAATAGGATGTACATAATCGGAATATAAGGGTTAATCTTTTATATATGCATTTAAGTATCTATAGATATTGTTTCTCGATAACAATTATATTTTTCGCAGTGATATATATATATATATATATATATATATATATATATATATAGTAAGGTTGCACTTTTATATTTGAGCGTTTAATTGGAAAATAATACATTTAATTAATTTCTAATGATTTATGTATGTATATGGCATGTCATTATATGATGTTGGCCGATAAGAATGGATTTAAAAAAAAAATTGAACGCTGATATTCGGTTGTTTTCCCCGCGCTTGACAGTGGGGCAGATCTCGATACCATCCTGTAGTGACTAGCCATAGATTGTGGGTAATGCTGAAAATTATGATTGTAAATTATGTAACTCTATATTTAAAAGATTAACTGTTGAGTTTCTTGCCGGCTCTTCTCAGCAGTACACTTTTCCGAGCCGGTGGTAGCTTTATACGGACAAACGTACTGACAAATATAAAAGTACTGAATATACATAGAAAGATGAGCAACATCTTGGAGTTTTATTGGTGACCTCTTATAATATATATAAATATATATATATATATATATATATATATATATATACCTTTACGCGCGATTGACGCTTCTTTTGCGCTGTGGCGGATACTGCAATTAAATTAAAACTGACCAAAATATAAATATAATAACTTTTATAAAGTAATTAGCAATAAATAATCATTTTTATAAGTAATAATAATTATAAAATTATAATATAAAATTCAAAAATTGTTTGTAAGCTTATTTTACGTCACACTATTTTAGTCCATGATCTAAAATAGCGACGGAAAGTGCAAAAACGAAACCGATCCAACTCTTAATGAAAAAATCTATGTTATATTTTTAGTTTAACTAAAACATTTATATCACACAAACCATTTCTACTATTTTTTACTCTATAATACATATTTATGATGACTGCACAATTTAGAATATTACAAAAATCAGATCTATTTTTACCGCATAAAGTTGATATTCGCATAACATTTAACTAAATTACATTCGCAATGAAATATAAATCATATTCCTGTAGGATAAAGTTTATATTGCATTGTGAGTTTGTGCAAAGCGTTGTATTCAATAAGAGCCCTTTGAACAGCTACCGTGTTGCGGTTTCTACGTTGGTTGTATTTCAATACATGGCTATGGTTTTTTAAGTGACACTAATTTTAAAAATCTAGCCCCTACTAATCTATACATATAATAAAATTCTAACTGAGTTGAATCTGAACATTAATTTTTTTTTGCAAAATCGTACTGAAATAGTCATCATTATCGATACAGAGGCAGAATCTATAGTTTTTAGAATTTTTGTCTGTCTACGACCGCATCACGCCTAAACTGCTGGACAGATTTTGATGAAATTTAGTATGATGATAGCTGGTTATCAGGTTCAACATAAAGAATCCTTTTTACTGCAGAAAAATATCTTATTTTTATTGAATAAAAATTGATCTACGACTTTGAATTTTATACTAAAGCGTTAGAGTTAAAATTAACTTAAGTAGTATGAGTGTGTACTTCTAGGACAGTAGCACCTACTAAGATAACTCGAAATTCGATAAATAAAATAATATTAAAATAAATATAAGTTCATAAAAAATATCTTGACTATCTTTTAATTAGAAATCGCTACTAATTTTTTTTTAATTGCTTATATTTTTTTTAAGAATAAAAGGTCGATGAGTTTTGACACGTTTCATTAGCTTTAACTTCAAATGCTGTGCAATCAAATCTTCGGAGTTGATTTTAGCTTAAATATAAGAATTTGAAACTGGATAGCGGAACTCATCTTTAGAAACCTTCGATGTCATTAAAATCGTTTTGATAAACCCCATTACAGTTGTTCAGAAGTGAGTTACTTACTAATATTTATTTGGTTAGATTTATCAAAATTGATAAAAAAAAATTACCTAAAGTATATAATAAATTCGAAAACATGTTTGTTTGTTTGTTTTACCCTTCTTGCAGGTTACAACGAATTTATTATTTTGTGTAAAGGCAGAATGTTTTTGATCTCTTTATTTCATACCAAGTGGTTCCCCTGAGAAACTATTTTATTGCATAGACTGTGTAGTTCGCGAGAGGTACAGATAGCAGAATATTATAAAATCAACATATTTTACTAGGAAATCCGTGATTTTTCCGGGATAAAAATTAACCTATACTATTCCAGATTTGTAATCTATCTCTGTGCCAAATTTCATCCAGATCCGTTAAGCCGTGACGTGATTGAGTAACAAACATCCATCCATCCAAACTTTCGCATTTATAATATTAATGGGATGGGATTATACATAAAGGAATCATATCAAATGAAATTTGACTTAACCTGTAATAGAACCTTCTATTATGTACCTACATAGGCTATACCATCAATAACGTACAAACATATCTTCACATAATATATTTTCAGGCATTACCACTTACGTCAGGTCTTTAACCAAGTTCTCTTCTGACTTTACTATATATATTTAAGTGTAATAAATAGTAGCCTACTGCATAAAACTTACCGAGGTCTCCACTAGCCATGCTTGTCACTTACTATTCGCATAGTTTATGGGTTTTATTTTACAACTTCTTCGTATTATTTTTGCTTCGTATTCTTCTATTATTTTTGTAATGTATTTTAGATTTTTGACATGTTTTTTTTTTACCTGATTTTTTACCATTAAATATAAAGGTCAAAAGTCAGGTAAAAATTAAGAAAAACGCGAACAAAATACATGAGACCTAATATGATTATGATTTATGTTTATACATACATAATATGTAATAATTCGCTTCAAACTGTGTTAGTGTGTGATGCACTAAGGTAGAACTAATAAAATCAAGTATTATTTTATCTTCATGATTTCTACTGTTTTGTGAAAAACTACTTTTCCACGAGGCTCATAAAGGGTTTTTTTTACCCTTAAAAAAATATATGAGAATAGATTTACAATGTCGTGTAATATCTAGAGAGTACACTTTTAGAAATTTAGTCAAAAAGAACGGTTTCTTGCTTTATATCGCGAATGAAAGATAGACAGACACACTATTGCATATACGTATGTATACACTAGCGACTCACCCTCGCTTCGCTCGGGTTCGTCCCTAGGTTGATTCCCATACAAACTTTCATCCCCATTTTCACTCCCTTAAGGTATGATTTCCGGGATAAAAACTATCCTATACACTTCCCAGGGTCTCAAACTATCTTCTTACCAAATTTCATCTTATCTGTTCAGTAGTTTCGGTGCCTATTCGGTGCAAACAAACAAACAATCAAATCCTTCCTCTTTATAATATTAGTATACATACATAACAGTAAGTAAAAATGTTGCATTGCTTTAGTAAACGTATGCAGTAGAAATTATGCTACAAATTATCCCAACTAACGTCGCTGGGGACGTGTTTATCTCGTTATGTTCCTATTCAGCCCGCAGCACAGACCAGGTGCAATCTAAACAACAAGTTCGGACTTCATAACTGTGATGGTTAATTTAACCTTTGGTTAAGTTAAATACGTTACGTCTTATTTGAACTGCTTCTATTGTACGTTGGATTACGTTGGAAGGTAATCTTTGAAAATAAAACTGTGTAAGGTTTTTTATATGTACATAATACGTATATTACTTTTCTATACATATCTATACTAATATTATAAAGCTGAAGAGTTTGTTTGTTTGGTTGAACGCGCTAATCTCAGGATCTACTGAACCGGCTTAGATGAAATTTAGTAAGAAGATAGTTTGAGACCCTGGGAAGGATATAGGATACGTTTTATCCCAGAAATCATCCCTTAAGAGGGTGAAAATGGGGATAAAAGTTTGTATGGGGAATCAGGCTAGGGACGAACCCGAGCGACGCGAGAGTGAGTCGCTAGTAAATAAATAAAACAGTAGTAATTGAGCGAAAACGGTGCGCGCATTTTACGCAAAAATTACTGAACGGATTACAAGCGTAAGTCACTAGTATAGAATAAACTTACCTAATACGTAAATGGACGTAGTGAGTAGAGTAATTACCTGAAATTAAAAAAGTATATTATTTTAACTATTTATACATATATAGTTAAGATTTAGAGCTAAAGTAAAAAAAAACTAAAGCATAATTAGATTTTTTTATAGCGTAAAAGGGACAAACGCGCAAGCGATTCACATGATGGTAAGTGGTTATCATCGCTCATATATGTACATACATCTGCAACTTAAAAGGAGTTGCGAATGTATTCCCGGCCTTTAAGGGACCTGAAGACATGACTCTTGAAGAGCCTCTTATAGCGTTTAGAAAGAACCTCACTAGGAGGATCGTTCAACAATAATGATAATAAATTTTTACTCATTAAAAATATCGATTTAAAGTAACAAAAAACTTTAATATTATACTAGGGAGATAGATGATAAATGTGAAAATTTGTAAGTATGGATGTTTGTTACTCTTTCACGCCAGAACGGTTGAACAGATCTGGATGAAATTTGACACAGAGATAGTTATAGTTTGGAATAATACATAGGCTACTTTTTATCCTGGAAAAATGTACGGTTCCTGTGGGATAGGTTTGTTTTTGTTTTCTTAGAGGTGAACCCGAGCGAAGCGAGGATGAGCCGCTAATTATAATATAATATTTCTTGCAGACAGCTCCATCTTTTGGCAAATTTTACAATTAATATTAGAGTAACCCATGTATATTACTTCTAAGTCACAACCTATCTGTGCGCTGAGTTTTATCCAAAATTGTTCAGGTGTTTTAGCGTGAAAGAATAACAAAAACACACAAACGCAATAACAGTGCGATTGAAACAGTAATTGATAAACAAAGCAACAATCGCATTTACAAATGATAATAAAACATTTTTTACTTTAAAAAATGAAATTAAAACACTAACAAATAAATAGCTCTACTTTAAGCATTATTATAATAAATATTTCACAATTTCAAACTAAGCTTTCTAAGATACAATAAGATCGAGCTGTCAATTAGATTTGCCCAAGTGGCGGTGATATTAATACTGCGCGACGCCTGTCTTAGACAGTCACGAGGCAACGTTGTAGGATCGCTTCATAGTATTTTAACAATTATAGAAAATCACAATCATATTTTAATATACCTATATATAAATGCGAAAGTTTGTGAAGTGTGTTTGTTACATAAACAGGCAGCCTGTATCTAAGTTTAATATTTTTGGCTATTTTTTATAGACGTACTTATCATGCAAAACGTTAAAAAACAATTAATAGTTATTAATAATAAATTTTTCGATTAATTAAAAACAAAACTCATAAAGTTTTCAATATCTGGATAATTATTATTACTTAAAGGGATTTAAACGCGTGAAGATAGACAAACAGAGTCTGCCCGTGACCACGGCTGGTGCAACACAGTCGAAACGTCGGGAATAAGGTATATAGCCACTAACAAATTCACTTGTTTAAGTCCCGTAGTGTACTTATTATATAATTATGAAACGTAACAATTTAAAAAGTTATAGGATATATAGTTATAGGATGTTTAAATTCAACATTAGTACTTGTGTTTAAGAATTGCATCAATTGTTTGTCAAAAACTCTACCAGTAGTTCAAAAAAAGTCCTTAAACAGAGAAGAACTATCTGAATTTGTCTAACTTCTCCTCGCAATAAGGTCTTATTCTCCTAGCAATAAGAGATTCACGCCTAGCTATTATAATATTGTATTACTATAATAATAAGGATAGCCTCAACACATTATAAAAGAAGGATAGGTTTATCATATCATATCATGGGATAGGATATAGAAATGAAAGCTAGTGTCTTAATGAAAAGACTAAATCAACATAGTATTTAAACATGAGTTTGAAACTTTATTCATCTACATACAAAGTACAAGTACAAGTCGTAAGAAATTATGTAGCTCAAGGGGAAACACACTCAAAATTCAAATATAGCCTTGAGCTGGTAGTTTAATCGAAATAATTTTTGCATGGTATTATTTACACTTGTTTATAGTTTTATTTAAAGTACTAGTAAGCGACTCACGTTCGCTTCGCTCGCGTTCGCCCCTAGGAAAGTTTTCACGGTTAGCTATGTTTAGGTATACATAAAGATATTCATTTAAATTATATAGCGATTTATCGTCGTTTTGCTCGGGTGCGTACGCAGTACGCGGATTTTATTCACAATTTCATGGGTTTTAATTTTTTTTCGCGGGACCCTGATTCTTTTTCTAAAATAAAAGTAGCCTAAGTTTTTCCCTATAACATCAGCTATCTGCCAGTGAAAGTCCCGTCAAAATCGGCCAAGCCGTTTCGGAGATTAGCCGGAACAAACAGACAGACAGACAAAAATTGTAAAAAAAATGTTGTTTTGGTATAAGTGCCGTGTATACATCCATATGCTTTGAGTTAAAAACGGTTATTTTAATATTACGAACAGACACTCCAATTTTATTTATCTCTATAGATTATTATTTACAGGATAGAATAGTAGAAATATCTTAACTAAAAACACCTGTAGAGTTACTAAAATAAAACGCAATAAAGGGTTATAACAAGCTCTGGGAGGTAATTTAAAAAAAAAACTAATTGTATGTTGTATGTATATATGTATGTTGGGATATTAACACACAGCACCATCTAGTTCCATGACAAGCTACGAGGCTTGTGTTTTGGATACCAGATAGTTGATACACTATACATATATAACTTTAAATATATAAATATTTACATATTATAAATATAGACACCCATAACTGCAGTACAAACATTCGTGTTCATCACACAAATAAATGCCCCCAGCGGGACTCGAACCCGCTTGCTGGCACAGCAAGGTCACTACAAACTGAGCCAAACGTGACGTCAAAAATTTATTTTAAAATTTAAGTTAATTGTACAATACTCATATTTATAGAGGTATACCGACAAAATCTATGTACAGTAAGTATTTCTCCAGTAACTGGAGAATGTTCTATAATATACCATACAAAAATTAGACTCCAATCATCAATATATCGAAATCACAAAAAACATACTTTTCCTTCACTTCTCCATTTTAAAGAGGTTAAAAAATGGTACCTCTAATTGTTAAAGTAAGAAAATTATTCATACTTTTATAAAGATCTGAATGCCGACATTTTAGCTCAGTTTTCAATCAATCACGCTTGTCTACAGGGACAGTTGGTAGAATTAATTATAATTTATGTTTATGGATCGCAAAATGTTACAATGACCTAAATGAAAAATATCAACCAAGAAAATCCGAATCTTCTAAAAATAATTTAAACCTGTAAGAAAATTCAAGAAAAATGTTAAAAAATATACAAACAGTCGAACACATGGCAGAAATTATTGTTTTGACGGTAAAACTATACTACTTAACTTCACAAAGCATGTATTAATAATTAATAAAGTAATGTTCAGAGGTTCCTTTTACTTAAAAATCCTACTTGCCTCAGTTTCTAAAGAAAGGATGCAAGATGTCATAACATCAACATCGCATCTATTTCCGCAAGATAAATGCCATTTGCGTGACGGAAAAGTATAAAATACATCAGTTAACTCTATATACATACATACTATATAACAATTTTAAAATGATAATTTTTCGCTAAGAATAAAATTATATGCTATGAACATCTACATCCCACTTTTCTACTTCATGTTCCTCCATCTCAGGATATCATTATTTATTTATCTTTAGTTCCTAGGACTCATTGTCCTATAAACCATTTTTACTTAGCCAGCAGTTGAGAGAAGTTTACTTTCTAGAGGGAGAGTACCAGAGGTTGACCTACTAGAAGTATTTTGGCCAAAGCTTTATAAATCTAAGCTTAGAGCTCATAGTTTTTATATTCGCTTATATACTACTACGGTATTATATACAATTAACACTTTATTGTAAGGTCGACCACTGTACGCAAGGCACCGTCATTAGCGTTACGTCCGGTTCCGACCCACTTCCGAACGTGCAGTCTATTGTACGCCTGTTTTATATTTGTTTGCCATTTTAATGTCTCGCTTCAAGCTTTTATAAATACTGGTAACCTTAAGCAACTCAAAGCAACTGCGATAAAAGCTAAGATAAAGTGGAGAGAAGGATTTTCGTTTGTTATTTCTTCTATTTTATCTTCTTTAGAAGAGGTTGTTCAATTGTTATCTTCTGTTGTTTATTCTTTCTCCTTTTATTTAACTTTTTATTGATTGAACTGATTTTTACTTCTCATATCGATTTTTTTCACAAAGTATAATCACACATTAACCATAGTGATGTTATTATAATTTAGTAGGGGAAACCCAAGAGGGGATTTTGATTTACTCAAGTGCAGCAGATTAACATAAATCATGAAGTTTATGGATGATTATTGTCTCTTTAGCTTATGGAAATCGGTAGATTATTAAAATACTAACTTTCCAGAATGTAATTAGCCCACCACACCTTAAACTGATAGTTTCAAGAATTTCTAACTTATCAAAATATTTTTTTAATATTTTTATCGGCTGCCCAATAGATGCACGACCTTATTTATACAGAGGACTCATTATGGTGGAAGTACTCAATAGAGTGCAAGGTTTTTATGTTAATCTGCCGCGCTTGAGTGAATCCCAAAATCCCCTCTTGGGTTCCCCTAATATTATGGCAAAACTTCCAGAAGGGACTGAAAACGATGAACAATAATTGATTCCCAAAAAAGTGTACTCATATAATGAGTCAATATTTAAAATTTTAAGTAAATAAGTTTCCACATTTTATAAATCATTAAAGAAACGTTTGATCTAACTACCATAACCTATATCGAAAATACCAATTAATAAATAAAACATGCTTTTAAGATGCTTTATCTGACCAAATTCTTTCGTTTTGATAGCAATCCTTATTGTTTATTCTAAAGAAATTCATATGATTTAGAGTTATTATAAAATTATAAATTACAACCAGCGATATGAAAAAAATAATTTGACGTGGATATCACAAATCTCGTTACGGCTACTTAATATATATATTAATAATTTTAATAATATAAATTGATTGAATACGCTAATCAACGCGTAAAGTATATTTTGTTTAAATACAAAGGTGTAGGAGTAATAAATATCTTTCGTGAGTGACAGTTCACGAGGTCCTAGGTTCGATAAACATGGGGTGGTGGAAGACTGTACTGCTTTGCTTTGCCGTGATCTCTAACTCTGTTTTGGGAGAAGGTAAGTTATTTGCTTAATCCGACTATAAAATTTTGAAGGTAATATTTTTAGCATTTTTTATTACAAGTAAATTAATATATCTTTTCCTTTATTTACCACATTTTGTTATTTGACCGTGACATATATTTAACGCAAAAGCTATTTGTTTTACTTAAACGATATAATTATATTATTAAATTTAACAGAAACTTAAATTGTTTCTGTAAAGATAAATAGATCAAATAAATGATCATACATAGACGTAGACCTTATTGTTAATCGATTTCAAAAAACTAGGAGATACTTAATTCATATTTATATTTTAGATGCCACGTGTGTGTGATCTTCGTCTTCAGTAAACAAATTTTAAAATCATATAAAATTTCGGAAATATTAGAGGGAAATATTTACTTCTAAGGCTTTTAAGTCAATGTGAACCGAAAAGTTCATTGTAGGGAAAGAGATGAAGAATGACATAGAATAATAAATTAATGTTGTCTATACTAATATTATAAAGAAGTAAAGTTTGTGAGTTTGTGAGGTTGTAGGGGGTAATCCCTAGATCTACTGAACCAATTAAGATGAAATTTGGTTAGAAGATAATCTGAGACCCTGGGAAGGACATAGGACACTTTTTATCCCGGAAATTACTCCTTAAAGGGTAAAAATGGGAATAAAAGTCTGTATTGAGAAGCAAGCTAGGGACCAACTCGAGCGAAGCGAGGTTGAGTCGCTAGTTAAAAATAATTTGATTATTTTTCCAGATTCTGAAGAACGGTTAGGATTGAGTTTATCGGATGCATCAGCTGCTGCATCAGCTACCAGCAGTAGCCTGAGCCAAGGACTACTACCACTTGGCCCAGGATTACTACCACCAAGTACGTTATTCAATTCGTAATGGATTTTTTAGAAACTGTTTGGAGTATTTACTATTGCAAAAGCTTAAGATTTTCGAGTAAAATGTTATATACGAATTAGTATGGTAAGCATCCTAATTGTCATCAAACAGTCATAATTTCAGACTTCTATTTAAAAAAAAACATTGGCTTTACTCTGGAAAATTTTAAGATATTGTACATTCATGAACTATAGTAGATACATAATATGATTCGAATTACACTGGCCGACAAATAAAAACTTTTTTTTTGGTGCGGTTAATATTTGCTAAGATATTGTTTTTGAACGTGTTTCTGATGACAAACCTACAACTGTCATACTCGTATCAGCTCTAATTTAACAATTACCCACAATTTTAAAATTTCGTCACTTTGACTTCGACTTAGTGTCACAAGTTTTATATTTTCTACAATTTCATTGTTTTTGCGCTACGGCAAGCTCATCAAGATGTTGCTTGACAAATCCAGATGCATTTTGTTATATTTGCGGCGAATATACTTTACAGGAATATCGAAAATCCATAACAGAGTTCGTGAAAAAAGCATATTTCGCTTACTTCAACTTAAGTATTGATCACCAAGACAAGCCTTGGGTACCTCATTTTGTATGTAAAACATGCAGTGAACATTTGAGACAATGGACAAATTGCAAAAGAAGGTGTATGAAATTTGGAATACCGATGATTTGGAGAGAACAACAAAATCACTTCGACGACTGTTATTTCTGTTTGGTTAAGATCGTCGGCATAAATCGTAAAAATCGAAGCAAATGGACATATTCTGAAGTACGATCAGCGAGAAGACCTGTACCTCATTCCGAAAGTGTCCCCGTGCCTACGTACCACTCCTTACCAGATATCCTAGTGGAAGAATATAAGGAAACCCAAGCAAATCCCGAGATTGACAGTGATTATGACGATTTTAATCGAACCTCTTTTTTTTCTCAAGGTGAGTTTAATGATCTGATAAGGGACTTAGATCTTCCAAAGGAGCAAGCTGAATTACTGGATTCCAGATTAAAAGAGAAAAATTGTGGAACTCGCTGCGTGGAACTCATTTGTTTTAGAGATTAAAAATTTTCTTGGTAATCATAAGGCAGAAAATTATAAAATTCTTGTACACCAAATGCTTTTATCTTTTTGAAACTTGGGATGTAATATGAGTATCAAAGTTCATTACCTACACAGCCATTTGGACTGCTTTCCACATAACCTGGGTGACTTAAGCGAAGAACAAGGAGAACGATTTCATCAAGACATAAAAGTCATGGAAGATCGGTACCAGGGTAGATGGGATACTCACATGATGGCTGATTACTGCTGGGCTCTTATGAGAAATAACCCACAGGAAAAACATACAAAAAAACTAAGTGCATATTTCAAATCAGTGAATCAGGTACCCTCAAAATCAGGTCTTAAACTTATGGCACCAAAAATTGTGTCGGCCAGTGTTATCTTTAATAATGACAAGATTACCACATTTTAATTTGAATTTTCTGTCCAGTTTGGAGACTCTTTTCCAATCAATTAAAAAACAAAAAGTATAAAAGATCATCACCATCTATTTATCTTCCTATTGCATTTTAAACTTTGAAAATCTCGCAAAAATATATTAAAGAAAAATAATCAAATCGGTCAAGTGCAATTCACTTAACACTGACAAGAACTCAAACAGAAACACTTTCATATAAAAAAAATACTTTTCCGCAGCCGATCAAGAATGTAATCAACCAGGCGACATGTTCTATAGTCGTGTGGGCGACGACTGTTACGTCTGTGCATGTTTCATGTCTCTCTCGTTCGGATTGTACCCCAAATGCGTTGCTTGTTCTCAATGTCCTATGGGTGTGTATCCAAAATATAGCAAAAAGGACATAGTACAAATTCTAAATACTGAGACGTTATAAGTAACTATATATAACAAATATTAATATTATAATCATTATCCTTATATAATATTATTTACTTATAATATATATATATATATATATATATATATATATATATATATATATATATATATATATATATATATATATATATATATATATATATATATATATATAATATTTATTTATTTACCGGCAATCTCGAAAACGGCTTTAAAGATTTCGGGGGCGAAAAATCGATCTAGATTAGTCTTGTCTGGATAAACGCGTGTTTTCGAGTTTTCATGCGGTTTTCTTTCGCAATATTTCACGCAAAATATAGTCGCAAATTTTGCACACTCGGACATAAGCAGCGTGCTCAAGCGGCCAAGGCGCAAGATTGTCAATCACAGGTTTCCGGATTCGAATCCTAGGATACAAAGTTTACCTTTTTTTCTTTTTTTTTTTTGTATTTATTTAGGTTTTTAGTAATTTTTTTTTGTTTTTAAGCAAAATTTAAAAGAAAACTATACTATTGCCCAAAAACTCCGAGCGAAGCTCGGTCGCCCAGGTACTGATTATTATAAATGTGTTTATCACTTTCACTTTCTTACTCGAGATGTTTTTTATACGTTAATTTGCTCTTGTCGTATATGTCTTGTAACTATTATTTTTGAATGGCAAAACTATAATTACCAGTGCTTTACAACATGTGAACATAATAGAAGTAATTCTCTTTCAAAAAAGCTATATTTGACTGAGCTTTACAAAAATCATGTATTTAACAAATATAATAGTTCTGTATCGTTATCTGCATTACTAATAATTATTACCTATTTGCCCTATAATAAAATAATAAGTTTTTAATTTTTGTCTTTTATAGCACCAACTCCAGACCCTTGGCCTGTAGTACCACCAGCACCTAAACCAATATGTAAGCTCTATTAATACTAATGTTTTACCTTGATTATTAGCATTTATTTTATTGGATTCATTTTAAGGCTAGAAAATTTTAAGACAGAAAATTCATATTCAATCAATTTCTTTTGTAATTTGAAAAATGTGTGTGAAATAAAAATAAACAATACTTTTTTAGGTCCACCTCCAATTATCATACCCGGTCCAGAAAGACCTTATCCAGTACCAATACCAGTTCCAGGCAAGAAGATTTTTGTTCCTATACCAGTGCCTGTGCCTGTACCCTCGCCTCCAGAAAAAATATACGTACGAGGTCCATCCATCCCCGTACCATACCCACAGCCCGTACCAGTTCCATATGGGGTACCGCGACCAGTGCCCGTACCATCTCCACCCAAATACTTCCCTGTTCCTGTACCGGAACCCATACCGGTACCAGGACCAACTAGGGATGTACCAGTTCCGGTTCCGGTTCCATCGCCTCCAGTCCGTGTACCCGTACCAGTACCAGTTCCAGGACCAACAGTAGATGTACCTGTGCCTGTGCCTGTACCTTCACCACCTGTTCCAATACCATACCCGGTAAACCGTTATATTACAATACCAGGTCAAGATAGGCTTGTGCCCGTTCCAGTGCCCTACACTCGTAAGTTTTTTCTTTTCTCATATACTTAGATTTTTTATTTACAACAAAGGAAGTACATTATTCTTAGTAGTTAGCCTTATGATAAATATCATTAGGGTGTGTTGTGTGAATTATTTTTATATTTATTATTTTGTTTGCAGGAACAAAATATTATCCAGTACCAGTCATCGTTTACGTAGGTAGGTACTTTTTTTAAATAAGATATTTTCAATTATACGGATAATCTTTTTCTTACGCTATTTCTTCTTATAGCGCCGCTATGCAGAAGTCAAGTGCCATTAGTACCATTCATAATTCCTGGAGACAACTGCTATATTCACATATGCAAGGTGAAATATAACTATGTTTATATTGAATCTCAGCGGAGGACACCCGGGTGTGTCGGTAAGTTCCAAAATTAAAATTACAAACGATTTAATTAAGATTTTAAAAACAAGAATTGAAAAGACAAAAAATGTTTTAAATAAAACTATCTTTTCGGATTATTAGGCGGATTTATTTTGATTTTTGTCTATTAAGGTTTTAGACGTCTCAAAGGTTTTATATACTTGTTACAGACAGTGTCTATTTATACTATATAATGCCTTTGAGACGTCTAAAACCTTAGTCTCTCTCGTGACCATGATTGCTGTAAAGCATTTGAAACGTCGAGAAGCAAAAATGAAAATAAATCCGCAAAATAATCCGAAAAGATAGTTTTATTGAAAATGTCAAATATTCGCGTAAATCTAAGAAAGTATTAGACAGAAAATGTATTAAAATAATGTAATAAAAAGGCAAGAATAACTTCATGATCCTATTTCATTAACATAATAAAATATATAACTCTATCATAATATAAATAATGAGACATATGTATATCACAATAGCTTTTCTTGCGAAATATATAAAATATGATACATTTTTTTAATTAGGTCCCCTGTTATCTTCCTGGAACAGTGAATCGTCAGCACAAAGCATCGCTAATGCTAATACCGGTGGGTTAGGTCTCGGTGGATTTGGCTTAGGAAGTGCTGGGTCCAGCGCAAGTGCAGACGCTGTTTCTAACTCTTTAGGAGGAGGATTAGGCGGAGGCTGGTCTAATGGACCAGCAGCAAGTACGGCATCTAATACTCTAGGTGGATGGTCAGGACTAGGTGGATCATCAGCTCAGGCTGACGCAGTGGCCAATGCAGCAGGTGGAGGTTTCAACGGTTGGTCAGGAAACTATAGAGGTATTTCATCAGCTTCTGCTGATGCATTAGCTAATGCAGGTTCGGGTGGTGTAGGTGGCTGGCCAAATAGCGTTGGAAGTATCTCCTCAGCTCAAGCTGATGCTATAGCCAATGTTGGGTCAAGTGGAATCAATGGTTGGCCAGGAAACTATGGAGATGTTTCATCAGCTGCTGCTGATGCATTAGCCAATGTAGGATCTGGTGGAAGTTTTTCTTGGCCAGGCAATTATGAAGGCGTATCATCGGCTTTAGCTGACGCAGTCACCAACGCAGGATCAGGTGGTGTTGGTAGTTGGCCTAACAGTTACAGAGGTTCTTCGTTGGCTTCAGCTGATGCAGTAGCTAATGCGGGATCAGGTGGTCTCAGTGGTTGGTCAGGCAGTCAAGCTGAGGCGGCAGCTAATGCTGCCACAGGAGGTTATAGAGGTTGGCCTGGGAGTGGATCAATAGCACAAGCTGATGCTCTAGCTAATGCGGGCTCAGCAGGTTATGGAAGTTTGCCAGATGCCGTGGCTAATGCTTTAGTACAAGCAACAAGTGGTGGATATGGAGGATTAAACAATGCTTTAGCTCAAGGACAAGCGAATAGCCAAAGTGGACTAGGTGGGTGGGGATTGCATGGCAAAAACGCTGATGATGGGGAAGAATGAAAAACAACTTTTTTGCTAAATTGTAAGTTAATTTGAGAAAACAACAGTTCGAATTTAAAAAATTAAAAATATAATGAATACACACATATATTTCTGTTACAGATAAACATTCATCACGATGATCTCTCTGCATTAACCTATACCTGGCTTGTATCTTGGATTCGGTTTATGTTAGATAATATTTGCATTGTAAAATAGATAATAAGACACGCTTCAGCGAGTATAATTAAATAAGTGGGACAAATTGTGCTTTTATTTCTTTAGTTTTCTATATATTTTTTTACCTAAGATTTATTTTTCATTTCTATTACCCACACGTGAATGTTAATAAAAAGTAATTTACTATGACATCTATAACAAATTATTTTGATAGAACGAATGGGCTATCGAATAAGTAACAAATTAAAATTTTATCTGAAAGTCGATAAATCAATATGACTAGCTAATTTATATGGAAGAACATTATGCATTTAAAACGAAGTGCGTAATAGATATTGATTCAGTTTAAGAAGTTACCTTCAGAATATCACAAGGGCTCTTTAAGAAAAGTGGACAGATAAAAAGATCTAGTAATGCGGGGGGGCCTTGTGGGAGGCATATGTTTTCTTGCCCTCTTAACATCTTTTGGTAGCAAAGGTCACAGTTTGCTAGGCTCTCGTTATTTCCTCGCAAATATAGGTAAGCTTTTTTAGATATATAATTTAAATTAATTAAGTTACTAATAATATGCTTTTGAAGCTTACATTGTATAAATTTTAATCACATTTCCATTTATGTATAAATCATAAAATAAATATAAGTGTTACTGTTGAACATGTAATTTTATATACATATGTACATACTTGGAAGATTCACATAAATATAAACCTGTTTCACCCTACAATAAATTAGACTATTCTTTTTGTTTAATTTTCTGCATGATTTTTAAAGGATAGTTTATCTAATCTATCAAAATATCAAAATATCAAAACTATTGCCAGTCGCAGTGCCTAATTGAAATATTATACAAATTAATTATTATTATTAGTTTCAGAATAATAAATGTAATTTAAATAATTTTTAAAGGTCCACTAAATCAAATTACGTTACGAAATAGTCCAGTACCAGCAGCAGCAAAATTCAAAAGGAATATAGAATATGATCAAGATTTTAATCATCAAACTTATACATACACCGATGTTCAAGAGGATATAAAGGGTAGAACCTCAGCGGTTTCAGTGGCGAGAACCGGAATTGGTTATGATGGTGAGCTAGTCAGCCCAAATTCATATCTTGAAAATGGAAATGCTCAAGTATTGGAAAATGGAGAAGGACTAGTACAATCTTCTGATAATTATCCTGCAAGCTCGTCATCAGCATCAGAAAATGTAATGAAGACATTAGAAAATGTAAATGAAATGGGTCAAAATTCAAATATCCAACCAGAGTGGAACTCAGAAGACATAAGCAAAGGAAGTGATTTAGAAGAGAGAACAGCATATGCTCAAGCTATTGCAAATGCCCACAGTTCAGGAAATGCTCAAACACAGGCAAATGCTCAAGCACAGGCAAGCGCTCAAACACAGGCAAACGCTCAAGTACATACAAATATAGGAGACAACCAATTTGGAATAGGATCATTGCCTTACAAGTACCCTGTTTCTGCGTCGTCATCTCTTGCACAAGCGCTAGCAAACGCTAATTTAAAAAAACAAAACTTATATAGTAAGCCATATTGGAAATCTGGTGATGTCGAAGAAGTTAATGAAACTGAAAGATCAGTTCGACATTCAGACGAATTTGAAGCGCAAAAAGAAAGTGTTCGAAATGATCAAAGTGCAAGGTGAGTGTAATACATAATATAAATATACATAATATATTTTATACAAGACATCCTTAATGTCACCATAAGGCATAAAAAGTGGTGTCTAGGAAATATATTTAATTCTTTTCATACTTTAATTCAGTGTTTTTTTTTTGGTAATATATTATTTTTAATTTTAGCTCTATACTTGAATCCAGTCCGGTATCAGTAGATACTCTAGCGAATAAGCAAGAATCTCTAACAGTTGTTGCAACTTCAGAACGAAATGTTGACTTGAAGGATCTCACTTCAGAAAGAAAAGTAGATGAAACAAAAAATATTGAAGAAAATTTAAATCTCGAAGAAAGGAGAGGAGGTATGATATTTAAAAAAAAAACTCCACTTTGCAAATATTCTTTTAATTAAATTGGACTATGCACAAAGATTTTAAAATGAAGGCCAGAGCGATTAAATTAAAGGAATAATTTTTATTTGGATAAGATCAGATTTCAAAACCATATTCAAAAATAATAAATTTTATGAGTTCAGGTTTCTTTGAAAGCTTTTTTTTTAATTTGAAAACATAATATAATCTTATTCTTACGTTACAGTGACGTCAGGCTACGTAATGCCCTATGAAGGTAACGTATCTATATTGAAATTTGTGATGTGTTTTTTACATTTTTATTTAAATAAAACTATCTTTTCGGATTTTTTCGCGGATTTATTTTGATTTTTGTTTCCCGACGTTTCGATTGCTTTACAGCAATCATGGTCACGGGAGAGACCATGATTGCTGTAAAGCAATCTAAATGTTTAATATTCGCGTATCAATTTAAATGTCTAATATTCGCGTAAATCTAAGAAAGTATTACATTTTTATTTTCAATCCAATTAAAATATTTGACTTTTCCAGGATCACCATCAAGAGTTCTAGCAGATAATGAATTAATAGATCCAAACGCTGTATCAGGTTGTATTTTTATACAGATAGATCTTATTTTTTAACTAAAATGGAACACTCACTTCAAAACGACTTTAATAATTATTATTTTCGTTTCGCTTAGATTTTTTCTTAAAGTTTATCTGACACTATACGAGAGATATAACTTATTTATTAAAAAAAAGTGAAATTTGGTTTATAATTGACAATTGTATCATTATAGTATATGAATTGTTCATCCTCTCTTTTTTAAGTTGGTCAACAAGTAAATAGAATTTTTAGTTAAATTTCAGGGGAAAACATCTAAATGGTTTGATAAAAGACATCCAAGAACTAAAGTAACTAATAAATAGGTTGTGAAACAATAGAGTTATATCAAAACTGACATTTTTTACAATTGAGGATGTACATTGATTGAAATGAATATTTTAGACAATATCTACAAATTAGCTTAAACTTTAACTTAAACATTACTGATCGTATATCCTATTTATCATTCCCTACTAGTGCTAATGCTAAATCACTATACAAATTAGCAAAGATATGTAATTTATTTAAAAAAATAATTTATTTTTTGTTTAACTTACAGAGCGACATAGTCAATTTTGACTAAGCTCTTTAAATAAAGAGAGAGAAAAAAAAATACTGACATTTTTAATTAGTTCAAACTGTATTATATGAGTGTGATAAACAATAAAAAACCATTAAATGTAATATATGAAATAAAAGCGCAAATCTAATATAATGAACTGTTTTCAGGTCAACCTATTGTGGTTTGTTCGAGACCTTATGAGATCCATGCGGTGTGGTTGGTAGCGCAAGGATGTATGATTTGTACATGTGTCCAAGAGAATTGGCTTTTAAGACCACTTTGCGCAAGTTGCAACACTTGTCTTACCCCGCCGCCACCGCCACCACCGCCGTTACCAGAAATAATAATACCTGTACCACCGCCATCACCACCCACACCAGTTCCTCAAGGTATACTTTTTTAAATTTATTACTACTAAGCTATGTATATACATGTATACTTAATTTCATCGAAATCCGCGCAGTCTTTTCGTGGTGAAAAAGTAACAAGTAAACTCACATTCATATAAACTTATATTTATAAAAGAAGTCCCATTATTTTGCCAATATTGATATCCCATGGGAATAACTTAATCTATACAGATAAATAAAATTGGAGTGTCTGTTTGTAATATTAAAATAATCGCTTTTTACTAAATGCATATGGCTGTAGACATGGTACATATACCAATACAACATTTTTTTTAAATTTGTGTCTGTCTGTCTGTCTGTCTGTTTGTTCCGGCTAATCTCCGGAACGGCTGGACCGATTTTGACGGGACTTTCACTGGCAGATAGCTGATGTTATAAGGAGTAACTTAGGTAGTACTTTTATTTTAGAAAACAATTAGGGTTCCGCGAAAAAAAATTAAAATTTATGAAATTATGAACAAAATCCGCGTACGGCGTACGAACCCGAGCGAAGCGAGGGTAAATCGCTATATAATTTAAATGAATGTCTTAAGAGTAGCAAACTACTATTTATGTATAAACATAGCTAACTGTGGAAACGTAGCTGGGGACGAACGCAAGCGAGGCGAGCGTGAGTCGCTAGTGTAGGATAAAAAGTATCCTAAGTCCGGCATACAAGTTATCTATGTGAAAAATATACAGAATACAGAACACAGTTTGTAGTCATCTTTGTTTATACATACATATATCCACAATGAAAAATAATAAGAAAACTAGATGAAGGTTCAAGGCAGTGATATAGTTAATAAAATATTATAAATAGGTAAAGTTTGTGGATTTATGAGATTGTGAGGTTGTAGGGGGTAATCTCTAAATCTACTGAACCGATTTAGATGAAATTTGGTAAGAAGATAGTTTGAGACCCTAGGAAGGACATAGGATTTTTATCTCGGAAATCATCCCTTAAGGGGGTGAAAATGGGGATGAAAGTTTGTATTGGGAAGCAAGCTAGGGACGAACCCGAGCCAACCGAGGGTGAGCCGCTAGTAGTTAATAAAAATAATATTTTATAAATAATCGCTTTAGACTAAGGACTGGTAAGATCAATTTATAGAGAAGTATAGCATAAAAACACACGATAAGAAGGGACAACCCCGAGCGAAGCAAAGGTAAGTCGCTAATGATCATTTATAATTAAAAGGCCTCTTTTTAACAATATTTCGCAGTGTCCTGTGATCCATTACCTACTGAGACACCATTTGAAAATCCGTTGAATCCGTGCCAGATATGCATATGCAAGCCGACTGTCAACGTATTTGGCCAACCTGATGTTCAAATTCAATGCGAGGAAAATCCACAATGTAGTAAGTGATCGCTTCATTTTCTTGCTCGGTTTTAACAAAGCTCGTACATGGAGCTTTGTGCTACTTTGTTTTATTATAGTTATTAATACGGTTATATTATAGCTAAGAATTCACTTTATTGATAACTAATAAACTTTATTCACGGTTTGTTGGTCCGTTGTACGGAAGAAACACAAATTAATAAACAAACTTTAGCATTTATCATATACTAGCTGTGCCCTGCGGGTTCACCCGCGTTAAATTTGTTTGATTATAAACATCAGTTTTACAATTATGTATGGAAGTCTGCCCGATTTGTCAACATTTATGATTACTGCTCCGCTTCGTTGTTGGGTAGATTTTTTTAAATCGGATTAGAAGTAGAACAAACAAACAAACCCCGCCTCTTTATAATATTAGTATAGATATATATAAGAATTTATAGATTATCCAAAGTAAATGTTCTATGATGTAAATATTTGCGTTTAAGCAGCCAATGCAATATGAAATTCTTGTTTTGTTTTCTTTCAGCTCCCATACCCCAGCCGCCCGCACCGCCCGCGCCGAGTACGTATAAATATTAACTTTATAAAACATAAAACATTTATAAGAAAAATCTAGGTGATTTCCAAATCCCAAAAAAGATTTTTTTCTTTGGACGTTTGTTTTTATGCGTTTTTAAACCATTTTAAATAAAAGTATCTTTTCGGATTATTTCAGTTTATTAGATTATTAGCTACAGATTATTGGACAGTGCTTGTCTGTAACAAGTAAATAACACCTTTGTGACGTCTAACACTTTAGTCTCTCCCGTGACCATGATCGCTGTAAAGCATTCGAAATGTCGGGAATCCATAAATCAACATACATCTGCGAAACAATCCGAAAAGATTTATTTAAAATGTTAAATATTCTCGTAAATATAAGAAAGCATTATGTTCATAAATCATTCAAGCTTAGAGATGTATCCGAGCGAAGCGAGGGTAGGTCGCTATTATTATTAATACAAAATCATAAATACAAAAGCCATCTACAACACTATTTAGAGTTATTATTATTAAAACATTAATTATTACAACCAAAATTTAGAGTGATGGGAAAGGATCAATTTGTAGTTATTATTATAATTGATTGGTCCGTAACTGAGAGGCGTGGCAAAATCGATACTTCATACTTCTATTTTGATAACGATTACTCAATGTAATTTAACATTCAAGATGTTACTACTTTATTATATGTATATGTTGCTGTCAAAACTCTTTTCTAGTTTAAACTACTTTTGACTGCTTTTTTATTCAAAATATTTTGACGAATGAGTTTCACAAAAGAGTTCAGACTGCACCTTATACATACTGTATTACTTAAAAACTTCCGACTGTCAATAAAAGAGAATAATGTCAATTAGAATTGACTACCATTATAATTTTATATTTCTAACTTGACAAGCAGATTAGAAAAATCCGCAAATTTTTTTTCTGACATATTTTTACACCTATACTGAGTCGAATCTGTACGTTAAATATTTTTTGAAAAACTTATTGAATTAGTCATTACTATCGATACAGCTGAATATACACATAGTTTTTTGAATTTTCGTCTGTCTGTCTGTCTGTGTGGGAACGCATCACAAGAAAACCACTGGACAGATTTTGATGAAATTTGATATGATGATAGCTGGTTATCCGGGTCAACATATAGGAGACTTTTTACTGCGGGAATATATCTCATCTCTGAAAAATCTACACTAATCGTTAAAACATAACATTCATATTTGTAACTTTAAAAGCAGATTACAAAAATCAGCTACAATATTTTCTGAGATATTTTATACTTTTCTATTAAACATGTTTTGTATGTTTGTTTTACAGTTCGATTATGCGAGAGGTTCCCTCTGAACGTGTTGTTCCCAGATCCACTCGACAGATGCAAGATTTGCAAGTGTGTGGCAGAACCCTTCTTACTGGAAAAGAGGATTATATGCATGCCTAATCCTGAATGCGGTGAGTTATTTCAGACGCTTTACAGAAACATGAATTTCATTATGTGCTAAACATAATTTAAACAAATTTATTCGTGGACTCACTGTTACTATTTTCGTGACGCTTACCTGTAAAAAGAGAAATATAATTTTAGTTTCATACTAAATCTCAACTTATTAATTTCTAATATTTATTTAGAGCTAAATTATGAAACAACCGATTAAATTTAGCCACGCTGTACTATATGAAATTAACAACTTTTACTTCAATATTGAAAATTAATGACTTAGCAAAATATGATTAACTAGCGATCTTTGCGTGTTATTCCAGGATATGATCTACCAGTTTACTAAATTTCATCCAAATTCGTCCAGCCGTATCAGCGTTATGGAGTAACAAATAAACATACACGTATAAAAACTTTCGCATTAACAATAATAATACTATTACAGATCCACCAGTACCACTGCCAGTACCTGTACCGGAACCGGAACCCGAACCCCTACCTCCTGTACAGCCATTCCCAATTGTTCCTCAGGTACCACAAGAAATCGAACCAGGTAAGCTAAATTTTAAATTAAGCAATTAGTTTTTCAATGAACTGAACTTTTTGTAAGTTTACAATGAAAATTCTGAAGCAGTTAATTTTATGTTTGCTCTATAATGAATTTATCGCAGATCATACATATTTTATAGTTGATACATTTGTATTTTTCGTACAGGTTATCTGTTATTACTAAACATATACTAAAATTCCTAAAACATATTTTATGTTTTTCGATATACAACGCAAGTATAGCTACAGGCAAAAGCCAGTTATTTATACATACATTAAAAATTATACAAGTTAACTTCCTTATGTTAACATAAGCTACGTTTTCAGTTCCATGGCCACCTATAATTCCGAGCCGACCACGAAACCAAAGCCCATTACCAGGACCACCACCACGTAAGTTCTAAAATAAATAAGATATAGACATTTACTAATAGTTAATAATCCATATAATATACAAAATAGATATTATATTATATTTACTCCACTTTTAGACCTTTCCTGCAGTAAATAAAAATATAATAGCCATATGTTCACGTCAATATTAATAATTTATTTGTCAAATATTTGCTTAACTAAAGACAGCCGTTTGATAAAAGCTCGATTGAATAAATGTCAAAGACTTCTTTTTGGTAATCAGTATTAAGACTCGCCCAATCCTATTAGGAGTTACGATGGAATTGACAGACAGTCAGCATCAAACAAACAATACATTTTTGTCGGAAGCTAACAATAACTGAATTACAATAACATTTCATGTCATACTCTTATATACAATAATTCAATAAAGAATAGGAACAGTCGCCTTAGATATATTCTACACATAATTTATAACTTCTGTTTCGCGAATAAATAACGTTTTATATGAAATTTATCACCAGCGTCCCAGCAGGAGGATATGGTACCGAATTTATTTTAGAAACAATTTACGTAATGTTTTCTAATATTTGTATGGTCATACATACCACTACCTATGGCTTTGCGTGTGTTTTTAATTAATTGTTCACATTCAAACCGCTTTACATGATCCTTCCTTTTTGTGACCCTTTTTATTTAGGAGTACGTGGAATACAAAGACAGCTTTGTAGATAGTAGGGTTCATTCGACCGATGGAAATGAAAAAAAATGTGTGTATACATGTACATACGTATATTGTTAACTTAAAATCATTATAGATATAGTATAATCATTAAAATATTTCCGTATTATAGACATAATCGAAAATTTTTATAACGCTTGATAGATACTGGATGAAAATTAAATCTATACTAATATTATAAAGCTGAAGAGTTTGTTTGTTTGGTTGAACGCGCTAATCTCAGGAACTACTAATCCGATTTGAAAAATTCTTTTAATTTCTTCTGTTAACTGAGGAAGGCTATAGGCTGTATACTATCCCGGAAAAATGTACGGTTCCCGTGGGATAGATTTCTTTTTGTCTAGGGACGAACCCGAAGCGAAGCGAGGGTGAGTCGCTAGTTATTAATAAAACAAACCACATTGCTAGTAGAGACTAAAAGACACTTTTACTTATATAGAAAACAAAGTTACAGCAAAATTGATAACGTCAAAATATTTTTCGTATTCAAATATTAATGTGTACCAATTTTCATGCACAAGTTGATGTATTGAACTGCCATTTAGTGTCGAGTTACAACAAAAGGGATATATAAACCAATTCCATGAAAAACACTTGTATTGTGCTAAAGTTTAATATTTGTGGTTATGCACAAATTAACATTACACATTTTTTATTATATTAATAGACTAGCGACTCACCCTCGTTTCGCTCAAGTTCGTTCCTAGGTACGTTTTAACGGTTAGTATGGAATAAATTGGCTATATACAACCTATAGCTTCCCTCAATAAACCGGCTATATAATGCAAAAAGATTTTTTCAAATCGGATTCGTAGTTTCTGAGATTAACACGTTCAAACAAACAAACTCTGCCACTATAATATTAAGTATAGATTTTGATAGTGCTAAAATTTTAAGTAATACATAAATATAAATATGCTGGGACATTAACACACAGCACCATCTAGTTCCATGGTAAGCTACAAAGCCTGTGTTATGGATACCAGATAGTTGATATACTACACATATATAATAAATACATACATATTATAAATATAAACACCCATGACTGGAGTACAAACATTCGTGCTCATCACATAAATGAATGCCCCCAGCGGGACTCGAACCCGCGACCACTGGCGCAGAAAGTAGGGTCACTACAAACTGAGTCAAACGTGCCGTCAATATTTCAACATAATTCGTAAAACGACATTCTCCCTTAAACTTAGAAAAAGTATAGTAGGAATGCGCCAAGACTTACAGTCTAAGCATACCTCTGTAGCATTTATCACTGTCATATTTGCTTCTTGCATGCTGCTTGCAAGTTTAAATAAATGTAACTCGACCGATCTTTCATCGTCTGAGATCTAAGCAATTCTAAAACATGCTATGTAAAGATTAAATGAAATTTCTCCTCAAAGGATTTTACTAAGAATATATGACTTTTAACTCGAAACATTTTGTGTGTGATTTTTGATTTAATGATATCTGATCAAAAATCATAAATATAATGCTTGTAAAGTTATAAAATATAGCTATGTTATGAGTTCTTATGGGCAATAATCACATATAGCTAAGAAAAGGCGAATTTTTCCATGTCTTTCATATTGTATAGTCCTGCCTAGCAAGTTTTTGGAAGACATGTGCAGTCCAAGTACCAAGCCGCAACTGGCCAGCATGGTGGGCCAGCAATGGGACGTTAAAACTATAGAGCTGAATACGTCATATTGTATTAGGGTTACGTATACATATTATATGTCACGAAGGTAATGCTATTTAGTTTAGAAATTATTGTTTTTTTTTATCAATGCAGATGACACCTGCCGACCGTATCCACCGAATACACCCTTCCAGCATCCTTGGAATGAGTGCCAGATTTGCGAATGTGTTGAGATCTACGGGCCAAATGTCATCAATATTGAAGTGAATTGCTATACTAAACCATCTTGCTGTAAGTTTTAAGCCAAATTATTATTGAAATATATTTTTTAAACTGATACACTATTATATAATTAATAATATATCGTACACCAAACAATTCATGTTATTTTTAACGTTAATTAGAGATAACGCTTTTTAAATATGAACGCCAACGATATGTATTTAAAAATAAAAAATAATTATAATTATTGTAATATTAATTCCACAGGTATAGAGCCCCCGTTACCAGGTAAAAAAGTAATAGATTTTTCTATACGTAAACCATATAAAAAAATAACTAAACGGGGGGTTTCATTTAGAATAGATACTTATCAGATTTTTTCGAAGTCGGTGCCAGCCAATACAAATTAAAGCACACCGACTTCGAAAATATCTGAATTCCGATTAAGTATCTATTCTAAATGAAAATAAATAATATTTTTTACTTTTCAGTGCTTGGAAGTCGGTTTTTATTATTTTTTATTATTAAATTTTTTGTATGTCTGTAATTGTAACCGCATCACGAAAAAACCACTGAACAGATTTTGATGAAATTTGGTATGATAATAGCTGGTTATCCGGGTCAACATATAGGATACTTTTTACTGCGCGAAAATTTGTCATCTCTGAGCTAAACGTTAAAAGTAATTAGGGACGAATCCGAGCGAAGCGAGGGTGAGTCGCTAGTATGAACTAAATTTCTTTTCCAGAACCATTACCATTACCAGGGCCCTCACATCAAGGTAAGTATGTTTAAAATAAATTATTTTAATATTATATTCTATTTGAAATACTCATCAATTATTTTTTATAAATAAAATGTAGTTACATTAGCTAACAAATAACTTTAAAAGGACACGCAAAATTAAATAAAAATCTATTTTTTTATTGATTAAAAAATAATAATGGAAATCAGCATACAATACTTGGCGAGTAGGTGTATGACGTATTGTAATTTGAAGTTTAATTTTTTGTCTGTCATCTAGTACAAATAAGAGTTACTTAATTATCTGAACTTAAAAATAAAATAAGAATTTTGCTAATTTTTTAAAATGGTACAGGTACGAGTATTTGTAAAACCTATTGTTTGTTATTAAATAATATTATTATAATATCTCAAAACGTGTATGTATTTTCATAATATTAATATTTAATGATTTACAAATTCATTTACAGGGGGTCTATCTATTAAAACATTAGGTATATCCATTTTTTATGTAATATATATATGTATATATAATACTAAAAAGCTAATAAATTATAAATTTCTCAGATCCCATATGCGAATTCCAAAGCTTAAACGCCGATTTCGCTCATCCGAGAGAACCGTGTAAAATTTGCAACTGTCAGATATTTGGTAACGTAATTGTACCAGTATGTCGACTGGCAGATGGTCCTGGATGTAAGTAAACGTTTTAAGTTAATTTTTTACTTCTACATATCCAATAAAAAGCAGTAACATTATACAATTTTTATGTATAATTTTAATTCTAGAACGATTAAGAGTCCGACTCGCACTTGACCAATTTTTAAATTAAAACGTTTATTCGTTATCCATATTCATTTACAGCAATATATTGCCTTGCATATCATATAACCTACATATATAAATATTACGTATATTAAGTCGAAATTTGCGTCAACAAATACGAACCGGCGGTGCCAGCAAAATAAAAAGCTTTATAGGGAAACAGCGCTAAACAAATAAAGTAAAAATTTACGGCGTGCACCGACATGACCGTCAAAATTGACAAACGGCCGAAAAAAATAGACGACGGACCCATACACAATTGCCACAGGTGTTGTTAAGAGCGGAAACATGGGGTGGAAATTTCGGTAAAATACAGGGTTTACGGAATAAGGTCAACAATCGATGGTCAATCATTGTTACAATCAAAGCGATTTGATGATTGACCGCCCAATGTATTGCTTCTATACCCTAGGGCACCAATTTCACTGTACTTTATGTTTGTTTTTGATTGCCCCATTATTGGTTTCAGGTAACGTCTTACCCGGTAAGTTACTGCGCTGATATAAATTTCTTTTATTAGAACGAGTAATTGACCGTTTCTTATTTATTGTAGGACCTCCGGCTTATGGAAATGTGGTATATATTGGTGAGTAATAACTAATAATAGAGGTGTAAATATGAAAATATTTCCTGAATAATTATACTAAAATATTTGTTTTAGAACCGAAGTGCCGTTACCGGAAGCCATACGGAACATTCGTTGTAAATTGTAATTCATGTTATTGCCAGGAAATCTTCCAATATGTGATCGCAAAGTGCACGCGGTTACCAAATTGCGGTAAATATAGAATATGCATAAAGTAATTGACTGTATTTTAGCCTTAGTGTTTTAGCATGAGTAAGAAATATATATTAGTAGTAGAACCCGCGGCTATGCTCGCGTTCAATCTACAAAAAAATCTCTTTGGCTTTATATTATACAGCAACTCACCCTTGCTTCGCTCGGGTTCATCGCTATGTATTTGTATAATGTTGTTCATACAAACATACTAAAATCGCGATTAAAAATTATGGGTGGGGGTAGAAGGGTAAAAAATACTTAAATACCTATTTTCATACCTACCGAATATATTAAAAAAAAACATTAAGATCGGTCGAGTCTTTTCGGAGGAGTGCGACCACAAACACTGTGTGTTATATTGAAATTATAACTTTAATTATTTCGAAAAATAATATCATTAAATCTCAATTATTTTTACAGTTTTAGGACAAAATTCACCATTAGGCAGTAGTGCAAATGCTTTAGCTTCTGCAACCGCTTTAGCCAACTCACAATCACAAGGATATCGGCCGGAATATCCGTCACAACCAGGACAATGGGGAAGTCAAGTTTCATCTGCCCTTGCACAGGCACAAGCGCAGAGTAATTCCGAAGCTCAAGCTTTATCTAATGCAGTAGCAAGTTCTGTTAATCAGTATCCTTACGGAACTATTAGTTTTAATGTTCCAAACGCCCATCCAGGTAGTTTGTCCCCTTGGTTCAATTCATACCCTAAAGGATTTTATACTTCAGAAAGTGCAAATGCTCAAGCGATGGCCAATGCTCAATCTGTCGGCTCACAATATAATTATCCTTACTTCCCTGGAGAAAGTCAATCTAGTGCCCAAGCTCAAGCTGATGCAATGGCAAATACTCAATTGCTAGGATTATCGCCATATGGTGTCTATCCTCATTCACCTGGAACTAGTCTTTCTAATGCACAGGCTCAGGCGGAAGCAATTAGTAATGCTCAAAGTTCTGGTTTATACGGTAACTATTTGCCCGGGGGCAGTCAATCTAGCGCACAAGCCGATGCAATCGCAAATGCGCAATCGCTAGGTTTATCTCCGTACGTAGTCTCTCCTTATTCTCCTGGAGGTAGTTTTTCTAATGCGCAGGCCCAAGCTGAAGCGATAAGTAATAATCAAGGTAGTAGCTTATTAGGTAATTACCCTTACTTACCCGGGGGTACACAATCTAACGCTCAAGCACAAGCCGATGCAATCGCAAATGCGCAATCGCAAGGTTTATCTCCGTACGTAGTCTCTCCTTACTCTCCTGGAGGTAGTTTTTCTAATGCGCAGGCTCAAGCTGAAGCGATAAGTAATAATCAAGGTAGTAGCTTATTAGGTAATTACCCTTACTTACCCGGGGGTACACAATCTAACGCCCAAGCACAAGCTGACGCAGTAGCAAATGCGCAATCGCTAGGTATATCACCACACGTAGACTATCCTTACTCTAGCGGAGGGAGTCTATCTAATGCACAGGCTCAGGCTGAAGCAATAAGTAATGCCCAAAGTGGTCAAGCCCAAGCTGATGCAATAGCAAATGCGCAATCGCTAGGTATATCTCCATATGTAGTTTACCCTTCCTCTACTGGAGGTAGTTCTTCAAATGCACAGGCGGAAGCAATTAGTAATGTTCAAAGTACTGGTTCATACGGTAACTACCCATATTTGGCCGGGGGCAGTCAATCTAGCGCCCAAGCACAAGCTGAGGCAATCGCAAATGCGCAAACTCTAGATGTATCTCCAGTTAATACATACTCTGTTGGAGGTGGACAAGGAGCTAATGCATATCCTTATTCACTTTTCGGCGGTAGTCAATCTAATGCACAAGCGCAGGCTGAAGCGATAGCCAATGCTCAATCTAGTGCTTCGCGACCCTATAACCCCTTTGATTCCTATCTAAATTTTCCTTCATATCCTGAAAATATTCAAAGTAATGCTCAAGCTAATGCAATCGCAGCATCCCAAAATTATCCAAATTTATACTCGCTACCTAGTACCAACCCCTCTTATGAATATGGAATCAATGGCTGGGAGAGCTTATTGCAAGGACAAAGACCATCGGGAGCCGTAGCCGAATCTTTAGCCAATGCTCAATCACTAGGAGATTCACAGGCTTTATCACAAGCCCTAGCTCAAGGAGGTATAAGTGAGTTCAAATATGATTTTTATTATTAAGAATTCTTTGAATAAAAACACTGATATATTAATAAACTGATTAAAAAAATTGTATTAACAATTAGTATTTCTTGATTTTTTTTTCTTATTTTAACTTTCAGGTGCACAGGCTTTAGCACAAGCCGCAGCCCAGTCTGGAACGCCTTTAATGAGATCAGGTAAATTTCCATATTTTCTTTCAATATTATTTTTCCAATACAAGAGTGATGGGCTAAAGAAGAATGTTATCGCAAGGAATTATTAAACAAAGTTGCGTTTACTTTTTAACAAGCATGGCAGAGTAATGCCCTCGTGAGCCCTGTCAACTTTTGGGATATAAATTAAAAATATATTACTAGAGCAGATGGCGTACGGATCTCATGTAAATTCTATTTAATCAAACTTCCGCTGAATCTCCCAGGTCAGAGCCTACTACTTATTGAATTTTTCGAGCAAAAAGTAGATTCGAGGCAAGAAGCGCTTTGAAATGTTCTCAGCTAGTTTATTTTGTTGATATAAAACTTGTAACTAGATTGTATCTTCGTATTTAAATGAAAAAAAAATAAATTTAATCTAATACATGCTGATAACGTATACAACAGACAATTTAACGAAAAATTCACAAATACAACTTTTGCGTAATTATAGTATAAAGCCTATATTACTGTACTTCATAGTTATTGATCAAAAAATATGAACACCCTAAACAATGTATAATGATTTTAGCTCGAACATAATAAAATTATTTTTTTTACTTAATTTTCCATAGCTGTTCCTTCAGGATAAACATACTCATTGAGACTGTTTTGTAGGCCCAGGTCTTTGCCAGTATGCGGGCGATAAATACCATCAGAATTGCCAAGCGTGCTACTGTTTCCAAGAAGTGAATGGTGGACTATACGCACTCTGTTTGGGTACACCTTGCGCTTAGGACGATCAGGTGTAGGACCTTTGTCTATTATCTACTATTACATATTAAAAATATTTCTATTGCTTTATTTCTCACATCTTTTATTTCTATCTTTCTATTATTTTTAACATGTTAATATATTTTTCCTTTTTTATTTTCATTCTTTAGTGCACTACCGTCATTGTAAATGCGGTCTGAAGTGATTTTACTATGCAAGGATAGACATCTAAACTATTGCTATTACAGCTTAAACTGTTATCAGATTTAATTGAGCTTACTTTTATAGAAAAACAATCACAAGACTATTTTAAAATATAGACAAATATTTGGGTAAATTTTTATACAATGTTGTTTTTCCAGGTTCAAAAGAAGAAAACGATGATTCAACTACAAAAGCTTAAAAGACCTAAGACATGATACGGATAATTATAATGGATTTTTTTATAACTTGATAATCATATTGACTAAGCACGCTCAACATTAAATAAAGGCATATCAAAAGCATGTTTGGATTTTCTATTTTACCTGATTTTACCAATATGTCCTCAATATTTAAATCTAAATATTAATTTAAAAAATTACACTGAATGATTTATAACAATAGCACATAATATGTTATTTATAATTTATTTATTTTGATGACACGATATATATGTATATGCGGTCTTTGGAAAATATTCTAAATGAAATCAATAATATTGTAATGCTAAATGCAGTACAATCCTTGAAACGTCCAATCCAGCTATGTATTAAAAAAAAAACAACGGCTATCATTTTGAACAGTTGATCTGTTAAGGTTATACTAAGTAAATAACAAAGAAGAATAAAAAAAACATTTTGTTAAAAATGAGCTCTTTCCTTAAGTTTGCCGTATGTCATGACTTCCCAGAATGCGTTCCTTATTAGGAACACTTTCGAAAAGTATAATTATACAGAATGTGTTTTTTTTTTAAATCAACAGGTTCGATTCCTGGCTAGGAAAATTGATTTTTCAAAAATGAAATGATGCAGTTTTAGCTTTCATGAGAATCGGGCCCGAGACTCCTTTGAGTACTTTTCGCTATTCCTCATAGTTTCGGATTTAGCCATGCACGTTCACTTGAAAAATTCATCCTGTATATATATATATATATATATATATATATATATAATAAAAAATATATAAAATAACATAATAATAAATTGATTGGTTGTAAAATTGTTTTATTTACAAACAATGTCGCACTCTAAACGAGTCTAAGGAAAAAGTAATAAAATTATATTGCTAGTAATGTTTATACTGTTTATTTTTTGATAAGAACGTGGTGTTTTTTTTTTGTTAAAAGAAGATATTTAATGAAAAGAATGACTTGGATTGTTTTACTCATAATTAGTGGTAAGTGTTTTAATAAGGACTCTCATAAAGCCGAGGTTTATTGTGACAGCTTTTTGTTTGGAAGTGGGACAGAGTTTTTATATTACATTTTTGGAGTATCATTCAAATGTAGATTCATTATGAAGACAAAGGGGATGAAATTATTTTATAATTTTGAATAACGAACACCGTCCAATACGATACGATAATTATTAATGTTATTTTTTTTTTAATTTATGTTTGTTTGTCGGTCAGCTTAATTGTATATTACTAGAGAACAATTAGAATTATTTTGTTGAACGAGTTTAAGTTTATAGTCTATATAAAAAAAATTTGCAGAACATGAGGCTTCGCCCGCGTTCAAAGAACAATAAAACAAACTCTTCTTTCCGTTCCCTTTACAATAATGTATGGAAGTCTGTCCCGTTTATTGACATTTATGATCATTACTCCGCTCCCTTGGGTAGTAGCATGATTATATATAGCCTAAAACCTTTCTCAATAAACGGGCTATCTAATGCAAAAAAATTCAAACCAGATAAGTTGTTCCTAAAATTAACGCGTTCAAACAAACAAACAAACTCTGCCTCTTTATAATATTGTATGTATGTATTCAGCCTTTTTTTTTCAATGTCCCACTTAATCAGGCCATAGTCCATTACGCTGGCCAAGTGCGGATTGGCGGTCTTCACATGTCTTTCGAAAACTTGCTAGGTTCTCTCAGACATGCAGGTTTCCTCACGATGTTTTCCTTCACCGTAAGGCAAGTGGTAATCAAGTTAGAAAATGATTCGCACATGAAAATATCAGAGGTGCGAGACCTGGGATTTGAACCCGCTTCACTCGGTTTCCCAAGCGAGCGCGTTACCACTGGGCTACCACTGCCTTTATAATATTAGTATAGATATAAATTAGTTTCATAAGTTTAGTATTTATTCAGCCTCTTTTTAACGTCCCACTGCTAGGCACGGGCCTCCCTTCAGTACGAGGGGGATCAGGCCATAGTCCACCACGCTGGTCAAGTGCGGGTTGGCGGACTTCACATGTATTTTTTTTTAAAACTAGGTTTTCTCAGACATGTAGATTTCTTCACGATGTTTTGCTTCACCGTAAGACAAGTGGTAACCATGTTGGAAATGCTTCGCACATGAAAATATCAGAGGTGCGAGACCCGGGATTTGAACCCGCTTCAATCGATTTCCCAAGCAAGTGTGTAACCACTGGGCTACCACTGCCTTACTGTTGTACTTATGTTGATTTGCATTTATTTTATTAAATACAAATGTACTGAAAACTAATTAGATTTACATATATCTGATTACATTACCTACGTGTAAATTAATATACGTTAACATGGAAGTTTCTCTACGAGTAAAGAAGCTTAAAATTTATAATTTAGGGCACTAACGTTGCAGTTTGTAAATTTTATGTGCATATTCTTGAATTCTTAGAGCTGATTTTAATTGAAAATGACTGAGTATCTTGTTTCTAATCTCATATCGCTAATACTGTTATATTAAATGAATTTGAAATTTATTCTAAAAGGATATTTTGAGGAGGGAAAATTATTACAATACTATATGTACTCATATAAGTTTTTTGACGAGTTTTTCGAGTCCCGCTGGGGATATTCATTTGTGTGATGAGCACGAATGTTTGTACTCCAGTTATGGGTATTTATATTTATAATATGTATGTACTTAAAGTTATATATGTGTAGTATATTAACTATTTGGTATCCATAACACAAGCGTCGTAGCTTACCATGGAACTAGATGATGCTGTGTGTTAATGTGAAAAAAGAAGTACAGACAATTAGTCAATACATATACATAAGCTCTTACTATAGATTTGTTTATAGAACATTGAACCTAGTTTACCTAAAAATGTCCCCATCATATTGTATGAAAAGGAGAAATTATACTTTAACGGATTTTACATATATATATATACATATATATATATATATATATATATATATATATATATATATATATATATATATATATATATATATATATATATATATATATATCCAATAAAATAAAGATTATAAAAATCGTATAAAACAAAATCTAATATATATATATATATTAGATTTTGTTTTATACGATTTTTATAATCTTTATTTTATTTGATTCGGCTTAATTCCTAAGCAGAATAACTATTAAATAACTATTAAAACATCGAAATAATAAAAAAAAATTGAAAATAAAACAATCAAATCTAGGGGACAAACCTGAGCGAAGCGAGGCTAGAGTGAGTCGCTAGTATTTTAATAATTTAATAATTACAGGTACCCTATACCGGTACCCTATAAGGTGCAATTTATTCTTGTCATTTATATGATCTGGTCTGTATAATTTAAAGAATTTAAAATATATTTCCTTCATATCTACTTCAGTATTTCTTTTTTTGTATTCAATCAACATAATATAATATTTGTTCTCTCTTCAGTATCGCATGGTAAGGAACAAGGGCTAACGACCAATAATGTCTTAGAATTTATCGAAGATGTAAAAAATATAGCAGGTTTTGGGGACGCCCAACACAGAGGGCCACAGTGGTACGATTACGATTCTATATCTTCTGGTGAAAGTAGCAGCAATTTGAAATCGACCAGTGATGACTTAAGGTACATAATATATACATTTTTAATTATTTAATATTAACATACTCTGACTTCGTTTAGTTTAAATCGATTTAAACATCTAAAGAACAAAGGTATACACAGAATTAAATTACAGAGCACCAAAGAAAAAAAAAATGCATTATTTTAAATTAAATTTAACACACACGCATACATCTACTTCAAAATCTAAGTTAAATCAATTATTACATAGGTTAGTATTATTTTCTGCATTGAAATTTGAAGAATCATAAACTATAGTTCACAAATTATAACTACACTAAAAATCTGACTTTAGTATACCTTTCCCTTTTTGAACTTTAAATATTGTACTAATGACCACATTTTTTAGTTCTTCACTATCAGCCGGATCCAGCAGTATATCATCGAGCCAATCCTCTGAAGCATCTTCAATAGAAACCAATGAGAAACGACGAGCGTAAGTATTGAGATGAGATTGGGTGATGGAAATATTTTTATCAATCCAAGATTTAACTTAAAATGGGCAAAAATCATTTAGCTACTATGTTTCATGGGTTTTCATTGGGTTGATACAGATTAACATGATTTTTTGCATTAAGACAGTATTTAAGTTCGTAAATTGTCATATGATCTATCTTGTACACAGTCAAATACAAACACAAGGGAAGATTATTTAAGTTTTATTATATATACATATTATATATTTATTATATAAAACACAAGGGAAGACTATTTAAGTTTTATTATATAGTATTAGCAAGAGTTTATTATGTTGTCAATGAGATTTACACATGACAATCATAGAAGTATGAAAGCTGGGTCTCAAGCTTCGTTGTTTTTTAAACGAACCTGTTCCCAATGGCATATCACAATAATTAGCCAGAACCATCAATCGTTTTAACCATATCATAAGTATCTCTCTTGAATGAGGATGAGTAAAAAACATTTTTACATTTTTCTTGTCAGGTAACTGTACCGGTTTAAATAGCTTCTGTTCATTGTGTATTTTAGCGTGAAAGGATTCTTGGAATATTTTATTCCTGCATAATTTATAAAAGACTGGACATTTTCTATTCATCACGACTACTAGAAAGCTATGAAAGGACTCTTACAATAAAATATTACAGTATAAGAAATACTCTAGGTTTGTGGTATACATTAGTGTTAATTTTATGTATACACTAGGTACTTTTGATTTTTTTGAGCGAAACCCTAATACTTTGTCTAAAATAAAAGTAGCCTAAGTTACTCTTTATAATATCAGCTATTTGCCACTGAAAATCCCGTTAAAACTTGTCCAGCCGTTTCAGAGATTAGCCAGAACAAACCGACAGACAGACAAACATTTAAAAAATTGTTTTTCTTTTAAGTACCGCATATAATTTCATATGCATTTAGTATAAAGCTGTTATTTTGACATTACACACAGACACTTCAATTTTATCTGTATAGATATATGACATTACACGATGTCTCACTGTTTGACGTCCATCTTATATATTGCTGTTGTTTGAAGAAATAATAATATATTAGTATAGCTGCTATTAAAAACCATCCCTTATGAAATCTAGAAGGGATAATTTTTATCGATGATTTATAAACATCGTACCGGTGGTTTAATTTCGCAAAGCATAATTTATAATCTATAGTGATAACTAATACAGTAGTTATTATTGTTATACAAATGTACACATGACACATACTTTGTTTTGTATATGTTTAGAATTAATTTCATTGTATTTTAACCACTCCCATCTATGTAACTTCCATGGAAGGATTTTTGATTTGCTGAATAACTTTTGTATTTGATTAGTTAACCCATTTTTCAGGACAAAAACATATAGAACCTGCACTCCTTGTCCACACGACATGATGAAAAAGTACAAAAATTTTGGTATCAAATGGATATGTGGTGGATATCAAAGAGCACGTCGATCTTTTAAAAGCGAATGTATGATGAGATACCGAAATTGTCAGGATGGTACTAGTGAGTTACGTCGGTGTTCTCCATTTTAATTTACTTGTCACTGAAATTTATGAGAAATATATGTATATATTATCTTTTCAAATGCAAAAATCGTTAAAAATTATTAGTATTCGTGGCATCAACTTAAAAAAAATGGATACGAATCGAAACCTCGCAAGCTCATCCGTCTTGGTCTGTAAACTTTACAGACCTAGACGGAATGAGCGGGTTCGAGGTTGCTTGAGGGAAATATTTAAACTTATCCAGATATTTTTTTTCTCTCTTAAAATCCATAACCCTCACATCAATGAAATTTGATTGAAATACTTTACTTCCGCTATACGTTAGAATAAAACGACGAACAAAATTACATACGACATATGAAATTGCAGCAAACTCGTAAATAAATATTTTATTGATAAAAATATATAACCCTATTGATTCCTATTTGCCAATCCAACATATATTTTACTGTCTTTTAATATCAATTTCTCATTTCGCATTCAGAGCCCGACCGTATCGTGGCTTCACACCAGCTTATTACCGCGATGAATAATTGTGGGAATGTGCAAGATTCTTTCTATTCATACGATTTTTTCAATTTCAGTGTTCGTGAAACTGTACGATCATCGCTGCAAAAATAATTCACATCATGGCAGGCACTGGTTTTATATTTATAAAGTGTAATAACGATGATGTTTATATTTATAATATGTATGTATGTGAAGTTATATATGTGTAGTGTATCAACTATCTGGTATCCATAACACATGCCTCGTAACTTACCATGGAACAAGATGGTGCTGTGTGTTAATGTCAAAAAAAAAACGTGTTATATATTAAGTACTACTAGCACTTGATCGCGGTTCTGTCTACAAACTTCCAATCCGTTTTTTACCTCTGTAGGGATTGTATTTTCAAACTACTTAGCGGTTTCTTAGCGGATACCAAACCCTTATAAAGAATCTATCAATCAAAGCTAACGATTGTAATATTGTACTTCCTGATTACACGAATAATTAGTGCTTTAGCTTTTATATATGCATTTGTTTTAACAAGCTATTCGCTACAGTGAATTCAGAATTTTTGGTAATTCAACTTTTAATATATTTTAATACAAAAGCTGAAATTATTGTTTTGTTTACTTGTTTGCTTGAACGTACTAATCTCTGAAACTACCAGTTAGAATAATAAAACGTTTGTGAATTTAAGCCTATATTTATTAAGAGTTATTGAGTTAGAATATCGGGATACGACCCCTATAAGGGATGCCCTGGTACTCTAAAACTATTAAATTTTACATTTTTGAACTATTCAGAGATCAAGGTTTTTATATCACGGTTCAATTTTGATTTCATAATCTGCGATCTGCATACATTATTTATAAAAAAATACCATTATATAATTATATATACAAGAGAAATATACACTTAATAACTAAGAAGATCAAGTGCATATTTCTTTTTTTTTTCTGTATAGTCCTAAAATGGACCTTAGTCTAAGATTGACGTTCATATTCGAGATAGTATACATTTTAATAAAATTATAACCATACAATAAAAGAGAGTTACTTATTTTACATTTGTTCAATATTATATACTTACTATTAAATTTAGCTAAGTTTCTATACTTTTAAAGTTTTAATTATAGTGTAAAGTTAGAAATAAAAGCAGCTAGCTTTTTGTATTAAAACACTTGTTTTTGTGGTGAAATTTTGGTTTCGCTTTAGTTATTGCAAACACCACAAACGCCATTCCCACGTGTTTCACAAAATATCATATTATAATTTCTAGTGGAGCGAATAATTGATTACTGCACTGTATAATATTTATTAGTTTCGTGCTCACATTCTATTTGAACATATTATTTACTAGCGACTCACCCTTACTATGCTCGGGTTCAACGGTTAGTATGGAATAGACAGACTATATATATACATATATATATATATATATATATATATATATATATATATATATATATATATATATATATATATATATATATATATATATAAAATTATATCCCTTACTTGAGACATGATTAATTTTCCATACAGACATCCACCCTTTTCACCTCCTTAAGGGACGATTTTCGAGATAAAAAGTATCTTATATTCTTCTCAGGGTCTCAAATTATCTTAATATCAAATTTCATTTAAATTAGTTCAGCGTACAGGAAGATAGACAGGACAGACAGACACACACAGACTGACAAACAGAGTTACTTTCGCACTTGTAATACAGATTATTATGAACAGCTGGTGCAAAGGTCATATGGTTTAGGTAAAGATCTGGATTCAAGTCCTCGATTGAGTCAAAAAGGTTATTGAAGGTTTTCTATCAAGAAGTTAGGTTAAGTTGAAAATTGACACTCCAGTATCCTGGAGAGCACGCAAAGCTTTTTTGCAAAGCACTTGATCTTGCAACAAGGCATATTGATAAGCAGTCCTCTCGGAACAAAAAGCGTTTTTAATTAATAATTAAATCTGTAACAATAAATAACTGTAGTGTTTCAATACATTTCTAAGTTTGACATTTTTTTTTAACTTAAAACAAAAGTCAAAAGTGGGATTAAAATCAATGACTAAAACCACATTCTTTCTGTGTTTGGCTGAAAGATCCTTGCGTGACAAAAAATACATTTAATTTAGATATATTACGTGTTATTCATGAAAGAAATAGTACGAAACATAAAAAATCTTCCTTCGTTGTTTTAAGTAACTAATTATAATAGTGTCTTAATTATTTTTTTTTTAATATAATGTATAATAGGGTTAATTTTTAATTTTTAAATGCTCCGTGTAACTGTTTCTGCATGTCGTGGTTACCTATAAGTATGATAAGGCAGTGGTAGCCCAGTGGCAACGCGCTCGCTTGGGAAACCGAGTGAAGCGGGTTCAAATCCCGTGTCTCGCACCTCTGATATTTTCATGTGCGAATCATTTCTATCATGATTACCACTTGCCTTACGGTGAAGGAAAACATCGTGAGGAAACCTGCATGTCTGAGAAAACCTAGCAAGTTTTCGAAAGACATGTGAAGTCCGCCAATCCGCACTTGGCCAGCGTGGTGGACTATGACCTGATTCCCCTCGTATTGAAGGGAGGCCCGTGCCCAGCAGTGGGACATGAAAAGGGCTGAATACACATGATAATAATTAGATTTAGACCTCCTTTGTACAATTTATATAATATATTTTTGTTAATTACTGTATATCATGTTGTTGATCCTAATTAAATAAATAAAAATAAAACAATATCGCAATATTAATTCCAAATATTGGTAGAGAAGTATAAAATTTCACATAAATTTTCAAACAGTAAAGCCTCACCGAACAATCTCTAAGATTTATATCGAAAAATTTTTCAATTGCAAAAAGTCGAATGGAATTCTGAAGTCACACGAAATGAAATACCTAGAGATCGAATCAGAAGAGCGTTTCGTAAAACTGTTATATTGAAAAGCGATAAACGTTGCCACTATATGGATTTATGATTTTTCCACTTTTAAAGAAAATATAAAAACCACAGATGAGATCGAGAGCAGTGGATGTTATTATTTTCCTCTGTGCTGGTATGTATGTAATAATGTATAGGTACAATAGATCTTTAATAGTTTTATATTATATTATAATATTAAATTAGCAATCCATACTAATATTATAAATGCGAAAGTAACTCTGTCTGTCTGTCCGTCTGTCTGTATGTCACCTTTTCACGCTTAATCCGCTGAACTGATTTAGATGATATTTGGTATGGAGATAGTTTGAAACCCTGGAACGGACAGTTTTTATCCCGGAAATCATCGGAAATCACCGGAATTTATATGAGATATAAATATATTTTTTAATTAAAGTAGGTACTTACTTTTCTATACCTATGTATGTACATATATATAGTTTATTCTCCACTAACCATGAAAGCGTACCTAGGGACGAACGCGAGCGAAGCGAGCATGAGTCGCTATTTCTTGTTTATATGTAAATCTTCGTGTATCTCGGAAACGGCTTTAACGTTTAGATAAATTTGTTTTATTTAGATAAGGTTTTGCTTTTTAAGTTTATCTCTATAGTTGTATTTTCAGAAAAAATACCGCAATTTTTTATATCTTTTCCTAAAAAACTTGATTTAAAAAAACATCCAGTGAAGTTCAGTTGCTCAGGTACTTTTGATTAATTAATGCTAAGCTTATTTACAGCCTATAATTAAATTTTTGTGCTTGCAATTTTTTTAGGAAAACACTAGTAATATTTATTTTTCTTTTCCCCTTGTTGATTTTTTGTACTCGGTTTAACATTTGCAGCAGATCTCGTTGCATCACTTTTACCAAATGTAACTAAAGTTGGTGAAGTTAACAATGCCCTAAGAGGCGTAGATACTAGACGAAGGAGGAAGAGTAAAAAACATCTATCTACATCGTCTTCTGAGGGAGCAAGTACGTGCTTGATTATTTAAATTCATAGTAAAAATACTATAATATATAATATATATTTTTACTATAAAGCTATTGTTTTTGAAAAACTTTCTTAGATTTACGCGAATGTTTGACATTTAAAAAAACTATTTTTTCGTTTTTTTTTTGTAGATTCCAAAAATCAAAATAATCTTTGGTTTCCGTCGTTTCGTTCCCTATTGTTTTTACTTTAATATCATGCATGTCTACGTCAGTAACTTTTTCTAATGCACGATTACCTCACGGTAAATTTTTTATGTGCTGAAATAAAAAGCAATCTTATATTGCCCAAGAACGTTAAAAAGAACAGAATAACACTCTCTCATACGCATGAAGCAACTATTAGAAATACTTTCTTAGATTTACGCGAATATTTGACATCTATACCTACATATAATAAAATTGAAACTAAGCCGAATCTGTACATTAAATATTTTTTGGAAAATCTTATTGAAATAGATTTTATTATCGATACAGAAGCCAAATGTATAGTTTTTAGAATTTTTACCTGTCTGTCTGTCTGTCTGTTACCGCATCACGGGAAAACCACTGGACAGATGTTGATGAAATTTGGTACGATGATAGCTGGTTATCCGGGTCAACATATAAGATACTTTTTATTGCGGGAAAATATCTCATCTCTGAGCTAAACGTTAAAACGTAACTAGGGACGAACCCGAGCGAAGCGAGGGTGAGTTGCTAGTTTGAAATAAAACTATCTTTTCGGATTTTTTCGCGGATTTATTTTGTTTTTTGGTTCTCGACGTTTCGATTGCTGTACAGCAATCATGGACACGAGAGACTAAGGTGTTAGATGTTTCCGAGCCCTCGTCATGAGACGAAGAATGACCAGATCTTATAAGTATGGACTAATTCTATTGATATTTTAGTTCGAAGCAGTAGTTCTAATGAAGGAGATAAAGAAAGCTTGGAGCTATCGAGTCATGACCTAACAACTTCATCATCAGAAGATAGAGATAAACCTAAGTCGACTGAGGAAAGAAGGGGATGGTGAGACAAAACTAACTGGATAACCACAAAACAACATCAAACGAACTCTTCTTTAGTCTTTTGCAATATCAGTATTAGCATAATACATGTTCATACTAGCGACTCACCCTCACTCCGCAAGGGTTCGTCCCTAGGAACGTTTTAACTACAACTAAATAATTAATTTGTTTAAATCTTGAGCTTGTGATCTGTATCTGTATAATCTGTACATTAAATTTGTTTACAAAATTTTATTGAAATAGTCATTATTAGCGATACAGAGGTCGAATCTATAGTATTTAAAATTTTTGTTTGTTTGCCTGTCTGTTTGTCTGTTTGTGTGGCTGTCTGTTTGGAAACGCATCACGTAAAATCACTGGACAGATTTTGATGGATGATTATAGCTTGTTATATGGGTCAACATTTAGGCTACTTTTTACTGCGGGAAAATATCTCATCTCTGAGAAATCTACAATAACCGTTATAACGTAGGGACGAACCCGAGTGGAGCAAGGGTGGCTCGCTAGTCTATAAAGTTACTTTACTGCTTACACAGTTTTTTTTAATTTAACTTGTCATAAAGTTCATTTGGAATACCTAACCTAGCGAAAACATGTAGTTAATATTTAAATAAACCTTAATAACTAACGTCTAATAAAGATAATATCGAATTTACTAATAAATGTTCATTCTAGGTTGTTAATCGCAATTTTTGATTTGCTCCAGGGCAAATTATTATAGTAACACATAGATCAATTCCTTTTGCATGTCTTTTTTAAGGAGAAAATGGCATCGCAAATGTACGCCCTGTCCAAATGACATGGTAAAGAAGTGGCGTGACCCAAGTATTGAGTGGATCTGTGGAGGGTACCAGCGGGCTCGAAGGACCTTTAAGAGTCTTTGCATGATGCATTATAGAAACTGCCAAGATGGAACTAGTTAAGTTAATGACAGTACATTTATGTATTTATAAAGCACATACAAGCGACCCCTCACTTCGGTTAGTTACTTTCTTAGGTGTTAGTCCAGGTCATAATTAATTTTTATTTATTTTAATCTAAGTCTGTTCAGCTATTTCCGCGTGAAAGAGTACATAACACTCATACGTACGCACATGCGCACGCAAGCACGTCTCATACTCTTAATAAAATCAAGAAAAATAAAAAGCTTTAGACCTTGATGTAGAAAAATATAATAATTCGTTAGTCATTACGGAAATGTGTATCTATTTTTTTTAATAACAATGTTCGTAGCAATAAAACCAACAAAATAAACGCAACTGAAAGTTCTATGAACATTTTGAAATTTTCTCAACTGAAATCAGAAAATGTATGTTTGTATACAACATAGTTCTACGTACATTTGATAATGAAGTACGACGATTGGAACCGCCACCGCAACATGGTAGCACTATATTCCCTCCATATACCCCGCAAGGGAAATAGCTAGCTTGCTATACTCTATGTATACTAATTGATTAGATAAATAATATATTTTTGATTAATCAAAAGTAGAATACTGTATTTTACTGGTATTAGTAGATAAATGTAGATCACTTCCTTTAGAGTAGCATCTTGCGTGTTGTGTCAAAATTTTTGCGCTTTTCCAATATCCCCTAACGCTTCCTAATAAAAATGAAATTTAAAAAACTCCAACACAATAAATTACTCATTGAGGCTATTTAATTGAACCAAAACAAAATATCTCTGCAGTATTTTTGTAAAGAGTTAAGTGTCTTACAGATTCCAGGTGACGCAGTAGCTTCAGTTCAAGGTTGCCATATCATTAGAATGCCATTAAAATAACGGGATACCGAGTTTAGAATCGATTAAATCTGTGAAAGCTCTTCATATCGTTTTACAGTCTAAAATAAAGCTGATAGCCTGCAAACGGCTGAACAGATTTTTTTAGATTTGTAGCTCAGTCAAGTCACTTTCAAACAAACCAAATTAAAAAATGGGTTGATCGGTTTGGGTTTCCCAAGCGAACGCGTTACCACTGGGCTACCACTGCCTTATAATATCTACTATATATTTATTTTTAGTGTTCGTTAAGATACATGACCACAGATGCGCAAACGACACTCGAAGAGACCAACCCCATGGGATCCATTTCTTCTACGACTACAAAGTGAGGTTAAGTGGGGAGTCAACTGGTACCTCGGACAGTGAAAGCTCTATGCAAAAATCAAGCTTTGATTGGTAATTATCTAAATAAAGCACATATTTAAAAACATAAGTTTTGTTATTTCCTTTGATGGCAAAATGCTTCACAACTTTAAGTTTAATTATTGAGTACTAATTTTAATGTTAATAGTCTATTGTTTAATATAAATTGTTATTGTATTTTATGTAAATAAGCTACGGACGAACCCGAGCAAAGCAAGGGTGAGCCGTTAGTATAAGATAGATATTAATTGCAATTCAATAAAAACCGGTAATTTAATTGTACATCAAAGGTACATTATATCCTTGTATAATCATTTTTATCTCGTAAATCCATTACACGTCACAACTACATTAATCGTCTGATATGAACAATTTGTCATCGAGACGGACAGACAGACAGTCTACAATGAAACGTTAAGTGCAAAATGCTGGCCAAAATAATAGTGCGTTTTCGAAAACTCTGTTATTAACAGGACAAAGAGCCTTTTCCTTTGTCAGAATGGTTTAAGTAAATTTGTATAGTGTGAAAGAGGGTAGGGTTATATCTGCGGTGTGTATGTACCTTAATCGTTTGCAATAAGGGTGATTTTTGGTTGATTGTAATAAAATGAGTGCTTTCACGCGAATACTCTGGTAATGGACTGGTTGAAAGAGTTTACGGTTTCTGAGATGGTTTGTTTTGCACATAGTTTCTCGATAAATAATTTTAATATTAATGTCTTGAAATGTATTTATTTAAGTTAAATACTTATATTATATTTAAATTTGCCATTGAAGATTATTTTTTAACTTATAAAGTATTAAAATTTCTTTTTTAGGATTCCGTACCCAAAGAGTAAAACGGGACCCTATTACTAAGACTTCACTGTCCGTTTGTCTATCTGTCACCAGGCTGTATCTCATGAAACGTAATAGTTAAACAGTTAAAATTTTCACAGATGATATATTTTTGTTGCCGCTATAACAACAAATACTAAAAAATAAAATAAAATAAATACTCAAGGGGACTCCCATACAACAAACGTGTTTTTTTTTGCTCGATATTAATAACGACAACAGGTAGACACTTGAAATGTTCACAGAATATTTAGTTATATATTCACTTTAAAAATAAATAATTAAATTAAAAAACAAATATTTAAAGGGGGTTCTCATACAACGGAAATTATTTTTTTGCCATTTTTATAGGATAATGGTACGGAGCCCTTCGTGCACGAGTCCGACTTGCACTTGGCCGGATTTTTATTTAGATTATAATTATCCATCAATTCTATAGCATTTGAATAAACTTTAAATTACTTTCGCCAGGTAAGTGAGCAAGTTAGGAAAATTATAATAATAGAACGGTAAAGAACAAAACTACTTAAGATTGAATTATGGTAATGTATTGAATGGGGAAATTTAGAATTTAGCATAAATATCTTAAACATAATACATCTATTCAAGAGTTCAGTACATTTTTTTTCTTTGTCGATCCTTTTTTTGTTTAGCACCTATTGACGAACTTTAGCGTTATCGATAAAATTTATTAGGCAGTTAGTTTTTTTAGGGTTCCGTACCCAAAGGGTAAAACGGGACTCTATTACTAAGATTTCGCTGTCCGTCCGTCTGTCTGTTTGTCCGTCTGTCACCAGGCTGTGTCTCAAGAACCGTGACAGTTAGACAGTTAAAATTTTCACAGATGATGTATTTCTGTTGCCGCTATAATAACAAATACTAAAAAACACAATAAAATAAATATTTAAGAGGGCTTCCATACAACAAATGTGATTTTTTTGCTCGTTTTTGCTCGATATGGATAACGGCAACAGGTAAACGCTTGAAATATTCACAGAATATTTAGTTATATATTCGCGAGTCCGACTCGCACTTGGCCGGTTTTTTTAATCGATAGGAAAATCCCCTTAATAGGTACATGTTTTCCTCAAATTTTAACAAATAATGATTTTGGTCGGATTTCTACGACTGGGCGAATACTAGCAAATATAAAAACCTAGTATATAGGTATATAATAATATAAATTACTCGTCGGACTATTATTATACATCTACATTACATAATAGAAAATATTTATTCTATATAAAGAGGAAAGATTTGTATTTTTGTATGTTTGTAACGAATAAACTCACAGGCTATTTATGTACATAATAGGCTTAGCATATATATACATACTAGCGACTGGCCCTCGCTTCGCTCGGGTTCATTCCTAGCTTGTTTCCAAACTTTCATTCCCATTTTAATTCTTTTAAGGGATGATTTCCGGTATAAAAAGTATCCTATGTCCTTCCCAGGGTCTCAAACTACCTTCATACTAAATTTCATTTAAATCGGTTCAGTAGATCCAGAAATTAGTCCCTACCACCTCACAAACTTTACCTTGCTATACGGCTGAATGGATTTAAGTCATTAGCGCCAACAATATAGTTATTTAATTAGTAGAAGTAAAATCATAGGTAAAAAGCATTTGAAAAATGAAAAATTAGTAAAGAAAAGGTATGAACAACATTATTTTCTCGTTTTCTACATCCAATAGTAAATGACCTACATTTGGTGCAGTTGTTCCTATGAAGTTTAAAATTGGAATATTTCAACAGACCGTTCATTGGCTTAATAGAAGGCAGGAACATGCTCGTATATGAATTTCTACTAGGTTGAAACTCAAATACTCAAAATAGCAGCATTATCTATACTGATATATTTTTTCAAATGCTAAAGTGACGAATTGTAGACATTGAAAGTAACTATCGCTATGGTCATTTTCTATTTTGATACATTTCCACAAAAGTTAAATATTTAGAATGACTTTGTTTTTAAAAATCTATACATATAATAAAACTGTAGGGGTCGAATGTCTGTACAAAGGTAAAAAATGCTAAAAACCGAGTCAGGGGGATGTAAGAAGATAAATAGAACAAATCCAGATTTTTTTAAATTTTTTTGTTTTTCTGTCTGTCTATTTGTATGGGCTAATTTCTGAAACTGTAGGACCGATTTAAATGAAATTTTGTATGATGGTACCTTGTATTCCCAGTCAACATCTTAGATACTTTTCATCTCGGAAAATTAAACAGTTCCTGTGGGATAGTTAAAAAACTATAGTAACTTATATAGCTTAGTACACAAAAACTACTGATTGGATTTACAATAATATAGTTCATACATCAGAATAACAAATAGGCTACTTTTTATCCCGGAAAAATATACGGTTCCCGTGGAATAAATTTGTTTTTGTTTGTCTAGAGCGAAACGAGGTGAGCCGATAGTTGTTAATAAAATATATTTTTTTAAATAAAAAAAAACCTAATCTATACTATGAAGATAATACATTATGAAATAAAAGTTTTTTTTCAATTTTTATTTAATTTATTTATCCTTCAAAAACTAACTATATAAATTATCCAGAATATTTCACATTTTATTGTTTATCTAGTTTTTCGGATTTTCCGTCTGTTTTCCATTTGCAATAACAACAACCTTTTTGACGACAAAAACCTTAGTCTCACTCGTGACCATGTTTGCTAATAAGCTTTCGAAACGTCGCGAACCAAAAAACCAACATAAAAGCAAGAAAAGTCAGGGATAATATATCTGTATATGTATACTATATCTATATATTATAATGGTAGATACCAGAATACTCTCTCAAATATTCAAACCTGTATTCTCATATGAGAAAAAAAAACGCGTCGTTATTTATTTTTTAATATAAACATGCAATCTTATCAGGCACATGGCTCATTTGCGTGTCGCGACATTTATGAAAAATACCACCCATTATTCTCGAGCATGTATGAAATTTATCAAGCAAGAGATGAAAATTCAAAGAAAAGAAATAAGAATTGCTGTTAACATCGATGTTTATTAGAACTGTTATTACAGTGTTATTATAAATGCGAAGGTTTGTATGTATGTTTGTTAATCCTTAATGCTGAAATAGCTGAACGAATAATAAATAAATGAATACGCTACCGCTACGCGACAAACATTCGTGCTCATAACACAAATGAATGCCCCAGCGGGATTCGAACCGGCGACCGCTGGCACAGCTAATAGGGTCACTACAAACTGAGCCAAATGTGTCATCAAACGAAGTTAACAGATAAGCTATATCTTGGAGTAAGATAGGCTACTGTTAGTTATAAAAGTATGCAAAATTTGCGGCTACATTAAAAATTATAACTATAAAAGATGCTTAAAGACGCATTTACGAAAGCGACGGTAAGTTGCTAATACGTAATATGAAAAACCAACTTTTTACCTACTTTTGACTTCTCTTGAGCAGTAAATCGATAAATAAAGCTTATGTTCTTAGAGAAAATTTAGCTTTCTGTCAATGAAAGAATGCTTCTTCTATTCGAAAGGTATTATTCTATACTAGCTACTCACCCTCGCTTCGCTTCGGGTTCGTCCCTAGACAAAAACAAATCTATCCCACGGGACCCGTACACTTTTACGGGATGATATATAGCCTATAGCTTTCCTTAGTTAATTGACTATCAAATTCAAAAAGAATTTTTCAAATTGGATCAGTAGTTTCTGAGATTAGCGCGTTCAACCAAACAAACAAACAAAAAACAAACAAACAAACAAACTCTTCAGCTTTATATTATTAGTATAGATTCTATCTGCATCCACAAGCAATACCGCATAAAGCATATAATGATATATGATTATTTTGAAGCACATATATGTACTAATAGTATTCAAGTGTGCATACGGTAATTGCATCTAAGCAAAAAAGAACGTAATTTTAGTCTTTTTACGTGATCACATCAAGAACTTATGTAATACTAGCGACTCACCCTCGCTCCGCTCAAGTTCGTCCCTACTTACGTTCTAACGTTTAGTAAAGATTTCTCAGACATGAGATATTTCCCCGCAATAAAAAGTATCCTATATGTTGACCCAGATAACCAGCTATCATCATAGCAAATGTCACTAAAATCTGTCCAGTTCGACGACACGTTTGGCATAGTTTGTAGTGACCCTACTTGCTGTGCCAGCGGTCGCGAGTTCGAGTCCCGCTGTGGGAATACATTAATGTTATGAGCACGAATGTTTGTACTCCAGTCATGGGTGTTTATATTTATAATATGTATGTATTTAAAGTTGTGTATTATATCAACTATCTGGTATCCATAACACAAGCCTCGTAGCTTACCACGGAACTAGATGGTGCTGTGTGTTAATGTCCCAACATATTTATTTATTTATATATTTATACAAGATGTGTGTATCAATAATATAATTTTATATTTGCCGACAAAAATTTAATATTAAAAATCATAATTTTCGCCACATTCACATTTAATTTAACGTAAAAATAATATTTTACACGCTCGATAACGAGTGTAGCACGTTAAGGTTGTAGGTACGGTGTAAAAATGTCACCTAGTTGACCAGTTTGCAGTCGCAGCTCTCAATGATGCTGAAGTGCTATACCATATTTACATAATTTTATTTCAGGCAAGTTCTTTTTGACGGACCAAAAGCGTTTTACTTTAAATATTTTTAGGCAGAGAATAACTTTTGTTAAAATTAAATAAGTTTATATATGGAAAATAATGTCTAAAGTAAATATTACAAATACTACAATATGTTGGTTCATTGTTTTTCTGCAGTTTTTTCTTTATTTAATTTTTTTGTATCAAAATGATTAAAAAAAACTGCATTACCAGTAAAAACATAACCTAACTCGCCAATTCAGTTTAAACGTAACTATACTTTTTCGTTATCCGAAAAGCTTTTTCTTTGAGCTTTTACCATGAAAGAGCTTCGAAAACAAACATACAAGCAGCAAAATAAACAACAATACCTCATATTCCTAAAAATTTAATAACAAATAGCTATAATAGTATTAAAATTTAATTTCGCGGCGCCCGACTCTGCCTATCTCGAGCTCTAATTGCGTTTTATTAAAACTCAAGCCAAGTGGAAATCAATTAAGGCACGGAGGCGTTACGTCAAGCATCCTACATATACAAATAATTAATATACCTACAATCTACGTACTGGTTCAAACATATATCAAGGAATTGATATGGGCTTTTTCTTAAATAACCAGCGCTCAACCCACATCACGCTCACGCTTGACGACTTTATTGGAAAACATCGAATTTTCTTTACTCTACATAAATGTAATATATTCATACATGAATTTAATCATATGTATAAGAAAATTCTAAGTAATATTCTTTGGAAAATCTTATTAAAATTGTCATTATTATCGATACAGAGGTCGAATCTATAGTTTTTAGAATTTTTGCCTGTCAGTCTGGGAACGCATGACGAGAAAACCACTGGACCCATTTTGATGAAATTTGGTATGATGATAGTTGGTTATCTGGATCAATATATAGGATACTTTTTATTGCGGGAAAATATCTCATCTCTGAGAAATCTATACTAACCGATAAAACGTAACAAGAGTTTGTCGCTAGTTATTCAAAATAAAAAAAGGGGCGCAGAATGAGAATTCAGCCAGATTTTTGTATCCACATACTTCAATATCTCAAAGAAGAAATATAAACAAGAAAAAAATTCGAAATCGTTCAAGGGGAATAATTACGTTTTAACTAATTTAAAGCCGGATACCTTTTTCAACAATTCAAATCATTCGCCAAATTCCTATCTAGAAATATAATTTAAAATATTATTATAGCGCACGAGTCAATAATATCAAATATTCATATGAAATATAAGTACGAACCCTAAAAAGGTGTTAATGTTATCAAAGTGAGTCAGGCGTGCTCGTCGCTAATTGAACAACTGGTACTAATAAAAATTTATAAACCTACCTGACTGCACATTACACTGTATCTCATAAATATTTTATACTTTCAATTTAAATTAATGTGCACACACGAGTTATGTACGAGTGTAAATGAGATTTAAATACATTTTTACTATAAAAAGTGCTAGGTACAGCTATTTAAAAATAATTTTGGGTCTGTCTGTTTGATTAGAATATGAACAAACAATATAACACATTTTTTAATATGTAGAAACTTCTTTATATTTAGATTGACATAAAATGTGAAAAAACCCGAAAAGAGTCAGTTAGTTTTATATAAAATTATTAATATTCGCGTAAATATCAGAAAGTATAAATAAAAAAAAAGCATTTTACACAAACCAAAGGCACAATATTTAATATCCTTTAACTGGGTATAACTCAAAAAATAGTTTGCTTTTATTAAAACCAATATTTTATATATAGCAAGCGACTCACCCCCGCTTCGCTCGGGTTCGTCCCTATTCGTATGAATATAATATGCATGTACATATTATACATATATACCTTCCTATTGAATCACTCTATCTATTTCTGAAAACTGTATTAAAATCCGTTGTGTATTTTAAAAGATCTAAACGTACAAACAGCGGGAGCGTCTTTGTTTTTATGTAGAATATTTCACTCCGGTGTAACAAAAGCCGCATTTTAACTAACCCCTGATTTCAACAGCCTTTTGTTAATTTTTGGGAGCATTCGTCGCTTGTTATTCACCCTTTTTGAGTACCTCGGGACACCTGTTCATTTAGATTATATTAGTCCTTATTATCTTAGATCTCCCAGCATCATTTTAGACTAAATTTTAATTAACGCATTTTTTTTAAATATTTGACTGTTGCCATTAATTTAAATCAGATAGTTGATACACTATATATATATATATATAAATACCCGTGACTGGAGTACAAACATTCGTGCTCATCACACAAATGAAGCCCCAGCAGGATTGGAACCAGCGATCGCTGGCACAGCAAGTAGGGTCACTTTAAACTGAGCCAAACGTATCGTCGTATGTCTTTTTATTAAGTAATACTTCAAATAAGTTTTATAGAAATAAAATAGAAAAGTTACTCAAAAAAATGGGAAACTCGGGAAAAGTTATGGTTTTTAAATGAGTTCAAAGAAATTTGTGAAATTTTGTACAGGACAACTTGAGTTGAGTCTGTTCTGTTAATAATATTAAGTAATTTTATAAACTTTATTAACCTAAATGTTAGATAATGAGGTTAGAGTAGATTTTAAGCTATCATCCCTTAATGTTTTAAAATTTCCGAAAATCGTTAATAGCAAAAAAAGGTCGTTAGAGGCTGTTGCTTTCAGAAATTATTATATGAAAATTATAAAAGAACAAATCAATAAAAAACATTAATCTCTTTCTTAAGCCTTTGCTTTAACTGTTGAAGCGCTGGATATAAAATACAAACAAAATACAGTTATTTTATGTTAATAGAAATACAATCCATTTAACATTTTTAGCGCAGTGGTAACGCGGTCACTTGGGAAACTGGGTGAAGTGACTTCAAATGTTGGGTCTCGCACCCCTTATATTCTCATGTGCGAATAATTTTAACATGATTACCATTTGTTTTACGGTAAAGGAAAACATCGGGAGGAAGCCTGCATGTGTGACAGAGCCTAGCAAGTTTTCGAAAGACATGTTCAACCTCCCAACCTGAACTTATGGCTAGGGTGATGGATTATGTCCTAGTCCTGCTCGCATTGAAGGGAGGCCCGTGCGTAGTAGTGGGACGTGTTGCTGCTTTTACCCGACGGTAATGGAACCGGCGCTCCATCATCAAAAAGGTTCTATATTATCATATTATTGCATCAAGTTACATATGTGTATCAAAGGGCAGCTTACTCACATGCTAGTGATTGAAAAACCAATCATATATTGAATTGGTAAGAAACATACGGACAAAAAACTTAAAAAAAAATATGTCAAAGACTACATTAATTCGAGCAGACCGAAAAAAATCTAGTTTTTATATATTAGCCCATATTTATATATCAGTCACAGTATAAAAGTGTCATTTTTTACTTCACAATTTCCGCAAAACAAAGTGTACTTCTAAAGACTTATACTTAAGAAGGACAAAAAATAAATGAAACAAAACTTTTTTATGGTTTTTACAGAGTGGTTAATGGTACAATTTATAAAGAAAAGTTAAACGATCGTGTTTTTATGAAGATTTTTCAGTTTAAATATTTCATTACTTTTAAGTTCTACGAAAGCTAAATTGTTGGTGGTAAAAATTTTTGGAAAACTTTATCGAGTAGTAAAATAGCTCAATTAAAATGAAACAATTTATATTACATAATATACTGTAAAAACTAAATTCGAATGTATGTTTCTCTTTATGTTACAGGATGTTTTTGCCAATTGTGAGTCTATTCTAATGATTTTTATATATAAATAGGCTAAGACAAAAAAGTTCTGTCCCATTTTCTCTTCTGTTTAATAACTGTTTTTTTTTTTTTGTGTGTGTAGTATCTATTTACGAGCTTTAGCAAAATTCTTAAATGTACCAGAACTTCAAAACAACTATTCCAATTTTAAGGATGATTATTTTTTAATGAATAAAAATTAATATATATTACAGGACCACAATTGATTTTAAAACATACACCATTTTTTTTTAATTCAGCCACATCCAAATAAGTACAATATAAAGACTACGAAAACGATATGTGACATATTCAAGAATATACAACAAATAACAATAAACATAAAAATAAACGCAAAGCTCGTAAGTTTTGAGTGAGCATAGAAAATTCATTTGTGTAGCGCTATTTCTAAGGATCTTGCCCAACCCTTACTTTAATCCGCGCTTTGATTTTTGTGGTCTAAGTGAATAGCACTCTGCATAACTTCGAATAATTGCCTGCAATACTAAAAATTCAACCATCAATTCACCACCTGACAATATTTCTTCTATTGAATACACGACTTAAACTAGATTTCAAAACGAATGAAATAGTTTATTTTTTTTATTAATATATTGGGACATTAACACACAACACTATCTAGTTCCATGGTAAGCTACGACACTTGATACACTACGCAAATGTATATAACTTTAAATACATACCTACATATTATAAATACCCATGACTGAAATACAAATATTCTCTCTCATCACACAAATGAATGAATGTGGGTCGTAAACGTTAAATATCGATATGTGTGTATGTATGTTCCGTATGGACTCCAAAACGGCTGAAGCGAATTTGATGAAATTTTCAAGCAATCTTCAGATTAGGCCACCGAGTGATCCTGTGAAGTTTGGTAGCGATCAGAAGTTTGAACTCAGGTGTAATCGGAATACACACATTTAAGTTAAAATAAACATCTAAATTTAATAAAAATATTAGATTCTCGTAAAAGATCTTTTTCTTTACACCACAGCTAGAGGGTCTCATAAATATTTTATAAGCTCTTAGCGTGCGTTTGGGGGCGTTTTTTTGGTAAATAGATTGCCCAGGACATGATGAGTCGACCGCCTCTGTCATCAAACCTATTGTGTCGATACAATATGTGTTAACGTATCATTGACGTAATTTATCGATTGAAAATAGATAAATTTGTACAATCGCTTGAAGTTGTTGTATTCATATAGGATTAGTGATCATAAGTACGTCTGTAGTGATATGTATTGGAGTGAAAGAAATGTGTGATGTCATTTTAAGAAGAATAAAGGATAAAGTGGATAATTAACGCCTTTGAGACATCTAAAATCTTAGTCTCTCCCATGACCATGATTGCTGTAAAGCATTCGAAACGTCGGGAACCAAAAATCAAAATAAATTCGCGAAATAATCCGAAAATATAATTTTATTTAAAAGTATAGAATTGAATTAAAAAAAATAAAAACCGACTTCAAAAACACTAAGAAAAATAACTGATTGGTAGTTTTCATTTACTATAGATACTTAATCAAATATTATTTATTTTGTATCGGCTGGCACCGAATTTCATACGACCGACATCCATATAAGTTTCAAAAAATATTTCGCTCCTAAGGATTTTTAGCATAAAGATGTAGCTTATTAGCAAGAGTAATTAATAATCTATACTTCTATACTAATATTATGATGGTAAAGTTTGTGAGTTTATGGGTTTTGTGAGGTTGTAGGGGGTAATGTCTGGATCTACTGAACCGATTTTGATGAAATTTGGTAAGAAGATAGTTTTAGAATACTTTTTATCCCGGAAATCATCCCTTAAAGGAGTGAAAATAGGGATGAAAGATTGTATTGGGATGCAAGTTAGGGACGAACCCAAGCGAAGCGAGGGTGAATTGCTAGTTATTAACATAAAAACGCTTCAGATACAAGATATGTAGTTACAAAATAATATACTAACATGAACTATATTACAGTAATACTTTAATAAAAGCAATATTAGTAAACTTTACTAATATCATACCAACAACATGAAGTAAGGGTTTCATCAAACATGTAAAATTTTAACCTATTACATGTATTTAATTAAGATATCTTCATAATAAGTTAGTGCTGGGGTTGATTTGTGGTTATATAAAGCAATAATAGAACGATCCCTTAGTCTGCCTTCTGTTGGGGATGAACTAAACTAAGTAGAGCTAACCGATTTTGTTCCATCTTGCAGAGACTATGGCTAGATCGATGACAGCATTGTAGTTGATAGAAAACTCAGAAATATATAATCAAACCTAAGAAGTATTAGGAAAAATAATTTTAAAATATTCGAATTTGAGCTCGTTTGTAATCGAAAAGCGAAAATTTGTATGTGTTTACGTATGTTTGTTACTTTTTCAAGTTTAAGCTTTTGATAATGTTAAGCACCTAAGGAATAATCAGAGCAAAGCGATACGTTTAGTTAGTAAATTTTCTTAAAAAAAAAAACGTGTGTGTGTACTTATGTACGCACTAAGAAGTTATATATAGTTAACAAAAATAGCTAAAAATTTCATCCCGTATGTTACAATTCTGTTTGTAAAACGAATGCAGCTAACTTCATCATGTCGGTTCTTGGCTGTCGATGTGCACGAGCATCGTAAGAATTTTACTCTCATATTTTTTTCCAAATGTGCCAAAAGAAGTATAACTTCAAAAATCTTTTAATCAGATCTGAAACCGTAAATAAATTTGTTCCAGGACATTTCGTCTCATTTAAAAGTTACAGAGTATAAACTTAAAGAAACTAGAGAGAGATCATCAGACTAAGAATCCGCTTAGGCTCAGAAAACCGGTTAAGTGTCGGCGAAGGCTGTAAATATTTTAGTACCGCTCTAGTTTCACTCAAGTAGGTTAACCCTATGTGACTTTTGCCCTGCGTCAGTCAAGCGTGACTCGAACGCATATAAAGTCTGAAAGTTTGAGGCAACGAGTTAATGTATGTTATTTTTTTTCTACTAATGAAATTCTCCAAACTAACGAAGTGCTATTATTATGTATTTATATTATTACGTTTATAGTCCATTTGCTTGATAAAGTTTTATTGGAAATAGTTTTTATTCTAATTTAATTGGTTTTTTTTAACATTATCTATGTATATAAGGTACTTACATAGTTTTAGATGTTGATTAAATATATTATATAACTAGCAAAAAGGCGGTGCTTCAGGAGGGCTCGCGAAGTTTTCTACTAAGTAATTTTAAAGGCAGTCTTTAAAGAGGATTAACTTTTTATCGATTACTAAAGACTTACCCTCGCTTCGCTCGGGTGCGTCACTAGGTACGTTTTAATTTTTTTGAGCGAAACCCTTTTTTTTTTTTTTTTTTTTTGTTGACGCTGGGGAAACCCATCATGGGGACCTTACCGGCCGTCAATGGGTAAGGTACTGTGAGACTCTTACTCACTAAAACCCACAGCGGAATCCGTCGCCGCAGTGCAGTGGGGCGTTGCAGGATCGCTTGCGCATACACTACAACACCCCTGCGGACAGCCCGTACCTCGCGGGCCTGCCACGCCTAAATCAGGATGCCCTCGATTCACAGAGCATCCCGACCGCCCCGATGACGTACAGGGGAGTCAGGGAGACCCCCCCGCAGTAGCTCCTCTAGGGTGGCGGGAGAAGATGCGCATAACGGCGCCTCCTCTGCCCCAGCCGACGGCGACGAATTGGGTCTGCTAAGGCGTTAGCTTCGCGTTCCCTCTCCGCCGTCTCCTTCAGTGAGATGACGGCCTCGCTGAAGGAGATCATCGCCGACCAGGACCCCTCGTCGCGCAGCATGGCCTCAACCACGCTGCACAGCGAAAGGTCTCCACCCACTACCGCCATCAGGGCATGGCGCTGGGGAGCCCAAGCGGCGCATTCCACGAGGGTGTGGTGCGAGGTGTCCTCGGTCGCACCACACTCATGGCATACGGGCAACGGTTCCCGACGCGCAACCTGAAACAGATACTTACCAAAGCATCCGTGCCCAGTAAGCATCTGCGTCAGCCTGAACGTCAGGACACCGTGTGGCCTCCTGACCCAGCGAGACAAGTGCGGACGAACCGCGCTCACCGTCGCCAGGCCAGCCGCCGGATTCCCCAGACCTTCCCACCAGCGCCGGATCAGGGCCTCGTCTGCTAGGCGCCTGATCCGATCGACTACCTCCCGCGCTGGACGTTCCCCGCGCGCACGCTCGCTTGCCCGGAACTTGAGCGAAACCCTAATTCTTTTTCTGAAATAAAAGTAGCCTAAGTTACTCCTTATAATATCAACTATCTGCCAGTGAAAGTTTCGTTAAAATTGGTCCAGCCGTTTCAGAACAAACAGACAGACAGACAGACAAATTTTTTAAAAATTGTGTTTTTCTTATAAGTACCGTATATAATTTCACATGCATTTAGTATAAAACTGTTATTTTGACATTACAAACAGACACTTCAATTTTATTTATCTGTATAGATGTAGAGAATAACATGGGCTTCTGTACATAAGTCATACGACAAATCGTTTTCATTCATTTCTATTTCATCCAAATAATAACGATCTATAAAACTAAGAAGTTTCTTCGTGATTCTTAATGCTGCTAGTTTCATCCAAACATAAATTTCTCATACAAATTTCTTCTTGTTTTCTACATTTTAACGTACATGAGTTTTTAATACTACTTAATCTATCATTAAAGGACTCGTTTACATAATCCTTCAGATATTTTTACTCTTGAAAACGCTACATATGTTAAACCAATAGATGTTTTTTTATCTCCAATATCTACAAAAGCTTTATCTAATGTTAAGCTTTGTGACTTACGAATTGTAATCGCGAAAGCTAATTGTCAAGTTATGCTCCATTCATACTATAAAAGTATTTTTTTAGTCTTCTTACAGATGGCGTTAGTAATACAATAAAAATCTGATTAATGAAAATTGTTATATCATTCATTTTTTAAAATGTGGATAAAATAATATTTTTATGACTGAAAACACATCTAGACATGAATATAAAATACTATGTCAAAGCCCAAACCTGAAACTGTGATAGATTTTCAGTAAAGTGTACCACAAAACTTGCATAGATTGTGGGATTGTTGATGAACTTTAAAACTTCTGAAGCTTTCATATACAGTATGAATAATCCTGGCAAATATTATTAAAACGGATCCGTAGTCATGAAGTTAAGAAAAAGTGAAGTAAAAACTAAAAATTTCGTATAATATTTTACTCGAGTCTCGCGTAGTACGTCGAGAAAAAGTAAAGTATATTAATTAAGGATAGTGTAGATTTCTATTAGTAAAAGTTTTTGAGAGTTAAAAATATTATTTTCAGAGAATATTCTGACCAAATTAGGGAAAAAATTTAACAACACGATGTATAATTTTCATTTTTCACCATAAAATAAAAAGAACACAATTCAGTGATGATGATGGTCTTCTAATCTCTTTCGGCTACGGGCTAAGAAACGAATTTTTTTTTATAAAAAGCAGTCATGAGGACTGCCGACAGAAGTGCAAACTTTAAACTATAAACAAACAGTTGTTATTTTTTGGCATTCAAATTAATTATTTGATCTTAAATTAAAATTTGTAAATTAAAACTGTTTACATTTATTTGATTTTGACATCTATCGGCACTCTCGAGTGTTAGCGTTAACACGTCACGTGACCATGTCGATGACGACTTACATGAATTTACTCCCCATCCAAACCTGCCTATAGAAGTTTTCACTTCAAAAACTGTGCAAGAGATAATATAGTACAGCGTATGTATATTCTATTCCTATTACTCTTAAAAGTCCAATGATGACAATTCGATATGAGCTTGAAGTGCTCTGAAAGTGTAACCGGACTTACTGAGAGAAAAACCAATAACTCAGCCCGACTCGGAAGTCGAACCTACGAACTCCAGATCTACAGCCGTACATACTAGCCACTCATAGACATAGAGAGTGGACTAAGTGTTTCTTTGCTAACCGTCAGCTAAAAATAGCGGACAGGCGCGACACACAACGAATGTGCGGCCAGAAGTCTTCTTTATTTATTTATTTTTTATTATATATACATACATATATACATATATATATATATATATATATATATATATATATATATATATATATATATATATATATATATATATATATATAATTTTTATATTCCATTTACTAATTCAACTTTGTACGTTCGCTTTTTCTCTTTTTAGAGAGTAGTCAACTTCATGAGTTGCTCAGTCCATACACTACGTCTACGTAACTACTAGACCGACGTGACAGTAAAAAAAATCAATATACAAAGCAAGCTATAACAACATCCCATCTGTCAATTTACCATTTTATTTCAGCTATAAAAAGCAAACCACTGAAATTTCACTATAACACGTATATATACATAGATACCATAACACCTATCGATTTTATTCGATTTTATTTCATTTTTACGAGACAATCCGATTTTCGCACTAGTGGGAGCTTATTTACAGATAGATGGGCGCTCGATGGCTGCGAAATGTAATAAACTTCGTGTGATACATCGAAGAATAGATTTTCCATTATTTTATTTATATACGGTGGCGATAACATTATTTTTTTATTGGTTTACGTTTACAAATGTGATTTTCGGGAGAACGGTGAAGCCTATTTCATATATACGTTTTTTTTTTCAAATTTTAGTCCTATATCTCAGAATTATTTAATACTAGCAAGAAAAAAAAGAACGAATTTATCCCACGGGAACTAAAGATTTTTCCGGTATAAAAGGAACCTATGTGGTATTTTGATGTATAAGCTATATTACTGTAAAGTATCATTACAACCTATTCAGTAGTTTTTGCGTGAAAGAATAACAAACATCCAGACATTCAGAAATTCATACATCCTCACAAACTTTCGCATATTTATAATATTAGTAGGATATTAATGCGAAAACATGTTTGTTGGTTTGTCCTTTAACCAAACGAGAAGATCTTTTGGCCGACCTCAGTAAAAAATAAGCCCCAAATCTTCTGTATTTAATACTTTCTTCTAAGTCTAAGAAAATATTATTCTTTGCTTGAATTAAATCCACCGATGTGGAAGTTAGACTAGTTAAGATAAATTAAAAAACAACTTTATCATACAAAAGACCTTTCAATGACATCGCATAAAAATGCGATAATACCGCTTACCACATCTAAATTTTTAATAATAATTTTTAAAAACGTTTCTTCGCGAAACAGAATATTCGCTTGCTACACGTTCAGTATCCGAGCTATTTTTTAATAAATTCGCGCCCCACAAAGCGGAAAATTATCAATAATAAAAAATTCTCCGGAGAAACTCTGCGTTATGAAACTCTTTTGTTTCAACCGACCATAAAGACCGAATGTAAAGAGGTCGGCTTCTTTGCTTTAAGTGAAACGCTATTTTTACTTCGCATTCATTACTTTAATTAATATTAAGCAATTAAATTTATTTTGGACTAGCTTTCGTTCGTGGTTTTTGCCCGCGTGGTATGTCGTTATATTGTATTCAGCCCTTTCTAACATGCTACTGCTGGGCAAGGGCTTTTCTAGACGGTTTTTCTAGAGGCGAATTGAGCCGCTAATATACACATAAAGATACACAATAATTGAGTTCGTCCCTTATAAAATCGGTCAAAAATTCGATATATCAAGCACAATCATGGGCAAAAAGAAGTGTTAAAAAAATTATAGATCCACACATTAACGAGCATTGTCTCTGTAAAAATCTATAATAAAGAAGATCTAAAGCGTAACATTTAACAAGTGTTAAAAAAAGAACGGTGAAAATAAACACAACTCGCATTTCTATTTAAACATCGTCAGAACCGTTTGAAATATTTAAGATAATGGTGGAATAGCAATTTTTCCAAGCACCTTTAAACGTTATTGGATATAAATTGCCCTACAAAGTAGTAGCGAGGACGTGACGAAGCACTTCATGTAATAGTAAGTTACTACAATTTTGTACTACATACTACTAGTCTTGTGAGAAAATCGACATTCATCTTCGTCTGGTAGGAATTTTATATTTTTATTTTTCGTTAAGTACACTACAATAGTGTACTAATAGTACTAGCGGCAAACCCTCGCTTCGCTCGGGTTCGTCCCTAGGTACGTTTTAACGGTTAGTATGAAATAGATAGTATGATGATATATAACTTATAGCATTCCTCAATAAACGGTCTATCTAATGCAAAAAGAATTTTTCAAATCAGATTAGTAGTTCCTGAGATTAACGGGTTCGAACAAACAAACAAACTCTGCCTTTTTATAATATTAGTAAAAATAAACTATTTAGTATACAAATCTCTATCTTATAAAATACGCACATAATAATTTTTATATGTATTACTTACGTTTATATTTCACCAAAAGTTTACATGCAAATCGGCTTACCTGAAAAAAATAAATTAATTAAACTATTTTTTCAGATTCTTTCATGGATTTATTTTGATTTTTGGTTCCCGACGTTTCGAATGCTTTACAGCAATCATAGCACGGGAGAGATTAAGGTTTTAGATGTCTCAAAGGTCAATTGTAAACTTGTTGCAGACAGTGTTAGACATTTTGGAAAATTGTGGGTAGCTGCGTAAATTGATTACGCGAACGAAACTTTAGGCAAAGGTATATAACAAATTACTATTCAACTCAAAAGATCAATATAAATGATCAATCTCAAAACAAAAACATAGCAACGGTTTGTTCAAAGTTTGCTTAGGCAAGGCAGCATAGTTTCGCAATAGTGTAAGCTCGAATGATCTATTTAAACGTACTTCCGTAATAACAAACATTTTACAACTTGCATTTTACATTGAAAACATTTCGGTTCAAAGGAATAAAAGTTTATATTATAGACAAAGAGACAAAAGTAAATATTTACAGTTTTATAATTAATATTATCATAAACATACATGTTGTACTAGATAAGTAATAGGTCCTCCTACTCTATGTATAGATGCAAAAAAAAATTTAGGTCTCCAAAATTTTGTATTTAAATCTATATGATTATTCAAAAGGTGACATCATGAGGAAACCTGCTTGTCTTAAAAGAATTTAGTAAGTTTTCGAAAGACATGTGTAGTCCGCCAACCTGCACTTGGCCAGCATGATGGACAATGGCCTGATCCCCCTCGTATCAAAGGGAGGAGAGAATACACAAGCTACTACAGTCTCCTTTTTGAAAACGTTCAAAAATTATAAACTGCTAAATTATAAAGGCGATAATTTAAAAATAACTGAATATGTTGTCCACTTTTCCAAATTCCACATCAATCGTGTGTAGCATTCAAGAAGCCGTAGGCATTCAACGTCACGTACTCCCGTAGGGACGCCTGTTAAATCCTTATTTGCATTTATGAATACTGTACGTACGTGCGTTGATTTGACGTCTGTCTTCGTTTTTAGGTAGATTTCAACATGATTTGAGGGTGCGTAATGGAAAGAGAAATGGAGGAAAAGATTTTTCTTTTTGAATGTTATATTTAAGTATTTTTGCGGTTAGGTGATTTATTGAAGACTAGCTTCTAGCCCTGGTTATACCCGTGACTTAGTGAGAAGTAATAATAAAAAGAATACGCTATTTATTGATAAAACTAAAACTCGTCAATAGTTTGTAATCGAAACAAGAAGAAAACCGGTTGACAGAGGGGAAAAAAGTAATCAACTGTTATTTAATAATATAATATGTTGGGACGTTAAACACACAGCACCATCTAGTTCCATGTTAAGCTACGAGGCCTGTGTTATGGATACCAGATAGTTGATACACTACACATATATAACTTTAAATACATACATATTTTAAATATAAACACCCATGACTGGAGTACAAACATTCGTGCTTATCACACAAATGAATGCCCCCAGCGGGACTCGAACCCGCGATCGCTGGCACAGCAAGTAGTGTCACTACACACTGAGCCAAACGTGTCGTCAAACAACGTGTGACTTATTTAGATATTTTTGCCGACTGAACAGATTTCCATGATACTTTCATTAATGAATAGCATATATTATAGAATACGTCCACACTGAAGGGAAGGGTGGAATATTTTATTTTACATACATACATACATATATTGTATCCTGACGATATAGGCTACCTTTCCGATTGTTTGCGAACAAAGCCGCGACCAGAAACTAGTTATGAATAATGGGAAAAACTAAAATTTATCACGTAATAAAAGAGTCGGACTCACACACAAAGGGCACCGTACCATCATACAAGGTATAACACTATGGTTTTATTTAATTTGCACAGCGCCCATTTTGAAATTCGCCATCTTAGTTTTTTTTATTATTTATTGTGATAGCGACAATAGAAATACACACTCTGTGAAAATTTCAACTCTTTATCTATTGCGATTCATGAGATACAACGCTGACAGACAGACGGATGGAAAACGAAGGTCTAGTAGCAGGGTCCTGTTGGCACCAATCGGGTACGGAACCCTAAAAGTAAAAACTTAATAAATATATTTAGAGATACCTAAACAGCACGATAAAGAAATAATATTTTCAAGAATAATGAATAATGTTTTCGGCCTTTCTTTTAAATTTTCAGTGCGAAATGTTTACTATGTCATAATTATAATTAAAATGTATGCTTATGCTGTAATCTGATGGAACAAGCTGGAATAACACAGATTCCACACGCAAATAGACGCGAGTGGTTTAACAATATTTTATGATTTTTTAATGTATGTACCGTGTCGTAAAACTCTATGCAGCAAAATTAAAATCTGGTAGGTATTCTTTTGTTAAAAAGTTGCTTTTTTACTTATACTTATGTATTTAATAATAATATATATTAATCATGACAAAATCTATACTAAAATTATAAAGCTGAAGAGTTTGTTTGTTTGTTTGGTTGAACGCGCTAATCTCAGGAAATACTAATCCGATTTAAAAAATTCTTTTTGCATTAGATAGCCCGTTTACTGAGGAAGGCTATAGGCTATATATCATCCCGGAAAACGTAAGGTTCCCGTAGGATAGTTTTGTTTTTGTCTAGGGACGAACCCGAAGCGAAGCGAGGATGAGTCGCTAGTATATTATAATTTTTAAAATAAATAACTAAAAGTCTTACACTACGGTAATATTTGTCATGCACTAGATTGAACCTGTAATCGCAGTTGAATGATTGCACTGAATGCTAACATCTTATGTACGTATATATTAGTCTTTAATAAGTATAAAATTTTATAATTTTATATAACGATACAAAGTATGGTATTTGAAGACAATACAAAGGTATTCAAGGAAGTCCTTTATGAAGCCAGTGAATTATTTCGACGAAATTCCCAACTTAGAGAAGCTTTGTAAACCTTACTATCGCATTTGAACTTGAATATGCCTGTAACATTGTCCACCAACTTGTAAAGCTTGTTACTAAAGCTTTAGTAACTAATCAGCTGGTTTTAAAAGCTTTTATCCATACTTATATTATGAAGAAGAAAGGATTTTTTGTTTGTTTGTATGGAAAAAGCTCCGAAACTACTGAATTGATTTAGATTAAATTTGTTAAGAAGATAGTTTGAGACCCTAGAAAGGATGTAGCATAGTTTCTAATCCAGAAATCATCCTTTAAGGGGATGGAAATGGGGATGAAAGTTTGTATGGGAAAGCAATCTAGGGACGAAATCGAGTAAAGCACGAGTGCGTCGCTAGTTTAGATATATAAAAGGCTGATTTTCTAATAAATATTACGAAAGCTTTTTGACCAAAATGATATGTATAAAGATATTTTCAAAATTACTTCAAAAGCAATAACATGTAAAAAAAAACACTCTTATGAGTAGATTTTTTCAAGAAATCTCCATGAGGATCTATGTACTTAATGTAACTTACACGGCAGAATAAAATGACTGTTGGTATACAAATATTATTCTCAAACGGGAATCGAACTTGAGATTTCTATTAAAGTAGGCTATAGTATAAAACATCGCCATAGAGTGAGAGCGGTCATTTTAATGTCACATACAATTAAAAAAAATATCTTCAAATATGATTGTTATTTTAACGAGAATAATGTCTTCATATTGACTTTTACCAATAATAATCGCCAGCTTGTCTTAATAATTTTTTCAATAGAGAACTTGTTCGAACTTGGCACTATGAGAGTGTAGTAGGTATGAAATATTACCGAAGATTGTTGATAAAAGTTTTCTGATTTCAGAAGCAACTAAGTAGTTTCCACTTAACTCAATTCCGTATTTTCTAACTATTTTACCTTTTTATTTTTCTTCTTTATTGTATACTAGCAACTAACCTTCGCTTTACTCGGCTTCGTCCCTAGTGAAAAACAAAACAAATCTATCCCACGGGAACCATATATTTTTCCAGGATGAAAAATAACCAATGTGCTATTCCAGGTTATAATCTATGTCCGTGCCAAATTTCATCCAGATTCATTCAGCCGTTCTGGCGTAATTGAGTAACAAACATCCATCCAAACATTCGCATTTATAATATTAGTCCATTGACTATACCTATGGGGACTATACTATTCCTATCCTAATGGGATAATCTCATCCCATTGGATGAGATTTATTATTATGAGCTTACTAACAATAAGATGTGAAGTTTTCAGCTATTTCTTAGTCAATAAAATCAAAATAAATTTTAACCATCAAGAGTACATTGTGAAAGACACACTCTCTTATCAAATCGATAGTATATATTTTTTAGATTGGATACGGCTTGCATTACGCTACAGGACGTCGTAGGTTCATTCCCAAATGACGAAATTTAGCATCAAAACTCATCCTAATAGTAAAGAGCTACAAAAAAACAAAAGTACTTACTTAAAAGATTCACAACTTTACATATTTTACGCATTAAGTCCATATTTCTCACTTATCTCGATAACACAAATGTAATTTCTGGTGTGTTCATTTATCACGGATGTCAAGCAACGCCGCGGCTCGACAATATATCAAAAACTAAATCAACCATTGGGCGAAGTGCCAAATGGGAATATCAATACAGGACAATGTGTCGCTGAACAGCGAGTCATAATTATTTGGTATTGGTTTTCAAGCTGTATGTATGAAAATATTGCAATCGTAATCATAACGTATTAATATTGTTGTTATATAAACAAAGTAGTTATGCTCATATGTTTGTTTGTGCACTTAGTTCAGATTATTATTTATTTCGACGACACGTTTAGCTCAGTTTGTAGTAATCCTACTTGCTGTGCCAGCGGTCGCGAGTTTGAGTCCCGCTGGGAGAAATCATTTGTGTCATGAGCACAAATGTTTGTACTCCAGTCATGGGTGTTTATATATATAATATGTATGTATATAAAGTTATATACATATGTGTAGTGTATACACTATCTGGTATCTATAACACATAATACACTATATTGTATAAATATACAAGAGATTAAAGAAAAAGAAGAGGCTGTCTTTTGGCTACTCCTTTTATTATTTTATTTCAAACTGCTTACGCAGCGAACACTTATAAAAGCAACTCAACTGTCCCTTTTCTTCTGGTATTAAATTTATTAAATTTTTGACAGTAATCGAAATAATAATATGTCAAATAATGCCTAATATTTTCTTAGATTTAAGCGAATATTTGACATTTTAAATTAAGCAATTCGGATTTTTATGTAAATAAAAAAACCCTAAAAATTCGGCGGTAATGTAGCTTCTTATTAGAGAAAGAATTTTCAGAATCGCATCAGTAGTTTCAAAGATAGGGGGTAATCTTACAAACAAACTTACAAATTCTACCTCTTTTTATTGTCACGTGCAACATATATATAAAACTTATACATATAGTCAAAACTTTTTCACTGTAAATGTTATATCCGTTATTCTAAATAAAAAATAGCTATACAGATAAATAAAATTGAAGTGTCTGTTTGTAATGTCAAAATAATAGCTTTATACGAAAAGTATGCAACGAAATGCATTCCATATGAATTATGTACTTATAAGAAAAACACAATTTTGAAAATTTTTGTCTGTCTGTCTGTCTGTTTGTTCCGGCTAATCTCTGAAACGGTTGGATCAATTTTAACGGAATTTTCACTGGCAGATAGCTGATATTATAAGGAGTTATTTAGGCTACTTTTATTTTAGAAAAAGTATTAGGATTTCGCTCAAAAAAATTAAAACTTACCTAAGAATGCACCCGAGCGAAGCGAGGGTAAGTCGCTTGTTATAAATAAAATAAGCACATATATCTATATGTAACTATTAGTGACAATAACAGTTTTTCTTGAATAAAACAAAAAAAGCTCAAACAACAATTTTAATATCAATATGTGTAATAATAAATATTATATCGAAATAAAGAAGTATTCAAAATATTCACAAAGCCACTTTAGTTACAAGTTGTTTCTAAATATTTCTGCCCATATAAATAACATTCAGTTTCTATTTATCTTTTCCGCCCTCACCGAACCTCAGACTCATTTCGAACTCCGGTCATTATGTAGGGCGGATTAAAGCCTGTTGCCAAATTGCTACAACCTTACTGATGGGGATTAAGGTACATAAACAAATAGACGAGACCGACGTATTAAATAAATTATGTTTGCACGTACGAACTAAATAAGTATTATATATGTATGTATGTATGTATGTTTACTTTTTAGGTTTTCATATTTAAAGTATGTAGTTTGAACCCTATTACATAATCTAGGTTTTCATTTTGATATAATAAGTGTTTTTATGGCGTATAACCTAAAAATATATCAAAAGGCAAAATAAAAATTAGTAAGATCCCCGTCCGTCCATTCATATATGGAGACTAGCGAGCATCCTTACTTCACTCGGGTTCGTCCCTAGCTTGCTTCCCCATACAAAGATTCACCCCCATTTTCACACCTTTAGGGGATAATTTCCAGGATAAAAACTATCATATGTCCTTCCCAGATTCTCAAACTATCTTCTTAACAAATTTCATCTAAATCGGTTCAGTAGTTTCGGAGCCTATTCGATACTAACAAACAAACAAAATGTTTTTCCTCTTTATAATATTAAAATAGATCATATATGGAGATAAGAGTATATATAAGATACTTATACAAATACTGAAAATGAGTACCTACTTTCTCCTTTTTCGATATCCTCTTTGTTAAACTGGCCAAGTGTAATAAATATAATATTTCTAAATAATGTCCAGGCGGGATTTTCATATTTTTGAAATGCTAATTATAATTAAGATGATTCCGTTTTTATAAAGAAAAAATCTGTAACAAACGTACAAACATACAAATTTTCTTATTTATAGCAGTAGCCCGATTATAAAACTTTTACGTTAAAAGATAAAACAAGTGGACCCAAAATCCAGCTTTTAGCAAGCGTGTAAGCGTTAGAACAATTTCGTCTACAGCGGTACTTGAATTTCAAATGTCAAACATGTTTTGCTTCCGTTAAGATTACTCTTGAGCTTTCACGCTCGAGGTTTTCTTTTTATTTTCCTATTTATACACGTGTTCCGCAAATGTGACTCATTAAAATATATTGTTTTGAAAATACGTTAAAACTAATTTACTCACTAAGACGTAAATATTGATTCTGTGAAAAGCTGTATAGTAGGAACTAACCTGCCACTGCCACTAAGCTACGTAGCATGTACGACTACAGATCCGGAGGTCCTAGGTTCGAGTTCCGGGTTGGGCGAAATTTAATTACAAGTTTTTCTGTTAAGATATTCTCAGTGACAGCCTGGAGTGGGGAAGTTAGCAGTGTTTCACCCCCGTGCCTCGGAGAGCACGTAAAGCTATTGGTCCTATGCCATATCTCTCACCGGTGTCGAAATATCGTCCCATCAGACTTTGAGAGTAAAAGGAAGAAATATATATATATATATATATATATATATATATATATATATATATATACACATACAAATGCGCTACGAAAGACGTCTGAATAGTGTTTTCTTTTTAAGCGATACTAGTTTACTTTGTATTTGAACAATTGAGTTTAATAATGTATGAAATAGAAAAATATACTAGAACCAATCAGTATAAAAGTTTGGATAAAATGATATTAGGTGGTAAATGTATAGCGTGGAAGGAATTTAAAACGAATAATACAAGAGTTCGACCAGTGGTCGAAGTTCAATTATCGTTATTGAAAAGAGGAAAATAAACAATATATGAATAGAATATACCTATCTATATAAGAAAAAAACGTACTGTTTCCAAAATTTATATCTATATATATAATAATATTCTGAGTGAGTTATCTTATTGTAATAGACATTATTACCAATACAGAGGCCGTATCTATAGTTTTTAGAATTAATGTCTGTTTGTCTGTTTGTAAAAGTATTACGAAAAAACCACTGGACAGATTTTGATGATTTGGTATGGTGATAGCTGGTTATCAGGGTCAACACATAGTTTTTTTACCGGTGGTAGGACTCTGTCAAGCCTGAGGAGTCCGACTGGATGGGTACCACCCCCTTATCTATTTCTGCCGCCAAGCAACAATGATTGCATTGTTGTGTTCCGGTTTGAAGGATAAGGTAGCCAGCGCAATTACAGGCGAGAGGCATATCATCTTAGTCCTCACAGTGACAACGCACCTGTGGTTCTGCATTTTTGTCACTTAAAACCTAAGTGCATGAATCTTAGGTGTTATGGGCGACAGGTACTGCTTTCCATCAGGTGGTCTGTCTGCTCGTTTGTCACTGAATCTCATAAAAAAAAAAAAAGTCACCCTCGCTCCGCTCGGGCCCGTCCCTAGGTGATTATTTAAATTGACATAACATTTTTATTTATGAACCGATTAAAATAAAACAAATACTAAGTTAAGCTTAACAAATACATTATTGAAAACCGCACCCAAATAGCTTAAGCCGTTTCTGAAATTAGCGCGCACAAACGCACAGACACACAGACAAAAACTCTAAAAATCTATGTTTTGGGTTCTATTGCGTTAATAAAGACCCCCGTGTACAGACAACGATCAGTTACACTTTTATTATATTCATAAATGTCAAATATTCGCGTAAATCTAAGAAAATATATGATTTAAAGTAAAATCTAAATTGAATATATTAAATCATAACTGTAGTAGAATTTCGTTAAAATTATATCCACATTGTTCGTATAAGGAAAAATGTACGTGATGCGACTTGCATTAAAATTAAAATAGCTACGCGTTAGCTGTTATGTACATACATACGTTGTTGGCACCTTTTTGTCGTAACCAAATGAAAAGTTAACAAGCTGCCCACTTTAAATCCTCTCCTTCCATAGAAACAAAATTAATTAAAATATTCTTATTACTATTGTATTTAAATACAAATGTACGTAAAATGTATGTACATAATCTATACTAATTTTATAATTAGGTAAAGTTTGAAAGTTTGTGAGGTTGTAGGGGATAATCTTTGGATCTACTGAACCGATTTAGATGAAATTTGATAAGAAGATAGTTAGAGGACCCTGAGAAGGATATTTTTTATCCCGGAAATCGTGCCTTAAGGGGGTGAAAATGGGGATGAAATTTTGTATGGGGAATCGATGTACAGAAGAACCCGAGAGATGCGATGGTAAGTCGCTAGTATGGTAAGTATACTTTAATACCATATCACATTCTAGTGTAATTTTAAACAAATTCAGGCAAAGAACAGCACTATTTGATAACGTGCAAATAAGTAGCGAATTTCTAAGTAATATTTGATTTACAACCCTCAACTTCAATTATATTTACCTAAGCTTATTAACCTAAAACCGTTTAATATTTGCATTATATACAAAAATAGAAATCTAATGAGTTTCAAATTTCAATCACAACTGACCTCAGAATAGAAGCTATAAACCTTGTATATAGCCCTTTTTAACGTTCCACTGCTGGGCACGGGCCTCACCACTCTAGTCAAAGGTTGGTGGACTTTACATAACTTTCGACAATTCGCAAGGTTCTTTCATGAGATATTTTAACACTGAAAATGTTTTTCGTTTGTCGCTTCGGTATAGGCCCGATTTTCAGCGAAAGTGCGACATCGCCCTGGTGTCGTGACTTTTGAGACTACGTGGCTGATTGGGATATCAAAAGACGCATCTTGACGAGGGCTACAAAATGAAAAAAAAATGATAATAATAAACTCAATTACTTTTTTTTTTAAATTGAAATAGTGTGAAAAATGAGGTCGTTTTTCGCCCGGTTTCGCTCAGAAAATAATTCATACCTCAAAAACGAAATGAGATATCGAAAAAAATGAAAAAAACCCCTAGAGATACGGTTTTGGGCTACATTTCAAAAATCATTGGAGGTGCGTATCATGGCTGGGTTATTTAGAAGTTGTACCTTTGTGACGCAGAGTTTACGCGCGAAAAGCGCGTGAGCGCGGTAGTGATGGTGAATAAATATTTTGGAGCATGATCGTGTGATTGAACGAAGTGATTCTTTATGAATAAATAAATATGTATTTAAACTAATAAGTAACTAATATGTATACACATAATAAAACAGTAACTTAGCGAAATCTATATAAAATATTTTTTAAAATAATAACTGTAACGTATTGTGTACAGAATATACCCTAAAACAATACTTATTAAAATTTTTGTCTGTATGTCTGTTTGTGTGTGCGCGATTCACGCAAAAAGTACGGAACCGATTTTAACTAAATTTTGTGTAGTCATAACTTATTACTCGGGTCATATATAATATAATTTAATTCCTATAATAAAATATTATAATTAATTTGAATATTATAAATGCGAAGGTTTGGATGGATGTTTGTTACTCAATCGTACTAGAACGGCTGAACGGATTTGTATGAAAAGCACAGGGATAGATTATAGTCTGGAATAGCAAATTGATTATTTTTTAACCCGAAAAAACGTACGATTTCCTTGGAATAAATTTGATTTGTTTTACACAAAGCAAGTGATCGACTATCTCAATATTCAATATTAACCGTTAAAATGTACTTAGGGACGAACCCGCGCAAAGTGAGGTGAGTCCTAAGTCCTACGCTCCTAGCTAGTGTCAGATAAATAAAATTGGTAGTTAGCTGAAGTTGTGTTTCTCTTCATTATTTATGAAATTCAGCATTCATACCCGGCTACGTTCCGGTTTCGGCACTCCGGCTTTTTTATCTTCGTAGTAATCCTTCGATTGTAGAAGATGATCGATGTAGAAGAGTCATGGCTTAAGAAACTTATAATGTAGGTATAGACTATATAACGTATAGATAATTCTCTTTTGTGAAACGTTCGTCGAAAGGAACAGCCCAGTGTCCCTGGATTATGCCATACCGTTATAGGTAACAAATTTAATATAAATATTAACTTGCTACACATCCTGTCTTTTTTTCTCTTGCTAATCTAAAAATCTAAATAATCAATGGAAGGGGACGGCACGGGACCGTAACCGGAACGTGACCGAACCGTCACCGGACCGTCACCGGACCGTAACCGGACCGTAACCGGATCGTCACTGGACCGTCACCGTACCGTAACCGGACCGTAACCGGAACGTCACCGGACCGTCACCGGACCGTAACCGGACCGTCACCGGACCGTCGCCGGACCGTAACCGGACCGTAACCGGACCGTGACCGGACCGTCACCGGACCGTCACCGGACCGTAACCGGACCGTAACCTAACCGTAACCGGACCGTGACCGGACCGTCACCGGACCGTAACCGGACCGTCGCCGGACCGTAACCGGAACGTGACCGAACCGTCACCGGACCGTCACCGGACTGTAACCGGACCGTCACCGGACCGTGACCGGACCGTGACCGGACCATGACCGGACCGTAACCGGACCGTCACCGGACCGTGACCGGACCGTAACCGGACCGTCACCGGACCGTGACCGGACCGTGACCGGACCTTGACCGGACCGTAACCGGACCGTCACCGGACCGTGACCGGACCGTGACCGGACCGTCACCGGACCGTCACCGGACCGTAACCGGAACGTGACCGAATCGTCACCGGACCGTCACCGGACTGTAACCGGACCGTAACCGGACCGTAACCGGACCGTGACCGGACCGTGACCGGACCGTGACCGGACCGTAACCGGACCGTCATCGGACCGTCACCGGACCGTAACCGGACCGTGACTGGACCGTGACCGAACCGTAACCGGACCGTCACCGGACCGTGACCAGACCGTAACAGGACCATCACCGGACCGTCACCGGAACGTGACCGGACCGTCAACGGACCGTAACCGAACCGTAACCGGACCGTAACCGGACCGCAACCGGACCGTAACCGGACCGTGACCGGACCGTCACCGGACCGTAACCGGAACGTGACCGAACCGTGACCGGACCGTGACCGGACCGTAACCGGACCGTGACCGGACCGTAACCGGAACGTGACCGAACCGTCACCGGACCGTCACCGGACCGTGTCCGGACCGTAACCGGAACGGACGGAACGTAATAGAACGCAACGGAACGTAATAGAACGCAACGGAACGTAATAGAACGGAAGAGAAGAGAAGACGTCGGACGAAGAAGACAGGCGAAGAAGGAAGGCGGTGAAGAAGGCGAAGAAGACAGGCGAAGAAGATTGGCGATAAGACAGTCAAAGAAGATTGGCGAAAAAGACAGTATTTTTGGTAGGTATACGAGTTGTATTATCATTGTACTCTCTCCTTCTAACTATGAAAAGATAGAGTAGAAAAATGTGCAAAAAGTTGCGGTAGTGGAGCTTTACATAATATTAGTTATAACATAGAGCAAAAATTTTTTTTTGTAGTCTGAACGCGGGTGAAACCGCGGGTTCTGCTAGTAATTAATATATATAATAGCTATACTGCAGGACTTAACGCGTAAATAAGTCCAGTCGAAACGTCGGGAACGAGGTATATAGCCACTTATTTACGCGTTAGGTCCCGCAGTATAGTTATTATATAAATATGAAACGCGATAATTTAAAAAGTTATAGTAATTAATATGTTAAAAATTAAATTCAGTTAATTTGGCAGATTCATTTTCAATGTACTCGAAGGTCGTGGCAGACACGAGATCTGTGATTTTTTCTTTGCCTTTAGAAAAGTGGTAATTATGTTAGAAATGATTCGCACTTACCAGAGGTGCGAGATCCGGGATTGGCACCCGCATCACTCAGTTTCCCAAACCATTACCATTGGACTACCACTACCTATATATCAACTAAATAGCAATCAAAATTGCAAACAATCAAAAACTAAAATAAATCAAACTATCCTTTCGGATTTTTTCGCGGATTTATTTTAATTTTTGGTTCCCATGGTCACGGGAGAGACTGAGGTGTTAGATGTCTCAAAGCTATGTATATATTATACTTGTTACAGACAGCCTGCACTACCCACAAAATAACAAAATTAATTCAAAAAACTTGAAAAATTACACTAAAGTACATTATTATTTATATATATAATTTTAGCTGTTATTATCATAATTATTACTATTTTTTAGAAAATTATATTGATTAGTAATCTATATTTAGTATTGCCATTATTATATTTATAAACATAAAGAAAAAAGAAAATATTATTTATTTAAGCCACATTATTGTTCTATGTGTAATTAAAAAGTTAAAATTAATTAAGAATTACATTTACAAATGTAAAATATTAATTTGAAATACTAATTTGAAATACTGTTATTTTGATCCGCACAGTAAGAAGTTTTATTTAAAACTAGCAACTCACCCTTCCTTCGTTCGGGTTCGTCCCTAGGTACGTTTTAATTATTTTGAGCGAAACCCTAATTCTTTTTCTAAAATAAAAGTAGCCTAAGTTACTCCTTATAATATTAGCTATCTGCCAGTGAAAGTTCCGTTAAAATTGGTCCAGCCGTTTCGGAGATTAGCCGGAACAAACAGACAGACAGACAGATAAAAAATTTAAAAATTGTGTTTTTCTTATATGTACCGTATATAATTCCATATTCATTTAGTATAAAGTTGTTATTTTGACATTACAAACAGACACTTCAATTTTATTTATCTGTATAGATCTCAAATATTCGCGTAAATCTAAGAAAGTATTAAAATAAATCATTTGTTTAATTATACAGAATAAAACATTGCATTAAGAAATCACAAAGGCGCAAATTCCAACCGGAGGGTTGAATACTTTACATAACGTCATAGTATAAATCTGAGGTCCATTTTATGCCATAGAATAGCTGCTTTAAGGTCTACAATACCCTGTTTACTTATATGTTGCTGTAAGTCTTCATTAAAATGCCTTCATGTAAGAGTTCGCTTTGTTTCTCTCGAATGAGAGCAAGTTCCCTCATTTCCTACAAACATCAAAATACCGATTTCATACTAAATGCGACCGGTCATAAGCCGATATTACGTCTAGAGTATGTTTTCTTTTATGGCTTTATGGGTGTAATTAAAAATAATGGCGTAGTTCCGCTAAAAGATTTAATTTAATGAAATATCTACTAGTTACTTTGATGCGGCGTTTTTTGATACTAAAACGATGAAATTGGGTTAAATTTTGACTAAATATTGTTAAGTTATTATTTATAGTAGATACTTGTATGAACTTCAAACATAATATTTACGTGTTTTATAAAAAAATATATGTGTGTATGTTTGCCTGTACAACAATAAGTTTCAAATTGATGTTAAATATAATAAAATATGTCTAAATCACAACAACGTTGGTTTTGTTATAGTTAGTTTAAGTCGGTCTAGTCCAAACTAAAACTTACAAAGCAAACGTTAGCATCGACTGTCTGCACTTCTCGTGAATTCGTTTATCACCACCCACTCCCACTGGAATTTCAACCCTACCCCCAAAACATCAGAGTCCAAATTTCAACAAACTCATCCAAATATTCGAGATAACTCGAAAACCTCCACAACTTGTCGAACTAATACTCTTCTTACCTCAAAATGGCGAAAGTTGGGCGTAAGCTTTATTACACCGCAATCCATTTTCAACTTTAAAGTTCAACAGGTTGGATTCAAATTTGATCACCAAGATCTTAGTGTCGAGGACGATCTTAATTTAGCAAATTGTGTGAGAATGACAACCAATCCGCAATTTATTGTTGTAAATTCAAGTACGAAATACATAACATAGTGTAAACGTGCGTGTTGAATAAGCATTTTGGTAATGTTAGTTTAACAGCTTTAGGAGATTTAACTTACTAATGTATGTATAGTTATATCTTTTCTTATTTAGAACATCATTAGGATTGTTTAAAAGTAAATACCTATTATTGGTCAAACACTTGTTATGAAATCATTATTAATTCAGTCGAAGAACCTTTACTGCCGGATATAGGCCTAGCTAAGGTTTTCACGATAACCTCTTGCCATCTGCCTCCAGTGCATTCATTGTTAATTTTACCCGGTCATCTACCTATCCATCCGTTGTAAGAGGCTCATTCATATTTTTTCTTTCTCTCGACTTATTTTAACATCCGTTCTACGAATCTCTTAACAACTTCTTTAGCTGTTTTTTGGCAAGTTATGTCAAAAAACTTCGTCGTTCTGCATTTCTCCTCATTTCTGAGACAGTTTTGAAGAAAAAGCCAAACATAACCCTCTCTATTGCTATTTGAGTTAACTTAAATATTACAAAATGATATAAAAGCGAAACCAATAAATAAGATATAGTAAAGATAATCAATGATAAAAATATAATATACATATAAATGTTTGTGTGCGCAAGTTACTAAATTACTACTTTTGTTATTATCCAAATAAACTCATGAATATAGATTTCTAATTTTAGGTTATATGTCTATGCACTTAGGAGTCTAATACATAAATCAAAGACACACTGTAAAAAAGAAGAAGCTGTTATAATAGGATCTTACGAAAAATATCAATAAAACGTATAAAAATCAATGTCATTCTTATTAATTTAATATCGCTCCTATAGAAGGAAAATCACTTTTTCAGATATTCAATTACACTCTTTTATGAAATTAAAAAGCTGAAGTTGAAGTTTGCAACAGTTAAAAAAAAACACAATCCGTGATCAGAGTTCACCAGAGCAAGAAACTTGGCAAAAGTTTGCTCGGTAAAAAATTCCGGGGTTGCAAAAATGTTTGTAAAATTGTATGTAGTTTGTGCAGGCTTCTGTTTGAGACTTCAGATCGATGAAGTCTGAAACTGTTTAATTACTAGCCACAAGATAATAAGCTGCAAGCCCAAGAAAATGAAGAAAGTTTCTTACGATCCGGAAGATGAGCACAATTAGTGTTTAATATAAATATTGAGTAAGTTAAAAACAAATCTGAGACTATCTTAAGTTGCAAATCATTACCAACTATTGGATGTCACAATTCTATGTATAACGAAATCTCCAAACGATTTATTATTAAAACGAATCCTATTAGTATGTTCAAAATTATCTTTAATCATTAAATCATTCCCCAACCAAAATCAATATAGACGACATCCCCTTTGAATTTCCATTTAAGTCAAAGAAGGCCACATGCCCATCCTTTTTATCTCCTGTCTATCAGACAGCTCGTTAGGACCCGCTGATACCGTCCTGAATCGTAGAAATATACCGAAATGTTCTCGAAATTACAGACACCTTGTGAGGGGATCACAGAATTTTCACTCGAGTAACTAATTTCAAAGATTTCACAATGAAATTAAATTTGAATTGAAATTTGGACAATTTTGCGGACGTTAGTAACGATTGCGTCCATTTTTTATAACAATGGAATGTCTTTGGGTTTCTTTAACAAATGGGATGTACCAATTTAAACTTTATTATTATTTTATTATTACTTATTTTATTTTTGGTCTAAATTAACATATAGAAGTAATCGATGATACTAAAAACATTTTTTTTTTGTAATTGATGTCTTACGTATTTTAAGTTCCAGAATGGGTATTTCATACAACAACAACAAAAAACTAGACTAGATGAATTAAACCTAAAGATTTCTCATACAGTGTTTATTTCAAGTCTACAAAGACAGCCTCTACAGAGAATAACGAGACAGGATGATTTGCGAGAAATACCAAATTACTGGTCCCAAATCGATATAGACGTCCATTGTAAACACAAACAGTGAATTGACACTATTCCACGAACCTTACAAATAAGGGTCTAAAATACAGGAAAATGGAAGAAATATGAACATGCAAAAAGCAAAATCGATCGTTAAATGATTGTACACATAACGAATATTTACGTTATATCTATACTTAGTTATATTATATAGTTTGTTTGTTTGTTTGTTTGGTTGAACGCGCTAATCTCAGGAATTACTTATCCGATTTGAAAAATTCTTTTTGCATTAGATAGCCCGTTAACTGAGGAAGGCTATAGGCTATATATCATCCCGAAAAAATGTACGTTTCCCGTGGGATAGATTTGTTTTTGTCTAGGGACGAACCCGAAGCGAAGCGAGGATGATTTGCTATGTATGATAAATTTGATTTACTCGTAGTACGAGCTAGGGTAAATCATTAATGAGATATACACAAAACATACAAACATACACATTACAACCTCAAGAGTTGAAACTTATTTCAAAAAATACTTTTAAACTCTTACCGTAAACTGTAATAGTAAGTGTAGTCACTTATATTAAAAAAAAATCATAATCCTCCTTTCGCTTCGCCGAAGTCGGATAAAAGGTATAAAAATAATATTTTTAAACGACGTAATAAAATGTCTAAAGGGCGATTAGGTGTTAACAATAGACCATCTGTAGCAACAGCGGGCACATTAGTCAAGTGAATGGGATTCAACAAAAAATACTTGTCGTTCAAGTTGCACAAAAAGGATCTTCATAATTTAAATTACATGGGAATAATAATTAGGGAACAATATAAAACATATTCCGACATTTTAGGGTTCCGTACACAGATAGTCTAATTGCTACCCTCGATGTATAAGTCCAATTTCACACTTGACCGGTTTTTTATATTCCTGCTCGTCTAATGGTCGGAATTCAACCATTGCTATATAGAAAGTTTGAAAAAACATTTAAGAATAGAATTTACCTATCTATATAGAAAACTGATATTTTCCAATTATTTTTATTGATAGCACTAATATTTTCTATTTATTACACTATGCAAAACAAAACGAAATCAGTTGACAAAGTACAAACAGAAAAAAAAAGGTATCAAACTGTTTTGTTTTTATCTATTTATATAATAGATATACTTATTTTTTTTATTGACAACACATTTTGCTTAGTTTGTAGTGACCCTACCCTACTTGCTGCTCGGGGCATTCATTTGTGTGATGACGAATGTTTGTATTCCAGCCATGGGTGTTTACATTTATAACATGTATGTATTTAAAGTTATATAATATGTGTGTACAAGCCTCGCAGCTTACCATGGAACTAGATGGTGCTGTGTGTTAATGTCCCAACATATTTATTTATTTATATTAAGATATTTAACCTTTTTTTTAGGAGATCTAATCTTGATATATTGAATGAGATCAACACAAATATGATACAATATATATATATATATATGTATATATAATTTCCTCCTGACCAATTTCGATCGTGGCGACCAATTTCAGGGCAAGCCATCTGCGCTAGAGATATTATACTGCACAAAGTGTGTGCAACATCCGATTAAATAGTATTGAAGAAAATGATAGTTTTCCGTACTTGCCTAAGAGCATGGGATTCTTAACAACGTACAATTGAGTATTTTTTTTTATTGAAAAGCCCATTAGCCTAAACTGACCCGGGATTCAAACCCATTACGCCACTGAAGTTGTAACAAGCGACTAAAAATCATTTTTGCTTTATGTATTAATAAGATTTAGAAACAGCTTTATGATATTATCATTTGAAAATAATTATACGTATCTATTACAAAAAATGCCATTCTTCTACATATATTATTAGATTCAAAGCTCTCAGTTTGCCCTTCAGTGGGAACAAGCCCCCTATTGTCGACTAATGTAAAGAATGACAATAGTAGCAAATTGCGACGATTCTTTTTGTGCTCATCCTTTTGTGTTTTTGGAGATTTCAGTTTTATTAGTATTACGCAAAAAATTTGGAAAAGCGTCGCGGTAATCTTATTTCGAATAATAGGAGGGTTAGATTATTCAATGCTTTAAGCTCGCAGGATAGGTGTATTTTATATATTATCTCTACCTCTGGTTATCGCTAAAGTATAATTTACTTTAAAGTGACTAAATATTTCAAGAATCTAATCTACATAGTATAAAACAAAGTCGCTTCCCGCTGTCCGTCTGTCCCTATAGATCTTTAAAACTACGCAACGGATTTTGATGCGGTTTTTTTAATCGATAGAGGGATTCAAGAGGAAGGTTTTTGTGTATAATACATGCATATCATAGTACAGAAAAGCCGAGAAATTCAAAGATTTGTCTTTCATACTAACCGCTAAACCGTACGTAGGGACAAATGCGAGCGAAGCGAGGGTGAGTCACTAGTCTTTTATAAGAGATTTTATAGTAATGAGAGCTTAAGTTGTGACTGTGAACTAAAATATTAATTTAAAATTAAACTAGCTAGATTGTGTTAAGTTAAACTAGCTGTTTAGTCCCTCCCGACATGTATTAACCTTGTTGTGGTGCGGGGGCTCATTAGCATCCGGTAACCCAACCCGGCGCGAAACCAAAAGAAACACAGGAAAGTGGCCCGCTTCGGTGAGCGGTGTACCACGCGGGTTGCTCCTGTTACTTCTCTGACAACGGACCGTGGGAGCAGCTTGGTTATGTGGTCTGCTAGGGCAGACCTGTCGTCGGGTCGTTTTGGTTGAGTGCGTAAGCGATCCTGCGACGCCCCATTAAGGGAGATATTGTATTGGGTTTTAGTGGGTAGTACTGACTTTCTTGTGGGTGAGTACTACATAACCAACTGTATGTATACAGGTGGTATGCGTAAATGCATTTCCTAACATTAAAAAAAACTTAGATGTACATATATTAATAATACTAGTAGCGATGCAAGAAAAACAGACAGACCAAATAAACACAAAAAATATCAATATGTTACCTATTACATATAAAATATAAAACCTAAAAAAAACCTAAAATTTGTATAAAAATTAGCTCAGACAGAATGTGTAAGAATTAATCATTAAGAGCAATTAATATTAACCATTTAAAATATATTTTTTCTATCTACCCTCATACAAACAACGTTTATACGATTTCGTATATCCACAACAGCGGCACTCAATTAGCCACTGGTTTTATTACCTTACGTTTAAATTATTCAAAAATGAATTTTACTAGATCCAATTAAGGTGGAATTTTACTTGTTTCTTGTTAGATTATATCTATATACAAGTTTAACATATAATAGACTTTAGTCCTTTAAGTTAGAGTAGGTTTTTGCGTGTGTTTTAGTGAATATGGTTCTGTAGAGTGGACCGAAACACGGTGGGATTTGAATTTTTAAAGAGATTATTTCGAAGCGGCTCCCAGTAATTGAGGCCGCCGTGTTATCCGCTAACTATGTCACAGAACTTAGTTTAAAGATGGGTTGCACCTGTACCAGTGTATTAACATTCGATATTTACATGCCCTTATAAGGTATTTATTATAAGACTTCACTTTAGTATTATCTCTATAATTTGATACGTATCTATACTAATATTATAAACGTTAAAGAAACTCTATCTATCTGTCAGTTAGAAGAAATTGGTGATTTGAATTGCGCATCTATAGAGAGGAGCTAAACAGATTTTAATAAAGATTTGTATGTTTTATAGGTCTAAAAATTGAATTCAGCTTCGGTTGACTAAATTAAACATACAGTTTCAACTTTCACATATACATTAATAAACGCAAAAGAAGTCGGGAACCAATTCTAGTATAACATCAATACTAATATTATTAAGAGGCAGAGTTTGTTTGAACGCGCTGATCTCAGGAACCACTAATACGATTCGAAAAAATATTTTTGCATTAGATAGCCCGTTTACTGACGAAGCCTATCCTATCTAATTAATACTAAATGTCAAATGTACACATGGGCCAAACCCAAGCGTAGCGATGGTGAGTCGCTACTATTACATAAGTACAGTTTTACATATTCATATGATATAAAAATGAAAAATAACAACTAAAGCTATATAAAAAATTATGTAATAAGCTACATCCATTACCACATCAAAGTATCATTTTGAATTCATCCAAGCGCCTCACAAACGTCTTTATTACGTACAATTGTTACCTTTTTATTGACCCGTAAAACTCAGAACTCAACAGGTGACGCTTGAAACACCTAATAATAGTATTCCTTAAGACCCTCCGCACACTAGGGACTTTCTGTCACCCGAAAGTTTAGTTTTATAATCTACTAGCGACTCGCCCTTACTCCGCTCGGGTTCGTCCCTAGTTACATTTTAACGTTTAGTATAAACATTTCAGAGATGAGATATATTCCCGCAGCAAAAATTATCCTATATGTTGATCCGGGTAACCAGCTATCATCATACCAAATTTCACCAAAATCTGTCCAGTGGTTTTTCGTGATGCATTCCCTAACAGATAGACAGACAAAAATTCTAAAAACTTAGATTCCACATCTGTATAGATCATAATGACTGTTTCAATAAGGTTTTTAAAAAAATATTTAATGTACAGAATACAGATTCGACTAAGAATTTTACCATATGTATAAATGAAGGTTAAATATCTACATTTTCATACTAATCAAATATTCAAATAGACTTTTTGGAGTACTTTAACATCGTCAATTTTATATTTAAATTATTTTTTACATTTTTATTTTTCGTTGATAATGAAGATGATAAGAGATAACAGAGTATGATAAGTCAAAGTTTACAGTGTGCGATGAAAGTTCATAATAAAGTGGCAAGTACGCTACAAAGTTTTATTTCATTTAGAAATTTAATGTTGTGTTTATAATTAAATTCTCGAAAATTTTAGGTAGGTATTCATGGATGGGTTGAAGGTGGCCCGTCTGATATAAATCAGTTCGTGATTTCGTTAAATTAAGTCAATTTTTGTAATTATTTAAATCACAACTGTTGTATAATTGTTAAATAAACGCAGCTTCGAAATAATCACTTTTTAACTAAAAATAGTGCTTCTTGTTTATTTATTTTGAAAATATTCTTTAAAAAAAAACTCTATATCTCTTATCAATTTGTCAAAGATATTTACACAAAACCAAAATAAATATTTTGAATTTATATCTTGTGGAACAGCGATCATCTACAAGACACACAGACAGTATAATACTTATATGTTTTTCCTTTTCCAAGGATATAAAGTAAGTAGACAATTTTACAATAATTAATTAATACGTCAGTCAAAGTCTTTCAAGACTCAGCTAAACTGTTTTTTTATTCTCCATTCCGTCAGCACTTGATTTTGCCCGAAAAAAAAGTAGCCTACGTGATTCTTGTCTGTACAGTTTCCATCACAGATAATATTATCAATACAGCATTACTCTCTGTAACAAGTACACAATAACTTTTTGAGACGTCGGCAACCTTAGTCTCTCCCCATATTTGTAAAGCGTTCGAAACGTCGGGACCCAAAAATCAGAATAAATCCGCGAAAAAGCCGAAAAGATAGTCGTATTTGTTAAAATTTATGTGCCAAAACAGTGTCGAGTAAACATACGTAATTATACGTATCTTTTATTTATTTATTTTTACTTGATTATCTTATACAAGTATATAATTATTTGTATTTTTTTCTTAAATAAATTGCACTCTTTTAGGCCCGTCATATAACACCATTTCTCACTTCCATAGATTGGCTGGAAATGATCTCTTCTAGAGATAAGTCCACCTTTACCCACATTGGTAATTCTGTATTATCTATGTTACGTTGTTAATATACCATAAAGAATATATATAAATAAATAAATGCCAAACCGAACTCGAACCCATTATCTTCAGTAGAGATACATACATGTTATCGAACCGAGACAACATAGAATTTCTTAATTTTAACTTAAAGACATTTAAGTTATCTTTAGATCTTGTGCCAACTAATGAAATTCTACAAATTAATCTTAAAATTCATTAGAACATTTGAATTTACTTCAAAGCGCAATCCTTAAGCCTAGGATTAAATTTGAGCTTAAAAATGAGAGCCCCGAAATCTAAAAGACAAAATATTTAACTAATGAATTCCTATGAGTCCCTATGTTTCTTTTATATTTTTATTATAGATAGTTATATTTTTGACGACATGTTTGACTCAGTTTGTAGTGTTTGCTAAGCCAGCGGTCGCGGGTTCGAGTCCCGCTGAGGGCATTCTTGTGCGATGAGCACGAAAGTTTGTACTCCAGTCATGGGTATTTATAATAAGTATGTATTTAAAGTAATATATGTGTAGTGTATCAACTATCTGGTATCCATAACACAAGCCTCGTAGCTTACCAAGGAGCTAGATGGTGTTGTGTGTTAATGTCCCAACATATTTATTTATTAAAATCATATAATTCGAATTTCGCGTAGTCTTTCTTACTTTAACTAAAATTTATTTAATTCTGCTACTTCATGCATGCATATTTTAAAACAACAATTCATTATTAGTTACTCGTCAGTCGAATAAAATAGTAACGTTGTTCGGTTTTAAAATAATCTTTAGAACATTGGGTTCTGTTTTAAAAGCAAATGAAACATAAAAAAATATAATTAAATATGTTAAGCCTTTGTGGAAGTAGCCTTTTAAATAAAACTGTTATTAATTTTTTTTCAATTCCCGCATAAAAACTCCGAGAATATATAACGTATCTGAATAAATCAAAACATTTTAATACTTTCTTAGATTTACACGAATATTTGACATCTATACTAATATAATAAAGAGGTAAATTTTGTGAGTTTGTTAGGTTATCGGGGGTAATCTCTGGGTCTACTGAACCGATTTAAATGAAATTTAGTCAGAAGATAGTTTGAGACCCTGGGAAGAAAGGGGGTGAAAATGGGGATGATAGTTCGTATTGGGAATCAAGCTAGAGACGAAATCCGTGCGAAGCGAGGGTTAGTCGCTAGTTTTAAATAAAACAATCTTTTCAGATTTAATTTGATTTTTGGTTTGGAGTCCAATGACCATGATTACTATAAAGCATTCCAAAAGTCGGGAACCAAAAAAAATATTTCACTTAGTAGCTTTTCACGAGCTTCAGTGTTATCAATATAACGTATTTAGGCAACGTAAATTTTATGTACGAGTAGTGTACTAATACATAAACATAATAAACTAAGTAAGCATTATTGAAATAATAATTCAAAAATTAACATTATTAAAATACATTGAAGCAGAATTACTAGCAAAATAAATTTCTTTAATTTATTTCGTTTACTAATAACGTATCCAAATTAAGTTGATACTAAGTGTAAATTTAAATGTGAAGTTAAATTTGACGAAAGCGATTTACATTCAGACAATTTCATATAAGAGACCTTAATCAGATAAAATAATGATGTTTCAGACATTTTGTTAATCCAATTTTACATATAAATTAAAAATAGGTATAACTAAAACTTATTTTAACTTATACGACGCGACGGTTGAAGATATAAAATAAATTAAAAAAAGCAGTCATGAGGACTGCCGATAAAAGTGAAAACTTAAAACTATATACAAACTGTTACTTTCTTAGATTTACGCGAATATTTAACATTTAAATAAAACTATCTTTTCGGATTTTTTCGCGGATTTATTTTGATTTTTGGTTTCCGACGTTTCGATTGCTTTACAGCAATCATGGTTACAGGGGAGACTAAGGTGTTAGATGTCTCAAAGGTATTATATAGTTGTTACAGATAATCAGTTAATACATAACTCATGTCATACTAATATTATAAATGTGAAAGTCTGTCTGTCTGTTACATTTTCACGCTTAATCTACTAAGCCGATTTAGATAAAATTTGGTATTGAAACAGTTTGATATTCTGGGAAGGAAATAGGGTAGTTTTAATCCCGAAATTCATCCTTTAAGGGAGTGAAAAGGGGGGTGGAAGTTATATGAGGAACCATTCATTTCAAGTAAGGGATATAAAACTCATCATACCTATGTATAATGTATATGTATAATATATTATAATATATTTGTTCCATACTAACCGTTAAAACGTACCTAGGGACGAACCCAAGCGAAGCGACGGTGAGACGCTAGTATTATAAATATAGATATCTGGTATATTCTGAAGACTCGTCATAACTGCCTTTTCAAAAAGCGGAAGCCACAGAAATAGCGTATATAAAACAAAATACCTACCACCGGCTAATAACGATATCTCAGAAACTATAAAGCCTTCAAGTTTGAAATATCTCGGGCATTTCCGATTTCTAGGATGTTGAAATTCACTAAAATGATTTTATATTTACCGGATGGTTAGTTTATTGGTAGGTACAACTATGTATTTTAAAATTTTATTGTCTATACTAATATTATAAAGAGGTAAAATTTGTGAGGTTGTAGTGGGTAATCTCTGGATCTACTGTATCCATATAGATGAAATTTGGTAAGAAGATAGTTTGAGACCCTGTCAAGCACAAAGGATACTTTTTATCCTGGAAATCATCCCTTAAGGGGATGAAAATGGCGATGAAAGTTTGTATGGGGAATCAACCTAGGAACGAACCCGAGCGTAGCGAGGGTGAGTCGCTAGTAGGTAATAAAGTAGACTCAGTGTAATCTTATAAATAGTTATGAATCATTTTAACTATCATTCTTTTGTAAGATAGCTGGATTATTTTAAGTAAAATTTCTAAACATAAGTTTTTTTTATTATCAACTACAGGCTTACTTTCACTTGGGTGCCTCCTTGAGTCCTAACAGCCTATTATGTTATAGCTTAGAGAGTCTAGATCATAGTCAATTTGTGTCCAAAATTTTATCATCATTTTAGTGAGACGGACTTACCAACACACACATTACACACATACAAACTTTTACATTTCTACAGATAAATAAAATTGAAGTGTCCGTTTGTAATGTCAATATAATAGCTTTATACTAAATGCATATGGAATTATATATACGGTACTTATAAGAAAAACACAATTTTTAAAATTTTTGTCTGTCTGTCTGTTTGTTCCGGCTAATCTTCGAAACGGCTGGACCAATTTTAACGGGACTTTCACTGGCCGATAGCTGATATAATAAGGAGTAATTTAAGCTATTTTTTATTTTAGAAAAAGAATTAAAGTTTCCCTCAAAAAAATTAAAACGTACCTAGGGACACACCCGAGCGAAGCGAGGGTAAGTCGCTAGTTTATAACTAAAGAAGTTAAGTTCGAGGTTCTTTTTAATCCTTATCCCTTTATACATAGGTATGTAGGTACATCACACAACTAGTGATGCGTCCCTGATTAAATTTAGCAATAATATACTAATATCTCTCGGGAACAACTGAACATACTGAAGTAAATATCCCACGAGACTCTAATATACTATCTCTATGCAAAATATCAAACAAGCATTGTAGTTCTGTGATAGAAGGACTGACTTAATTATTATTTAGAAGTATCTAAAAATATGTCCATATTATAATATAGTACATCGACTTATATTTAAAAAATTATAATAATAATTATTTATTTACAATATATGTATATTAATAGGTATTATAAAGAGCTAAAGTTTGTGAGTTTGTGAGGTTTTAGGGGGTAATCTCTGTATCTACGAAACCGATTTAAATGGAATTTGGTAAGAAGATAGTTTGGGACCCTGGGAAGGATATAGGATACTTTTTATTCCGGAAATCATCCCTTGAGGGTGTGAAAATGGGGATGAAAGTTTGTATTGGGAAGCAAGCTAGGGACGAATCCGAGCGAAGCGAGGGTGAGTCGCTAGTTGGCAAATATAACGAGATATACACAAAAAAGTTGCATGATATTGTTAATATCATATTTAATTTTGTGGAATAATAGTATAGGTCAAAACTAATAAATCAGTCAAATAATTTAAAAATTTATCAATAAATGACTGAGAAACCGATATTTTCGGTCGTTCAGAAGGCTTAGACAAGTTGCTCCAGAGATCTGTGTAGGCCTTCGACGTGAAACATCACGAAATAATTCTTACAAGCGCAACTTTCATGTTCCATAACTTTGTCATTTGTAGAAATATTTTAATTTTTTTTTCATATTTTAGTTACATTTTACTTATTTTTTTTATAATCAATACATAAAAAAAAAACTTCTCCATTAGGTACATACGCAAAATAAAACTATCTCCTTGATTGCTCCTATTAGGGTACCCAAAGAGTAAAACGGGACCCTATTACTTAGACTCCGCTGTCCGTCCGTCTGTCTGTCTTTCCGTCTGTCACCAGACCGTATCTCATGAACCGTAATAGTTAGACAGTTGATATTTTCACAGACGATGCATTTTTGTTGCCGCTATAACAAAAAATACTAAAAAAACAGAATAAAAAATATCCCATACAACAGACATGATTTTTTTGCCGTTTTTGTAGATAATGGTACGGAACCCTTCGTGCGCGAGTCCAATTCGCACTTGGACAGTTTTTGATTGCTGTATTCAAAACGTCCGGAACCAAAAATCAAAATGTATCAAAATATAGTTTTACTTAAAAAAAAAAATTTGCTAAATCAAAGAAAGTACCATTCGTAACTCTTTCTCTAAGGACATAAAAAAATCTTATTAAAATTAAATTGTATTAACACGAACGTTTATATATTTAAGAAATACATCATTTTCTAATTTATCTAACATTAAATATATTTGCGGTTGAGATTAAAAACCGACTAAGTTACCGAGTAATCAAAATATTTTACAATTCGTCCCGAGCAAGAGGGTTGCTACTTGCTACGAATGAAATCACAAAATCATTCCTTTTAAGTGGATAAGTGGCAATTTAATCTAGAAAAATTAATGACTTTTAGTAGCACTATGTTTTGCCTGCGGCTTTGCTTGCGTAATACACGGGGCGGGGTTCAATTTTATCGAAATTTTATCGAAATTTGTTCAGCGGTTTAGTTGTGAAAAGTAACAGACAGTCAATTTCACATTTATAATATTAGTGATTTACTTTCAGAGGATTTTTTTTGATCGACTTCTAAAAAAAAGGAAGTACACACGTAATGTTCTTAGTCGACTGGCACCGTTTTGTGTATGAAAAATTAGCTGTATCCAAAATTTATTTTTTTAATTTGATAATACTAAAGCTCGTCAATAGCTATTAATCAAAAACAAAAGATATCCGTTGATAAACACAGCAAAAAAAGGTATTGAACTGTTTGTCATTTCCTTTTCCATAATATGTACATTAAATATTTTTTTGAAAAATTGTATTGAAATAGTCATTATTATCGAAATAGAGGCCCAATCTATAGTTTTTAGAATTTTCGTCTGTTTGTCAGTCTGGGAACGCATCAAGAGAAAAAGACTACACAGATTTTGATGGGTATGATGATAGCAGGTTGTCCGGGTCAACATATAGGATACATTTTCCTCCGGGAAAATATCTCATCTCTGAGAAATCGATACTAAACGTTATATATGTACTAGCGACTCACCCTCGCTCCGCTCGGGTTCGTCCCTAGTTACGTTTTAACGTTTAGTATAGATTTCTCAGAGGAGAGTTTTTCCCACAGTAAAAAGTATCCTATTATGATTAAATAACTAAAATTGCTATTAAAAAATAAGGGTTGATCGTAGAGGGGTGAAAATTTAGGGTTGTAGGTATTTTTGTATGCTGTATCATAAAAAAATTAAAACAAAAATTTTGTCTGAAAAATAAAAAAAAAAAATTTAGGGGTGGTCCACCCTTAACATTTGGGGGGATGAAAAATAGATGTTGGCCGATTCTCATAGATACCGGATAAGCACAAAAAATTTCATCAAAATCGGTCAAGCCGTTTCGGAGGAGTATGGCAACGAAAACTGTGACACGAGAATTTTATATATATAGATATTCTTTCCGATATTATAAATGCGAAAGTATCTTTATTGATACGTCCTTTTACGTAAAAACCGAACAATGGATTATTGTAAGTTTATTGGCCCAAAAGTGACTTAGGCTACTTTTTATTACGGCTTATGAATCGGCTCCTGCGGGATATTAGTGGGTATAATGCAAAAAGGTAACGCGGAATGTATCTAAGAGCTTTACCGATGTAAAGACGAGTTGCAATTTTTTTTACCTACTAATTGTTCAGACTAAAGAATGTCAAAGTCGAAAATAGTAGCGTAATTTTCTTTTTATGCTACTGTTCTAGAATTGTCCATACAGACCGTTTACTTTCTTTAAAGAATAAGAAAAATTTCATATACATATGTATTAGTTAAATTAAAATACAACAATATTACTGCGATCAAGAGACTAACCCTCGCTTTGCTCTGGTTCGTCCCTAGGAACATACGTTTTAACGGTAAGTACAATGTACGTACATACATAGGTGTAGAAAAGTAGGCTATTTTATATTTTTTCTGTCTATTCAAACTTTCCGTGTACTTTAAGGAACATATGAAAATTTGCTGAACTGGACGAGCTGTTCTCGAGTTTTGCGCTTAGCAACATTCATTATTATTTATATAGATAAAATATGAATATTTTGTATTTTTAAGCATTAGTTCTCTTCCCCTTGAAAAAGAGATAGTATAATATTAGCTAATTTAATTTTTTTTTTCTTTATTAACCGACTCCCAAAAAAAGGAGGAGGTTCTCAATTCGACCGTATATATTTTTATAATAAAACCCGTTAGCTATTTTTATTCATTAACATTTATTTACTCATCACTTATACAAATTGTCATTTTTGTACTATTTTAAAATACTTTTGGCTTCGTGTTTAGTTCTATGACACTGTGTTTATATTATTCCTTAGTCTGAGACTAGCTGTTACACGCAACTTTATACGTATTTCATTAATATGTTTCATACAAAGTTTGACACACTTAAAAATTTTCCCTTTTAAAAAATTTTTCAAAAAAAACTTGATTTGACAAAATTTCATGATCTATCATTAAAATGTGAAAATTTAGATGATTGGATGGATGTTCGCTACTCAATCACGCCCAAATAGCTGAATGGATCTAGATAAAATTTGGCACAGAGATAAATTACAGTCTGGAATAGCACAACACCTACTTTTTATCCCGGAAAAATGTACGGTTCCCGTGGGATAGATTAGCTTTTGTTTTTCTAAATGCGAACCCGAGTATATGTTAAAACATACTAAAGTATTTTTGAGTTTTTATATTTATTGAGTAAGTGAGTTCTATTTAACTATTATATGTGACGTATTTTTAAAATAATAAACTTGATGTAAGTATAATAATTTAATAAACTTGCATAATTTTATCATAATAACTTACTTGAAATTGTCATCGATCAATCATTAATATAGGCTTACCTGAAAATAAAAAATATATTAAATAATCTATAGTCTATACCAAGCTATATTAATAATATAAAGAAGAAAGAATTCTTAAAAAAGATCCTTAAAAAGATCATTAAACTCGTAAACTACTGAACCGATTTTCATAATGTTTGCACTATTAGAAAGTAAATATATATATATATATATATATATATATATATATATATATATATATATATATATATATATATATATTTTAATTAAATTAAAATAAAAACCGGCCAAGTGTGAGTCGGACTCGCGGACGAAGGATTCCGTGCCATTATCTATAAAAATGGCAAAAAAATCATGTCTGTTGTATGGGAGCACCCCTTAAATATTTGTTTTATTTTAATTTGATTATTTATTTTTAATTAAATATATAACAAAATAAATAAAACTTTCTATTGGATTTTTTCGCGGATTTATTTTGATTTTTAGTTCCAGACGTTTCGAATGCCTTACAGCAATCACAGTCACGCCATTATGTAGTTGTTACAGACAGCCTACCCACAAAATAATAATTTTGATCATTCGAAACGTCGGGAACCAAAAATCAAAATAATCCCACAAATAATTCCGAAAAGATAGTTTTATTTAAAATGTCAAACTGCTACATAATTTAGTTTTTAATCGATTGAAACATTCCCGTATATAAATTGTGCCTTTGTTTTGTTGCCAAACTTTTCTTTTGTAGTGAAATAGGAATACAGTGTTTAGTAAATATGTTTTCGTCACCTAGAAAAGTATTTGCAACGTTCGACTATACAAATATTAATTTTTCAATTAACTTTTTAAAATCACTTTCGTAGTTTATAAATACTATAATAATATCTATCTAACATGGCACGCCTGCTTTATATATAATCTATACTAATATTGTAAAGAGGTAAAGTTTGTGAGTTTGTGAGGTTGTAGGGGGTAAATTTTGCAAGAAGATAGTTTGAGACTCTGAGAAGGACATAGGATACTTTTTATTTCGGAAATCATCCCTTAAGGGAGTGAAAATGGGGTTGAAAGTTTGTATGGAGAGTCATCCTAGGGACGAACCCGAGCGAAGTGAGGGTGAGTCGCTAGTAAATAACAATTAAAAACGTATATAAAATACGTATCTAAACTGTTAAGTATTAAGGAATTGCTTCGTCTGGAGCCAATCCTAGATGAAGAATCGGGTTATAATTATCATAAAAAGTCATTGTCTTCAGAATTGAACCAACATGTAAAATTTAAACTCTGTAGAATAAGAAAAAATGGTTTCTAATTCATTTTACTAGATTTAACCCAAACAAACATACCAACTAACAAATCTAGCAAAGTTAAATAAAAGCTTGTAGATATAGCTTATATACATACGTACATATATAAAAAGTTCTAAAAATATCTTTACACATGAACAAATATTTCTTTATAATACTGTATAATTTAAATATTTTTTATAAAACTTATAGAACTAACACATAGTTGCACGCGAGCGGCCGACGTTAAGCGCGAGCTTAAGTCGGATAAACGTTGGTTTAGGTAATTAACCGGGTATTTGTAACTGTCCACGTGATCACACCATGTTAACTAATCTAATGATAAGGCATAGAGGTAATAATGTAAGTATTTTATTAATTGAGCTTATGAGATAAACTAGGGATATACTCTGACTTCGCTTAGATGCATTCGCCTAAGATTAGTCTATATTTTATTCCATCTGTGTACTAAATTTCATTCAAATTCATCTAGCCGTTTGAACGTTAAGGAGTAATGAACATACAGACTCCCTTGGCAATAGATATATCCATACTTAGTATTATAAATGTGAAAGTATGTTTGTTTGTCCTTCTTTCACGTCGAAACAGAGTGACGGATTGGCGTGAATTGGGCTGGAGAATGATATACGCTACTTTTTACCACGAGACATTTCATTTCCCATGGGAAAACACGTTATAATACAACCCACAATAACTTATCATACATTTGTATACATACAATATATAGGCTATCTATTCCATACTAACCGTTAAAACGTACCTAAAGACGAACCCGAGCGAGGGTGAGTCACTAGTATATATATAAATTAAGCTCAAATTCATTATTTTCAAATAACCAACTAACATTATTATTGTATGTATGTATGTATTCAGCCCTTTTTAACGTCCCACAGCTGGGCATGGGCCATAGTCAGGCCATAGTCCACCACGCTGGCCAAGTGCGGATTGGCGGACTTCACATGTCTTTCGAAAACTTGCTAGGTTCTCTCTGACATGCAGGTTTCCTCACGATGTTTTCCTTCACCGTAAGGCAAGTGGTACTCAAGTTAGAAAATGATTCACACATGAAAATATCAGAGGTGCGAGACCCGGGATTTGAACCCGCTTCACTCGGTTTCCCAAGCGAGCGCATTACCACTGGGCTACCACTGCCTCAATTACTTAATAATAATATTTCTGTAATTGGAAACTATTCTGGATCAAAAGTAAGACGAATGGGAACTATAACCATCCCGTTAAATATATTTCAGCTAGACCGATCGATATAGAGCTAAAATTATAATCGCCCGGCTAGCACCATTTCAGATGCACTTATACGTTAGTTTTATTTATAAACTGCGAAATAGGAAATTGGTTTCTCTACAATATCAAGTTTATTGAATTTTTATGTACAAAGTCCACAAACTGGGGGAAATTTCGGTTAATATTTGCATGTATAATAAAATTGTTCCGGGGTTGAAAGTGTACATAAAATATTTTTTTTGAAATTTACTGGGTATATATCGTTTGCGATGTAATGTAAGATACAAATACAGTTTTTTGTTCAAAAATAGTTGACTAGTCTACTTCTCGCACGCGGCTCTGCTCGCTTGTTTTTTTTTTTTTTTAATATAAATCGCGTTAAAATTATTCCCTATCGAATATTATGAATTTTTTCCTTATTTTTTTTTAGTATGTGACAAAAGCCATTTTGACAGTTTAATTTTTTTTTTGAGTTTGATACTAATTAGATTTCAATGAAACTATTTTTACGAATACTTGTTATCAGCCGTGGATCCACTTTTATTGGATTTATATACATATAGATGCGAAAATTTGTATGTATGAACGTTTGTTACTCTTTCACGTTGTAACAAATGGATGAATTTGGATGAAATTCAGTACACACATAGACAATGACCTGTAATAAAATATAGACTGATCTTAGGCTACGGACGCATCTGAGGTATGTCGCTAATTTATCTCAAAAACTATAAAATTCAGGAGTAGATTTGATCTGTTAGTAATTATATCCAAAGTGCAAAAATATACATGGCATCTTAGGGAAGCGAGGGTAAGTCGCTTGTGAAACATATAATATTTTTACTACCAATAGATCCAGAGAAAAGCATGCTTAAACAAACAAAATATTGTATAAATCTTAGGTTTTACATTAATATTTTATTATTACGTATAAATACATAGTACCGGGGCGACCGTGCTTCGCTTAGAGTTCTTTTTTGTTATATCGTATTTTTTAGATAAAAAAAACTAAAAACTTGAATAAATACAAAAAAAAAAACAAAAGTAAAAACTTTGTATCTGACCGGGATTCGAACCCGGATACTTGTGATTGTCAATCTTGCGCCTTGGCCGCTTCACTATGATGCTTATGCCTAAGCATAAGAAATAAGCGATTATTTTGAGTGGAATAATGCGAAGGAAAACCGCATGGAAACTCGAAAACTCGCGTTTTCCTAGACATAAGATCAATCTAGATCGATTTTTCGCTCCTGAAAACACCCACATACCAAATTTCAGCAAAATCTTTAGAGCCGTTTCCGAGATATCCGGTATAAATAAATAAATAAATATACAAGAATTGCTCGTTTAAATATATTAGATTTGTATCACTGACCCATGAGCGAAGTCGAGGGAAATTGCTAGTTGTATATAAAAATAATTCGCACTCGATGTGTAAAATAATAATCGCGTATTTCAATGACCTTAAAAAAGGGTCGCGTAATGAAGCGCGACTCGTTTAATTGCTAGGGTTAGGCCCTTTACAATAATTTTACATCCTTGTATTATTTATATGAGATTGCAATGGTAAAAGTGTAAATTATAGATATAAAAATAAAATATGTATGTGTACTTATGTACGCACGTTATATATAATGTACTTCTGGCGGCGTATCAGAACAAAATTAACTAAAGATTCCATCCCGTATGTCACAACTCTGTATTAATACATTAATAAAAAAATATTTCAATTAAATTAAAACTAATCAATAATTAAATAAGGCATATTACAATCACAATTTTTTTTTATGAGATTCAGTGACAAACGAGCAGACAGTCCACCTGATGGAAAGCGATACCTGTCGCCCATAACACGTATGGTTATGCACTTAGGTTTTAAGTAACAAAAATGCAGAACCGCAGGTGCGATGTCACTGTGAGGACTAAGAGGATATGCCTCTTGCCTGTAATTGCGCTGGCTACCTTATCCTTCAAACCGGAACACAACAATGCAATCATTGTTGCTTGGCGGCAGAAATAGATAAGTGGGTGGTACCCATTCAGTCGGACTCCTCAGGCTTGACAGATAGAATATTATATACGGAAAGAATATAATATTATATATCATTTGTCAGACAATAACGACGGTGACCATGGCAACAAACAGTTATCAGGTAACTTTATCATGTCGCTTTTTGATTGTTGGTGTGCGCGCGCCGCGTAAAAATTTTACTCTCATAATTTTTTCCAAGCGTCCCGAAAGCAGTATAACTTCAATCATGCTCATGACATAAATGAATATCCCCAGCGGGACTCGAACACGCAACCGCTGGCACAGCAAGTAGGGTCACTACAAACTGAGCCAAACGTGTGGTCAATCGGGTGTCGCAGGATCAAAATCTCGACCACTGGGCGGACACTAGTATTATTAAGTATTAATAAATCAAGTACTTAAAGTTATTAGTCAGTAATTAAAATATAAAAGTCAGTCCGTTCACACTTATTCTAATTGAAGTATGAAATTTCAGACGCTATTCATTTAATTTCGTAACTTATATTCTGGTATTAATCTCTCACTTGAAGGCACTTTTAGAGAATGAAAGCGTTACTTGCGAGATGCGACATGGTTCTGTCTGACAATTTAGAGGTCGTCGGTTTGATGCCACTAAGGACTAAAAATTTAAAATTTAAACACAATTATATAATTGCAATTTTAAATTAGCCGTCTTCACTATACTGCGCATTATACTAGTGACGTATACCCTTACTTTGCTCAGGCTCTACACCATAAAACATTCAGTAAGAGTTCTAACAATTCAAAAAAAAAAAATATAACAGCATCTTATGGAAATAATCTAATTGAAACAGTAATTATTCGATACAGAGACCGAATCTATAGTTTTTAGATTTTTTGTCTTTCTATTTGTCTGGGAACGCATCACGAGAAAACCACTGGACAGATTTTGATGTAATTTGATATGATGATAGCTGGTTATTCGGGCCAATATATAGGATACTTTTACTGCGGGAAAATATCTCATCTCTGAGAAATCTATACTAAGCGATAAAACGTATCCCGAGCGGAGCGAGGGTGAGTCGCTAGTTATGAAGAAGATGTTTGATAAATTAGGTCAACGTAAAGTTAAATAAATAACAATATACCTTTATAATAAATAGCCAGCTCCTGGCGTTGAGAAACTCGAATTACTAAGAAAGAATAAAGGGGTTTTTAATTGCATAATTTGCATTTTAACCATTGTGAGAAATTTGTCTTCATCTTAAGATTAATACCGTAATTTATGGTTTGGGGTTAACTTTGTGCAGTTAAATATTTATTCAAAAGTTAAAAGTGTCACAAAATTTGAATATTATTATCCAATTGAGAGATCAAATCAAATCAAATATTCTTTATTGAACACGATTATTTTACTTTATTTTACATTATATAAGTTAAGTATGTAAAAATCGTGTTTTACATTAGAGTAAAACACTAACCTTAATTTAAAATTTTGTTGAGAATGATGAACGGTTATCCGTATTTAATAATTCTGAAGGCTTTCTTTGACAAAAACTTTAACCGATAACAAATTATTTACTACCTTTTAACATCCATACTAATATTATAAATATATAAATAAATTTGTTGTCACTTGTCTTTTATACTAAAATATTTGAGAATGTTTGGAAAAAATCTGGCAAGAACATAAGAGTGCATCCTGGCATCGAACCTAAGCTACCCTTGATCCCTGCCCCGCTTATCACGCAAGCGAAACCGCGGCAAAAACTAGATTATAATAAATAAAAAAGTTAAATGTTAGTGAATCTTATAAATCGGTAAAGTACTTCGTTGTTATTTATGTTATATTACGCTACACTTCATGATCATAGCATTATGTTAGATAGACTTTAAATGCAACCAAATTTTTTTAAACTCAATAAGTAGTTTCAGAGATAAGAACGTTCAGACAAATTTAAAAAAAACAATAATCTCAATTGCAAAAATACAAAAGGTCAAAGAAAAAAGTAATAGTAAGGTAAACTACAAATATAAAGTATATAATAATAATGTCTTCCCGATCGATTTCGGCCACGGCGGCCAATTTCATTGAGACTAGTCATCTGCGCACGAGATAGTATAGTGCAGCGCGTGTGAGAGAGAGCGCAGACATAAGTGCACTCTCTATTCCTGTCACTTTCATACTCCGGTTGGACGACTACTTGACATAACCAGTGACAGATAAGGCACATGACCGCTGGCTTATCGTGCTCGGGCACGGGGGTGAAACACCTCTTTCAATCCCGAGCTGTTGCTGAAAAATTTCTTGATAGAAATACTCAATAACTGAACTTGGCCCGACCCGTAATTCGAACCCAAGACCTCCGGATTTATAGCCGTACATGCTAGCCACTAGTCCACTGAGGCAATTTAAGTTACATAATATGATTACTATGAAGCGACGGACAGAGCTTAGCTAAGTGGTAATATCTACAAAATTTTATTCGACCCTTGTTTAACAGCTGACGTCGACTTTTCCTCCCTTTTGGTTTGGATCCAAAATAGTTCAACTTCAAATAGAAATCGGTAGTCCCGCTTTAATATTACCGTTTCCTTCGAATTCTTGGTTTTGTTGAAACGCAAGAATTCGGAAATGTTTTAAATAAAAATTATGATTATAGTTTCAGCACTGGAAAACTGCCTTTCCTATTTTTCTTCTAGAAGTTGCATAAATAGAATACGTAATAATTAAAATATTTATTTTTACTTACAATTAGTAAATTTCAACTTAGTAAACTTTTAAAATAAGTTTGGAGCTTAAAATTGTCGTTCTACAATCGTTAACGAATATAGTATAAAAATATATGGGAATAGCACATTAACCTGTAGAGAGTCGCGGGCACACCGGTGTGCCAGTTAACAATTGATTTCTTGGAAATTTCTAAGAAAGGGTGATTAGCCAGGTCTTAAGATTTTATGACTAATCGATTTATAACCGTTTTAAATAAAACTATCCTTTCGGTTTTATTCGTGAGATAATGAAGCTATCTGACATCAAGCTACGACTTTCAAAACAAGGAAGCAAGAAAACTTACTTATTTATATTATAAATATGAAAGTTTAGATGGATGTTTGGATGTTTGTTACTCAATCCCACCAGAACGGATGAACGGATCTGGATGAAATTTGGCACTGAGATAGATTATAATCTGGAATAGCACATAGGTAACTTTTTATCTCGAAAAAATAAATACAGTTCCCGTGGGATAGTTTTGTTTCTGTTTTTCTTTTTTTCTGAAGCGAGGGTGATCCAAATAAACTATTCAAGCGAACCGTCGAGCAAACACTAGCAAGTAAAAATCACAAAGAAAACATTAAAAACATCATATTAATACTACACGAACAGGTAACCATGTTAAATTTAAATTGTACCGTCGCAACGTATAAGGGGTAGAATGCGTAATTAACTGACCGCTTGCGTATTCATACTATCGCTCACTATGCACGTTTCCCGAATATCGGAGATATCTATATTTCATAATATGACACATCGTTGCTTTAAAATTTATATACTGATTAAGATTCAATATGAATTTAAGCATTTTCCGTAATTTATATAAATAAAATGAATGTTGGTATATTTATCTCTATACGTATACGTCTATACGTTCTAAACCATTGATCCAATTGTGTTGAGACTCTGGTGGGTTATTTTGTATATGCCTGCGAAGGTTCGTGGAGCAAAAAAGAAATTTTTTTCTTGTAAAGACAAACATTTTAAGTTTAGTTTAACTTAGGAACGCACCCAAGCGAAGCGAGGGTAAATAGCTAGTATTAGTATATAGTATAGTATATAGTTTTTTTTTTTTTTTTTTTTATGTGATTCAATGACAAACGAGCAGACAGACCACCTGATGGAAAGCAGCACCTGTCGCCCATAACACCTACGGTTCATGCACTTTTTTTTTTTTTTTTTTTTTTTTTATCGTATTCTGAATTAGTGCTTGACTACGCTCCACCTGATGGTAAGTGCTAGCGCAGTCGTAGATGGTAAGTCGCACTAATTCAGTAGCCACCTATTCACTCTTGCCTTGAAGACACCCATATTGTAAACGGACGGAAACACCGACGCAGGCAGGTTGTTCCAATCCTTAGCCGCACGTATAATAAATGACGTAGCGAAACGCTTCGTCCGGACGGGTGGAATGTCCACGACATAAGGATGGAGGCTAGCCGTTCGTCGGGTTGTCCGATGATGGAAAGGGGATGGGGGAATTAAGAAGTGTAGTTCCTGCGCACACTCTCCGAAATGTAACCTATAGAATACACAAAGGCTGGCAACCCTACGTCGGTGATCGAGGCTTTGTAAGTTAGCCTTTATTAATGTAGGATCACCAATAAGCCTTTGAGCACGCCTCTCAATCGAGTCCAAGGCTGACAGATGGCATTTCGCAGCACCAGCCCATATGTGACTACAGTATTCCACACACGACCGGACTTGAGCTTTATATAAAGTAAGAAGCTGTCCCGGCGTGAAATACTGTCGGACCTTTGCAAGGATGCCAACTTTCCTCGCTGCAATATCAGCCTTAGACTCGATGAACCGGCCGTAGTTCATGTTGGGGCTAATATCCATCCCCAACAACTGCAGACGGTCAGTGTATTCCAGAGGCACATTTCGGAAAGTAGGAGTCAAGGTAAAAGGACTCCTTTTTGCGGTGAACAGGCACGCCTGTGTTTTGGTGGCGTTGAAACTCACAAGATTGGCATCGCCCCAAGTGGAGACTGTCCTGAGTTTGAGATTCAACCGCTCTACCATGGCCTCTCTTTCGGACTGAATTTGATCTCTACTGGCCCGAGGATTCGGCAGGTATCTCTCTACAACAGTGCTGTCGTCTGCGTACCCATAGATACCGGGCACAAGCAGATCGTTGATATGCAGCAGGAACAAGGTTGCAGAGAGAACAGACCCCTGTGGAACTCCTGAGTTGGTCTTTAAGGGTTGTGATGAACAACCCTCAACCACAACTCTGAGTGATCGGTCGCTCAGGAAGTCTTTAATCCAGCCGATCAGGCCAGGAGATATGCCATAGGCTGAAAGCTTGCTTATAAGGCTAGCGTGCCAGACCCTGTCAAAGGCTTTTGAGACATCGAGAGAGACGGCAATCGCCTCCCCGCTTCGCTCAAGAGCTTCACCTAAGATGTGATTGGCATACACTAGAAGGTCCCCAGTCGACCTATTTCGGCGAAACCCATATTGTCGATCACTGAGGAGATCGTTCTGTTCTAGGTATGCCATAAGACGGGTGTTCAATACACGCTCCATAATCTTGCAGAGTATGGAGGTGATCGAGATCGGACGATAATTGGCAGGGTCAGCACGGCTTCCTTTCTTGGGCACTGGTTGCACGTTGGCAAGCTTCCAGGATTTAGGTACTATTCCAGTCTTAAGAGAAAGGCGGTACAGACGTGTCAGTATCGGAGACAGCTCGGGAGCACATGTTTTAAGTACTATCGCTGGTATACCATCAGGACCACTGGCTTTATTCACATCTAGACGACACAATACTCTCTTTACCTCCTTGTTAGTTATGGTAATTTCAGGCATTGTAATCCCGCAGTGAGGTAGATGTGGTGGAGTAGCATTGCCAGTGTCTAGACATGAATTTTGGGCAAAAAGAGAGGCAAGCAAAGTCGCCTTTTCTTTTGCCGTATGAGCAAGGGATCCATCAGATTTTACCAGCGGTGGTAGTGAGGACCGAGAGAAGTTCGTCTCGACCGCTTTGGCAAGGGACCAAAAAGCTCTGCTGCCAGATGGTTGGGCACAGAGCTTTGCGCCAAAATGTGTAATTCGGTCAAGACCAGCCTTCTTTAATGTCTTTTTATAGGACTTGGCGGCTAAGTTAAAGGCTCTCTTCTTGGATCTTACATCCGGAGCTTTGCGGTCTCGAGCATCAACCCAGGCAAGGTAAGCCGATTGCTTACGCTTTTCAGCAAAGGTGCATTCGGCGTTAAACCATGGGCGAGCTTTGCCACCAACGGGTACATCAGAGAACGGGATAAAATATTCCATCGCTTGATGCACCACATCAGTTATAGCATCCGCACAGCTCGACGGATTCGAAGAAGAGAAGCAGACCTGTCGCCAAGGAAAGGATGCAAAAAAGTGTCGCATCTCATCCCAATCTGCTGACTTGTATTGCCATACTCGTCTAACACCAGTAAAGTCGTTATCAGGTGGAGAGTAAGACGATACAGTTTTTACCAGACAGTGGTCAGAGCTACCTAATGGGGATGATACCTGGATGTTATATCTGTCTGGATCAGTGGTCAGCAGAAGGTCCAGACAATTAGCTGTGTGGCCGTCTACATCGGGTACCCTCGTCGCTTGTTCAACCAACTGGGAGAGTCCAAGTGACAACGCAAACTTCCATGCTTCTCTCCCAGCATGGTCCGTCTTCTGGTATGGGAACAGCCAATCTTCATGATGGGCGTTAAAGTCCCCCAGAAAGACAAGCTGCGCGGTGGGGTACCGTTGCATAGCCACATCAGCGGCCTCACTAAGGTGTTCGAACAGCCGAGTTGACTTAGGTTTTAAGTAACAAAAATGCAGAACCACAGGTGCGTTGTCACTGTGAGGACTAAGATGACATGCCTCTTGCCTGTAATTGCGCTGGCTACCTTATCCTTCGAACCGGAACACAACAATGCAATCATTGTTGCTTGGCGGCAGAAATAGATAAGGGGGTGGTACCCATCCAGTCGGACTCCTCAGGCTTGACAGAATCCTACCACCGGTAAAATAGTATAGTAATAGTAGTATATGTAGATAAAAATGAATGATTTGCCTGTAATTTTTCAGCCAGGTTTTCATTCTTACATTAGCATTTGCCTATGACTCTGCTCGCGTACTTTATTGTTATTATAAGAGCGGTTGCCTTCAAAGAAAAAGCGGATAAAAGCTTTTGTAAGATTTTTTTTTATATATCTAACATCTCCAAAAGAAAAAAGATATAAGAGAATGCAATTTGAATGAAAACTCTGTTTATATGTGGGAAATGAATGAATGAAGAACTTTTCCAAAGTTGTTAACAAGCGAGTTAGATTTAGTATAATTTTTTATTTTATTTTTTTTTTTTCAATTGTAATGCCACCGGCGCTTTTACATATACTTTAATAACAAAGAAACAAAGTTTAAGAGTTTGTATGTAACAAAAAACTCCGAAATAATAATACTCTCAGAAATTTCTTACAAAGTACAAAAAAGCTCAATAAAATAAGCTTTGCTTTTAATAAGGTTATTTTAATGTATTTGGCTGACATAGTCTATTTAATCGAAAACTTTTTTGTTTTTAGCTTTAATTAACTTTTACAGCAGATTAATCATATTATTATCACACAGTACTATTGCAAATGTGAAAGTTTGTATGTTTGTTTGTTTATTTATTTATTTACCTTCTAAATAAAATTTTAAAGGCCTATCTTGATGTAAATTTTTTAAAGGCTACTTACTATAACATTATCTTAATATATAAAAGCAAAACATCACTCACTGATTAGACACAAATCTCCAAAACCAATAATAATATACTTTATTGCACACCAAGATAAAAAATATAACGCAAAACACACGAAAAAGATTCACAGCAAATATACATGTAATATGTCAGTACATATAGATGACTAGCGCCTCCTACCCTCGCTTCGCTCGGGTTCGTCCCTGGTTACGTTTTCACATTTAGTATAGATTTCTCAGAGATGAGATATTTTCCCGCAATAAAAAGTATTTTATATGTTGATTAGGATAACCAGCTATCATCATACCAAATTTCATCAAAATCGGTCCAATGGTTTTCTCATGATGCGTTCCCAGACAGACAGACAAGCTCACAGACAAAAATTCTAAAAACTATTCGGCCTTTGTATCGATAATAATGACTACTTCAATAAGACTTTCCAAAAAATATTTAATGTACAGATTGGACTGCGTTAAAATTTTATTATATGTATAGAAGATATATGTAGATATAATATGTATCTGTCAAGTTTTAATTCAACAGTCAGTTTGAATATTGAAAAATCAGTCAGTCAATCATTCAGTCAGTCAGTTTATGTTGCATAGATAAAAATATGACTTGACAGCGATTTTAATGAAGACAGGTTATTTTCCTATTGTTTATGTGATGAGTAGAACCGTCCCACTTCTGACCGTGAGTCTACTACATACTTTTGTACTTTTACTGTACCCCTTTGCTCATACCCTAGTTTTTCTATCGCTTTGTTTTACACAACTACATAGCATGCACGCAGGGCTTTAATAAAACCGTTACAAGCACTGTCTGTTTATTAATGTAGGTTGTTTTAATAAGTTTTATAGTTAAATGTTTCAATTTAAACAATATTTCAAGGTACTTTGGTGCCAACTTTGTATTCTTTGAAATTATTTTGTAATTTTGTGGGTAGGTGCTGTCTGGTAATGGTCGAAATTCGATTGTTATCATTATGTAAAAAAAAATATACAAATTGTTTAAATTTTTTTTTACTTGATAATGATAAAACTTATTAATATAGATCTACTAGAAAAAGTTACGAAACTGTTACGTCTTTACCTATCTATACATATAATAAAATTCTTAGTCGAATCTATAGTTTTTTAGAATTTTCGTCTGTCTGTCTGGAAAAGCACCACGAGAAAACCACTGGACAGATTTTGATTAAATTTGGTATGATGATAGCTGGTTATCCGGGTTAACATATAGGATACCTTTTACTGCGGGACAATATCTCATCTCTGAGAAATCTATACTAAACGTTAAAACGTAATTAGGGATGAACCCGAGTGGAGCGAGGGTGAGTTGCTAGTTTATATATATGTTTGTACATTACAATATAATATGTATGTATTCATCTTTTTCCCACTCACTTCTCATTTTTAATCAGCTACTAAGAGGCAAAAGCGTGGCCCAATAACAAAACATTTCCATAAGACAGCATTCAACCTGTGTTATTTTACTTTCTCAAATGGATCTAATACCCTAGATACTTAAGTTGGAATATTTTTGGCAATTTACATTGTTGGCTTCGCTTTGCTTTCTATTTTTATGTAAAATTACGTTTTTTTAAGGAAAAGTTATACTGAGAACAGCCTTGTATTTGAATTGTAAGTATATTAATGCCTCCGTGCGAATTTCCGGGAAATCAATTGTTAAAATACACACGGGTGTGTACGCGCCTCTCAACACGTTAATCTAATTACTTGAGGTAGTGGTAGTTCAGTGGAAACTCGCTCGTTTCGCAAAATAGTGCGAAACAAGTTCAAAACCGGGGTCTCGCTCTGATAATATATATGCGAATCGTTTTCAACATGATAATCACTTGTCTTACCAGTCAAGGAAAGCTTCGTAAAGAACCTTGCATGTCTAAGAAAATCTAGAAGTGAAGCCTGTGTCAGTACTAACTGGTTTCTCCAGCCGGTGAGTCCCACATAGTCACCTTTTGTATACAGGTGGTATGTATAAAAGTATTTCTCAAAGTTAAAGAAAGGTATATATCTGTACTAAATTTCATCTACATCTGCCAAGGTTTTAGTTTCAGTGTGAAATAGTAACAAACAGACATACATATATTTCTCGTTTATAGTAGTAGTATGATTATCGCGCAAGTAAGACTTATAAATCGCTATTAAAAATAAAAATTTTACCATTTGAAACGCATTTTACTTTGTAAAATATTTTCAAAGGCCTTCCCTTGTAACGTAACAAAAGGCAACAGCGTTGAGGGTTGATACGGTCCCGCATTACTCTTATTGACATATCAATAGGGTGCACAACAATTATTTATTTTTGGGGGGAAAATGAAAGAGCGTGAAAAGAAACGTCCGCCCATTATAAACACGTATAATGAGGCGAAAGCGTGTTTCCTTTGATAACCGACGGGATAAAAATGAGAGGTATGAATTATTGTTGATGTAAATACTTATTTTTTTATATACCTACATAATTATTGTCTGCATATAGCACGTATAATGTCCTTTTCACCGATTTCGGCCACGGTGGCCAATTTTACGGAGACTTGCCTTCTACGCAGGAGATATATTGCACGAGTGTTCACGCAAACATAAGTGAACTCTCTATTTCTGTCACTCTCAAACCCCGATAGGGACGACTCCGGGCTCTTATTGAAAATTACTTGACAGAAAAACTCAATAGCTAAAGTTAGCCCGACACAGGACTCGAACCCAGGAACTTCGGATCTCAATCGTATGCCAGCCCCTTCACATCACACTAATAGTTGTTATTAATTACATAGAAATACAAACAAACTTCCAATTAATAGCTAGTTATAAACTTAGTTCTTTTTTTATATACATTTTTTCAAATACACATACGACACTCTAAACAGTAAATATTATAGATAACAAAGGTCATACCGAAATAAAAAGATCCATCTGCATTTAAAGAAATCCCTCAATTGAATTGAACTTTGCAAATATAATAGAAAAATGAACTTTGCTCAGCGAAACTGTTCAAGTATTAAAAGAATATCTTTTAGATTCAACTCCGTTTGTCCAAACTTTTTTTTTACATTCGAGAAATTTTTGAATTGAAATTATAAATGTCATTCAATAATGAAAGATTCATGTATAATTTTTTTTTTCTTTAAACGATTAGAAATGTCACAGAATTTGTGAATAAATGTGTTATTCACGCTTATTTTTCTGTTTTGTAAAGTGTTTTTTTTTTTTTATATTAAGCGAAATCTGAAATACATATGAAATACATATACCTAATGAAATTCTGAGTCGATCTGTACATTAAATATGTTTTGGAAAATCTTATTGAAGTAATCATTATTATCGATACAGAGGCCGAAAGTATAATTTTTAGAATTTTCGTCTGTCCATCTGTCTGGGAATGTATCACGACAAAACCACTGCAGGGATTTTGATAAAATTTGGTATGATGATAGCTGGTTATCCGGGTCAACATATAGGATACTTTTTAATGCGGAAAAATATCTCATCTCTGAGAAATCTATATTAAATGTTAAAACTTAGCTAGCTCGCTTGTTATTTTAATAATTAATTATTGTACTAGCAACTTTCCTTCGCATCGCTCAGATGGATACCTAAGTTCCTTTTACATTTATTCAAATCGAAACAAATTATACTTTATTAAAATAGACTTATACAAGAACTTTTAAATCGTCATTTTTTACATTTTTTAAATTTAAATTTAATATCATTTACGCACAAGTAAGTCCGTGAGGAATCTACCACCGGTATTACACAGTAGACCTTGTGATCTAAGTCACAGCACATCTGTATACTAAATTTTATCATTTCGCATTGATAATAATAGTGTGATTATAAAAATATTATGCATTTTGACTATTTAATAAAAAAATCTTCTAAATAAAATTGCAATAATATGAATTATGATCAAAAGACAACAGAAGCGTCTGCAAACAAAATCGTCAATATCCTTTCTATATACCACTGTCTTAAAATATAGGTACTTCAGAAAAAGCATAATCTATACTTAATTACTTAAATTACCTATTAATATTATATAAGTGAAAGTGTATTTGTTTGTTTGTTTGTCCTTCTTTCATGTCGAAACAGAGTGATCGATTGCCATGATTTCTTGTGTAGAGATAGTATACTTTTTACCGCGGAAAATTATCTCATTCCCACGGAAAAGCACGTTACCTATAATACCACAATAACTTACCACACTTATGTATACAAATAATATAATATATAGTCTATCTATTCCATACTAACCGTTAAAACATATCTAGAGACGAACCCGAGCGAAGCAAGGGAGAGTCGCTAGTACATATGTACATACATATATTTACATATGTATATTAAAAAAAAACTTCCTTCTTCTAAAAGGTTTTTAAAATTTCGTTCGAAGTAATTAGTAAAAATTATTCGTGCAGCTAATGACGCGTTAAATGGTGTAAACTCACCGTAGAACCGTTTATTAAAAAGCTTTGCTTTTTTGTAAGCGACGAACTGTCGACCTGGTTCCTGTGTTTTGTAATTTACTTTGCGAAATTTTGCAAACTTTTTTAATTTCCAACTATTTTTATGTTCTTTTATATATATGGAACATATAATAAAATTCTAAATGAATCGAATCTGTATATTAAATATTTTTTCGAAAATTTTGTATTTACTCAAATTTTTAGTTTTTTTGCTAACTAAAAAATACGATAGGTATAACAAAAAAGAACTCCAAGCGAAGCTCGGTCGCCCAGGTACTTACTCTTTAAAAGAGAATAATGTTCCCAATAATATTTGTGATATGAAACCTCCCTTTATGAAATAGAGCTTAAACAATAAAAAATCGTATTAATGCTATACTAATTATACGTATATTATTTCTCTTGTCGCGCTCGAATGCAAAGAGTGACAAACAAACACATATAAAGTTGCACTTTTATTAAAGCAGTGTGATAATCATCTATTACAAATAAATAAAATTGAAGTGTCTGTTTTTAACGTCAAAATAACAGCTTTTTACTAAATTTATATTGAAGTATATATGTAGGTATATACAAAAAAAAGATTTTCTAAACGTTGTCCGACTGTCTGTTTGTTTCTTTCGGCTAATCTCTGAACCTACTGGACCTATTTTGAATAGAATGTTACTGGCAGATAGCTGATGCTATAAGAAGTAACTTAAACTACATTTTTTTTTGAAAAAGAATTAGGGTTCCGCGTAATAAAATTAAAATCCATACAATTGTAAACAAAATGCGCGTACGTAGAAGACGCAAGCGATCCAAGGGTAAGTCGCCAATTCTTAATAAAACTGCCATTTGAAATAAAGAAATAACGACACCCCAACACGGTAACGGTAAAAATTGTGAGGTAACAAATTACCTTGTAAACAAGTTTAACGAAGATGTCAGTGAGACTAATGCGCTTTTAATTTGTGCACTCGACTGTAACGTTTGAACGCGAAATTCTTTAGAGTTTAGACCAATAAAAACTTTCAAGGTTTTTTTTTAAATCTATAATACAGATGGACTAAAATTAGATAAATGATGTTGAATTGATCCATCTTTGAAATTAATCAAAGTACCTAGTAATATTAATATTATTAGTTACAGATGTTTGTATGTTCGCACATGCTTTTCTATTTGACTCTTAATTTTTACCAATGCTTAGTGGTATCATGCCTAAGTAAAAAAATTAATAATATTATAAACTTTCTTCCACGCAGTGAAATCTACAAATTGGCGACATTTTTTATATAGATTCAGTTTATAGGCAACGACTATATGGTGCAGTGGTAGGCTAATGATAACGTGGTGCAAATACCAAATGAAGTGGGTTCAAAACCCTCGTCTCGCATCTGATACTCTCATGTGCGAACCACTTTAAACATGATTACAGTTCGTCTTACGTTAAAGGAAAACATCTTTTTTTTTTTTAATGAGATTCAGTGACAAACGAGCAGACAGACCACCTGATGGAAAGCAGTACCTGTCGCCCATAACACCTACGGTTCATGCACTTAGGTTTTAAGTAACAAAAATGCAGAACCACAGGTGCGTTGTCACTGTGAGGACTAAGATGATATGCCTCTCGCCTGTAATTGCGCTGGCTACCTTATCCTTCAAACCGGAACACAACAATGCAATCATTGTTGCTTGGCGGCAGAAATAGATAAGGGGGTGATACCCATCCAGTCGGACTCCTCAGGCTTGACAGAGTCCTACCACCGGTGCAAACGTAACAAAGCCTGTATGTCTGAGAGAACCTTACGAGTTTTCGAAAGACATGTGAAGTCCGCCAACCTGCACTATGGCATATTGATGGAGTATGGCCTGACCCTCCTAGCATAGGTAAACCTGTGCCCAGCAATGGGATGCTAAATAGGGTTGAATACACATTACACAATACTACAGAATATTTTTTTCATATTTCACATCAAAGGATTCCCAATAACTAAGAAAGAACACTGTTACATATCATTTAAAGATTTCAGTTTCATTCAGAACTTGTACTAGATGAACAATAAAACTATGGCCACTATTGAGATGCGAGGTTGTCGGAAATAAAATAACATTTCCACACCAACACAATACTATATTTAACAGAAGCGCTTCGACCCGAAGACCTTAGAAATTGAATAAATGCACGTAATTGCCAGCTTTTCATAGAAAATGGAAAGATCTTTTAGAATATAATTGAATGTTACCCTTTGAAAGAGAGTTCTGTGATACTATTACTTAGGTAAGATTTTTTTATTTTGAATATATATGTAAATATTTCTATACAGTATTTATTTGAAAATAATCATCTCCTGAAATTGAAATAGAGACAAAAAATTCAGTCAAAGTCACTACTATGGACTAGCAACTCGTCCCTCTCGTACGTTTTAACAGTTAGTATGGAATAGATAGACTATATATTATACTAGCGACTCACCCTCGCTTCGCTTCGGGTTCGTCTCTAGACAAAAACAAATGGATCCCACGGGACCCGTACACTTTTCCGGGATGAAATATAGCCTATAGCCTTCCTCAGTTTACGGGCTATTAGATGCAAAAAGAATTTTTCAAATCGGATCAGTAGTTCCTGAGATTAGCGCGTTCAACCAAACAAACAAACAAACAAACTCTTCAGCTTTATAATATTAGTATAGATATTATATGTAGGCTATAATAATGAATAAACGGGCTATCAAATGCAAAAATATTTTTTTTAAATTAAATGAGTAGTTCCTGAGATTAGCGCGTTCAAACAAACTGTGCCTCTTTAATTAGATAGATAGATAGATAGATAGATAATACTCTTTATTGTACACCTTATAAAAGAAACAAACATAATGAAAATTATATACAATAAGAAAATAAATGTACAGCAGGCGGCCTTATCGCTAAGAGCGATCTCTTCCAGGCAACCTTGAGGTGGAGGAGAAGTGTGTGGCAAAGACGGTAGGCGGTGTGCAGATAATTGATTTTTGACTATAAATAAATACATACTTTAATTATTGAATAAAAACAAAATACTTATATACATACATAAATACATACATACATACATTACATACATACATACATACATACATACATACATACATACATACATACATACATACATACATACATACATATACACATTTATTAATCGACAGCTACTATACTATACTATATATTAAAGAGAATGTGAAGTAAAGAAAGGACTAAAGGGATAGGAAATATTCTTTTACTAAAATTTTAAACCTTTCTAGACTTCTCGCACTTCTTACCTGTACAGGAAGAGAATTCCAAAGTCGAGAGGCTTTTACAGTAAAAGAATTGGAGAAAAAACATGTAGAATGTTTAGGAATTTTAAGAATAAAATTCTGATCAGAGCGAAGTGAACGAGAATGAGAGTCACTCAGAAATTCAAAACGCTCTTTCAGATAGAAAGGAGCCGAAGGATTAAACAGCACGCAGTAGAGAAGATGGAGGATATGAGTATCCCTGCGAAATCGGATTGGAAGCCACTTGAGCTTTTTGCGAAACTGAGAAACATGGTCATATTTCTTAAGGCCGAAAATGAACCGTATACATAAATTTTGGAGACGCTCAAGCTTATTTAATTGCTCCTCTTTGATATCAAGATAACAGGTATCAGCATAATCAAGAATTGGTAGCAGGAAAGAATTTGCCAGCGCAATTTTAGTTGGTATCGGAAGGAAATTACGCAATCTACTAAGAGAAGCTACTGCTCCAAACATCTTCCGGCTCAGTTCGCTTACGTGCGGTCCCCATGATAAATGTTGATCGATAATAACTCCAAGATTTTTAACTTTCTCAGTAAAAGGTATTTGGGTACCATTAAGTATTATCGGTGGAATTTGCATAATTTTAGCTTTAAACAGTTGTCTCTGACTACCAACGATGATTGCCTGAGATTTAGTGGCGTTCAGATTAAGTCCATAAGATTTACCCCATGATGATATAACTGAGAGATCTTTGTTAATCATATCAATAGTATGATGTAAATTCAAGATAGTTGTCGAGGCATATATTTGCAGATCGTCGGCATACAGGTGGTAGAGAGAAGATATTTGATGACTAACAGAATTTATAAAAATTGAAAAAAGAAGAGGGGACAACACGCCACCTTGTGGAACACCGGCATTAATTGCAGACCAATCTGAATACGAGTCTTCAATACGTATACGCTGCCGGCGATTACACAAGTAACAACGAAACCAGTCAACTACCTCAGGAGATATGTTAAGAGAACTTAGAATGGCGAGTAAAATATCAAGGTCCACCGTGTTGAAAGCATTACTAAAATCGAGTAACGTCATCACAGTAACCTTTTGTTCATCCATACTTACTCTGATGTCATCTGTAATTTTGATTAGGGCAGTAGTCGTACTATGACCTGGACGGAAACCGGATTGCAAAGGATTTAAGAGATTGTTTCTGTAAAGGAAAGTACTTAACTGTTGATGAACAAGTCGTTCGAGTACCTTTGATAGGAAAGGAAGAATGGAAATAGGACGGTAATCAGAAAAGGAAGATGGACTAAGTTTTTTTGGAAGAGGAATAATTTGACCATCTTTCCAGGACGAAGGGAATTCATGACAATTTATGGAAGAATTTAGGATAAAGGTAATTATAGGCAAAATAAGATTAATGATAGGGAGAATCATTTTACGACTAATACAGTCTGCCCCAATAGCATCAGACTTAATGGCCATAATATTCATCAATATCATTCAAATATCATTTAGTAGTAAAGAAAAGTAATTTTTATTGATGCACCCTGCATTTGCATAAAAACCTCTTCTTGAAGAGGTTTTTTTTAAATTATTGTATATATATAACACACCACAGAGATATTGTCCGTGCGTTGATTTAAGCTCTTTTTTGATTTATAGTGTTTATGAAATATTACACTCTTACATCTTGTTAAAGATTTTGAAGAAATTCAATTAAAAGAGGAGGGGATTAAAAGGGGTTTTGCAAGGGGTTAAATTAGACGTGATTAGTGAGTGATAAGAGGCTCAAAATCAAGGCAGGGGAAATAACGGTTAACCCATAAATTAGATTACACTATAACGAAAGAAATTTGTTTGATTGCATAAAGGGATGTATTATGTTATTATAATATACTATTATTAACAAAAAATTGTTAAAATTAGGTTATGTTGAGTTATTTAATAACTTATTTAAATTATACTTATTAAAATCAATATTGGTTGTTTTTAAAATAACTATGGCCATTTTTTTTTAATTTTCACAGTTTTTATTTTCATATTTTGTCCCAAACGTTTCGAATGCTTTAAAGTAAACAATTTCACGGGAGAGACTATAATTTTCGACGTTTCAAAGTTAAACGTACAATTACCACAGACGACATCTACCCACAAAAATTATATAATTATTCAACTTATTACATAGTTAACAAAACACTTCTATTAAAAAAAAGATAAACTATTCTAATATTATAAAGCTAAAGAGTTTGTTTGTTTGTTTGGTTGAACGCGCTAATCTCAGGAACTACTAATCCGATTTGAAAAATTCTTTTTGCATTAGACAGCCCGTTAACTGAGGAAGGCTATAGGCTATATATCATCCCGAAAAAAATGTACGTTTCCCGTGGGATAGATTTGTTTTTGTCTAGAGACAAACCCGAAGCGAAGCGAGGGTGAGTCGCTAGTTTAATATAAATTTCATCTATGAATGTAAATGCTTTTTATTCCGTATTTATTGTTAAATGAAATTTCCAAATACAAAGCAACAAGAATAAATTAAAACGAATTCCATAATATGAAAAAATAACTGAATACTAATATTTGCTTCAATTTTTGATTTATACGAGAATATTGCTAGAGCCTGTCAACCCTTCATAATATAGATCCGATAAAGAAAATGCGAAGGAAATCGAAAAGGTTCCCTCAAAAGGTTTTCAACAGATAGCCAGTGTTTGAGATAATATAAGTACATTTAAGTACGATATTTTTATTATGATCTTATTTTTATACGAAAAATCGAGCTTACAAAAACTGAACCAAAAGTAATTATATGTATGACGTATGCTGTTTAAATTTTTAAATAATAACCATTCATTTCATAATTAAATAAATTGTATGCATATACATATGTATTTAGCCCTTTTTAACGTCCCACTGCTGGGCACGGGCCTCCCTTCAATACAAGGGGGATCAAGCCATAGTCCAACACATTGGCCAAGTGCGGTTTGACGGATTTCAACATGACGGACATGTCTTTCGAAAACTTGCTGGGTTCTCTCAGAAATGCAAGTTTACTCACAATGTTTTCCTTCACCGTAAGCCAAGTGGTTTTTGTTGTGGTTTGAATTAGATAAATTATTCAATGGTAACAAAATATATTATATATCATTCCGAAAGAGAATTTTACTAATAAATTATTTCGATTCCTGAACTGCTTCAGAAAGGTAAGTCTGAGTATACAAAGAGTTACGGTCAAGGAAAAGTAAAGCGATGAAACCTGCATGTCTGAGAGAAACGAACTAGTCTTCAAAAAACATGACGACACGTTTGGCTCAGTTTGTAGTGACCCTACTTGCTGTGCCAGAGGTCGCGGGTTCGAGTCCCGCTGGGGGTATACATTTGTGAGCGAGTGTTTGTACTACAGTCATGGGTGTTTATATTTATAATATATATGTATTTAAAGTTATATATGTGTAGTGTATCAACTATCTGGTATCCATAACACAAGCTTCGTAGCTTACCATGGAACTAGATGGTGCCATGTGTTGATGTAAAAAAAAAGCCGTGGTATAATTTCTGTTTTTCTAGAGGCAAACGCGAGCAGGGAGGGTGAGCCGCTAGTTATATATGTATATACAAAAGTAACAATGAAAACAGAAATAATTAAAAGAGAAAGATGTTTTTGTACAGTTTGGCCCGTAATATCGGATAGAAAGGCACAACTCACGAGTAAGCGTAGCAATTGTGAGAAAATTAATATTGCTTCGGCCACAGAAGTTATATTTACGTTGAAACTGAGTTTTTCGCTTTGTTACTGTTTACTAGCTCGTTTCCCAAATGGCTTTGAAATTATATTGACACGAAAAATACGGTGAATGTTAGGTGTGTCATAGAATATATTAGTAAACTTTGTGATTTGTACACAGTTTTGTCTATACTGAACATTACTTAATTTTAAGAAAATGCTGTAGATTTTTGGAGTAAAACTTCTTAGATGTGACTGAGGGATAAGTGAATACATTGGAAATATAAGTGTCTCGAAAGTGAGAGTCAAATTTATTACTAATAATAATAATAAAAAAAAATATTATATTTTTATAGTAATTATTATTTATATAAATATATATTAATTACCAATAATTTTATAAAAAGTATTATATTTATATTTTGATTTGTTTTAATTTAATTGAAGTATTTGCCACAGCGCCAAAGAAGTTTAACATCAACCGCGCGTAGATGTCACAAGCATTCATTTATTAGGTTTTACCTCGACGGTGGTCTAAATTAAAATTTGAACAAATTTACTCTAAACAGTAGAATTGCTGTATCTTCATTTGTATGCATAAGAAATAAATGTATGATTATATTTCTCAAACTAAAAAATGATATAGAACGCCCAAAACAAAGGTAGAAGTCAAAAATAGTAGCGTAGTTCGCTGTTTATGCTACTATTCTCGATTTTGCCATACAGATCGTTTTCTGTCTTTTAGGATTAAGCGAAATATTATTATAATATGTATTATTTAAGTTAATATACATTTTTTGCGAATAAAATATGAGTAATAAAAATAATATCATATTCTTTTTAAGTATTAGTTCGCTTCCTTAAAAGGGATAGCAAAATATATATATATATAATATTATATATTTTTTTATTTTTTCTTTATTAAAACATTATTGTTTGGCTTCATTTTTAGTTCTATGACACTATTCATATTATTCCTGAGTCTCGAGTTATACCTATACGTGCATTCATACATCATTCGAACGTTTAGGATGAAGCTTTAAGTAAATACATGCGTACCCAGGAAGGATTCTGATATACTACCATCAACGTACCAAAGATGGCACTCTAGTAATTATTATCGTGAAGTCAATACCTACCATAGTCTATTTTTCATCCCTTTGTCTTAAGTAATTTCTGTGTGATATTAAGATTTTTTAATTTATTTAAATTTTAATTTGGGACTACATCCTATTTATTAAAAAAATCCTGTAACAGTTGACTTACATTCAAATTGCGTGCCTTCTTGTAGAAATAAGTCAAAAAACCAAAAGCGTGTTACCAATCTACACTAATATTATGTGAAAGTAAATCTATCTGTTTGTTGTGTAAACCGGTAAACAGATTTCGATGAAACTTGACAAGGTTGTAAATTGCATCATGGGAACGTCATAGGCTACATTCAATCCTGAATAAGCTGACAATGCGAGCAAAACCACTGACAAAAACTAGTTAAATATGTCTTTAAAAAACTTAAGAATTTTCAGCCATCGATTTAATAATAGAGATAAGAGATGTAAATTATAATTTATTCTATTTTATGAACGATGGAATTCATTTAGTGCCAGCTTCAAGGTTTTATTAAATAGATACGCTTAATTGCTTCACAGGAGATAGCTTTCTAGAAAAAATTCAGTGCTACTTAAAATATAAAGTGCGGTAAAAAGTGCTTCACTGTATCTAGGTACTCCAACATTTTTAAATTCATGAAAAATATTTTTTACAGAGAATATACTACTAAGAAAGATTTTCAAGCCTCAAAGGTACAGAGTGAAAGGTTGCGGATATTGATGTACTGCTTCTGAGTAATACTTTCTTAGATTTACGCGAATATTTGATATTTTAAATAAAACTATCTTTTTGAACGTTTTTGCGGATTTATTTTGATTTTTGGTTTCAGACGTTTCGAATGCTTTACAGCAATCATGGTTACGAGAGACCATGAAACGTCGGGAACCAATAATCAAAATAAATCTGCAAAAAAATTCGAAAAGATTGTTTTGAATAGTTCAGATCTATAAATTGTTTAAGGGATTTACCTATTGGATGGTGGGACGATGGTGAATATTCATGTTTATATTTTTTTTTTAAACTGCAGCATATTAAGTGTGATGAACTAAAAATAAATATTATTAAGCAGGCAATCAGGACAATCACAAATAAATTTTACCTTATAGTATCGATAATTGGAAGTTGCAGTATACTTGTAAATAAATATAATATAATAAACTAGCGACTCAACCTCGAGCTCAGATTCGTCCCTAGGTACGTTTTGATGCTTAGTACGGCATATATTTTATTTTTCAATTATTTTTTTTCCTGAATTTTTCCAATGTTTTAATAGTTATTCTGCTATTCGGGGTGAAGACAAACCCAACAAATCAAAAACCATAAAAACGGTCCACCAGTCCTCGAGTTTAAGTTTTTTAACAAACCTGACTTTGTTTTATGTACATATATATAGATGTCAATGAAACTAGATGGTGCTGTCAATGACACAGCATCATCTAGTTCCATGGTAAGCCACAAGACTTTTGTTATGGATACCAGATAGTTGATACACTACACATATATAACTTTAAATACATACATATTATAATAATATAGACACTCGTAGTAAAGTAATTTTAAAATATTCCCCTGCATTCTTTTCCCTTAATTCTAATTCACTTAAGAAAGAAAACAAACTAAATAAAAGGAATTCTAAAAAAATACGTACCACTAAAATGCAACCGAGTGCACCTACTAATTTTAAGTCGTAGGAAACAAAATAAAGCAAATGCTAGTCGCCTTTTGTTAAATATCGTTATAAAACGCGAGACTGTAACGATACGATCACAACTATATCGTTTTGGATTGTTGTTAACGTTTTTCTATAATATAGCTATCGCTACCTCTGTATTAGTACAATATAAGAAGTTTTGAAGTAAACGTCGTCAATAAAACTAATGGAGCCTTGGACGAGTTAATTTCTGCAATCGATATCGATAATCTGTGCTAATATTATAAAGCTGGAGAGTTTGTTTGTTTGTTTGATTGAACGCGCTAATCTCAAGAACTACTAATCCGATAATCCGATTTGAAAAATTCTTTTTGCATTAGATAGACCATTAACTGAGGAAGGCTATAGGCTATATACCATCCCGGAAAATGTACGGTTCCCGTGGGATAGATTTGTTTTTGTCTTGGGACGAACCCGAAGCGAAGCGAGTCGCTAGTAGAAAATAAAAAATAAACTTTCATACATTCTTTAATTTTATTGTACTTAAAGACATAAAAAAGTAATGTTACGTATTATTCATGGAAAGGTTGTTCATTTTATGTAAAAAATTCTTTTATTATTCACTATATTTACGTACTAGTTAAAAATAAAAACAAATCTATCCCATGGGAACCGTACATTTTTCCGAAACAAAAGGTAATCTATATGTTACTCTAATGTATGAGCTATATTATTGTAAAGTTTCGTAATCCATTCAGGAGTTTTTGCGTAAAAGAGTAACAAACATCCAAACATCTATACATTCATATATCCTCACAAATTTTCCCATTTATTCTATTATTTCATTGATAATATTAGTAGGATATATGTCTTCCACATCGATTTCGATGGCGGCGACCGTACCAATTATTTCTAACATGATGTGGCTCGCTAGAGTAAACTTTGGCCTAAATATCCGGCTACTTGAAGAGCAGTATCGTTAACTACACTAGATAATGAACTATTATATATGTTTTTAATATTGATAAACTTATATATATAATAACAACAACATAATATGTTTATATAATGTTTTCATTTTCTAGTAATTCTTAAACTTAATCTTAGATTTACGTAAATATTGACATCTATATATATTATATAAAACAAAGTCGGGTCAGTTACATCATTTATAACTCAAGAACAGCTGGACCGATTTTGATGATCTTTAATTTGTTGGATTTATCTCCGCCCCGAATAGCAGATTAATTATTAAAACATCGAAAAAAGTGAAGAAAAAAAAAATTTACATGGCCAAGCCTGGCTAGTAAATATTTATACCTATTAAAAATGTACCTACGAACGAACCCGAGCGAAGCGAGGGTGAGCCGCTATTTGTAAATAAAACTAACTTTTTGGATCTTTTCGCGTATTTATTTTGATTTTTAATTCCTGACATTTCAAATATTTTACAGTAATCATAGTTACAGGACAAAGATTTATCAAAAAATTACTTTTTTAATTACAACTATTCATTTATTTGTGACTTTATACTAATATCCGTAGAACATATTATAAATATATGTATATGTATCTCAACGTGTTTGTTTGTTTGTATTTTGTCCTTCTTTTACGTCAAAACAGTGACAGATTGGCGTAAATTATTTGTGAGAAGATAGTTGGAGGGCTGGAGCACTAGTGAGATAAGCTATTTTAACGCCAGAGATTATCTCGTTCCCACGGGAAAACACGTTATAATACAGTCCAGAAAATTATTTATGATCAGAATTACTTGAAATTGGTATTAATGCTCTTCAATACAATTAAATAAACACGTGTTTTAACATTTGTCGAAATTCATTGCATAAGAGGGTGAAATAGGGGATGAAAGTTTGTATGAAACTTACCATTTTAGTGTTCTTTATCAGTTTTAGCGCGAATGAAGCCGCGGGTTTTGATAGTATTTTAAGTAATTCTTTTTCTACACTATAGAGTGTAGAAAAAGAATAAATATAGATTTATTGTTTAATGCGGTTTGTAATAGCCTCTTAAAGGATTTCCAATGTCGTAAAGTGGGCTCAGAATGTAAGTGTCCATTATTGAATAGCGTACGTGGAATGCATAATATAACGGTTAGATTAAGGTATTAGAAGTTAGAAGATGTTTAAGTTCATATTAGCTACTGTGACTTAACAATTTTGAACTAGTTACATTACTTTTACAAATACGTATTTAAAAAGCAAAAGTTGTAATGTAATCTATACAGGTAAATAAAATTGAAATGTCTGTTTGTAATGTCAAAATAACAACTTTTTACTAATGGCATATGAATTTATATAGGGTAGTTACTCATAAGAAAAACACAATTTTAATTTTTTTTGTCTGTCTGTTTGTTCCGGCTAATTTCCGAAACGACTGGACTGATTTCGACATGACTTTCACTGGCAGATAGCTGCTGTTTTGAGGAATAACTTAGTTTTATCTTTGAAAAAGAATTAGGAGTTCCGTCAAAAAAATTAAAACGTATCCAGGGACGTACCCGAGCGAAGCGAGAATAAGTCGTTTATCGACGAGGGTAGTCGTCGCCGACACTTTATAGCAACGTAGTAACTCTATTTTAATACAAAATATTAATTTTAATATTATATTTTTGTCCTACATTTAAATATAGAAACATTATTTATACATAACTGATACATAAATATATATTCTAACTAAAATTTATAAAAGAAGGAAAATATTTTCAAATATCGTACACTGTAAAGAGTAGCACACTCAGCTAATTGTCGCAAGCACTGGAGGCGGTCATGTAAGGCGATTCAACGCTTCGATAATATAATTCTTTTCACTCCTCCCTGTCATCTTGTTTTTCTAACATTTCCTTTAGATTTTTATATTATATACTAATATAATATAGTGACCCGGCTTCATTCATGTGCTTTTTGAGGCAATTCTCGAACATACTTGAAATGTATTTAATAATAATGTCCTCCCGATCGATTTCGACCACGGCGGCCAATCTCATTGAGACAAGCCATCTACGCTGGAGATATTATAGTGCACTCTCTATTCCTGTCACTCTCATACTCCGGTGGAACGACTACTCGACTCAACTGGTAAGAGTTAAGACGCAGGACCGACGGCTTTACGTGCTCTCCGAGGCACGGGGGCGAAACACCGTCACTTCCAAACTCCGGGATGTTACTAACTTACTAAACAGAAAGACTCAATAACTAAACTTGGCCCGACGCGGGACTCAAACCCAGGACCTCCGGATGTGCAGGCGTAGGCGCAGCACTAACACCTAACTAACACCAACAACAGTTATGTCATATTACGGAAGGTCTGAATAATTTACCAGCAGTTAAATTCGGATACTTACTTGAGTTTTACCATGAAAGGACGTGTATCGATAAGGCCCCATTTCCGTGCCAGAGAAACGAAAAAAAAATGTCATTCAATTTGATCTTTTCTTTATATATTCTGAAAATAGACAGTGTACTTGATAAGAAAATATATTGATAAGAGAAAAAAAAACTACAATGAATACTACTTGTGAGACGCCAAACTTCGGTCTTGGGCCTTATACCTTTTCTTTAAACTGTTACTACTGTCTCAATATTGACTTTTCCGTAGGTCTGAATTAAAAATAATACAACCACCTTGTAAATGGCACTTTCACTGTCATCGCTAAGTAAGGTCATTTATATCTATACATATAATAAAATTGTAACTGAGTCAAATCTGTACAGTAAATATTTTATGGAAAGTTTTATTTAAATATCGATATATATTTTTTATTTAAATATAGTCATTACCGATACAGAGGATGAATCTATAGTTTTTAAAATTTTTGTCTGTCTATCTGATAACGCGTCTCGAGAAAATCACTGGACCGATTTTGATGATATTTGGTATAATGATAGCTGGTTATCGGAATCAACATATAAGATATTTTTTACTGCGAGAAAATATATCATCTCTGGGAAATCTATCCTAAACGTTAAGTTTGAGGAGAGGCGAACCCGAGCAGAGCCAGGGTAAATCGCTAGTTCTATACATATAAATCTTTCTGTTATCCGTTGATCATCGGTCACATTTGAGGGATTGATAAACAGTACGTCAAATTAAAAAAAAAACTTAAAAAAAATATTAATATGAATATCGTGTGGTAAATGGTACGAGGATCAGAGGTAGCTTTCATCCGTTCCCAGGATGCCATTTATGTCCTTTCCAAATTTTATCAAAATATGTTCAGAGGTTTAAGTGTGAAAATATAACAGACTTACTTTTACTTTTATATTAATAGTATGGATAATTCAATTCAATTTTCTTGTTGATGGCTTTGAAGTATAGCACGGATAATATCCTTATCATAATAAAATGTCAAAATACAATTTCCCGATTTTAAAATAAACAATTAGTATTGACATTGTTTTTGATTTATATAGTTACTAGCGACTCACCCTCGCCTCGCTCGGGTATGCCTCCAGAAAAACAAAAACAACTCCCACGGGAACCGTATATTTTTCCAAGATATAAGTAGCCCATGTGTTAATTTGATGTATACGCCATATTATTGTAAAGTTTCATTAAAAATCTATTCAGTAGTTTTTGCGCGAAAGAGTAACAAACATCCATACATCTATACATTCTAACAAACTTTCGCATTTATTATATTAGTAGGAAGTAGGACAATACCCAAAACCAAAAACTTCATAGTATACCTATGTATATAAATTTCTTTGTACTAACATTTTGGTTTTTACATGATTTTTCAATACATTTTTATCGAAGGAAGATTGGAGTGGGAATAAAAATATGATCTTCGCTCACCCCGACTGGGTATCGTTAAAAAGTTGTTTAAATACGAAATGGAGGTTTTATAGATCATTTTTTATTTAAAGTCTGGCTTTTAAAATATTAAACATGAAGGTTTTAATACCTCTCATATTCCCCATTTCCGAATACTAACAAAAAGTTAAAAAATATTACGTATGTTTCCGCCTTTAATAAAATAGTAATGGGGTCGACTCACTTTACATGCGAGCTTTTGCCAGCGACTTTGTTCGCTACATGAAAAAATATATAGGTTTCTATAATACTGTTATTTAGTCAAATGAAAAAAAAATTAAGTAGCTAATTCATAGATGATCTTAGTATTCATAAAACGCAAGCTCTCATATTTAACAATATTTCTCGACTGAGTTTTCAGATATCATCCTACCTGTAGCTTATTTTCGCAAAATTTTCATATATTATGATCTTTCTAGATAATCACTCTTTCTATAGGTGAAAACTGTTTAAAAAAAAATTAAAAAAAATAAAAATTCGCACAGTAGTTTTTGAGATTAGCCCGAACAAGCAAACTCAGTGCGGCAAAAAACTTTAATTAATAATGTTATGTAATCATGACGAAGATTTAGATTTTTATATCAGGAGATAGCTGTGGATTTTGAAAAATCAGACTAAAATATAAAATGTTTAATACTGAGATTATAGTTTCAAAGGTATGTTGGAACATACAAACTTGTTTATCTGTGTATTAAAAAGACATGTGTTTTTGTATGTAACAAAAATCAACAGTTTTTATAATTATTGTGTTACTTTATCATTTTCTTTTGCAATAACAAAAATAGCCAATTTTATCACCGCTTAGAATATACTCAACACATCGGCTTCACATAAAAGAAAGCAACTAATATTAAAACAAAGCCTAAAAATGAATGGAATATGGCATTTTTGTACGAGCTTCCTTCATCCCGATCCTCAGATTTCAGATTTTTCATATTGAAACAAAAGGTATTACAAGAATGAGGTCAAGTGATGCTGAGATCCAGTACAATGCCGTGGGGGGAAGCCCCCTCTTTGGGTAAGTGTGTTTTAGCGAAATCATATTTTTTAATGGGTTCGCAACATTGTGAAGCCGGAATACTTTCTGTGATGAATTTCGTTTTACGATTCAGAGGCAAGGAGATGCAGATATTGAATCGTAGGTGTTTAATTTTCAAAATTGTTTCGATTGTGTGATTTTTTTTATGGGTATTGATAATTTCCTGTTTAAGGTAACCAGGTCTTATACTGTCTTAGATTTATGGGAATTTTGATACTTTAAATAAAACTTTTTTTTCATGGTTTTATTATATTTTTTTGTTCCCGATGTTCCGAATTCTTTACAGTGAAAATAGTCAAAAGCTATAGTTATACAGACAGTCTACCCACACACCTGTACAAATATTTGAAAAAAAAAACGAAACGACAGCAAATTGCGTTACAATTTATATATATATTTTTTTTGTTTGATAACTAATCTAATTAGAACCTCTTTATAAATATTAAGTAAAAGCTGGCTTGAAAATTTAAATTCCTTATTGTTAGTCCAAATTCTGCTATAATTTTGCAAGGTTGGTAATAAAAGAAGTAAATATATTAATAATCCGTAAGCTTAAAGACTTTCTGCAAAAAATCGCTTAAATACTTTAGATTTGACCCAATTACATTTGTTTTACCTCAGTGGAAATTCGACTTGATTAAATAACAATTATGCCGAACTTTATCCAGAAAGTTCGAAATTGCCAGTGACTTCAGCAAACAATGCAAATAGTCCCGTGTTCGAATCCCGAGTTGAAAAGTATGCGGAGTTTCAGAGTTCCGCAGAATTTATAATATTTTACAGCGATTTACTTCACAACTAGAACCTAACTTTCGGCTAAATATATGGACGTATAGAATTATGTATGATATAATCTCAACGGTGTAGTGTAAAAGTAGAATTGTAATTTGAAAAAAAGTATGAAAAAACACCTAAAGAGTTGTATTCTTTCTCTAGCTTTTTCTTCTTAATTTATTATTGTATAAGCAAAAATAAATGTTTGTATGTTTATCTTCTATGTCTTCCTAAACCATTAGTCTGATTGTGATGAAACTCCGATAGGTTATTCTATATACGTCTGGGAAAGTTATTGGCCTAAAAATTATTTTTTTTCTTTAGACGCTTGTCTTTTATGCATTCCTAAATAATTCAAACCGAAGGACGTATCCGAGCAAAGTGAGAATAAGTTATAGCGACCAAAAAAAATAACATAATGCCATCCATATTTTAAATTTAATCCTATAAATATCACGTGCAATATATTAAAACTTAAAAATTAAAAAAAAAATAAAAATTTTAAAAATATTAAAACTTTTGAAAATGTATGACATGCTTTTGTTAGACTGACTTCTTTCTTGTCCTTATTTTACACAAGAACAAAACAACACCGTGACTTTTTAAATAGAGTAAGTTTATGTAATAGAGACAGACATACATATATTTATTATGGATTTAGTAGGAAAAGAGCTAAGACATGTTATATGTAATATATGTTTTTTGTTTGTAAGTTAAAAAAAGCTATTTGAACGTCCATAATATCTTATCACTTTTAATAAAAATACAATATAAATAAGACTATCTTTTGGATTATTTCGCGGATTTATTTTGATTTTTGGTTCCCAAAAACCAAAGGAACGATAACGATGCGATCTAAAAAAGTATAATTTAGAATAATACAGTATAATTTAGAATTTCACAATTATAATTACCATGGAGATTTGTTCACTTTGACAAGTGTTAACGATTGACGTTAATTAAATGTTACGTTCTAATGTAATGGAATTTAAATATAAATAAGGATTTGGTATACTGCCATTTTAATTTCTAAATGTAGTCATAACAATTTAGCTATGACGTTACAATCTTACTTTACTCCCTGTATTAACGCCTGTCAATGGGTTTTGTCACTGTTGAAGCGAAGTGTTTGCTTTTTTATCTGTGTAGGCGCTTAGCCGTAATACCAAACTTAAAAATTACCTTCATGTCACCGCATTCGAAATTAAACTTTCAAAGCGATAACTTATTTTCAATTGTATACTTTCAAACATAAAAAATCTACATAATTTACAAAAAATATATTAAATTTACTGTACATAATAAAATTAAATTATAACATAGTTCTCATTGTTTATGTATTTTTGTTTTGAATCACTGTGCCATTTTTGTATCGAAAAATTATCTTTTTGTAGACCGATTATTCATTCACTTCACGTTAAAACTGCTAAATTTCTTACTGCTCAAACTCACTCGTGTCTTCCTCACACAATACGTGACACTGGCAGAATGTATGGTGTCTGTTAACACAATTTGAAGCTATTGAAGAAAAAAAATGTCAAGTGAATTATAAAAAAGGGCTTTTGATTCGTATACGCTGTGTCCATATTAGACACCCTGTTTACTGAATTATGGGTTAAATCTAGGAACGAACCCGTATATAGCAAGGGGGAGGGGCACTAGTGAAAAATAGACGTTTTTAAGAAAACCCACTTTTTTAAATAATAGGTACATAAATATATTAAAGTTATTATATATTAGTGATATTTTCTAGATTTTGTTTACATTTATATTTTCCATATCTAAACCTAGATAGATATAGATTTTTAAATTGTACTATTATAGTAATAAATAGTAGAATTTATTAAAGATTGTCACAAAATATATTAGAAAATGCGAGTAAAACAACGAGAAACGAATAGTGTTACAGATATTCTAAATAAATTAGTAGAGATACTCAAAGTACGAAGCTTTACTTAAATTTATCTTGTAAGCTATGTAGATACATATCTATTTATATGTATATAAAATCCATTTATTATTGTATGGTAGACGTCCCACTGCTAGACACGGGCCTAATTTCAATCGAGCCATAGTCCACCACGCTGACAAGGTGCGGGTTGGCGGAATTCACATGTCTTTCGAAAACTAGTTACGTTCTCTCAGACATATAGGTTCCCTCACGATGTTTTCCTTCCCCATAAGATAAGTGATAATCATGTTGGAAACGATTAGCTGATGAATATATAACAGAGGTACGAGAAATGGAATTTGAACCGGCTTCGGTCAGTTTCCCAAGCGAGAACGTTACCACTGAGCTACCACTGCCTCATTTATTATTACAGGAAAATATTTTTATGTATTAAAGTTACTCGAATGTAAGTAATACTGAAAAATTAAACATTGAAAGGAAATGGAACGGTAGTCTGCATATCAATAATATTATTCGAATTTCACGTCTGCAAAGAATCGAACGTTTTAACATTTACTGTACTGTATTTGGTATTTTTGAACCAATATGTTATTGCAAAGTTGAAATATCGAGTAAACTTTATTTTTTAATTATTTTACGTATTTTTTTAAGATTCTTAATCTTAATATATGTATGTGTATATATATCCTATGAATCTGTTTTTTTTTTCATATATACTAGATACTGTCTACGACATTGTCTGTGTTTCTTTTTCCTTAGTTTATTAACTTTTACACACATGAGTTATAACGATAGAACAGCAAGTTCAAGCTTTACATCTACTGTACCGATTGGAATGTAGCTCAAGGCTGATTCTGACCTACAATAACATTTGTTTATTACAACAAATCTATCTCACGGGAACAGTACATTTTTCCGGGATAAAAAGTAGCTTATTTGTTATTCTGATGTATGAGCTATATTATTGTAAAGTTTCATTAAAATCCATTCAGTAGTTTTTGTGTGAAAGAGTAACAAACATTCATACATCCATACATCTAGACATTCAAATATCCTCACAAACTTTCTCATTTATAATATTAGCAGTACTGAAAGATCTCTAATAAACTTTAAGAAAAGCTCCCACCCTAAAGAAATAATTGCTTTGAATTAATTTTGTAGTTCATATATACCTTTTTAGTTAAAAGAAAATTCATATTATTGTCTGAATAATACATAATAACATTATTGTATAATATATTAGCGACTCAACCTCATTTCGCTCAGGTTTGTCCCTAGGTGCGTTTTGATGCTTATATGGCGTATTATTTTTTTTCCTGATTTTTTCCGATGTTTTAATAATTTTCTGCTTTTCGGGGTAAAGACAAATCCAACAAATCAAAAACCATGAAAATCGGTCCAGCAGATCTCGAGTCATAAGTGTTATAATAAACCCGCTTCGCTTTATATATTATATTATATAAATTTAAAAAACTTGCAACATTCTAAAACGAATGCTTTAAAAATCTTCTATTTAAAAAATTATATCGCTGTATAGATTAAGTTTAAAAGCGTAAAAAATAGAGTTATTATTAACATACAACGCAATATAAGCGAACATATTTGACACAGGTATTTAACTGGGTAGTTTACTTTTTATTTAAAATTCTTATAACCTGTATAAAAACCGATCTTTCACTCATGTTTCCACCGCAGTCTTTGAATGGAACGTGCGGGATTTTGTTGAAAAAAAAAGCTACACTCTACCAGTATTTTGCGAGTTGCCTACAGCGAGTTCACTGGGGTCGCATACTTAACCGACTGACACTGTTTCGCTTAACTCAAATAATATATAGGTTATGTTTATGGAAAAATTACTTTTTCTAATGTATTTAAATAATTTCCACTTCTGACTTGTATTTAATTTTAATACGTATAATTCTGTTAAGTTATTTCTATTATCATATATTTAATATTAAATTACAAACTTTGCTTATTACGACGAACTTAAACGAAACTTTTGAAAGAAGACTAAGAAGCATCACACTCCTGAAATTTTGTCTGAACTCCACAGTCGACGTTTCACGACTAAATTATTACATTTTACTTGAGAAAGTTTTAAACAATAACATTAAACTATAATAATTTATAATGATATATAAGACTTGAGCTCTATCTAAGTGAAATAACGCTCAAAGATTTCGATATTTGTTCGCAAACATGTAGTTTTCATTTTCGAGACACTATTCCATTCCAACAGTCCCACAACACTTAGCAAACAAACTTGCGCTACTCGTGTATGTAAACATCGTTTTTGAGCCGGACTTAAATTGGATTTAGACCTTTTTAAATAGACTGCTAACGACCTGTGAATTTTATATTAAAGTAGATGTAAACAAAACTGATTTAATATATAACGTTTACTTGAAATACCTTATAACACACCTGCGAAAACTTCTCCTGGGCATCTAGTATGTCGATGAAGAGGGAGAGTTTATGGTCCATGATGGGGAAGCCGTTTCTTGGCTGCTGCAGCAGATGGCGTACAGCCTCCCTGACAGCTGCTGGTGTGCTGGGTGTGCCAGGGGTGCCCAGCGAGGGCGTGGGCCCCATGAGCCCAGAGAGCCCATGGAATGTTGCAGATAACTTAGGCGCATTTTGCACTCCAGGCAAAGACAGCCTACGCGACGTATTTGGCGGCACAGCGCCATAACCGTTCGTCATAATAGCTGGCCTTTGTAACTGATAATCACTTCTCGAGGACGGTAGATTATAATTCGCGCGCGGTAACGTGAGATTGGGCACCGGCCGCCTCGGTACCGGCTGTAGTATGGGCACCGACCACTCATCGTCCACGGAACCGATCGAATGGGGTCTCCTTGGGACTGGTGGGATCTGTCGTGGGGACACAACGCTTTGGGGTCTCCTCGGACGCCTGTCAGGCTGAATGGGAGCAGGTGGCGTGTACGGTGAAAACCCGCCGAAGTCGGTCGAGTTTAGGGACATAGGTTTGATCAGTTCCGGGGCCGGTGGCGGGGGGTCTTCCCAAGGGGGCCATGCGAGGGTTAAGGAGTCAGGTTTCCGGGGCGGCGCGGGCCTTGGCCTGCCCGCCCCCTCGGTCATAGCGGACGCCGGCAGGGTCACATGGCGCAGGGCGTACGTCGCGCGCGGCGTCCGCCGGCCGACTGCCGGCTGCCGTCGCGACGCCCCCCCGCGACGCCTGTTTTGGTTTAGTTTCGTAGCACGGGGTTACGTTGAGCGTTTGTTGCGATTTTAATTTGGGATACAGGAATTTTAATATTGAAAATGTTTTGTTTTACTCTATTACGTGAAGACAAAGAATCAATATACAAGAAATAAAGGAAGATCTTCACTAAGAGAAATAATATGAACTAAACTACAAAAACAAAATGCTCTAACCTAACTTTTTATACTTTTATAAACATAACACTAAATTTTCAACTTCATACATACATAAATTTTCTAAAAAATCTTAAAGAAAACGTAACAATGTCGTATATCGCTACGCTCGTTTTACAAAAATACAAGTAATATTTCTAACTATAATAAAGCCCCGAGGGCGTGTTTCAAACACTAATTAATTATAGCGCGATATTACCATAATATGATAATTCTATGAATCAAAACACGACTAACTATGCTTTTTTAACATACATTACTGTTGATAAATTAGATGTAATGTTTTCATTTTACGTTTTTCGTTTAAAAAACATATTATTAGAATAACAAAATATGTACTATATAATTATATTAGTAAAATTGTTTTTAACGTTTTGTATAGATTTCTCAGAGATGAGATATTTTCCAGCAGTAAAAAGTATCCCATATGTTGACCCGGATAACCAACTATTATCATACCAAATTTTATCAAAATTTGTTCAGTGGTTTTCTCATTATGCGCTCCCAGACATATAGACAGACAAAAATTCTTAAAACTATAAATTCGGCCTCTATATAGGTAATGATTATTTTCATAAGATTTTCCAAAAAATACTTAATGTAAAGATTCGTCTCAGTTGGAATTTTATTATATGTATAGACTTATTCATCAAAGCTCAGACAAAACCACTTGATCCTATTTTTTTTCTTAGTTTTAGGCATTGTTGTTATTAATTATAAATATTTGATAGATAGTTTGGAAGCTCATGTTACATAAAGCACATTGTAGATCCTTAAAATGTTAAGCATTTTATTGTATTTAGTTCTAATTTATATTTTTAGACAAAAATAAATGAATTAACAACACATGTGTCCATTAAATAAATCAAAACATAAAAATAATTTCTTTTAGGATTTTTTACGGGTTTATTTTAATTTTTGTTTTCTGACGTTTCGAATGCTTTACAGCAATCATGGTCACGGAAGAGACTAAGGCTTTAGACGTCTCAAAAGTCAACATAATTTAGTTGTTACAGATAATACCTATCCACAAAACAATATCTCTCACAAATACTATTACAATAATAGGTATTCTTTACCCTTTAAGAACAGCAATCATAGTATTGATAAAGTACACGAGCAAAATTGGGGTATAACACTAGTTAAATACCTTTTTCTCAATGAATTAAATTGGCCTTATTAATTTCACGAAGGAGTAAATTAAGTCCAATTACGTAGCGCCCTATGTCCTCTATTGTAATAATGACACTAACCTATCTATATAAATAAAAATGAATGTTTTTTTGTATGTTTGTCCTCTATGAGTATCTAAAACATTCATCCGATTGTGATGGAACTTTGGTTAATAGTTCTGCGTACGTCTGCGAAGGTTACTGGCCAAAAAATAAATTCCTTCTAGGTTTGTCCTCTGCGCTAGTAAATAGTAAATACGTGAAAGTTTGTGAGTTAGTTATCATTTATAACTTCACTCTGTAAAATGTAAAGTCGAAATAGAGAAAGTTAATGTATTATTGTTATCGCTGTATCTGTAGCACATGAGCGAAACCGTGAATAAACACTAGTATATGTTTATTACTGTATAACGCACGTCAAAGATATTATTTTAAAGTTACATAAAAAAGACCGTATTTCCAATAAATTTGTGGTAATACGTACATTTATATTACTTTTTTTAAAACAAGTTACTGAGAAAAAATATGAAGAATATATATATTTTATCTTAAAAAAGACTCGTTCCTTGTAAATTTTACTCATAAACAAGTAACAAGAAAATATTTAACTATACACAGAAATACATATAGAAAAGATTGACTGTTTGTCTTGTTGTTATTTAGTTAGGTCTATATTAATACTTCCGTGTAACACTAAGTTTGATGAAATTGAACTAACGCTGCTGAAAACTTTATAGACTCTGACTTAGTCAGAGGTGATTTAGTATGAGTACTAAGCCATCACTCTTACTAAGCACATTGACGCGTAAATTGATACATTGTAATCCTAATTAATTAGATAGACGATTAACTTAATATAATAATTAAGTTAATAAGGCAGTTAGCATACTAAATACTGCAGTTGGCTACAACTAAGTGCTATACTGTTTGTCATAGGATATATGTATAAATAAAATTAATTTCATACTCTATTTTAAAGTCTAGTCTAGATAATACTGAAAATACTAATTTGTATCTATTTCTCTACAATAATTACCATAAAACTCGATAGGTACACGCCTTGCCATAGACCACTAAATTTAGATCTGAGTACAGCGATATCTAGCAAGTCCTATATATATAAGTAATAGAAAAATCATCAAAATCGGTCAAGCTGGATAGGAGGACAAGAATTACGAACAGACACACACACCGGAATTTCATATATATAAATATCTTTATTATACTCCAAAAAGAAAAGAATATTACATAAACTATACAGAAGGCTTATCGCTAAAATAGTTATTTCTTCCACGAAAACATTAGTTGTAAAAAATAACAAACTGTAAAAGAAAAGGGGTATGCATAATGAACAGAGTTATGTTAGTAAAATAATACTAATACATTTAGTTTGCCCGCGGCTCTGCCTGCGTCATCGACCATAGATAGCATATTTTTTATAGAAACTTCTAATTCTTATTTACCCCACTAGTGGATCAATTACAAAAAATCCTTTCTTAGGAGGCACCTATTACCTATAAGGTAGATACTTAAATATATTAATATATAGTAAATTTCAAGTTCGTAGCTCTTATAATAATCGGTGAAAATGAGATTTCTTTATTACAACTAAGTCTCATAATAGAGATTATGCGTGTGATTTAAATAAAGGTGAAATATTTTTTTATAATCTCTATTGCTTTTGAATGAAACCTACACTAATATTTCTAAATGTTAGTTATTTTTGATTAAGAAAATAATTATTAAAAAGTGCAAATATGGTGAGAAATTCAAAGTAACTGAAACGCAACGCCATTGGTCATACCGAATATGACGTCTAAATATATTAACAGAGGGATTAGTGATTTTGTCGCTACAAATTTTCATTTTTCTACGCGCGCGAAATGGAGGGCGTTTAAAGTATCCGCATCAATATGATTATTTCTAAAATATCTTTTTAATACTAAATTTAAGTTTTTTTGGAGCTGGATATTTTTTTTTTTTCAATTATTAATGATGTATTAAAAAAACACGCATATTCTGTATTGTATCACCTAGTAAATAACTTAGAACCTGTCAGTATAGTTGAAAGGAATTTACCGGAAATATTGAATTTAATTAACAGAATATGTACAGTGAAATTTTGTAAATTCTGCATGATGTATTTTGGTATGCGAATATAAATCAAAGCTTATTGTTTGGGGATTAAATTCACGAGATTTTACATGTAATCTATTCTAATATTATAAAGAGGAAAAAATTGTTTTTTTGTTTGTTTGTTTGTATCGAATAGTCGAAACTACAGAACTGATTTAGATAAAATTTGGTAAGAAGATAGTTTGAGACACTGGAAAGGACAAAGGATAGTTTTTATCCCGGAAATCATCCCTTAAAGGGGTGAAAATGAGGTTGAAATGAGGGTGAGTCGTTAGTCATAAATAAAGTAAAGCAGAGGTTAGTAAAATTCTAAAAAGGGTTAGAATATATATATTTCTTATATAAAAAACTAGCATTTGCTTGCATCTACATACATATGTTTGAGTAGCTCATCCATGTATGTATGTACATATGTATAAAGGCTCCGCTTCTAACGGTTATAGTATGGTGTTTGATAACGAATAATCCCCCACAAAAAATACATTTCACTTTAATGCAAACATATTTTTTCTAATCTGAGTGGAAACTACCAGAGATCAATTGATTTAAAAAAAAAAAACAAAAAAATCTATACATAGTATAAAACAAAGTCACTGTCTGCGTCTGTCTGTTTCTCCGTTTCCTACTCTTAACCAAGCAACGGATTTTGATACGGTCTTCACTAGTAGAAATGGCTATGAACGAGGAAGGTTTGTGTCCATAATTTATAAATATGTTGCACAAAATGACTGAGCCTAGACAACAATATACTAGAATCTTGTAGGTGAAAGACCTATAGAAAAATCCACGATGGCATACATCTACCTCGTAAGGTACACTCACAATAACTATTTTTATCTACATATATAAAACGTATCTAGCAAGCGAAGCGAGGGTAAGTCGCTAGTATTAGAATATATTGTAAGACATATTTTATAATTATGTTAATGTGTTTTAGAGATATTAATAATTAACAAAAGCTCTTCTTTCTAAAATATAAACATATATTAACTAATTTGATTAAGAGAGAAAAGCTAAAACAATTTTCGTGCATGGAATTGACTTAATATGATTTTTTTCATCACACAACTTTAATGAAAGTTTTAGTTTGCTTTTATTAAAGTTTAAATTTTAACATCTTTGCAAAAGCACTTGATATTGCTGTATAAGCGATCATTTAGAGAGTCTTATTAAGTTTAAAAAGCAATATAAAATATTTTTGATATTAATGGGCTCGAAATTGTTATTATATTATTTTCATAGTGAGAATGTATATTTTTATGAATATTATAAATAAGAAAATGCTTAATATTTTCTTCATAATTCAATTATACATTATTGTATAATTTTGTGAGTAGGCACTGTCTGTAACAATTATATAACGATCTTTCAGACCTCTAAAACCTTAGACTTTCCCGTGACCATGATTGCTGTAAAGCATTCGAAACCGCGTCGGAAACCAAAAATCAAAATAAATCCGGGAAATAATTTGAAAAGAGTTTGAGTTAACAAACTTAGTAAATCACTAGTTCATACTAGAAAATTAATATTAATTTGCGCAGGATTCAAATTAGTGGCCACCATCGTAGAAACATTTTTAACCTTCAATACAACCGAGGCATAACGAATATAGATTATTATTGAAATTAACGTTAAAAGTAAGGGGAATACGAGTCAAGAGAAGAGTTTGAAGGACTTTCAAAGGACGAGTACAATGTACTTAAGGACGGTCAGATCAAAGGTCTGAGGATTACTCAATGACCGTATATGGAGTGAAACAATTAAGAAACTCTTGACACTAACCTCTCTGACGATAATGCTATATATATATATATATATATATATATATATATATATATATATATATATATATATATATATATATATATATCTAACAAAATGTTATCAAAATAAGTTTAATTAACTAATCAATTAATAATTTAACCCCGTGTTTGTAATTAGTAGTTAAAATTAAACCTTTGAAGTAGCAAAAGTTATAATAAGAACTATTTTTATTCAAGTACTAACAGTTTCCTTAATCCATATTGTAAAGTGGTGGCAACGAACCCTAAAATCCTTAATGGGTTTGGAGTGCGGTTATTTTCGTGGCCTAAAAGCCACATAAGTATCTCATCTAAACGTCCTTTGTAATATTCAATAACAATAATTTTGTGAATTACGAACAAAATTATATATTTAGTCAAATATGATCAAGAAGTCGAAATCTGTTATAGTTTTATTAAAAACCCGTTTTAATAAATCGCTTCGCTCGGGTTTATTCCTAGGTACGTTTTAACGTTAGTATGGAATACGTAGACAATGTTTAGTATATTATACTTGTGGAAATGAGATAATCTCTCGTAAAAAGGTAGTCTATAACTCTCCAGCTCTGCAACTATCTCCACACAAAAAAATCAAGCCAATCCGTCACTCTGTTTCGACGTGAAAGAAGAACAAACAAACCAACACCTACTTTCACATGTATAACATTAGTATGAATTTATTAATATAAAACATTTCTTTATTATTTATTGTAAGGCAAATTCTGTATTACTCATAATTTGACGGTTATGAAAACTTAATTATGAAGCTGTTATTACGAGTGTAGCTTCCTAAGGTACACTCGCAATAACAAAGGGAATGGGATATGCTACAACAGAAAGGCTTTTTAAAATCTATAATTTTTTAGCACATTGTTTCGACGTATATCATAAGGCATAGCCAGCGTTAGCCATGTAAATTTCTAAGGACGACTCGACAGAATCGAAAATTATGATGTTTTCCTGAGGCAATAATAGATAGTAATAGGTATCCTAAATGTTGAGCGAGTACTAAGTTATCACTATACGAAATTTAGTTAAAATCATTTCATACTTTTAGCGTGAAACCCGCACACATAAACAGACAAACAAACAATTTAATAACTATTGTTTTGAGGTCTATATTCTGTACATATTATTTTTTTTAAAATATTTCATGTACAGATTTCGTTAAGTTACTATTTTATTATATACCAGACATAATAAAGATAACTATATAAGGTAGTAACCGGAGTAAATCTTGTCTGTCTATTACATGTGTGGATAAATCATACTCCGATGTAATTAAAAAATCGCTAGACTTCATACACTCAGAAATAAATCAAAATAAGCTTCAACACACATGGGACACGTTTTAGCCTGTATTGGATAGTAAGAGTGACTTTGCTGTTAATAATTGATTTTAACCGACTTAAAAAAAGGACTTATTAGGGCTTCTAAACAAATATACACAATTTTATAGGTGTATGTATGCATGTTTGTCCACGCATATCTCCGACATTTCTAATAGAATCGTGATCATTATTTTTTAATCGCTTACATTTAATTTTCGAAGTGTAAAAATAAAAAACTTATACATTTGAAATTTAAAATGCGTTCTCGTTTGTATTTATTTCATCTACACATATAATAAAATTCTAACTGAGTCAAGTCTGTACATTAAATATTTTTTGGAAAATCTTATTGAAATAGACATTATTATCGATACAGAGGCCGAATCTACAGTTTTTAGAATTTTTGTCGGTCTGTCTGTCTGTTACCGCATCACGGAAAAACTTTATCGTTTCAATACAATTGTTTCATATTTTTATTACTTAACGATTGCAGAATGACTTCTTGCCCAAGCCTCCTGACTACATTATGTCAATGTACGTTATTAAAAAAATAAACAAAAACAACTTTATAAGCCAATTCTATTTCAAAGGCATCTAATACGTAAAATATTTAGAAAAAACCTTTCTCACTTACAATAAATCCCGAGCTTTATTAAACAGCGGAGAAACGTATCCTATTATCTTGGAAAAGAAAGCTCAGTAGATTTTTTTTTTAATCTCCATCATAAACAGAAATAAGGGTCAAAGGAAAACGAAAGCCATGGCTAAGGAATCCCTTAATAAGATATTAGAAATGGGAAGCCTATGTTCATGGGAAACTATAAATCAATTTAGTAGATTGTTAAAGGGCTGTTCGGGGCAGTGGGCTTGGTTTGCGTGAAATGATGTTTGGTTAAATCTATATATTTTAGTTAGCTTTTATATAAGCTGATTAGAACTGCCTCAGTGGTCTACTACGGCTGTAGTAGTAGTAGATGCTGAGGTCGTGGGTTCGAGTTCCGGGTCGCTAGGTTCGATTACTAAAATTTTCTGTTAAGATATTTTCAGTAGCAACCCCGGAGTTGGGAAGTTGGCGGTGTTTCACCTCCGTGCCTTGGAGAGCACGTAAAGCCGTTGCCGATCGTCCCATCGGACTTTGAGAGTAAAAGGTGTAGAGAGTGCACTTGTGCCTGCGCGTACACTAATTGTCCGCCGTGACTGAAATTGGTCAAGAGGACATTATTATTATATAAACTGGTTAAATATAACTAAAGCATTAACTATTAAGTTTATTAGGATATAGAGACGAAGTTCATCTCATACATTAGTCTTGCCTTTGATCATGTTTGCTTTAAAGCATTCGAACGTCAGGGACAAATAATCAAAAACAAAACCGCGATAAAATCCTAAAGGGTAGTTATATTTATAGTAAGGTAGTATACGATAAACTCCAAAACTAATCCAAAAGTGTTCTCAACTAAAGTTGTTATCTGTACAATAACAAAAAGCATCATTTAGAGCTTTAACTCTAAGCTTAATACAAGTTCGATATCAAGTACGTCACTAAGGTAATTCTGTGCGACGGCGCTCGTGCAGAAACGTTTCGAATGAGAAATAATATCGAATATCCACCGCTAACAGTTTCTATTATCCACACTACAGAAATCTTATAGTGGAGTCATAATTTCTGAAAGTTTACTCTCGTTTAGTTGAAGAAGACAACATATAAATATTGTATACTAGTGTTTATACCCATCTTTACTTGCATTATACGTGATATTTCAGGATAAAAGCCGTTAGAGAGTAACAGTGTAATAAACATACGTACGTACATACATATATAGCTTACTCATAAACTTACGTAATTGTAATATTAGTATAATTTTTATGTATACATGTACATATTCTGCATAGGTAAAGCTTATTTAGTAGATATAGATTTATAATTTGCATAAGAATTGTAAGTTCTAACTGTATCTTAAATCAGTGATAAATGTATAGAAAAAGTCACTAAAACTCTATATTTGGCAGAATTAAATAGGGTAAGCTGTATAAATCCAAAAAAACTTTTGAAATGATAATATCGAAATACCATAATTTCACTAAAATGTTAATATACTGTACAAATACCGCACTAAATTAACTATTTTTCTCACATCTTAAGGTTTTCTGGACGAAATCTCTTAAAGAGATTATCTTTTGTCCTCATCTTTTTCCTTTATTTAGTAAAATATTTTTTATGGTACACTAGCGGCTCAACCCCGCTTCTTTCGGGTTTGTCCCAAGTACGTTTTAAATAGATATCAATAGTTATTAGCAAGCGATAACATATACATTTTAAATTTTTTTTTCGTGAATTTTTTCTGATGTTTTAATAGTTATTTTGCTATTCGGGGCGGAGACAAATCCAGCAAATCAAAGATCATAGAAATCGGTCCAGCCGTTCTTGAGTTATAAATGGCGTCACTAACTCTTTATTCTATAAGCTATTCTATAAAAAAAATCTATAAAAAATGTATACATATATATAAAACTGAAGAGTTTGCTTATTGTTAGTTAAAACCTGCAATTTATGGTACTACAATTTTGATATAAAAAATTCTTCTTAATATTTAATATTACGCTAGCACACGAGATCTACAACCAAAGCTGCAGGCAAAAGCTAATATATGATAATCTTCAATACTATAAAAAACCTATAAAAGTCCAAATTTTTCTCAGTAAAAAAGTCTAATAATATAACAGAGTTTTGTTGAAACATGAAACAATATCTACAATGCGCTACTGCTACTAATGGCCCAGTTATCCACAGTACAAGAAACCCTTCTCATAAACAGTCATAATTTCCAAACGCTTTCCTTTTTGAGATACGAAATGGATGCCAATGTTGTCCGAAGAAAAAAGTTATTCTCAATTATATTTTTTTGGGAAAACATACACAAACATAGGTTTGGATAAAAATTATCGCGAAGTTATTATTATTGTAAAGGATATAGCATTTTCCCTCAGACTAAAGAATTACATCGATAGACGGAGCCCGCTAAACCAATGCCAAAGACAAAAATAGTAGCGTAATTTTGCTGTTTATGCTACTACTCTCGATTTTGCTATACAGATATCGAGAGTTAGCTTGCGTTAAATAATTAGGGAAATTTTATAAAGATACTAATCTTTAATTTAAAACTAGTTGCTCACCCTCGTTTCGCTCAGGTTCGTCATTAGGTTACTTTCCCATACAAATTTTCATCTCCATTTTCTCCGCCTTAAGGAATGATTTACGGGATAAAAACTATCCTATGTCCATTCCAGGGCCACAAACTATCTTCTTAGCAAATTTCATCTAAATCGGTTCAATAGTTTCGGAGCTTATTTGGTACAAACAAACAAAAAAATCTTTCCTCTTTATAATATTAGTATAGTTAAGAAGAAAATATGAATCATTGTGAATAATAAAAATAATCTATACTCTTTTGTATTTTTTAAGCATTAGTTCTCTTCCCCTTGAAAGAGAAATAACATAATATCTTATATATTTAAACGAGCAATTCTTGTATATTTATATCTTTATTTATTTATTTCTTTATTTATTTCTACCAGCGATCTCGGAAACAGCTCTAACGATTTCGCTGAAATTTGGTATGTGGGTGCTTTCGGGAGCGAATAATCGATCTAGATTAGTATCATGTCTGGGAAAACGCGTGTTTTCGAGTTTTCATGCAGTTTTCTTTTTGCATTATTCCACGCAGAATATGGTCGATAATTTCTTACACTCGGTTGTAAGCATCGTGGTCAAGCGGTCAATGCGTAAGTGAGACAACACATATGTCCGGGATCGAATCCCAGTTGGATTATAAAGTTTTTTTACTTTTGTTTTTGTATTTATTCAAGTTTTTATCGTTTTTTTATCTAAAAAATACGATATAACAAAAAAGAACTCCGAGCGAAGCTCGGTCGCCCAGGTACTTATATAAGTAATATTAGTAATGAATATGTACATACATAATTATGCATATTTTCCGGTAATTGTTAATATGGATCGACGTTAGCTCGCAATTCTAAAACTAGAACATACTTACATACTGAGTATTTAGAATAAATAGCTGTATCATGAATATACATGAAATATCCACAGTTGCATTAAATGTTGTGTAAATACTTAACAAACAAACAGGAATATTACGATTTGTAAAATTTACTCAATCGCGTAATGGCTGAATGCATTGAAATGTTGCAAGAAAATTATATCCTAAATTAACAAATGGGCATAGAAATTAAATAATTTCTAATGTTGTTAAGTTGGCAACACTGTTTAAATAAGTATCTGAAGTTTTTTTTTCTCAAGAGATTGAAATTTTACATATGCTCCATACAAAATGTATGAAATTACTGTCGCTCATAATAAAATTATAGATTATTCAAATAATGTTATGACTAAACATTTTCAGTACGCTTTATGTTATTATAATGCATTTACATTTGTAAATGCATACTTAGGTTAATTCAATAATCAATATGTTATTGTTAGAAACTATAACAACTTTTATTATGTATAAAACTTAAATCGGTCAGACCGGGAATCAAAGTCGTGATGGATAATAAAAATAACGGTTTTACGTTTTCTTCGAAACACGGGGGTGAAACACCGCCAACTTCTCAACTCCAGGCTGTTACTGGGACTTTCGCGACAGAAAGACTTAATAACAAAACTTGGCCGGACCAGGGATTCGAACCTAGAACCTCCGGATGTACTGTAAATGCTAGCCATTACATCACTGAGGCAGTTAAAAAATCATATTATAAACTAGCAGAACTCGCGGCTTCGCTCGCGATCAAACTACGAAAAATACGAAATTTCATGCAAATATGTCCTAGGAGTAAAATGTTTCTTACAAACTTTTATCTCCTATTTCATCCTTTTCGGGATTGAATTTTAAAAAATCCTTCCTTAGTGGATGCCTTCGTCATATGAGGAATAATTGTACAAAATTTCAATTGCTAGCCTTAAGGGTTTAGCCTGTGCGTTGATACATAAGTCCATCACTTTTGCCTTTTATTTATATATATATATATATATATATATATATATATATATATATATATATAGATTTAAAAGATTCAACGCAATGTACTTGAGAAAAATCGCAATGAAGCTACTATAATTCTATTCTATATAAATCATGTAAAGCCACAGAGGCAAACTAGTAGAATAATAATTTTAATCCAATATAGCACTACGTTTCATCCCGGATAGATTAGATTCAAAGATGGTCCTCGTTAGGTTAGAAAAAGATAGGAATGTATTATGCAAATAAGGACATTGGTAGATGCCTGGATCGTGTTTTAGAAGTCCTATCGTCTCTATATTGAACACTAGCGACTCACCGTCGCTTCGCTCGGGTTCATCCCTAGGTACGTTTTAACGGTTAGTATGGAATAGATAGACTATATATTATATGATATATAGCCTCCCTAAATAAATGGGCTATCTAATACAAAAAATTTTTTTTAGGTTTTTTGATGTTAGAACTGGATTTGGAAGAGCTATAAAAATTTCAGTTTATTCTGCAAAATGCAGTATATCACGACCTACGTAGTATGGAAAACAATGTTATAGTTGATAAATTAAAAAATTCGAAGCATCGCGATTCAAAATAATCAAAAATAGTAATAGGTTATCGAATTTAAATCATTTACAAGGCTTACACAAGTTGAATTCTACTATCGATGTCGCTAATAGAGAACTAAAAAATATGCTTATCAGAATAGCTTAATCTAACCATGTGACACATTTCAAGTGATATAAGTTTTATTTCGAAAGATTCACGCATTTAAAATCAAATCTGCCAAAACATCTCTATAATTAAAAAAATATACTAAATAATATATAGTTCTATATAAAGTGTCCATCAAAAATTACAATCGATATACATAGGTATCAAAACAAACAAACCGAAGTGATAGAAAGATAAGTGGGGAATAACCGACAATCCGCCATTTTGTGAACACTTACTACAAGGAAACTCCATCGAAGTTGTAATAAAATAAACAGCTCATAGCTACGGTTTCCTAATGTTTTCCTTTTCCGATACTCGAAAGGAAATAGATTTTTAACGCATGATTTCATGCAATATTGTAACTAAACGCTATCAATGTACACGTGAATACATTCTTATTATATACTTATTATATACTAGCGACTTACCCTTGCTTCGCTCGGGTCCCTAAGTACCTAACCATACACTATGTGTTTTCCAAGGTATAATCTACTTTTGTTGTAAGTTTCATCCAAATTCCTTCAGTCGTTTTAGCGTGAAGGACTAACAAACACGTACACGTATGTACATACAAACTTTCACATTTCTAATAGTTATCCAATTAGTATATTCATTCCTAAAAAGCTGGAATAAAATAATTTTGAATTTGAAAAATAATTATCAAGGAAATCAGAGATATTTTTTTTTTCAAAATTGAGATATTTTATTAATACACTATAAGTATATTAAGTAAGATACAGGCACTGTTCTTTTAATTATGTTAGTTTTATTTGACTATGAGTTTTTATTTCTCAAAATTTTGATTTTTTAGACTCGAATTTAGACCTTTTTAACTGTAACTGTATAATTTTATAAGATTAACGAAATTATTTTATAAAAACTTTATTCTTAGATATAAACATAAATAATTTCGTTATCAATAATTTAATAATCGGACTAGTATTATAAATGTTAAAATTTATATGTGTGTATGTATGTTCGTTGCTTTTTTTCGCTGAAATTGCTGGACAGCTTTGGATAAAATTTAGTACACAGATAGACTATAATTGGGAGTAGCATTATTAGGCATCTAGGGATAAATTCGAGCGTAGTGAGTTAAGTTGCTAATACAAACAAAATACAGGGTTATTGGTAATTCGACGTATTCCCGTTAGGAGCTGATAAGGGTGACTATTTTCGATAATTTTAACCCCTATATGAATTATGCAAAAGTGAACCATTTTCAAGTTATCATGTTTTATAGCTTTTTTTAAATTAGTCAAAAATGCAACATCAAAAATTTATTTAAAAAAAGTATCAATTTAAATCTCATTTTCTCTTCTGATTTATAAAAACGATTAAACACCTGTTATTTATCAATATTAAAATAACAATTATCGGTCCAAATTAAAAAATGCGAGACGAAAAACGATATTATTTCAATATTTTTTTGGGATTTTTTTCTACTAAAATGCCTTAAAAACAAAAAAAAAGTTGGCTTGCTAAAGATTATTTTAAAAACATAACCAATTGAATACGTCGAATTACTAATAACCCTGTATAATTTCGATCATTTTAATAAGAATTAAAATAATACAATCACCCTGTAAATGTAATTTATTTAATTATTCCTTCTCTCCGATATAAAGATGCAGCAAATGTATTTTTTAAACGCAGCAGCCTTAGTGTTTCAGCTAATGACTTTTTAATGGACGGTAGGTACTTGTTATTTTGCAGATAAATTGTTTTTCACAAAGCGAATATCTTTATTGCGAAATGGCAGACAGTGACAACGATCGAAAATGTACTAAAAATTCTTTGAATATCTTAGTTTAGTAGCTTTAGTAATGCTAATGGTTACGATTATTAGGTTTTTTTTAAGTATAAAAAAAACATATAAGCAAAGTCGTCACTTGAAAATTCAAAAAATTCAAACTATTGGTGAAGCAATGATTTTTTTTCAGGTTTTCGTTGTCTGTAATAAATTTTTATTACGGCATTCCCGTGAAATTTAGTTTATTGCAAAAAGACACTTAGGATTTCTGTTCAAGGCACTAACTAGCAAATAAAAAATATACATTATGTATATAATATATATATATATATATATTTCAAATTAATATTTTATGTAATAAGAGTTACACAGTATTTCGTTATTTTTATAGAGATTTTATAGGTAAAGGCGCTTTACGCTGATCAAGAAGCAAGGCTGAAATTGTTTTTAAACGACTTCAGAGTGAGTCAAATCGTTGTACATTTGCAAGTCTTTTCGGGAATGGATTTAAAGGAATTTTGTAGATACTTAAATGTTATGAACCCGAGTATCTTTACATATTGAAAAATTTTAAATAAAAAGGCAAAGAACTTAAAAAATAACTTTGTATTATAGTTTATATTTCAACGCCAATGGAAAGATGGCCGTTTGTGAGATAAATAAATTAATAAGTATGATAGGACATTAACACACAACACTATCTAGTTATATTGTCGAGGCTTGTGTTATGGATACCAGATAGTTGATACACTACACATATATAACTTTAAATACATACATATTATAAATATAAAGAAACACCCATGACTGGAGTACAAACATTCGTGCTCATCACTCAAATGAATGTCCCCAGCGGGAGTCGAATCCGCAACCGCTGGCACAGCATGTAGGATCACTACATACTGAGGTGTCGTCAAAAGATGGACGCTCGATACAAATATGGTGGACATCAAAGAAAGCGACAACAAAAACAAAATCCTGCGGAATTATTCCATTATTACAAATATCTTATATAAAATTTGCCATTTACAGTATTAAATTTAGATTTATAATTTAAGCGATGATGAAAAATTATAATAAACCATGACATTTTCTCAGATTTACGCGAATATTTGACATTTTAAATAAAACTATCTTTTTGGATTTTTTCCCGGATTTATTTTGATTTTCAGTTCTCCGCGATTCCGAATGCTTTCAGCAATCATGGTAACGAGAGAATATCTTAAAAATAAATGCGCGAAAAAATTCTAAAAGATAGTTAATTTCTTTAAAACAAACCATGATTTGCATCTAAAGAGGTATTTGGCATATTAAGATGACTAGATGTTTTCTAATATTAGGTTTATGTAAGTGAAGTCACGGTCAATAACTAGTTCGATAATCATTTGCTACGATGCTGTAACGCAGGTGTTGAGAAATATTCAACAAACACCAATCGATAAAGTTTATATGCGCATAATGCATGAAACGTTTGACAAGTCACACATCACGTGTGAAGGATGCCTTATGTAGATTAGATATTTTCTATATATAATATTATGATTTGGAAATATTTAGGCTGGTATTAATTTAATCTGTGCCAAATAGTTGAGTTGATATAAAACTTAATATTTTTATTAATTTATTGTAAGTACGTTTGTACTTAATAAAATTTAAATAAATAAATGAACGCACGTAAATATATACTTTATATATGTATAATCTAATTATTGTACTTACCCAGTCCACTGTCATTTCATAAGTTTAGCAGGCACTTACCTGAAAAAAAATAAAAATAAAATATTATAATATACTAAATAAATTAAATTATATACATAGTTTCACACTATGGCTGGACGGATTTAGATGAAATTTTGTACCCAGTTAGAGCATGATCTAGAGTAGTATATAGGCTAGCACCTAAGGATATATCAGAGCGAAGTATGGGTAAGTCAGTAGTAAGAAATAAAATAGTAAAGTAATTCTATACATGAGATAGTTCAAAAGCAGTTAAAGCAAACCAACGATTAATGAATCCACGTTATGTTACACAAGGGCAGTTCGTGTAGAGCATGATTAAGAGTTAAATGTAGTTTTAAATGAAACGGTAAAGTTAAATCCTTGGCGACTGACCTCTGAAATGGTTTATTAGTTAACAAAGTTGCTTATAAAACTGATTAGCTACGAAAGTTATTTGAAATTTCCTTTTTTTTTCTTGTTTTCTCCAAAACATATATAAGTAAACTATAAGTAAGTTTTTTGTTCTATTTCGTGGCAGAAAATCCCAGTAAAATTTTGACCTAACTTGACTCTGGCACCCAGGACCTATCAATCTGCAGCCATAAATGGTCACAATTAGATCAATCAAGCAACTAGAAAACATTAGTAGTAATATCCAAATGACCTCTGTTAGGTTACATGACCTATGTTACTAAAAATAGCATAACATTAACTCCCTATTCACTCTCCTAATTCGCTAAGATAGTTATATTGTAACTAGAAAGAGATCAGATGTGAAACATCTATTGGCGCGTCTTGAGTAGAACTGACTCGTGGTGTGATGGCTTACAATGGCGTGACGCTTGTCATGCTATAATGCCCCTTCTACGCCACCGCTCTCGACTCCCTTGTGTATGCGCGCGCGTATACTATACAGCTCCATTATAAAACAGTCTATTTAATATAATTACTTATTTCCTATTCTATTTATGAATATATATGTATATTCCGTAGTTATTATTATAATTAAAATAATATGAAAAACAAATTGATTTTATTAATGAAACTCGTTTTTTTTTTGTACTCCATATTTCGTTATAGGTTTTTATTATGAATTCTAATATTAACATAGATGTTTCACATCTGCTGGGCATCCCGTGACGGACAACTTTTTTTTATAACTGAAACGCCCCATAAGCAATATTAAACCTCGTTATCAACTCCTGTACCTCGTAATCTACAATCGCACGTACATACTAGACTATGCAATAATGTTTTCTCCAATTTATATGCAACCAAAGGTAAGTAACTTCTTGCAACTAACATCCCACGGGACTTAACATCTCAGATTAATTATCTCACTCAATTTATTCCGAGTTAACTAGTAGCTTATGACTTTATGGCTCCACGTTTGTTTAAGGAAGGACAAACAGACAAACACACGAAGTAACAAAACAAAATATACCTACCTATATTCTCTTTTATCTACATATATAGATAAATAAAATTGAAGTGTCTGTTTGTAAATTCAAAATAACAGCTTTATACATGCATATGAAATTATATTCCGTACATAAAAGAAAAACACAACTTTTAAAATTTTTGTCTGTCTGCCTGTTTATTGCGGCTAACCTCTGAAACAGCTGGATTTATTTAAACGGGACTTTCACTGGCAGATAGCTGATATTATAAGGAGTAAGTAACTTAGATAACTTTTATTTTAGAAAAAGATTTAGGGTTCTGTTAAAAAAAAATTAAAACGTATCTAGGGACGCACACGAGCGAAAAGAGGGTAAGTCGCTAGTATTAACTAAAAATTGTAGATCCCTCTATACTCTGAAGAATAATAAAATAAAACTATTTAGAAAAGCTCAACTCGCTACGGAGCTTTCTTCGAAAGCACTGCATAAATCATATTTTAATATTTCACTTATATTAAAAACTGTTGAAAATAAAGTTGTGATTTCGCAAACTTACTGCAAGTTTCCATTTAGAGATGTCGACTTTTACATTGCTACTGTCTCTTAGAATGGTGACCAGGCTAAGAATATTATGGGTTCCACCAATAGTATAGGTAAATTCCACCATAATCATTAATGAAAAGAGGAAAACATATATAAATAGAAATTACCTAACTATATAAAAAATATTATTATATTACTTTTATAAATTATTTTTTTTTATATATAATTAACTAGTAGCTTACCCTCGCTTCACTCGGGTTCGCTTCTAGGAAAACAAAAACAAACCTATCCTACGAAAACCATAAATTTTCCGGGATAAAAAATAGCCTATTCAGTTCTAATTTTATCTAAGTTCTAATTCCTAATTTTATCCAGATCGGTTCAGCGGTTCTGACGTGAGTTACAAACATTTATACTCACAAACTTTCACATTTATAATATTTATACAGATATAGTCGATAGCTTCTGAGCTAAAAAAGAGAAAACCTGTTGAAAGAAAAAAAAAAGGTATTGAAATTTTTTGTCTTTGCCTATTTACTTATACGAGTACATTATAGTTAGATGTAAAAGTACATAAAATTTATATTACAGTTAAAGTTAGATACCAATAATTATAAAACTGTACTCGCTTTTTGGTAGACACTTGCTGTACAGTCATTATATATTTATATTACAAAATATCAAGTTGATAGAGTTTAATTGAAAAATTTACTATAAAATATATTAGTTACTAACGGCTCACCCTCGCTTCGCTCGGGTACGCTTCTAGAAAAAAATACAAATCTATCCCACGGGAACCCTACATTTTCCGGGATAAAAAGTAGCCTATGTGCTATTCCGGACTATAATCTGTCTCTGTACCAAATTTCATCCAGATCCGTTCAGCCGTTCTTTCACATTTCATCAGCACAAACTTTCATATTTATGATATTCATTATATCGATGTATAAAATAAATAATGATAAATTAAACACTGACTGATCTGGGATAATTAAGTCAATAATAAATAGAAATTTAAGAACTATAGAAATCTTATTTTATTAATAATACTTTTTTAATTTTAGAAATAAATATTAATTATTTACTATAAAAATATAAATAAAAGTTAAAAAAGCTGAAGAGTAGAGAGCTGTCGAGTTCGGCGCGTGGGAGAGCTGTGTGCGGCGATGTACATAGATCACACATGGCTGTAACTATAGCAAAAAGTGTCAGAAAAAAGTCTTATTACACGTTTTTTGGTCACGCTTAGAGCGTGTAACGCGTGATAAGGAACTTTGTTGCAATAAAAAAAAAATCATGAGCTATAACAGTTCTATATCAATATAAAATTATTAAAACAAACAAGAATCACGGGTTTCAAGTCGTCGTCTCATACTCATTTGTCCAAACAAACAATTTACCGAAGGAGTTTTTAATAAAGTATTAGTGACTTTTAAATGTCAATTTTATTGGTATTTAGTTCACATTTTATTTTAATAAAGCTGAAAAGATGTGTTTTATCTATATATGTATATAAATCTTAGATATATAACACTTTGTTTTTAAAATAGAAGAAAAAACTCTACTATATAGTACAATAAGTATTGGTCGTTTGAAAAAAATATAAGCATTAACGCGACGCATCAGCAACTATTTATATAATTTCTAGTTATTTTAGGCCTACATATGAAATTACCACCCTTACTCGCAAACAATTTCACGGCTGTCAGAGTCTTTGTGTACGTCATTCCCATGATAAAAATATAGTATATTAAATCTTATAATAAAAAATGGTATTCTTCCTGCGTAGGTACATTTGGATTCAATTATGGGTTTAGGTTAAATAATATTGTAATCTACAAGCAACGGGCTTAACTTGCTTTTCAATATCTATCTATCAGTCACAATTTCCAACCTAATGGGGCGTAAAGAGTTTATTTTGTAACACTTAAAATAAATTAAAAAGGGGCGGCATGAAAATATAAATAAATCGGTAAAATGATGTGTGTTTTATTATAATAAATTAAAAAAAATAAAGTAGGCCATAAATATTTTTTTTATAATCCGAGGAGGCTCAACAGAAGAAAGGTCCCTACCCTGGATCTGTCCAAAGCTTTCTTTTTTTTTCTTAGTAAGGAAAACCAAAGAATATATATGAATATTCTAAATATATTCTCATAATAACAACGTACAACATTGGATCTAAATGCTTGAAATTTGCAAAAGCGTTTTAAATTGAATGGAATATTTTGAAAATTCGATCCCTAAAAGTAAAATACTCATGGTAAAGCTCTGTTTTTTTGTTGATGGGAAGTCTCATGGGGTTCTACATGTCCCATAGAAGCATATAATGTGGTGTCAAGACAGGACGTAGTTACTGTGTGACGCGTTTCACTAAAACTTCATACGCTCGGAAAGATCAAACCCATTTTTGACGTTAAAAGTTTTCTTTGCAGAATATTATATCGTGATATAAACATTACTATTTTATATGAATTTTTTCGCTTAGAAATAACATATATTTTAAAACAAAAATGCTATTTGGTACTCTCAATCCGAGATATTAAGTTCGATATCCTGATGAGGTGTTTTTTATCTATACAGATAAATAAAATTAAAGTGTCTGTTTGTAATATCAAAATAAAAGCTTTATACTAAATGCATATGGAATTATATACGGTACTTACAAGAAAAACATTTTTTTTTTAATTTTTGTCTGTCTGTTTTAAGGCTAATCTCAGAAACGGCTGGACCAATTTTAACGGAAATTTCACTGGCAGATAACTGATATTATAAGGAGTAACTTCAACAACAAATTAAAATGTAGCTAGCTAGGGACACACCCGAGCGAAGCGAGGGTAAGTCGCTAGTTAGTAATATGTAATAATAATTGTTTTTCGGGAAATCAAGTCTAAATTATTTTGAGTAACTAAGTGTTAATAGTTTTGAATGATATAAAAGCAATTTAAAATCTATAATACAAGGAGCAAAACCGTGGGCCAAAACTACTGATAGTTATTGCTATTTATTTGAAAATCTATTGCATTTATACTCCACGTTAATTTTAAAGCGAGGAAAAAGAAATTCTTAAGATACGTCTCTATTTTAATTTAGAAGAAAAAAACAATTTATATTCGTAAATCCCATAGAGCTTTTAAGTCACCCTAATCGCTGCACCACAGCCATCCCCATTCGCCATAACATTAAAGTACTTTATTCGCTTAAAAAAATTACGCACTACTCTTACTAATATTGTTTTTGTGTTACTGGTATGTTTATTATTTTTCCACAGTAAAACGGCTTGAAATTAATTAATGGTAATAAAAATTGCGAAAAGATGGCGCTGTTTTCTTGCCAAAAGACAAAAACATTTTTTTTTGTATCAAGTTGCAAGGGAAAGTGAACCCAAGTGAAACGAGAGTAAGTCACTAATATAATAGAATATTTTAATATAAACATTATATTATTACTATCATCAGGAGTTACTTGTTGTTAAATTTAGTAAAGATACGCGTATACGTGTAGTTAGAACTAAGAGACCGATAGAAGCAGTGCTGGGTTGAAAGTAAACTCAGATAAGTTTATCTTTTTCATTACTTTTGTCTATTAGTTGATATAAGACAAAATGTTCAACTTCTATATTAAGTTAATACATTTCTGAATACAAGTATTTATAATGTATTAATCAAAATAAAAGCCATCTATTGGCACGTTGGGAAAAGTTTTTAGATACCGTATGTGGTACTTATATTGCCATCTAGTATAATCACCCCACGATAGATGGCGCTGTTTGAAATAAATTAAAATTCTATAGATGAAAATAATATATCATTTGGCAAGAAGTAATTTAGTTTTAAATAGGATAGGTAGGTAAAAAATATAATTTTTATTTATGTTTTTAAACCATAAATATTATTAGCGAGACTGGTATTAGTGAATCTCAAAAATATGATAAAGTTATTGAATTTGTGTAAAGTTGGATAAAGGCATGATAATAATCCTGATTGTATTTGTTAATGATTACGACAAAGATATAAACAGTATTGAAGTTTTATTACAGATTAGACGATATTTTGTTCCTTTCACTAGAAAGTAGAAACAGATTTAAGTAACAATAACAAATATTACCTTTATTTTATTCATTTATTATTTTTATAGATATAATAGAAGACCTTCTAATTTATTACATTGTATTATAATAAAAAAAAAAAATAACTCTTTCTGCGTGTTTTTGTGATTACAACTACGTTATTATATTATAGTAACTGAAAGATATTCAGCGCCATCTGTTAATTTACAACGGAACTAAGACGTGAATCTAGTTAGCACACTAAATGGTCACTAGATGGAGCTTTATTTAAACATTAAAAGGTTCAAAGAAAAGCATAATATGTACAAATACTTTGGGAATGTGAAATACTTGAAAAATTATATAAATGTAGTGTAGTCATTTTCAATTCAAAAGCTTTAAAAAAGATGTACGATTATTTTACTCTTTTATAATTTAGTACAAAGGTTTCATTCTGTTACTTATTAGATTTCAATTGAAAAATAAATAAATGAATTTTTCAATTTTAATTTAATTTTACTAACTAGCATTTTGTAGCGGTTCAACGTCGTTTAATTTTGAACAATTACTTCGATTTTTTATATCATAGTACGATATTAAAAAGACTATAATATCTTATTAGATCTTTCCTAATAAATAGGCTATTAAATGAAAAAAGATTTATTTTTAAATCAGTTTGATTGAACGCGTTAGTTCCTGCATCTACTGGTCTAACTCTTTATCATTATTTATTTGTATAGATAACCTATTTAAAAAAAAAAACTTGAAGTTACCTTTAAAAGATGAGGATCCCTCTCTGCCGCGTCCAGCAATGACTCCGCTTCACTTAGCCAAGCCACGAACTTCTCCAAGGAACGATCGAAGTTTTGCAGCGATGAAACTGCTGAATGCAGTGCTTTACCACGAGCGATGATACTAAAAAATATTTATTATTAAAGAATTAATCTATACAGATAAATAAAATTGGAGTGTCTGTTTGTAATATTAAAATAACCGCTTTTGACTTAATGCATATGGCGTATCCATATATGCATATGGACGGTACATATACCAAAACAACATTTTTTACAATTTTTCTGTCTGTTTGTTCCGGCTAATCTACGAAACGGCTGGACCGATTTTTACGGGACTTTCACTGGCAGATAGCTGATGTTATGTAGAGTAACTTAGGCTAATTTTATTTAAAAAAAATCAGGATTCCGCGAAAAAAATTAAAACCAATGAAATTGTGAACGAAATCCGCGTGCGGCGTACGCACCCGAGCGAAGCGAGGTTAAATCGCTATATAATTTAGATGAATATCTCAGGAGAAACAAGTTACTATTTATATATACATAAACATAGCTAACCTTGAAAATGTACCTAGGGACGAGCGCGAGCGAAGCGAGTGTGAGTCGCTAGTATAATAATAAAATCTAATATCAATTTTAATAATATGAAGGTATATACAGAATGCTCAATGTTTTTTACTTATATATAATAACATAAATCGTTGAAAGGATGTGATGTGAGGGAAGACACTGTTACATATTATAGATTTTCTTAGCGGAAAAGTATACAGATAGACATTCTTTCCTTTTATAACACTTACTAATTATACTAACAATAATTTTTATCCCATATATGTATTTGTAAACTTAGAAAATAAACTAAAATTATGTTTAAGCTCGCAAAACCACTAGTACAAACTGGTATATATATATATATATATATATATATATATATATATATATATATATATATATATATATATATATTTTAGTCTGTTTTAAGATTTCCATAATACACTAAATAAATAGCGCCATCTCTCAGTTTGACCGAGAGTTACATACTAACTAGTGCCACCTATTGTATTTTCAAGGTACTACGAGGTAGTTTATTGTTGTAGACCTAGCGCCATCCTTGAAATTATACAGAACTAATAAGAGACAATAGTGAAAGAACAGATTCAATTATTTATAAATAAAACTAATAATAATAAATATGTTGGGACATTAACACACATCACCATCTAGTTCCGTGGATTTCTAGGCTTGTGTTATGGATACCAGATAGTTGATTCACTACAAACATATAACTTTAAATACATACATATTACAAATATAAACACCCATGACTGGAATACTTTTTTTTTCGTGCTAATCACACAAATGAATGCCCCCAGCAGGACTCGAACCCGCGACCGCTGGCACAGACAATAGAGTCACTACAAATTCAGTAGGTTTCATACAAATTTTCATGCCTTATTTTATCTCCTTATGGGATGTATTTCAAAAACGCTAAAGGGTAATTCTATTCTACAGCAAAAAAAGTGTGCGTTAGGAAAATTAACATGAATTAATTTACTTTATGGTCTCATTTTTAGCTTCTATAAAAGATCTCAATCGTAATTATCATTAGCTGCAAAAAATTAGTTATAAACTTTTGTTTTTTTAAAACTTTTAAGGGTTCGGATTGCTAATTGTCATGTCCTGTTATCTGTGGCTTTCATATGTTGTAACAATTAGGTGACTTTAAAAAATATTATTATTAAGTCTTTTAGCCTATTACTATTATAATTAGTTTTGAAATATAGTCTAGTTAATGATACTTCAAGCACATAAAATTGAGCGAAGCACACAAAAAGTTATACATGATTCTACTTGTGTTACAAAATATTTGTCATTTCTGTTATCAAGGGTAAAAATGTAAAAAAAATCTAGTAACATTGCTTAGTATGGTTAAATTCAATTAAGTTGCAACATTACGTTACATATCATTTAGATGGCGGCTTCAGAGTGAAAAAAGTTTCATTCGTTTTTTGATTAAAAAATAATTTATTTGTAATTTTCACTGTGTAAAAGTTCGCGCGTCATCTCTGCTTAAGCTGTGCAAAGGTAAGGTTTTTGAAATTAAATGTAAAATCACTCGGCTTGCATACGTTTTGATGTTTCATATGATACTAGTAGAGGTAAATTGTTTGACTTTGTTATCAAGTGAAATATGGCGGGTAAACTTACGTTCTGTCATTTCTGTGATCGTCACGCCTGTTATGAGCATGATAACAGAAATGATGTACGATCACCGAAGTGACGATTTGGATTTTATTATTGTTATGTTTGAATGTTTGGGACTAGTATTATATTATTTTTGTTATTTTTAGCTGTAACATGGCTCCAAATGCAAGACAAAATAAGAAAACTGAAAAAATTAAGTCATAGAAACGTAGAGAGCCAGTAAAACTCACCAAGAGGCGACACCGACAGAAATTATCAGAAGAACAACTGGAACTAAGGCGAAAAAAAGACAGAGAACGATACAAACGAAAAAAAGAACAGGGCTTGATAAGGAACATCAATGAATTAACACCTCGAGCTCAAAAAATAATACGACAGCAGTGGAAAGAAATTTAGCTTGGAACAAAAATAGCCCGAGTCTTCTTCATGCTCGAAAATTAAGTTGCACTGAATGTCATCCACATCAAATCTGTCCACATTATGAAATAGGTATAATCAATACAGAACCCACTCGTGTTAATTTCGATGAAAGTAAAGTTATTCCTCCGTTGTCACATAGTGATCATACATTAGAAACTCCAGACAAAAGAACGTATAATAAAGCTCGCACATCAGAAAGCAGTTCTCCTCCAGTTTCTCCTCCTTTAACACAATTTGAAAATAATTCTCATTCAGTTCGTCGTATTATAGAGAGAACCCAATCCTTTCCTTGTGGTTAGCTCATTTTCTCTCAAAGAAAGAAAATGCTCGACACCTTTTAATGATTCTGAGTGTAATGATTCACGTTTTTTTGAACAGCCCGGATCTTCTCACAGAAATACCGTATCATATGTACTTGAGGATGACAATCTGTTGAATTTTGATGATTCAGACCTTGACAATAAACCTGTTGCGGTGTCAGTTCTTTCAAAACGCAGCCGAAACTTTTACTTCAAGTCTTCTTCGGATGAGAGTGTCGAAAAACAAATAAATAGAAAAAAATATATAGATCGAATATTTAATACTTCTGAATTCGAAACGGAAGTACAAAAGCCCAGAAAGCGTCTCGTACTACAATCGTCGAGTTCTTCAGAAGAAAATATTTTTTAACTTTCTGGTTAATCTTTTTTTAATTTTTGCTTTACGTGTTACGTAACAAAAAAGAACTCATTAATTATAGGTATTTTTGCGTTTGATTTGTTTGAATTTTCGACTAGGTTGCAGGGTCGTTTTGCGACCACCTGACCAAAAGTTTAAGCTTAAATTGTTTATTGCGTTATAAGCTTATATTGTTTATTGTGTTAAAATTGATCTCAATTGATTTAAATTTTATAATATTTAAGGAAAATATTTAGATTAATGCATAAGAAGCCCTTTCTTATGTTTTAAACTATTTTGTAATTACAAAATTTTAAGCTTTTATATCGTATCTAAATGTTACTAGAAGATAACAGCCGTGACGTCATTTTTGTGATCACATCTTTGATATTTTTTTTTACCTATTGTTAATAATTTTGTCGATGATTAATTTTGTTTTTGGTTAACGTGTGGGCTGTTTTTCTAATATACACTGTACTGATTCTTCTTCATTGTCTTTAAGTGCTATTTAATTAGAAAATCGTCATAACTGTGATGTGCTACTTCAACTCTGTTATCACCTTTTTTTAATATCGGTCGTTTTTTTTTTAAATTAATAGAACACGACCTCTATTTCTAATTTTTATTGTGATTATTTGTGCTATTAAATAAAATAAAACTAAAAAAAACCGTAAAATGTAAGATTTTTTTTTTAATAATTTTTTCTCCCCAAAAGTAGAATGACCCTAAAACACGTATTTATTGAATTGTATTGAAGAACATTAATACCAAGTTTCAAGAAATTCTGATCATAAATATTTTTTGAATTGTGCTATAACGTGTATTATCCTATATGTTGACCCGGATATCCAGCTATCATCATACCAAATTTCATCAAAATCCCTTCAGTGGTTTTTCTGTGATACGGTAACAGACAGACAGACAGACAGACAAAAATTCTAAAAACCATAGATTCGGTCTCTGTATCGATAATAAAGTCTATTTCAATAAGATTTTCTAAAAAATATTTAAGGTACAGATTCGACTCAGAATTATATTATATGTATAGATTACGGACGCTTAGGCAATCACGAACGAGACCATTACCCAAGCGACCAACTATTTGCATGGTGGTCGTGTTTGCAACTAGTAGTCAGTATCGAATATAATATAAATAGTCGGTCGATGGTGACAATGGGTGCAGGCGGTTAGTGGGCGGGCATAGAAAAGTTTCTCGATTAACCGGTGTTTCAATCGTATTTTTGCCAATGCACTGAACTCGTAAAAGCAACTTGAATCTATAGCAATTATCTTTCTATACATATAATAAAATTCTGAGTCGAATCTGTACATTAAATATTTTTTTGGAAAATGTTATTGAAATAGTCATTATTATCAATATAGAGGCCGAATCTGTAGTTTTTTTGAATTTTTATCTGTCTGTCTGTGATCGCATCACGAGAAAGCCACTGGATAGATTTTGATAAAATTTGGTATAATGATAGCTGGTTATCCGGGTCAACATATAGGATAATTTTTACTGCGGGAATATATCTCATCTCTGAGAAATCTATACTAACCTCTAAAACGTAACTAAGGACGAAGTAAGTCGCTTAAAAAACTAATTCCTACAATTTTCTATTTATTATACCCCATTTGTATGTACGTCCTTTTAGCTTTCCGATCTAATAACTCTAAACAATTTTAGAAACCCTTGCTAGAATCTGATTGAATTGAACGACATTCCTTTGTCATTTCGTGACAATACAACAATAATTAATATGGAAGTAGATTATAGAACCTTGACTAAATATTAAACTAAAGTTTAAACTAAAAGCTTGTTTTATTTAAACCCCTTTTATTAGTGTCACTTAAATAAAATAATAAATAAATAAATATGTTGGGACATTAACACACATCACCATCTAGTTGCATGGTAAGCTACGAGGCTCGTGTTATGGATACCAGATAGTTGATACACTACACATATATAATATTAAATACAAAAATTCGAAAAACTATAGATTCGGCCTCTTTATCGATAATAATGTCTATTTCAATAAGATTTTCCAAAAAATATTTAATGTACAGATTCGGCTTAGTTAGAATTTTATTATATGTATGGATATATAAAAAAAAAAGAAATAAGTTATGCCTATATAATATTGTTATTACCTGTTATTCAATTCGTTGTACCGGTGGTTGATGGACTCAGTGGCACGTTTAATGCGGGTGGTATCATCATTACGATACACGGCGATCAGGCGTTGTGTGAGTTGACCGAAAAGTTCGATCTGATGCTTATATTGATGGACTTCAGCGTGGAATGACTGGAAAATAGAATGAAACATGTTTAATATAGATTTATCTACTATTTTAATGCGAAAGTATTTGTTTGTTTGACGACAGGTTTGGCTCAGTTTGTAGTAACCCTACTTGCTGTGCCTGCGGTCGCGGGTTCGAGTCCCGATAGGAGCATTCATTTGTGAGATGAGCATGAATGTTTGTAGTACAGTCATGGGTGTTTATATTTATAATTTGTATGTATTTAAGTTATATATGTGCAGTGTATCAACTGTCTGGTGTCCGTAACACAAGCCTCGTAGCTTACCAGGAAACTAGATGGTGCTGTGTGTTAATGTCCCAACACATTTATTATTATTATTATGTATTACTTTCGCGTAATAATGTCCTGAACGACCTCTATATTTATTTTATTGTATTTTATATTCCTTTCACGCTCAAACTCCGGTGGAAAGACAATCCGAAGCGACCTGTGAGAGATCAGGTGCATAATTCGAGATACAGGGATGAAACCACTGACATACCAACTCAGAGCTATCATTGAGAGTATCTTGACAAAAAAAACCCAATAATTATATTTGTCCCAACCCGGGATTCAAAGTTCACACCTAGGACTTCCGCAAATACAACCGTACATGTTAGCCACTAAACCAAAGCGACAGTTTGATAATAAGAGGGTACAACATTAATTGAATTCATAAAGTGTAAGTAGTGATTTTATTAAGATATTAGTCTAATGTAAAATGTACTTTATTAATATAAGCACAAGTATCATTATAATTCAAACTCAAAATATATTTTCAATAATACTAGTAAGTAATATGTATATTTTACCGAACAATACAGGATAAAGAACTCTCTTCATATTATATTTCATAACTTTTATTTTATACTTTTAATAATCGTATTGTACAAATGAAATCGGGTCAAAATGTACTAACCTACATACAAGATAAATGACAATGAAATTAAGAAAAAAACACTTTTACTGACTGAAGCCTGCGTTCTGCCCCATATTTTCCTTTAATAACCAAACAGTACAAGACCTAGTATAAAACGAAAATGTATCTATGGATATGAGATAATACATCCAGTCCACAGACTAAGGTATGAATACGAGTGTAGACATGAAGCCAAACAATAATGTTTTAAAATAATATCTATATCTATATTTCTATACTTATATTATAAATGTGAAAGTGTGTTTGTTTGTCCTTCTTTCACGTCGAAACAGAGCGACGGACCCGCGTGATATTTTGTGTGGAGATAATTGGACTTCACTGCGGGAGATTATGTCATTCCCACGGGAAAACACGATATAATACAACCCACAACTCATCATTCCTATTAATATATAATGGTCTATCTATTACATACTAAGTGTTAAAACCTACCTAGGGACGAACCCAAGCGAAGCGAGGGTGATTTGAGGCAGCTAGCATCATATTTTTTTAAAACAGTTTAATAACTCACTAGGTACTGTGATAAGAAAATAACTTTTAATAGATAAAAACAGCTTACGGTTTTTAATTTCGATTATAATAAAAAAAAGCTTCTAATAAATATAAATATAAGCTTTTTTAATAATCTCTCTTTTAAGGAAAAGAGAACGAATTATTAAAAATATCGTAAAAGAATATAAGCATTATTTTTATTATTCATTTACATCATTATTCATATTTTCTTCTCAAAAATAAATTAAGCTTAAGGAAAGAAGCGGGGGTGTGTCGCTAGTTATCAATATCTTTATTTCACACAACATCTTATCAACGGATCGACGTGAATTTTCACATAAAGACAGTTTCAGATATTTTACCACAAATCCCATTAATAATTTTATAAATACGAAAGGTTACATGTTCGTTACTCAATCAGGTCAGAACGGCTGAACAGATCTGGATGGATTTGGCACAGATAGATTATAGTCTGATCTGACTATAGGTTATTTTTATCCTGGAAAAATGTACGGTTCCCGTGGGATAGATCTGTTTTTGTTTTTCATAATAATACATATGTAGATTTTAATCTTTTTTCGAGTACATTTGAGGGCAGGCCACTATCCTTGCGTATTCGCTATGAATAAATAAATAAATAAACAATATATTCTACTCTACTGATACCATTTCATAGTTATTCTCTTCACATTGCAACAATTTCCATTCCACGGTACAGTCCGCTTCACTTCATGTATACCGATAATTACTTTGCCTATGAAGGCATAAATTCCAATTAAAATTACATATAACGTTATACTATTCAAAGATCGTTTTAAATGGTGAGTAAAATAAAGATAATGCTAGAAAGGGTTGTAGGTTCGAATCCTGTACGTAGTTAATGTTACTAAAGGAGCTTGAGTACTAGAGTTACTATAGATGTATAATATATATAATGTACATATGTACATACATACGTACATGCTGGTTTTTATAATAAGGGGTTATACGGTGAAGGAAAACTTGTATGATTTGTAACTAGTTTTCAAGACCGGCCAATGAACTACATATATTTTCACAGCATTAAATAGTAACGAATAAAATTGGGAAAAATTGTCCCTTTTCAATTCAATATTGTTTAAATTTTTGATTATTTTTATTTGTATGAAAAAAATAAGGTCGGTATAATATACTATATATTGTATAGTGTAATAATGTAAAGCATTAAGCATATAATTCCTTCCCACCGCTTTCAGCCACGGCAGCCAATCTCATTGAGACTAGACAACTGCGCAGGAGATATAGTGCAGCGCGTGTGAGAGAGAGCGCAGACACAAGTGTACTCTCTATTCCTGTCACTCTCATACTCCACTGGGAGTTGGGACGACACGAGACACGACCGGTGAGAGTTAAGGCACAGGACCGACGGCTTTACGTACTTTCCGAGGCACTGGGGTGGAACACCACCAACTTCCCAACTCTGGACTTACTAAACAAAAGACTCAATAACTAAACTGGAACTCAAACCCAGGACCTCCGGATGTGCAGCCGTACATGCTAGCCACTACACCACCGAGGCAGTTAAATATACATACATATACAATAGCCTACGTATAGTGTATAATTCATTTCCTTACTCACTAGATTTATGAGAAAACAAAATATTTCTATGGGAGTAATATGTCAGTCTATACACAACTAACCCATATCAACGTCACAGCAGTTAACAACATAGTGCCATGTAAGCCATTATGTAGTACACGTATTGTTACCTTATAATGTTAGTAAAAGTAACCAATTTATTTTAATCCTAAATAAACCCATTGGACCAAAATATTTAACAATTTCAGAGATTTACTATTAAAAGTATAAATAAATAAATATGTTGGGACAACACACAGCATCATCTAGTTCCATGGTAAGCTACGAGGCTTGTGTTACGGATACCAGATAGTTGATACACTACACATATATAACTTTAAATACATACATATTATAAATATAAACACCCATGACTAGAGTACATTCAGCTCCGTAACCACTGGCAGAGCAACTAGGGTCACTGCAAACTGAACCAAACGTGTCGTCAAATATGTATGTGTAATCGAACAAATAGATACTATGTATTTTTTGTAACATTGAAATAACTGGACGGATGCAGATAAAAAGTAAACTTAGGGCTAAATCAATATTTTCGAGCCAAAACATATTTTTTTTTCTTACCTTTTGCTCTCTCAACTGCATTTCGAGGACATCAGCTGTATGACCTGGGGGTGTCATACTAGCTAGCCTGGTTTCCATACGAGAGAGCCACGCGTCTGCATCGCGCCGCCTCGCTTCATATCGCTGAGAATCGCCCAGCATAGCATCAAGTTGTGCTTTACGCTGTAGAACGCGAGCATTAGCCTCATCCCAATGCTCTCTGAGGGCGGTAACTGAAAAGAAAATATTGTCTTGAGTTTAACAATCAAAATGATGTTGCTATAACGTGCGTTATGTAGTATATGGTATGTTAGAAATGTTTAGACTGATTAGGATAAGATATACAAAGGGAAATTACTTCAAAGCAGTGAATTATTAGGTATTTTAGTGGATATATATTAATTTTGAAAACACGTCAAAAAATTTACATGAAAAATAAAATAAAAACCGACTTCCAATCACTGAAAAGCAAAAAATAACTAAACGGGGGTTTTCATTTAGGATAGATACTTAATTAGGTATTTTCGAAGTCGGTGTGCTTTGATTTGTATTGGCTGGCACCAAAATCGGTTCATAACCGACGAAAAAATCCGCGAACAAACATATATATATGTATATATACATACGGTCGAATTGAGAACCTTTTTGGAAGTCGGTTGAAAAATAAAATAATATAATTGTTTCGCATAATAATGTCCTTCTGACATATTTCAACCTCGACTAACCCTCTCTGCAGGACAGTCTCTCACAAGTATGCGCACCGACACAAGTGCAGTCTCTATTTCTGTCACTGTCATACTCCAATTCAAAGCGTGCCAGTTGAGCACAGATTACTTCGCCACTGTCACATAGAATGTGGGACGACAATTCGACACAATCGATAAGAGAAACGCATAAACATAGATAAAACATAAATCATTACATTTATATTAATATTATTGCAACTAAAACAATCCTGACACTGAATAAAAAAAATAGTTCATACATTTTAAGTTAATCCTGCACAAAGAAAGCTTGCTTCGGGCAATATAACATACTAGCTACTAAATAAATTAAACTAGGACAAGTACAATAAAAACGATAAAAGAATATGAAACAAGTATAATAAAAGAATTTGAAATTTCACAAATGAACGAGGGTTACTGTTTTTGTGGTAATGGCAATTTTTTATTGTCATATAGCTTTTCTAGTAAAAATCTAAACTAATATTATAAAGCTTAAGAGTTTGTTTGTTTGCTTGTTTGTTTGGTTGAACGCGCTAATCTCAGGAAGTACTAATCCGATTTGAAAGATTCTTATTGCATTCGATAGCCCGTTAACTGAGGAAGGCTATAGGCTATATATCATCCCGGAAAAATGTACGGTTCCCGTGGGATAGATTTGTTTTTGTTTAGGGACGAACCCGAAATAAATTCCATCAAAATCTGTCCAGTCGTCCTATGTATCGACTCAATGTATAATAATAACTATTTCTAGAAAATTTCCAAAAAATATTTAATGTACAGACAGATTCGACTCAGAATTTCATTATATGTATTGACATATCTCGGCAATCTTCAAAAATATCCCTTTTTAATTTCAATCTTGTACAAATATCAGAGTCTGTCAGAAAACCGTTAAATTTTGGAGTAACAGCTATTTATTTCAGATATAAATTATACGGTAGAAAATTCTAGAGTGTATCATCATCTTGTTAGTAATTTTGCGTAGATCAATTTTAATAGCCCTCGGGCAAAGCGTCTCGATATTCAAATTGTGAAGATGAAATAAATCTAATAATATAACATTCTATTCAACGACCTTCTCTCTTCATGTTTAAAATAAAGTATATTTGGAATACAATACTACATTATATTTTCTTCGATGCTTGTGGTAATTTACCTATCTAACATTATCTTAAAAAAATGGTATGAAGAATGGACAAGAGAAATCCAGACTTAAAATTAAATCATAATAGTTATGTCAAGATTTAGAGAAGTCTATTAATTACTAGCGACTCACCCTCGCTTCGGGTTCGTTCCTAGACAAAAACAAATCAATCCCATGGGAACCGTACATTTTTCTGGGATGATATATAGCCTTATAGCCTTCTCAGTTAGGCTATCTAATTCAAAAAAGATTTTTTCAAATCAGATTAGTAGTTCCTGAGAATAGCGCAATCAAACAAACAAATAAACAAACTCTTCAACTTTGTAATATTAATATAGATTAACATACTAGCGACTCACTCTCGCTTCGCTCGGATGCGTTCTAGTCCTAGTCAAGATACGTTGTAATTTTTTTTAGCGGAATCCTATATTTTTTTTCTAAATTAAAACTACTCTAAGTTACTCCTTATAACATCCAATGAAAATCCCGCCAAAATCGTTTTATTTCATAAGCATTTAGAAAAAATCTGTTATTTTGACAGTAGAAACAGACACTTCAATTTTATTTATCTGTATAGATTAAGCATATAAAAAAAATATATAAAAACGACAAAAGTTTAAATTCGGACTACATTTTCCCGAAAATTGCCAACAGATATTTGATGAAAACTGCTATAATGGAGAAGGGATTATTTAGCTTTCATCAGAATGTAATGGTTTTTGATAAAACCTTTCGTGAATACACGTGAAAAGCGGTCGCACGCATTTATTTCCCTTATTATAGGGAGAAGTCCTAAAACATCATAATTAAAACTTTTCTTTTTGAAGAACAAATTATAGCAAAACATTTTTTGGAGCACCACGTTTTTTCCTACTTTGTTATCAGAAATAATGAAGCAATTTTTCATATTTACCAAATCGGGGTAAACATTCCAGCGTGAGGAAGTAATAGACCCACTCACTCGCAATCTTTTAAGGTTATAATGTGAATGTAATGTGATTTTTATTATTTATTTTTTTGTCTATACCGAGATCGACTAAACAGTCCCCATTAAAGAATTAAAAATTGTCGTGGTAGGGGGACTCATTAGCGCCCGGCAATCCAGCTGGGCGCGAAGCCAAGAAATGTACCGAGAGGCAGCCCATGGGCGGTGTGCCATGCGGGTTGCTCCTCGTACTTCTCTACACCTCGTACATAGCTGTTATGGTCTGCTTCGGCAGACCTACCGTCGGGGTGTCGTAATTGAGTGCGTAAGTGATCCTGCGAAACCTCAATAAAAAGAGGGAGGTTTTTTTTGGGTTTTAGTGGCTAGTAGTGGCTTTTCTAGCTGGTGAGTCCCACATAACCACCTGTATATATACAGGTGGTATGCGCGAATGCATTTCCCAACATAAAAAAGGGTGGTAAACTTCAACCCTTCTTTAAGTGAACGTGGTGTATCAAAATCAATATTTTTTTTAATTTTTCCAAGCAAATGAGGCCTATGATAGAACAACGTCTGCCTACCGGAACCGCTAGTTTTGTAATAAATATTAAGATTTTAGAATCATCTACAAAATTTTATATACATCACACTTATAGCATAACTAACTATGTATTTAGTCTCCTACATGATACAACATTAGCGAGGCTTCGAGCAAAAACAAATTTTAGGTTATTAGCAAGTATAGCATATGATTTTGTTCGACAGTAGTATAATGTCTTAGCAGAAAAATACGATATTCTTTCAGATTACGTATGCATTGGTTGAATTACATTATGTATGATTCAGGGTAATAGAAACAACATTGATTGAAAGAAAGTCGAGGGAAAAACGTACTAAATGTCATTTTCCTCCTACATCCCAACTCTTGAGACTCTAAATTATTCACAGTACAAAAAGTGATGAGAACAGTCAAAATAATATATGCTCCGAAGTGTAGCTTCTGTGAATCTTTCAGAAATAGAATATGGAAATGTACTGAATATCGACAAATAGGTTTAGTAGGTGTAGTATTGTTTAAAAAGGTGGGTGCGGGTTTGAGTTTGCTTGATTTAATAAAATTGTATTTTTCTAATGTAAGCAAATCGAATCTTATGAAAAAGTTATTATTTGTAAACAAAATTAGCATTTTTTTGCTGATTTCGAATCTGCATATAAGTCATTTTTGACAAAATTGTTAGTTACGGCCTTCTTATTACGGCAGTAGTCTAGTCAAGCGATGAGTAAAGTTCATACGTCATTAATCAAAATAAATACGTATGTGTATACATTTCCCACAATTTCATTGTAAAATCACAGCAAATTTACAATATGGAGTTCAAACAATTCTCACATTTACCGAGAGAGCAAGTTGACAATCAACTCAACCTATTTTGTAATGAAAATTGTCTGTAAACAATTGTCCTGCAGTACATTTCCAGAGCAGTGACGCGGAAAATTGTATAGACTCGTTCACACATTTTCTTTCAATGCAATGTTTTTTTCAGTTTTTTGCGTAGTTATGATTTTAGTTAACCTAATGAGAAACTAAAATTTATATGTACTGCTAGCGATCTACACTCACCGCGCTTGACTCTTAAGATTTAGGTGTCAAACATCTCTCGCTCCGCTTGGGTTTTTCCCTACTTCCGTTTTAACGATTAGTATAGATTTCTCAGAGATGACATATTTTCCCGCAGTAAAAAGTATTCTATATGTTAAACCTGATTAATCAACTATCATGATACCAAATTTCATCGAAATCCCTTCAGTGAATTTCCGTGATATGGCCACAGACAGACAGACGGAAAAAAAATCTAAAAACTATAGATTCGGCCTCTATATTAATAATAATGTCTATTTCAATAAGATTTCCCAAAAAAATATTTAATGTACAGATTCGGCTTAGTTACAATTTTATTATATGTATGGATGTTACTTCAGTTCAATTATTTTGTAGATAAGTGTAAGGAGTAACAAGGATACACATACATATGTATATAAGTAATTTTTCACATTAGCGATCGTAGTATGATAATCTCAAAATAACTTTTTCATAGTAATATGCTAACATTTCATTAAATGTGTTATAAAGAAACGTACATCAGCCTCCAACTAAATCTGTATTCACTGCTAGAATTACCTATTAAGAATATTCAATGTCAGTTCTTTCATAACTTTTAATACTTTCTTATATACGCGAATATTTGTCATACAAAAAAATGTGTGCGTGTAACCTTTATCTATTTTGTCACGCGGTTAAAGTAAAACTTCTTTGGCGCTGTGGCAGATACCACAATTAAATTAAAACAAATTACAATATAATATTTTTTATAAAATTTAGTAATAAATAATCCTTTTTATAAAAAATAATTATTATAAAAATATAAACATTTTGCACAGTTACATAGCTTCTATATTTCATTCAACACGATCTGATAAAGTATCGTTCATCTTACGAAAGTTAACCAACATTAATGTTAATTTTTTACTTTTTTTTTTTGATCAAAATTACACAGCCTTTATAAGCTTTAACACAAGATAACGATCTTATACAAGCAAAAAGAACTGTAAAATTTATAGAATTCGCGAAAGCACACCTACAGCTTTAATTTCAAGAGCTTTCATCCGCCAAATTCTCTACTCGGTTTGAACTACCGAGGTTTACTTTAAAATAAAGTCTAGCAATCAGTTCGAAGTAATTATACGTCTTGGAACTTTACCAAGAGCTGTTAGCGAGTGGATGCATTTTTCCTGTTACGAACTATACGAACAAATTTACGCAAATTAAAGTTTGTCATGGCTTTTGTAGCATTAGTGTCGACTAAACACTTAATGAGTTTAAAGCGCTGACGTTGTAAAAGTTAATTTTGGTTATTCTTGACTGATTTTGAGAAAACTTTTAAAATTGAAAGCTCATCAATGCCTAAGGGTGTAAATGTAGATTATGCTAATACCTTATACATCAGGGATCGCAGTTTTGAACTTGGTATTCATGTACAGAATTCTGTATGTTTGTCTGCAATATAGTACTAGATAGTCATAAAATCAAATAATTTCTTAATACAATTTTTGATTTAATTATAATACGAAATGATGTGGTAATGATTTAGTTTGAAATTATTATTAAATTGTTTTTTTTTTAATGTAAACGTAACAAGGTGAACAACGGTACGGTATAGTAAGAACATTTTTAGGGTACCGTACCCGAAGGGTGCCAATAGAACCCTATTACTAAGCCTCTGCTGTCCGTCCGTCAGTCTATCAGTAGGCTGCATCTCTTGGACCGTAAAAGGTAGACAGTTGAATTGTATGTATTTTTATTGCCGCTATAATAATAAATAATTAAAATACAAGAAACATTTTTTTAACGTTCGTAATCGATCATCGAAGTTAATTTACTACATACATAGAGTAAAAGTCATATTAATAAAAAGTACATGTAAGATGGTGCAGAACCCTTCATGTGCGAATTCGACTTGCACTTGACCGATTTTTTTTATTTTAAAATTGCATTGGAATCGCAAATTTATTCGTTATACCATAGAATCATAATATGGCATTCCCGTATATTTTATTAGTTAAGATTTCTATTTTTTAACGATTGCAGATAACTATATTTAACTATAATAAGATTTTTTAACGATTATAGATAACTATATTAAGCCAAGAACTCTAATAGTTGATATGTTTCTATCGATCAAGATAAAAGCTCTTATATTTATATAACAAAATATACAATTTATTTATTCATTCGATACAGTTATACAGACCCATTACTTTGATTGAAAACAAACAATAGTAAAAAACTACATGATTTTTTTTCATTAAACTATTAATTCAATTCTATCAAAAAGTTCAATAATACTAGTTATTCCTTGAGGTTACACCTAATGTAAGGCAGTGGTAGCCCAGTGGTAACACGCTCGCTTGGAAAACCGAGTGAAGCGGGTTCAAATCCCGGGTCTCGCACCTCTGATATTTTCATGTGCGAATCATTTCTAACATGATTACTACTTGTCTTACGGTGACGAAAAACATCGTGAGGAAACCTGCATGTCTGAGAGAACCTTGCAAGTTTTCGAAAGACATGTGAAGCCCGCCAATCCGCACTTGGCCAGCATGGTGGACTATGGCCTGATCCCCCTCGTATTGAAGGGAGGCCCGTGCCCAGCAGTGGGACGTTAAAAAGGGCTGAATACACACCTAATGTATTTTAGAAAGGTCATCATCGTACATCAACATCGTAACCTACATATATATAATTATATACATGTATTATGGAAATATAAAATAATGATAAAAAAGGTACATGAAATTCTAATTTTTTTTTCTTATACATATAATGCGCATTTGACACTTGCGCTATCAAGACGAATCTCACGGCGTATATTTTATCAAAATCGATTGAGACATTTAGTAATTATGAGAGAACATAGGGTCGGATATACATACATATATGTATATATAACATACTATATACGTACATAAATATAGGCCAGATACAATATAATCCTCTTTTTAGGTAACAGCCGGTTAAAAAGTTAACACACAACTTTGACCTAAAAACAAATTTATTATATAATATTATACCTATAGATTAATCTAAAGAACATTAAACTGAAAAATCATTGCGATATTAAAAATATGTACAATTACAAAAACGATCTACAAATTCACAACATTCAGTTTAGTTTCAAGCAACTTTGTTAACGTTTTCCAAAAGCTTAGCAAAAGCATTATTTTCATCTAAAGCTTTCAAAACAAGTAATGTTCGATTAATATTGTTAAAAACATACTCAATTATATTATTAATGCGATGTTTCAAACCCTAACCTTTCAATAGAGCTCTTAAGTGCAATAATTGCGGGCTTGTCTTTGACACGGGGAATCCCGATATATCTGTTGAAATAAACGATAATAATAATAAAAAGAAATTATTAAAACATTTAAGTACTGGAATTCTTGTACATATGGCAGTTTGTAAGTGTTTGTTAAATGTAGTATACAGACATCTATACATAAAATAAAACACTAATTGAGTCGTATCTGTACATAAAAATTTTTTTGGAAAATCTTATTGAAATAGTCATTATTATCGATATAGATTTATCGATATCGATCTAAAGTTTTTTGAATTTTTGCCTGTCTGTCTGGGAATGCATCACGCGAAAACCGCTAAACAGATTTTGATGAAATTTGGTATGGTGATAGCTAGTTATCCGGGTCAACTTATAAAATACTTTTTATTGCAGGAAAATATTTCATCTCTGAGAAATCTATACTAAACGTTAAAAGTAACGAGGGACGAACCAGAGCGGAGCGAGAGTGAGTTGCTGGTATTCGTACTATAACCTGGAGTAACACATATTTAGACACTTACGGATCGCTAGTAAAATATAAATGAAGCTTTACATAATTAAAATAAGCTCTAAATCACAAAGCATATTTCATGTTTTACATTGTGAAGCTTTCAAAATGTTTTACTCAACAAATTAGTCACAGATTTTTCTGTTTTTTTACATTTACGTTTAAGGAAAAATATAAAATTTCGAGAGTAAATTGTTTGAACAAACTTGTTCAAGCGGCTTCCTTCTTCGAAGAAGAAAAAAGATTTATATGAAAAAATATACTCGTGTAAATTAGATATTCGTGCCATTTTCATATTATTGAAAACCAATGTATAATTTTGTGAGTAGATGTTGTCTGTTACAACTATATATTGACTTAGAAACGCCTAAAGCCTTATTATCTTCCTAACTATTTACGATATTAACGATGATGAAGCATTCAAAACGCCGAGAGCCAGAAATTAAAATAGATCCGCAAAAATATCCGAAATGATAGTTTTATTTAAAATCCCATGCAAGTGTCAAAATATGTGGCATAAATGGCCGTTTCTTTTGATTGCGTCGATTAGAAGTTAAATTTTTTCACACCTCAAGGGATTGCAGACCTGAGTACAAATGTGATAATTTCAACTTGGTACCTCCACGCGATCCTGAGAAAAGAGGTCTTGACAGATATACAGACAGACAGACAATGAAGTGAACCTGCAAGGATCCTTTTTTAAGGTACCTTTACTAGAGCGCTAGTTAATTTTTCATATATAGCTATTTTAGAGAGGTATAATGGACCGAGGCGAGACGGTTCTGTGATAATGACCGTCCCAAGTGCAAAGGGTTATTGATAGTGCCCGCGTGCAAATTATGTTCCTCTTATTTTACATTTAAAATGGGTTCAATTTCAAATAAGGGAAGTGTTGAGTTAAATATATGGAACTGGAAAATACAAACTTGGTAAAATATAAATATGGTCAAATATTTGTACTTAGTTTATACTCACATAATATATGTATCTATGAAATATATTTAAACTAGTAATTCTTGTATATTTATTTATTTATACCTGCGATCTCAGAAACGGCTTTAACGATTTCGCTGAAATTTGGTTTTCGGGGACGAAAAATCGATTTAGATTAACAATCGAAATCGAAAACGCGTATTTTCGAGTTTTCACGCGGTTTTCTTTCGCATTATTCCACGCAAAATAATGTCGCTTATTTAGCACGCTCCGGCATAAGCATCGTGGTCAAGCGGCCAAGGCGCAAGATTGACAATCACAGGTGTCCGGGTTTCAATCCCGGTCGGTTACAAAGTTTTTATTTTTGTTTTTTTTTGTATTTATTCAAGTTTTTAGTTTTTTTTTATCTTAAAATACGATATAACAAAAAAGAACTCCGAGCAAAGCTCGGTCGCCCAGATACTCTTATAATATTAAATTCGCAATTCTTGTATATAAAACTTCGAATACCTCGGAAACGACTGAAAAGATTTGGATCACGTGTTGTATTAAGATAAGGTAACAAAACATATCAGATTACATTACATAGTCTTGATACTGAAAAAACAGCGAGTCGAGTAATGAATCATTATTGTCTATATAAATCTATCTCATAAAGTAAAATATTTTAAGGGTCTATGCGTCCATCCGTTAGTGACTCGAATGTATCTTTACTTTTCTTCGTCTGCTAGGTTTTCGTAATAAAAAAATATTGGAAAATTCCTAGATAGTTAAAAACTTATATACCAAAGAATTACAAAGAGTAAAAAATAGAAGTGCCATTGAATTGAGTTTCAATTATTAACATAACCTAAAAGTCCTCACTTGTGACTAGCGATTTATTTTGCTAAAATATTATATACGAGTATGTACAGACAAAGCTACTATTTGGCAAATGTTATTACTAACAAAAACATTTATGGTATTCCAAACCATGATCTGTCTGTGTCCAAATTTAATCCAAATCCACCCAGTCTTTTTAGCATGAAGGATATACATATGTAAATATATAGCCTTTACATGTCTTAACCGTTTTTTAATATCTGAAAAGTACGTTGAATATAATCCAATAAGATAGTATCAATCGATATCTTCTCGAGGCCGGCCATTAACATACAAGCGCCATCTCGGTCGATTAGACCTCGTTAAAAAAAGATTTGTTACAGTCGTGCCGACATTATAGATTACATTTGAAATAAAAAGTAGGTACTTATTATTTTTTTATATATGTTTTACAGGTCTAATGATTTTGGTCAAAGAATATTCATGTAGAAGTGGCAGAAAGTTAAATATCCGTCCTGTGGAATAGCAATATGTTTACTTTGCGTCAACTTTATAAGTATGTTATGTATTCAGTTCTTTTTTTAACGTCCCCATGCTGGGCACGGGCCTGCCTTTGATACAAGGTGGATTTGGCCATAGTCCATCACGCTGGCTAAGTGCAGACCTCACATGCCCTACGAAAATTTCCTAGGTTTTCTCCAATATCAGGTTTTCTCACGATCTCAAGACAATGGTAATGAAGTTGGAAATTGTTTGCTCAATAAAAATATCAGATTTGCAAAATGTAGAATTTGAACCTACTTCACTCGGTTTTCCAAGCGAGCCCAGTACCACTGGGTTACCACTGCCTTTTTGAGCACGTTATTGTAGTGGAGATGATGTAACAATTTAAAAAATGTACCAAAATTTTATTGAAAAATGACTGACAACAAAAAAAGATAGGATTTTAGCTAAGTAATACAGATTATATCTTTCATACAAACAAATATAGCGCAATTATTTTGCAATGTAAATTAATTAATTCGTAGCTAATGTAAAGCAAATTAGAAACACTTAACTAATACTACTAATTCAAAACTAAAGTTTTAATGGTATTCAATGTAAAACAGTAATCGGCGCGTAGCCCTCAGCTTTAAAGTCCATCCTCCACATGATTCTTGCGATGAATAGTAAGTATTTTTGATCGCCTCTTTGGTCTATTTCTTTTATGGACACACAGTGGTCAAAACATTATTTCTTATTAAAAACTAGCGACTCACCCTCGCTCTGCTCGGGTTTGTCCCTACTTACTTTTAAAAGTTTAGTATAGATTTCTCAGAGATGAGTATTTTTCCGCAGTAAAAAGTATCCTGTATGTTGACCCGAATAACCAGCTATCATCATACCAAATTTCATCAAAATTCCCGCAGTGGTTTTTCCGTGATGCGGTCATAGACAGACAGACAGACAGACAGATAAACAAAAATTCTAAAACTATAGATTCGGCCTCTGTATCGATAAAAACGTCTATTTCAGTAAGATTTTCCAAAAAAATATTTAATATACAAATTCTACTTAGTTGGAATTTTATTATATGTATAGATTGAGTACTAAATAAGTAAAATGTTTAGCATTTTAAGATGCTCAACGTGCCATATTGTAACACAAGGTGACAAACTATCTTTGAAATAATTATAATTAGTCCAGTGGCTAGCATAGATTCGAAAGTCCTGGCTATCAGTCCCGGGTCGAGTAAAATTAGTTAATGTGTTATTGATACAAGATTTTCTTAGAAGTAACCCAGAGTTCAGAATTAGGCAGTGTTGAACTGCTAAGAGCACGTAACGCCGTCGATTCTGTCATATAAACTTCGAGTATAAATAAATAAATAATCTACAGCATCTTTTAAGATCTGTCTTGATTTTATCAACTTTTACTTGCTTTACGCCTGTTGTTTCAAACTTAATGCAACGAAAACTAACTCGCTTACCTGCTGTACTTTATCAAAGTAGTCTTCATTTCAAGAGTCACAAACATCTCTAAAGTTAAATCAAAGTTTTATGAAATTCTGTTTCGTTTATTTAAATATAGGAGTAAAAGTTACAATGACAATATTAGTGCCTAAATACCTAGTTCTTATTTTGATTATATTATTTACTGCACTTTTTTAGCTAATTATCTCACTTCTATAGAAATATTTTAAATGTGAATGTTTGTAAGTATGGATGTATGGATGTTTGTTAGCCATAGTCCATCACGCTGGCCAAGTGCGGGTTAGCGGACTTCAAATGTCTTTTGAAAACTTGCTAGGTTCCCTCAAAAATGCAGATTTCCTTACGATATTTCCCTTCACCATTCACCACTTCACTAGGTTTCTCAAGCGACCGCCTTGCCACTGGGCTACCACTACCACATATTGTTTTATACATACTTATACTTAAATATTATAAATACATATAAATATACTTAAAAGCATACAATACTTAATTTGACATGATAATATAATTTGATGTAGAGATATACATACATATGTTTTAAAATAGCACTTCTTATCCCATACAAAGTCTCCCTTACCCTCTTAAAAGTGAACGAAGTGGACGGGTTAACAAGTTTGCGGTCCGGACTCATTTGAAAGGTCTCAACCAGAATAATTAAACAGGCACATCTTTGTTTTATGCGGTTAGTAGAAAATTTATTATATATATATATATATATATATATATATATATATATATATATATATATATATATATATATATATATATATATATATATATATATATATATATATATATATATATATAGTGATACGATGAATGAAACAAATTTTGTGACTTTTTGACCGATTTAAAAATAAGAATATAGGTCCAAATTATTTTAGGATTTTAAGACAGACTTCGCCTTTAATAATTATGCCTCAGCAGACGTCCAAACATTAGTCTTTCCCGTGACCATGATTGCTGTATAGCATTCGAACGTACGATATTAGGTAGCCCATAACCTTCTTCGAGTATTGGGCTAACAAATGCTAATAAGATTTATCAAATCGAACTGGTAGTTACTGAGATTCGCGCGTTAAAACAAAAAAATATATATAGATATATATAAGCCTAGCGTCTCATCCTCGCTTCGCTCGGGTTCGTCCCTAGCTTACTTCTCAATACAAACTTTCATCTCCATTTCACCCCCCTAAGGGATGATTTTCAGAATAAAAAGGATCAGGATGGGAAGGACATACCTTCCCAGAGTCTCTATCTTTTTATCAAATTTCATCTAAATCAGTAAATTCAGTAGATCCAGAGATTACCCCCTACGACGTCACAAACTCACAAACTTTACCTCTTTATAATATTAGTATAGATATATATAAATATAGAAAAATATAAATAAATATAGACCAATAACATAAATGTAAACATAATATTACTACAAGTTTACTCCTTACATAAAGCTTAAAGTTCCTAAAGATGGGACTATACGACTAAATTCCAACGCCGTTCCTCAACATGGCCTCTTCTGAGAAAATCTAGCCAAGTTATAATTGAATTCGGTTAGTTTAGAACCTTCTCTAAGAAAAACATTGAGTAAGAATAAGTTTTAAAGGCCGTTAGTAACATAAAGCAATGAAATTCATGGAAATGCTCAAACTCCTTCATATTCGCAATATATGTTATATATGTATACACCACGTATATTAAGCTTATATATAAATATGTTAATCATTTATAAGTGTTTTTTTTTTTAATTTAAATGTCCAAAATATATTGAAATTGATGCTAAAATTTATATTACCGATGCTTTTATTTATGTTGCCAATGATAAATAAAAGCATATTTTATTTTTCCCCATTTGGCTCTTTGCTTGTAACTATATTTATTATATTTATATATATAAATTTTTCTTCTGTGTTTGTTAACCGATTTGTTTTTGTTTAATAGATATTGGCGAATTTAACGTTATCAATAAAAAAATGCAAACAGTTTTTTTATATAGTTAGGTAAGGTTCTATTCATATATTTCCTCAAATCAATAATGATAATATTCTATATACAAACAAATGTATATATATATATATATATATATATATATATATATATATATATATATATATATATATATATATATATATATATATATATATATATATATATATATATATATATATATATATATATAAAGTAATATAATTATGAATAAATATTAGTAAGAACTAGTAAATAAAATACGGATATAATTAATTCTCCTTTTAGAGTTCGACGCTCAATAGAAAGTATAAAAACACAAATCTTCATCCGCTATGTGTATGTATGGGCACGTTCTGTAATTTTTAACCCCCGACGCAAAAAGAGGGGTGTTATGTGTTTGACGTCGGTGGCATCGTAGCTCTCAAACGGATGGATCGATTTCGATGCGGTTTTTTCATTTGAAAGCCAGTTTCCTTGCGGTTGTTCTTAGCTATGTTTGGTTAATATCGGTCCAGCAGTGTAAGAGTAGCAGCTCTTTTCCAAAATTGTTTACTTTTTAAGGGTTGATCCTTAAATTAGAAGTATTTTTTTGCGTAGGGTGTTTTTTAAATTTTTAATTTAATTTTATTACCATTTCGTTTTTCATTTGTTACTATTGGTGAATAAGAAGACTAGGATTTATTAGTCGGCTTAAAACAAAAGATAAATAAAAAAGACCAGTTAATAATTTGACGCCAACTAATTTAAGCATTGAAAGGAATTTCTCATATATTTTAATACCAGGGGGCTTTAACAAGATAATATTCTACAATCGTTTATTTGATTCTTATTATAGAAAAGCGAGTAGCGACTTACCATCCTTTCGCTCGATTTAGTCCATAAGTTCATTTTTAACGTTTACTATGGAATAGATAAGACTATATATTATATTACTGTTCCGCTCCCTTGGGTAGGAACATGATGATATATAGCTTATAGCCTCAATAAAAAGGCTATCTAATGCAAAAAGATTTTTTTAAATCGGATTCGTAGTTTCTGAGATTAGCGCGGTAAGCAAACAAACAAACTCTGCCTCTTTATAATATCAGTATAGATTATGGTTTTATTATCCTTTGTTGTTATTACTCCAGAACATCGTATATATGTATACCAAACATCATTCAAATGTGTTTAGCGGTTTCATCCTGAAGGACTAAGTAACAAAATTACCTAATAAAAAAAATAATTCAAAGATCAAAGCTAAGTAGTGAAATTAAACTTTTCCAACAACATTTTAAGAAAGAACATAAAAAACACTGTCTTCAAGTAATCTAAACTTGGCGCGTTGTAAAATTAACTTAATTAGACAAACTTTTTTATTAAAGAAAACAAAATTTAGAGCAATAGTACGATATATATGTACATATTATCTGTACGTATATATTACATGTACATATATAAAATACTAGTAGCTCACCCTCGCTTCGCTCGGGTTCGCCTCTAGGAATACACAAACAAACCTATCCCACGGGAAGCTTACATTTTTCCGGGATAAAAAGTAGCCTGTGTTATTCGAGACTATACTATAATCTATCTCTGTGCCAAATTTCATCCAGATCCGTTCAGCCGTTCTGGTGTGAAAGAGTAATAAACATCCATTTATACTCGTAAACTTTCACATTTTTAATATTAATTATTTATTTGAGACATTATTCTTATTTCTTTCCTAGTTATAAATCGTTTTTTATATTTTTATGGAGTAAGTTAGATTTCAAGAGTGTTTACATAAAATAAAATAAAAAAAAGCCTTTAATGGTATGAATAGTCCAATTATTTTGAAGTCGACATAACCTTTTTAATTATTTGAAGTCATTTTAAATAAAACTATCTTTTCGGATTTTTTCACGGATTTATTTTGATTTTTGGTAATAATAAATCCGTGAAAAAATCCGAAAAGATAGTTTTATTTAAAATGTCAAATATTCGCGTAAATCTAAGAAAGTATTATTTGAAGTCAGTCAAAAATATACAATGATTACTTATAAAAATGTAAGTATATCTTTCGAATCTACGACATATAGAGTAGTGAGCAGCAATAATAATAATAATGAACTCCTGACTGATTTATACCACGGCGGCTAATGTCACTTAGACTAAACACCTACGCAGGAGATATTATAATAGACAAGTACATTATGTATTCCTTACACTCTTAAATTCCGGTGACACAATTGGACTCGAACAGTAAGACGAAGAACGAAGAAGAAGAAAGAAGAAGAAGAAGACGAGATGAGACGAAGGACTGACGGTTTCATATGTCCTCCAAGGCATGGGGGTGAAACACCGCCAAATTTCCAACTCTGGGCTGTAACTGAGAGTCGATTGATAAAAAACCCAATAAATACAATTAGCACGACCCGAGTCTTGAACCCAGGCCTTGCAGATCCGCAGCAATATAAGTGTGATGAAAATCAATAACTATGAAATCTAGTGTTTTCTTTATTTTTACAGAATCTACATCATTTGTACTCTATTTTACTCGACATCGGCGAAGTAAATTATCCCAAACTGGCTCTATTAAAGCCATAAACAAAAGAACCGAATCAATTACAGATAATTAACAAAAAAAAATCAACTCTGTAAGTTATTAAAGGAAAAAATTAAATTACCGCGATATTTTTGTAAGATAACGACTTCAATAAACTCTCGTATCTCATAAACATGCCGCCGCGTAATTTTACGCCAGCAAAAAATGTTGCGAAAGTACGGCACGGGGTTAATTAGAGTGCAGATAAAGTAAGAAGCAAAAAGGGGTCGTCGTTTAAGTTTTCGAAACAAGTACTAACTTTTTATTCGGTCATATTTTTGTTGTTCTAAGTTAAGATTCTATTAGGTGATATATTAAGATGTTATCTATACAGATAAATAAAATTGGAGTGTCTGTTTGTAATACTAAAATAACCACCTTTTACTAAATGCATATAGATGTATACACGGTACATATACCAAAACAAATTTTTTTACAATTTTTGTCTGTCTGTCTGTCTGTTTGTTCCGGTAATCTCCGAAACGGCTGAACCGATTTTGACGGAATTTCCACTGGCAGATAGCTGATATTATAAGGTGTAACTTAGGCTACTTTTATTTTAGAAAAAGAATCAGGGTTCCGCGAAAAAAAATTAAAACCCAAGAAATTGTGAACAAAATCCGCGTACGGCGTACGCACACGAGCGAAACGAGGCTAAATCGCTATATAATTTAAATAAATGTCTTAGTAGCAAGAACGTGGGTGTAGCCGCGGGTTCTGTAGCAGTAAAAATATATGTTTTTACGAAAGCTATACACCGATAAGTAGCTTAAAATTTAGACCGGTCTCTAGTAATAATTTATTTTTACTTTTTGAAGTCTGTAAAAATTAACTACATAATTTTTAATTAGATGTGGTATAGCAATTATAATGATAATTTTCTTTTATTTACAATGAAGAAAATTCAAAAATAGTTCTATTAAACATATGTACACTTAGTTATTACTGTACAAGTCATGTCCGCGTGGAAAAGTGACAAGAATGCTAAACGCAATCGTTGAATGGCAATACCGATTCTTTGGCCGAAAAATGCTTCAGCTCTCCTGTCATTATTATAACTATTGAGGGAATAGTTTTGTTATAGTACTCTATCTATATACTATACACAATAATATACCTATAAGAAGGAACTTTTCGTACAAACTTTCATCCCATATTTTACCCCCTTATAGGATGAATTTCGAAAAATACTAATACACGTATTTATTTAACTGTATTGAAGAGCATTAATACCAAGTTTCAAGTAATTCTGGTCATAAATATATTTTGGGTTGTATTATAACGAGTGTGCTTGTGGGAATGTGATAATCTCCTGCAGTAAAAAGTAGCATATGTCACTCTCCAGCCCTTCAACTATCTTCACACAAAAAATCACGCCAATCCGTCAATCCGTTTCGACTAGAAAGAAGGACAAGCAAACAAACACACTTTCATATTTATAATATTAGTATGGATGTATATATAAAAGTAATTATCCTCTCATTTCCACTGTGAAATATTAATAAACAATGTATGTATGTATAAATATGTATTTTCAACTCGTATGAGTCAAGCTTCGAACGAAAGCTCTGCGTTGCGAGAAACTATTAATTAAAAGCCACATCGTAACGACATAATTTACATCTAATTTGAGTGTTTACAAAGTATGAAATGTACTAATTAAAATTTAGATATGTTCACTTTAAACATTTTAACTAATAAATATTTACAGGCATGAGTTGAATGAAGTTAAAATGTAGACTTAGCATTAAAATGACCTATGGTTTGTTAGGAGGCGTGGAGAATGCACTACGCATTTCCCTTGACCGATGTTTTAAATTTTTAAACTACGAAAAACAGAAAGATAAGAAAAAAATGTAACAATCTATCTATACATATAATATTTTTGAAAAATCTTATTGAAATGGTCATTATTATCGGATACAGAGGCCGAATTTGTAGCTTTTAGAATGTTAGTCTGTCTGTTTGTGTGTCTTTATATCTGGGAACGCATCACGAGAAAATTACTGAACAGATTTTGATGAAATTTAGTATCATGTTAGCTGGTTACCCGGGTCAACATATAAGATACTTTTTACTGCGGGAAAATATCTCATCTCTGAGAAATCTATACTAACCCTATTAACGTATCTAGTGACGAACGCGAGCAAGGCGAAATCGCTATAGATATTAAGCACCTGGGGCTGCACCAGAGCGAAGCGAATAAGTTGTAACATTTGTTTTTTAAGCATATATGGTATGAATGATTAATAGTACGAAATGTAGGGGCATTCAAAACAAGGTTGATCGCGAAAAATCTATACATATAATAAAATTGTAACTGAGTCGAATCTGTATATTAAATATTTTTTGTACAATCTTATTGAAATAGACTTTATTATCGATACATAGGCCGAATCTATAGATTTTAGAATTTTTGTCTGTCTATCTGTCTGTCTATTACCACATCACGGGAAAACTACTGGATAGATTTTGATGAAATTTGGTATGATTATAGCTGGTTATCCTGGTCAATATATAGGATAGTTATTACTGCGGGAAAATATCTCATCTCTGAGCTAAACGTTAAATCGTAAGGTACGAACCCGAGCGGAGCGATGGTGAGTCGCTAGTCAGTCACAAATTACGTATTGGTAGTATTTGAAATTTAAAATTAGAGCAAAGAGGAGGGAATTATTAAAGTACTTTCATGAAATAAATCCTATCACCATTTTATTAAGAAACTCTACCATCTGCGACATTTAATACATTTAAGCATAAACGATATAGGTACAGGTGGTAAGCGATCGTGGGTAGATCTTTACATATAATAAAACTGTAACTAAGCCGAAACTATAAATATAATTATTTTTTGAAAAATCTTATTGAAATAGACATTATAATCAATAAAGATGCTGAATTTATAATTTTTAGAATTTTTGTATGTCTGTATGTGACCGCATCACGGAAAATCCACTAGAGGGATTTTGATGAAATTTGGTGTGATAATAGCTGGTTATCCGGGTCAACATATAGGAAAATTTTTATTGCGCGAAAATATCTCATTTCTAAGAAATCTATTCTAAACGTTAAAACGTAAGTAAGGACCAACCCGAGCGAAGCGAGGGTGAGTCGCTAGTTTCCTATAAGGAAATAATCCCTTAGTCTCACCATCCCATCTTGTATTATAAAAAGCATATTTTTCGAAATAGAAGCTACTAATAAAAATGTACCGCTTTTGAAGTTTCAATACAAAAGATATTCTTCGAGCAATTCTTCCGCCCCATAACGCGGGGTCCATTGACCTTTGCGACATCACTTGTGTCGCCTCGGAAATATATAGTTCAAAGGATCATCAATGTTATACAATCTAATTATTTTTTAGTATAAATTATTAACTAACAAAAAATAATCCTTGCAAGATATTTTAATTTTAAATCTATATATTAAGCGACAGCATAGTGAGGTTAAGTCGCTAGTATTATATATATAATAATTGCATTTATTTGCTTTCCATATGGAAAGCCCCATCTTTTTGTGCAATTTTTATCTATAATTATATAATATTATAAAGAGGTAAAGTTTGTGAGGTTGTAGGGGATAGTCTCTAGATCTACTAAACCGATTTAGATCGAATTTGGTAAGAAGATAATTTAAGACCTTGGGAAGGACAGAATACTTTTAATGCCGGAAATCATCCCTAAAGGGGGTAAAATGAGGATGAAAGTTTATATTGGGAAGCAAGCTAGGGATGAACCAACTCAAAGCGAGGGTGAGACGCTAGTTACTAATGTTATTCAATATGTTACTCCATATCATGGTCTACCTGTGTACTAAATTTCATCCAAAATCGTCCAGCTGTTTCAGCGTTAAGGAGTAACAAACGTACACACATGTATAAACTATTACAATAATAATAGTAGCATGATAAGGTAACTATCGACGTAACACGCTGGTGGAATCGCGGGGAAAAACTAGAAATGAATACTAAAGCAGGTCATTAGAAAACATTTATCTATCATTGACACACGTATATATATAAAAAATGTGACTAAGCTGAATCTGTACATTAAACATTTCTTGGAAAATTTTACTCAAATAGCCATTATTATGCATACAAATCGAATCTATAGTTTTTAGAATTTTTGGTCTGCCTGTATGTGATCGCATCACGGAAAAACAACTGGAGGGATTTTGATAAAATTTGGTATAATCCGGGTCAACATATAGAATACTTATTACTCCGAGAAAATATCTCTGAAAAGTCTATACTAAACGTTAAAACGTAACCAGGGACGAACCCGAGCGGAGCGAGGATGAGTCGCTAGTATAGTATAAATTACTAGAAAAAAAAATGTACTCGCAAATGAGCAGAGGTTTTTTATAATGTCTGACAATAAAAAGTTATAAGACAGCCGCAGAAGTATTTTCTTTGATGTCCATACACAATGAGGAAGATCCTTTGAACAATTCTACTTTAATGCAAAGCCTGACCCTTGCGACAACACTTGCCACGAATTTCGAAATATTATGGTGCTTATATCTTAAGTAATCACATTCTTCCCCTCTTTTGAGAGGCTCTTGTGATGTTTTAGTTTACTGCATAGTTGCCTATAGGTTAGTGAGTTCGATTCGACACATATCTTCGCTATAATTTCCATTTTTTTATATATTTTAAATATTAAAAATACTCGCCTTAATAAGACGAATCTAAAGATGTAATAAGCGTCGAAATCGATTTAACCGTTTACGTGTTACGGAGGGATCATAAGGTCGGACATAGATACATATATAAGAGTCAAAGCATAACTCGTCTTTTGGTATTCACCGCAGTCAGGTACAAATGAAAATTACAGCAGGTTTAATAAATTATATAATGTTTAATTTATAACCGACAGACAACATTTGCTTAACTAAGTGCATTAATACTAGTATCTTTCAAAATGGGGTTGCTAAGTAATTACTGAAATACCTATGCGGAAGTATTTTTTTTTCACATATTACTAAATATTATTCTTTTTTTTTCAGACATTGGTAGCTCAGTGATAACGCGATCACTTGGGAAACCGAGTGAAGTGGGTTCTAATCCCGGGTCTCGCAACTTTGATATTTTCATGTGCAAAACTTTCCGTCTTACTGTTCTGAGAGAAGTTTTCAAAAGACATATGAAGCCTGCCAACCCGCACTTGGCACACATTATGGAATATGGCCAGATCCACCTTGTAATAAAGGGAAGCCCGTGCCCAGTAGTGGGATGTTAAAGGGCTGAATACTCGTACATACAAATACCTACATACAATTTTTTTTTACTACTAGTCTATCAATAAATACAGTTTGTTAATGATGGTTTTTTTTTGCTTAATTTTACTTCTTTTTGACCCAAATAAGTACAAAGTATGTACACGTGTAATCTTCAAAAAAAAAAATCTTTCGTATAACGTATTATGACAAAGTCAAAAAAGATATAATGAACGCTATTATTCCCAACTTACATTTTTTAATAATAAATGTTACTTTGTGAAAGGTGACCATGAGAGACAGAAAAATATGTGTACATTTTCATGTATGAAAATGATTCTTAGGTTATACATATTATTATTATTAATTTCGACTTCGTTTAGGCTCTGTCCTACGTTTTTATGTATTAAATAAGTGTTTGTAACATATTAGTATGCTCGTGACGTACCCTTGCTTCGCTCGGTGCCAAACAGTGATCTACATATGATGACACGTTTGGCTCAGTTTGTACTGACCCACTCTACTTGCTGTGGCAGCGGTCGCGGGTTCAAGTCCCGCAGAGGGCATTTGTTTGTGTGATGGGAACGAATGTTTGTACTCCAGTCACGGGTGACTGGAGTACAAACATTCAGTTGATGTTATAATATGTATGTATTTAGAGTTATATAATATGTGTAGTGTAGCAACTATCTGGTATCCATAACACAAGCCTCGTAGCTTACCACGGAACAAGATGTTGCTGTGTGTTAATGTCCCAACATATTTATTTATATTACATATGTATTATGGTAATCTATCTGTATACTAAGTTTTATCGAAACCCGTTCAGCCGTTTTAGTGAAGTAATAACAAACAATCATACAGATACGACCTTTCAAAATTATAATAGTAAGATTATAGAGGATTACAAAAAAATATAACCTATTATCTTCGTCGTACTTTATTTCAACTGTAGTATTAACTAAATTTTACTTTCATCTCATAAGTTTTGCTTCCTTTCTATTGCATAAAGCTAAATAACATTTAAAACATATTAAATCATGAGCAACTTGTAAACGCAATCATTTAAACAGTTTCAATAGTCAATACACTTGTGAGTTTGTGGTTCGAACTAACGACAGTGCAGGCCTCATGCGGTTGAACTTCCACACGGAAACCTTTTATGGTCTGTTACTTGCGGTATCCAATCAATAATACTGCTATTTGTAACATTTAATGTCAGCTTATGTGATTTGATATAATATTTAACCTCTACCTTTTTAAATTGATTAAAACAACATTAAATAATATAATAATAGTGTATTCAGCCCTTTTTAACGTCCCGTTGCTGGGCACGGGCCTCCCTTCAATACGAGTCAGGCCATAGTCTACAACATTGGCTAAGTGCGGGTTGGCGGACATCTATACTAATATTATAAATATGAAAGTTTGTGAGTGTAGAGGTAGGTGTGTAGAGTAGGATGTATGGATGTTTGTTGCTCAATTACGCCAGGACGGCTGAACGGATCTGGATGAAATTTAGCACAGAGATAGATTATAGTCTGAAATAACACATAAGCTTTTATCCCGGTAAAATGTACGGTTTCCATGGGATAGGTTTGTTTTTGTTTTTCTAGAGGCGAAACATAGCGAAGCGAGGGTGAGCTGCTAGTATATTTTTTATTATTGAAACCATTTAATTTTTTGTATTTAGTATTTTTATATCAATACTTTTAACGTTGTTAATCGCAGTAGTAGCGCAATATTAGCTACCTCATATATAAAAAAATAAGGGCAAATTAACATCAATAATTTTTAAATAGGATATGCATATTTTTTTTAAATAGCATCAGTAGTTCGAGAGAGCGCATTCAAGCAAATAAAATAAAATATCTTCTGATTTATAAATTAACACAGATAGTCAAAATCGTTATTTAAAACGTTGAATTCACTATACAGTACAATATGGACTTATATCTATATTGATATAAGTTTTGAAAGTAAAATATATTAAAAATCATGGCCCACCTACACGTTATTATTTCAAAGAATAACAAAGCAATTTCGAATTAGCGAGGAAGAGAAAGCTCTAGTTATTTCTAAGCTTTCATAAATTAGAAATGTTTTCATTTTTATTAAATAAAAGTTATTTCACTGTAATATTAATACTTTGTCAATTTAATTTTGAGGTTAAACTTTGGGAAGAAAAATATAAAAGCTTTTTCTTTAGTATTTAATCACAATAATTATTTATAATAGTAATTTTTTTAGTTCACATTTTTTGAGCCCACATTTTTAGGGATCCATGCCCAAAGGCTATCTATCAAATATTAACTCCTTTTACTTCCAATCTTCTGTCATCTAAAGATTGATGTTTAGAGTGTTTTAGACTTACAAAGTACGTACTTGTAGGTTCAAGCAGAGCCCTATCATATAATATTGGCAATATAAACAGTAGCTTAATATCAATTTTCATGTTTTCGACTTCAAAAATAACATATTATTCGATACATAATTTCTACCCTATATCCCTTCCCTAACCCCTTTAGGGATTGAACTTTTAGAAATCTTTTGTTATTGCTCACCTTCGTTATATGCAAAATAAGCTAAATTTATTTTTATAATCTATACGTATAGTAAAATTCTAATTGAGTCGAATCTGTACATTAATTTTTTTTTGGAAAATCTTATTGAAATAGTCGTTATTATCGATACAAAGGCCGAGTCTGTCTAAAAACGCAACACGAGAAAACCACAGAACAGATTTTGATGAAATTTGGTATGATGATAGCTGGTTACCCGGGTTAACATATGGGATACTTTTTACTGCAGAAAAATGTCTTATATCTGAGAAATCCATACTAACACTTAACACGTTCCTAGGGATAAACCCGAGCGAAGCGAGGGTAAGTCGCTAGTTTAATATATTTATCAATTCAATTATTATGAATGTCGATTATAGGAAACAGTTATTATACTTTGCAAGTTAAAAGTAGATTTATGACTTTGTGTTTAAAATGTAAGTACATTTTATAAGTGTTTCCAAGCTTTTCTAATTTGAGATAAAGAAAACCTCTTTTAGAAGAAGCTTTTGAGTAGGAACTTTTATAATTAGTTCATTTGTTTTATTATCATAAAAATAATTTGAATTAAAGCAAAATATTTTAGAAACTGAATAGTGTATTTGAAAAATTTCTATCGTATAGATATATTATGGGAGCTCTAGTACAAAATGTATGTCAGAACAACTCGGAGGATAAACGACGTTATTAATACAAAACAGTAACTCATAACTCGGGGTAATGTTGCGAGTTGTTTCCGGACGGTATATGAATTATAATAGGGGTGTGATACGGTTATAAATACAACAGATTTTCTATCTTATTTCGATAGATATAAAGATTATAATCGAATTTTTTATTCCTAAATTCTAATTTAAGCAATTTAAGACTTTAACATATGGTGTTAAAGTTAAAATTGCAATGTGTTATAAAGGCATAGGGTTATAATATGAAGTTTTACGTATGTAATGTAAAGAGACTAAGCCTTTTTAATTTTTTAACTAAGTTTTGTACTGGCTAGCTTATTAATAAAGTATATGAAAAAAGCTTTGTTTTTATATCAGGAGTAGAGAGGGTTAAAATCTTTAGTTAACATATGAAATTTTTAAGAAACCGTCGTGCTTTAAAACTAAGCTTATTATAAGTTATGCAAACAAACAATACAAATATCTATAATAAAATTCTAACTGAATTGAGTCTGGATATTCAATATTTTTTGGAAAATCTTATTGAAATAGTCATTATTATCGATACAGTGGCCGACTCAATAGTTTTTAGAATTTTTGTCTGTCTGTTTGTCTGGGACCGCATCACGAGAAAACCACTAGACAAATTTCGATGAAATTTAGTATAATGATAGCTCTATACACTCTTTCCTGCGGAAAAATATCTCATCTCCGAGATATCTATAATAAACGTTAAAAAATAACTAGTATTCAACAATATTAGTATTATACACAAAACTTAGATAATCTTGTTTTACAAAACGATGTATATGTAGATCATTATTTGGGTGCATAATACTTGAGTAGACAAAATTCAATATAAATAAATAAAAATCAATTGCCTAATGCATATAAAATCTCAATGCTATATGCTGCATGTTTTCATAACAACAAAAAACATCTAGGTATACATATGTATATTAATGTATAGATATGTATATTAATACATACATATGTATATTAATGTATAGATATTTTTTGTTTCGTAAAATAATTTTTCTGAAAATGAAAAGACATCTATATATTATTAGCGTCTTACGCTCACTTCGCTCTGGTGCGTCTCTAAGTACGTTTTAAATAGATATAAATAGTTATTAGGCAGCGTCAGCCATCTATTTTTTTTTTCGTGAATTTTCCGATGTTTTAATTATAATTATTCTGCTATTCGTAGCGGAGACAAATCCAACAAATCAAAGATCATCAAAATCGGTCCAGCCGTTCTTGAGTTATAAATGGTGTAACTAACCCGACTTTCTTTTATATATATATACATATATATACTAGTGACTCACCCTCGCTTCGCTTCGGGTTCGTCCCTAAACAAAAACAAATCTATCCCAAGGGAACCGTACATTTTTCCGGGATGATATACAGCCTATAACCTTCCTCAGTTAACGGGCTATCTAATGTAAAAATAATTTTATATAAATATAAGATAATTCTGCAATAGCAAGTGTGTATCTCCTAAGGAACACTCATAATATTTTTTCTATCTATTTAAAACGTACCTAGACTTAAGAGACGAATCCGAGCGAAGCGATGGTAAGTAGCTAGTATAAAGTTTTTTTTTTTAAAAGCATCAAAGGAAATTTAAAGCAACATTCTTGCTTGCTAATAACTTTTAAGTTACGCCAATTTAGATCTTATACCCCAGTATATAGAGATTAACTAACTCTATTACGAGTTTAACGACGGGAATACTTCATGTTATGTTATAACAAAACAAAATAGAGCTTAGTATTAGAGGATAAAGTGCATTTTCCTGTGATAATCCCTATGATTTGACCTAAGCAATAAGCGCCTTGTTTATGATTCAATATCTTTCCCGGACCACCATTAGTACATCCCTTAAGAAAATATTTTGTATTCAGGGACCATCCCCGTCCCGACATTGAAGTCGTTTGTCATAGTTAAACGTTCTACGTCTATATAACGTTAATACTAGGAAAGGCAAATTTTGTGTACAAGGATGTGGTAGAACATATGGGATAGTAAAGATTTTAAGTATCTTTTCTAGACTAATATTATAAAGAGGATAGATTTTTTTGGTTCTTTGTATTGAAAGGGATTCAGTCCGACATAGTTTAAGGGGTCAGAATGAAATCTGAGCTTCCGGAAACTACATTGGAACAGTAAGACAAAAAGCTGTAATATTTTAAATATAACTATCTTTTCGGATTATATCGCGGATTTATTTTGTTTTTTGTTTCCCGACGTTTCGAATGCTTTACAGCAATCATGGTCACGGGAAAAGATAGTTTTATTTAAAATGTCAATCAAATATTTCCGTAAATCTAAGAAAGTATTAGCTGTAATATTATTTTTATTTTCAAGACTTAACACATTAAATAGCAAATCCCATAATATAATGAATGATAAAAATAATGTCTTTGACATGAAGACTGATAATAGAAATATCTTTATAAAAATTCAAATTACTTTTTTCGATAAAAGTTACACGGAGTTCAAAGTCACCCTAAATGTAATTATTCGCCCTTAGGGATGAAGTTTTTACGTGAAATGTTTATGTAACCACTCATCTATCTTTCTATATAAATAAAAAAGAAAAAAAAATCTGTATGTTTGTCCTCTATGAGTTTTTAAACAATTCATCCGATTGTGGTGAAACTTTGGTAAGTTGATCGATGTACGTTCGCAAAGGTTCCTGGCTCAAAAAATAATTTTTCTTTGTATATTAATTGTCTTCTAAGCCGTTCCCAACTAAAGCAAGAATATTTTGCAAGTGAAGAATAAAATCGGTCCGCAATAAAAATCCGAAATGGGGAAAGTTGTCTTCTTTCTTCTTCTCGATTAAAACCATATTTTTTTTTGGATAATGTAATTACTGTAAGATTTCTTACAATATTAGGTGTTGCTAAATAAACGATCGGATCACCTGAACCTAACAAGTTTTCGGGAAACATGATAAGTCCCCCAAATTGCACTTGGTTAGTGTGGTGAACTATTGATTCACCTTATTTTAAGGGAAGCCCGTGCCCAGGAGTTAGACGTTAAAAAAATTGAACTATCAAATATTTTAGTTCAAATAGACCTAACTTGATGATTTTATAGGAGATATTTTATTCATAAAATATTTGAAAATTTCACGCAAAAATCGAAGCGCTAGAAGATCGTTCGTATAGAATAAATTTAAATACTTATCTGGACATGACAGCTAAATTTACCTGTAATAAAATATAGAAGTATTAGAATTTTATACACAGTATTTATTGTAGTACTATTATAATAGTAAATGCGAAAGTTTACATGTTACATAATGTATGTTTGTTTTGCTCTTTCACGCTGAAATGGATGAACTGATTTGGATGAAATTTAGTTCACAGATAAACTATGACCTAGAGTAATACATAGGGAACTGAAAGTAATGAAATTTTCCAATAATAGTACTACCTGTTTTTAATATTATACAGAGAAAAAACAGCTAGAATATGTTTTAATACCCTTTTTATAATTATTTGAGTATTAATATGGTGTTCTCCTGACCGATTTTAGCCTCGGCAATCTCACTGAGGTTATCCAACTGTAATCTCTCTGATCATATTCCTGTTATTCTCATACTTCATTGGGACGACAATTCGACACGTTTGTTTTACTCCTTAACTTTAAATTGCCTGTACGGATTTAGATGGGATTTAGTACACAGTGTTCTCCGTGATGAAACACCACCAACTTTCCAACTTCGGGCTTATACTTTCAAGACAGAAATACTCACTAACTAAATTTGGCTCGATCCGAAATTAGAACCTAGGAACTTCAGATCTGAAGCCGTACATGCTAGTCACTAGACCACTCTGACTGTCTGTCTGATACCTTAAATTCCTATACAACTTTTTAATATAGGTCTTTTAAACCAATACTGTAAGGAAAGGATCTGTTTTCGATAATAACGTTAAATTTTCAATAACGTTGTAAGTTGGAAAAAATTTAATTAAAGCCCATAATAGCAACCTCAAACGATTTTCTGGTAAGCAATAGGTTTGATATTATTTTCGCGTTTTAATATGAAAATTTTTTAATGCACTTTTTGTTGTGCTGTTATTACTTTATGTTTTTGTTATTTTATTTTATTTATAATTCTTTTTGTTAAGTTAATAGTGTTATACTCATTTTTTAAGAGTTTTCAAACTAAGTTTAAACCAAATCTAACCAGAAATATGTAGTCTTTACGTACTTTTATTTTTATAGAGATAAAATTTCTTCTTTGAACAATTTGCGTACCCTACAAGCAATGTACACATTAATAAATGACTACTAAAATATGTGTAAATTCTATATAGAATATATTCGAAGTTGAATGCATTCAAAACACATTTTCTGCTACTATAATTCGTGTTGTCTTAATACGGAGTAAAACAAACACATGTACGATCAATGAAAATATTTATTACTAGCTACTCACCCTCGCTTCGCTTCCCCATACAAAATTACATCCTCATTTTTACCGGAATGATTTCGGGAAATAAAAACTATCCTATGTCCTTTTCAGGGTCTCAAACTATCTTCTTACCAAATTTCATCTATATCGATTCAGTAGATCCAGAGATTACCCCCTACAACTCCACAAACTCAAAAAATCACAAACTTACAAACTTTACCTCTTTGTAATATTAGTATAGATTAAAATAGCGAAACCTTACATATACAAAGTATTAGTGACTCACCATGTTTAATATATAGACTATATATACATACATAGGTATGATAAGTTTTATATCCCTTACTTGAGCAACGATTGATTTCCCATATAACTTCCAACCCCCTTTTCACTCCCTTAAGGGGTGATTTCCGAGATAAAAATTACCATATGTTCTTCCCAGGGTCTCAAACTATCTTCATATCAAATTTCATCTAAATCGATTCAACAGATTAAGCGTGAAAACGTAACAGACAGACATACAGTTACTTTCGCATTTATAATATTATAGTGTATATGGACTAGCTACACATGCAAACTTTTGTTGTTATAGATAGTTTATTTAATGTTAAATGTCAAAATTTAAATTCATATTTTTACTTTTTAATGTGACAATATCATCAACGTCGATAAAAATATCTAAAATGAATTATTTAGTTAGGAACAAGATTACATATTGAAAAAAATGTTTGTATTTAATTATTGGCTGCCATTGTCTTTTTTGTTATTTGTCTTTTAAAGTTAATATTCGGGACAAGAACATGAACAGCAAGTTGACTGATTACCCTTCAGCACATTGACAATTCAAAGTTCGTTTTTGGGCTTCAAAAGAAATAGTACAAAAAGGTTTTTTAAACGAAAAATTTAATATTATTATTAATTAAATTCTTCATTTCTTTAAATTTAATTTAATCTTTATATACATAATTTGCTACACAGCAAGTTTAGTTGTCCTCGTATGATAGCCATATAATAGATACTAGCAACTCACCATCGCTCGCTCGGGTTCAGCTCTAAAAAAACAAATCTATCCCACGGGAACTCTAAATTATTCCGGGATAAAAAGTAGATTTTGTGCTATTTCACTATAATCAATATCTGTGCCAAATTTCATCGAGATCCATTCGCCTTTCTGACGTTATTAAGTAACAAACATCCATCCAAACACCTAAACTTTCACTTTTATAATATTACATGATTTTTTGAGGCACATTCAAGAAAATTATGCTACTTTGCTTATCATAGATAAAGTAATATTAGCATATAAGTATCTCTAAGATATATATCCTTTTAAATTATAAGATAACTGGACTGTTCAAAGATAAATTATAACATTAAATCATTTGAAGTATTCAAGCATCTGTCGAGTACGATCGTTTGCATTCTACCAGCTTTACAGCGTAATTAAAATTATACTTTGTAAGCGTTTATATTTTCTGCGGAGATATTTCATTGTTTTTGGGTTATATTATGAAAAATATGAATTTTGTAACCATGTTTATTTATGGTTTTAGAATGCCTACTGTAGGGTGATTTTGAGGAATAATAATAATATCCCCCAGACCTTAGCAGGTTGGCCAGATTCTTATGCAGGATCAAAGGAAAAATTAAAATGCAGTCCGTGTATGCCCAAACAATAAATGAATGTACTTGATCCTGAAAGACCTCTCGGAAACATTTTACATACTCTTGGTAGTATGACGCTGCCAATTCAATAAACTTATTTAATTATCTCTTGACTGTTACTGAGATTTTTTTAGATAAACATAAATACATACACAATAAATACACTTGGCCCGACCAAGGACGTGACTCCAAGACCTCCGGATCCGTAGTCATATATGCTAGTCTCTAAACCAACAGGGCTTCTGCGAAGTGTTGAAATGGTAAATGTGAAAGCCGCCACACACATACGGCCTAATCCATCGGATTGGTCCACAAATGAAGGTCCTAAGATTAATCCGGGCGCGTATGAAAGGGACAAACGGCTGCAAAATTCGTTGGAGTTGCGTTGGTGGGTCTTCTATCTCTACAGGCGAGCGCATGTCCAAATGCACAATCCGTTCGAAATACGCCACATTGTAAGAGAGAAATAGACGCAACAATGTCCACTGTAATGTTATCTCAACGGGTACGTCTAGTTTATGGCAACGCAGGATTCACCCGAGAGTGTGATTGCACGTTTAGTAGATACTAGCGACTCAGCTACTCGGGTTTAGGTACGTTTTAACGGTTAGTATGGAATAGATAGACTACATTTGTACATATATATGTACATAGATATGATGAGTTGTTGTGGATTTGTAAGAACGAGATAATCTCCTGCAGACTACTATTTCACTCTTTAGCCCTCCAACTATCGCCACACAATAAATCACGCCAATCCGTCACTCTGTTTCGACGTGAATGAAGGACAAACAAACAAATAAACACACTTTCACATTAATAATATTAGTAGGAATATGGATATACCTACCTTAAAATGCTAAATAAGAAGCAATATTATGTTAATGTAGACGAAAAACCGCTGGTACCCTTAGGCTTTATATATGGAAATTACATATCTAACCATCATGTCACGTAGTTAGAATATGTTATTCCATATTATTTTTTGTTTTCTAATATTATAGATATCGATTTCAGAAAGTTATCTTCTAAATTAAACTCCTTTAACAAAGCTGAGTTAAATTAGCAAAACAGTATAAGCAAATTGGGTTGTATTCAAAAAACCAAGTGACTCCAAGCTATTAATGAACATGACACTAACTCAACAAAAAGAGCACTTTGCCTACTCGATGATGACAAAAGGAAAAACGCTTGTGTCACCACTCCCCACCCTCTTTAATTCGGCCATGTCATTACCCCACGGCTCCCGTTTCCAATCATATCCTTTATTACCTCGAATTGCCGCCAATAAGCCCTTTTTATTTGGTCACATAGATCTAAGCGACCACATATGCCTTTTAGGTCTAAATAGACACTAAAATCATTGAAAATTTTATTTTTATTTACTAACTATAGATAAAAATGAACATGTTTGTTTGTGTAAAGCCGAGTATCTTGAAAACTTTATTGGCGATTGCTTTGAAATTTACAAAAATATATGTAGGTGTTTTAAATGTAGAAGGTTCTTATGGTTACGCGCCACTTTATTTTTCTACAGTACAACATTATAAACACCGTTCAGCTCATTGGCATGCAAATTAGCACATGTAATTATTGATACGTGTACATATTCAGACCTCTGTAACTCCCCACTGCTGGGCACAGGCCTCGAGCGAATCGAGGGTACGTTGGTAGAATAAATTGCTAATCCATTATATATCTTACTCTTATAGCCATAAAGTAACAGTTAGAATCAAACTTCTAAAACTAGGATCGTCATTTAAACGTGTTCTTAAAAAGGAAATACTTATTCTAAACACTAAAACTTTCAATTTTCCCTTCACTTAGCGGTCACCCATCCTAAAAATACCAGTGCGGTTGTTTAACAACCACCGTTAAACATTAGTTAATAAATAAAGATTAGTTAAGATCCCACACTTACGCTGTTTTAAGCAGTTACAGTTCAAAATACGATTTTCAACAAACTTCAAAGTGTGCTTTAACAATTGATACGAGATATATTCTTATGTCACTCGAATACAAACGAATAAAATAAACGGAAAACAAGAGAAATACATCAGGACGTGAACACATGGGATTTCACTTACATTTAACATATTTACGCGGATTTAACTCCTATTACATACACAATAAGGGATAAAATTGTATGTCATTTTTTATTAGGAATAGTATACAAAAAGTTATATTTCCGAAATATTGCGTAATTGTGTAGAAATTTGGGGTGTGGAATATGAATATTAGAAGGCGAGTCAACACTTTGGCCAGAATTGCTTGAAAACAACTTCTTTATGTTTTTAGAGGGTTATATAACAGTTTTATGTTTTATATTATACTATATAGTACATCTATACTAATATTATAAATGTGAAAATTTGTGAGTATGGATGGATGTTTGTTACTGAATCACGCCAGAACGTATGAACGGATCTGGATGAAATTTGGCACAGAGGTAGATTATAGTCTGGAATAGTAACATAGGCTACTTTTTATTCCGGAAAAATGTACGGTTCCCGTGGGATAGATTTGCTTTTGTTTTTCTAAAGTCGAACCAGATCGAAGCGAGGGTGAGCCGCTAGTTTTTCAATAACACACTATATACATATATACTTTAATAAGTTAGAATAGATTTATGGAGTCATAATCACGAACTAATCGTCGCCTTAGCGATTATTTGTTCAAACGACCAATACTTGTTGAACTTTACAGCAGAATTTGCTTCCTCTATTTTAAAACACAAAGCTTTATTTTCAACATTTATATACATACTAGCGCTTTTATGTTTGTTTAATTGATTAGTATCGAATAAATAAACTATATATATGTAAGTATCCATATCCCTACTACTATTATAAATGTGAAAGTGTGTTTGTTTGTTTGTCCTTCTTTCATGTTAAAATGGAGTGACGGATTGGTGTGATTTTTGTGTGTGAAGATAGTTGGAAGGCTGGAGAGTGACATAGGCTACTTTTTACAGCGGTTAATTATCTCTTTTCCTCTCGGGAAAACAAGTTAATAAGACAACAAACTCTGTTTCGCTGTGAAAGAAGGACAAACAAACAAACACTTTCACATTTATAATATTAGTATGGATATAAATAAAATATATTTTGATATCAATAGAATTCATACTTAAGAGACAATAATTTCACTACTTCGGTAAATTGATCGCTTGGGCACATAAGCACTGAAACGACGTAGTAGAAAAATAATTCGAAACGCTAGTCATATCGTCAAGACAGGCGCTAGAACGTTAATTACAGTTGATATCGGTATGGTAATGCTTTAATGTCTGCGGTCAGGCGATACCGACACGTAAAGTTAAATGCGATCATCGTATTAACGAATAGGGCGTTTTGAATTATTTCGAGGTTGTTCGTGTAATTAATAACATGATACTAGTTTTTATTCACGGCTTCGCTCGTGTCTACATCGATAAAATCGCCTTGTAGAGTGATTAATACTAAGTATAATGATTAATTAGAAGTAGAAAATTATATATACTTTCACTTATTTGTATATTTGTTTATATCTAGTTTTTTATTAAACTAATTCGAGATATTTGAATTGAAAGAAAAAATAATCTTTACATTATATTCACTTCTCTTATAATTTTTTAAATAAAACTATCTTTTCGGATTTTATCGCGGATTTATTTTGATTTTTGGTTCCCGACGTTTCGAATGCTTTACAGTAATTATGGCCACGGAGAAACTCCACACCAAAATCAAAATAAATCCGAAGAGACAATTTTATTTGAAATGTAAAATATTCGCGTAAATCTAAGTATTTTTTTATAATTGTGAAAGTTTGTAGGAATTATGTATGTATGTATGTTTTTGTTACTTCTTCAGGTTAAAAAAGCCTGGACTAATTTGGATGAAATTTTGAGTATACAGATTATGACCGGAACAGACAATTAATCTACAGATACAAAAAAGAAGCGAATAAAAAAAGTAACTTGTCTTTCTATAATAATATTATAAAGAAGTAAAGTTTTGAGTTTGTGAGGTTGTAGGGGATAATCTCTGGATCTACTTAACTGATTTAGATGAAATTTGGTATGAAGATAGTTGAGACCCTGGGAAAGATATAGGATACTTTTATCACGAAAATCATCCCCTAAGAGGGTTAAAATGGGGATGAAAGTTTGTATGGAAAATCAAGCTAATCTATACAAATAATAAAATTCTGAGTCAAATTTGTACATTAAATATTTTTTGGAAAATCTTATTTAAATAGTCATTATTATTAATACAGAGGCCGAATCTAGTTTTTAAAATTTTTGTCTGTCTGCCTGGAAACGCATCACGCGAAAACCACGACAGATTTTGATAAAATTTTTGATTTTGATACTTTTTACTGCGGAATAATATCTCATTTCTGAGAAATTTATAATAAACGTGGCTAGAGATAAACCCGAAAGGAGTGAGGATGAGTCGCTAGTTAATAATAAAATTAATAACGCGTGAATATTTGACTTTCAATATTTTTTTAAGTCATATATTTAAAATAAATCCAATTAGAACTTAAGAATAAATAAACTACGTTGTAACAAACGATAGCCCGAACTGCGGTTAATTGGCACACATCGTTAAAATATAACCAAGTTCTTTAGATAAGTTTAACATTACTTAACCGTTAGGCAAGTCGCTTATAATTGTTACAAGTATAATATACAAATACTAAAAAAATGCTTGTAGTAATGAACTCGCTTGGAAAATCAAGTTTAGCTGGTTTAAACCCCTGGTCTCGTATCACTGAGATATACATATGCGAATCTCTATGCTGAGTTCTGTTATATCGATTAAAAAAAGTCTCTACCCATAGTAGAACCTAGTTATTTAGTTTAAAATTTAGAATTATCACTCACGTAGGATAAGAGCATAATTAATTATTGTATTGATATATTGTACATCATTAATATATTTATTAAAACATGCTTATGAATGAGACTACATAAAGCAAAAAACCGTTTCAAAATTGGTCCAGCCGTTTCGGAGATTAGCCGGAACAAACAGACAGACAAAAAAATTATAAAAATTATGTTCTTTTTAAAGGTACCGTATATAACTTCATATTCATTTAGTATAAAGCTGTTATTTGGACATTACAAACAGACACAGACACTTCAAATGTATATATAAAGCATCAATAGCATACATTATTCACTATAGAGCGTTTGTAAATTCGGCAGCAATCTGCAACATATTTGGTAAAATTTACAAACATTCACCCTAACAATATACATATATATGTACAACTGTATATATGTGTTATATTTCGATACCGTCTCCCCTCGCCGTCTGCTTGAAACCAAAATAGTCCGCCCCATGGCTGCGATATTTTACCCCGTGCTCTACGCTATTAGGACTCTAGCTAATCTATTACATCGTACATTTAACTTTACTGCTATACTAAAACGTTGTATTATTTAGTTTATATATAGAATAAAATAAGAAAATTAAAAGTAGATAAAACAAAAATTAATGTAACAATTTCACAGCTAAAGCCATTGATATACAAAAATTCAAGATACACGATTAGCATCTTAAAAATATACTTAAAAAGAAGTGCACCATTTGAAAGTAACGACACGTTTAGCTAAATTTGTTGTGACCCTACTTGCTGTGCCAGCGGTCGCGAGTTCAAGTTCCATTGGGGGAATTCATTTGTGTGATGAAGCACGAATGTTTGTACTCCAGTTATGTTTGTCTGTCAGTTTGTGTGGGAACGCATCACAAGAAAACCACTGGACAGATTTTGATAAAATTTGGTATGATGATAGCTGATTATCCGGGTCAACACATAGGATTTTTACTGCGGGAAAATATTTTGTCTTTGAGAAATCTATACTAAAAGTTTAAACGTAACTAGGAACGAAGCCGAGCGGAGCGAGGTTGAGTCGCTAGTGTGTATATATATTTTTATATATGAATGGCTTAAGCTTTAAAATTTTCAATGGATATTGACAATAACATAATGTATTTCGTTAAAAATACTGATTTTATTTCAAAGATATCATTATCTTAATATTTAAACTAAAAAGAAAGATCCTTATCACTGCAATATTACAACGCGTTATATAGAGTACTCACCCCTGTCACGAGTGGCTAGACGAGTCTGTGACCAAATCGGTCTCGTTGCGGAACGTTGCCAGATTTTACACTTACTTTACTATATATACTATTAAGTTTTTTATTAGACCTATTGTATTCTAAATTAATTAAATAATTTATTTTGTAGTAGTTTTTGCTAATAATTTAAAGTGATAAGAAAAAAGTTTTAAAAATATTTTTTTAATCACAGTTACAAGTGCAAAATCAATCACTTATACAGAAAAACTTTTATACCAACTGACAGATAGCGTAGAGCTTAAACGTCTAGAAATATGAAATTTTCGACTGGACGTTCTTTTCTCGCAAAAGTGAGTACTTCTTTTTAGGGTTCTGTACCCAAAGGGTAACACGGGACCCTATTACTAAGACTTCGCTGTCCGCCCGTCCGTCTGTCTGTCCGTCTGTCACCAGGCTGTATCTCATGAATTATGATAGACAGTTGAAATTTTCACAATGATGTATTTCTGTTACTGCTATAACCTCGCTCCTCCTCTCGTACCTCTGATATTTTTATGTGCGAATCATTTCTGACATGATTACCAATTGTCTTACGTTGAATACGGTCTGAGAAAACCTAGCAAGTTTTTGAAAGACATGTGAAGTCCGCCATCTCGCACTTGGCCAGCGTGGTGGACTATGGCCTGATCCCCATTCACACGTCTTTTATAAACTAATAAGATTATCTCAACACTTGCAGGTTTTCCTTCACACCTTTTTATGCCATAGATTCAAAACCCGGAGTTTGAACCCGCTTCACTTGTTTTTCCAAAGCGAATACCACTGAACTTACAATGTTATATTTACATTACATCATGATACATTAATAATTAACCATTTCCATCCCAAAACATTTAGTACTAATTGCACTATGCTAGATAGCAATAGATATTTACCGCACGCAATTTATCATTACGTGACAGGGGTGAATGGGATAGAGTCGTTTACTGTTTGTCAACGCGTAACTAACCCGTCATCTACACTAATACATATTAAAACTTCGTAAATATGTTTGTCAGTCTGTTCTAAAAAAAAAGAGTATATGGAAAAATATATCAATGCACTAGCCATTTACTGCCATCTCGCTTGGGTGCTCCAGGTGCCTATATATGTATAACATTATATATGTATATACATACAGTAAAAACCCTTGGCCCATGGAGTCAACGTGCTAAACACTTCTTAAAGGATACAACACCTCGTTGTCTCGCCTTTACTGGTGACAGGAGAGCTGGCTCGTTTTTCACCCAAATAATCGGCGTTGTCATTCAGCGGGGGAATGCGGCTAGCATTCCTGCCGCAAATTCACGCGGACATGACATATACAGTAATAAATAAGTGTACATTTGTTTTATATAGATGATTAAGTATATTTGTAACTACCTTTATTGTAAATAATCACTACATAGTATAAAACAAAGTCGCTTTCCGCTGTCTGTCTGTCCCTATGTATTCTTAGATCTTTAAAACTACGCAACGGATTTTGATGTGGTTTTTTTAATAGATAGAGTGATTCAAGAGGAAGGTTTATATGTATAATACATGCATATTATAGTACAGAAAAGCTGAGAAATTCAAATATTTATATTTCATACTAACCGTTAAAACGTAACTAGGGACGAAGCCGAACAAAACAAGGGTGAGTCGCTAATTAGTCATTAAAATATACATCAAAGCTAAGTTTTGGCAAGTTTTAATATTAATCGTAGCCTATGTGTTACTCCTCATAGTCTGTCTTTTCTTCTAAAAGGAAGATGTTATCGTATGATTTGTATTAAGACATTTTATGATTAAGTAAAATGTATCCCATATACACGTAAAGCATCCAGCGTTCATACCTCAATTTTACGCAGAGACTTATAAGTTATAATATAATTATTAAGTAAACATGCTACTGTCGAATTTGTATAAAATAATGTATAACATTACTACTTGAAACACGACAATGTTTTTATTATTACTAACATCTAAATATAATAGCTAAAACTCTTCAATAACTATCAATAAAAAAAAAACAAAATCGAATAACAAACTCGAGAAATCTATGACATACAAAACTAGTGTTTGCCAACAGCTACTCAACAAAAAAAAAAAGAAAATTGATTGACAAACAGAAAAGAAAAGTTACTGAACTGTTTTATCTTTGCCTATTTATATACATATGTAGATAACAACATACATTTATTTTAAATAAATTATGTAAAATATGTATATTAACATCATATCAAAATCTTTTTTTTATTTTTTATACTATTCTGAGTTAGTGCTTGACTACGTTCTGAATTCTATTCTATTCTATTCTAATTCTATCTCTGAACACTTAAATACAAGCATTTCTTTCTTCCAGTAAAACGTGAAGTACTACTTAAATCAAATTATATAACAAAGTGTTCTTCGTTTTTAACTGAAGAAATTCTAATTACATTAAATATAAAGTACCTTTTACATAGAACTAGCAACCTAACCTCGCTTTGAACTGGTGCGTCCCTTGATAAGTTTTAAATAGATAAGAATAGTTATTCTGAGTATTTCCTTGGAGATACACATATGATATCACGAACTTTTCTTTAGAATTCTTTAAGACCTACAATTTTAAAAGGTAGTAGTGTAGTAGTGTATCTCTAAAATTTAGCCAGAGTCAGCTATGTAAGCGTATAGAAACAGGTTTTTTTTCCAAAAACGCTCTTTATAGTGACTTCCGTACATTATGTAGGTACGTGACGTTACATATTAAAATTTTATCACACTTTTCTATTATATATCAAAAAGACAGAGTAAGGATACGTTAAGGCTATTCAAATAGTTTAATACATAATGTGCTAAGTACCTCTCTACATAGCAAGCAGATTAACACCGCTAAGCCCGGTTTAGTAAATGAATAATGGAATTAGTCCGCTTCACGTAGCGATAAGTGATTAAAATTTTACTTAAGGAAATAATGAATCCATACTTAATATTATAAATGTGAAAGTGTGTTTGTTTGTTTGTCCTTCTTTCACGTTGAAAAAAAGTGATTTTTTATATGGAGATCGCTGGAGGGCTGGAAATGATATAGGTTACTTTTCAGTGCGGGTGATTATCTTATTCCCACGGGAAAACACGTTATAATACAACCCACAACAACTCGTCAACCTATGTATATATATAATATATAGTCCGTCTATTCCATACTAACCGTTAAAACGTACCTACGGACAAACCCGAGCGAGGCAAGAGCGAGTCGCTACCATATACATATATTAAAAATTTGATGGGTACAATAAGAATGTACTAATGATTTTGGTTAAGAAAGCAAGTTATGTGGGTTCAGATCCGGAGTCTTGCAATTTTGAGGTAAGGTAAATCTCATTTTCAATATGATTATGACGCTTGCATAATACGGTTAAAGAATATCTTGAAAATATGAAACTTTTTTTTAATGGTGACTAAGATTCTATTGTTTTTAAGTAATAGCTCGTTCATTTAATGTATTTCACGTAAATATGAAAAAAAAAAACGATATTTCAATCGGAATTCCATTGAAAAGTTTTCTCTAGTTAACGGTTTCTCGTATTGGTAACAAGTAAATAACAACAGTTCATGGCAGTTGGTCAACTTGTTGTTGCGATGTCGAAATTTTGCTGTATTTTTCAGATTAACGAGTGAAACAGAGCTGCAGTCTAGGCACTACGAAAATTTTAAAGTTAAACAACAAATGGCTCAATTTTTAAAAAATTCTCTGAAATATACATCTGTTATAAAATATATTTTTTTCATAGATAATTCTATGAAAAAAAAAAAAAAAAAAAAAAAAAAAAAAAAAAAAAAAAAAAAAAAAAAATTTTTTTTTTTTTTTTTTTTTTTTTTTTTTTTTTTTTTTTTTTTTTTCATAGATAATTCTAAGGGCAGTGGTAGCCTAGTGGCAACGCGCTCGCTTGGGAAACCGAGTGAAGCGGGTTCAAATCCCGGGTCTCGCACCTCTGATATTTTCATGTGCGAATCATTTCTAACATGATTACCACTTGCCTTACGGTGAAGGAAAACATCGTGAGGAAACCTGCATGTCTGAGAAAACCTAGCAAGTTTTCGAAAGACATGTGAAGTCCACCAATCCGCACTTGGCCAGCATGGTGGACTATGGCCTGATTCCCCTCATATTGATGGGAGGCCCGTGCCCAACAGTGGGACGTTAAAAAGGGCTGAATACACATAGATAATTCTATGTTTATTAGAAAGGTAGAGAGATACACATACGCACTTCATTGCATGCCACAAAACAAATATACAAAAAAATAATATTAATAGAATTATGGTGGGGAATAAGTTCTCGTATATAAAATAGTAGATTTATGAATGTATTCATCCCTTTTTAACGTCCCACTACTGGGCACTAGCCTATCAATATAAGGTGAATCAGGCTATAGTCCATCACGTTGGCCAAGTGCGGGTTGGCGGACTTTAGTTGTCTTTCGAACTTCCTAGGTTCTCTTAGACATGCAGGTTTCCTCATGATATTTTATTTCACCGTAAGACAAGTGGTAACACCATATCAGAGGTGCAGAACCCAGGATTTGAACCCACTTCACTGGTATTCCAATGTTAGCGAGTTACCACTGCACTACCACTGCCTCATACCATACTTAGACACATTCATAAATACATACAGACAGACCAATTTTTCATAATAATGAAATTCTCAACGATATATAATAAAATTGTGAAAAATCCCTTTCAATATGACAGAAAAGGAAATACAGCTTAAGTAAAAGTAAAAAAACATATTACGAGCGTTAAATAAGGACGTGCAAAGTCACTTCTAGAACATTTCCTCAATAGCGAAAGTAAACGATTATCGGATGTTATAACTTTTACGTTAGTAAGAAGCAATAATAGACTTCACATGTGTGTATCGACCTGCTTTCCTAAATACTTTACTAGAGGGTTTGAGATATTCGGTTTTATTGAACGCGCTTTATAGAATCCCTTATAACATCGAAATAATATAAATAACTAGCGACGCACCCTTGCTTCGTTCGGGTTCATCCCTAGATACTATAACAATTAGATATGGAATAGATAAGCTATATTTACATATATCATACAGGAGAAAAATGCTACGAAATGGAAAAAATCAGAATGGGACAAATTAAATTTACGGCGCTAGTAACCAAGTAGTAGATTTTTCTTTTTTACATTCTTACAACATTTACTCAGAAACAATATTGACGTAAATATCATTTCGTTTTTTAAAACAAAGAAAATGGCGAAGCGTGGTTTAATTATTTCGCGAGTAAATTTTATTCGCTGTTTGTGAAAAACAAAAAAAGAATTATTCAAATCGGTCCGGCCGTTTTTGAGTTTTAGTGAGACTAACGAATGGCAATTGATTTATATATATATATATATATATATATATAAATAACATTGTTTAGAATGTGTACAACTTAATTCAAAATATTCTTTTGTAGGTTGTACATATGCATATTGAAGTTATATAAGCATATATAAGAGAAAACACATTTTCACTTAGTTTTTCCTTTACTCTTAACATTTAACTTAATTTACAGGTTGTTACTGAAATTAAATATTCAGTAAAGTGCCTTTGCGATCGACTGCGAATATCCAATTTAATTTGAGCTCACAACAGAAAGAAAACCGGAGAGAAGAGATAGTGGTCGGGGTAACAATTTTATATGGAACTAGCAGGACTTGCAAAAATACGAAATTTCATGCAAATATGTCCAAGGAATAAAAAGTTTCATACAAACTTTTAACCCCTATTTCACCCCCTTGGTTCTTGAATTTTGAAAAATCCTTTCTTAGTAGTAGTCATATGAGGCGTACGTGTGCGAAATTTCAATTTTCTAGCCTTCGGTTTGGCTTGTGCGTTGATATATCAGTCAATCACTTTTGCCATATATATATATATATATATATATATATATATATATATATATATATATATATATATATATATATATATATATGTAACAAATAATTACTATGAAATCCCATAGAAAGTAATTGTACATCGTTATATATAAAAATGACACGAAAATCACATCAGGATTAAAAATGAATAAAGCTTAACTTACAAAGCGTACACAAAAAAACATACAACCCGAATGACTCTACTTTTTGATGTACGTGCCACTTTACAACCATTATAGAATAAAATCTATTATTAAAAAAATATTGTAATTTATTTATTTATTTATATATATAACTTATGCTTCTACAATAAAATTATTATAATTGGAGATAGTGAAAATTTTATTAATTTTTTATTTACGCACAGTAAAACTATAATATAAAGGCAGAAAACATTTCAATGACGACATGTTTGGCTCAGTTTGTAGTGACCCTACTTGATGTGCCAGCGGTAGCGGGTTCGAGTCCCGCTGGGGGCATTCATTTGTGTAATGAGCACAAATGTTTGTACTCAAGTCATAGGTGTTTGTATTTATAATATGTATGTATTTAAAACTATTTAATGTGTAGTGTATCAACTATTTAGTATCCATAACACAGGCCTCGTAGCTTACCATGGAACTAGACAGTGATGTGTGTTAACGTCCCAAACATATTTATAACATATTTATTTGTATTTAAATTAATAATAAAGTATTAACAATATATTACCTTTAAGTGTCACATTTTTGTCGCTCGAAGGTATATAACAAAACTATGAAAATCATTAAAAAGGATGTTAACATTATGTTAACTAAACTTAACTCTTAACACCTCCTGGTTAATTTCTAAGAAATCAAATGTTAACTGGCACACCGGTGTGCCCGCGACCCTCGACAGGTTAACAACAATCAGTTACATTCTAAAAATAGTTTCCTTTGTCTGCACCTAAATTGTATTCGGTACTGACATAGTTGAAATTAACTTCAATAATAATTCTTTCTTATCACAGTTCATATTTTCTTCATTTTTAAAATAAAAACCACAAAAACATAGATTAGAAAATCGAATGAGGAGATAATGGAATACTCCGGGACCCGATTGTAGCTGATTGATGATGATAGATTGTAATGTACCAAAATTATATAGAATTTGAAAATAAATCATATTACCATATATAGCGGTAGCGGTGGTATTTATTAATTACATGAGCCTTTTCAACCGACTTCCGAATAAAGGAGGTTCTCAATTCGACCGTATATATGTATATATTTTTTTTATGTTTGTTCGCGGATTTTTTCGTCGTTTATGAACCGATTTTGATAATTCCTTTTTTGTTGTAAAGGAGATATCCAAGAGTGGTACCATGATAAGGAAATCAGGACCTGATGACGGGATCCCAGAGAAATCGAGGGGAACTTTCGAAAATTATAGCGGCGACTAGTGCGTTTGATAACATTTTCATTAGGTATTTTAAAGCAATACTATTTAATGAAGGTCTGGAGTCGATCTGATGATGGATGATGGATTTACAGCGATTACCTGGTGTTTGGGCTTGATTAATTTGTATTGATGATACGTCTACACTAAAATTGGAAAAATAAAAACTTTAAAAAAAAAGTAAATACCGACTTCCAGGCACTGAAAAGTAAAAAATAACTAAACGGGGGTTTTCATTTAGAATAGATACTTAAGCAGATTTTTACGAAGTCGGTGTGCTTTGATTTGTATTGGCCGCCTGTTGTGCTATACCTTCTTTTATGTATTATATATGTCAGGTATATTTTGGTGTGCAATAAAGTATATTTGTATTGTATTTGTAAAATCTACACTATTTAATATAAAAAGAAAGATTTTTTGTTTGTTTATTTGTACCGAATAAGCTCCGAAACTACTGAACCGATTTAGATGAAATTTGTTAAGATGATAGTTTGAGATCCTGGAAAGGACATAGAATTGTTTTTATCCCGGAAAAAATCCCTTAAGGAGGTAAAATGGGGATGAAAGTTTGTATAGGGTAGCAACCTAGGTACGAACCCGAGGAAAGCGAGGGTGAGTCGCTAGTGATATATAAAATGAAAAGGAAATTTGGGATCTCGTTTGAGGTATAAGCTATTCATTAAAAATCATAAATATCTTTCATTGTAATTAGAAAATAACACTTGACATATTTTAATATACACCTAAATTGAGATCCTCCTTTTAGCAAGTCGGTCAAAAGTTCAGTATAATATAATTTCTTTCTGACCTCGTCATAAAGTTACCACCTAGTGCGATAAAATATTAATGTGCTTCGAGTTCTAGAACTGCTAGTAAGAGCTAACCAGGTTAAACAAACAGCGAAAATAAACAGGGCCCGAAATATTTTTCAAGTCAGTAAAAGCCGGTACAAAACTATAGGAATGAAGACAATTTAGTATTCAGTATAGAATACGGGATATTGAGATTTTTAAACGTTATGTCTAACTATATTTAGTTTGAAAGCACTATTTCGTTTGTAGATTTTTAACAGATTTAAAAAAAGTTTTTTTAAAGAATTATTTTTAAAAATATGTTGTTTTTATGACAATTATTACATTTTTTTAAAGGTTTCACTAATTAATAATCTTATTTAGTGTTGCTATTATAATATTTATAACCATAGAGAAAATAAAATATTAGTTATTTAAACCTTATTATTGTTGTACGTTTCGGTGTGACGTACAAATATACAAGCAGTCACGTTTATATTCACTTGGAGCGTGATTCAAAATAGCCCTAATATAATTCAAATTGTTCTAAAGTGAAGCCCTAAAAAGGAAAATAAGCAGAATTTTCTTCACATTTTTATGGACAATATCAATTGGGTCAAATGTCAGAACACTTGATATCTTTAACGAAATTAGACGCAAAAACTCACCAAAAAGCCTCTGAAGTGCCGTTGAGATAGAACACAAAATTATATTCATATCTTGTTTTTTTTTGTTACTGGTAAATACGTAATTGGCTTGTGTTAAAGATACCAGATAGTAGATACACTACACATATATAACTTTAAATACATACATATAAATATAAACACCTATGACTGGAGTACAAACATGCGTGCTCATCACACAAATTAATGCCCCCAGCGGGACTCGATCCCGCGACCACTGGCACTGAGCCAAACGTGTCGTCGCCAGGTTACATTATTATCCCGGAAAAATGTACGTTTCCCGTGGGATAGATTTGTTTTTGTCTAAGGACGTGAGTCGCTAGTATACATATAATAATAGTGTGATATGAAACCATGTTTAATCCAAACACATGTGTTGAGTTTGGACGGGTTGCATCTAACCTCTTGACGCCTAACTTTGAAGTAAATGAGAAGCCAAGTATAGTTTACTAAATCATGTAACTATTACATTGGTACTGTATAAGGATAACATTTAACTTATTGTTTTATCAATAATTTGCAACTTATTATACCATATTGAATTAATAAAGAAAAAACTTTATCTATACAAATAAACAAAATTGGAATGTCTATTTGTAATATTAAAATAACCACTTTTTACTAAACGCATATGAATGTATACATAGTACATATACCAAAACAACATTTTTTTTCAATTTTTTTCTGTCTGTCTGTTTGTTCCGGCTAATCTCTGAAACGGCCAGACCGATTTGGACGGGAATTTCACTGGCAGATAGCTAATGTAATAAGGAGTAACTTAGGCTACTTTTATTTTAGAAAAAAAATAAGATCCCACGAATTTTTTTAAAAAAAAGTTTGTTTTGGGAAGCAATCTAGCTAGTTCAACATAATTTTTGATGTATACATATATGTTATTCCATAGAAAGGACTATCAAAAACAATTCAGTACAATAACTGAAAATTCAATTTCACGTACCTACTATTTTGTTTAAAAATATTCGGTAAATGGTGAAAATATAATAAATATTTTTCGCTGAATCTTCTGAGTGAAATTTATGGATGGTGGCTATTTGTCACGGCTTACTATCTATGTGATTTAGTAGTCGGGGATGCGACTCAATGTTTTACCAAAAAGAGTAATGTTGGTACATTTAATACCTATGTGGGACACCAATTTGATGTATTGTGCAATGGGGTTTCTACATATTATGTTAAAGGGATGATGAGTTATGATCTTTTTTTGTCTATAACTGTGTTTGCGTCGCAAAGCTGAATTATTGGTGACAGATTCATTATTTTTAAAAACATCAACATATATTATATATTGAAGTAATTTGTAAATGTTAGAAAAAATAATAATCCTTTGATTAAAACATAACCCGACTAATGAACAAAGACTTAATATAAAAATTAAAACATAGAGGTGCAAAAACGAACTGACTGACACTTGATTTTGTAAGCGAGCGTTATCAACAGGCATCAATGAGAAAAAAGTGGAGTACACATGGTACTGTTAGGTACCTAGCGACGCACGTGAGCGAGCAAGGGTAAATCGCTAGTATTATAACTAGCAGCTCACCCTTGCTTCGCTCAGATTCGCCTCTAGAAAACCAAAAACAAATCTATCCCTCGGGAACCGTATATTTTTCCGAGATAAATAGTTGCCTATGTGTTACTCCAGACTATAATCTATCTCTGTGCCAAATTTCAACAAACATCCATACATTCCCACAAACTTTCACATTTATAATATTAATACGGACATAGTGTGTTTGTTGATATATTTATTTTCCCTTGTTCCATGAACTCACGGATGTATGTGATTTTTGGCTTAATAGTATGCATGCCGAAGAGATAAAAATAGCTTTTCATTATATCGACTCCTCTACAAGACGTTTTCGTAGGCACGTAGTGGGTTTACTTGATAAAATTATAATGTAAAGTACTCGTAATACAAAAATATTAATCCAAGTTTTTGAGAAAATTCTCCGCCAGAAACTGGACTTTTTAAGTTTCCAGCCCCATTAATATTTACGTCGGCCCTGATCCTTCCTAATCCGCCTTAAGCAAACTCGCGTGCGTAATTCATCAAAATATTTAAATACTTATTTCCTTTTCCTTATAAAGCGGTAAAGCCCGAATATGCATTATTGTGTCCCTTTAAAGTGGTTATAAATAAGCAACGTTTTTGAAAAATGTCTTTAAGCTCCTGTGTATGTTGTTATATAAATTCTAATACATTTCATTTGAAATGCTTACATATTATACATACTATAAATTTTAACGCTTTAACTACAGAACCGATTTTGATAAAATTTGGCAATGACATAAAATGCTTCATGGGGATAGACATTCATACTTAATATTATAAACGCATAAATGTGTAAGTGTGTTTGTTTGTTTATTTGTTTGTTTGTTTGTCTTTCTTTCACATCGAAGCAAAGTATCAGATTAGTATGATTTTTTGTGTGGACATAGTTGGACAGGAGAGTGATATATTCTACTTTTTACTGCGGGAGATTATCTCATTCCTACGTGAAAACACGTTATAATACAACCTAAAAAAATATTTATGATCAGAATTACTTGAAACTTGGTATTAATGCTCTTCAATACAATTAAATAAATACGTGTTTTAGCATTTTTCGGAATTCATTCCATAAGAGGGTATTATAATAGGGGATAAAAGTTTGTATGAAAGCTACCTTTTTAGAGTTTTTTTTTGTATTAGCGCGAGCGCAGCCGCGGGTTCTGCTAGTAAATATAGCCTATATTTTATTCCCACCCGCTTATCATCCTGAGCAATGATATCATCATCATTTTTGTCCATGTCTTTTTTTGAGTTTAGGTTTTATTTTGTTGTTCTTTTTTGTGTAAAAAAATTCGAAAGGCTATATAATATAAGCTCGAGTTATAAAAAGTTAATAAGAATAAAATCGAAAATATAAGGGAATAATGGAAAATTAAAATATGACGCCATCCCCAAGTTTGAAATTAGTTTAAAATCGTCATTCCACTTTATTAATTTATATGTATGTATTCAGCCCGTTTTAAAATCCCACTGCTAGGCTTCCCTTCAATACGAAGGGGATTAAGCGAAAGTCCACCACGCTGGCCAAGTGCGGGCTGGCGGACTTCACATGTCTTTCGAAAACTTGCTAGGTTCTCTTAAACATGAAGGTTTCCTCACGATGTTTTTCTTCACCGTAAGGCAAGTGGTAATCAAAGTTAGAAATGATTAGCACATGAAAATATCAGAGGTGCAAGAGATGTTATTTGAACCCGCTTCACTCGGTTTTCCAAGCGAGCGCGTTACTACTGGGCTACCACTGCCTTGTTATTTTATACATATTATTTTATACATATTAAATACATTATATTTCGTTTCATTTGTAAGAATATTTGTTCATAATGGAACCCTCGTGGGACAGTTAAAATTCAATATAGAGTCTACAGGCGCCGTCATCCTTTGTTTCTCGTACAATTTTATAATAATACACGCTCGATTAATGAGGACGCTGTAACATTTGAAAATGTTTTTTAATGAACACTGTTTATTTTGACGCGTAATTTCACAATGGATTCATATTTTATTCATAACTAGCGACTCACCCTCGCTTCGCTTTGGGTTCGTCCCTAGACAAAAATAAATCTATCCCAAGGGAACCATACATTTTTCCGGGATAATATATAGCTTATAGCCTTCCGCAGTTAACGGGCTATCTAATGCAAAAATAATTTTTCAAATCGGATAAGTAGTTTCTGAGATTAGCGCATTCAAACAAAGAAACAAACAAACTCTTCAGCTTTATAATATTAGTATAGATATCCCAGAAACGGCTCTAACGATTTGGATCAAATTTTGTATTTAGATAAGGTATAGCTTTTTAAGTTTATCTATATAGGTTTATCTTTTCAGAAAAATGACAATTTCTATATATTTCCCTAAAAAACACGATTATACAAAATAACGCCGAGAGAACCTTGATCACCCAGGTATTAAGAGTAGAAGATTGGCTACTTTTAATCCTTTTTTTATCGATCTTAGTTAGTAGCAAAAGTCATCTAAAAACGATAGAACATAATAAATTATAACAATCTTAAAATATATTCGTAGTAGTAGTGAAGGGTACAAGCAAAGAACAGGAAATGTCACCATTTTTTTGGTACCAAATCAATGTCTATGACACTTGCATTTCCAATCACAGGTTTTTACAAATACTCAACGGTTACTAAAAATACGTTTTTATCTTTGCGCAAAGCGAAGAGAACTGGGAATGTCCATGACATACCGGTAAAGAAGGATTGTCCAAAAATCTACATAGTAAAAAAATCAATGCATACTTTTAAATTGCTTTTTTCCCATAATCTTTTCATTGACGACGACACGTTTGGCTCAGTTTGTAGTGACCCTACTTGCTGTGCCAACGGTCGCGGGTTCGAGTCCCGCTGGGGATATTCATTTGTGTGTGAGCACGAATGTTTGTACACCAGTCATGGGTGTTTATGTTTATAATATGTATGTATTTAAAGTTATATATGTGTAGTGTATCAACTATTTAGTATCTATAATACAAGCCTCGTAGCTTACCATTGAACTAGATGGTACTATGTGTTAATGTCCCAACATTAGGACATATCCTGTTCTTTGCCTGAACCCTTCATATGCACAGACCATATGTACATTGTACATAGAAATTATACAGTGAAATGGTTGTTATCACAAACAACTGTATATTAAAACATGAAATGGAAATAAATGAAGAGATTTAATAACGTTCCAACATCTTCATCCAATTTATACTTAAACTAAATTGAACCTAATCTCATCGTGACAAAAGTAAAAATGGAATAAAACATCTACAATTTTATTCCCAGAACAAATTTTACCTAACAATGCACGTGAACTAAAATGGCGTGCTTCAGTTGAAATTCGAAAGAACTTTCATATGTTCGAGCATTTTAAACAATTTATTTTAAGGAAAACACTAATCTATACATATAATAAAATTCTGAGTCGAATCTGTACATAAAATATTTTTTTTGGAAAATCTTATTGAAATAGGCATTATTATGGATGCAGAGTTCGAATCTATAGTTTCTAGATTTTATGTCTTTCTGTCTGTCTGGGTACATGTAAACATGTACATTTTTTACTGTAACTTCGATAAATTATTTTAATATGTATCAGATTTTATCGTCATACTTTATGAAAAAATATTATACTATTTTTTTCTAAAAACGGAGAGCTTTTTGTTGCAAAAAATCTAGATTTTAGCTCTATTCGAAAGCCTATACCTATCTCTAGAAGCTAATTATTTATACGTGACGACAGACAATATTTCAATTGCATGCAGTAAGATATCTACAATTATTACCTAAATTAAAATACTTATCATAAAAAAAAAGCTACCCCTCGCATTATTTTTCACGCAAAGCAGGAATCGGTAAAAGATGACTTCATTTCCTGAATTTTTATAGTCACCAAAAATTTCTTATTTCCTTTTCAAATAAAGAATTATTGTATACCATGCCGTTGCCATTAAGCTGTGCAGACATAATTTTAAAGATACGTGTCGAGATAAAAGTTAAATACTTACTGTTTTTTAAAAGAAATTTTGAACATACCTGAAACAAAGATAATAAAATTTATAGTATACATATGCCATTTAATGTTGTTTAAATTAACTTTCCTCACATCTGAAGGGTTTATGGAAGAAGTCTCTTAAAGAGATAAGTTATATGTACTTTATTGTACATAAATAAATAGTATTAAATAAGAAAATAACCTAATTCCTATATATTAGTTTTAAAAACCATAAAAAATACGCTTTAGACAAACTGCAATCTGACTCTTCAAACGAACCAAATGAGACCAAACTGCACCTAGTACTCATGGTTCCATCATTATTACAGACTTACAGAATTATCATCACGATTCCACAAGAGTACAAAAATATATTTTAATTTCATATTGAGTTCTACGAAATAAAGATTAAATCTGCATTTTCAAGACCATTTTTAATCTTTTCTTCAACGATTGTAGAATTACATTTTTACTAAAGCTTATTTTAACCATGACCCTTAGCATTTATACAACAGGTGGTTACGTGGAGAATTAAAAGCTCGAAAAATAAATACCACTAAAAATAACCCAACGAAATCTCCTTTAACTGTTTTTTAAATGCCATAGAATAACACATAGAACCTATATCTGAGATTATTTATTTTTTTATCAATAAAACTACCCAACGACGTATAAAATCAAAATATTTTCTCTTTACTTTATCCAACATCCAAGAGGGGGGATGTAAATCAGATCACAACACAATTGAGAGTCATCATAAACATTGTGCGGTAATGGGATGCGCATTTATTAGCATACTCTATACTGTTTAATGGTAGTTATGGTGGTTTGAAACAGAATCAATAGCCATGGAAAATACTTTTTGGAGTAACTAACCGACTTCTAGAAAAACCTGTTATTTTTTTATATATTGTTTTATATAATAGATACATAGGTATACATAAATAAAGAAATATGTAGTTCCATGGTAAGCTACGGGGTTTGTGTTATGGATATTAGAAATATATGTATAAATTTAAATACATACAATATACATATTATAAATATAAATACCCATGACTGGAGTACAAGCAATCGTGCTCATCACACAAATGAATGGCCGCAGCGGGCCTCGAACCCGCGACCGCTGGCACAGCAAGTACACTACAAACTGAGCCAAAGGTGTCGTTGAAAGGTATAGTTTTAAAAAATATAATTTTGGATCACTCCTTCGTTCAATCTTTTAGAGCAGTTAAATATGAATAACTAAACTACATGTAATAAAATTCTAACTCAGTCGAATTGTAATAAACATTATTATCGATACAGAGGCTGTCTGGGAATGCATCACGAGAAAACCACTCTACAGATTTTGATAAAATTTGGTGTGATGATAGCAAGTTATCCGGGTCAACATATATGATACTTTTTACTGCTGAAAAATATCTTATCTCTAAGAAATTTATATTAACCGTTAAAACGTTTTCTGGGACGAACCCGAGCGGAGCGAGAGCTAGCCGCTAGTTATAATATACATTACGTACTTGTCAGATTATCTTGACACTAAGAGATAACAAGCAACAGGAATGGTAAATCACTCTGTTTTGTGCCTTTATCGGAAGGAGAGATGAGACTAGGGGTTTGGGTACAGTAATGCTATTCTGTAAGACAGCTAAATCCGCGATCATATTTCATATTATTATATACTTTTAGTATATTTATGAATTCTTTTTACATTTTATAGTATACCAGTTTCGATTGTTTTGCTCACATGGTAAGTGGGACGGGGATCAAACTCCCCAGGGTGCAATTTATGTCCTTGCCAAATTTTAGCGAAATCTGTTCAGCGCTTAAAGGGGAAAAAGTGACGGACAGACTTATTTTCCAATTAATAATAGTATGAATTTATTGAGGAATCATATATGTAACTATATATAAAAAAATTACGCGAGTCAAGCCGCGGGCAAAAACGATCTAAAACTATTTTATATATTTATATTTATATAGTTTATATAATAAAAAAAATATTATGTAAACAATAAAAATCACTTAACATCTCAGTTGTAAATTTATTTTATTTTTTATTAATTATATGAAGCCTCGCTTAAAGAATTTAATTTACAAAATATAACATTTTAATCGCTTTCAGAATTTTTCCTTTAATAACAGAAGCCATCTAAAACAGTCTATTTATATAGACTTTCTATAGGACCGTTGAAACTATATGAACGTTAAGATTTATAAATCTTAATATATAAAATTCTCGTGTCTCGATGTTGGTCCGCAATGAACTCCGAAACTACTTATCCAATTTTAACGGTTTTTTAAATGTGTGATGTGTTCTAACTTAAAAGATAGAATAGTTTTTATCCCGGTTATTTCCTTGTTTTTATTGAAGTAAAACTTTTTACGCACGCTTGACATGGTAAGCTGGTGAATGCGTTACGAAAAAATGTACGTACGTTTGTTGCCATGGTAACCGTTGTTATTGTCTGACAAATGATATATAATATTATATTCTTACCTTAAATGATATTTTATAAATATATTATTTTAATATGCCTAATATGCGTTATTTTTAGTATCTCACTAATCCTAATTATTTAAAACATAAATTGAATTTCATAAAGAGTACCGATAACCTCCAGAAGTTTTACTTCTTTCGCGTGTACACATTCATATACGCACTCTTTATTTTTTTCGCAAAATAACGATTTTCATACATGTGCCACAGCAACGTGTGGCGGAGTCTGCTAGTTATGATATAACGTTTCGAAGAAGTCATATCTATTTTGAACTGAAATTCAATTTTCAACCATTTCAACTTGTCAGTGTTGAGAAACCTTGAAAATTTATAGGATAAGTAATACGATTGATTAAATTAGTTAAAGACTATCAATTTGCTCCGTAACTTTACTCGGGTTATATGTCGATAAAAAATTACGTATATATTATAAAATAAAGTCCCTCTCTTCTGTCTCTCTGTCTGAACGAGATAAGCTCAAAAACTACTGAATGAATCTCATACAGTTCTCACCGATGGACGGATTAACTCATGAGGAAGGTTCAGGTGTATAATTCATTATGGTTTTGTGTAAATTGACTGAAATATGACGAAGATTGTTGAAGATACCGAAAAAAATCATGCCGAATGGGAGCTTTTCTTTGCCGAATGGGACCCAATAGTAATAAGAAAACAATGTATTACAGAATTATTCCTCTTAAAAACCTCAAAGATGTAGTCTATGCATCAGTGATTCATGCATATATACATACAGACAAACAAATTTTACTCCTTGATAATAGTGCGAGATATTTATTACAAATAAGTAAAATTTATAAATAAGTTTATGTTGAAAAGAAAATAATGATCTAAAGATTCTAGAATATTTCATTTTAAAACTTCTCCATGCTTTCTTTCTTGTCGCTATGTTTTAGGGGTTTATGTTTTCACTTTAAAAATATTTTCTTAATAGTTCATAGTAGTAACATACAAAGTAATAAACGCACAGTTTCAAAGTTTTAAACTACTAGGCCCAGTGATTTTGGTACGTTGATTATATCAGCCAGTCAGTCAAACAGACAGACAGTCATTCGTTCAGTATATATATATATATATATATATATATATATATATATAAATATATATATATATATATATATATATAAATATATATATATATATATATATGACCGACTAAGCAATTGAATGAATGACTGAGAACTTTATTATATAGAGGTAGCGGTAATTAAAGTAAACTTAGTAATACATAAGTTTTTGAGCTTTTCGTTTATATAATAAAGTTCTCAGTTCATCAATTCTTGTATAGAAGTTAAGATCCTCTTTATTTCATCGAAAGTTCAGTACACGAAAGTTTTACTACATATTTCTATCAGATAACACTTATTAAAAATAAAGTTCATTTACGATATTATTTCATAGCTTTATTCTATATGATTAAGAGTAACTATTGAGCATAATTTAAAATAATACTCGGTGCTACGTATAGTTCAAAATACTGAAAATAAAAAAATTATATCTCATTAGGAGCAAAAAAAAAATCGTTCAAATACGAGTAGATGCCAATATATTATATTACTTACAGTATTATTATGTATCAATTTGCTACTGAAGTTTGTGTAAAATTAACAAAAAAAAATGTATCCCAAAAATTGTATCATGATATGCCCTTTTAAAAAAATATTCGAAATGAAAGAAAACGACATCTATTCAAGTAAATCAAAATAACCCAAATGAGCGGGGTCAATTTCTTAATATGGAGCGAGGCATCAGTAATATGTAGTATAATATTATGCCCAATGTGATGGGGTTGACGAGGGAGCTTCCAATAGGTTTTAGTGATTAGTACTGGCTTATCTAGCCGGCGAGTCCCACATAACCTGTATGTATGCAGGTGGTATGCGTAAATACATTTCCCAACTTTAAAAAAAAAATAGTATTACGTCATCTGTCGTTATAATATTCTAAAGATTGAATAATTTTTTTTATCTTACTTAGCAAATTACTGTCTTCATTTAACGATATGTTCAATAATTTAATTTGATAATTCAGAATCATCTCATTATTCATAGAGTGTGTCTTCGATTTTCCCATTCAAGGTCATTGACGGAAAACTGTCACATGAACCCATTAACAAATATGTTATATCCTGTAGTACTATCATACAATGTACAACAGTATTCTAGTAAACCTAACTGAAGTTTAAGTTAGGCAATGTACATAGAGAGCTGTTATATAAACATTTAAAATAAATTTTGTTTGTGTATGAAAGTAATTTTAAGAACATTAATTTGCTTAACTTAGTATTTTAACTAACTTTCAAAAAGGAGGAGCTGTAGGTTCGTCTGTATGTATGTTTTCTTCTCAATAGTTCAATAATATATAGATTGTCAAAATATGATGATTGATGATTTTTCAAATATTTTGTGTTGTATTAAGTTCTTTCATATTTAAAAAAAAATGAAATATGTAGATCTGCTTGATGAAGCTTTAAGGGTTACAACAATCAAAATTTTTATCTCTAAGCAAAAATTTTACCTAATTTGTTAAGTATGTAGCAAATTTTGTATGAAAACCAATATTTTTTGGATATCAAACATAAAAAAGAAATCGGATGAAGCCGGGAAAAACAGCTAGTTTTAAATATAAATAGTAACTAAGTAGATTTTCCCTACAAATAATGTTGCATGTATACACCTTTAGTCCACGCATGAATGAGATCGATAGAGCTGGGGTCATCGACCTCACAGCTGATACTCTGACGGGATAAACAAATTAATAACTTATCATTATTCAATTATATCGATATATTTTAATTAAGTCCTATTGACTAAGTTTTTAATCAATTTTAAAAAAAGGAGGTACTATAGCTTAATATTTAAAAAAGCAAATATGGAGTTATCGCTATGACTAGATTAGAATAGAAGTATATGATTAAAATAGTATTAGAAAAGCGATCTAAATTTACAAAAACTTACAAAATTTTAAGTATATCATGTATTAATGGCAATTAAATAGAGGTAATGGCATAAATTCTAACTTTAAAGAAATAAACGGATGTATTTTTAAAAATCGTTTAAAATAGTTATATCAAAAGCTTTTGTGCAAAACTGTGTCTAGACTTTAGACGCAACTTACACTATATGCATTATCTATCAATCAGTGTTAGTTTCATCGAGTAAATCCAATTAAATTTCAGTATTTATAAAGTAAGAACCTCCTCAATTTTGAAAGTCGGTTAAAATTAAATTTGTGACTGGATCCGCAGTAATAAATAGTATTACAAAAATTACTAAGTTTAGAAAAGTCAACGCCCACATCTTCCTTCGTTCCAAGAATAAAGAACTTTGCGAAATGTTACATAGTGACTGAACTGTAGTTTCCTAACTTTATTACTAACACTATGTCCGTATAAATAACGTTGAAGTTTTTAAACCTAATGTACCGTTAACATAACGTATATTAAGAATCTATACTAATATTATAAAGAGGAAAGATTTGATTTTTTCGTTTGTTTGTTTGTGCTGAATAGGAACGAAACTACTAGACCGAATTAGATGAAATTTAGTATGATAGTTTGAGACCCAGGGAATAAGTTTTTATCCCGGAAATCATCCCTTAAGGGGGTGAAAATGGGGATGAAATTTTGTATGGGGAAGCAATCTATGGCCGAACCCGTAACAAACATACAACATGAAAAATGTTACGTTATAATACTAATACTTATATGATTTTTTAAATAAAACTATCTTTTCGGATTTTTTTTCGCGGATTTATTTTGATTTTTGGTTCCCGACGACGACATTTCGAATGCTTTACAGCAATCACGGTCACGGGAGAGACTAAGGTGTTAGATGTTTCAAATTCATTATATATGTAGTTGATACAGACAGCGAAAAAATCCAAGAAGATAGTTTTATTTAAAATGTCAAATATTCGCGTAAATCTAAGAAAGTATTATATGATTTTGTTAAATTGTTAAAAAATTAAAACTTTATAGTGAATTGTCTTCGCTACGCATCATTTAGAGTTTTATTTTAACGTACTATCGTGACCTACGTTGTAACGGCTAAGGGAATCACTTCATGTATTAGATTAATTATAAACGAGCATGTCACACTCCGACCGGTTCGGCTACTAAGCTAAGTCGAAGGTCGTGAGTTCTATTTCTGCGCATGGCTAATGTTTATTCTAACTTTAATTAAAACCAACGGTGACTTGTAAAAATAAATATATAAAGCATATGATATAAAACATAATTAAATAATTATAGTTTTAAACAATAAAATATACATTAACCAAAATTGACACTCGGTATAGAAAAAAAAAATAAAATACGTAAATTACATAGCAAGAAAAACTAATGAAAATAATAATAATAATAATAATAAAAGCTCGTTAAAAAAATGCTAAGCTCTCTTTCTCTACCTGTCTATATCCCTCTCTATTTATCTATATCTATTTCTCTCTCTCGTTTCTATACTCACAATAAAAATTATTAGTGATATGAATACTGGATTTCTTACTTTAAAAACAGTTCTAGTGATGACTTTTTCGTGTGCACGAAACGACGCGACGTTAACGAATGAACATCTTCTAGTAATACTACGATACGACGACGACATATACATACCTAGTAATCTTAATATATAAAATCTCGTGTCATGATGTTGGTCCGCGATGAACTCCGAAACTACTTATCCGATCTTAACATATTTTATTTTAAATGTGTGATTTGGTCCATTTTAAGAGATTGGATAGTTTTTATCCCGATTATTTCCCTTTTTTATTGCAAAATTAACGATTTCAATATGTTAGCCACATTAACGCGTGACCGGGTCTGCTAGTCATTACATAAAATAAAACAAAGTCGCTTCCCGCTGTCTGTCTGTCCCTATATATGCTTAGATCTTTAAAACTACGCAACGGATTTTGATGCGGTTTTTTTAATAGATAGATTGATTCAAGAGGAAGGTTTTTATGCATAATACATGCATATTATAGTACATAAAAGCTGAGAAATTCAAAGATTTGTATTTCATACTAACCGTTAAAATGTATCAAGGGATGAACCCGAGCGAAGCAAGAGTGAGTCACTAGTATAATAATAAATTAGAAAATAATACCAATATTAATCTTTAACAATATGACTTTCATATAAAATCTCCGAGAAGAGACCCGGGATTTGAACCTACTTTACTCGCTACAAAGCTAGCCAGTTACATAATGAAACCAAACAAAGGTATCTGAACTCTAACAATAAGTACTTTTTAAACAACCAATCAAGCCTGCGACAAATTTAATTAAGAAATTGTGAAAGGTAACGAGTTACAAGATATTACAAGGAGAACGGCGCGTTCGTTTATATTACTTCATCCAACGTAATCGACATAAAGAGTTGAATTTAAATTAAGATAATCACGGACATTCCAGTCAAAGCAAACCGTCGTCGAACCCTTCTGATTATTAAATTAATCAATGAAATTATGAATTCAAAATTTCCATAGAATGAAAACAGAGTTTGTTTACAAAAGATTTACGAGTCTTGAGACTTGGAATGGAAATTATTAACGCCTACTGTTATTTAAAATCAATATTTAATAAGATCGATTCACAAAATCTCGCTTATATCACCTTTATGAAATAAACTAGCGACTACGTTTTAACGTTTAGTATACATTTCTCAGAGATGAGATATTTTCCCGTAGTAAAAAGTATTCTATATGTTGACCCCTATAACCAGTTTTTCCATACCAAATTTTATCACAATCTGTTCAGTGGTTTTTTTGTGATGCGTTTCCAGACAGACATACAAAAATTCAAAAATGTACAGATAGAAGATAAGTCTAAAGAGTTTTTAAGACTATATTATGGTCGCCTGCTACTACCAGCTTTCGCTTTCGGCTTTGGTCACATTTTTTCATCCTTGTCCTTAATATTAAAAGTAAATGTAACTTTCGCTTTAGACAGACTCATCCTACAGGAGTTTTAAGTATCTTGGATTTTTTAAACTCAATTATGCTTGGTGAAAACTTAATATTTTCAATTGATGTTTTTTCTGTAGAATAGAGTGAAAGGCATTCAAAAGATTGGCTTTAATAGAAAATACGAGAATATATTATAGCCAATTAGTTAAGTATTGTGATATTTCTACCTAAAGTATTGCTAATTTTCATGGTAACAGATTTGAATTTCGTTCATTAATTATCTATTCAAGATATGCAAAATAAAACGTATAATAAGAAAGAAGATAATGAAGAAAACAATACTCTCTCTTTGTTCCCGAAATTACGTTTAAAATGTACAAGAGGAATAACAAAGAATCTGATGTCAAAATTTATTAATTACTAGCGACTCACCCACGCTTCACTCGGGTTCGTCCCTAGGTTGCTTCCCTATACCAACTTTCATCCCCATTTTCACCCCTTTAAGGGATAAAAACTATCCTATGTCCTTCTCAGGGTTTCAAACTATTTTCTTACCCAATTTCATCTAAATTGGTTCAGTAGTTTCGGAGCCTATTTAGTACAAACAAACAAACAAACAAATCTTTCCTCTTTATAATATTAGTATAGATAATTAATCCTGACTTTTAATAATATTAAAAAAAAACATGAATGAGATTCTCTACGTAAAAATATCTTTATTATTTCATTTCAATAGAATATTCTCAGGCTTCCATACTGTTTAATTAAATCATCTAAATTAATTGAAATCTACAAAATCGTTATGAATAATTTTAAAATTAGAAATAAATATACCTGATTCAGGACTATGGCCCATAGAATGTAGATCCTGTTGAGATCTTCTGCGCTGACGGTATTCGACCCTGTAGTCTGGCCACCGGCCATATTGAGCAGGAGCATTTAAATACTCCTGAGAGGAAAATCTTGAAGCTCGTGGTGGGGATAATCCAACTTGTCCATAATAATCTTGACGGAAAACAACATCTGGGTGATTCATACCGCCAGGAACAATTTGACTTCCAAAGTGACTTCTATGACCCAAGTATTCAGGTTTCATTGGCATTGGGCCATCTGTCAATTCATGACCATGGATAGATGTTGATCTTTGAGGACCATACTCTCGGAGACGATTGGTAAACTCCGATCCCATACGATGTGGTGAATAGTCCAAGCCACGTGGACCCATTTCAAAATGACCATGGGGTCGACTGCTTCTATAGAAGTGGGGCGAAAAAGGGTTCTTACTTTCTTGGCTTTGCCGAGGAGGAGGTTCGGTTTTGACTTTTTCCTCAACTTTAGACTTATCACTCGGCTTGTCTACGTCGTTTTGGTTAAGTTCCTTTTTGGAATCTTGAGGATTCCTTTTAGCTGAATCGGTAGCGTCTTGTGACGCTCTTCGGTTGAACTCCTGAATTTTTTCAGGCACAAAACCCTGCTGCGGCATTTGAGACATTTTGTCTACATAAATCACATCAAAACGTTTATAAACACTATTTCAAAATTGACTACACCAAAAGCGCGTATATCAAAAGTGTCTTACATACGAGACACATTTATAATGTGCATGTTATATAGTTTAGGAAAATAATCACAACCGTATACATATGGGCTGGAATTATAAGCGTGAATTTTTTGTACAGTGAGAAAACATTTCAATTTTTCTTACATCATTTTATCAGTTGCTTCAGATTTTGTTCAATTTATTTTGTATCTCTAGACTACCGATGTCACATGTTGTTTTCATAATAAAAAATATAAAAAACTGGCGATTCACCCTCGCTCCGCTCGGTTTCGTCTCTAGTTACGTTTTAACGTTTAGTATAGATTTCTCAGAGATGAGATATATTCTTACAGTAAAAAGTATCCTATATGTTGATCCGGATAACCAGCTACCTGATTATCAGCTGAATTTCATCAAAATCTGTCCAATAGTTATCACGTGATGCGTTGCCAAACAGACCTTCAGACAAAAATTCTAAAAAATATAGATTCGGATTTTCTGTATCGATAATAATGACTATTTCAATAAGATTTTGCAAAAAAATATTTTGTGTACAGGTTCGACTCAGTTAGAATTTTATAATATAAACATAGATAGTAAATTTCTTTTTTCGACGAGCTTTTTCTTAAAATGAGTTGTATCTATTTTTACATATATTTATTTATTGTATGAATATATAAAATTTAAAATAATTTTCACTTTTCAATAATATTAAAGATCCCTAAATAATTTCAGTAATTATGAAATTTTATATAAAATTACTCATACTGGCAGATACTTAACATATTAAAAGGTTTACCAAAATTAAAGAACAAAATTTAAATATGTTGGGACATTAACGCACAGCACCATCTAGTTCCATGGTAAGCTTCGAGGCTTGTGTTATGGATACCAGATAGTTCATACACTATACGTATATAACTTTAAGTACATACATATTATGAATATAAACACCCATGACTGGAGTACAAACATTCGTGTTCATCACACAAATGAATGCCCCCAGCGGGACTCATACCCGCGACCACTGGCACAGCAAGTAGGGTCACTAGCGATTGAGCCAAAACATACAGTATTTATTAGTTAAGAGTACATCAAACAATTGTAAGTTAACAGTACAGAGGAGAATCCTAAAATCATTATTCTACACAACACGTTGCTTTTGCTTCCAATTATTATCAAAATTATATAAAATGATAAATTTAAACCCTAACGTTCAGTATTTAAGGTTGATTTTACGATACTTCGAATGTAATATCATAACGCGCTTTATATTTTCATAGCAATATTAAAAGTATAAGAAGTAGATTTAGACCATATATCAAAACAATAAGGTTTAATTTTGAATATACTTGAAAATTTTAAACAGTAACCGTAATATGTTATTTGCGCTAATATCAATTCTATTTTAATGATCATAAGGTCTAATTTATTTCAGCAATTTCCAATACAGAATACAAAACTTCAGTTTCTGCAGTTCAGTTAACCCTGGCATACTAATATCATACTTATGATTAAAGAAATAAAGTTATTTATTGCTTGATCTTTTATAGAATATTTTGTTAACTTCCCTGAGGCGTCTGCGATAATCTAGTTTATTTATTTGCGGTGTGAAGTCTGGGTATAGAGTATGTATAGAAAATGTATAATGAAGGTATTGTGGTTTTTTCAATTTTGTTTCATATTTCATACAAATGAATGTTGAAAGGTATTTATGACCTCCTCGTGTCGTGATAAAAGTATCTGCCCATGCCAGAGAATCTGGGTTCGAGTCCCGATCGAAACAAATGGCACTGTAATTATTAATAGAAAAGTTTGTATGTTTGTCCTTCACGCTGAAACAGCTTGACGGTTTTGGATGTTTAGTATATAGACACAGAGTAACATATTGGCTGTTTTAAGTCATAAAATTGGTCAAAAGCTAGTATTATTATAAAGAGGAAAAATTTGTATTTTTGTATGTTCGTAAAGAATAAACTCAAAAACTGCTTGACCGATTTAAATGAAATTTGGTAAGATAGTTTAAAACCCTGAGAAGGACGTAGGATATTTTTTATTCCGGAAAGCATCCTTTAAGGTGGTGAAAATGGTGATGAAAGTTTGTATAGGGAATCAACTTAGGGACGAACTCGAGCGAAGCGAGGGTAAGTCGCTAGTATATTACATTTTTTATTGGTCATAACATACTTATTACAGATTAGTTTATGAATAGATATCTCGATACAAAAATCCCAGCACTCTGGTAGGTAAAGGCTGGAAAATATCTTAACCCCACGGTAAAATCTATACTAATATTATAAATCTGAAGAGTTTGTTTGTTTGTTAGGTTGAACGCGCTAATCTCAGGAACTACTAATCCGATTTAAAAAATTCTTTTTGCACTGGATAGCCCGTTAACTGAGGAAGGCTATAGGCTATATATCATCCAGGAAGAAAATTACGGTTCCCGTGGAATAGATTTGTTTTTGTTTGGAGACGAACCCGAAGCGAAGCGAGGGTGAGTCGCTAGTACATTATAATAAAAATCATTATCTAAAAATCTCTCTGTCAGATAGACATTCACTGCAAACGATCGAGGGTTTTTGGCGTTCACCCAGACTGTCTGTCCTCTTTACTATAATATTGCGACCTAAGGTCCAATACCGATATGGTTAACAGCAACGTTTTAAGGATTTTTAGAGATTTTATTATTTATTCATCTATTCTTTAAAAAATAGACTAAAATTTAATCCAAAATATAGGCCATATGTTCCGAATTTCACTCAAATCAGTTTTTTTTTTTATTTTAAAATCTAGCAACTTCTGACAGAAACATTTTTCATCTTATTTGTAATTTTTATACTTATTTAGTTTATCACATTATCCTTTTTTAGGAATTAAGACAGATATGTATAGTTTCCTTGAGTTATCTCTAAGTTAAGCCGTTACCATTATTTGCAATTATAACATTAGTACGATATTTATTATATTGATTGAAATATTTGTCCATACTTTAAATTTATTTACTTATTTAAATAGAGTTTTCGCAGTTAGACAGATGCTTTCGGTGATCATACGTTTCTAGTCATTAGCTTGCTTTTTTACTAGGTAACTTACAAAGAATATTTTCTTATATTATAATATTATTAAGAGGCAGAGTTTGTATGTATGTTTGATTGAAAGCGCTAATTTCAGGAATTATTAATGCGATTTGAAAAATTATTTATGCATTAGATAGCCCGTTTATTGAGGAAGGCTATGAGCTATATATCATCATGCTACCCAAGGAAACGGAGCAGTAATATAATATATCTATAGTCTAATATTTATATATTAGATAAGACTTCTAATAATTTCTACAAAGGAAAGACCAAGTGTCAGTTTTTCAAGCATACACATTTTACATGTGAAGTCACATCCGTAATAACCAGTTTACGAGCTATGAAGCCGACAATAGATAAATATCACTAAGCGAACAACGTTTTTATTATTGAGTGAACAAAAATAGAGATTACTATAAAATGGCGGCTCATATCTTCTTCAAATCAAATGAATTTGTTTCACGAAGTTTATTTTTCCTTTTTAAAATGTAAGTGAATTAATCTTATTAAACGTTTGTTCTTAGATGTTAATTATTCAGTACTTTTTAAGTATTTATTTATTTTACTTATACACTTTATCAAACCATTTGAATAAAGTGGGTTTTTCTAATTTATTTTAGATACGCAGGGGCAGCAAAATGGTAACGCGCTTGCTTGGGAAACCAGTGAAGCGGCTTCAAATCAAGGGTCTCGCATCTCTGATGTTCCCATGTGCGAATCATTTTCTAAATTATTTCCATTAGCCTTACGATGAAGAAAAACGCTGTAAAGAAACCTGCGTATTTAAGAAAACCTAGCAAGTTTTCAAAAACATTGAAGTCTGCTAACTCGCACTTGGCAGGCATGGTGATGTTCCTCCTCGTATTGAAGGGCGGTCCGTGCCAAAAGGTAGGACTTTAAAAAGGGCTTAATAAAATAATTTTGATAAGAAATTGTTTTATCATTATAAGTGCCATTTTGAAACTTATATACCCACCCTTAAAGTTATATGACATTCATTAAAATAAAAACGATTAAATATCCACCATATACCATGAGATATCGCGTTACATACAAAAAAACATACTTACATCATACAATGAAAACAACGGTGATATAGCTTTTATTTGACTGGTACTTAATAAAACGCTAGATGTCGCAGATTTTATTGATTATTCAATATTTTTTCAGTTAATACAAATAGAAAATGTATAACGTGATTAGCGGTACACCCTCGCTTCGCTCGGGTTCGTCGCTAGTGAAAAATGAAAACAAATCTATCCCATGGGAACCGTATATTGTTCCAGGATAAAAATGTATACCTATGTGCTATTCCAGACTATAATCTATCTCTGTGCCAAATTTCATCCAGATCCGTTAAGCTGTTCTGCCATGATTGAGTAAACATTCGCATTTACATACGAGTATGTACATATGTAGGTATGTATGTAGTAGTAAGATAAGAAGATGACTGAGTTGTATGCCATTAGAATATTTATGTTTCATAATCAATCAATATGAAGACAAAAATTTTATAAGTTTACTAACTAAAGCTTACACACGATTTCACAACTTTGTACTTAAAAAATTAAGCACTTGCATACAAATCTTTCACCGCTTTTAACCCCTATCGGGGATTTTTCAAAACTCCTTCCTTAGTACTTATATTTATTATGTATAGAGAATTCTTCTTGTACATCATGTTTATAAAGCCAGAAGTTCAGACTGTGCGTCGTCTATCAGACAGCCAGTGTTAGAATTTAGTAGGTACCTGGGCGACCGAGCTTCGCTCGGAGTTTTTTTCGTTATATCGTAATTTTTGGATAAAAAAAAAAACTAAAAACTTGATTAAATACAACAAAATAAAAATAAAGAATTAACCTATGATTGTTAATCTTGCACCTTGGTCGCTTGACCACGATGCTTATGCCTGAGTATAAGAAATTATCGAATATATTCTGCGTGGAAAAATGCGAAAGAAAACCGCATGAAAACTCGAAAACACGCATTTTCCCAGACATAAGACTAATCTAGATCGATTTTTCACCCCCGAAAACGTTAGAGCCGTTTCCGAGATCGCCGGCATAAATAAATATAAAAGAATCACTCTTTTAAATATATTAGATTAAGTAAGGTGTTACTATATAAAATATAATACATATTATTTATTATTATATGAGCAGTTAATTTAATTTGATAGAATTTTTATTATTTTTTTACCTACAAATCCTATACAAATTTTGATAAGACTGTTTCGTTAAATCAATCTATTATTAATAAAAAATATATGTATATATTATATACTCGTACCTAATATATAAAAAAAATAGTTATCAACCGACTGTCTAAAATCGCCACCTTGTTTAAAGTTCCCATTCAGTTCTGTATCGCAAAATTGCACGCCATGAAATTTTCATTCCACTTTTTATTCTAACTTGTTTCTCTTTCCACTATCATCGAGGATATCATTGCTTTCGATAGAAAAGGTGTGTCGTTTCATCGGGAAGCCATTTTGTAAGTGGCCTTTAATTTTAACAGTTTTAACTCCGTCAAAAATAACACTTGATATATCTACATATCTATCTATACATATAAATTCTAACTAAAGCGAAGCTGTACATTAAATATTTTTTTGGAAAATCTTATTGAAATAGACATTATTATTGATACAGAGGCCGAATCTATAGTTTTTAAAATTTTCGTCTGTCTGTCTGGGGACGCATCACGAGAAAACCAGTGGATAGATTTTGGTGAAATTTGGTATGATGATAGCTAGTTATCCGGATCAACATATTATAGGATACTTTTTACTGTGGGAAAATATCTTATATCTGAGCTAAACGTTAAGACGTTATTAGAGACGCTTGTAGTACTTGAATTAAAAGAAGTGATGGGTAAGAAAATAGTGTGACTATAACAATATGTTTATACTATTATATAATCTATATTTGTTAGTTCATTAACATTCTCTGTTAAAATATATGTGTGTAGGGACACATTACTACAAGTCTGCGTACCATGCCCTAGTTAGTAACACATATAATGATCGGTCGCATCCTTATTCCCAATATATATATATATATATATATATATATATATATATATATATATATATATATATATATATATATATATATAATTGTAATTGAACCAATTGTTTGAAGTAATTAATATACATATTATATATATCACTCACTATCTTTTACTTGCTCCGAACCCCGTGCTTCAATATGTGTAAGCAGAATCCTAAATGATTTTTTCTTTTACGTTTATTCTGTTACTTGTTATATGTTTTTAAATAATAATGTATGAAACATTCAGTCTAACGTTTAGACGTAAATTTTAATTAAATTACTGGTATAGGTACTTTTTCTAATATTCTAAATGTTGTTTTGCCTTTACATATACCATTTTCTTAAATGTCGTTATCACCTATAATTAAAGTACTACTCTATCTGTTCTATTTTCTGTGTATGTTATAATGTGTTTAGTTTGTACTTTGTTGGTGGTCTAATTAAATAAATAAAAATAAATAAAAAATAAATTAGATTAAAACTACACCTTTAGTTTTCTTTGTTCCATCTCTTATCTAAAAGCACTTTATTTCGTACGTGAGAAAAATTTAAAGTTATTTTTCCCTACATTTTCATTTTAGCGTTTAGTACTTATTGCCTAATAGTTATTACAGAAATTAGTTGTAAATATCTTATTTAACAGTAAACTTATTTTTTTAAATGTTTTTATTATAAATTTTCGTATGTACTTAATCCAGATTTTTCTTAGTTTTAATTAAAAGAAAAGTGGTATATGTGTATAAATATATTTATAATAATTCAAAACCGTTCATCCATATACTAATATAATAAATGTGAAAGTTTGTGAGGATGGATGGATGTTTGTTACTCTTTCACGCCAGAGCGGCTGAACGGATCTGGATGAAATTTGGCACAGAGATAGATTATAGTCAGGAATAGCATATAGGTTACTTTTTATCCCGAAAAAATATATAGTACCCGTGGGATACATTTTTCTTTGTCTAGGGAAGAACCCGAAGCGAAGTGAGGGTGAGTCGCTAATAATTCATAATTTTAAAATATAGATGAAAATACTATTTTTTTGAATTTAGATACTTATATACACTTATAATATTTTCATTTACCCAGTTTTATTCCAAATACAAATCGTATAACAACAAGTTTCTAAGTCACATCCACAGATTATATTATTATAAGTTATTTTTTTAAATAATTAAAATCAATTAACGCCATTGTATGTTCCTGCCTTTGTCTTTAAAACGGCAATCAACGTGATTCGTGCATCCTTTACATAAGCCACTAGCGACGTTGGTTTGAGTTTCATCTCAGACGGGTCAGAGTTAGGCTTTTACAAGACGCGCTCACAGATGGTGCTGTACTGTCTGCATAAAAATATGATATATATGTAGGTATATATATATATATAATTTTAAAGGTATGTCTGTCCGTATTATTTTATGAATGCTATCTATATATTTCGCTTTCTCGGGTATACGGCTGAAATAATTTAAAATTTAAGGGGATATTATAAAATCTGTGAAAAGATATAGATTATTTGTTTTGAAGATCAACTTCTAAAAAGGCGAAATAACTTGAAAAAAGTATATTATACTTTCTTAGATTTGAGCGAATATTGACATACGTTTCGAATGCTTTACAGCAATCATGGTCAAGCTAGAGATTGATTGCTGTAAAGCATTCGAAACGTCGGGAACCAAAAATCTAACTAAATCCGCGAAAAAATTAGAAATATATAATAGTTTTATTGACAAAGTGTATACAAAATGATCTTAACCGATTATATAGCAGAATATAATTTCAAAATCCAAATTGAACAAAAAGAAATGGAAAATTTCCCTTAAACCGATTTGCCGTAAAAATGAAAATGTAATATTGCAAGGAAAATCTATTTATTTTGCAATGTGTACTAGATGAAGCGCGTCTGTATTCACGTCGCGTCACGCCAGCCCCTTTCAATACGGGCTCCTTCCCCACGCAGTAAATAGACAAGGCTCTGTTAGATACAAACTAGAAAATATGCAAGAAAATAGCTTTTTGAGTTGTTTTCTTCTTATTTTTTTTCTATCTTGATGGCAAAATAATAAAATTTAATTCTGTAGTAGCAATTAACTGTGGAAAAACGATTTAAAGTTATTTTAATTGAAAAGATATCTGTATTTCTCATATTTTTCCATTTAATGAATGCATTACAAATCGATTATTTACTAAGTAAATAAATATTTAGTAATACATTAGTGTACCAAAACTTTACGAATGCTCATGGTTTTCGTGTGGTTTTTATATATATTGATATCATATTTTTCTATGGCTTTTCAGGTTACTTTAATCAAAGTAAAAGGTCTACCTTCTGAATGGTCAAATACTGTGGTAGCTCTTCCTTCTTCTGACGAGGAATGGATGTTTCGCAAAATATTGCAAAGAAATTTTTATCTTATGAAGTAAATGTTTGTATTAAAAGTTTTCATTTAGAATAAAATGGGCATGAAACCGTATTCAATGATTTAGTAATGTGATTACTTTTCTTTAATGACATAGATTTACCGATTTGGAAAGGAATGATGTACTTATTCAGGTACGTTTTTTGTGTATATGTTTCATGATAACTGAGGAAACTGTGTTGTTGGTCTAATGCAAATATAAAAAAAAATTTTTAATAGAATAACATATATGAAAATAACCATTTACCCTCGCTTCGCTCAGGTGCGTCCCTAGGTAAGTTTTAATTATATTCAGCGGGACTCTTATTCTTTTTCTAAAGTAAAAGTGGCCAGGTCAGCTAGCAACCAGTGAAAGTCCCGTTAAAACCAGTACAGCCGTTTCGGAGATTATCAGGAAAAAACAGACTGACAAAAACTTTTTAAATTATGTTCTTCTTATAAGCAAGGTATATAATTTCATATGCATTTAGTAAAAAGCTCTTAGTTTGTTATTACAAACAGACACTCCAATTTATATATATATATATATATATATATATATATATATATATATATATATATATATATATATATATATATATATATATAGATAATAACTTTTAAATGTTTCAAAAGTCGCTACACTGATTTTTAAAACACTAATTCCTTTTGTAAAATATATGTCGTGTAATATACCGACTGGTTGATTTTCATGAAATATTTTCAAACTCATTTGAATAAAAATATATTATATGTTCCTATTTGAAAGAGCTTAAAAATTATTGTTCAATAAAAGATACATGCGAGTAAAAATGGACAGTATTTTAAAACAAATAATACTCTATTCATGAGACTATTCAGACAGCTATAACTTTCATTGCAGACGGTCTTCTTATTTGCATTTAAAATATTTCTTTTCTGTATAAAAATACAATACTAACTTTTTCTCACAGTTCCACTTGCATGCTAAGCATAGCAGGGATAATAAGAGTAGCCTATATCCGTCTCTATGATGTAATCTATATCATTGCCAAATTTCATCGAAATCGGTTAAGCGATTTTAGCGTTAAAAAGTAACAGACATACAGTTACTTTAATATTCTTTATCTATATTTATATTACAAAGTGGCAAAGTTTGTTAGTTCGTGAGGTTTTAGGGGGTAATCTCTAGAACTACTCAACCGATTTAGATGAAATTTGGTTAGAAGATAGTTTCAGACCCTGGGAAGGATCCTTTTTATCCCGGAAATCATGCCTTAATGGGGTGAAAATGGGGATGAAAGTTTGTATGGGGACGAACCCGAGCAAAGCGAGAGTGAGTCGATAGTATTAATATACACTACACATATATTTTCTTTTCAAGTGATAATTTTGCATTTCTAACTAACAATATTCCTATATTTATTCCAGAATATATTCATAAGTGTTCTAAATTCCTTTTGACTGACTGATTAAATTATACGTTTTTGAGTCACTAATTAAATTGTAATATTTAGTCTAAGCTCCAGAATTTAGAGATGCGAAATATGTGAAGGGTGTCTTCAGACAGTGGATGGATGTGAAAGATAAGTAGTATTTGGGTTGTGAAATTTGTGCTTTTGACAAATATTAACGAAAATTAACTCGAAACTGAAACGAAAATATCGTTTCAATTTTGAGTTGTTTTCCATTCATTTTTTTCGTTAACAACGTATTATATATAAGTATAGAAAGTGAAAAACTTCTATGTAAATTGTAAAAACTTTTTTTTTTTTTAATATTAATAAAAACCTTTTCTTTTTCGATTAACAAAAAAGATATAAGCATAGCCGGGACAAATCACAAGTTTACTATAGTTTTTCGTTATTTTATTCATTTATCATTAAATTTAACAGTATATCTAATGATTTCACGTAGCACATCTGTATTCGTCGCGTCACATTACTTCCTTTTACTGTGAGTCTCGCTGTAGTAAATAAATAGGATTTCTAGACTTATTCTGCAATACGAGATCTGATCTGAGATGAAATTTAAATATTCTTTGCTCTATACTAATTTGTATGTATATTCTGCCCTTTCTCATGTCCCATTGCTGGGCTAAGACCTCTCTTCCGTACGAGAGGGATCAAGTCATAGTCCACCACGTTGGCCAAGTGCGGGTTGGCTTACTTCTCATGTCTTTCTAAAACTTGCTAGGTTCTCTCAGACATGCAGGTTTCTTCACGATGTTTTCTTTTACCGTAAGACAAGTGGCAATCATGTTGGAAATGAATCGCATATGAAAATATCTGAGTCGGGAGACCCGAGATTCGAACTTGCTTCACTCAGTTTGCTTGCTTGGGCAAGCGTGTTACCATTGGGTCATAATACACAGAATAACTACGAAGTAGAAGGCGTCAGTGACATCAAACAAACCGACTGTCATTCAGAAGTTAAAACTAAGGATCGTAAACATCAATCCCGTAGCGCCAATAAAGTATTTTTAATACATAGTATTTATGTTAGGAAACATCTGTTTTCCCGTCCGTTTGTTTTATTTTTGTGAACTAATTTCTGTTACTGGAAATATTTAACATTACATTTATTTATTTTACACTAACTTTTGCGTGTAGCGTTTAGATATTAATTTAGTTTGTAAACGCAACTTGACTTTAGAATTATAAAAAATAATATAATATTTAAGCCCTTTTTTACGTTATACTTTCATAGATTTATGTGAATGATTGAAAATGTAAACAAAACTATCTATTCGGGTTTTTTTGCCTTTTTCCCTTTCTTACGTCTTGCTGCTAGGCATGATGTTCCTTCACCAAGTTATAATATGATTTACAAATACAGAGATCGTAACGTACATTTGAATTTAAATTAACCTTCACAGAAAAAAGTTTCAAAAAATTTCAACGAAATATGCGAAATAGTCTAAAAATCACGTAGGCTACCCTTTTAGGCTAGTAGTAGGCTTTATATCCCGGAAAATGTATGGTTCCCGTGAGATAGATTTGTTTTAGTTTTTCTAATTTTTAATAATAATTATTATCGTCGACTTTCAACCACTGGACGAACAGTAGGAAAGATAAAAAAAAGACAAAGCTTAAAAAGCTTAAAAAGTTTTTTTAAATTGTATCAATATATAGTGTGTAAAGGTATGGTTTCTACACTTTTTTTTTCTCTTTATTCAAAGGAGCTTTATCACTCAGTGATTATGTCGCCCTCGTAATAGAAATAACATATCTTATTAACATATTCTTAATTTCAATTTACATTATAAACCTAATCATGACATTGTGTGGCAAATAGCTATGTACAAAACATCCTTGCTTGCTCCGATAAGGGACAAGCCAAGATTCTACACTTGTTATGGAGTTTCTTACAAACTTTCAATATATAACCAACACTGCGAACCGGAAGTTTTCAAACATTGTTAATACAAGCCACTTTAAATTTGAACGCGATAATTAAAGTCTGACGTTTGTGTCGCAATTAGTAACAAGTCTGTTTCAACGCTTCGAAACGTTTGTACTGCGTTATAAGAGTATTTGTCTTAATACATATGAATGATAAAGGAAAATGAGAGCTTAAACAAGATGTCACTCTGCAATCGTTAATGAATAGATATTTTTCAAAATTGTATAACTAATATACTATACTAGCGACTCGCTTCGCTTTGCACGGGTTCGAAAGTATGGAATAGGTAGACAAAAAACACGCCAATCCGTCAATGTTTCGACGTAACAGAAGGACAAACAAACAAGCAAGCAAACATATTTTCACATTTATAATATTAAGCATGGATAAGTATTTGTTTACATGAATTCTAATGAATACATAATATTGATAAGTAAGTAGTAAAGTTGATAAAATTGACGAATTAGAACTTCTTCCTTGGAAATCAGTTAAACAACTTAAGTTAAAACTTAAGGTAAATAACTTAAGTTAAGTAAAAATATACCTTTTTATTTATATAAAAAGTTTAATACATACGAGTATATAACACTCGTAAATGAAACGTTATTGTACGGCAAAGTAAGTTTTTGCTAACATAAATAAAATAAACTTAATTAAAGCTACGTAGCTTTGGGCTTGTATATATAGCAGTGAAATTAGCTTTTACCAAAGTGCTGTATCAAAAATATTGTATTTTCTTCATTTTTATTTTGTATTTCGACTGAGACTACTTATCAAAATTATTATAAAACTAGCGGCTCACCCTCGTTTCGCTCGGGTTCGGCCCTACGTACGTTTTAACGGTTAGTATGGAATATACAGACTAATATAATATTATAAATGTTTATACATAAGTACAATGAGTTATTGTGGGTTGTATTATAACGTGTTTTCCCGTGAGAATGAAATAATTTCACGCGGTAAAAATAATCTATGTCACTCTTCAGCTTTACAACTATCTACACACAAAAATTCACCTCTAATCCACTTCGAACGTGTTTCGACGTAAAAGAAGGACTTAGAAACAAATAAACAAACAAACAGTTTCAGATTTTTAATATCAGTATGGATGTCAAATAGCTAAAATTTTACGGCCTTGTTACAGAATTCTCAGCTATGAAAAATTAATAAATAAAGTGGTTATCTACAAAATTGTAAAGCTTCTTTGAAACAACAAAAACACATGACAAGAAAACAAAACAACTATATAGCCCAAGCCGGGACTCGATTTGAAGACCTTCAGATCTGTTCACCTATATGTCAACCACTGAACCAACTAGGCAGTTACTGACAGTAATTTATAACGGAATTCTAAGACACTATCAAAAGTTTTTGGACAAAAATTAATGTAAGTAATAAAATGTTTTCCAAGTTTTCCAACTCTCGTTTATAAATGATAGCGTCGAGTCCATCCCTGAATAGTCAAATCTCTAGGTACATACTCGTACATATATGTAATGTAGGATCGGGTGTATTGCCTGGAGCTCTTCCAAAACGAGAAATAGGTACTATTGGTATTATCGACTGTATTATTGTAAAGCAGATAGCTGGACCTTTATGGTTTAATTTACCTCATAGGCACAGTTTGCCAGGTCAAAGGTTACAGATTCTATTTTCAGACGAGGAATATTCTAAATTAACTAAGCGATGCGACAAACTACTAGCAAATTAATATCGGAAAAAAATTTAGACGAAATGACTTATTTAAAAAAAAATGTACTAAGTTTCTTTTAGCAAATTATTGACGTAAATATATACAGATTTTATATTATCATTTATCTACATACATATAATAAAATTGTAACTGATCGCTGTCTGTACATGAAAGATATTTAAGAAAAACTATTATTGGGGATCTTTATTAACGCAATAGAACCCAAAACAATGATTTTTAGTTTTTTTGTCTGTTTGTCTGTGCGTTTGTGCGCGCTAATCTTAGAAACGGCTTAACCGATTTGGGTGCGGTTTTCACTAATGTATTGTGGTGGTGTAGCTAACCAGCTTCACTTAATATTTAGTATTTGTTTAATTCCAATCGGTTCCTAAATAAAACAGTTATGTCAATTTAAAGAATCATCTAGGGGCGAACCCGAACGCAGCAAGGGTGAGCCGCTAGTCATATAATAAGAAGGAAATGATGTCCGTTTGTAAGCACATCAATTGAGAACGTCTGGTCTAATATGGCTAATTTTGTTGAAATGTTCATAATTCGAATAAGGCTTTTAGGAAAAAAACTTAGGAAAAGCTGCTCGGAGAATTGGAAAAAAAAAGAAAAAGTGAACACAATTCTTATATGACCTCAAAGATCATAAATTAAATACTTAATTAAATACTGAAATTGAGGCAAAACAAACTATTTTTCTAGTAATTTCAAAGTTTGGAAATTCTATATATTTATGTTCCTCTATCCTTTTAAAGTGACTATATATGTATATACATTTATAAAACAGCAATAACATTCAAATTTTCATAAAATCTTAAATGTACGACAAAGCCATGAACAAATTCTCAGTCTGTTTATAAATAGCCACAGAAACCACACAATATAATCTCAAATAAATTCATACTTATTGAGCCAGCTGTGCTATTCTGGAAGAAGTCCAAATAAGGAACAATAGGTATAGGTAGAAAATAATAAATTGTATCTAGCTTATCCTTCAAATGTAGACAGATTGTGTTATCAGCGTTTTGATACTCATTATCTTCAAATTCTGTTAACTTTGTTACATTATTAAACTACGAATATATCTATCTATATATGTACGTATTTAACCCTTTTTAACATCCCACTGTTGGGCACGGTCATCCTTTCGATGTGAGCTGGATCAGGCCACAGCCCACCTTGCGGGCCAAGTGCCGGTTGGCGGACTGCACAAGTCTTTCGAGAACTTACTAGGTTCTGTCAGACATGCAAGCTATTTATATATATGAATGTTTTAATAAGTGAAATACCATCACTTATTAACTTAATAATCATGAAATCTCCGGAAGTCCATATACATAAATACTGAATTTTAAAGGCAGGCAGATGCCTCATAGAGAGTACAAGTCGGTAACCGGAAAACATATAAATAGAAATCAACTATCTACTAAATTAGGCAAACTTTAACTTAATTTTTTTATCGATAGCTATTAAAATAGGTACTAAACGAAAGAAAATCAGTGAACAAAAACAACATAGAGAAGAAAAAAGTACTGAACAGTTGTCTTAACCTATTAATATATAGACCAGGAGTTAAATAAAGAATTAGTTAGTTGTGGTTTTTAGTTAAATTTAGCGACTTACCCTCGCTTCGCTCGGGTTTGTCTTTAGGTAGGTTTTAATTTTTTTGAGCGAAACCCTTATTCTTTTTCTAAAATAAAAGTAGCCTAAGTTACTCCTTATAATATCAGCTATCTGCCAGTTAAAGTCCTATTAAAATTGGTCCAGCTGTTTCGGAGATTAGCCGGAATAAACAGACAGACAGGCAGACAAACATTTTAAAATTGTGTTTTTCTTATAAGTACCGTATATAATTCCATATGCATTTAGTATAAAGCTGTTATTTTGACATTACAAACAGACACTTCAATTTTATTTATATGTACAGATATTTAGTATAATAGATGCTGATGTAAAATGCCGTAAGGTAAATCTAAATACAATAAGCAAGCAATAAATATAATAAAAAAATAGCAGAAAAGCCATCAACTTTCACCTCATACAGAGATTGTATCGAATAAAGCACGATATAATTATGGCTATTTGTTACATGATGTTTCCGTGACGCCTGCAATCTGGCATTGATTTTATCAGACTCCATTTTAAAACTTTTCTCTACGAACATTTACAGACGGTGAGTAGAAATGTTTAGGGAAGTCAATTGCGTAGATTTCGTAATTTGATTTAAATATATTAAAACGTTTGGAAAACATCAAGTTGTGGTATCTGGCAATGTTTAAAATTATTTAAAATACATTTAATCGACTAATATTATATTCTCCATCCTACGTGACATGGCGAAGTAATCTGTGCTCAACTGGCACGCTTGGAAGCAATTAACACGAAAATTGAATTGAATTGAAGACATTTAATAAATTAAGAATTTCGGTGACTACAAATCTATATTTTTTGTGGTATTTATTTAATATGAATTTATATTATTACGTTTATTAACTTTTTTATAACAATGAAACAAATACTAGCTTATGTAGTTTGAAAGCTTATATTTTTGTCATTTATTTCGTAAAAAAAATTACTACTATTGTAATGCGAAGTATTGTACTCCTTCACGCAAAAGTGGTTTAAAAGAAAATTTAGTATATAGATTGAATAGGGCTTATGATTGTGAGTAATAGAATTTGAAGAAAGGTGGTGCTATCTGTATATGATATCTATACATATAATAAAACTCTAGAGGTCGAATGTCTGTACATAGAAAAAAATGCTAAAAACAAAGTTAGGGGGGAGTAAGAAGTGATTAAATTTTTTTGTTTCTCTGTTTGTTTGTACGGGCTAATCTCCGAAACTGTTGGACCGATTTAAATAAAATTTTGCGTGGTGGTACCTTATATCCCCGGTCAACATTTTAGATACTTTTTATCCCGGAAAATTAGAGTGGGATAGATAAAAAAAACTATAGAAACTTATACAGCTTAGTACACAAAAACTACTGATTGGATTTTAATGAAACTTTACAATAATATAGTTCATACATCAGAATAACAAATACGCTACTTTTTATCCCGGAAAAATGCATGGTTCCCGTGGGATAGATTTATTTTTGTTTGTAGAGGCGAACCCGAGTAAAGCAAGGGTGAACCGCTAGTTGTAAATAAAAAGGGCACTCACGTGTACGAGCGAAGCGAAGCTAATTCGACAATTTTTGGAAATAAAACGTATATTTGAATATATCGAGACATATCTTGTACATATACAATATTACACATTGATTACTCTTGATATATTTTCACGTACGCAGCGTCAAAGGGTACTCAAATAAAATCATAAGCCCGGGTAAGGGTTGACCTGATAAACAAAACATTTGACCTCGGCAGGTGATAACTTATTTAAAGCTGATTTAGACCCGGGATAATATTAACTGTGTAAGGGGTCCGTATGAAACATGGTGTAGACATTAGTCTTGTTTTTGCCTATACATTAATTTTAATATAGTCTGTTTAAGATATGTCTATTTCATTTATGAATATTTATGGGAAAAAAATAACTTCAAAGTAATTAGGCTATAGTAAATTAGTTTGATTTTCTACATGTTGTTGCAAGGAGAAGTATCACTTTTAATTTTCACTTATATCTTGTTAATTTTAACAAAATATTCGATATGTAAAGAAAGCAATTTGTACATTTTTACGATGTTAAAATAAATCGTATTTATACATCTATACTAATATTATAAAGCTGAAGAGTTTGTTTGTTTGTTTGTTTGGTTGAACGCGATAATCTTAGAAACTACTAATGCGATTTGAAAAATTCTTTTTGCATTAGATAGCCCGTTAACTGAGGAAGGCTATAGGCTATATATCATCCCGGAAAAATGTACGGTTCCCGTGGGATAGATTTGTATTTGTCTAGGGACGAACCCGAAGCAAAGCGAGGGTGAGTTGCTAGTGCTATATGTATTTTATTGCTATTGTGGTACAATTATTTGCTATTTTTTGATATCATTAAAAATCGATTTATATTTAATAATACTTTAAAAAAGTACGTAATTATAATGTAATATAGTACTGAAAATGTAGTATGATAATCCCAACATATGAAAAAATCTGCATGTCTCTATGCAATAATTGTATGAATAATACAAAAAAAAAAATTAAAGCCTTTTAATACAAAAATATTATATCATGACTTTTTTTGTCAGTAGCGCGGCTCCTCGGTACGTCGCCCAATGATAATTTAGGATATAAACTATCTCTAATTAGAAATACACTCAAATATTGTTAAGCCGTTATAGATTAAACACACATACTCACAAACTTTTACATGTATTATAATATAGTGTGATGTACAGTCATTGACCTTACTGTCTACACGTTTCGCTTGCAGTTAGCTAATGTAGTAATTTTATAATATGACTTTTATGATCTTGTACTTATTTTTAGTTTTAGCATCACAATAATAGTTCAGAATATGCATCTTAAAAGAACGACTATTTCGGTACTCGTAAGATATCGCTGCTCATATAATTTACTAGCAACATATCTATCCCACGGGAACCGTACATTTTTCCGGGATAATTTTTTTTTATGCTAATACAGACTAAAACCTATCTCTGTGCCTTTCATCCAGATCCGTTCAGCCGTTCTGGCGTGATTAGGTAATAAACATCCAAACGATGAAACATCTACCTAAACTCCTACTTTTATATAAGTTATATAATATAGGTACTTATGAAGTTACGTAGGTTTTTGATTTGAGAAATGTCTGTAATACAGAGTAGTAAACTGATTGAGTGAAATAATTTTTATCCCGGAAATAATTAATATATTAATATTTTTGTCGAAATTTATATGAAACAACCATAATTGCATAACCTCTTGACCGAACAAAATTGTGAAAACCCACAAATGGCGAATATACTACTTACTAAATACTTTAGTATGTAAAAGAAAAACAAAGTAACACACAAATTTTCACATTTTATATTATAATGAAAATCTATATATGTACGAGTATATAATAAAATTCTGAGTCAAATCTATACATTAAATATTTTTTGGAAAATCGTTTTAAAATAATTATTATTATCGACATAGAAGCCGAATCTTTAGTTTTTAGAATTTTTCTCTATTTGTCTGGGAATGCATCACGAGAAAACCACTGGACAGATTTTGATGATATTTGGTATGATGATAGCTGGTTTTCCAGGTCAATATGTAGGATACTTTTTACTGCGGGAAAATATCACATCTCTGAGAAATCTATACTAATCGTTAAAACGTATCGACGGGATGAACCCGAGCGGAGCGAGGGTGAGTCGCTAGTGTTCTATAAATAAAATCCGTGATATAATAAACTATATACTAACTCACTATTGCATTCTGAAAATTATATTAACGAGAGCCGTTATATATAATTTTATAAGTAATTATGTTTCGAAAGAAAACTATGCTACTTGTTAATTAAAATATATGTATTTAGAGATGCATTTAGGTGTTGTTAAAAATTTATTATATGTAATTTTAAAATATTTAAAAAAATATTCTAGCTTTACGTAAAAAATAAATAAGGCTGTTTCAAACTTATGATTTAATATACCATCTAAATAAGCAACTAGCATGTATTGTCATACATTAATACAAGGTTCTAAAATAAATACTAACTACTAGATTGAATTCAACAAGTCAAATTGATGGGTGACAAAACAGACGACGAATCACATTCACAACAATATGCCTTTGTATCACTAAAACATTAGTAACGCCTATTACACTATAATAATTGTAATATTATTCATAATTTGTGTATATATCTATATATAATACCTGATATTTTCAACGTTTTTACTATTTTGCTACAGTAATCTACACTTATTAAAGTTTCCGCTACATAATTTAGCGTAACGTAAATAGATGCGTTAAAATACAACCGTTTTTTTGCACAAAATCACTAACTTTACTACGGAAGGCTTAAAATACGCCAGTTAACCTAAACTAGTACTACACACGGCGTTATTCTTGAATCATAACACGGTAGTAACAGCTGTATACTATAAAATAGCACTATTGGATCAAATATTAGATGAAAATCTGAAGCAACTTGATTTATATTGCACAATATTTGATACACAATAAACTCACGCTTATAAAAAACACTAAAATGATATGTCTGTTCCAGGCAACGCGTGTCGCCGGTAGGGCGGGCGGGCAACGACTGCCCCTCCCGCCCAAATAGGTTAACGATCATACGATAACAACGTCTTGCCTTAGACCCTCGAGTACCTGTGCTTTTAAATATATCTTACATTTGTGACTGTTATTAATTAAAACATAATAATGTTGACGGCTGAAGTTTAAAATAAATTTTGTTATTTTAAGTTATAATTATCCCTTTATACTCATAATTAATATATTGTTATTTAAAATTGTATTTATTATTGTACTTAAAAGCCCAGAAAAATATTTTTTTTAAATATGTAAATGACTTGTATTTATTATTATATTCATATATAATTATATATTTTCACTATATATTAATATTATAAAAGCGAAATTTAGTTTTTAATGCATTTCGCCTTAACAGAGATAACATAAAGAGATGGAAGATTCGTTTACGCATTATATTTACCAAAAAAGACATTATACTTTTGCTTAATTTTTAGTATATATTAAAAATAATTCTTATAGGGCTTCAAATATATTGTAGATACACTTTTAGCTTTGATCTCATTACATGCAATAACTCTATACAGTAAGACATTGTTTGATTATAGATAGTTATGACTTGGCAAACGTTGCAGCATTAGCGATTATAAACATCTTCTATGATGTAAGTTTGGAGCTATTAAATAAATATTTAGTTACTTAAGATTCTTGTTATGAACTAGTTTTGCCCACGCATATGGCTTTCATTTCTTTTTAACGTCCCACTGCTGGGCATGGGCCTCCCTACAATAAGAGTGGGATCAGGCTATAGCCCAACACGTTCTTTCATAGCTTCTACACGAGTTTCTACACGATATTTTCCTTCACCATAAGACTTGTTTGTATGCATAAACAAAGGTGTGATATTTTAGGATACTGCAGCTTGCTATTAGTCAATGATTCGAATATTTACTCCTTTTTGAATAGAATTAGTTAAAAACTGTATGAGTAATAAAAATTACCTACAGATATTAAAAAAGGAAACTCTACATTTATTAGTTTAGATATCATAACAGATTCATTTTGAAAGTGTCATCATGTCATGTCATTTTGTAAAAATTTGGTTATATTTAACTTTAAAATGTTCCAAAGTATTCTAGCGTTTCGTAAAAAAAAAGAAGTAATAAAAAGACTTCGATACTTTCTAAAAATACATAAATAAAACTATTCTCAAGCGGGACTCAAACCTCTAATCTTCGAATTTACCACACTAATTTTTAGCATACCTATATTTATAGTACTTACATTTCGTCGACGACTTCAAATAAAAAGAGATTCAATTCGGGCTATATTTTTAAAATTTTGAAGTTGCTGTATCTTTTTAGTTAAAATTTAGCTATACTATCTATACTAATATTATAAAGCTGAAGAGTTTGTTTGTTTGTTTGGTTGAACGCGCTAATCTCAGAAACTACTAATCCGATTTGAAATATTCTTTTTGCATTAGATAGTCCGTTAACTGAGGAAAGCTATAGGCCATATATCATCCCAAAAAAATGTACGGTTCCCGTGGGATAGATTTGTTTTTGTCTAGAGACGAACCCGAAGCGAAGCGAGGGTGAGTCGCTAGTCATACATAAACCATCTTGTTATATACTCTATATATCTTCATAAAGCCATTTGGCTTTTATTAATTGAAGTAGTGGTTCGAGAGTATATGGCACTAACTTATACATTCAAATCACTAGTACTCGTAGGTACGTGAATCCGGATTTGCGGTGTCACTTGACTGACATGAGTGACGTTAGTGGGCAGTGCATTAGAATTTACGTCTTATAACAGAGGATTTACGTTTTAGTGAAAGTTGGCTGTAATATTACAATATTTTCAAATGTATAAAATGATTTTCAAAAAAAAAGTAATAATAATTTTAAATAAATCCTAGCGTTTGTTAATTTTATTTATACTAATATTATAAAGAGGCATAGTTTGTTTGGTTGTTTGTTTGAACGCGCTAATTCAGGAACTAATAATCCGATTTGAAAAATTCTTTTTGCATTAGATAGCTCGTTTGTTAAGAAACGCTATAAGCGTCATTACTATCATATAATGTATAGTCTATCTATTCCATACTGACCGTTAAAATATACCTAGGAATAAACCCGAACGAAGCGAGGGTGAGTCGCTAGTTGATTTTTACATGTCGTAGCAAAAAAGATTTATCAATACTCTCTTAAAATGTAGAATTTAAGTTGTTTTTGCACAGTTTATCAATACCAATCATCTGCAAGATGGGAATCAATTCTAGTAATAACTAATACTAGTGTCCACCCAGTGGCTAAAATTCAACCAAAATTTGCTATTAAAATAAAACAAAACTAACCATTTTAATTTTTTTTGTTATTGACAACACTTAAGCTCGTCAATAGTTACCAAACGAAAAAAGAAAATCTGTAATCAAACAGAAGAAAAACATACTGAACTGTTTTGTTTTTGTTTATTTATATAACTAAATATAAATGTGACAATAGGGGTAGAAAAATCCATACTAATAATATGTGAAAGTTTGTCATGTTGGATGGATGGATGTTTGTTATTCTTTCACGTAGAACGGTTGAACGGATCTAGATGAAATTTGACGCAGTGATAGCTTATAGTCTGCAATAGTGCATAGGTTACTTTTTATACCGGAAAAATGTACGTTTCCCGTGGGATAGACTTTTTTTGTTTTTCACTAGAGACGAACCCGAAGCAAAGCAAGGGTGAATCGCTAGAAATACATAATTTGAATAGTAATACCCTCACTAAAATACAAAGCTTTAAATATACAACAATAATAAAATAGTTAATTTTGAAAATGTTCATCAAATTTTTTAATGAAAAAGTGTATTTTTAGAACAAAAACTAGTGATTGAAGTAAAGTGGTATAGTATAATGCACAGTGTTCAATGGCGTATGGTCACCATCGCTGTTCATATTGACACGGCCGCGCCTGTAACATGTAGTGAAGAGAAATGCCTGTTTTTATCGATATAACAATTTAAATGAAATACTATATTGTTGTTTGTATTTGATATTTTTCATATTATTAGTTTTCTTTACAACAAATATTGCATAATGACTAACTATTTTATGCCAATCGTGATATTATTTATTAATTTGTTAAAATATTTGTCATCTTTTGGTCTCGTATGTCATTTTGTTATCAGCACTTTAACACATAGCTTAAAATATTAGAATATATTTCAAAATAATGATATATAAATATGATACAAAATATTTCAAAATAAAACTATCTTTTCGGATTATTTCGCGAATTTATTATGATTTTTGGTTCCCGACGTTTCGATTGCTTTACAGCAATCATGGTCACGGGGGAGACTAAGGTGTTAGATGTCTCAATGGCATTATACAGTTGTTACAGACAGCCTACCTACTATTTTATAAAATATTTATTTTTATTATTTTATAAAATAGTAGGTAGGCTGTCTGTAACAACTGTATAATGCCATTGAGACATCTAACACCTTAGTCTCTCCCGTGACCATGATTGCTGTAAAGCAATCAAAACGTCGGGAACCAAAAATCATAATAAATTCGCGAAATAATCCGAAAAGATAGTTTTATTTTGAAATGTCAAATATTCGCGTAAATCTAAGAAAGTATTATGATACAAAATATTCTTTTGAATGAAAATTCTTAACAATTAAAAAATATTCGGATATCAATAAATTACGTTAAGTAATAAATAACTTTCATTCAGTTCATCTATTAAAACAAAAACTACACCAATAATAATAAAAAAATTATAGACAGTAAAGTAGTGTCGATACAGTCACATCACTAAACAACGCCCCGTCTACACGTCTCTTATCTCTACAGCCCTCCGTAGCGCTACGCATCTACGAACCCTCTACGCGTAACTTGGGGGAACTTAAAACCATACTGATTCTAAGCGTTAAAACGAGAATGCTTCACTTTTCCCACTTTTCCAAATCTTCATCTCTTTTTATCAATCGATTTCTTTCTTTTTGTTTACTTGCAATTGATAAGCTTTTTGTATTATCAATAAATTTTGAAATAGTAGTTTTTTTTTTCATAGTTAATTAAAGTAAATTTGACTCATAAGTTTTCCTATAATAATTATTAAAAACAATAATATTTTTAAAAACCTACAAATAGTCGTTTCATATACATATATATGTCATTCGTAAAACATATAGTATGTTCATATTATGTTGTTCAATTTATTAAAGCGTTCATAATATGCATTTATAATATGGAAGTGTTATTAGCATCAACTAAGCTTATGGGTGACAAAATCAATTTTTCTCGAACATATCAAGAGTTTTGTATGAGATATGATAGGAGAATATGACAAGTTTAGTAAACAGTGGTTTGTGGTTCTCACAATCGAAACTCACTGTTAACATGCTCGATTGGAAAACTAACTTGAAAGTTTTGATTATATAGTTTCAAGAGAAGTTTATGATTGATTCATATTATATGTTAAGTAAAAGGAAAATATTGTATAGTTGATATTTATTGACGAGTTTAGTGTTATCAATAAAAAAAAATTGAAATGGTTACAGTAAATGATTTTATGGTTGGATTCTAGCCTATACTAATATTATAAAGAGGTAAAGTTTGTGATTTTGTGAGGTTGTAGGGGGGTAATCTCTGGATCTACTGAACCGATTTAGATGTTTGGTAAGAAGATAGTTTGAGACCCTGGGAAGGACAAAGGGTAATTTTTATCCCGGAAATCATCCCTTAAGGGGATGAAAATGAGGATGAAAGTTTATATGGGGAAACAACCTAGGTAAAAGCTAGTCACTAATATGTGTATTAATATACAGATTATAATATTTCAAATAACCAAAGTTATCCACTCCAATAATCGCACTCGTACATCAAATCACTTTAACTCAATGTCAAAAAACTGCGAAATCGATGGAAATCCAATAATTGAGTCGACATACAACGTTAGTTCTAGCACGGATGGAGGCACTTTTAGCTATTTAATTTTTAACAGAATTCACATTTATTTTGGTTAGGTTTGCAAAATGATAAAATGTTATTTTTATATTGTATTTAGCATGAAATATTTCAAAGTAAAGCAAAAAAAAATGTAATAATAATGGCTATTACACTACGAAAATATGGAATCTGATTATACATCTATACAGATAAATAAAATTGAAGTGTCTGTTTATAATGTCGAAATAACAACTTTTTACTAAATACATATGAAAGAATTTACGGTACTTATAATAAGAAAAACATAATTTTCAAAATGTTTGTCTATCTATCTGTTTTTCTAACAAAAACGACTGGACCGATTTTGACGGAACATTCACTGGCAGATATCTGATGTTATAAGGAGTAACTTAGGCTACTTTTATTTTACAAAAAAAATTTAAGTTCCGCTCAAAAAAGTTAAAACATGCATCCGAGCGAAGCGAGGGTAAGTCAATAGTTTTAAAATAATTTTAATAATTACTTTCTATTGTATTTTATACTAGCGAGTTACCCTTTCATTGCATGGGTGCGTCCCTACGTGCCAAACAGTAGCATATGTGGTACATAGGTCACAGTCTATCTTCTATGTTACATTCAAATCCATCCAGCCATTATAGCGAGATGGAGCTGAGTAACAAACATACATACATTCCCATATATTCAAATTTTCGCAATTATTATAGCAGTCCAATTAAAGTACTAGTAGAAATACAATAGCTGTGTTAAGCTTAAAGCATGGTTTTCTATTTAATATTGCTTACATCATTATATCAATTGAATTTTATTCTTAAGTTCAATCGCTTCTAGTAGTGCCGTTTGCACACCATTTACTTCGCCAATGTCGCGTAGAATGAAGAAGACACGTTATATATAGAATGACCGGTATAAAATAGAGATATCAAAATATCACACCTGGACTACACTTAATGATACATATCAAGACAGTTGTCAACGTATGACAGTCAAAGACAAGGATAGCTAATAGTAAATTGTCACAGGTGGAAAAGAGATGGAACACTTTCCAGAGAGTAATTGAGTTTATTCCACTTTTTCAACATAACTTCTACTAATGAATGGGAAAACGATAAAATTTTTTACCTTAAGTCATTTGGGAACATAATGTAGTATAATGAAGTGAAGAAGGGCGGGCGAGTCGCTGTTGTAAAACTAAAAAATATACATGTATACCTACCTATGTACATTTTTACAAACATTTAAACATTTTAAGATAACATTTAAGTTATAACAGTATTTTGATACTTTCCATTGCTTTAATTTACCAAACTTCATTATTTTGTTCAATTTTAACAGCATAAATTATCATATTACGAGAAAGTTTACTCAGAGAAATAAATCAATAACACAGACTAACTTTCGAATTTAATTACACTCCCTTACCGCAAAGTAAGGTGTATCTTTATTTTTAAGGGTGCAAATGAAATTAGAATTAAGGTATGAACTAGCTCTCTACAGCAGCTTTGCCTGCCATTTTATATTATTTACTCAAGGCGGGCTCATTAGCGTCTGTAAATCCAGCCGGGCGTGAAGCCAAAAGGTATACTGGGACGTGGCTCACTTTGATGGGCGGTGTACATGCGGCATGTTCCTAGTACTTATTTGATAACAGAGAGGACTGTGGGAGCAACCCCTTGGTTATTGTTGTTATGGTCTGCCACGACAAGCCAGTCGGGGTTCAAAGACGGGATAGATTCCGTTGGGTTTTAGTGGGTAGTACTGGCTTTTCTAGCCGGTTCAGCGAAACCCATATAATATTTATGTATGTAGATGGTATGCGTAAAGACATTTTCTAATATAAAAAAAGAAATAGATTGTCAAAATTTCAACCCATTAGAAATCAGTAATGGTAGCTTTTCATAACTATATACATAGATTTTTGGCTTCTACGTTTGTATGTTAGCTTAGCTGCTTAAGCTTAACACCAATTTTGTATTACTTTATCCTTCATGGACAGTTATTAACCATACCGTACTCAAAACGGAAGTCATGATGGCTGGGTACAACTTTATGTACACATATATGAGTACATATTGGGCAGGAGTTATTCTATAATAAAAATATATTTAAGAAATACGTATCGTAACAGTCCAGCAGTTATCCCATAGATGTTGAGCATCATAAAATTTTACCATAAAATGAGTATAACCTGAACCTCATAATGGCTAATATACAGCAGTTATCGTTTTATTTATTAGATCACTAGGTATCTGTTCTGGCTTCGCTTTTTCTATGATATCACACTTGTGAGTTTCAGTTGAAAGATTCTTTTTTGGACATCTCCTTAGTTGTATCTTGTACATTAATATTTTTAATGTAAGTATCTTTGCGTATATTATCGCGGTTTTATTTTGCTGTCTCGTGACCATGTTTGCTATAAAGATTCGAAATGTCGGAAATAAAAATTTAAAATAAAATTGCGACAAAATCCGAAAAGCCAGTTTCATTTAAAATGTCAAATATGCGCGTAAATGTAACAAAGTATTTATGCATTATTAAATGATTAAAATCGATTCACCATTTGCAAAGACGTACCTACATAATTTTGCAAGTATTTGTATATTTATATATACATATAATAAAATTCTGAGTTGAACCTGTACATCAAATATTTTTTTTAGAAAATCTTATTAAAATAGTCATTATTACCGATACAGAGGCCGAATATACAGTTTTATGAATTTTTGTCTCTTTGTCTGTCTGTCTATGACCGCATCACGGAAAACAACCGGATCGATTTTGATGAAATTTAGTATGATGATAGCTAGTTATCCGGGTCAACATATAGGATACTTTTTACTGCAGGAAAATATCTCATCTCTGAGAAATCTACACTAAAAGTTAAAACATAAGTAGGAACGAACCCGAGCGGAGCGAAGGCGTGTCCCTAGTAATGCTATAATAATACACATTTTATATTAGTAAATATTTAGTAATATGTGTGATTGTTGGTTTGTCATTTTACACGGCACTAAATAAACGAGATTGAAGTGATTTTTTACGTAGAAAAATGTATGAGCCAGAGAGTAACATGCAGTATATACTTTTTGCCTTGACATAACAAATCCCTGTGGGATGTTAGTATGTTATATAAAGGTACTGAAGAATAGCTAGCGTTGTTTGGTTAAGTTTAGGATCGTATTTACTTGAATAGGTATGTGTTCCCCTTGGTATGGTTGCTCAGTTTTGCAGTGGATTTTATCGAGTTTTACCAGCTTAATTTATAAATATCATTATACCTACAACCTTCTAAATATGAATATAAATAATAGCCTATAACCTTCCTAGATAATGTATCTTTCTATTGGGGAAAGCTGTATTTAAATCAATACAGTAGTTCTAAGCCCGAACAAACACAAACTCAACTTTAATTTATAATACGTAGTAAAGAGTCTAAATTCGTCTATCTCCCCCATAGATTTCCCCGTAGTTTCCTGTAATTTAGTCAGCGTGAAGTCAGCCACACAGTTCGAATGTATAAGCGGTGGATATTAGACGTGTGAGCAGTATTTACTAGTTTCTTAAAACTTAACATAAGAACCGGTTTAACGAGCGAGCGTCTTATCGCTGTCTTTTGTACATCGATTGTAATTACGCATCTACTATAATGAACTTTATTGATAATGGCTAATGAGTCAATATCGGGCAACGAAGACATAACACATATTGAATGCAGTGAGGATAATATAACTTTTGTTGAAAGAAATATAATAGAGGAACAAACACATTTAATGGATTGTAGAAATACAGAAGTAATGGAAAGGAGGAAAAGATGCAGAGAGGAAGCAGAGGATAACAATGAAGAATGGCAACAAGTTTCTAGACGTTCAGGGAAAAAAATTAGGTCACAGCAAAATTTGAACGAGGATTTAATTCAAATATGTGTTCGAAGCAAACAAGTGCTACCTAAGCAATTTGCTTTGGCAATAATTTTACGTGAGAATAAAATTACTGACATTATTAAGGTAAAATATATTAATAACTATAAAATATACATTACTTTCAATAAAGAATCCAGTGCAGAGTTTTTTTTGGCCTGTACAACATTCACAGACTTAGGCTGGCGATGTCAAAAAACTTGGGAGGTAGGGGTATCATATGGAATCATAAAAAATATGGATCTTGATTTATCCGATGAAGAATTGTTAAATAACCTTATGAGTGATATGGAAATTATTGCAGTTAAACGACTAAATAGACGCTATGAAGAAAAATGGATAGAAAGCGAGTCTGTTAAAGTCTTATTTAAAGGTCCAAGTTTACCTGCATATGTATACATTCTAGGATTAAGAATTAAAGTGGAACCTTTTATATTCCCGGTAACCCAATGTTCTAAATGCTGGAGATATGGCCATTCTGCTAAATTGTGCCCTTCCAACAAAGTAATTTGTCCTAAATGTACTAAGAACCACGTAAACTGCGAAAATACTAATTTCCAATGCGTTAACTGTTCTGGGAATCATATGGCTTTGAATAAAATATGTCCGGTTTATAAAAAAGAGAAAAAAATTAGAGAATTAATGTCTGAATTTAATTGTTCGTACCAAAAAGCCCTGAGTATTTATGTTCCCCCTTCGCCGATTCATATTACAGAAGCATATGACTATCCAATAGAAACGCCACAGGAACATGTATATCCTCCTGCATTATCAGCCAATTTATCTCCAAGTTTTGTGGACCGTCAAAGAGACGAGCTAAATACTATGCAATATGAAACTAATAGTTGTATAATAAATAACTCTCCAAAAAAGAAAAAACAGAAAAAGAAAAAACAAAATCAAGAAGCAGAAAACACCCATTCAAATGCAGATATATCTTTGGGGTCGGTTCAAGCTGGTGGAAATGATAATGAGAGTAATGTTGAGACAAATGCTGAAGAAATTCATAAAAAGACAAGTGTGATTCGTACTTTAATAGATAAAATTAAATTTGTAATTTTTAAACAGAATATAGACATGAGTGCTAAAATCAAGGAAATAGTACAAATTATAGTTGAATGTTTAACTGTTACAGTAGTTGATTTTTGTTCGGACTTATCAAAGGTAAAAAGTTTGTTTAGTTGTTTAGGTAACAATGGCTAATGAGGTAAAAAAGGATGTTAGATTGAATATCTTGCAGTGGAATTGCAGGAGTCTTAAACCAAAATTAAAGATGTTCGAACAACTTCTGATACAGGACAGAATACACATAGCAGTGCTTTGTGAAACATGGCTAGACCCGGATTTTAATTTAAGTATCAATGGTTACAATATTTTTAGACAAGATAGGAATAATTCATATGGTGGAGTAGCAATTTTAGCTCATAAGTCTATTTATGCATGTAATATTATTATTGAAAATTTAAATAATAATATTGAGGTTGTTGGTATTAGAATATTAAATTGTGATCAAATTCATCGTATATATTCTGTCTATTGTCCTAGTGATGTACGTACAACTCAAAATGATTGGGAACATTTATTTTCCAGCAGTGATAATAAAACTTTAATATTAGGAGATTTCAATGGACATCATTTGGATTGGTCGTGCAAAACAGACTCACGAGGTACGCAGATATATAATGCCTTGTTAGAAAGTAATTATATAATTCTTAACGATGGCAATGCAACTCGATTTCAATTAGTGCAGGATGTCTTGCGCAAATCAAGTCCGGACTTATCCTTGATTTCTTCAGATATATCTCTCAATTTTGACTGGGTAATAACTAATGAAACGCTCGGTAGTGACCATCTCATAATTAAATTAACTACTTCCTTACAATATAACATAAATTTAATTAAAAAACGTAATTTTAAATTAGCTAATTGGGATGGGTATTCAAACTATTTAAAAACATTGTTTACAAATTTTAATTTCACGGATAACATTCAACATGACTACGATCTTTTTGAAAATTTCATTATTGAAGCAGCTAATAGATATATTCCGTTTATTAAAATTAGTCGAATACCGAGTTGTAAATTTATACCAAAACCTTATTGGAAACCAGAACTATCTAGAGCCGTAGCAATTCGTCGAATTGCCCTCAGAAACTTCCGTCGTAATCCTACTCCCCGAAACTATGAAATTTTAAAAGAAAAAATTCAACATTTTCAAAAAATTCTTAGAAGGGCGCAAATTGAATCATGGCAAAAATTCTGTACATCTATAGAGGAATCGTTAACGTCATCTGAAATGTGGGATCGTATGAGATGGCTTAGAGGATATAAGATGCAAAAGGGAAATGGTAATGTCGATGAAGATAGAGCTAGCAATCTATTAAAGAATTTATGTCCGGATTATGTTTGTCGAGAAATCCCAAATTTTAAATCATCCAATAATCAATTAGAGTCCTGCATTACGATGAATGAATTAATTACATGTATAAAATCTAAAGATTCAGCTCCAGGTCATGACAATATATCTTATTCCATGATAAAATTTCTACCACTCAATGCTAAAATTGTACTTTTAGATATATATAATAGATTATTTATAAATAGTTTTGTTCCAAGGCAATGGCAAAATATATCAGTTATACCCATTCCTAAGCCTGGTCGTAATTTATCAAATATTACATCGCTACGGCCAATATCACTAATATCTTGCTTATGTAAAATTTTTCACACTATCCTAAATAAAAGATTGGAATGGTATGTTGAAAAGAATAACCTACTTTTGCCAAGTACAATAGGATTTAGAAAAATGCGGTCTACTCTGGATTGTCTTAGTGTTTTGGTTGCCAATATACAATTAAATTTTTCAAAAAATCTTGTAACAATGGCCTGTTTTGTGGACCTAGATAATGCATACAACAATCTTGACATTCATTTTTTAGTAAATATGCTGGATAGTTTGGGAACTGGCACTTTATTTTGTAAATATATATGGAACTTTTTATCCGAAAGATATTTGCAAATTAATATAAATAATATAACTATTTCACGTAAGACTTGTCAGGGTATTGCTCAGGGAGATCCTCTGTCTCCCTTACTATTCAATATTGCAACTACAAAAATATGTAAATCTATGAATAATATTAATTTTTTACAATATGCTGATGATTTCGTTTTATATTTAACTTGTAAAAATGCAAGAAAGGGTGAAACAGAACTCCAGTCAGCAGTCACTAGTTTTCATAATTTAGTTAGTGATATGGGTCTGAAAATTTCCACTACTAAAAGTAAGGTAAATGTATTTAAAAGGGGTCCTAACAGACATCCCGTTAAGATATATATTAATGACGAATTGTTGGAAGTAGTAGAAAACATCAAATACTTGGGCTTTTGGCTAGACAGATCACTCAGATGGACAAAACAAATTAATGAATTACAGGGTAAAGTTATGAAATTTCTAAACGTTTTTAAAGTGTTAGCTGGATCTGGATGGGGAGTCCACCCCAAACATCTAAGACGTATTTATTTATCGTCAATCAGAAGTCGTATGGATTATGGAAGTTTTTTGCTGGATGATAGTAGTCAAGCTCACTTAAAAAAACTAGATAGCTTACAAAATAGGGCTTTGCGTATAATTGGAGGATATGTCAGAAGTACCCCAATACATGTCATGGAATCAGATTTGGGTATACAACCTCTGTACCTTAGAAGATATTATCTGGCTGGTAAGTTTTGGTTGAGGTCCAAGGCATTTCAATTCTGCTCCACTATTCAAATTTTAGAAAATTCAATTGACAGCAATATGTTAAATACTTGGAAAAGAAAACGTAAACCATTATTGTTAACAATTCACGAACGCTTGAAAGGTCTTGAGATAAGTCACAGTAATGTACTAAATTTCTTCTCTTTTGACACTTGGTTGAACAATTTAAATGTAGAAAAGTCAATTAAAGCCAACATTAATAATTTAGATAAACCTAAAAAGTCTTATAATGTAAATTTTTTAAAAAACTATAGCCAAAATTTTATTAACACTGAATACAGTGGATTTTACAAGGTATTTACAGATGGGTCTAAAGATGATTATAGTTCGGGCGCAGCTTTTTTTGACGCTGAAACCTCAGAATTTATTAAATTAAAAATTAGCAAAAACATCTCTATCATGCATATTGAATTAATTGCCATTTGTGAAGCTTTATCATATATTTTATCAGTTAACCATAACAAATTTGTAATATTTTCTGACTCGAAGAGTTCTCTTCAACATATAGCTCGATGTACCTCTAGTCCTAGAGGTACTCCCGTAGCATATGCCATTTTAAAATTACTGTACGAATGTCATCAGCAATCCAAATTTATAATTTTACAATGGATTCCTTCCCACGTTAATATTTTAGGTAACGAAATAGCTGACCAACTTGCTAAAGGAGGAATTACAGATGGCCTGCCAATACCTGTTAATCCTGTATTTTCTGATTATATTCATATTATTAGGGACTTATGTTTCAAATTTTGGAAAGAACATTTTGATAAACGATCGCAAACCAAGGGTATTTGGTATAAAACTATCCAACCAGAGCCTTTGATAAGACCGTGGATTGACTCTGTTAGTCTCTGCAGAAGAGATAGTGTTACTTGTTTACGACTTAGATCTGGACACATTCCTTCAAATCACTTCGCTTTTTTAATGAAAAAATCGGATTCTCCTAATTGTCCTACTTGTCAGGTAATAGACGATGTCTTCCATGTTATGATGGAATGTGTTCAGAATGAGTCATTGAGACGTAATTTATTCACTAACAACCTTTTTTACCTGAATATAGGGGAATGTAACAGTATACTTACGAGACCTGATTCTGTAGTAGCTAAGAAACTGTATAAAATAGTTCAAAATAATTGTAATAACCGTATAATTAGTTAATTTTAAGAAATTTTGTATGTGTGCCTAACAGAGCGACATGGTCGTTTTAACGACAAAGCTCTTAAATAAAGAGAAAAAAAAAAAAAAAAAGTCAGCCATGAAAGTGAAATAAAGGTTTTAGTGGGTAGTATTATTTTTATTTTCCACATAGCAACCTGTATGTTGACCATTAGGCAAGAGAAGTACTTTTTTAAGTAAATAAATATGTTGGGATATTAACACAGAGCACCATCTAGTTCCATTGTAGCTTGTAGTTCTATTGTAAGACGGCTTGTGTTACGGATACCAAATAGTTGATACACTACACACATATAACTTTAAACACATACATATTATAAATATAAATATAAACACCCACAACTGGAGTACAAACATTCGTGCTCATTACACAAATGACTGCCCCCAACGGAACTCGAGCACGCGACCGCTGGCACAGCAAGTAAGGTCACTACAAACTGAGCCAAACGTGTCGTCAATATATGTATGGGACATACAACATAATATATATATCTTAAGTGGCACTGAAACGCCATTATATCATAATTTAAATGAAATTATAATTATATTAATTAGGCTTATATTATGAAACGCCCTGAGAGAATTACGCCAAGAGGTAAGTCGTAATGAGGGAGATAAAATTAATGGGCTTTATATGGACGTCATTAGAAGGTTTATTTATTCGAAGGGTAGCTTTATGGTAAGAATCAAGTTTTACATTTTGAGCTTAGTATGTGTGAACGGTAATTTTTGAAGTGAAATCTTCTATAGGCAGGTTTGTATGGGGAGTAAATTCATGTAAGTCGTCATCGACATGGTCAATTTTTTTTATTATAGTTTGGTAAGGTAGTAGTATTATATCTAACACTATATAAAAAGTGTATTTATTACTATGGATTAATCTCTAGAATTTAATTCTAAATCTAATTGACTGTCAAAGTTTGAAGTAAGATCGATATTTTTTTTGTTTACACGCTTAAAAGCCATAAAACTAAGAACAGAAAAGACTATTTTTTTACTCTTTTTACAAAGATAATGGTATTACATACTATACAAATATATAGGTATCCTATGATCTATACATACATGCAACAAAATAAAGTTTGCTTATATAACGGTTCGTATGGAATCGATATACTATGTATACACATTATACATTAGTACCTGGGCGACCGAGCTTCACTCGGAGTTCTTTTTTGTTATATCGTATTTTTTAGATAAAAAAGACTAAAAACTGAATAAATACAAAACAAAAGTAAAAACTTTGTACCCGAATGGAATTCGAAATCGGACACCTGTGATTGTGAATCTTACGCCTTGGCCGCTTGACCACGATGCTTATGCCCAAGCTTGCGAAATTTGCGACCATATTTTGCGTGGAATAATGCGAAAGAAAACCGCATGAAAACTCGAAAACACGCGTTTTCCTAGACATAAGACTAATCTAGATCAATTTTTCGCCCCCGAAAACCTTCACATACCAAATTTCAAAGAAATCGTTGAGAGCCGTTTCCGATATCGTCGGTATGTATATATAAATAAATATACAAGAATTGCTCGTTAAAAGGTATTAGATAGCCCGTTTATTGAGGAAGGATGTAGGCTACATCCTTTGTCAATAAACGGGCTATCTAATGTAAAAAGAATTATTCAAATCGGATTAGATGTTCCTGAGATTAGCGCGTTCAAACAAACAACAAACAAACTCTACCTCTTTATAATATTAGTTTAGATTATTATCTTTAAAATTAGTTTAACACATAAATTAATTATATATTTTTTCAGAAAGCACGAAGATAAAAATTTTAGGCATATATAGGATGAGGCCACGCTCGTAAAAAATGTTATTTTTTTTTGTTACTAAAAATACACGCTCACGCATCAACAAGTTCAGCTAATTCCATACAATACGCTTGTATACATATAAATAAAATACACCTCTGATAATCATTATTATTGAAAACTTATTTTACAAAACAATGACTTTTAAATCTTATATATTTAAACGAGCAATTCTTGTATATTTATATCTTTATTTCTTTATTTATTAATACCAGCGATCTCGGAAACGGCTCAAACGATTTCGCTGAAATTTGGTATATGTGGGCTTTCGGGGGCGAAAAATTGATCTAGATTAGTCTCATGTCTGGGAAAACGAGTGTTTACGAGTTTTCATGCGGTTTTCTTTTGCATTATTCTACGCAGAATATGTTCGATAATTTCTTACACTCGGATGTAAGCATCGTGGTCAAGCGGTCAAGGCGCAAGTCAGACAACACATATGCCCTGGATCGAGTCCCGGTCAGAATACAAAGTTTTTTCTTTTTTTTTTTTTTGTATTTATTAAATTTTTTAGTTTTTTTTTTTAACTAAAAAATAAGATATAACAAAAGAGAACTCTAAGCGAAGCTCAATCGCCCAGGTACTACTATTAAAAGCAATAGCAAGTGGAGAGTAATTTATAAAGGAGCAAAACAGCGCGAATTCTCAACAATTAATTTCTGAAACGTTTAAAAAGATTAATGGCAACCCCCATAAATAAAGATAGCGAGGGTAGGTGAAGGTATATCTTACAAATACTCTATTTATTTAACACTTAGAATATTAAACATTTGTAAAACAGTTAGAAAACCCGTTGCCTACAGTGAAATGATTCGAGCGTTTCAAACTCTACCTAACAAAGCAAAATAATTTCTTATATTTACGTGAATATTTGACATTTTAAATAAAACTATCTTTTCGGATATTTACGAGGATTTATTTTGATTTTTGCTTCACGACGTTTCGAATGCTTTACAGCGATCATGGTCACGGGAGAGACTAAGGTTTTAGACGCCTCAAAGGTAATTAAACACTTGTTAGACAGTGCCGTTGTCTGTATTTAAAAAGTCAATAAATATAGTCACTCTATACTTATACATATGTATTATAAAGACTTACCATCACTTTGCTCGGGTGTGTCCCTAGATGCTTAATAGTACCTTACGTATTATTCAAGGTCATGTATTCAGCCCCTTTTAACGCCACACTGCTGGGTGCGGGCCTCACTTCAATACGAGGGGATCAGACTATAGTCCACCACGCTGGCCAAGTGCGGGTCTTTCGAAAACTTAACAGTTTCTCTCAGACATGCAGATTTTCTCACAATGTTTTTCTTCGTCGTAAAATAAGTGATAATTATGTTGGAAGTGAAACATTTTAATACACATGAATCAGAGGTGTGAGATTCGCTTTGAACCCGCTTCATTCGGTTTCCAAAGCGAGTACATTACCACTTGGCTACAACCATCTGTATTGTAGGCACTCGATCAACCGATCAGTACATCAGTAAATTATACATATCCATTGGCGATAATGCAAGTACGACAAATATTTACGAGATGGCGCCAAACGACATTGTCATGCTGATAGAAAAAGGTTAGGCGCTTTTTTAGAAAATTCACATATGTATATAGGTGTCAATAGATAAACTTAAAAAGCAAAACCTTATTTGAATACAAATATTGATCCCAATCGTTAAAGCCGTTTCCGAGATACACGAAATAAATTTATGTACATACATACGTAAATACAAGAGCTGTTTATTTAATATTACAAGATTATTAATACAAAAGACATCTAGAGTTGCACCGAAGCGAAACTAAAGTAAGTCGCTTATCCTCATCTACACATATAATAAAATTCTGAATCTGTACATTAAATATATTACGGAAAATATTATTGAAATAGTCATTATAATCGATAAAGAGGCCGAGTCCATAGTTTGTAGAATTTTTGTCTATCTGTCTGGGAACGCATCACGAAAAAAGCACTTGACAGATTTTGATGAAATTCGGTATGATAATAGCTGGTTATCCGGGTCAATATATAGGATACTTTTAATCACGGGAAAATATGTCATTTCTGAGAAATCTATACTAACCGTTAAAACGTTCCTAGCTCGCTAGTGCAATATATGTATGTACATACATTATGTATATACATTACCCACTTAAAATATATTTGACAGCCTCTATCGTTAGAGTGTAACAGCATTTGGGAAAGCGACACATGTTAAGATGTGAATGCTGCATTCTTTACGACTTTCGTGAATATAAAAATCCGGATACACTTAAAATCCATACATTTTTGTCAAATAAAACTATTCCTTCGAATTTTGCCCTTACGTTACATATCCATAAAAGCTATTATTACATTCATAGATTTCTTTGTTTTAAGTAAGAATGAATTGTCAGTTATTCTAACTTAAGCTTAAGCCATTCTGTAGGCTTACTGCTTTTATAATAAGAATCAAAATCGTTTGTTTTTTCTATTTTTATTGGACGTAAGTTAGCTTCAATACCCCATTCTAGTGCTATCAAGAAAATCATAATAAAGCTAAGTGATTCCCGCTCTGATTGCTTTTTGTCTAAATAGACTAATAAACAAATGAAATTACCGTTTTAGACCTTTACTATAACTTTGGTAATCAAAATAATCAATAAAAGATAAAAAATATTACCTGCCTTTACATACATATATTATGTGTTTTTGTATTATTTAAGTAAGGCTAAAAGAAAAGGAACTATAACAAGTTCAGTCTTCAATAGAAATTAAAATATAAACTTCGGTATAATATAAAAAATAATAAAATAATAATTAATTTAATTATTTTATTTCAGCAGAATCTTATTATCTAATATATAAAATCGTGTCACAGTGTTTGTAATAAAACTCCTCCGAAACGGCTTGATCGATTCTTATGAAATTTTGTGTGTATATTCAGTAGGTCTGAGAATAGGGCATAAACTATATTTCATACCCCTAAGTGATAAGGGTGGTCCACCCTAGGGACGAACCCGAGCGGAGCGAGGGTGAATCGCTAGTGTATATGTAGTATTTAATAAAATTTTGCTCATATATTTTGTGCGATATTTTTGTCAAATAACTCAGTAGCAGTTGATACGGTTACACCCTTAACGCTAGAAATCACGTAAAGCCGCACCTGTCGTCTTCTTATATTAAGTAACATTCCCATCGGATTACAAGGGTATGGAAACTGCATGTGTTTAGCACAGAATTATTATTATTAGCATCATCCCCCGCGCAGCTAATCTCAATAGGTAGCCGTTATCGAAAAATCGATAAGATTGACCAGTGACATTATAGCTCAGGATACTCTACGGGAACTTTTTTAAAATATCGGTATACTTATGGTTACATTGTAATATTATGTGTGTCCGATAAAAACCCCATTGTTATTTAAAAAACAGTGAGGTACACGAAATAAATACTAGAAATAAGGATAAACTGCTAACTGCGTTAATGGGGTAAGGTGCACGCATGTACGAGTGTAATAAAATTCCACAATCGATTCTCGACGTTTCGAATACTTTACAGCAATCTTTACTGTAAAGCATTCGAAACGTCGGGAACCAAAGATTAAAATAAATCCGCGAAAAAAATCGAAAAGATAGTTTTTTTTATTTTTTATATTAGAGTTTCTTCGCCAAGTTTCTTTCATCAGTTCCTCTCAAGAGTGAGATTTTTTTCTTTTCTAATGGTAGACGCATGACGTTTAGTAAAAAAAGGAAATAATTTAATATTGAATAAAATATTTTGAATTTGAATACAAGAGCCAGTATTTTTTTAATTCCGTATAATATCGTTATTATCACTAAAACTAAATAAATTAATTATGAAGTTGTATTAACTATTAAACTTACATTAAGCTTACTTTTAAATGAAACTATCTTTTCGGATTTTTTCGCGGATTTATTTTGACTTTTGTTTCCCGACGTTTCGATTGCTTTACAGCAATTATGGTCATGGGAGAGACTAAGGTATTAGATGTCTCAAAGGTATTATATAGTTGTTACAGACAGCCTACCCACAATTAACAAAAATGAAATGAATTGAATTGAAATCAAAATAAATCCGCGAAAAAATCCGAAAAGATAGTTTTATTTAAATGTCTAATATTCGCGTAAATCTAAGAAAGTATTAAGCTTACCTTTGCCATGTAGCTGTTGTCGATTCTCAGTTCCTTTGAGGCTTTCAGCGGTGTGGAGCAACTCATCTAGTTGAGGTTTCTTTTGCTCAAGCTCTCTAAGAACGCCCTGGAAATTGAAAAATAATTAATCATATTGACATTAAAAGATGTAAACCAGTGGTAGCGAGCTCACTTGGTAAACCAAGTAAAGCGGATTCAAATTCTGGATCTTCAATCTCTGATATTTTTATGTTATTGCTTTTAATAAAAAAAATATGTAAAAATAATATTTGTTTGTTTGTTTGTAATTAATAATCTATAGAACTATCGAATTGATTTCAATAATTCTTTCACGCATTTGGAAACAACACTGTTCAAAAGTAGGAGAGGCTTATATAGATTATTTTAGTACTGAAAATAACTTTTCAATTTCAAATATATAAGGAAATTCATAAAATATCACCTTGTGACCTACAAGTTTTATTATGTTTAAATGAAAGTTTGTCAAACTGTATTTAACATCAATAAAAAGCTCATGTATTCCTTTGCGCTTTATACGTAACGTAACGCGTGTGTAATTAGCCTTGCATATTCACCCTTTACACCGCCGTATAATGAAGTAAATCCCTACATTAGATTTTTCTATATACAAGCTTTACACCCTTTTTAATCCATAAATCTATATATACATTACAGGTAAAGTTGTGCATAAGTTTTGTTAGGCGAAGCTCTAAATATTCCCTTTTGTTTAAAATTTGTTTGAATGATGTTTTAGTAAAGTTCTAAACCAAAGGGAGGGACGTGTTTAAATCGACTTCACTGCTTATTTATTACTAACGACTCAACCTCGCTTCGCTCGGGTTCGTTCCTAGGTTGATTCCCCATACAAACTTTCATCCCCATTTTCACCCCCTTAAGGGATGATTTCCGAGATAAAAACTATCCTAAAACCTTCCCAGGGTCTCAAACTATCTTCTTACCAAATTTCATCTAAATCGGTTCAGTGTTTCGTTGCCAATTCGGTGCAAACAAACAAACAATCAAATCCTTCCTCTTTATAATATTAGTATAGATGAGTTTCTTTAATTTCATAGTCTTGATAATATCGTAACCGAACTAACAACAGAAAACAAATTTAAAACAAAGCCGAATTCAATCGATGCCACTCATAATTATATGTCAGAGATCATAACTCTTCCTAACTTAAATTGGACTCGAACCCCGGACAGTTGCCCAACAGTTATGTATTCTAACTACTAAACCAAGAAAGTCTGGCGAATTCGAGAGAAGTAATTCAATCGATGAAGCTGTATATTTGTAGCGGAGCCTGCGGTAGCCACAGAGTAACACTTTCAATATCTAACAAAGTATAATCTTATAATATTAAATGAGCAATTTTTGTATGTATGTATATTTTATTTCATGTATTTCGGAAACGTCTCTTACGAATTGGACCAAATTTCGTATTTAGATATGGTTTTGCTTTTTAAGTTTATCTATACTCAATATTTAAACAAAACCATTCTGTTACACAATATTTATATTGTTGAATTCAGTAATTAAACTGGTATCTTACTTTTAATTTTTAACCACGTTTTCGCTTGTACATTGATTTTATTTAATTTATTTATATCACAAATATATATAGCACAAATACATATAAATATATAAGAGATAGTAATGTTTTAATACGGAATATGAGCTATCTCTATTCCGAATTCAACTTACATCCGTTTAGGAGATATGACGTTGAGAGGTATATACACACGAATAAATTTGAGCAATTAAAATGGGTGTGATGTTATGTTTTGTCTAATAATGCAAAGCTTTTCTCCATATGAAGTGATGGTTAATAGTGTAACGCCCATTTCACGTAAGTAGGCGTTACTTACACTCTGGTTTCCATGTTTTAGAATCTTATTAAAAATAGGTTAAAACGAATATCTGTTACAAAAACGTAAATGTATCCCACATTTAATACAAGCTTCATCTATACATATAATAAAATTGTAACTAAGCCGAATCTGTACATTAATTTTTTTTTAAATCTTATTGAAAAAGGCATTAATATCGATACAGAGGCCGAATCTATAGTTTTTAAAAATTTTGTCTGTCTGTTACCGCATCACGGAAAAGCACTGGAGGGATTTTGATGACATTTGGTATGATGATAGTTATCTTGGTCAACATATAGGATACTTTTTACTGCGGGAAAATATCTCATCTATGACATACCTATCTATACTAAACCTAAAAAGGTAACGAGGGACGAACACGAACGAAGCGAGGGTGAGTCGCTAGTTAAAAAAAAATACAAAAAAAAAAAACTAAAAGTGATATATCTAATCTAACTTTGAGTTGTGTTAGATACAACATAGTATAGGTAATATTTAGTTTTATACATATATACGTATAGATATATATTAAAGGTGTATTTCACCATAGAAGTATTTACAATACAAATGTTTTAGTACATATTAATTACTTATATATATCACCGTAAAATTGTCAATGTCGCCGCGACATTATAAACTGTCGAATCGACAGTTCACAATCTCGCTAGATAGATTGTAATCTAGCGGCGTTTACAATTTTACGGTGACATATACATTTATTAAGTTTTGTAGCAGATATCAATTTTAGGTCATTTTTAACGATATTATTAAAAAACTATTTATTAAAATTCCACAAAAACTTATATACGGAATACAATTTAGACTAGAATACGGAATACGATTATATTACAAGATGTTCTGATAATAGCTTCTAAGAAAAACTTTATAGAAGAGATAAATCGATAGAGCCAGATAAAAGCAGTACAAATCATATTCCCCGGGACAGTGTTTATTTCGATCTTAACCAGAATTAAAGTGTATCTTAAGTATTTACTTTAGTCTCAACTTAAAGTATTCAATTGTTTCTAAGACACGAATTGTTCAAAACATATTTTTTTAATTAAAAATATAAATATATTTTATAATTTCTATGAAAAAGCATTGATAGAATACTAGTATTATACTTTGAAAAACCAAGTGATGCGGGTTCATATCCGGTGTCATACCTCGGAAATTTTCATGTGTGATTTGTAAATAATTACAACCGTGAAGGAAAACATCGTAAAAAAACTGCATGTCTGAGAGAACTTAAGTTAGTAACCTAAGTTTCTAAAGCGTTCAAAAGATCGACGAGCTTAGTGGATTATGGCCTGGTTACCCTCAAATTAAAGGTAACTCACGCCCAGCAGTGAGAAGTAAAAGCTATAAATGCTGGATTTTTGTGATTATAATCATAAATTTTACTTACTGGTTTAATCATTGTGTTGATTACTAAGAAATTATTCTATACTATTTGCAAGTCATAATGATACTGTAGAAACCTTCACTAAATACCAACTCACTAAGTTATATCTTAATTAGAGGGATGAACTAGGAACGTGTACGTTACAAACAGATGAACTAACAACCAAATTGATTTATATATAAACATATGACATGTCGAATTTATGTTTCGAATGGATATATGCAAATTGTATAGGGATAGTTAATGAGGTGAAAAAAAAATAATTATATGCTTTACTATTTTTTTTTAATCTAACTACCCTTGCCTGCAGGTTCAATTAATAAAATTAATGTAGTTAAAATTAAATTGCATTCAAGATACGAGTATTATACAAAGTAAAACTTATGACAATTACGCTAAGTTTACTTTAACCTTATTTATTTCAATGCATTTTTTTTAAATAAAATATCTAAAATTAATATTTAAAATAAGAATGGTTTTTCATACATGAAAAACGTCCGGTCTACTCGACGGCCAGGGCCGGACTGATAACAATCTTTTTAGTTTTTACGCTCGTTACTACGTAGCTAGCCGGCTGTTGCCTAGCAACCATCCCCACTATAGTCACCTTTACAAGCTTACTACGCATGCGCGATTGGAAACAGTTGTAGTGATGTTGCATTCTATATCGATACAAAGATATCGACTAGTGATTTTTATAATATAAATAACTGATTTTTCAATACATAAAATATTTCATTTAGTTTATATGATTCTTTTATAAGTTGAATAGTAATATTATTTATGAAGAATTAGAGCGCGACTTTTTATGATATAATTTTTCATAATAATTTAGTAACAAAAACATAATTCTATTTTATGACATCCACTATGGTACATTTTAGCATGTGTTAAAGTCGCCTTTTTCACGTAAAATTCACAAATGATAATTTCTCTGGGCTAGTTGAACTATGACACCATTTAACCATACTGTTTGGATCGACTTTTAAATACTATGGTAAATAGTAATTGCTACGATAATTTTCAATATTCTTCCGCTTCACGCATATAACATGGTTTTCATATGCTTTGAAAGGAATCTGCAACAACTCTCTGCTAAAGGTATTGCAAGCTTGGGGGCATTAGACAAACGTAAGCAAGAGCTTATTCTTCCCATATTTTTATCTACACGTTTATATTCTTGGTTTTGGACACTGGCTAGGAGGTCTAGTGCATGTAAAACATGTTCGGAAGGGAAATTGCCACCTCCGACTTTATCATACAAATGTGTAGCGTATAGTATATTATTAACGTCAAGTATTTAGCACTAATACAATTCATAGTTTATGGAAGTAGTATTTATTTAAAATACTATAATATTTATATTTAATTATAATATTTCTATATAAAATAATAAAAAAATAAATACAACAAAAGCTACGTAATAATAATAAATAAATAATATATTTTTTTTCACAAATAGGGTAATTGAACATAGGTTAAAACGTTAGTGAAAGAAAACATCGACTCTTAACAACACTAAAATTTGCGCATGCGTATTGCGATCTAGTTGCTCTATATAAAGCTCGTCTCGTCTTCAAAAGCTCAGTCACTTCCTATATATGAATGAGATAAGAGATACAACTGGCTTGGTACATATATAAATGTACCTCTACGCTTGACTATACCTTATGGTAGTGTATGCTGTATACATAAATGATATCAAGGAATTTTCAATTTGTACAAATATACTTACACAATGTTCAATACATGAATTAATAAAAATTATATAAATTAATACTACGAATAGTTTCATTTACGTTTATTCATTATTCAATTTAATTATATAGATATCACTTGTTTTATTGAGTTGTCACAGAGCAAATAATAAATAATGATATAATTTCCCGAATTTGTTTTCCTTTTCCAAGGTTAAAACATATACCTAATCTATACTAATATTATAAAGCTGAAGAGTTTGTTTGTTTGTTTGGTTGGTTGAACGCGCTTATCTCAGAAACTACTGATCCGATTTGAAAAATTCTTTTTGCATTTGATAGCCCGTTAACTGAGGAAGGCTATAGGCTATACCTCATCCCGGAAAAGTGTACGGGTCCCGTGGGATAGATTTGTTTTTGTCTAGGGACGAACCCGAAGCGAAGCGAGGGTGAGTCGCTAGTATGATATAAACAACTAACGTTGCCCGCGTCAATAGTTCTGTATTAAAAACTTTTGGTAAATTGGACAAATAATCACTGAGACAACGAAAATATAATAAAACATGTATATTGTATCTATTATATTACGTATTTAAATACAAATATACACCCCTGATTTCAACAAGTACTTATAAAAATATTTATTCGGAGCCAAATTCGAACTGCAACCCTCAGTATAGAGATTATCTTTAATGTATAATCAATATAAGACATAGCAGTTAGTAATAATTTATAATACGCGCATTATCTCCAGTTCAAACTCGGTGTCTAATATCTGTTAAACTTAGTTATTTTTTTTTTTGTATTATAGAAATGATATATTTTTACGATTACATAAAAAAAATCAGGACATATCTGTACATTAAATATTATTTAGAAAATCTTATTGAAATAGTTATTATTATCGATACAGAGGCCGAATCTATAGTTTTTAGAATTCTTATCTGTCTGTATGTCTGTAAGCACATCACGAGAAAACCACTGGACAGTTTTTGATAAAATTAAGTATGATGATAGCTGGTTATTCGAGTCAACATAATATAAAGTCGCTGATGTATATAAAGTCTCTGAGAAATCTATACTAATAGTATAAAGCTGAAGAGTTTGTTTGGTTGAACGCGCTAATCTCAGGAACTACTAGTTGGAATCGAAAATTCTTTTTCTCTTGAATAATCCATTTATCGAAGAAGGCTTTAGACTATATATTATCCCGGAAAATGTACAGTTCCCGTGGGATAGATTTGTTTTTGTCTAGGGACAAAAGGTTGTATTTTACTAAAGGTTATATTTTGAAAAAAATAAACTTAATTCATTTGTGGTATACTTAAACATAATTGGAGTAAAATTGTTGAATAAAATTCCGACAAAATAGGCGAAGTGCATAATTGTATTAAAGTAGCACTTCCTGGGCGACCGAGCTTTATTCGGAGTTTTATAAAATCGTTTTTTTTTTCAGAAAAGATACCTATATAGATAAACTTACGCAGCAAAATCTTATCTATACAGAAAATTTGATCTAAATAGTTCGAGCCGTTTCAGAGATACATGAAATAATTTTTTTAGATATAAAAGAATTGCTCATTTAATATTATAGGTTAAGAAAATAAAAGCAACTTTTTTTAAAGATTAATTTATTACTATACATATAATTAAATTGTAACTAAGCCGAATCTGTACAATAAATATTTTTTAATAATTTTATATTACTAGCGGCTCACCCTTGCTCCGCTCGAGTTCGTCTATATGTTTTAAGGTTAGTATAGATTTCTCAGAGATGAGATATTTTCCGCAATCAAAAGTATTCCAAATGTTGACCTGGATTACCAGCTATCATCATACCAAATTTCATCAAAACCTGTCCCGTGGTTTTCTCGCGATGCATTCCCAGACAGACAGAAAAAAAATCTAAAAACTATAGATTTGACCTCTGTATCGATAATAATGACTATTTCAATAAGATTTCCCAAAAAATATTTAATGTACAGATTCGACTCAGACTTTTATTATGTCTAGAGAATAGATTTTGTTTAATAAAATAAATATTTTAGACAGTAAAAGTGTATATGATTAGCAACATTTATTATTTTGAAATACTAAGCGAAACATTCATGATACTTAAGAAGCTTCTGCTTACCGAACAAAACAGTACGAGCATATTTATATCATATGTATGACAGGAAGTATTATAAATGCGAAAGTTTGTATGTATGTATGTTCGTTACTCCTTTACGTTGAAACGCTTGGACGTATTTTGATGAAATTTAGTACACAGATAACCTATGACCTGGAGTAATACATATACTGTTAGGCACGTGGAAAAGTATCCAAGCAAAGCGAGGGTAATTCTCTAGTATAAATATACGAGCTATGTCTTCAATATAGAAAACTAGGTACGTTTTACCGGTTAGTATGAAATAAATAGACTACATATTATATTATAATGCATAACCATAGCCTTCCTCAATAAACAGACTATCTAATGCAAAAATAATTTTTCAAATCGGATTACTAGTTCATGAGATTAGCGCGTTCAAACAAACAAACAAACTGCCTCTTTATAATATAAGTAAAGAAACAAATAGGACGACGCAAGTGAAAAATAATAAAACATTTTATGCATGCATACAGTTTTTGTCTCGTTTTATGCAAGTTATATTGGCATAGACAATGATCGCATCACAAAGAGATTGTATCGGACGCATCGCATCAAATTATGATCGATTGACAAAGACACCCTCAGGGAGAAATAATTTTCGTGAACCGAATAATAAAATTTCAACCCGCAGCTATGTACGTGTTTTTCATGGTGTCACAAAAAATGCTAATCGTATTTTCCCTAACGCTCACTCTAGCGATTTGAGAAGGATCTCTATATTGTACAAAAGTGTAATGTGTCACTGAATAACTCGAGTAATTACGTAATTATAAAATTTACTAAAGCTTGATTCAAATAATTTGGTTTATATGATAGTTTATGTACAGTTTGGGATTGAGTTGAATTCCTTATAACATTTACTTTCAATATCCATATGTACGAATTCTATAAATACATATGTATGTCTGTATGTTTTTCACGCTTAAGCCACTAAACAGATTTCGCTTAAAGGCTAGAAGACTATCAATTGCGATGTTTTGGGTTTTTTTTTTAAAAAAAAGCACAATTTAATAAACGAGAATACGTATATTAATATAATACCTGGGCGACCGAGCTTCGCTCGGAGTTCTTGAAAGATTGTATATTTTACATTAAGTAACTAAGTGTTACTGAGAAAGTTGTATAGATGTCGCGATAAGAACAATTTTCTTTTTAATTTGGCTTAAAAATAATTTTACATTAAGTGACTAAGTGTTACTGACAGAGTTGTATAGATGTCGCGATTAAATTTTGCGTAGAATAATGCATAAGAAAAACGCATGAAAACTCGAAAACACGCGTTTTCCCAGACATGTGACTAATCTAGATCAATTTTTCGCCCCCGAAAGCCCCCATATACCAAATTTCAGCAAAATCGTTAGAGCCGTTTCCGAGATGGCCGTTATAAAAAAATAAATAAAGATATAAATGTACAAGAATTGCTCGTTTAAATATATAAGATGATAAGATGATATACAAACATCACAAAATAGAAAACGTTCCAGACATGTAAGACTAATGAATAAATAGAAATTGCTAATATTGCTTTATACTTTTCAAAGTATGCTCCGACTAATCACTTAACATTGGGATACATTTTGTACGTTTTTCTTTTAATATCTCTTTTTCCCTTTTTATTTGTAACTGATTTCAAAACAAGAAGATCTATTTTAATTATTTGTTTTTTTTTTATAAGTAAGTTAAAAGAATTTTACCCCTAGGGGTAATTTACTTTTTAAAAGATTTTATGGTTGGTGTACAGTTTTATATAAAAAAAATGTAATTATTTCATATTTATGTATCAATCATGATATAATATATGAACTTTTAATATGGAAAAATAAAGGCATAGTCAGTGTCATAAACTTATGGATGGATGTACATCCATATTATTATCAAAAATGCGAAAGTAGTTTTGTCTGTTTATTTGTTACGCTATCACGCATAAACCATAGGTTCAGACCTAAACCTAAATTTTGGTAAAGAGATAGATTGGACCTTGGACAAGATAGGCTAATTTTACCCCATAAATAAAACTTGAATGGGGTAAAAAAGAAGATAAACTTTCATCCTCTTTTTTACCCCCTTCAAGTTATTAAGTTATTATTTCTCAAGTTTATACTATGAAAACTCATTTATATTATTGGTAAGATATAGTGTTTCAGCATCGAAGGGCTCAAGAGTGACGTGGGTACGCTTCTTACATATCGTTCCTTCACGTTAAAACGGCTGGACGGAATTGGATGAAATTTAGCACTTAGATAGACTTTGACCTGGAGTAACACATAGGTTAATACTAGATATCTAGAGAACTAACTAAATAATCAAAGAAAAACGGATATAAAAATAGATTTAAGTACTTTAAAAGACCGCAGAAACTTATTTGATCTAGTATTTTTGTAATAAAGTACTTAAACTTTATAAAGTACTTAATAAACGAATTTACTGTAGCTGCTTAGGCACTTTGAATTAAATGCACCTTCGAGATAACCCAGAAAGCCTATTAATCTCCTCTCATATCCTCGTCGCTCCACAGTTATGGGTGCTAATTCTCCCTTCTCACATTTCAAGAATTTGCTATTTATATAATAACTTTAGTAACTTGGATATTTTTGACCAGTCAATAGTCCCACTTTGAAAATTAATATTAAAAGCACTAATTTAATAAAATTATTATTTTTATCGTCGAATTATTATATTTAAGTGATATATGTTGTACTTACCTGTAAGTGGCTTTGCATTTAGATTTTTTTAATGTTATTTTGTGTGTAACTTTAAAATAAAGTTGTTGGTGAACCTAATAAAGAAAAGAAAAAATAATAATCAGTGTACCTTCTGTTTATCCAGCTGCTGTAGAATGTCGTCGACATCGCCGACGGCCACCGGCTGCGCCCGCAACATGTCCACTTCCACCGACAACCAGTCTCTGATCTAGAAATAAAATGGAAATTAATCAAATATACTATAATATACATATAAAAATAAATGTAATGTGTATGTTTATTGACACTAGAACTATACATACGGTTACATACTTTTACCTTAGTTAAACATACGAACGTATTGTGTGCTTGTGTGTGTGTTTTGTGTACTTTATGCTTATACATCATCGACCAAAAAAGATACACAATCCCATGCAAAAGTTCTCCCAACTGTCACCAATTGTGTTTAGGTAATTATTGTAATTGAAATAAATATATAATAATGTAAATTAAACGAGCAATTCTTGTATATTTATATCTTTATATCTTAATTTATTTATACCAGCGATCTAGGAAACGGCTCGAACGATTTCGCTGAAATTTTGTATGTGGGGGCTTTCGGGGGCGAAAATTCGATCTAGATTAGTCTCATGTCTGGGAAAACGCGTGTTTTCGAGTTTTCATGCGGTTTTCTTTTGCATTATTCTATGCAGAATATGGACGATCTTTTTTCACTGGGATATAAGCATCGTGATCAAGCGGTCAAGGCGCAAGTTAGACAACACATATGCCCGGGATCAAGTCCCGGTCGGAATACAAAGTTTTTAATTTTGTTTTTTTTTTGTATTTATTCAAGTTTTTAGTTTTTTTTTATCTAAAAGTACAATATAACAAAAAAGAACTCCGAGCGAAGCTCGGTCGTCCAGGTACTTGTACCTTAAATGCAATGACTAAAGTTGTTTTCACAAAAAAAAAAAAATTAAAAGCGCGCTCAAATGTTCAATTTCCTCATTCGGTGAGGACATTAATTATCGCTGATTGTGTATCTGGTACTTTTTTGATCGATGTTATGCATACATTAGGTACTTTTTGGTTGCGCTAGCTATTGAGTATATTTTTTCAGTTTCTATCTAAACTAGCTAAGCATGTACGTGTAAATTACTCTTTTCTTTAGTTTTTTATTACACATGTTCACTTTATGAAATTCCTTTTTAACGACTTCCAAAAAGGAGGAGGATCTCAATTCCTTTGTATTTTCTTTCTTCTCTTCTCTCGACGACACGTTTGGCTCAGTTTGTAGTGACCCTACTTGCTGTGCCAGCGGTCACGGGTTCGAGTCCCGCTGGGGGCATCCATTTGTGGGATAAACACAAATGTTTGTACTCCAGTCATGGGTGTTTATATTTATAAAATGTATATATTTAAAGTTATATATGTACCTATAGTGTATCAACTATCTGGTATCCATAACACAGGCCTCGTAGCTTACCATGGAACTAGATGCTGCTGTTTGTTAATGTCCCAACATATTTATTATTATTTATTTATTTATTAATCTTCTTTTTTTTTATTCGCGTATATTTCCGTTTATTCCGACTTTCCGTATTTTGAATATAATAAAAGAGATTGAAAAATCTAGAAATTTAAACGTAAAATATATCATTGTCTTCGGTTTAGGCTTGTTTGTTTCATTTTGACGAGCCCCATACATTACAGTTGGTTAAGAGCGTATTTGTTTTGTTTTTTTTTTATTATAAGGCCCCTTACCTACTTGGCGGTGCGGTATCGGTGCACTAAAGTACGCTCAGTAAAATTCTTACCGATTCTTTACCTAGCGCCTATATTTGAATGCACGCTTCCTGATTGGCGCGGGCTGCGCCGGAGCGGGCAGCTAGTAAAACTGTTGATACCAAGCGTAAAAGTCTAGATTTTTCCGTTTCTGCAAGATTCAATTGTTTTATACCGAAAGCATACCGACAGTATACCGATAAGTAAGGAGATCTGATATCAGTAAGCTCTTGGTAACGTAGAAAATAGGACATACAGATACCGCACCGCCAAGTCAGAAAGGAGCCTAAGTATTATAAAAACACAGACAGAAAGACGGAGAGATACATTACATATAGATACTTTTAAAGTTATGGAAAGTAAATAACATAGAAGAAACTTTGTAATAGATTCCAATATTTCTTCATCATCCCAAATTCAAGATTGTTCTGACATGAAGCTGATCGATCAATTTCTTATCGAAAGGAAATCTAAACACTATTTCGCTTTAACCCAAACGTATTTTCCGTTAACAATAAAGCCATCCTAAAAACTCAATATATATCGGGTTTCAATAACAATATATGGGAAACAATATCGTCAAGGCACGCTCGTAGTCTTCGCGGCCGGTCATCTGGGACCGCAGTTACCCGAGAGCCTGGAATACCAACCATTCTGAATACTGATTTATAAGCCTACACAACTGAAAAATACGGGTAGAAATACTCTTTTCTAAATATTTAATTTCATTGTTATCTATTTAGCGTCATTGAATAATTAATTAATTTTCTTATGTAGTAGAGTTATATGAGTTATGCTAAAATATGAAAATTTATTTAGCACCTATATTAATTAACTAGCGACTCACCCTCGATTAACTCGGGTTCATCCCTGGCTTGCTTCCCAATACAAACTTTCATCCCCATTTTTACCCCCTTAAGGGATGATTCCCGAGATAAAAAGTATCCTATGTCCTTCCCAGAGTTTCAAACTATCTTCTTACTAAATTTCATTTTAATCGGTTCAGTAGATCCAAAGATTACCCCCTACAACCTCACAAACTCTTCTCAAACTAAAACTCTCAAGCTCTCAAAATCTTACTGTGCCTGTCTCGGCTTCGAGTCCCGCTGGGGACATTCAATTGTGTGATGAGCATGAATGTTTGTACTCCGATCATGGGTGTTTATATTTATAATATGTATGTATGTATTTAAAATTATATATAGTGTAGTGTATCAATTATCTGGTATCCATAACACAGGCCTCGTAGCTTACCATGGAACTAGATGGTGATGTGTTAATGTCCCAACATTTATTTATTTATATTTAATACTACCTAAAAAATCAGATTGACTAAAATATTATAAATTCCCGTGTGTTTACAGCGTTTCTACAAAATGGTTTCGAGGAACGCTGCTCGTTTGCAGGGTGAAGGTTGCGCTATTTGGGCGCTGTGATTTAGATTAAAAACATATTGATTCTGTGTCGCGGTACAATGGTGACGTGTTTTGTTAACGACTTCGTCAATAGGTTCTTTGTCGTTTCTTTGTTTTGGTATTAACGTCATTAACAGTGTACAATCTATATATTATAAAATCTAATGTGTATATATGATCCATATGGACTTCAAAATTACTGTAAAGATTTTGATGAAATTTTCAGGCAAACTTCAGATTAGCCCAGCGGGAGAACCTGTGAAGTTTGGTAGCGATCGGAAGATTGAACGCGAGCGAAGCTGCGTGTACTGCTAGTCAAGTCTCTTATTTTAGTATTAAGATACTATAGAAGATAATAAGTAAGTCAAATTAAAGTTGAAATCATATTTCAACTGAATATTAATATTAGATGTTTACTAATAACAAAAGATTATCAATAAATATTTATATGAAATTGTCACCATGCAAGAAACAAAATTTTAACTCAGTGACGAGTCAATTTAAAAATAGAAATTAATTTTCTCGTATTTTTAAAGTCAAAATTGCTACAATAATAATTTACAATGTTTAAAATGTCTTTTCCAGTCTGATTCTTCAACACCAAGATCTTATCACTAAATCAAAAGAACGTGTTTCTATGCTGACAAAAATGGACTAAAAAGAGTTTTTTTTTAAAGATCCACCCTTAAAATAGGGTGCAAATTTTATATAATTAAATACAATCTTTTGCGTCAATTTCACTCAAAATTTCATAAATTTAAATTTGACAAATTAATACATATTTCAGTGTTTTCATAATTCAATGCGATAAGGCGTAAAGAAACTAAACAAGGAAGGAATAAAATATTGAGGAAATTTTAAATTAATAAAGATAACGTTGTAAAGCCTGGGCAGATCGCTAGTATCCATGTGAAATCTATATATAGAGTTTTAGTAAATAATGAGAATTTTTATATATTATCATCCTGAAACCGACTTTAGCGGAGATATGTCTAATAATGTCAAATACATTGCGAATTCCGACTTTTCTATTACAAGAAGTCGATATCCAATTCTAGTTTACTATTTATATTACACTAGAAATCAGGTTACGCTTTGCTGTGGCCACACATATGAAAATCGTTAATTTTGCAATAAAAAAAGGGAATAAGGATAAAAACTATCCTATCTTTTATGTTAGAACAAATCACACATTTTGAAAAAAAATACGTTAAGATCGGATAAGTAGCTTCGGAGTTCATCTCGGACCAACATCGTGACATGAGAATTTTATATATTAATTAAGATTATCCATTTAGCTACCTACGATTTCAATATTACGTATTTTAAAAAGTATAAAACAACGTCGCGTATGTCTGTCTGTGTGCCCATTATGCTAAACTACTCAACAGATCATGATAACGTTTTTACTCCCATTTCGAAAATTTCTTCTAAGGGTTTGTGTTCTATAGTTTTGTAATCAATTCTTTAAACATGACAAAAACTACTGATACTTTAGTAGTACCAGTTCTATTAAAATGATAGGTTTTTTAATGGTAAAATAAATAAGAATAATTAGACACTTTGAAATGAGTATCTAGTAGTAGATTTTAATCTATTATCGCTTGTCGTTACAAAAGTACACATTTATAACAAGGAGTGTTACAATATCAATTATACAAAACAACAAATATTACCAACATACTAATTTTTTATTTTGGTTAAATGAGGACGAATGTTTGACATGCGATACTTAATTACACGGAGTATGAAGTATCGGGCGTGTGTACAATTATATTTTTTTTAATTTTGCTAATCTATGCCTAACATTTATAAGCTTATTTTGTATTTCAATAGAAATATCAAAATATTCTTACGAAAAAACTAGATATATTATAATACTAAAGAGCAACAAATAATGTTATTCAGTTCTTCGAAACTTCTTGCAATACTTAAAATAAACCAGTATTGTAGAAATAATATCTTTGAGTTTTAAAAGCTTTTTCCAAAGTTTTGTAACGAAACCGTACCTGTCTAACAAAAAAGCTTCAAAACACCTATTTTAAAAGCAACATTTTCAGGATCAAGCGTCTTCAAGGAGCTTTATTCAAACCGAAGCGCATTTTAAACTTATTTCTAGTATAAAACGAATAAGTCTAGAACATTTCCTTAACAAATCCGGTCTTAAAGGTGAATTGAATGGGCGCAGGTTGTACTCACTGAAATTTCTATTGAATTAATTTTGTTTAGGCTCTTTTTACATATAATGTTTAAAATATCAATATTATCTGTATATGAAATATTGCATTTATTAAACTAAACAATATTGATATTAATATTTTAGATGAACAAAAAGCTTAAATATTTTAGATAATTTGTATTAAACAAATGTTGTTCTACTGACCGATTTTGGCGACTTTCATGAATTTTGCGAATCTCACTGAGACAAGTTATGAACGCAGAATATACTATAGTGCACAAATATATATCCTTCCTTACTCTAAAGTCCAATGATGACAAATCGACGCAACCGGTAGAAGATCAGACGCACGACCCACACTTTTATGTGCTCTCCGAGGCTTGGTGTAAAATCCCTGGCTGTTATCAAGAATTTCTTGACATAAAATACTATTAAGTATTTGGCCCGACTCAGAACTCGAACTAACACCTCCATGATGTATAACCGTACACGCTAACCCCTACACCAATGTTTGTCAAATTTTAAACTAAACTAATTTGATATAAAGATATAAGTATATTCTCCATGCATTCTAGGCCTTATAAGAGATGCTTTAAACGTTAGGTTTATAGTCTGCCTTACAGCTCTTCAGTGCCTCTTGATTACCCAACTAATCTTGTTTTACTATTTTTCTCATTCTATAACGCGATAAAAATTTCACGTTTAATCTATACTAATATTATAAAGAGGTAAAGTTTGTGAGTTTGTGACGTTGAAGGAGGTTATTTCTAAATCTGCTGAACCGATTTAGATGAAATTTGGTAAGAAGATAGTTAGAGACCTTGGGAAGGGCATAGGATAAATTTTCTCCTGGAAATCAAGAAGGGGGTGAAAGTTTGTATGGGGAATCAACCCGAGCGAAGCGAGGGGGAGTCGGTTAGTTTTTGTATATTCCCCTGCTAAGGAATCTTGTTTCAGTGGCATTTGCCGTGACAATCAGTTCAATCAGTTTGATCTAGAAACATGCAATTTTACACAAGAACTCCTTATTTAACAACTTTGAACAGCGTTCCTTCCTTTCTTTGAAATGGTTTGCTGAAAATTCACCCCAAACCGAGTTATATAGAGGATGGCAGTCCAAATTAAAGTTTGTCATATCTGAAGTTATATTTATTATTATATGGATACTTCTATTTGTATTGCCCAGCGGTCCCAATGGTTCATTGATTATATTTAACTAACATGTCATGTAGGATGTTGTTAATTTTAAAATAAATAAGGAAAAGGTTACTTTGTTCTTTTATTTACATTGCCGTAATACCCATCAAACATGGTGAAAATTTGTCAAGCTTGTATTTAATGTATAGGTGACTTATACTTATGCTACCTTTTATCTCTACATACAGTAAACTAATTTCAATTTGTTAACGAATATTAATCAAGTAGAAGTATTATGAAATTCAAAAATGAATATAGCTTAATGATAAATTAATTAAAAAAATATTTAAAACAAGCTTTTATATCATATAAATCGTGAGTTTAATTTAATTTAAAGTTTATTTTTTAAGTATTTATTCAAATTTTTCTCAGCAAACCCCTTCATTTAATATCCATATCATGGGGGTGCATAAAAAAAACATAGTCCGCCATGTTGGATTTAGAATGACGTCACTTATTATCATGCATTGTAATACAAACTAAACGTGTATGCAAAATTTCAGCTCAATCGATAGAGGGTTGCTTTAAAATTCAGTTGCAAATTTTGACCCGAACAAACATTGATATAAATATTGTAACTTAAATAAAAGACATGTCGCAAAATTGTACATTTAGATATTATAATACAAGACAAGAGTTCTAAGGTCAAGTGTAGCATTATGCACATATTTTTGCCAAACGGCCTAAAGAAACTTCCACAAAATTTAAGGTTTTACCAACCCTTTGTGAAATTGCGCGGAACAAACAAATGTAGTGAAAGATATTATTACAGTATACAGCGAGTAAGAAGGCTATAAAAGTTTATTATTTCATTCTATTCTTAGGTAAATGTTAACTGAATTATAGGAGTATATAAAGGTGCCTACAATATATTTAAATGAAGATCTTTTTGAAGCTTAATACTATCATAAATGATACTTTAAGTAAAAACCGACATATTTTTTCTTCTCATGTCCTTATATACTACATGAATTCGTTATAACATGCTTTCTCCTTTCATTTTCGTCTGTCAGTCATTTTAGTATACCCATCTTACACACTGCCCATTTGTATTTTTCTTAGTCTACCTCTACTTCTACGTTCATCCACTTTCAAACTCTACACTCTTTTGCTTTAACTACCTCAGTGGTCTAGTTGCTAGCATGTACGGTCGTAGATCTGGAAGTCCTGGGTTCGAGTTCCGAGTCGGGCCAAATTTAATAACTGAGTTTATTTGTTAAGATATTCTCAGTGGTAGCCCGGAGTTGGGAAGTAGGGGTTTGCACTCCCGTTCCCCGGAGAACACGTAAAGTCGTCGGTCCTGCGCTTTAACTCTCACTGGTCATGTCAAGTAGTCGTCCCACCGGAGTACGAGAGTGACAGAAATAAAGAGTGCACTCGTGTCTGATGATTCCTGTGCGTTGTTTCGAATGCACAGACGTCTTAAAAATTATTATATAGTTGTAACACAGGTGTTTACCCACAAAATTTTAATTTATGAGGAAAATCCGAATACAGTCTTATTTAAAGCATATATTTATTCAATGTCTACTTTTAATATCTCTTACCTGCAAGGCACTAGTGTCGAAGTGCGCGAGTAGCGCGGCGGGCGAGCTCTGCGACGAGCGACGCCGCGACCCCACCCGCGCACTCCAATCTGAAACAACATAAAACCCATTATTAATATCAAATAAGTAATAGTTAGGCAGTGGTAGCCCAGTGGTAACGCGCTCGCTTGGCAAACGCATGTCTGATATTTTCATGTGCGAATTATTTTCTAACTTGATTACCACTTGCCTTACGTTGAAGGAAAACATCGTGAGGAAACCTGCATGTCTGAGAGAACCTAGCAAGTTTTCGAAAGACATATGAAGTCCACCAACCCGCAATTCGCCAGCGTGGTGGACTATGGCCTGATTCCCCTCGTCTTGAAGATAGGCCTGTGCCCAGCAGTGGGACGTTAAAAAAAAAGGCTGAACACAAGTTATAGTTATTACCCGCAACTCTACTCGTGTTGGCAGATTGATGGAAAACAGCCAAATAGAACCGAAAGTGTCAAGTTCTCTTGGTGAGGGTTTAGTAACGTCTGGCAATCCAGCCGGACGTGTTGCTAAGAGATGCAATGAAAGGTGGTGAGCGGTTATACTTCTTGGATAGCAAAATGGCCCGTGATAACCTAACTCCATCGCCAATTTCACACAAATTTTACGCCGTT